>JASJOG010000059.1:105000-1557500 GCA_030142905.1 Heliopora coerulea | reverse complement strand
TTCAACAGTTATGTAATTCTTTTATCGGATGTATTTCTCAAGATTATTATTATACCCATAGGTTGGAAAACACCGGGGAAACCAAGACATTGTGAACATGCTCGGTAGGTTTCAATTTCATATAGACATGAAACCGGACATTTTTTGAACAGCAATTCAATGAGCAGGGTGATATTTATACGTAAACTACACAACCATGCATGCAACTGTTTCGATTCATTTTTATTCAAGACAAGAAGATACTGTTTTCAAAGCATTCTCTTGTATAATGTTGCCAAATATTGTACTTATGAAAACCATATTTGACGCATGCGAACATCTGAGAAGAAACACCTTGCCCATTCCACTTTGCTTTCGTTAGTGACAGCGGGCGCCATTAATCATGAATTTCTTGCAATAACACTTGCTAACGAACTGGAGAACTTACTGTTAAAATCGATCCCAAGGTCAGACGTTCCCGCGGACATGAATCAAATTTTTCACTGCTAGATCGCGGTTCATTTCACATTACAAGTTCGATAAAAAGATCAATGAGACAGATGATCGTTAAATCTTCAGCCTTGAAACAGCTCACATGAAGCGACTTAAGCAGCAACCAAATCTGTTGTTCTCGGCAATGATTCTTCAGCGCCTAAGTAGGTTTGACACAGTAGATGGATATTTTAACCTGGGATTTCGCCTCAACCGTCCCACAAGACAGAGAAACAGACCCATGAAGGTGGATTTCCACTTAGCGCAAAATGTCGCGCGCGCGACAGTTGCATTGTTAAAATTGAATAGATTTCTACTCGGTTCCATTCGAGAGTTCCTAAGACAAAAGTCGCGCGCGCGACATTTTACACCAAATGGAAATCCACCTTGAGACAGTTGAACGCCGAAGCATCAGCCTCAAAGCAGCTCACATAAAAAGATCAATCAAATCTTTAGTTATCGATTTGAGTATCTAAATCGATAATGACAACCCTGACTGTAATTTGTGATGTCGATTACCTTTAAAAGGAACATGTTATCGCTCTCTAAAACCTAGTTCACTGATGTAAGGATTTGAAAGGAAGTCTTATCAAACTCTGATAAGAAGAGTAAACAAGGTTCGAGCCAGTTCAAGGTTGCGCGTCATTCGAAATACGCGTGTCATACAAAGCACGTTCAAGTCAAGTACCGCACATACCACATTCATGGCGATTTCTGGGTCATCGGCAGAGCTTCCCATCACAAGGCAGAACAACATTATCAAACACTGCGTCGACTTCATGTTCACGTTCGTTCAGTTCTCCCGACACCCACAGATAGTCTGTATACAAAGCGACCAAACGTCTTCCTCACACGCTCAGGTTTTCCAGCTTTCGAGGACTGGCCACCTCTGATGATTGACCTTCGTGGGTTGGATAAAGTTTGTCATCACCACGGATTGACTGTGGATAAATCACGGATAAATCAACAAGTCAGACGCCGCTTATAATAAGATCCATCCCCATCCCATTCCCAATGACCCCCGAAAAGTTTACTTCACTGAAAATAATCGTGGACTGTTTAAATCCCAGTTGTATACCAACTAAACCAGTTAAACCTGCTTTGCCCCCAAGTTGTTTTGATACAAGATTCGAAAAACCTTCGACAGGGTGTCTTTTATGCAAAATGATACCGCAGTTTACCTTCAAAACGCGTATCCTTGCCCATTGCTCCAGGTGTATTATACAGGGCCGGCGGAGGAGGTGTTCGGTTGTGCGCTGGGGAAACTGTGCCAGATATAAGTACTTTGAACAACTCTGAGGTCTAAGAGAGTTTGCTGGCATATCTTGCACAGCATACACCCGAACGTGAAGCTACAACTTACCAACGTAACTCAGGGTTTACTAATTTAAGAAGTAGACCTGGCGTAATGGGAAAAATTAGATGAGTATGTTCACGTAATTGTATCGTGAAACTGCATTCTCTGTCAATGAAATAGATCATACCAAATATATTGTGCACTTATAGTTACAATTTGTTGGGCTAATTTAGATCAGGTGGGATTAAAAACTGTGGGAAATTTAAAGGACTGTGGCCCTGTAACCAGGCAATTTTTAGGATTGGTACCCAGCCCCCAATGTTGATAAGCGAGGATTTTTTGCGTCGATTTGCAAAAAGAAAATTTGTTAATGGGCAATTTAATTTTAACACGGGAGACCTCTGAGGTTACCAATCTCTTCTGGAATTGCTTCAGTCATGCAGAGAACAACTGTTATTGGTCACGGATGGGAGTCGTGTGTGGTGCGTAATTCATATAGAAGCTTTATTACGCACCTCACTCGTCTTGAGACCATTTTGCCTCCACGCGCGTCAAGGCAAAATGCTCTGGGGCACCATGTTGCTTTTATTCCCATTTCTATCAAATATTCATATATATCATATATATTTATTCCCATTTCTATCAAAAATTCATATATATCATATACATTTATCCCCATTTCTATCAAATATGCAATATTCATTGCTATTTATGAAAGTGAGGAATTACCAATGGGCAAATCCAGAGAATTTTAGAATGCTATAAATGAGGCCATGCATAGATTACCTACCTTACGTCTTCAGTGATTTTCTTGTCTTAAGGTGAAAGGTGTTCCAACTGTCCGGTCACAATTAAACACCACATTGTTCCCGCACCTTTCTACGCTACAGAACTGCTGGTCAGCGTACGGTAATTCGGCAGAAGTGTCAACCGAGGTGGCATCAGGAACTCCCCCGACGCAGAGGCTAATGTCCCCGACAGTGGGAGCTAAAAACCAGAGGGGCCAGGTTCACGCCTCCTTTATAATTTCCTTATTTGAAGGTAGAACACGTTATTTTTCGCTAGAATAATCGCAATCGCTGACTGGAAACAGTTTAGTTTTAGATTTGACATGAAGAGAGGGGTCTCTTACCTTTCTTGGCTAAATCAATAACAAGTACTCGTGGTTTGTACAATATATAAATTGGCTAACATCAGTATAAATTCCCCGAAGAATTGTTAATTTTTTCCCGACAGGAGGGTAGGGTCCCAGACTGGAGGGGGTCTGTGTCTCCCTCTGCACCCTCCTGGCGCCACCTCTGGTTGTCAGTTATATTGACGTTTTCTCTGAGTTATAATATGCCGTAAGACTGCCTCAATTGCTCAAACGAGCGTTTTTGACCAATTGATCATGCATTTGGCCACTTAGTTTAGTGCTATACAAAACGTCATGGGAGACTGGATCGAAAATAGACACCAGTTCCCAGTCCACTAGTGGCATTGTTACAAGGATTTCAAAATGACTGCTGCACGATCAAACATTCATACTAATTAATTAGGTAAATAGATTACTATGTTTAATGTTGATCTTCACTATATACTTAGCAAAACTGCTTCAGTTAGAATTATCAGATACATCTTCACTCAAACCCGCTGATCGCTAAAGACGATAAATGTTTAATCAGGGCGCGAAGCCATTAGTTAAAGAATAAGGGTCGTCGATAAGATTCCTTCATTTCAGTTATCTTAAAACACATCCTGTCAACAAAATTTGTCTATGATTCGAGAAGTTAACTCCGGCGACATCAACTCTGCCATTTCGATACAAGAACCGCGCCACCGACCTCCACCATCGATTATCACACAATCATTGTTCCATCAATCACGAAGGCCTCAATTCCCGTCCGTTCATCGGCTCTCTTTCTTAATTTAACCCCTCGATCAACTTTCTCGCTTCTTGGTGCTGGAATATTGTTTCAAGTACGTTATAACAGATTTGTACACCTGCGAGGCAGCATCTAGCGCCCAGATGAAGTCAAGGTGTTGCCAACCGGAAATTTCTGAACTATGGACAAGCTTCGGAATGCTATTTAGTAGTAGTTTGACGTCTTTTGGGTCGGCCAGCCAGTCATTGCTCGCATGGTACACAACAGTTGGGACGTCAACCTTTGAAACGTTGTACACGGGTGGCTCACTCTAAAAATGACGTATTAAAATCAAACGTGGTACCATGGAGATAAGAGATCCCGGGATAAATGATACCCGGAATGAATGACTCCGTAGACAAAAGATCGCAAAATTGATGCTTGATTTTATACATATATTTATAAAATTCGTAAAGAATTCATGAGGCAAATACAAAGGAAAATCATAAGCGTGTCGTGTCTTTATACGTGATGAAAACACATGTGACTTCATATGTGAAGAACTTAATTTTTTTGGCTTAGAAAACATGTATTTCCAAACTTTCATCGCGAATTAGTATACTACGAGGTTCATTTTATAAGACATTTAAAAAGCTCGCAGTTTGTGCTTTATGGGATCTAAAACACTCGGTTATCGCCCAGTGAAGTAATATATCTGTAATATTTAAAAACCGAAAAACCTTTTAAAAAAAAGATTTAAAAACCGCGGAGACTTGCAAGTCGAAAAATAAATGCTTTCTACACTAAAAAGTAGAAACTTTTATCGGCAGTAAAGGTTAGAATCGAACTTTTCCAAAAACGGCTTTTGCACCTTAATTAATTTAACTCAGAGCTAGAGGCTTTATTAAGGTTATCAGGTTATAAAAACAGCATCTTTGCAATAAAACCATCGACCCTACGGAGGGAAACGGAAGGTGAAAGCAAGAACTGGTGGCCCGCCGACTATCGTAAGCCAGAAATTTGGCCCGCAGAACCAGTTGCACCTCTGAACTGTAGTTACAACTAAAAAGATTAGCTACGCCACTTCTACACTTGTCTTAAAAACTCGCTGGAAGTAAAATGCAAACTCATTTTAAAGGTTATTTCCTTCATGCTTACTTGGCCGTTTCTCCTATTAGATATCACAAGTCCTAGTCGGACCCCGTCTCTTCCTATCAGTCGTGTTCAACACAAATACGCACATACGAAGTACGATAACTCTCCAGGTTTTTATGCTATGAAGGTAAGTTATATATCATTCGGGGCCGTTAAACACGGCCGATTTTCAGAAAAGGAAATTAAGTTTTTTGTCATTTGCGCCTTAACCATCCGAAGTCCGCCAAAAACTATTTCACCGACTTCACGTTCCGTCTTCGCTTAGTGAAGTTAATTGTTGACAAATCGTGTATGGTGTAGAATTGGGTTCCACAGAAGGCTTACCTGATGATAGTGAGCAAAATTTTCCTCCTTATTGTAATAGTCGAACCTTTGAAACTTTCCCGAGTTAACCATCTAGTGTAAAAAAAACGTAGGTTTAACGTTTACATGTAGTTCACACTTGGAAAAAGTACCGTAAAGTTATCCGACGAAAGAATTATTATAAAGAGCTTTTAGCTGTTATTCTATAGTCTCGATCAGAGAACTTTTTCCTTGCATTTTTTCTAAGTGTTTAAACCTGACCCCGGTTCCCAACTTTTTTTCCCTCACCCACATTTTGGGAAAACATTTTTTTTTCAAACGAGGAATGCTAAGCACATACTGAGGGTCATTAATCGGGGCGGCAAAGATTGTGTGGGTTTTGGTGGGATCCCAAAAAGGTACCACAAACTAAAAAGGCCTAAGGGATTTACTCTGGAACCAAGGTTTGCCAGGATCTGGATTCCAGAAAGTTAATATCAAATAACAGGTCCAGTGAAATAGTCCATCACAGATGACGCTAAACTACGGTTTGGCACTGTCAATTGAATGTCAGTATAGACCTCAAATCTTGGGTTAACAAACATAATTTTGTTGTCGTCGCATTTTATAGCAAAACCATGGTTAAATTAACACTCATTTGTGGCATTGTTATCCACACTCATCTCTTATTCAAATGAACATTCCTTCGTTATTGTCCAAAGTTTTTTCCAAACCTTTTTCGAAACGCAAAAAAATATGCCCAAAAATTTCGCGTCCGAATGAAACCGTCCGACATTTTTCGAGCCGAAATTTTTCGCCCTTAATATATACTATACAATTTACATACCTGACCATAGTGTATAATATTCTTCGCTGATGTCCCAGCAGGCGTATGACTAATGTAAACCGGTAGGCGGGTCTATAACCAAGAATGATGGTAATATACTCACTGCTTTAGAAAGAAAAGCCTGATCTGAGTCCCTAACATGTATCAAATCCGTAACCTTTTGATAGGTGCAGCGTTGAGACGCTCAATCCATTTGGCAACCCAAGCTCAGATGGTGAACGGAAGGTACACTTGATACTACTGGTTCGTATGATGGTACACCATGTCATGTAATCCACACCCACTCACCCTTACAACACACCAACAACTTACATCGACTGAACCCATCACAACATAAAGACAACCCACATCAGCCCTTCCTTCTATTATAAATACATAACTCAAACCATCCCATCTTCACAACTAATACAGAACTGACACAAACCTCCCTCTCCCAATTGGGCAGAACTCCGTCATGTACTCGTGCCATACCACCCCATCCTCACTACCCACACACTACTTACATCAGTGGTGGCGTGGTTCTCAAATAGGGGCTGGGAAATGATATGCTAAGGGCCACTTTTAGCAAGGCGTCCAAGGTGGAGGTGAGGAGATTGCTGCCAATAAAAATACTATGTGAATTGAAGATGCGAAAACCTTAAATTCGTTGAGGTAAAAACGAAGAAGAAACAACTGACATCATGAAATGGTCAATAATGACATGGGTCAATAATAAAATTTGACTAAAAGTGACCCCCGGTAAGGCCTACAGGAGTTTTAAATTTCATAGCTCTACACAGAACGTCACATTTATAATGCGTTTGCACCCAACATAACGCTTTACATAAGGGCCTTCTGCTTTCAAAGCATTAGGGCCCACTAGCTACAAATGCTTGGGGTCCACCAGGAAATGTCCTGATGTCCCAGTGGGCCATGCCACCCCTGACTCACACCAATCTTTTGTCACAACACAAACATAAATCACCCCTAAAGTTACACAAATTAATGCAATGAATGGATACTTACTTGGTTCAGCTGTGCCCAATCATATCCACATAATAAGAATATGACATTTGAGCAGATGAGATCTTGAACTCCAGGTACACACAGAAACTTAGCCAAGAACTTTATGAAAGCATCTGATGGTAAGAAATCAAATCCACAGCCTCCAATAAACTCACAGATCAACTAGCAAAGGTTGGAGCATTCACAGATAAGAAACACTGTGAAATTATCAACCCTCATAGATGGGAAATGTTATAACTGTTATGATAGATAAACCAGGTGGGAATCACAGTTGGAATTTAAAAATTAAAGCCCAACAGAGTAGTGAAAAGATAACCATACAGAAAATATCTATGGTTTTATTCAAATGTTTCATTAACTTGTAGCATCTTCAGAAAATGAAAAATTACAAATACCTGTATGTTGTGATTACATCAAGTTACCTGTACATGCAAAATAGGTTAAAACTTAGGGAGTCAGCATATGATACCATCTTGTTTCCTAGGTACATATCCACTTTTCAGCAATTGAGGCACCAGGTGGGAATCTAATTTTTATTACTTGATTGAGATACCCACTTTACGTGGTGACCTCATTCAATTCTATTGTACATCTTATTCTGAGGAATAAACTCACTCAGTGTTGTGACCCTCATGTATAATTTTAGTTTGCAGGGAGATGTTTATAGTACACTGAGTGGAGACCCTAGTTATTAACCTGTTAAGGGGCGAGGGTTCATTTAAACACTTTAACCTGGCTGATGCCCTACACCAGGGGTGTCAAACTCAAATTCACAGTGGGCCAAAATTAAAAACTGAGATGGAGTCATGGGCCAAACTCAATATTTATTGAAAAATTAATTGCAACTGATATGTAATGTTTAACCTTTTTATATAGAAACAAACTTTAGTTTTGCTTAAACACAGAATCTGGAACAAACACTTGAGAAATTAAATTTGAAATAAAAGACACATCAGTGGTATTCATTTTTTATTTTAATAAATAAAATAAGTTATGCCTCTCTCTGCATCCTTTCAAGTTCCTTTTTAAAGTCTTTTAAAGTCTTTAAGGTCTTGACTGAATGCCAACATACTAGAAAAGCATTCTGGGATTTGTAGTATTAGTGGTGCATGCAGCAGGCCAGCTCTAATACACATTTGATGTGATCTCATGGGCCAAATATAATTATCCCACGGGCCAGATTTGGCCTGCGGGCCTGAGTTTGACATATGTGCCCTACACTTTTACTTGTCAAAGTGATGACCCTTGCCTCTTAATGAGTAAAGATACGTAACTTTTTTTTGAGTCTCAGAGTATATCACTCTCTAACCAGAGTAGTACTCAACATTATATCTAACTCTTTATCTGGTTGTAAACTTAATTTGCTTACCGAGTCATTTTCTGTCCATCAACCTTTGGTCAGACATCACCCAGTTACAATGTAAATACCTACAGTGAATGTTCTTGAATAACCGCTGAGACAAAGCTGAGGGCATTATTCAACAATATTCACCAAGCCTGAGGCAAATAGTTGTTTTAGTATAATTAGACAGGTGATTATTTGAAAGACAGTAGTGAACAAGCTGTTTTAAAAACTCCTTGCTAAGATATACCAGCAGCATAGGGAGATATTTTTTTATATGGGGGCACTAAAATTAATAGACTACTGGGGGGTCAGGGTGGCAAGCACTGAAGGTGTGAGCCGTTTCAGCTCGGGGGTCTGGGGCCATGCTCCCCCAGAATATTTTGAAATTCTATGGTATCAGAAAGGCCATTTCTCACATTTTGGGAGAGATTTTTGACAATTTTAAGGGGTAGAAAATGTTATTCAAAATGTTATTGAATTAAGTGATAACCTATAACTTGATAACCTAGTGATAACCTTATCTGGCCACCAAATTATTAGGGGGAGGCACCAGCCCCATGCCCCCCTGGTTACTACGCCTACTATATATACAAAGTTAGCCACCATCTTGCTTTTGTGCCTTCATAGTAACATTCATCTGCAGGTGAATAATGAGAATTATGAAGTAATTTCAGGACTAATCATCATGCAGGATTTTCAATAATCACTGGTGTAATAAATTATACTAAAATGTTTAAATAGCAGGTATGGTAATAGTTACACAACTGTTTTCGACTAAATTACATACCTCAGCATCCTTTGCTAGTGGAGCAATATATCCAATTGGACTAGTCATATATTTGAGTGTGGCTACTGGAGCAAGTGCAATAAAGATGTCCACTTTACTGGCAAGTTCTTTGTTCACAGAAAACTCTGCAAAACCCATCGTGGTGCCCTGGGAATGTCCAATGTACCCCAATGAAGCCATTCCAGTGACTTTTAGTACATAGTCCACCATTGCTGGTAAGTCATAGATGGCCATTTCACCCCAACTTCAACAAAAAAACTTTAAGCATTAATCAGATTACAACAAGTGTGAATTTGTAACTACATATTAACTTTTTACTAACATACTGTAAGTTGTGTGTAGCATTCATTTGATACAGAACACTTAAAAAACTCACTACCAACCCATGAGCAAAATACACTGAGGAAAAGCATAACTGTGTCATGTTTTTAAATGTGATAAAAACATGCTTAATTTTCTCCTCAACTTTTTGCAGCTTAGAAAACATCTATTTTCAAACTTTCTACACAAATCAATGTGTTAAGCAGTTAGTTTTTTAAGCCATTTAAAAAAGTTGCAGTTGAGGCTTTATCAGATCTAAATCTGATAAAGCACTCCTGCTTGCTTTTTAAATACTACATAATACACATAAATTCTGGACTCTGATTTGGACTATCTAATGGCACCCAAGTTGTTCCTTTATTGTGCCAAAAACCTGAAGTAACTGAAGATTTACCTGAAGTCCCAGAACTTTGACTGATCTGGATTTAAGTTCACATGTCCAAGGCCATAAGTATTTCCACGACTATTACCAAGCCAGACATCAAACCCAGCATCAGCTAAAATATAGCCCAGGCTCTCATTAGGCAAGTTGGACAACCAGTTGCTGGATGAACACAACAAACAGTGCTGTAGAAACACAACAGGCTTTGTGGTACTGGGAGACTTTTGCTTTTTGCCATGAGGAATACGATGAATTGTTAAAATATAACCATCTTCAGTGTACACCTTATGTTCTTCAGCAGGATAGCCCCAGTAATGAAGCATTTGAGGCTGTTAAAATAATAGAATACCCACATCATTTTTCAGTTTGTTCATCAAACAAGAACTAGTGCTTACAGAAAGCAACCACACAGGCAGGACATATTTTGAATCACTACTTCTTAGCTTGCTATCTTAGTTTGTACATCTCACCAGTTAACAAAAGGTTATGGGTTTGATCCCCTTTATTGCTTAGAGACTATTTTTTGATGTGAAAGGGCTTAAAGAACATCCATGTATCATTTGTGAAGCAAAATAATAGATAACCCAGTAAAATACATGGAATATAGGCAGTGTGAAAGTTTTATTGAATCTTGTGTTCCATTGCTTTGTGCAATATCATCAGAGAATGATAGGTTATGCTACATAATGGACATAGTTATATTACCAGTATATTACAAAGGTAATTTTAACATGATAGGCATGTGAGAGGAAGTCAGGAGTAAAGACAAAGGTAGGGAGAGTGACAGGATGTCATTGAGGTATGAGAAACAACAGACAAACAACATTCAGATAGATCATTTACATCATTATAATATTGTGGCTACTAATATAACTGGCTTCAAGACTGTTATGAAATCTTTTGGTTTGCATACATGAAAAAAAAGTCCCACTCTCATTACTTCAACTCTTGTTCTGGATTCAAAAGGTAAGGCAAACAAGGAAGACAATTATGTGGATATTCATCAAGCTCATACCCTCAGGGAAATGATTTCTGAGCCCTAGAGATAGATCAAATGCACAACCTTCAAATGACTGGTGAGACAGGGGCAAACCCAGGAATCCAGTGGAAGAAAGGGACGGAAAAGTGCCCTTTAGAGGCTTTTTTAATACACACTAGAAAAATATCTTCTGTAGCAGTTTTTAAACTAAATTAAATGAATAGTCTCATTACAATTAATTGAATGTCAAGTGCAAATATTGATAGCAACCATCGGAGCCGTGGCCATTTACCAAATGTAAAATTGTCAGGATCTTGATTGTGATGAGGCAATTGCAGTTCATATCAGTTGATTTGATGCTGATCTGGAGGCAGGTTGTGCACACCATTAAAATTCATGGTGAAAACAGTTATGGGATTGAAACCCTAAGATGCATTCATGCATCAGTTACTTTATCTTGCAGTTGATGAAGTGCTATTCCATTATGAGAACAGAGATGCCAGCAAACACTATTTGAACTATAATGACATTTTGGATTACAAAAATTGCATTTTGGTAGTCAAGAATCAAGCTAAGCATCTGTTCAGTAAAAAGTTCCTAGCTAAAAGGGGGCCCCACAGACCCCATGGCCTCTCTCTAAATCTGGCACTGGGGATACACATGAATACAGATTCTTTTTGATTCTGAGGTTGATGATCTGCATGTGGGTACTTGGAGATTACAGACAATAGTTGGACATTTGTCAATCAAAAGGATTTCTGAATCCTAGAAAGGTATCAGACATATAATTTTCTGATGACTGGTGAGATGCTCTAACCATTAAGCTATCAATAATCAGATGGCAAGTTAAAATGCAAGATCATTGTATTTTCCACCTGTGTAAGAGCCACAATATGTTAATAATGATGTTCAGTGAGATTGATCATGTGCATTTGGGACCTTGGAATTTAAGGATTATGGTTGGACATTCTTTAACCTCAAACCCTTTGAAAAAAGATTTCTAAACCCAAGGAAGCAACCAGCAATTTCAAAGGGTAGAGGTGAAAAGGCAATATGCCTGAGCACCTTCAGGATGATCTTCATTATTTATAGTGCAAAAGAATGACATGGCTTTGGGAAACAAGGTAAAAAAACTGTTGTTAACAGAGCAGAAGTACAGCTTCCCAGAAAAAGGGCAAGGGTTGCCACACCCAACCCCTCCTCTACTGGCACCCCTGGAACTTGTGGAAAGCATCAAATCTGCAGCCTTCTGATGACCAGCGAGACACCCTAACCATTAAGTGACCAAGACTTAGAAGACAAGTGTTTAAGGAAATGAAACTGGTCATGATCAGATGAAATAAAGGGTATGATTGTAACAATTTTTCATACAACTGTAATCATCAAACATGCTGAACAAGTCAAAATGGTTTATTTCTTAAGCTCTTAATTCAATGAGGTTTGGTCTAATGGTAATAATGTTTTAGTCAAAATAGTAATGCATGTACAGTACAAGTAATTTAAATTTCCAGTACGGAAGTAATTCACTAAGACTGAAGAGCCGTGAAGGCTTCCTACAAATTAGACTTCCGCAATTGCCGACTTGACGAAATGCAGGAAAAAAATTAAGAAAAACTGATGTTGTGCAACTGTTATGCATCATCATTGCATAACAATTACCTCCGCATGGGGCTTAACAATTTCCCAAGTTCAACGATAACCAGTTACATGTTTCAGATCTCGGCAAAGCAAGAACGTTGCAAATAATTATTTTCCTTTTTCGCATTTGATTGACTGGCAGAAAAAATTGTTGAATGTTTTCCTGTTTCAGTCTGTTGAAAGCAAGAGACCTCTTAATAGTCTTGACGGGTGATGGTGCAATGGAACACAGATATGCTTACCACGTTCATATTAACTTCTGGGTCTATTCTTCCACCCATGATAGCAAAGGTGCCGAAGAAAAACAGCAAAAGCATCACACTCGACATTGTTGGAAGCATTATCTCGAAAATATAGCTCCAAAATTCAGTCCAAAACGTTACCGAGACTTCTTTCGCTTTCGCGTGTCAGCCTCGTGGTATTTGCATTTGAATCTGGTGAGGTCCCCGCAAGGACAATAGTAACTTCGCGCGGAGAGCTTTCCCCGCGACGAGAAACACGCGCGATTTTTCGCGCACAAGAAAAAAACATTGGACTGTGGGTATCCCCCCTGAACACCACTATTGGCTCCGCAGGCTAAAGCAAGAGGAAACTCAAGTTGAAGTGGATGAACTTTGAATTTGATGTCTTCAAGTATCGTTCGCCTGGTGGAAAGCATTGACTAGCCGTAGGAAGTCTGGATAGCTAATTTTAGTCCCTGGTAAGTCCATTACGCTTCCTTTCTTCACGTTGTTAGACAAAACTGGTAAGAACGGCGAAGACTTCTGTCTCTAACACCAGGAGTTTTCATAACCAAAACATAGTTAATAAGTAAACACTTCCTCTGTAAATCCTTCTTTTACAAGAGAATATTGCCCATTAGGTTTACGAAATAGGCTCAATTAGTGCCTAAGTTTGGAGCCAAATTATAATAGCTCCGGACTCCCCGTTCAAACAAGCGAGCTGCTCGTTATCATTGGCCATTGGTGTTTGTTGAAAATATTGGTCTTCCCACATGCTGTTCCTAACACCATTTCTAACTGAGCAGTAATCGTAACCTTGATTGGCTTTTGTGCTTTTAATACATTCGGGTTTCCTTGTTCTTGGCACCGAAGAATTTGCAGCATGCTTCATGGAACAGCAAATGCAAGAATTCTTTGTGCCAAGAATCGAACCTCGGAGTCGAATATCTGGTGTTGACGGCGCTGATTAACTTGCTTAAAATCGGATTGAAGTTAACTTTAAGTGAGAGACTAAGGTCGGGAAAATCTGCTTCGCCTTTTCTGCCTCTCGGATACGTTTATTGGAAACGAAATATTGTTTCGAAATGTTTGGCGAGGTGACTATGAAAATAGCATTAGGTTGCATAATATTTGAAACAAACAGTTAAGAAGCACTGCGGAAGGGGGCAGGAAATTGGGGTCGTCCGTTTAGTTAATTCTAATCTGACCAAAAAAGCCCCCAACGAGGATTATCCCGTTAAACAACAAATCCACCTCCACAATAAGGTTCTACAAACAACTTCGGAATGTCGAACAGATCACGTAGCCTCATTTATTGAACCACTGTCAAGCATTTTTCTTAGGCTCTAGACTTTCGAATCAGGGTCTGTTGATCTGCGATTCGGCTTGAACGCGCTATGGTATTACAATAAAAAAAATGAGTCGTCTTTTCTTCGAGGTTAAAACTTAAGTTCTACCAGGATTAGCAATCAGCATATTGATTAGTCTTCGGTACGCCTTCTACAAACACAAAACATTTGTTCATTCAACCACACGGGGAAGTTGGCCAGCCTCGTTGAGAAACTTGTGTCTTTGTGAGCTGTAGGAATCTTTCCAATCGTTTTGAGTTTTTGCTCAAAAACTGCGTGTTTTAATATCGCAGATATAAATATAGACGTGTAGTCGACTTCAATATCAAGTTTCCATAACTGCGCAATAATTTGTCATACTTAGACATGATGTGTTCTCTTTCTTCTGGGGATAAAGCTAGCGCCTTGTTTCTTAGCAAAGGATGAAAAAAAAAAATCAAATTTCGCGTGCGAAGTGCGTCAACTTTGTAACGGTGCAGCGCGTAACCGAATCATACTTCGAGAACGATAAATTTCTAAAAACTGTTACGTAGACTTTAGTCTACATTGGCCCATAGAAAACTGATGGAAAAAATTCCGTGGCCTGTGAAATGAAACGAAATATTTAATTGGAAAGTGAAGCAGATATTCTTATTTTATGGAAGTACTGGTTTCAGTGGTGGTTCTTGTAGGTCCCCTTCGAAACAGATTCACAATTACTCGACGAAAAGGTGAAGATCTGAGCTGTTAGGTAGCAATTCTTTCCAATCTGTATTTAAATTTGTTCATTTGTATCCCGTATGTAAATTGCGACACGATCATTTACATTACGTCGAAACGAGATAACACCGTTCCTCTCAAACCTTGACGCTTTTCGGTCGGACACTGTCTTTTATTATTTAACTCTGGTCCCTGCCCGAAGACTTAAGGGTACACCTCTCGGAACGGAATAGGTTAAGGCTGCGTTTACACTAATATCTGCCACTGTGCAGTTCAATAACTGTTTGTAATGAAATGACTATTCAAGAATACATGTACACGTACAGTGAATATGTTGTTTGAGGCTTTGCATCGTGAACATTGTTCTTTGTATCGAAACTAGACTTAGAGGGTTACACTATGTGTGATTAAGGCTGCGTTTACATTACACCTTATAGCTTTCCGTAGAGACGCAAAAACCATATCGGATGGGCTTTACGTTTACACTAGGAACGCTATTTTCGGAGCAATTTTTGGAACAGAGCGACTTTGTTCCAGTGTGCCCCTGAAAGTGGTACGTTCCATATCGGATGGGTTTTTGGGGCGCTTTGAATCTTCGATTGTACTCGGTATGGAGTCACGCGAGCGTTTGTGTGTGTTATTGTTGGATTATTGCAAGCAATGTTGGAGTATAAAATACAATCACAGCAACAGACTGTATTTTTGAACATGTTGGAGAACTAGAGCACGAGGGGAGAGCTATTGCAGGTGCGAATCTCTTCCAAGTGGATTATATTCTGCCTATCCAGGTCCGATGTTTACATCATACCGGATAACTTTTTAAAATAGTACAGAAGCGTCCTGTTTACACTGTACCAGAGAGTTTGTTGTACCGGCATCAAAAACCTATCCAGTATAGTGTAAACGCTGCCTAAGACTTTCTTCGGTCCCAATTCGACTTCCATTATAGTACAGAAGCTAACACCAGACGACTTTATTCGGCCCGACAAGAGTTAAGGTTTAATCCTTTCATGTCCAAGAGGTCTTTCCTTGACAAGTAAAATCGTCTGGCGTTAGCCAGTGTAAAATACCAAAGTCGGGTATGGACCTGAAAGGGTTGAGCATTCCACGATACGAAAGTCGTGATGTAGGTGACACAGCGAAGGAAAGCGTTGTCAAAGATATCATTGCCTGTGTGTGAATATTTCAAGCGTGATTCTTGTATTTTTACCGTGGCATGCAAGTTTTGTCGGAGAAAATAACACATGCTACATTTCCAAACGACTTCTAGCGAATATTCCATTTTGAAATATACGCTGTTGCCATAACAGTCAAGAGCATCTGGTCGTCATGATTGTTCCGTCGGATTGTTCCTCATGTCATATGTAAATTTCTCTCAAAAGCTCTATTCCTGCTATTGGCCAAGAGCAGTGCAATTTCAAGTTAACGCACTACCGAAAAGATGTTATACTGTAAATTACACAGAGCTACTTTTTATGGCATTGTATTACTTTTTTCATGTGTGGTAACAAATATAAACACGGTTTTCAAATACGTTGATACCATGGTGATCGGGTAGATGTCATCAGTTTTTGAGACTATATATGCAGGTGATTTGTTTCTTTTGAGTCAGCAGACGTATAGCACTTGATAAGTGGTCTGCCGAAATGCATCGTGATCTTTCTTAATTCTTTAGTTTTAATTTAATTTTCTTCAAATTTTTTAATTTTCTTTCAATTTTTTTAATTTAATTTTCTTCACTCTTGCCTGTCGAAGACTACAGTTAGGTAGTCGAAAGCTTGTATATTTAATAAATTTAATCAGAGAACGTGTCTCAAAATTATGTCCCAACCTGGCTGTGCAATCTCCATATTTTCTAATTCTTTAGGCCTACTCTTTACGTGGTATTTTACCTCTCTGTAAGTATGATACAGTTCTCTTAAGAACTAAACGGTCCAGCAGTACCTAAATCTTGGTAACTGTGTTGTATCCCTTTTTAGTGCGTTTATTTCATTTTCTCTCACTTTATCGCAAATTACCAATCACCATAGTATCAACGTATTGGAAAACTGTTTTTCATGTGTATTATTAATGTGTAATAGCAAGATTTCTCGTGCGATTTGGAACAACGCACACTCCTGAGTTCTTCAAAGACCTTAAATGGTACTCGTCCTTCGGACCCGTGCTATTGTGATAGGCTTTGAAAACCTCACACTTGCGTGCTTTTTCTAAATAGCATTCGAAACCTTGCTATTACCTGTACATATCATTCCCTCGTAAATGTTGGAATACATCTTTAAGGGCAAGTGTGCAAGTGACATGTTGGAGTATGTGTTCAACTGGCCAGAGCATCGAAGACAAACTCCAGCGAATCAAATGCGGGAATCTTGCTGCATAGAACCATAATCAGAAATATACATAAACAGAAACTTTTCACGATAATCTGACACTGTCAGATTATCGTGAAAAATTTCTGTTCATGTATATCTCTGAGGATGATTCTGAAATAGAATTGAAACACTGCACATCTTCTCATGGATAAGCGTTAAGTTGACGCGAGAATATCTCGTGCACCGAGAATATCTCGTGCACTTATATATATATATATATATATATATATATATATATATATATGTATATAACCGTTATTGTTTTTGTCTTTTTGCTCTAATCTCGAACTGACAGGATGTTTATTTTCGGGATTGGTTTTCTATTTCATTGAATTTCATACCATGTGTTCCTGTTACTTAGAAAAACAACGTTTACATTCGTAATAACAAAAAAACCTAATCCAAACATGAAAAGTTACTTGACTTTCAACGAGCTAAAAAACACTCGCCTAGCGGCTCGTATTTCTCTTAGTTACTACGCTTTCCCCCAGTCTATCATCATCCCGCGGTTTGGATCACACTATCCAATCAGGGAAGACCATAGCATCAATTTATTACCTAAATACAAAACAGGTCTGAATGCTCGCGTCGACGGGGCATTGTAAATTAACCATCGGATTTTGAAGTTTTGTTTTGCGATCATTTCCCATGGAGTCCGACGCTCAAGGCTATGGCAGCCGTTACAGCGCTTATTTTTTTCAAAACATAATTTGTGGCAGCTCCAGTGAACATTTTCCGGAGGTCCATGGGCAGCAGCCGTGTCTGTCCCACCTTGAATGCTACTCTCATCTCACTGTTTTCTTCCTCCGCATGTCTTCGTCAAAAATGGGGTTCCCGTGTGGCAATTCCAATTGCGCTACGTGCCAACCAAACGTGCCAATTTTAAAGCCGATAAAGACGTACTCGCCTTTAAAAACAGCACGCCTTTTCTGGCTTTCCCGAACCACCGTAGTTGTTCGGAAAAGATTCTAGTTCGCCGGACTCATCTCTTCCTCGGCTATTGCAACGATTGTGTCTCACCCACGTTTAATTATAGGCGCATTGCCAAAACCTTTACTTTACTTTACTTTACTTTACTTTAATTTACTTTACTTTGCTTTACGTTACATTACGTTGCTTAAGTTTACTGTACTTTTACTTTACCTTACCTTACTTCACCTCACCTTACTTTACTTTACTTTACTTTGCACTACTTTACTTAATTTCTTTAAGAACGGTAAACTGTTCAATTTCCTATTTTTCAAAGGGCCGTGCATTGATTAACAAATATATAATACATTAATATATAATATTATTTACAAACTGCATACTTTTGTTTCAATGAAAGAAACGCATAAAAAGAAAGGAAAACTACTCGCTTACTGTAGAAAATTGAGCCACAAAAACATTACTTGTTTTTTAGTGGGAACCAAGCTTACGCGACTCGCACGGGCACAAGCGACTTTTTCCGTTGCTTCCCCTCGAACGCCCGATGAACGCTCTGGGGCCGGTTGTTCAAAGAACGATTAGTGCTAATTCAAGATTACCAGTTAATCTGTTGTTTTAGTTCTATTTACTTTGATCGAACAATCTAGCTCAGACTTGACAGATTAAAACCTCTTTGTATACACTCAAAATGTGTAAAAGAAAGTGCCAACTTTTCTCAGCAGCATGATCGGACTGCTGTCCACAACATTTTCGCTAATCCGGGATTAAGCTCATCGCCCTCTGAACAACTGGGCCCAGGTTACGAAATTTCCGAAGATATTGGAGGTATTTGAGTCCGACGGTATTTGAGGACGTTTCGGTCTACCGGTCGGTAGTCCAGTGGACCAGTCACCCAGTGGACCCCCTGGATATCTTGTTAAAATCTTAAAAGTATCTCATTCAGATTGTGCGCCGCTTTTCAATGCTCCAATAATTGTGAAATGTGGGAATAATTCTTTGAAAATTTACCTTAAGTCGTTGCTGATAGAAATTTAGTTAGGTAAAAATTTAATACTACCTGGAAATGTTGGACCCTCAGACTTCCCTGTCTGTTGACACCATGAACTACCGAAAAGCCGAAATTCAAGCGAATTGGTGAGACGCCCTAACCATTGAATCAGACAAGACTCAGATTGCGAGCTAAGGTGCGAGAAGGTTGCGAGTTCGATCCTCGTCTTGGTCTCTGAAATCTTTTTTCTCATCGAACATCATTAAGACATTGTGAAACACATGTCGAACTTTCACCACAGCCTTGTATCTGAGTCTCCGTAGCTCATAGTTAGATCTCTCACAGTTCATCAGGTTACTGGTTCGATCACCGTCTGTGGCGCAGAAATTGTTTTTCTGAGGTATGAACCTGACGAACGTCCATCTACCATCAGTGAGAGAGTTTCGTTTGAATCTTAGTATCTCTCGAAACTGTTTGGAGCCACCTTAAGCACGGCTGTTTTGTTCGTTAGGAAGAAATTTTACCTTGTTTAAAAGCTCTTGTGATTGTCATCTGGAACAATGCACTTTATAAATTTCCAAGTGGGACAGTTTCTGTCAAACTGTGTTTCCTGACTGCACCTAGCGACTTGAGCGAGTATTTGTAATTTCCGTCAACCAAGAACTTGTCAAACATTTCATACGATCGCGTGACCCACGTATCAAAAATTTCAAATTCCACCCGAAACGTCAGAAGGGAAGTTTGATTGTCCAACGTAGAACGTTGGACAGTGGGCACTATGTTCAGTCGGAGTAGCGCAGAAAAGCGACTGAATCCGAAGGCAATTTGAGAGAAGATGGTCGAAGTTGGTCGCCACTTTCACGTTTTTCGGCAATAATGAAGTGGCAAAGCAAAAATCCTTGAGTTTTGATAAGCTGTGAAGACTTTGTTGACATGGTTTGAACTCCAGCTAAATGCAGGCTTGATGTATATGCGTGACAAATGTGTGTCAAAAGCTGCTTGTGTCGAAAGTACGGAATTAAAGAAAATGATAAAAATTTGTTTACCACCACGAAGCTCTCAATTGGTTCTGTTTATTCAGAGCTCTTCTCAAGGTTAAGTCGTTCTCAATGTTGGCTGAGGTCCCATTTAAATCGGTTCTTCATGCCACGTAGAAAGTTGTCTTCACACTTCTTGAAACTGAATCCTGCTAATCTATATCGAAACGAAATTGTGGATTCGCCACTCCGCATCCTTCGTCAGTTTGTGCCGTGTTTTTCGAGTATAATCGCAAAACGATTTCTTGATATTCTCAAGGTGTTAATGGGGCACTTCCTGGAGTAATTCCCGTAAGCAAAACTCCACTAAACAGCGTGTCTGCCAAGACGACGACGTGACTGGAATCGCAGTGGCGATTCTGACGTGGAATCCTTTGGACCTAATGACAAAAAGTGCTAAACATGACAGAAGAATTTGCAACCTTCGGTTCAAAACTTAACACAATATAAGTAGTTTTCTTCGCTGTGTTTCTCTTCCACTAAGATGAATTTGCTTTGGGACGATTCCTCTAGCTCCGACTGTAAAGTTAATTGTTAAGAGGCTGGTCATTGTGTCAGCAACGAACGTCCATTACAGGACACACATTGAAAGCGAACCAAACAGACACATATCCAACAGGCCTAATATTCGTTCGAAACAACAACCGCATCCACGGATGTCGTGATTTTAAAACTAGCCGATTATAAATGCGAAGATATTTCGGCTGAGTAAAGACTGAAAATTTGCCACTTCTATCACAAAGCAAATTAACCTAGAAATTCCGACTTCGAGAACGATTCTTCTACTTGTTGCGATCAACAGGCCTAATGACGCCAACAGCCTTGCGTGGGAGACATTTTATCTAATAAATGAAGGCATTTCCTTTGGGTACTGTTAAAAGGCTGACTAAACGTTCTTCGAGATCCTTGAAAAACCCCGGGGTATTTGACAGCTTATGTGCACCTCATTGAACCATTAATACCGATCACTTTATTCCCTATTTCCGGTAATCGATAACTTACTTTCTAACCGTATTGGCTAATTTTTAATATCACGTTGATCACGTCTCTTGTGGTTTAAAAACATCACATTCCTGTTTTGATTCTGGAATGAAGAGACTTCATTTAACTAAAGACGTTGTCATGGGAAGAAGTCCTAAAATTGTGGTTCACATTTGGGAAAATCGCCAAAATCTGCTTCGAAGAGTTTGACCCTTACCAGCTGGAAACATCAATGGTTTCTTTGAGATGTCAAAGCACAAATTGCTATTTCCTCAATGGCTTAATGTAAAAGTCTGTGGTTCCAGCCATAGTTGATAGAGGCATGTGCCAGCTTGATGTTTAAATCTGCAGAGATAATGGGATTCACGGCGTCGTCGGCTTTCATTTGTTTCTTCTTTACACAGGAACGGCGCCCGAATAGTCGAAATAAGTTTACCAAAACGGATGAATTGGTTTGGAATGTTAGAGAAAAAGGATGTCGAAGCAACCCAAAACTTTGTGTACCTAGTATTTGGGATATCGGGCTGTGAGAAACTTCAAACTTCTTTTAATTTTCTATATTAAGGATATTCTTCATTAGAATGATAATTTTTACTTGACGAATCGAAGTCTAAAGAGGTTCACGAAAAAGTGGAAAGCTGGCTTACTTTACGTGGCTAATTTGAGTGCTGTTACATTTCATTGCCTGTATGAAAATATGGTCGACATGGGAAGGCTAAGGGTCGAAGTCATTCATATATGAAGGGATTGCATGATGTAGAACCACCGAGATAAAGGGATAAAAAAAGGGAAAAGTGTGTTTTGACTGGACAGGAAAGCGTGCGAAGGAACGTTCTTCCGTTTTATTAATTAAAAGGAAAATAACTTTGGTCCTGGTTAACCTTTAGACATGCGAGTGCGATAAACATGAATAAGCAGCACGAGAATCGTTACGCTATTTTACCAATGTATTGGACGACTAAGCCTTTTTGTCTTTATTTTCAATGTTCTTTCCTGAGCTTGAGGAAGAAACTGAAGCCAGGAATAAAGTTAGGGAGGTGTAGTTTTCTCACTAGGATCTATGACAATCGGGAAATAAGTCTTCGATGTCGGAAATGATTGGCGTTCACTAAGTGTGGATATGTAGTGATGGGCGCTAATTTCACATGTTCGTAAACACTTCGAAACTGAGCTATGACACATCAAGTTTTATGAAAAGAATGTAGGTTTGCAAATCCAAGGTAAAACTAATGTAGTCATCGTAGTTCTCACTGGGAAACGTAATGGAACAAGCTGCTTATCAAAGAACCACTCTTGGAAGACAACACATTTAGGAACCTTGTTTGACCTTAAATCTTCTTTACTTTATTTGCAGTAAGGGTTTGATGGTGTTCGGCATCACACAGTCTCAAGCTGTTGCATCGGGAGAGATACGTCTCGGCATCTTTGGAACGAAATTATTAGCACGTAAGTAAAAACTACTGGGTTTTTTAAAATTGTTTACTTACAGAAAAGGAGTTGAAAGTTATAAAAAAAGGGTGTTTGTTACAAGTAGGTCACGAAAGGTTTGTGACAACTCGGTATTTCTTGTTTACATTTCTGTGTCATTTACACCCGCCCAGCGATGATTGGCGTGATCATTGTTTGGCAAACTTAACTTTTGTGCCAAGTTTTTAGATTCATGAAGTCGGCTTGATAAGGGTTGTTGCACATGGATGGACATCACAGCTGTCGAAGACGTTCATGTTCTTTCTCCCTAATATCTACTATGATTCTGCTCGCGAGAGCTAAGTCCTAAGTGCTTTCCTTTACAAAAACTTCACATGCAATTTCACGTATGAAAACAAAATTTCATATAGGTATTATTTCAATTCTATATGTGAAATGAAAACTTCATATGGAAAATTAATTTTCTTATCTGAAGGTTCCATTTCATACATGAAATTCATGCTTCGAACATCCAGGTTTCACATGTGAAATTTTGAACCAGTTCACTTCACATGTGACTTAGGTATTTCATATGTGAATAGGTTCATAATTGAACCTATTCACATAAATTGAAATAAAATATTTATATGTGAAAATGCCCCAATTCCATGTGTTTTTCACATGCAAAATGACATGTGAAATTTTCCTAAGGGTTTCTACGCGATACGAATGTCGCAGACGATTCTCCATCCTATGCAGTTATGCATGCAGTTAACTCTTGAGCGCGCAATTCCTCCATCCTATTGGCTCATAATTGTTGCTTGAAGACTTTTGTGACTATATCGTATGACAAACAGTCGTATGGGACAATCATACCACATAGACGAGGCCATACACACATCTCCTTGAAGCTATTTATATCAAAGCACCTGCAGTAACATCATTCCTTTCAAGTTCGCCATGGATCACCAACCTTGGCACTCGGGCCAATTTGTTCAATTGATGGCAATAAACTGCCTTTATTCTGCCGGACGCACATCCTATTTAACTGCACCACTTATCACCTGAACTGTAATGGTGCTGTGATAATCAGTCATCCAACGGATAGGGGGGCCGGAACATATGAATTGCTGAGAAGTCCCTGTGGCGCGCCGAAGACTTTGTGCGGAGTTTGGAAGATTAAGTGGAGCGGTGATGTAAAGTGTTTGGTCTGGGGACGTGCTTCACTCTGGAAATTAAAGTCTCTTGAAGGACAAGTTCGGTATTTTGGCAATGTAGAAAATAAGAGCACTCCTTAAGCTTGAAAGGAGAGCGAAAAACCATTTATTCAATGGCTCCTTAGCTCGTTTAAGGGGCTGATTACATTAGACCGGCACGAAATCAGCCCGTTGCCAAGGTGAAAATATTCTGAAGTGTTTACGCGAGACTGGAATGAAACTAAAGCCATATTCTTGCAAACATTTCGGTGTGCATTCCGAATTTTGTTCCCAGCAACAATGTATTTTTTGTTCTTTGCCTTGTCAATGGTTGATCTGGAGAGATTTCGCGTTTTCATGAAGAAAGTGTCGTGCCGGTCCGAGCTCAAACCGGTCTGAACTCATTATGCAAAAGAAATATCTTGTCTAATTGAAATTTTATTATCCCTAATGTATAGTACAATGGTGTTAATGGTCGTCTGTTGTCGCTATAGAATGCCCTTCGATGGCAATGGTTGTGCATCTACGCTAGTGAATGTCGATTGAATAAAATGAATGTATTTTTGCGTTAATGAGTTTGAGGTAGGCGTTAATGATAGTATATTTTCTGGTAATGAACAGCAAAAGGTGTATAACACTATTGTCAACCTGTTTCAACCTAACCCAATCATATCGAAACGACAGACTGGCGATTTCCCTCATCTGAATACTATCGTCTGACGTTAGCGAGATGTAAACAGGCCAAGGAAAACAAGAACGGATTAACGATACTTTTGTCAAGAATTACAAAAGCAGAGATAAGCCATGAATAGGTAACGCCGTTTATCTACATGTGGAACCAGCTATTTTAATGTAATCGCTGTTTGATAAAAGTTTCTATTCATCTCGGCTAGCTTATCATATTTTCTGAATTAGTCCTAAAAGTTCTTTTTATGCATCCAATCCATTTTTATGCATTTTTCGAAGTCATTTGTGAGACTCAGTTGTATGACATATGAAGGCTGATGTCAAGATAGCAAGTAGCTATATTTTTACTAATTGCGCAAGGTATATGATAATTTAAGTATGAGTCGACCTAGCCTGGCCAATTTGTACTATATATTTGTATACAGCGTTTCACTTTTAACTCGTTTACCACGACCGTGTTGTTAATGAGGTGTACGAACGTGTCCAAACGAAGAAACCTCAATGTTGCCAATAATCAGATTATCTTATCACGTATTATGGTTTGTGTGTATTTTCGTAACACACGACTTACCATTATTATGTCTGATAAATTTTTTAAGCTTGATGTATATTAAATAATTCATAGATACTATAGTTCAAATTATACTGTCTTTAATGGAGACCATTTCGCTCGCCTTGTGATTATGAAAAAAAGTAAACTTACTGTTCAAAATTGTTGCATGAAGGGGGCGTTAGTTCAATCGAACAAATTTGCAATTCGGAAGTTTTCGAGAAACTTGTCAAAAGAAACTTAGATGTCTTTATTCGTGACTTTGCGGCTAATACACATATATATACATTTACAAAATATTTACGGCCAAGTGCTATCCGTTAAACAACAGCTGTTTTATAAAAGTGCATTGCATTTGCCTTTCTTTCCGGCTTGGATTGGATTTAATGGTGTCTGGCGAGGAGAATGTCTTACACTTTTATCACTTTCGGTTTTAAGAAGTGGAGCTTTCGAGGGGCTCAACACGTGGGTGGCCCACTTGAATCTTATCGCTCCAGTCATTCAGTTGGCAGATGAGGCGATTATGTTGAGTTGATAAGTAAGAATCGTGAGAAAAGAACAGTAGGATTATTTACGACATCTGTCCTTGTGCTGTCTTTGTTATCGCTACGTGTCATATAGCAACGTTGTGTCGTCTTATCTGGCTCTCGATTCGTTTTCATCCTGCGGTTTTATCGACGTTGGTTCATTCCTTAACCAGAGAAGAGCAGAGGCATTTGTCTATGTAAATATGAGGTCGGTCTTTCGAGTCACAGCTCGGTTTGAGTTGCCTTCTTCACCTTCTGGTTTGCTTTCGTGAACTCGTGAACTCGCACGTGTTTAAGAAGTCAGTGAGCAAGATTAACGATTACTGAACTCCTTAGTATTTTTGGATCGCAAAGTTAGGCCGACCGACCCAAGTAACCAGGACAGATAAACTCTCCTCCTTTGTGTCTGGTTAACCTACTGGTAAGTGAAAAGCATGATCCCATAGTGTAACCGCAACTTAATTTTCTTTCACACAAGAAGCTGCTTGAAAAGACTGAAGGGTAACGACTCTTAGCCTTATCTTCCAAAACACAACAAAGCATCAACGCTTCAGAAAGAAATTTTAGTTATCGCATGAGCTGCCAGAATACTGAATGAACTTCCGTTGCACAGTAACTTTTATTGATGCCGTTATTTCGATCTTTACACCCACCGCTACAAACATCTGAATTGTACAATTTACTGTTCGGGCAAGTCAACATCGATCACGCAAATACTCCACGTGTTAAAGGCGGCCTATAGTATCATAATTATTACTTATTATACCCGATACCACCCGGTTTCATTTATTTATAAATAGGTTGGATAGCACTTTTGATTTTGTTAATTTTACTGATAAAAAAAGACGTTTGTAAGATAGTTGTAATTCCTCGCTCAGCATGGTGGCAGTTAAGCTAAGTGCTAATAATGGGTCGAAGTAGCTTGCAACGGATTCACGACCTTATGTATGTTGCCCGGACTGCAGACATCACATAACGGGTAAGCAAGGTTCCTTATGCTCGCTATGATATAATTCAAGTTGTAAGTTTTGCTGTGTAAAATAGAAAGATGTAGGCAATTTATGGATGAGCATTCGATTTTCGGTTTGATATCGTTACCGCAGTTTGTGTTAATCCGACTTTTGATACTCAAGATAGCTCAGACAAGACAGCTGTTACCTTTAGACGATTGGCTGTTCAATTCCGAAGCTACTCGAACCAGACTAAAAAATGCCTCGGTCTATAAGTCTTGAAAACAAACCATAAATAGGCTAAATGATAAAAAAGAATGTTGAATCTTTAGTAATCATGCTCAGACATGCGTTACATAAAACATATTCTTGATCAAGATAGCTTATCTGCATGCAACACAGCTGTACTGCCAGATGTCCTCAAGAGAATGTAACCGAACGAGTACAACGTGTTCTACAAAAATACTCCCTGAGTTACAAACTTTGTTAAGATCTGGTTAGAATTTAGTTTTCTCAGGCGATAGAAAGTACTTGCTGTCGCGTAACAGCAAATTTAGAACTTCGGTAGGATTATTCCATAACACCAGTTATTGCTCGTTGTTTATTTATACAAATATCTGTATTAAATGATCTGTGTATGCTTATATCCCTCGTTAAAAATCTCTTCATTACCGAATGGAAGAAACTTAATAAGTGTAATAGCTTACTAAATAAATTGCGTACAAAATCTGGTAATAAGTCTAGTAGCTTACTAAATAAATTGCGTATAAAATCTGTTAATCATAAGTACACCTTTTGTTTGTTGAATTTGCTTGCACAAATATTAGTTAGGCATTAATACAACACAGTATGGCGTCTAAGGCACATGGCTCGACCTGAGAACGTTTAATGACTCTGGCTGAAAAATATAGTGCAGCATAACTAAGATTAACAACTTCAAATTTCTATTTCGCAAAAGTAGCCTATTAAGGAATTTCTTTCTATTATAAATCAAATAATTTATGTAAACTACAACGTTGAAATATTACTACATTGCGGAAGTCCTCAATCAGCCTGAATCAAAAATATAAATTGCAGTTTGAGTCTAGTTTTTGGAGTAGGAATTGGAAGAGGTGTTGTGGTCTGCCGCAGTGGTTTCATTTTTTCAAGCTCTTTTGGAATTTAGTTCGTCAAGTCAGTTCTCCGTAATCGAAGTTATTTTCTGGAAATGACCTACTTAAGGCTAGTTATCGAGCAACATTTGTATTGAGTCCCAGGTAATTTTCAGCCTAGGATCCTTTGTAGTTGGATGGGTCTTGACCGCTTATACCTTGACCAAGTGGTATATTTGAACCTGATTTGAAAGCCTCCCTTCTTTGAATTTGTGGTTCATTTTCGATACGAAAATGAAACTACACCTCTTATGCAAATTACTGTCAACGACGTGGTACTTAGATATCTACTTTTGAATAAAACAAACGTTCCATCCGTTGATGAGCTTTCACCTTGCTTTCCAAAACACGAAAGGGTTGCTGGTAGCACGGCGGAAGCATGTACAGGTGTCTTTTACCACTGTAACTAGGGATCGAGTCTAGCCGCGCGTAAAGTCTAATTAACGTTACATTGGTCACTTGTGGAAAGAGTGTTGTCCAGTTTGACTCTACCAAGCATATTCGATTTTCTCCTGGCACTCCGGTTTCCTCCTGTAGTAGCATTGGACTCATGAGAGGCGGCCTTCGCTAGACCACAAGGGAGACCAGCTTAGCTAGCTGACAGGGTTATCCAGTATTAATAAACACACACACACACACACACACACATTGAACGAATCACTATGCCAGGTTAAGCGGTTAGGAGTGTAACAGTGGAAACAGGTAATTTTAGTGAAAATGTTTTTGACCAGTCTAGATCATAGTAAAGAACAAAACATTATCCGAAAAACGGCATCTTGTTAGCTTGCTATTCAAGTTATTAACAAGACAAGACAGAAACTAAGTTGCGGTGATATTTCGACTATATTACAAAGTCATGACGATGAGATGAAAATAAAAAAAGGAACACAGAGTATTCTTCTCATTGTATTCAGCAGGTGTAGTAAGAGGAACCGGCTACTGAGTCTAAAGATTAATTGTTCTTTCTCGACCAGCATTTTTTCGTATTTTACCAAATGTACACAATTTGAAACCCATGAAAAAGGTGGTTTCCGTAAACCTGTGACGCCACCCTGAATCCACTAGTGCTCCTAAACCAACGCACGGCACCCACCAGAGTCAGGGGAAGTCAACCAACTTGGCGAATTAATTCAGTCGTTACGTGTCCAAATGACTGCCGATATTTCCAAGTCTTTCTTTCTCGATATCTCTCTTAATTACTCTCAGCGTGCGATTGTTTGTCTAACATTTCTGGCAAAAATTACAATAACAAGTACGTCAATGATGCGACAATGAATTATTACACCGTCTCGTATTAAGGTGGAACTGTTCATG
The DNA here is from genome assembly GCA_030142905.1 of Heliopora coerulea. Taxonomy (NCBI): domain Eukaryota; kingdom Metazoa; phylum Cnidaria; class Anthozoa; order Scleralcyonacea; family Helioporidae; genus Heliopora; species Heliopora coerulea. The sequence goes on along the minus strand of JASJOG010000059.1, from coordinate 1,528,794 downwards.
TTAATTGAAAGCGCATTGGTACCTGTCATTCTTTTTCGAAACCATTTATTACCCACTTAAATACTTAGCTATCGCTCATCTCGATTGTTGCAGGAATTCAACTAGAATGTTTAATTCCATTAACACCAGGGTGATTACATTTTCTTGAAATTACGCCGAAGCTGCCCTGTTGACAACTCATTCAATGCGAACAGAACTTAACTTGAGTAATTTTGGTTAACGTTGATAATAATTCGGCAGCCACTTCAGTAATATGATGTTCTATTTTAAAGAGAGAATTCCGTAATAACGTTCTGCAAGAGGCAGCAGAAAATTACGGCGGCAGCAACAGGATTAGAGCCGGCGCCTTCCTAAGGGATTAACAGAACCGCTGCCAGGGAAGAGAAAATCTCATCAGTGTTTCCGAAAGAGACGAAACTTCTCGCCCGGTTCAAAAAGATACCGGGTTTGTTCCGAAATTTTCCTTTTATGTAATCTGATTGGTGTGGTTCCAAAAGTCACTTGCGTAGAGTACTCTTAGGTCACGAGTACCTTCAAAACCACGGTTTTGGTAGTGACAGTGTAGCATTTTTATTGACAGAGCTAGGAAAGATGACTAACTAAGGTCAAGACAACGACAGAAAATTTAGGTACTGATTACAAGAAGACGTTCAGCCCGACCTAAAGTCAGAGTCGAGATCGCCAAAAATCGCCTTTCAAAATGATCTTACAGTTATATGGTGAAAATTTCAGCCCGGTTAGCTCGGTTGAAATGTTAGTCAAGTCTCACAAAGAAATCGCTTGAAACATTATGTAGTAATTCCATGATGACGGTTTTAGCCCATGCTGAACTACTGTATTTTCACCGCCCTTAACCGGATTGAAGTTCGTTGGTGTAACCAGATCCCTAACGATAATTTTCGTAAACACGCACCCGTTTACCAAAAGAATTTTCAGAACTCAAATCTAAGCGTTGTTCAAATGGCTGTCGAACTCGCTGCTTATTCGATTCGGCAAAAACATGTAAGAAGAATCTAAATTGGAAACGAAGAAAAAAACTGTTTTGAGAAGACGACAAGTCTAGCGGTCGGTCCAGGATTAGGGAAAGGATGGGGCCCATAAGAACCGAAACCTAAGCCTTTTATGGAGAAATTTTAAAAATCTAAGGCATCTGGAATGGTATTTTCCCTATTAGGTTAACTCTTTCGTAATACAGACTAAGATTTTGTTATATCAAAACCATGACATTTACCGGACTGTCTTCAAAAAGTAGGTGGCCTTTGGCATCGCTATGTTTTGGTATTAAAACGTTCAGCACGCTCAAATCTTGGTGTAAAAATCTTTATGTGGCTATATTCAGATACGCATCAAAGCATTTCATTTAAAATGATAAAATCTAACCTCCAGTTTGACATCTTATATTCGACTGATTTCCTTATCAATCAGGGTGGGGAATGAAATAATACTTTTAGAGAAGTTATGATCAACTTTACCAGGGACGTCGGAGTAGGGGAATTTCGAGTAGGGGGAGACGGGCTCGTAATAAAAAAATACGGCATTTTACATGCTTCCCTGTGAAATTTCGCAGCTAGTGTTCTGAACAGTAGTTGTTTCATCGTTATATTTAGTAAAAAAAAAAACGGGCTATAGCCTCCAACTTCCTCGGCTCGGCCGTCTTTGTTTATGAAAGCATTCTACTTGATGGCCTTCATTCAACTCATTTAAAATTTTTACTGCCCACAAGATTCTTCACTGTCTTACTCTGGCTAACTACAGGCGATTTGACCCGCTAAAGAGAGGCGTCTGGACTCTGGACGGGAGAGAGTTCCTGAACTGTTACTTATGTTAAAAACCATTTTTAAAATGTAACGATATCGTTGGCTTGAAGTAACGGTTAATTTATCTTTACACTTTAATTGCGAAAAGTTTTTTGTGATCACGACTTTGTTTACAGTTCTGTTCCAGGAAGAAATATTGATTCTTTCGTTGACACGGAGAGTTTTGTAAACACAAAAAATCTTTCAAGGCTGCCCTCTCAAGTTCCTGGTTGTAAGCATCTACATAAGATCTAATTGCAGAGGTGACTTGTTTGTCTGATTTTATGACTTCAAAATGGTAATTCATAGTTTTTTAAGTAGCAATAGGACCTTAAAGGAATGCAGTTGGTCACTGAATGCACCAAATCAAGTTACAAGTTTACAATTCAAATGAGACAAACTATGTGGTTGGTTTAACTTGTATAACATTAAACCTGAGGATATTTACACGTCAAGATTTTCTGTAACTTCCGAACACAATATATGAGGGCTTTTTGCAGATGAGGTGTGCGTACAAGTTAATTTTAGACCTGATAAGAAGCTTTTCAAGTTTGGGTGCTAAGAAATAGTTCTTTGACGGCATTCCTAACCTTTTGATAACCTGTGAGATACTTCTCTATTCAGCTGTGCAGCGACGATTAACATTGAGATGCTCGCTTGTGGTTAGATATGTTTACCATCAGTCTTCATGCGAATCACTCCCTCGATATATCATGTTACTGATGCTGTAGTTTTTAACTTACTCAAAACTCTGCCCATCCAGACTTCGTGTTACCCTGAGGATGATTCTGAAATAAAGTCGAAACACTGCACATTCTCTCCTAGATAACCTTCAAGTTGTGGCGAGAATCTCTCCTACTCTTAAAATGAATTAAACGAACATGTTCTCTCAGTTGACTTCGTAGCACAACTGATCGAGCAGCGGTCCGGAAACCCGGCCTGAAGATGCCAGTTGGAATTCCGCTCAAATCAACTTTTCTAGTAGACTTTATCAGCGTGGGTTAATCATGAATTTCTCTTCAAAAATAGTGTAAAAAGTGCACATGTGAATCCACATACAACGGTTTAACGAACGTAACCTTCCGATCACCATGAAGATGCTCTGACAATTGGTACCAGTCCCCTCCGTGGAATTTATTGCTATGTTATCGACGGTTGAGAAATCGCTAGGTACTTCCTCAGTAATTGAAGACTTCGTTTAACTCGTTGTTATAGCTTGATAAGATCAAGAAGATGTTCTTTAAATCCAACTTCCTTATCACGCACTCAGCGTTAAACACTTTTAATACCTGCTTTTCCTGCGGTCGTGTTCTCGAAGGTCATGCAGGTAACCATGTCTGGACCAACCCCATCTTTTAACCGCCAAAGATAACCGTTGGTCTAGACATTGAAATTCGTAAGTGCAATGAGCGTCTCTGATGTCTCCTATTTCTATCACGGAGTTTAAAAAAGCTGCAAAAGCAACGCCAGTGAGATAAATGAATATGAATTGTTGAGGAAAAAGGTTTTTCTAGTTTTGGACGAAACTTTGCTGTAGTCGTGTCTAGCTGATCGAGCAATAACCTCTGAACGTCACTTTATCACTTAAATGCTTTAAGGAACTCTAGTCGAAAGTTTGAAACTGACAACTTTTCACGTTCTGGCTGTTAACCTTTTGCAGGAAAGATTGAAATGTTCTTTGTAAAATGTGTATCGAACAAAATAGACGTCGACAATCATTGGCCTATTTAGGAGAGGCATGGCGCCATGTTCCTCCCCTACACGTGTAGTGTGTGGCTGATCAGAAGAGATCTTTCCTTCACAAAGACAAACTCGGGTCATCGCAGTTTCAATTACCGGCCTTTCAGCCCTCGTAGTTGTTGGACCCTCATGGTCGGCCGTTGCCCTCCCAAGAAAATGCCGGGTATTCCACTGCCGCGAAAGCTCTAAGAACTCATTTTCGTTAATTTCCTCCTGTTCTTTCCATTGTAAGGACACGAAGCCGTTGACGTTCAATCGCGTTGTTTTAAAACTCCATAAAAGAATATAATGACTATGCGTTATAGCTTTGACGAGATATAATATTATGACTATATATTGTTATGACTGCAATGTTATAACTGTGACGAAGTATATTGTTGCGACTTTGACGAAACGACCCAGGGATTGCCTACCTTTGGCGGTTTTCAACCCTTCAAGTTTGAGTGATAGCTGAATCTGCAAGCTGCCGGTCCCTACCTTTTACTGACATGAAATCATGCCAACCCATGAGAAACGAAACTGTCTCAACCTGGTGAAAAAGCCACAGTTTATCCTAATTGACGTGATACCGTCAATACTGACTTCTAAAGTGTTCAAGCGAGTCAATAATAACAATAATAATAAGTTATAATACTCTGTATGAGGGTTTGCAAACGCACTGAGTTTTTCGTTAGGGATTTCAAGGATTAGCTTGGCCTGCTTAAACTTTGTTCTATCTCTGGCTGATAAAATTCAGCCACTAAAGTCAATAGACAGAGGAATAAATTTGAGAAGATATCTGAGCAGAAAGTTTTTCGTGATAATCTGACACTACTCTGATAATCTGACACTTTTTACTCAACTGTAAAACGTCGAGTCGAGCGGAATTTGAACTCGCACCTTTGGGGTACCGGTCCGCCTCTCATCCTGTTGAGCTACCGGTTCCACGGGGGTTGGAGACGAGTTTACATCCAACTTAAGTGCACGAGATTTTCTCGCGACAACCATGAGAAGATGTGCAGTGAGGATTCAGTTGACTGAGGATGCAGTGTCAGATTATCATGAAAAACTTTCTGTTCATGTATCTCTGAGGTTGATTCTGAAAAAGAAGATATCTGATTCAATAGATTTGTTGTTGCCGAATGTTTATCTAGCTTCTGCTTCCCGAGTGTTCTTTTATGTTTAGAAATACCTCGGTGTAAAGGTTCCGAGATTTCCAAGGAGTCCACATTTACAAATTGGTGCCTAGTGGGAGATTATTTATATTAGATGATCCTACTAGCTAACTCTAGCTCTATCAACTTCCTAGATGTACAGTAAGAACCATCCCTCATGGGTCCAGTGGTGCTATTGGAGGACACCAGAGTACTCGGAGAAACCCAGCGATGCTTGGTAGAGTTGAGCTGGACAATGCTCCCCTCACATGCGGCCGAAGTAACTTTAATCAGACCTCGGCGCGAAGCCGGGGTCGAACCCTCGTCAAAGCGATGAGAGATACATGCACTGCCATTATACTCCTCGCCCTTCCTCATTTTCAAATTTCAATTTTTCAAATTGCCCGTCGGCGCTTAATCAGGTTCTGTTTTATGCAATACATACAGTTTGACTACACCACACAGAAAACGAATAATGAAGAGGAACCTGTTCCAGGGGACCGTGTGTCAGTTTAGAACCTCACTCAAGGGCAGAAACTCAAACTACGCCGTATTTCCGGTATGGCGTTTGAGGTGGGTTAACTAAGTCAAAAATACGTGTGTAAACATTGCACGACTACAGTCACTGCACCAACCAATTTCTGCTATTCCATCAGGACTTATATTGGAATAAGTTTTGTAAGAGGCGATCAGTGTTCTTCCATGTGATCTGTTTTTTTTTTTTTTTTTAAATTGTTTCAAAAGAAAACACTTCAGTACTGTGTAAATAAATAATGTCTGGAAACCATTCGCTTGCTCGGACAAGAAAAGAATAAGGAAGTGTGCCAATTTGCGGACCTTTATTGACGAGACTTACTTGCTCCTTACTTAATAACTGTTATTAGACTTCATAGATGTATATAATATCCTCGTTTCAAGGAGCCATTTGCGTCACTAATGGTTAGTAATTACTAATAACCGAAATAGCTGTCTTACAATGATACAAGTAAACTAAATTTATCTCTAGACTTATACTCAAATAATTCATTGGTTTAAACATGGAGCTAATGTGCGTTCCTTTAACTGGTGACAGCATGTCGAAATCTTCGACTTCTCATTTCACGACGGAATTTGTTCTAGGATTTCGTACTGGCAGTCTTTCAAATTATAGGGCATTGATTCGTAAAGTCAACCGTGGAATGGCAGGTTGGAGTGTGTTGAGGTACCTTTGGCTTATTAAACTAGTAACTATTTTATAAACTACCATTTTTGTCAATGTCGAACATTCGCTCGAAAGGTGAACAAGAAATAGCCTTTCTTAGTAAATGGTATAATTGCTACAAACGATAGCCATATCCAACGTTTCCTGTTTTCCTCATGTGCCTTCTTTTTGATGCACAGTTTTTCCGCTTCAAAATGACATTTCTCCAAAATTGATGAACTAGTAATTTTTCCCTGGTATGCAATGATTGTGCAGTTAATTTGTGTCCCCCATTCCTGTCTTATCTTGTACTACTTCCTTCCGTACATACTTCCCACCCCTTTAATCCATCAACGGATGTTTCGATAAACATTTTCCCGAATGAAAGTGTACAAATACCGCAGTTGGAGACTATCTGTATTGGTTGTAGCTCCCTAAGCTGTGAATATCCGATTACAGCCAAAGTTTCCTAGCGTGAGAATCAAAACATCGAGTTGTTTATCGGATCTAAATCGTCGACTAAAAAATTACAATCATCAGTTCGTGAGTGCTCATTGACGTATCTCGCACAAACAAAACTTTCTTCAAATTGTCACGAGATGAACCCCGCAACGCCGTTTGGCACTCGAGCGTGATTTGGAGATAGTTTTATCGTAAGTAATATATCTTCGTAATTTGTTTCATTGATATTCTTCATTAATTAGATAACTGTTCTAGGATTTGTTGTTATCATTTGTTTCTCAGTGAAATTTCGTGGGGCCTCGTCGACTAATCAGGCTGATTATAGCTTTACGAAAATCTACTCTCAGCTGTGACAGATAATTTCAATTGACTCTGAGCTGTTCCTACAACTAAACCACAACAATTCACCTTAACTTGTTAATTTATATGGGTGTCTTTTACAACCATAGATAAATCTTCATCGATCGAGTTAGTTCGAAATGAAGAGCCTCTTAACGACTCATGCGCATTCAGATACCAAGTATTTTAATGATATTTGACTTGAATTTTTAAAAATAAAAACATTATTACGGTTTGCAAACGAGCGTTAGAGCTTCATCATGATTTTAAAAAGGATCGAATTCTGATCATTCGCATTTTAGAGTAAAAGAGGCAAAATGTTTCATTAAATCCTAACCGGGTTTGTTTGGGCTAAGTGTGTTCTAAGCTTGAAAAAATACTTGTGCACTTCATTATCTCGGCTCAAATTTGTTTTTATCTTTCCAAGATAAAATCCCAGCTTGTTATCTAAGTTTGTTCTTCTTTGCTGAAGTGTCTAATTAATATTTCGAAACTTGTCCGCAGCTAAGAAACCGACTCCTTATATGTAAGGTAATTAATGGCTGAAGAGGCGGGCCGGTCATCAGAAAGGGAAACAGAAACAACAAACAATGCCCCGGTTATGACTAAATACTCGAAAGAACTGTTATAGCCTTTGCACATTGGCGATTTCTACCCTTCATTAACGTTAATGTCGTCGTTCATGTAATCTGCATGACGTTTCTAAGCTGCCTGCAATGCCTCAGCGATTGTTTCTTTCAAACTTGTCTGAGGTTTAGCATCGAGGGGTTTTTTATTGTGGTTTCTAGCCTAAAGGTTCTTTCGTTTGACTATAATTACGTATAATTTGGAAAAAGACGGCATGGAGAGCAAAACAAAACAAAAAAAAAAAAACAGATAAAAAGAAGGCAAGTTAACCATTGATTGGTAGTTGTTGTCAAAATTGCCGACATTGCTATTAGCGATAAATTTGCACTAAACGCTCAACAAAAGTCATAAAAAAGATTGCAGCAAAAACCGTTAGCGAACCTGGGAAATCTATTTGAACTGAGTGCCATATTACGTAAAACCTAGCCTAAACGGTTATTTAGAAGTTCCCCCTTGACGAAGCCGACATAGATACAAGACAAGAAGCAAAATTAAGGCTGTTGTTCACGTGGCCGTTTGAGCTGGTTGTTTGCCAAGCGTTAAACCGCAGACACTGTGTGGGACTAAGATATACCTGTTAGAGCATAAAGACACTCGGCACCCTTTACCTTTAATTGAGGAAAATATTTTTGAGTACACCAAACCAGAAAGAGTAAAAACACTGCTGCTATTACGATACGCGACACAATGCTGTCACCACTCTGTTCTCAAATGTAATATTTCTTACAATATGTAGGCGTTAGTCTTACCTTCAATTTCTCACTACAAATATTCATAATGAAACTCTTCGTCATTATACCTCTCCTATCTTATTCCTGCAAGAGACTTTACATTTAACGAAACATTTAAACCTTTTTAAACGACAATATTGTAGCGGAAAACCGGTAATCCAATCACAGCAAGATTAAAGTCCCACGAGGCGCGTGACAATTTGAAAATTCGATATGTCTAACGTGTACCTATATTGCCTGCTAGCGTTCCGGAATCCAAACTTGCTCTGAGGTCCACAATACCGAGGGACATGGAAAGTCGAATAGGCAATTACTAATGCTCAACCTATAGTAGAGCACTCAGTAAATTTAGGTGAATGGTAAATTTATATAAAAGGAATATAAATGTTTGCCATGTATTAAAGGTTCGATTGCTTACTTTGTGCTTAAATAAGCGTTGACTGACATGCAAAAACAGTAAAAAGGCTTGTCTATACTGTTGGGAATAAGTTTTTAATGCGTCCTCAACATGTTTTTCAAGGTCAACGGCATGTTTGTGAAAATACGTGAACTGTTGTTATATTCATATAAAAACGTTCTCATGTTTTCAAGTAATAACATGCTTTAGTGACATCGAGATTCCACATTTTTGTCGACTACATACGTCATTTAAAACTGGTCTATAAGTTAAAAAAATAGATGTGACATTTGTTATATCCATGTAAAAGTGTTCTCACATTTTAGGTAAGGTAATTCAATGACATCGAGACTCATTTTTGTCGACCATATATACCGTCTGAAATCGATTTTATAAGTTAACTAAAATAGACGTGATATTTGTCAGATTCATGTAAAAACATCTTCACGTTTACAAGTAATGAAGTAATTCAACGATATCGATACTCATTTTTGTCGACTGTATACGCCATCTAAAATTGATCTTATAACTTAACTGAAATAGACGTGACATTTGTTATATCTATATAAAAACGTTCTCACATTTCCAAGAAAAAAAGGTAATTCGGTGAAATCGATACTCATTTTTGTCGACGGTATACACCATCTAAAATCGGTCTTATAGGTTAACAAAAATAGACGTGATATGTTCTTGGATCCAAATAAAAACATCGTGACATATTCAAATAAAAAGCAATTCAGTGAAATAGAGACTTATTTTTCTCTATAGTATACGCCATCTAAAATCGACCATAAAAGTTAACTTAAATAGACGTGATATGTTGTTAGATTCCGATTAAAACGTTCTCACGTTTGCAAGTAATAATATGCTTCAATGAAATGGAGGCTTTATAATTTTGTCGACTATGTATGCCGTCTAAAATCTTCACTAAATTCCTGGGGCATTTTTAACGGTACTGAAATGAAAATCAGTCTTATCCATCATACCTTTCTCTCTTGGCTTTACCCTTTTGGCTTTACCCTTTTCCCTTCTCCAGTGACAGCGATAGTTGAATTGGTTGTATATACCGTTGCTTATTAAAAGATTACTTCGACAGCTTGGCCAGAGCTCCAAACGCCAAAGGGTTTATAAAAGTACAAAATTTCAGAAATCATTTGACGCTGCTTGGTATTTTGTGGAATATGTACAGTGATAATGTCCCTTAATTTAATTTTTGCGTGCTGGTGAAATCTTGACTAATCATATTTTATTCCGTCTGCTCATCGATTGCGTATAGATGCTTCTGTATTCCAGCTTCACTTCGATCAAACGTAAAAAAATGGTCAGCGTAATCATCTGATGTCATAGATTCATGCGCTGAGTTAAACTGACCTACAATACATTGCAAGCCGGAAAACTAAGGTGAATTTCTTGATATTCCTGCTCATTGACACCATCTGTTGTGTATGTGAAGTTCTGCCGAAATTCAAGAGAAAGCCAACTGTATGTCCACTAGTATGTAGACTGTTGCATATTTCTTACAAAATGCAGCCTTCTTTCTTTCTATACAATTCTATACAATTCTTTCTTTCTATAAAGAAAGAATTGTATTGTAAAACCCGGACGCGAGAAACCCGAAAAAATGTTCCCACCTCAATGCATGTACAAAGATGTTCAGCAGTAAGCAGCACAAGTGTCAAATTCAGAGATTTCTTTTGTACTAGTGTCGTAAACTGGCTTCGCTCTCATCCGATGTGAACCGAACTTAAAATTCTAAGTCTCTTCCGTGCGCAAAATTACGTGCGCTGATTGGTTACGAAATGGTCCGATATTATACGATATTGGACCGATCGTTTAATACGCTTTATATTCCGGACCTGTAAGTTTCGGCGGGAATATGTACGACTTGGTTTTAATGAAGAATTGAGTATCTACATTGAAAAATTCCGGACAGTAAAATGTACTGGAACATTGGTGCTACCTTTGTTTAAAGCTTATTGTTTAAAAGTTCAATAATTGAATGTTTAATTGATGATGACATGAAGCAGAACGTACAAGTTAAGAGGTAAGGTAAAGAACAACATCCCGACGATTGAAAACCCTGTTAAAAATGGGGAAAAAATAGCCGAAAGCCGTATAATATATTCCTCATTAATCTTGTTGGCACCGTCCATACTGGAAAGTATTTGCCTTGAGTTTTTTTCTTACAGACCTCGCTCCGTCGTCGTTCGGCATTTACGAAAACCTTAGGCAATGCATTCCCGTACGCACCACTCTCTCGGTTAGTATTTATTCTTAGTTCTCAAGTTGTGGGCAGGCACGATTGATTATTTTGCTTATCAAACTATTCACCCCTAAATTTTTCAAAAGAAATAATATTCAACCAATTCAAAATCCTTTTGAAGATCTGTTGAGATCTGTTCATCCATCCAATTTGCACAGATCAAATCGCACCTATATGTGCGGTTAGGGGTTAACTGGTTAACTGGAATGAGTCAAAATGAATCATTGTAGGTAGATGTACACCAAGTTTCACGAGAAATTCTTGGTGAAATCAAGACAAACTGATAAGTCTTCCTTCTCAGTAATCGAAGTTATCAGGTTTCATGCTATATTTAGGCTTAGTGTTCCGTTAGATGTTTTTCTCCTCTTTAGTAAACGTCATCCCAAATAAACCATTATTTGAAGGATGGCCACTTTTTCTCTACGCCTTGTAATTTTTCAATTTCTTGACTTACTATCTGACCAGAAAATTGATTTTTCCACTGTCATCACAATTTCCCCCAATTCTATCATGTTTTAGCCCAGGCGAAACTATAATTCAGATTGCTCAAGTCTCAACATTTTTCAGTTGACTTCGACAATGTCAGATTATCATGAAAAGTTTCTCTTCATGTATATCTCTGAGGATGATTCTGAAATAGACATACTAGCCAAGTTGGCACAAGTTTAAATAAACAGTGACCTTGAATTCTCTTCCGACACATGACATTATTTAAGCGTCTTTTTGCCACTTCGTGTAGTCTGAGTACAGAACTTTCTTTTGAGAGAGACTTTTTATGCGGATTAAGGAACATTTTCTGGTTACTTCTCTAGTTACAGTCTTAACTATTTCTTGATGTCAATATTAGTTATGAAAATTCAAATTACAGACACCAACTTATTAACATCACTACTGATGCGTTGTCCTAGGCTATAATTGCATGTTTTTGGTGTAACTTTACCATGTGAGGAAGACTTTTTCCGCGTGACACTGCTCGCCCGCTTTCAGTTCACGAAGTAGTTACAAAGCAGGTCTTTTGAAACATTTGTTGATATGACTAAATAGCACAAGGAAAGTGTTTCTGAGCTGTTGAAGTTTAAACAGATTTCAGCTAATTTTCAGAAGAGAATTTCGGCTTACTCTTGTAGACTCAAAGCTGCTTGAAAGCGAAATGAGGCTTACGCACAGGCGGGAGTCTGACGTGATTCCTTGGCCGTAAACACTGAGCTGAACTTCTCTATTGACCTGTTAAAGGTTCTTTCTTCCATGTTTTTGGGGGAATTATGTTTAAGGTTCAATTCGAAGTGGCATACCAACGAAAACTTTCGTACTGAATTTTCATTGGATGCGACTTGGTAGAACGGTCACGTGATGTGGTCGATTAGAAGCACTTCGTATCCAAGTGACAGAAAATGAACTCTGTATATGTCAGCTTTTGTTTCTCTAACAAATTTCTCTGTACGTGTCCAATTAGTCTTAGTTTCATCCTGCAGAGTTGAAGAACTCGAAGGTCTTGAAAAGCGAGGAAAAACCCTCGTTTCGACACTCCTTATAAATACTATCGCTATGGATTCTAAACGTCCGTAGAACGCTTGTTTTTCCAAGGAGGGATCGGTATCATTCACGATACTGAAGTGAACAGGTGTTGGGTATCGTTGCATTGCTTGTTTTTACGGCTTTTAACCCCGTCACCCAACCAAACATGCCCATGTTTCCTACATGCAGATACCGTCACTTCGCCATGTCATGTAAACACCATCTTTGTGCTGTCTTTCGACTCTTTTAACGGAATGTTATGATTAAATCACCAGTGCTGTCTTCACGCTGGTCGCAAAACACTCCGCTTTTGTCAACAGTTGTCCTTTTTAATCTGAAAACACTCGACAGGGCGCGTGCTGTTACTTGAATTAATCCCTATTTCGGTAAATTCGACCCGACTGTAAGGTATTCGTCGCTACACAGCGGACGTGTCCTGTCGTTCGTCTGGCTTGTTCGTCGGTAGGTTTGAGTGGTGATATAGCGAATGTACAAGTAAGTTCTCCGTACAAGATGGCTCGACTTGAGTACCGTTTGAAATAGGATAATTAAATACGTGGATTTTTAACAAGCTGTCATCGCATGTTCCGTTGGACACCTAGTCTTTGAAGAAATTGTTGTATTTCCTGTAGTTGAATAGTTCATTAGATCTTAGAGTAGACAAACTCTAGCTTTCGTAGTGTTATGTTTATATCAGTTCATCCGACTCACTTGGATTTATTTCTGCTGCATTTGTTTCGATAATATCTAAATATCCTTAAAATGTTTTGCTAGATGATCTTCTTGGTTGAGGCCACAGAGATCCCAGTTTGTAGGCCACCAGCGTGAGACGAAACCTACTGGTCTTCCCTTGTCATCCATTGCCGGTGAGTGGTTTCCTCAGCGTCTGTAGCACATTTGAAGTTCGAAACATATTCCTCTGCAGGTATTCAATGGTATGTTTGTCTGTATAAAGTCTCGTCTTTACAGTTGTCAGTGATTTATCCATGTTGTGTATCTGAGGGCTGCCTATTAATGGTTCGTGTGTTTTAGGACAGCATGTTTGGTGTAGTCCGCGGCCCACATCCGCTGTTAATGGGTCTCTATTTGTACAGTTCGGATAAATATCTCAAAATTGCGTCCGGTCCTGAAAACTGTTTCCCAATATTTATGTTCATTGAAGACACGGCTCCTTATTAAATTCGAGAAATGTAGCCAAGTTAACCTATGTCGGCAAAATGTCCTTGAACATGCCGCTCGCACGCTTAGTTTGAAAAGATTTAAACTGCAACAGCTAAGATAAGCTAGCTACGCGTTATTTATCAGAAGTTAATGTGCTGATGTTAATTTTAGTGGTGGTCGCGTTTTCAATATTAATACTGTGGGTTTCAAACCCCGAAAGTTTAGCGACCCGCGAATGCGTTAGATTTGCAAAGAACAGGACTTGGAAAGTTTGTTAATCACAGGGTAGAATTCCAATGTGATCTTACATCAGCATAGCGTCGATATACAAGATTATTAAATGTTGTTCCTTGAGTACTGGAAAGCATGTTGGCGAACGTTAAAGAACTTTCTTTCGTGGCACGCGACTTCTGTTCCCTGTTGGCGGCTGCGTGGAGTTAATCACAGAATAACAGTCTAGTGAGACTTTAGCATTGCGTTGATATACAAGGTTAGTAAATGTTGTTTCGTGGCTACTTTAAAGTATCCTGGCGAACGTTAAAGAACTTTTATTCGCTGCACGCGACTTAGGTTCCCTGTTGGCGGCTGCCTAGAATTAATCACAGAATAGAAGTCTAGTGTGACTTTAGCTTCACATTGATATACAAGATTATTAAATGTTGTTTCGTGGGTACCTTAAAGTATGTTGGCGGATGTGAAAGGACTTTCTTTAGTTGTACAAGAGTTCGGTTCCCTGTTGGCGGCTGTGTGGAGTTACAGCTCTCTCACTTACAGAGGCTTAGATAACTGGGTCAGGTCACGGTTTCATTTGCAATTGATGATGTAAATTTTGAGTACATGCTGTATGTATGATTATGTTACGTTACACACTCTTGCCTGGGATTTTGGTAGGTTAAAGATGAATGGACATACAAGGCAATAACCTGTCATAAACTTCGCGCTTTTTTTATTATATCCTCGATTAGTTCGTTGCCTGAAGGTGTTTTAGACTCGCAGTTTGATCTCGATTGCATCTGTTAGACGAGCAGCTAATTTTAATCTAAAATTATGATTTCTTAACTGTTGTCTCGTCTGTGGTGTACAATCTGGCCCTACAAACACGTAATTTCCATGCAAATTAATATCAATCTTGGGCTGCCACTCGGAAACACATAATATTTGATATCGTGAAGATATTCCCTTGTGTCTTATGTCAATAACAGCTGGTCCGAAACAGGAAATATTTTGTTTTAAAAATTCTCCACGTGAAATTGCTTATGGAACCACCCGTCGCGTAGAAGTTGCTGCTTTAAAGACATACACGAATCGAGCTTTTTTATGACGAAAGAATTTCATTCATCCCTGACTGCGATGCATACCATACCAATTGCGTGGCGGCGTGCTGGATATTTCGCCGTTGTGGTTATGGATTTGCTGACAGGAAAACGGCCAACGAAACAACTATGATTTGTTGCTGGATTGCCAGACGCCGAAAATAGCTGCGTTAATTGCAAGTTTACAGAAGTATTACTGGGTAATTATTTCACATAATTAGCAGATTGGAAGTGTATCTTATATGACTGGTTTTGCGAAAGTCGTTGGATTATCAAACACTACAGTTATGGCCTAATGGGTATGTATGTATGTATATGCATACTTACGTATGGTGTAATATTCGCTGCAAAGCAGAGGTTGTTGGAGATTAAACTTCATACAGAAATATATGTATGTGATTATATATATATAAATATATATATATATATATAATATATATATATATATATATAATTTTTTCGGCTTAGAAATATAAATTTCCAAACTTTCTGAACGAAATTTTAGCGTATTAAGATTTTTCGTTTCATAAGACTTTTAAGAAACTTGCAGTACGTGCTTCGTCCAATCCAAAACATTAATTAGAATTTGACTCCAAACACACGCTTGATTATCGGAGGAAACATCCAAACTATTTGCTTATAAACAAACACGCATTTCATCTTTTGCATGCCGAAGTATCTGGGAGGTACCTGACTCTGTGGAAGGCGATACATTCCAGTCAGTGCGTGGGTCATTGAGTCACTATGAGGTAGCACTCGAAATAACGCTGCGTCTTGCAATAACTGGCAATTTTGAGCATTGAATTTGTTTTACTAATCGTGAATTTGATTTGCTAAACAACGTTCGGTCGAATTTGCCAACCTCTTTGAACAGGTCAAAAGGTCATCTAGCCATTGGAGGGGGGGGGGTTAATGTTCGTCGTGTGAGATTGCAGCGGACTTGTTGGAAGTGACCAACGCGAAATGTTGGAGATTACGAGCGAATTACCTTTCACCAACTGAGCTGCGTTGATAGGATTATGTAGTCAACTTAAGTGTATGACATAGATTGGGTTGTTCTACGAGTTAGTTGTTCCTGTTATTGTTTCAATGGGAAGTATTGACAAATGTTATGTCGTCTTGCAATCCGCTAATAACACATCTTGTGGTGTAGCCAGGGGGGCAAGAGGGGCAGTTGCCCCACAAATCATCTCTGTGGCCATTCTGGAGAAAATGTTAAATCCGCAGAGAAACTTATGGGGAGGAGTTAGGCTCGTGTCTCATTGTCAGGTGAGCCAACATGCAGTCCAGTTGTTAACTTAACCATGCATGTATGCAAATGTATGCTTGATCCAAAGGCTGGATAGTTGCTAAGGATTTTCTTGTAGATTTTAACTTGTAGAGTGTGATACTTCCGTCGCACCAGCCTCTTTCTGATGGATAAGCACGCGTGGCAATCTTGCTGCACGTCATACTGTTTGTTTTGACGTCGCAAATGACCTCAATCAACTCATCTTGTGTGGAATCCGAATTCATGGTGATAAGGTGTAAAAATTCCGCCTTCGTTATTATGACTCGTCTGTAGAATTAAGTTTATTAACGCGGACGTCGCTCGAGACCTTTCAACGTAGGAAATCCTATACAGGAGGTCCTATATTTACTGTTTATTGACCGAGCGGGGTCTGTACTGGCGAAATATCGGGCCGATGTTTTTAAGTACGGACCGAGGCTAGCGCAGCGAGTTGAGGTCCGTGTCGAAACAGAGGTCCGATATTTCACTAGTACAGACCGAACAAGCGAGGTCAATAATATAATATATTTTCACCTCACATATTGTCAAAACTTTTAATTTTTATTCCACTCAAGCAAGGCTTTTTTAAATTTCCCCTCCCCCCGGGCGGGCAATACGGGAAATATCCGACCGGTTATGAACCAATCAAATTGTAGGATTTCCGAATTCGGGGCGCTCGCAGCCACAGCCTGAAAACAAATGTCAGTAAGAATTACCGCCATCACTTCGGATTATAATACAGACGCATGGATTGGAATAGGTCTAAAATGCTTAATCTGTGGTTCTGAATTGGTTTCGACAATGGTGTTACTCATAAACTGTCAGACATAGATCCACGGTGTTGTCGATTATGATTTTCTTATATCATAAGGCTCAATAATGCTTTTAAATACACTTAAAATTCCTAACGTGGTATGAGAGTTTTGGGTGTATATAATTTCCACGGCAGCCTGTGTGTCTAAACATTTTTTCGTCCCACTCAAAGATGCTTAGCTTCGTCGATGGCTTAGTTTTCTAAGCCGAATGCTTTTAATTAATGTTGTTCCTGTGCCGAAATATTATCGTGGAAGAGAAATCAGCCACTTACTGATTGTTGGTAGTATCAAGGTCATGGACAACGACAGCTTTCGTGTTTGTGGGTTGCTTGAGAAGTTCACTTGACTTCGAACTGGAATGGTTCAAGAAACAGTCTTCAGTTTTCTGGGTGGTCTTTGGTACTTAATTTGGGAAAATTAGTTGTGAGGCCAGTGCTAGCTAAGTCTGGTTTTGAAAGATGTGCCGTGTCTTCATGGCTTTCTGATTTTAACTTTTTTAATTCCTTTAAAGATGGCTCTTAAGCCTTGACTACATGAAAGTGCAAGTCGCTTTATGTCAACTCGTATCAACTTCTAGTGATGAAAATGATAGCCCAACAGATAACTTTAAAAGGAGTCGCAGAAACACAAATTTGATCTGGACATATAGGGCATTTATTTCAAAGGTTCTGTCACTTCCATCACAAACGAGAAAGTGCATGTTATGTTAATTATATAAATGTCAATCGATAAAATGTATATACGTGGAAAAGCAAGTTTAAAAAAGGCAGTGTTTACAAATTAAAAACCAAACGTTTTCGACTTACTGTCATCATGCAGGCACTATTATGATATACAAAGATTTATTATATAGCTGAGTTTGCTATCCGGTCTGTACGCAAAATGACGCACGCTGATTGGCTGCCTAGCCCTGCAATAAGTTTTTCGTACTGACCGGCAAGTTTTGTCGGAAAAAATTTCCGAGTTGATTTGAAGACAAACAAATCAGATTCAGGTACGTTTTACAAAATATTTATTACAACAAACTACCAAAAAACAGTTAAATCTTCTCAACGATAACTTTAAGCTGAAAACTAGATGAATAGATACAAAAAAAACACGAAGTAATAGGTAAAAACAAGCAAGTAAACTTAAGCCGCTGACTCACGAAATAAAAACTTCGTTAGAAGCGGTGAAGGATGTAACAAAGAGCGATATTTTAAATTCCTTATTAACCTCGTTTGTTCGGCCAGTACAGGAAAGTATTCGCCTTCGTTTCTCTCCGTACATACTTCGCTCGTTCGTCGTTCGGTCTGTACGAAAACCTCAGGCAAATGCTTTCCCGTACGAACCTCATACTCGTTAATAAGTAACTAATATGTTTAAAATGTTTTCAAACGTACCGATGCAAGAGCCTTATCCCCACGCGTCGTAGTCACCACGATGCGCTCCCTAGATCTAGGTCCGCCATGCGGCACATTTGCACTCCCGCATATAAAATCCTAGTTACGGGTCAAATGTTTGTCTTTTTTGGAGAAGTTTTTGCCAGATTACCAGTGAAATCGCCTTTCGCCAGCTGAGCTGTATGTGATTAGGATTATAATGTGTGCATAACCCTTAAGTTTATGACATACGTAAGATGTACAGACGGTTGGCATAGTTGTTCCTGTTAATGTTTTAATTCGAAGGATTTAAACGCATTACCGCCTCGCAATCCACGAACGCATCTGGTAAGTTCGGATCAGAATCCCGACCCGTTTATCGGAACAGAACATAGAATGCAGATCTGTGATTGCTCACTGGTTTAGTCACTGCCAGTGATCGTCAAACGTAAGGTAAATACACATTAATCTTACCGTTATGATTTTCCTTTGAAATTGACGTTCAGTTGTAAGGGTAAATAGCCTTGAAATTCCCGACGTGGTGTGACAGCTTAAAGTGAGAAAAATTCTAAATGGAGTCTGTATGTCTCTGAATATTTTTTGTACAACTCAAAGAGCGATTTAGCTCTGTCGCTGGCTTCAACCAGACGAATGATGATGTGGGGCTCTGTTGTTAACCATCTTATGGTCACTAGTTTCAGAATAATGGTCATTGGCGGATGTCGGGTTGTGTTTTTCTGGAGAATTTAGTTTGATTCTGGAATAGGTTGGCCCAAGGAAGTGTTCCTTTACTCTTTTCGGCGAAAGGCGACTCAGTTTTTTCTCTGGCCAACGCCAGATGATTTTACAAGCGAAAGAAAGACCTTCGGACGGAAAAGAGTTAACTTTTCCCTGACGAGACATCTTCCTCGTGTAAAGTCGTCCGGTGTTAGCTAGAGTAAAAGGACGAAGTCTGATGTCAACGGGAATGATTGAGGTGAAGTAGGTGCAACTATTTCACGGTGAGTCATGACTGTTTAAAAAGTCAAGGACAAAACACAGACCGAGAAATGTCATCTTGTGACTTGATATTCAAGTTAGAACAAGAAACAGTTTCCGTTGAAAACGGTTTCCGTTTTCAGCTTGTCTGTTTCTTGTTCTAACTTGAATATCAAGTCACAAGATGACATTTTTCGGTCTGTGTTTTATCCCTTACTTTATCATGACTGTTTTACTAGTAGAATTGTTTGTCCTGAGCCAGAGTAAAACGACTTAAGTCTCATGCCAATCTGTAGAAGACGCGAAATGTTCCATTTATACGAACTACGAAGCCGCGTCTTAAGTCGCAGTTTAAGTTAGGCGTCAACGTCGATTTTGTGCTGTTTATACGAGCGGTTTCACGCCTTATGCTAAGTTATTTAAGCCGCGTCTCAACATTCTCGTATAATCTGACCGACTGTAGGTTTCCTGGTTGTCTTCGATGTTATTGTTGATAAATTAAATTACTGCCGGTTTTTCTGGGCAAGTCCGAGTGCGAATGATGTGACTTGGTATTACAGTTTATTGCTTTCAACCTTTCTAAAAATTTTAATCTTTAGAAAGTTCACTTTTACCTTGTTAACTCAAGGAATCAACGCGCATTGCAGCTGAAAATGAGGAAGAAAATAACCCGGCGAACAGTGGAACAGTTCCGACGTTATAGTAGCTTTATAATCAACATCCTACTGACTAACATTTTAGCCTTGCACTATTTTCGCCTTGCACTATTTTCGACTAACATTTTAGCCTTGCACTATTTTCTCCAACTGAAGTAACCACAATAAGCTGGTTAACTAATTTCACCAAACTAGTCAGCTCGATCAGACAGGAAAACTTCTACCTCATTCACTGAACGATTTTCTTTCGAAATTCAAGTGTGAGGGTTCATCGGCAAGGCTTGGGACAAAAAGACAACTTCAGCTCTCATGATCAGGGATATATTAAAGTTATATATATTAGGCGTATTCTTTCGTTATCAGTGACAAGGATTAAGGAGAGAAGCGTCGAGTGTAAGTCAAACACTTGATTAGACAATGGTTTCTGAAAAATCGACTGACAATTTCTAAGAAGCGATTTACTAGTACAGAAAGATTCGCTTTGGTGATAAAGAAGACGGGTAGCGAAGTTCCGCGTACTCGTAGCTCACGGACGACAACCTTAACTCCAACGTTATTCCGCGATTATTCTGACTTATCGTTACGTACCGACCCTTCATTGACCCTCGTCGCGCATTTACACTAAAGAAGGTATTAAGTATGAACTCGTGTGTCAGAAACCAGTGAGAACTCTCTTCTCTTGAGGTAGCGATAACCGAAGCAAATGACCAACAGCACGTGCCTTGCAATCTTCTTGGTAAGCGTTGAAAACGAAAGTCAGTTTAATCCGATGGGGTGTTGGTGGCACAGTGGTATCGCACGCGTCACTCACCTCTGTGAATTGGATTCGATTCCGGCTCCGTGCAGTTATGTGATTAAAGTTACCTTGGTCACATGTGTGTCGAGTGTTGTCCAGTTTGACTCTTCCAAGCATCACAGGTTTTCTCCGGGTGCTCTGGTTTCCTCCTGTAGTAACACTTGACCCATTAGGGGTGGCCCTTACTAGATCTCAAGATAGAACAGCTCAGTTAACTGATAGGGCTATCCAGTATAAATAAAGACACTTTACTTTACCTTTACCGATGAAATATCAGAACAAACTGAGTCAAGCAGTTTTTAACTCAAAACTGCTTCCTAATCAATAGTGAGACGTTCAGCTTGCCGATGTTGGGTCGTAATTAGAGGTTTTGTCGCAAAGTGATTGCGCACGCGTCTTGCAACCCTGCGACTTGTGTTCAATTCCGTCTCCGTGCAGTGTCCGGTTAAAGTTACCTTGGCCGTATGCGGAAAGAATGTTATTCAGTTTGACTTTCTCTAGCATAGCAGGTTTTCTTCGGTTTTCTCCTGTAACAACACTGGACCCCCGCGGGGTGGCCCCTTACTAGACCTCTTGGAAGAATTACTTAGTTACAGCTGATACGGTTGTCCAATATAGATCTTCTTCTAATGATTACTGTGAAGCGGACCTAAATAAGGACAATTATAGACGAGTTATCCACTAGTTGCTATCATCAGGCGGTTAACAATCAATTATTTTCAGTAAAATTAGCCCGCGGATGTATGTCCATGGATACTTATATGTGTATCAAATCTGTAGTAATTCTGTATCTGTATATGTGCAGATCTAAATATCTTTGTGTGCATAATTGACTATGTATATCTCTATATACATGTCGTTGTTTTAGTAACTGTAGGTGTTTCAGTTTATGCGTTCTTCTATATGAATAACTCTCTATCCATATAATTTAGTCTTTGTCGTCAGAGCTGTGTTTTCTTGGGGGGTTTTTTATTACTGAAAATTCAGTTTTAATTGGTTGTTGACAATTAGACATGGCTGCCTCCATCACTTATCATCACTCTAATAATAACTTTAGGGCTCCACACGGGCTTGACAACTTGACCTACTTCAAAAAGGATTCCGGTTTTCTCAGTAATTCTACAGACTACTAGACATAAACTGCCTGTGGAATAAATTCTCGGATTGCCTTGCGAATTCTCATGAGGCGAATTTCTCTGCTGTACGCCTTACGAATTCATTAACCGTACGCTTGGTTTCCGTATCGTCGCCGACATGTCACGGAGATGTCACCGTCTTGTTGCGTGCATTCTTGACAGTCGGCGACTTGTCGCCATGGTCTGCTATACTTTCCTGGTACATTGTAACATGGGCGAAGTTGCTACGGTCAATGAAGTCGTCGACCGTAGTCATGGAAAAAGCTTGAACGGAATTCAAATTTTGAGTACAGTCCCCATGTAGTCTCAGCAATCTCGATTTAGTCGTCGTTTAATGACTGATTCATCGCAGATTAGCCGCAGACTATTCGTCGACTGTGAGCGTTATAACGAAACTGAGTTTTAGATTGACGTCCGGTTTTACTCTTGAATCCGATTTAGGCGACTTTTGTTTGTGGTAAGAACTTGTTCGAAGTTAGAGCTTTCCTTCTACTTCGTTTTTCTTGCTGTGAATTATCTCATTTAAGTAAACGAACCACCAGACCTATGTCGCTGGTATGCGTTTGGAGCTGCTACGTCTAGAAAGATCTCGTGTCAAAATCTCAGACATAAGCAGCTTGGCATTTTACGCGCGAACACTTCAATATTGGCAACGTGGAGAAGAAGAAATCAACACGAATTACGCGACTAGTCTGACTCAATCGACAAAAATAATAATGACTGAATTTTAGGTATTCGATTAAGCTATGAGGAAGGGTAACTAAGGAACAAAAATAAAGCTGACAATATCAGAGGAAGAGGCTTCGGCAAAGATATTTGATGATACTTATCCCGGAACTTATGGAGGTACTCGTGATATTATCTTCCTCAAAGGCGTTGCTTAATCTTCGAAGAGGAAACGCAGGCATATGATCTTGAAATCTACCTCCCAGTAGAGTATATGAAATGTTATTGCCATTTGAGGTGGGTTATTCGCAGCGCGTTACCCAGCATAGGTTACATGTTGTATTTGTTATTTTATGTTATACCGTGTATTTTTGTAGGTTGTAAGTTGTATATTGTGTTTTGTGCTGTGTGTTGCATGTAGCATACCGTATGTTGTATGTTTTATGTTGTATGTTTTATTATGAAACTCATTAATAATTTACGAAGAAAAAAAACAAATGAACTTTAAAGTTAAATCAGTCGTTATAAATGTGATACAACCACTGCTGATTCTATCACACTGCTTTTCATGAACTCTTCGTATTATCTTCTCGACTTAAATCGATGGAATCTCCACAATTTTTGAAGAACACCAATGTTTGCTTGTATTCATTTTATAAGTTGTTACAACGTTCGCGTTCGTGCCGTATCGAGTGTACAATCGCTTGCCTTCGGCTCGTGATTGTAAATTCGACACAGCAAGGCCGCTCGTGCTGTAAACATTATTAGTCTATTATATGTTACTTGTATACGTGAAAACTCCGGAAATGACATCACACTCATATATCAGATATCAATACCAGAACTCAAGGTTAAACTAAACTATTTGGGATATTTATGATGTAGTGCGGTGGCAGTAGCAAAAATAATTGGGATTTAAAGAAACAAAGGTTTAATTGACGCCCACATCCGATACTTGTAGCTTGTTTTATGATATAGAAAACACCTTAGTTCTTCTAAAACGTAAGTTAACTCTTTTTCTCAGTGGACCAAAATTATACTGAATACGTAAAATGATTCAGGTGGCATTGCATAATGCACAGAGACAACGTCGAGAACGCTGTTGAAGCTAATAGTTACTCATTATCTTTTATTAAAGACGTTGTCGTTGAAGTTAAAGTCATAGATCGTAAGTTATCTGTTGTTTCTAAAGTACTGTATTGTTTTTAGGGATACGTTTAGGATTACGTTCAGGGTTAGGATTAAAGATTGAGTTATGGTTTACGTTTTACGTTAAGAGCTTGAAGTAGGGATCTGAAAATTTGAGCCAATATTTTTATAATATACACACACTTCTTTCAGACAGTCACATAGCTCAGCATTGGAATTCCATATCTTCCATCCGTTTCCCTTAAAACTCGTCACACTTCTATTTACTTATGGGTTGTATCAGAATCGGTTATCTTGAATTCCTCACTATTTTGAGCGACGTGTGAAGTTCCTTGGTTTAAGATTACAGCCACTTATCTCGAACTTGTTATGTTCTTGACCACCCGAAAATAGCTAACACTTGACCCGGGCGGTTTGGACGTGATTCCCATTCTTTGTTAGACAGTTCAGATTTAAATATACCACCAGAGAGTGAAAGGCAAGAGCCGCTCTGGAGTCGTGTACAGAGAACACAGGTCTTACCTGGGGCCATTATGTCGTAAATATTAGTTGAAAGTTACTTGATTGATTGTTTCATGAACTTGTTTGTATTTGGAAAAAGTTTTCAAGGTAAGTCAAGTCCATCGCGCTTTCTTCATCATAAGTGTTTATCTAAGCGTTATTCAACTCACTGCCACACACAGTTTGTCAGTGGGAGCCGATTCCATCAATTCCCCTTAGTTGTTTTTAATCACCTAAATTACAAAACTTACCTATGCCAACAAATTCGACACTATTCTTGTTTCAAGATTTAAGAATTCTTTTACTCAACTACAAATCCATGCCTAACCTTTCGACTTTCCTGTCGGGAGGAAGGCGGAGAAAACTGCTAATGTTCTACGATGTTGACAAATTCTTCCCACATTTGACCAAATGGGGTACCAACTACTTAAGTAGGATCTTAATTTTCGACTGTGTCTCGTTCGAATAAGTTACCGCATTCACGAAGTAGCAACAATGATGATAACGATAATAATCTTTATTGATCCTTCTTATGTAATAAGGGTAACTTCAACAGAATTGAACAAATTTGAATAACTTTAAAATTACAGTACGGGGTGCTGGTGGCACAGCGGTAGTGCATACGTCTCTCACTACTGTGACAAGGATTCGATTCTGTCTCCATGCAGTTATCTGATTAAAGTTACCTTGGTCATATGTGAGAAGAGTGTTGTCCGGTTTGACTCTACCAAGCATCGCAGGCTTTCTTCGTGTACTCTGGTATCCTCCTGTACTACCACTGAACCCATGAGGGGTGGTTCTTACTGTACAGCTAAGAAGTTGATAGAGCTAGAGCTAGCTGGTAGGATTATCTAATATAAATAATCTCCCACTAGGCACCAATTTGTAAATGTAGACTACTTGGAAATCTCGGAACCTTTACACTGAGGCACTTTTAAATGTAAAAGAACACTCGTGAACCAGATTTCCTCCGGTTATTTCCGTTCTTCGTGTAATAACACTGGACCTATGAGGGGTGGCCCTTACTGGACCTCTAGGGAGAATAGCTTAGGTAGCTGATAGAGTTATCTAGTATAAATAAAGACACTTTACTTTTACATTTACCTTTACAAGTGTTTATATGCATGGGGGATAAAAGTCCTTTTATCTCTTCGTGTTCCTAAATAAATCCCAACCAGCCGTAAACATTATTCGTTCTTAAATTGTAAGTATAGTTCATCGGATCGGGAAGTAAACTGCTACAGGGATGATTTGATGTAGCGATTATGTTTTCACTTTCGTGCTTTATGGCTGTAATCCTCTTATAACCAAAACTGTCAGTTCTGCTCCGAATATAGTTCACTTTCAGTTATTAACGTTAGTGTTAGTAAGAACGCCTCTATCTAAAGTTCTTTGGTGATAAACCTGCCTCAGCAGTTAAGGGTATTCGGACCTATTCTGTGGCTGTCCTAGAGCTGCCGAGGACAGTTCATTAAGCAGCTAACTTATTTCAACTGTGGGTTGCTGATATAAGGAAGAACTAAGACTGTATGTGTGGGATATGTATTCAAAGGTTTTAGTTTGGTGACGTCACAATGACGTCATCCAAAACTCACAAACGAAATTATTACGATTATGATAAACAGTTAAACGTCGTTTTGAATATTGCTGCTTAGTGCGTAAGAGGAATCAACGTGACCACAAGTTTAAGTAATAGTTGCAATATGAGCGGCCGAACTGTGTTGGATATACAAGGCAAGTCGTAGTAATCTCTTACAGTTCGAACGCGAATATTGTGTCTTTCTTAAAATGTGAATGCATTTGAATGGCCACGTTTGCTGGCTATTTTGAAGTTTCAGTAAATTCTAACATAGAAAATCGAAGGAAAAAGTTCATATTTCTAATTAGCATTCTGTATCCGATTTACAACATACTAATTAGGAACCAATTTCTTTTGTGTTTTCTTCGTAAATTATTAACGAGTATTTTAACATATTTTAAAGGTATTTTCCACATTAACAGTCGATATCTCTCGTACTCGTATGGTAACACCATGAATCTAAAGCTCTATTTCTCTTCCTAGGCTTGTAAAACTACAACTGAACCTTCACTGATATTGCTGAGAAGTAAGAAATCCTAGGAATGTCACAAAAAGACGTCATACGCCGACGCTCGACGAACAATCGACGTAAGAACACCGACGGTGATCGAAGTGACTCCGGTTGTTTCGAAGACGTCGACGTCCTTCAGATGGCCAGTCGACAATGCCAGACCTCCAGCCCACCGCTGACCCAAAGTGCGGGTGCTTCAGACGACCAGGTTGCCGATAAAACTGAACCGGTTACCGAAACAGATTGCCCTTCGGAAAGCGCCGAAGTGCCCACGGAAGCGCTGTTAAATCGTGATGAGGGCATGGACGATGCGGAATACCGTGCCATCTTGGAAAGACTCGCCGAGTTGACCCAAAGCCCCGGAGATTTATACCGGCTATGTTTCAGCTCCAGATTATCGTTTTGTGGACTTCCGTCAGGAAGTGGGGATGAAGAGGGGTCGTTACCTCTATCGGAAGAACGCCTCGCCCGGGAAAAGCAGCCCGATGTTTCCGAGACAAGTGTTGTGATGCAACCGTCGACCGCTGCGCTGACTGAGACTGCAGTACAACAAGAAAACCCGAGTGTTTTAACTCGAGAAACTGAAAGTCACGAAGCAGAGCACAAGCGTTCTGAGAATAGTAAACAGTGCGTCGAATTGCTGTCTTTATTATCCACTTTCGTGGAAAAGGCCAACGAAAACCCGGCTGTCTTTAGTCGGTCTGATGTAGGCAAAGCGTTGCTTGGTCAGCTTTCGTCGTTACTCACGACCTTGGAACAAGCCAAGAAAAACCCTCGTCTTCTCAACTTTGGTCCAGAACCTGAAAGACCGCACCAGTCTTCACTCAACAGCCGGCAGCAACCCGCATCAGGTGGAAACACCGAGTGGACAATGGAAAGCCTTGTGCCCAAACAGCTCACGAGTGATGAATCGAAAAAAGCGCATGCTGAACTGTTACCCAATGACACCGCGGACGCGACTGTATCCCCACGTGTTTACGATGACGTCACGGAGTCCACTTCATCGATTAGCTACGATAACGAGGAATCGCTTCCGCCTGTGGGATGTGAGGAAGGTGACTACGTGTTCACCCCAGATCTCGAGGGCCTTGAACGTGCGTCCATCTGTAGCGTGGCCGAGGAGTCTGGTGACGTGGTGTCCAATGGAAGACGAGCCGTGAAGCCTTACAGCTGGGACTACGGGGATATATGGGAAAAGGAGTTACAGAGGGCTCAAAGTACAGACTCCTTTCCGGCTGACAGGTGTGGGAATGGGGAACCTGAGAACAATGCCCCCGGGGATCGGTTGCCGCATACCTTCGAAGAAATCCGTGACGAACTGTTTCACGACGCTGGGTTTGTTATAGAAGATGGAAATCACAAGGAAGTCCCCAAGCGTCGGAGTCGATCTGCAGATGCGAGAACCAGGCATATCGAAAATGATTCTTCGTGGTTTGAATCACTTGCTAACGAACAACCTGTCAACTCCCCATTCGTTCGCACAGTTTACCAACAAGGATACTCAAGCTTACCTCGCAGCAGAAGCTTGCCTCGCAGCAGAAGCTTGCCTCGCAGCAGAAGCTCACACCATCTTGAGGGGAGCTCCATAACAGTTAACGTCGATCAGGCGCAAGGCCGACGAGTGCGAGTTTTTCCTGAAAATCCTGACAGCCCCCAACATAGACAACTTGATGATTCCTGGGCACTAATCGTGAAGGAGGCTGTCGTGAGAACAAGTACTTTTCGTGGACCAAAGCCGTGGGGCGTATTGAAACGACGACCTTCTGGCCTGCGGCGACGCTCTTGCGGCGCAACCAGATCGGAGTCATTGCGTTCGGAGCGAAGTACTGGACCGAGCAAATTCTTAAGAACTCGATTGGATTCCTATGGTGATTCTGAGAGCAGTGACTCTCCGTATTGCGTGAGCGCAGCGTCATCTGATTGCCTCGCTACTGACGACAGCTCTAGCATAACTTCCTCTCATTATTGTGCTGCATCATCCGTGCAGTCGTCACCCACCGTCAGTAATCGGAACAGTGCGTGTTTCTCCGACACAGGTTCGTCTGATCTTACTGAACTTCGACGTGTCATCTTTCAGAATTCGTCACCGGAATCTTACATTGGGAACAAACACCTGCGTAATAGTACCCCGAAATGGAAACACCGGTTCTTTGAGGACGACGCGAAAATGCCAGGAATGCGAAAATGGGATATGTCTTTGAGCGAGCGGTTTGGCCGTCTGAATCAAAATAAATGTGTGCTAAACGATCCAGATGAACTGTCTCATCGCCTGAAAATCACCGCTAAACGTCATCTGAAAAAGTCCTTTCAACGTGCCGGGGAGTTCCGAAGCAGTGATCCGTCCGCGCTGCAAAACCTTCCGAGTCGTGTCGGAACGAGGTGGCCGATTGAACGACTGATGGAGCCAATGCTCGCACAGAGTGATTCTAGTTTAAATAGCCTGACCAAAGTACAGTTCGTTGGTGATTCTTATTCAAGATCCCACATTAGCAAGAATGTGCGTTATGCGCGGAAGGCATCAAGGAGCCCCTCACCAGGCTCCCATTCAACCCACGCCCGCGTTATTAGCTGCGAGATCGTCCAGAGCGACAAAGACAAACGTGATGTGTACACGAAGGTTAATCTGTCCCGATCAGTGCACGATGAAGCTACGACGCCTGCCGATAACCCGAACCAATGGTGCAGAAATTCTAATACACGCCGCAGCTGGCATGGACAATCTGCTCGTGGCTCCTCACGCTCATCCCGAGCCAACTCGATCTCAATTTCCAGCCGGACCAACAGCGACAGATACGCCCGCCCCGCAGATTCGGTTGATCGTGGAAGACAAGTCTTCCGGCCGCAGAGGTTCGAACAAGTGGAAAAACCCCTACATGCGACACTCGTGGAAGTGCAAAGCATCCATGGCAACCAGATGTGCTCTCATAATTCCACTGGGAGTCTCCGTTCATCAAGTGGCTCAGAAAATTCTCGTCATTGGTCAGATTCACGAGTTCCGACTAGTGGACGTGGGTATCACGGCACGCGTAATGACAACCTCCGACAATTTCAAGGAGAGCCGACTTTAAGCCGTAACAGCAGTTTCGGTCGTGCTGAAGCATTCTACCATCGACCCTCCAATCCCGGAAACGTACCTGGACGTGGGCGATTGTCTCCAAACCTGTTCACAAAGACAAACGCCCAACTTGGTAATTGTTGGAACAGGGAAAAAGACATGGTGCCCACTTATTACAGGCAAGAGGGTTTCTTAGACTTCGAAGCTGTGCGAAATATTGAGAAGATTCGTCCCGTAGATCGAAATTTCCAGATCAAGACTAGCATTAGTAAAGGAATTGCGAAAGAACCGGTTCCTCATGTAGTGAAAGAGACTTCATTTGTTGGTCCTTCCACCTTCACCAAATATCAGACTCCATCGAGTCCATCAATTCGTACGCGACGCTCGAGGAGCTTTAACGAAAAAGACAGCGTCTCGCGAAGACGACTTCAAGAATCTGACTTCTACAGAAGAAGAGCTTTGGAAATAGCATCTGGTGATCCCAAAAGAGGCGTCACAACAAATAACCCTCGTACAGGCGAATCAGGCCTCGGTAACGTACGTCGTCCCGAACGGAGGCGACGGTATAGCGAAGGTGGATGTAAACCTTCGGAAAGTGGAGGGGGTGCTTGTGGATATGTAGTCGACCAGTCATATTGCGATCCTTATCGCCAGTCAATTGTGGAGGGAACGTATTCAATTGTCTGTGCAGAGTCGGCCCGTGATGCCAAAAAGGCGAGTAGTAACAGTCAGGAAACGGCTGCCACGAATGACCCAGAAAAAGTGTCAGATTCGGTGCCAATTGAAACGGGAGGGAGCGAGTCTAGCACGGTATGCGACGAGAAAGAGAGAAACGATGGTGATATTAGTGACAAGAAGCCTGAACAAGGCTTATCAAAAAATGATATCGACGTAGCGAGAAAGAGCTTAGAAAGTGGCAACAATGAGCGAGTGGATGTCTCGAGTTGTGAAAAGGTTCAAGCTACAGAATCAGGCATTCAAACACAAAGTACCGAAGACGGCAGAAATGATACAATTACAAAGCTCCCTTCAAACGATCCAAACGTCTCATCCGTCGTATTACGCACCAAAGAGATGCCTGAGAGCTCTAATGGAGTGAGTGTTTTTATTGACTACCGGAACAAAAGACCCGTTTCGGTGGAATATGGCTCGGATGTATCTGTAGAATCTCAGTCAAGTGATTCTGGTAAAACCTCAAAGCTCAGCTTGTTGAAAAAAGGAAAAGGACGTTCAAAGCAAGTTTCCCAAAGCAAGAGTAAAAAGAAAGCCGTTGTCAAGGAACATCCCCCATTTTCAGATGTTAACATCCAGAAGTCAAAAGACAATGGCGAAGAAGAGAATCTTCGCCAAAGGTTGAGCCGTAAAGACAAGCATGAGCAAGAGTTTTTGTCCAACCTTGGTAAACGAAATGGGAACGACGAAAATAGCGAAACAAAAACTGATGAAGGTTGGTTAGAAAATGTCTTGGGTCTTTTCCTTTGTTCTGTAGTCGGAATGACTTGGATCAGGTTTTTTTTTCCTCTTCTGCGACTCGTACACCCTTTAGGTCTGCATGACCTAAAGGAGCAATGACATAGTTTAGTTGCAAACTTGTTTGTATAGTTTTTTGATTTTATGTCTCAAAGGTTGTGGGTTGGATGACCTTATAATTCAGTGATAATATGTTTCACAAAAGTACCAAAAATTGTGGCTCAGTGGGTGTGGTGCTTGACTGAAGTACCAAAGATTATGGGTTGAATGACCTTGTAGTTCAATTGGTAGAGTGTTACAACCTTGAACTCTGTTGGTGAACTGTTTTACTACTGTTGAGAAGATTACCAACTAAACTTCAATTTCTTTCACCAGTAAAGTGTTTGACTGGAATACCAACGGTTCATGGTGTGTACTTTACTGATGTGCTGTTCTACCTTATGGATCAGCAAAACCATTTAACTCACAGTCTCTGGACGTCAATGCAACACAATATAGGTTGACCTAAGAGGTCGTCGAAGCAACTACAGTTGATACCCTGTGGTTAGACTGTACCTACTGAGCAGCAATTTATCACTGCCAAGGTAATCCATCCTTCAGCCCACGCCACTCTAGTCCAACAATCTACCAACTGATCTCCAAAGTTATATAACCAACATGATTTTTACTCTTGTCGAACACACTACCACCTGAGCTACGGGGTCATTCAACTCACAAACTCTGGTCTTATCTCAAACATTTAACCAACTGAGTGACGAGGTCATCTATATATGTATCATTCTGTATATACCATCTATATATGCATCATTCTACGTGTATCATATGTACCATCTATATTTCATTCTGATACTCGAAAGTTTACTTTCGCTTAATGGAAATTGATATGCCCAACCTTTGGCAGTCTAGTCCAACACTCTAGGGTATCGTCTGTTGCAGTGCTTTGAGACTCAGTTAGTTGACCAGCAGGTCTTGATAGCAAATAATGAGTGACGCTGGCCGGTTGTGAGAGAAAGAACAATTTATGACTTTATAACTTGAACATTTCCGTGGTTTTGTTTATCCTCGGGTCCATGGCAACTGAAATAAAAAACATCGATCACAATGCTGGTAGTTCTCTACAAATCCAAGGCAATTTGGAATCTGCCCCAACGTATTATTATTAACACTTATTTAAACACGGTGTCCTTTCAGCGTCCTGTTTTCCAAAGGGCCGTGTCCACTCACTATAATTATTTACAATATAAAATTATCTACAATAATTAATACATAAATAGGATATTAACAGTTATTAACAATTTTACTTAAAGTATCAACTTCTTTATCAACAAGTATCTCACTATCTACATTTACCTACAATACATAAATGTCCATAATATATTGGCCCGATACATACTGCCCGGTTTGAATTCAACCAATCGACAAACAATAGCACCCTTTCGTCATTACATCACTTGTTGACGTCATTTTTTTTTCATTTTCTCTATAACATAGTACTGCAGGAGCCGTCTTCGCCAGTTCCTTACACCCGAGACAAGTCGATTGTCTACACTGACGCTAGGTCGAGTGTTAACAGTGACACCGACAGCATCTCCCTTGAAAGCACCATCTCTTCCAGTGGTTCAGAAATGACAGTCATTCTTAACGATGATAAAGACATCTCCGCTGGCGACCTCAGACAGCTGGCTCAAAGTAGTTCGGAGATTGGAATCGAGATCGATTCCCTGGAATTAGATTCCAGCGATGACTTACCGGAGAGCTCCGACAGCACAGCTGAGAAAAATAGCCAGGATTCCGGTGACTTGCTGGCCACGGTTGACGACGCGGCACGAAGTGGAAATGACGAGTATCCAACTAACTCCCAAGGGACATTGGACGGCAGAACTTTATCCGGAGAGACTGGAAACGACCGAAGTTTCTCATGCGCTTCCAAAGAGGCTGGTAAGAACCAAAGTTTTTCGTACATTTCCAGAGAGGGTTGTAGTGATTGGGAAACAGATGAGACTCCCAAACGGGATCGTAAATTGAAGAATATGCATCTAAAATATGAACAAAGCGTTGGCGACGAAGTGTTGAACACCACTGAGCAAAAAACCGCGGAAACCCCACTGTTTTATAATACGCTACCGCGCGAAAGTGGTAACCGGATTGAGGAAGAGTCATGTTACGCTGTCAAAGGAAAACGTTCTTGTGGAAAAAATGGCGACGGTGGAAAGGGTTTGTTTTCTAGGCTTAAGAACATCCGTAAAAGCTTCCGCGGAAAGAAAGGTGAGGGGAAGAATCTTGAAAAAAGCGGGAAGGCGTCTCGAAATTCGGTGAAAAAAATCGAGAAACGGGAAAAAACGCCTGATACTGACATTCGAGGAGTCCTTGATTCTCGAAGTTTAACAAGAATAGACGATAATTCTAACGAAATGAACAAAAAGACGAACAAACCTCCCAAATCCCGCGACCTGACTGCATCGCCTGAATACCGCACGAAGGTAGTGAGGAAAGATGTGCTTGCAGTAACGGACGAGAAATCCCGAAGACTCAACGAAGCTTTGAGGCAATCCGGTGCCACCCTTCGTCGTGTCGTCGGCGTGAAGTCGATCTCTTCCGACCACTTAAATTCGCTGCGGATCAACCAGCCGTCAGGTTTCGAAATCTCGGCGAAGAGCTTAGAGGTTCTTCTTGAAACTTGTATCTGAGGGTTAAAACTGTCGCTTGTACACCATAGAATTTCAAATGTACTGACCTTCCAGCGTTAGCAACCTCCTGAAGGTAACTCCTTCGCTTCTTGTTTTTTAAGTGAATTTTACAGTTTGTGGTGCTTCTAAAACTCTGCAACAGTACAATTTCGAGCGTTATTTCTAACTAAGGTGAAAATTACTTTGAAAATATTGATCTTGATGCCTGAGTTTTAAAGAAGAAAAAAAGGAAAATGGAAAGCTTCTCCAGACGGGTGGCCTCTTGGTTGCAGAAGGAGCTCCAATAGGCTTTTTGAGCATTCTCGCAGACCCGTTGATTCTTGTGGTCAACGTCAAGGAGCTATCTACACATAAAAACAGACTATTACAACCTTTAGTAAGGTCAGATTTGACACATTTGTGATGTTATGGCTGTGTTACACTGTTATACCAACAGTGCAATACAGTTATAACATCTTACATATTTCAGGCTCGACTACACTTCATGTAGCTCTAACAGTCCATGGACCCTATGCAAAAAATAGCCGTCAGTTTAACATTCTTTTATGTGCATTTAGACAAACCTGACTGGCCTCATTCTTGTGAAGGGATTCCTTTGAACACGAGGTTTATATGGAACTTATTTCCAACGTAACAACGAGGCTCTTTCTATCGGGTAATTTAAATGCATGTGAAAGAATATTGAAATGACGGCCATTTTTGCATAGACTCTACAGCGTTTGCCAAAAGAACTGAGGCTTTGGAGACGAGATGAGTGGTGGGAGTATCATCTGTCATGGTTGCAATCCGTTGTTGTAGTATTCAAAGATGAACGGGATAATTTTTGCATCACAATCTTGGATATTTCAAAACTACAAACATTTTGCTTCGCTTGAAGAAAACATTCTCCAATGGCTCCTCAATTCAGCAATAACAGAAACAGCTGACTTTGTGATTCTACGGTTATAATTGTGTCAGACGCCTTGCTTGTTATAACGACGAATCTTTTCGTTCCTGTAAATACAGTTGAGTTGTTCTAGCTGATGGCGTAAATAGAAGTAGTGAGCTACATTCTGAATAGGTTTTAGTTTCGTTAGGGTTTGTATTCGACTGTTTTGTTACATAAAAAGATTGAAGTTTTCAGAGATAACTTGAAGTTGTTGTTCACATTTTGAAGGTTTGCGATCAGTCCCTTGACATTCAAGAAGGCAAAGATACCGTAATATAATGTATCGTTCCTCGTGTAATAGCGAACAAATTCAGAGGTGTAGTTAACCCATTTTGATTGGGGGGGGGGGGTATCCAGGTTAATTTTCCCTAATATTGTATCCTGTCAAAACTTGCCCGAACCTAATTTGACGTACATTCAGGCCATGTACGGTGTAACCTCGATTCCTCGGTCCTAATACGTAAATTAGAAATAAACCAGTTACCAAAAAGGATTTTGACCTACCTTATCAAGCCAAATTTTTCCTGAAATTTGATCCTCCTGCTGTCTATTTTTGGCCCAAATTTTTTGTTTTTGTACAAACTTTGGGGGTGTCTTAAACTTCGCCCCTGCAAACAATAGCAGGTAATGGTTCTTTTTTTTTATTATTCTTTCTCTTTATTTTTTGTTATGGTCGTTTAAAGCATGTCAGCAGGCTTAGATCACGAACAGTGAGATTTGCTTGAAGACTGCTGTTGGCGGAAACCACGAAGGATTGTGATTGACCAAAGAATTTAAAGTTTCGTGGTTTACATGGAAATATTTCTGCGTGGTCTAAAATTTTAGATCGGTTAACAAGCTGAAATTTCGGTCGTTTCGACTGTGGCTCGCGAAAAAATCCAATTTAACGTCGTCTTGCTGTGTAATTATCTTATGGTCCTAAATACAATCTTGACCTGGCTAAAAGTCTTCATGTTATCCACCCCTAAGCGGGCTGACTTTCTCAAATTCTCCTTTTATTGGAGCCCGTTTGTGACGTCTGTGTGGATTTAGAAAACAGATTTAGGAAATGTGGATTTAGGCAACAGATTTAACAGACATTCACACATAAAATTAGTGTGTCCAATATACCAGAGAGAAGGTGAAGGTAATCTTTTTTTCATTATATTTATTATTGAGATTTATAATTTTTATTTATATTACTGGATTAGAGGACCACAAGTTTATCAGTACACTACTGTTACGTGTTATCCTCTATAAATAAAGTTATCAAATTAAATCAAATCAATCTGTGTAGTACGACGTCGACACTCGATGTTCAACGATTGTTTGGATTTCAAATTATCTTTGTTTCGGGTGAGAAATTCTAGTCAAATTCGCCGATCATGAATTAAAATGGCTTGTAGGTTAAGCTCATTACCGAGCCAGAGTCACGAGACAGTAAGTCTGAGTCACGAGACACGTCGTAGGAGTCACGAGACATTGTCTGAGACACGAGATAAATTCACTGATTCACGAGACTTGGAGTATGAGTCACAAGACTGTTGCGATGTCGTCAACGAGTGACTAGAACTGGTTCCAAGTCTCGGTTCAAGTCGCAGAAACCTGTGTGCGAGTCACAAGTTTAAGTCGTTGGTCTTCGACTGACATTGGAGGATGGCTCACCTTATTCTAGTGATTTCCAAAGCCAGTGCCAGTAAGCCGTTCTATTTTTGGTTACGAACTTTGTGCATGTTACTTGAGTAAATTAACTGGAAAGTGACGAAAGGGAGAAATCGGTATCGATATGGTGTAAGATGTGCTAGTCAAAACCAGGAATTTAATATAATCCAAAATCTGATACAGGCGTGACCAGACAAGCAATATTTGATTGTAATGTTATTACAACGTTGCAGACAAATTTATTGCATCAAACAACGTCCAGGGTGTTTGTGCTAGATTCGTTCAAGTACATTTAACCAGGTAATACATTACTTTGTTGGTAGAAGACGTCTTTCGTAGAAGAGACGTCTTGACGTAGAAGACGTCCATCGGTAGAAGACGTCTTTTCCTCAGAATGCCCCACGTGACGACGGTCCAATTTAGTTAATACGTTTATCCATGCCAACCCGCTCTGGCGTATTTTATCAGCTCCGCTCGGTAAGGCTGTGGTTTATAAAGCTCGTGCCTTGCCGTACTGCTCTATCCTTACGCTCCTCCCAAAGATACCAGAAAGGACGCTAAACCCGTGTTCCTCAAGACGCAAAGTTGCGCATGTGTCGACACACCACAGCTCCTCTCAGCCCTGTTTATAACTTGAACTCTAGCCTCGCCGAACCGTTCGACACGAAAAGCGTTCGGTACACCTTGGCTCTGCCCGTCTGAACTTCTCAGTGGTAGTACGGTTCGACTCGGTACAGCCTTTTAACTAAGACGTTGTTTATGTAAACCTGGCTCGCTGGGTTGGACCAGTTGACGGATGCCCCCACTTGTAACTTAGTTTCCTTCGCTCAAAATATTCAGTTTGCTTGGGAAGGTAGGCTAGCCTGGTTAGCCAGGATGTGATATGAGCAAAGTTTGATGGACGCCCGGTTAGTCTGGCTGAAATATTCCAATTCATATGTAAACTATCGGAGCCGGGCCAGCCTGAGTAATCGGGCTGGAAAAACGTAGTGGTAATGCTGGCTAACGGAGTAGCAAAGTTGTAAATTACTAACGGGCAAAAGTCTTTGTAATGTATCTAAATAAATCGAACCACGAAAGACAATTATTGCGGAAAAGTCGTTCATCATTTTTTCGGAAGTGTAATTAATCTTACCATGTCAAGGCGCAACCGAATTAAAAATGGAATTTCTGGCATTAAAACACGCCAGCTAAGCAGGACCTTTCACTTTGTTTCAGTGAATGACGGAATTAAACCATGACCTGCAGTTTCAAAGCTTAATCTTGTTCTAAATTCTCCCCCCCCCCCAGCTCCCTTGAATTTTTTCTCGTCTGTTGGTCGATGCCGGTCGTTTCCGACCAATTTTCCGATGAATGACATCACGTCATCTAGGATGATGTGCAAAGTCTCATGACATGCCAGATTGCCTCAGATTACTCGCCGCAATTGTGTTTTGGTTTGGGTGCAGGAAGGAGACGGAACGTTGTGCTGGGACATCAAACCTTGTAAATTCCGAAGCAAAATGAACGGGGCGACGACTGAAGTGCTACCTTCTGTCTCACGACACATTCCTACCCGAAGAATTGAAGTGCACGACCCTACGCATATGCCGAGCGCTTTCTCAACAACTCCTGGTGGAACGATCTTCTCAACGACTCCCGGAGGCAAGAAATTCAAATTACTAAATGCATTTGTTACAGTGTTTAAAGTTTTTGGTAACTCAGCTGTTTTAGTATAGAGGGTGGTTTACTACTGCGCTCCTAGTGTATGCAGTGTATGCTTCAGAAACCTACGACGTAGTTTGTTCAAAATGTATTAGAGCATATTTCATAGCAAGACGTCAAGGAAGAGAAGCTAGACTTTAGTCGACGTTTCTTGTGGTCTTCGAAGACGAAGTTTCCGAACTGAGGTTAAAGCTGGAGAGGTTCTTTTAGACTGGTTGATAGGGGTCGGGGTATCTGGCTTCAGAAGCAACCAAGCATCTTCCAAGAAGTGGTCTTTGTATCCTTGAAGTTAGGTCTACCAAAAGATGAGTCGTGAAGTAGGGTCGACTCCAGGGGAAATTTTTGTTCATTTTTCGACTGAAGCTCCATCAAATTTCAACGGTTTTTGCCTTCAGTCTCAGGGGACGTCAGTGTTATGTCGACATTGGGAAACGCAGTTGTGTTGGAGCATGTTTTTTTGCAGGTACTTGGTTTGTTTTGGTTTGAAAGAGAAGTGAACTAGCAGCGGCTTTCGTCACCGCATGGTAGACAGGAAATGCGTAATGATTTGTCTTCCAGCGAATTTATCACAAACACACCAACGAATACTCGGTTGACCCGGCTACTTTCGGCTAGAGCTGCTGATTCCTTTTTATGACTTGTTTAGATTGAAACCACGTCCGTTTGGGTGCATTTAGGCCCTTCACCGTACGTGTTTTTCTTTGTTAATTCACGGTTTGTCATTAACTATTGTTCAATATTCCGCAAGAGTCCTCTCCAGTCTTATCAGCATTCTACTTTTGTTGTTCAAACGATAAATGACCATTACGTAGGACTGACAAAAGTGAAGTAAAGAATACCAAGTGTTTTCGTGCACCTTCGTATGTGAAGTTAGTTGCACCGATTTTATTTGATTCAAAATTGTACTTTGTACATAGCTGGCTGATGAAATAATCTGGAAGGGGGGATTTTTCCCGGTGGGAGTATGGCGTAGGGATAATGCGTGGGAGTCGAAGAAGAAGTAAACAATACAAGCGTACTTCATAAATGCACAAATTTTTTCAAATCCTAGAAAGGAATGGGAAGGTTAACTGTGGAAACAGTTTTCTTAGAAAATAGAATGAACTAGGATTGAATGACTTTTTATTTATTTGTTGTTTGTAATTGCTTGAGTTTTGTCTACTGTTAAACCAAAGTGGTTAAAATTTTGCACATTTTTGTCAGGTACTTCAGGAATCTTTCAAAATATTACAAATTCTTACCCACTTGGTACAAGAACAGACTAAACTCAAAAATAGGTTAAATCTGGCTCAGTAAACATTTCCCCTTATTTGATATAATACTATTACACTGAGTCTTGGTATCATAACCAGACTGTAAGCACAGTTTTTTGTGAGACCAGATAACTATTTTTTAAGATTTTGACAGAGTCATAATAGGGTCACATTATTTTCAAAGTACTACAGATGTTTTGATAGCTTTTTGCTTTCAAACAAGGTATTACCTGTTGATGGGTTATTTGTCAAGAGGGAGGTAGATATAAACTGATAAGTGCATTAGTAGATGTGTGAGTGGTAGATGTGTTGTTGCATCTGGGAGCACCTTCCCAAACCTTAAGAGCACAAGTGGTGTGCTTCATTGGTTACCAAAATTATAGGTCAAATTTAAAATTTTCAGCCCAAGGTTAAAAATGTCCAAAGATATTACCTTAAAATTCTAGGGCATTTTTGTTGTAGTAGTTCAAACATTATGGTCATAAAGAGGAGGCATCTATGTCCTACACATGAAATTTGAAAAGTTAGTTCCACACAGGATAACGAACATTTACAGTATACTGTGTTGGCAAGGTTGGTTATAGCACGAAGTACATAATATCTGAATGAATTAACAGAGTTATATTACCAGTGAGAATTTGTGTATTTTACTGACATTTCAGCAAGCAGTGGCTGATTCCTATTTACTTAATCATTCACCAAAACAATCCTTTGAGTTACTCAAAAGAGTTTTTATTGGCTGGTATTTACTATTTATTGTTCACCTTCTCTGTGGTGTCCATGACTAAATTTTACTCTTGTAAATAATCTAAAAGCTCAGTAATACAGTAGAACCTGAGTTTTACGACCACCCCTTTTGCCAGGCAAAAGTAGTTGTAAATGCCAGGTGGTCGCTTAAGACAGGTAGTGATGTGACATAGTGGCTGCCATATTGCATGTGCAACTTCTGGAAAATGCGTAAATTTAAGCAAAATGTGCATTGTTATGACTGAACAAGCAAACCCAAATTTCATTGACAATTACTTTATCCAACTAAGAATTACATAAGAATTTGCTTAAGTTCATCTACTTATTAAGTGCAAAGAAATTGGTCAGTGTGAACTGCTTTGATTTCCTAACTTGTTCAGAAAGAAATTCACAACAGTATAAGTATAACTGCACAAAAGTGATCAAAACTAGATTGAAGCGGTAAGTGTGTAGTTTTTCTTGCTTCCTGTATTCTCTTTGCCAAGGCAGTTCAAGTGGTTGTGGAGCGGCATTGATTCAAATGGTGAACTTAACTCGCAAAACATAATTATGATCGATCAAATTAAATCTGCCCTACCTATTAGATTTGGCAGAAGAGGACACTGATCTTCTGCCAAACTTAATTTATCAATCAGGTTTGGCACATGAGTAGAGTGGTCAGCAATTTTAATTTGCAGTGGTTGCTCATGACAGGTAAAATTTCTTATTTTGACTGCTAAAAAGTGGTTGCTGGTCGCGTTAGACAGGTGGTCGCTCACGGCAGGTATATTTTAACTACAAATCGTCCGTGCCAGAAAAACTGGTCGTATATGACAATTGGTCATAAAAAGGGGTGTCGTAAAACTCAGGTTCAGCTGTAGTTGACATTTTTCTATTATTGACTGTAAATGAATTCCTGTTAACATTATTGCTATAGATGTTTACAAAGTTCAGAATAGTGTATGCGGATATGTGATTCATCAATTAAAAGATGCAAATCACAAACAGGTTTCAAAACAACTTAAGAAAAATTCTGAAACAAACTTAGTGGATATAACAACAGTAGAGTTGTGTTGTATCAAGGAGGAAAATCTGGACAAGCAGTTTATTTTTGTTCACCATTGTTATAATTCTGCACCACCTGCAAAATTTGAAGGATGGAAATGATTTACCAATTGCAATTTGTGAATTTGCCATATTTGTGAACTTTTACCCAAGAGACTGCATAATGCCCAAAATTGTCTTGTAGTTAAACTTAACTGTCACTGTAAATGAGGCAATTGTTCCTGTTTCCTTACTAAAGCTTACTGCCTTCACTAAGGTTGTGAAGTTTTAGTAAATGCCTCTCTCGAATAAGCACCTCTTCTTGAATATACTCCCTCCAAAACAAGGAAAATTTATTTACAAGTGAACTCATTGATGAGGACTAGACTCTAAGTAAACTTAAAAAACTCATTGATATTCACAATGAAAACACAAAAGATTTTGGCTTCTAATTAATATGTTGTAAATTGAGTACAGAATACAAATTAGAATTACATGTATGAACTTTTCCCTTCAATTTTCTACTTTAAAATTTACTGAAATTTAAAATAACAGCTAAACATGGCCATTTAAATGCATTCATATTTTAAGAAAGATACAATATTCACATCCGATCTGTATGGGATTTACTACAGCTTGCCTTGTAAATCCCATACAGATTGGCCACTCATATTGTATCTATAACATGAAACTGTGATGTGTTGTATGTTATCATTGTAAAGCTTGTTTATACTGTAGCAAGAGAGGAGCCAGGCGGAAATTGCAGTTTAAGGATAAAAATCAGTACCCAGCACAAAATGCGGAATAAAGCCATGACAAGGATAAAAGTGAAGTTTTATTAAGTGTGCTGACATTTCATTACATCATGCAACATCATCAGAGTGGAGGTATAATTACAGTTATCAGTGAATAAATAGATAGCTAGAGGTATATTATAGGAAGTTATAAGCCAGAAGTATGAAATAACAGTGTAAGATTACTAAAATAATGAAAGAGGAACAGAGCTAAGATTGCCATTTAAAGATGGTTTAAGTTTTGAGTTAGGAGGCTTTTTCTTATCAAAAGTTCAGAGGTTGAATTGCAGGAAGAAAGAATTTATAAGAAATACAGCACGGAGTACCCATTGATATTGTGCTATGTTTTGTTAATAAAAGTAATAATAGAATGTTCTTCATTCGAGCTTTCTTGGTTTTAGAGAATAAACACCTCTCCCGAATAGATGCCTCTAGTTGAATAAACCTCCCCCAAAAAGTCAAAAATTTAATAAATCCACAGGGCATTTATTCAGAAAAATATGATTAAAAAAAACATGGTAGAGGGGAAGGAATCTAAGATGAAACTGGAGTATTATGCATCAGAAAAATAGTTTAGAAGATAATTTGCAAGTAGTGTTTACAACATGAGTGCAAATGTTGTGTAAAAAACTTATAAAACAACAACATGGAAACATTTGTGTTCTTCAAAAACGGTGAAGATTCCAATGCTTTTAGTTGAGAAAATAACACAAAAAGTTCATGAAAAGCATTGTAATACAACCACTAGTGGTTGTATCACATTTGCAACAACTGATTAAACTTTTAGTTCTTTGTTTTTCCTCATGAATTATTAATGAGTTTTGTAAGATAAAACTGAGAACTCCTGGCCATGGTTAGACTTCTATGTTATAAAGTAAATGGTTTGAACCTGGGAGAATCGTAACATGTTTGAGGAAGTTGATCGTCCAGGTTAGTGTAGTCTTGAGAAAGACTGTTGGTTGAAGTGACTGACGTTTCGACAGCCTTAGCGGCGGTCATCCTTTTGACTCTGAAGATGACCGCCGCTAAGGCTGTCGAAACGTCAGTCACTTGAACCAACAGTCTTTCTCAAGACTACACTAACCTGGACGATCAACTTCCTCAAACATGTTAGACTTCTATGTTGTTGGTTGGGTGGCAGCAAAAAAATTATATTCAGTGCCATGTGAATTTGAGATGAGAATTTTAAGCCTTCGTAAATAAAAAGATTAGTCAGTGAATTAAATGAACAAACAAAAAACAAACAAATAACTTCATTAAAAGTACCGTTAAAATTACACCAGACGCAGGCATCATGATGGCATTAAAAGTGGGGAGGTGGGGGGGGGGGGGGGGAGAAAGGCATAGTTAACCCATTTTGATTGGGGTGTCCAGCTTAGTTTGCCAGAATGTTGTATCCCTTCCAAAGTGACCAAATTTAACTTGTTGTGCAGTCAGGCCATGTATAGTGTAGCCTTTGCTTCCTCAGCCCTTATAAGTAAATAGCCAGTTCCCCTTATTACATCAGCTGAATACAACTACCAGAATACTTTGCGGTTTTTCCGTTTTCATGCAAACATTGATTTCCCAAAGCCAATGGGAATA
Organism: Heliopora coerulea; assembly: GCA_030142905.1. Taxonomy (NCBI): domain Eukaryota; kingdom Metazoa; phylum Cnidaria; class Anthozoa; order Scleralcyonacea; family Helioporidae; genus Heliopora; species Heliopora coerulea. The sequence goes on along the minus strand of JASJOG010000059.1, from coordinate 1,485,833 downwards.
CAACTACCCTGATTAACATTACAAAGAAGATTTCCAAAGGCATTCTGATAGTTGTATTCAGCAGCTGTATAAGGGGAACCTGGCCGTTAAATATAAACCAGTAACCTAAATGGATTTTGACCTACCTCGCCAAACCAAGTTCAGTCCGAATTTTGATGCTTCAGCTATAAATTTATCCACAAATTTTCTTACGTTTTCACAAGCTTTGAGGGGGTATCATACCCCCACACCCCCTATAAACTATGCCCCTGCGAGGGGGCAGTGAGGCTCCAGTGTCTGCTTGGGTGTGTCTCGACGGGGGCGGTATATCGCACTCCAGTGGGTGTTCAGAAAACGTCAGGGGTGATGGCAGCAAGGAGGGGCGTTAGGATGGAAATGGTAGGCGTTCACTAGTCATTCAATACGACGGCATTTTTAAGTTTCTAGTAGTGATTTAGTGGTAGAATTTAACACTGACTGAGTAACTCAGCAATACCGAACTGAATAACTATGTAGTACAGTTATTTCGATATTAATCTGAGGTTATGTGCTGGCGCATGCACAGAACTGGGACCGAGTGTGCTCAGTAGGGGGTGACAAGAGGTTTCGGTATGAGGCAGGTGAGCGTTCATCCAAAAAAGATTGAGAACCAATGCTCCAGACTGTTTAATTCTTGGGCTGGCCTCTTCAACGAAGAATGACTGTGTCGAATTTGGAAGTCGTTTGTTCATGCGCTTAGATTTGCCAATTTTTGTCAGAATGGGTTACGTAGATTGTTTAAATGGGTGCGCATTTTACAGCTCTTCGTTCAAGCGATTCAAACTGGTAAATTTTAGGCAAGTGAAACCGCGGTATTACTTTTTATTACTTTACGCGGTATTTTTTTGCGTCTTAAACATCGTTTCGACTCCCTGTTTTCCGTTCTGCAGGAACACGGATCATCTACGAACGAAAGTTCCTGATGGACCTGCGGAATTCCCCGTTATCACGCACTCCACCGTCCAACTTGCCTATGATCCCGGGGGTGACATGTGACAGTAAAATTAAGCCTCAGCCTACCATCCCTGAGGAACAGGAAACAAGAGATCCTGCTGAGGAGAAGACCAATACAAGTAAGCTATAAAATGAGGCAGTAGACCTCTTTAACCCGTACCTGCGTACAGGCGCGTAGCCGGGAATTTTTCTTGGGGGAGATTCAATGTTGAGCAACCTCTACAAGTAGTAATTTTTAACCTTAAGACTTCTAACCTGTCAGTCATAATGCTCTGTAAAGTGTGAGTAATATAGAACGTATGAGCATCACAGTGGACTGGTTTGGGTACTGTCTATACTCAAGGGCGTGCAAGTGCTTTCTGTCCTTCAATCGGCGTTCGTCAGCGATTAACGTTTGTTTAAGTTTACTCAATATCCTGCTGACAACTGCCCAAACATTCACATCCTCCCTTCAACATTTCAGATAGTACGTATCGACAATCTATCGCTACGCCTAGAGTGGTTTCAAGCTCGCAAATTAAAGCTGGCCAGATTGTGATACTGTCTTACGACTCATTATTGAATTGGAAACTGAAGGTCGTTGCAGTTGTGGGAGGTGTTTGAACCCCCCTGAACCTTCTCCCCCCCTGGCTACGCCACTGCCTGCGTGCGGTTGTTGTGCAACAACAAATTACAGCAAATGAAAGATCTGGAGATGTTTCTCGACTTTCGAGAAGCTTAAAACACTCGCCTGGCAACTCGTATGTTTTTGGTTCTTTTTACGAGTTTCTCAAGCATCGCAACATCTTGCGGTGTTCAGATCACAGTAGGCACCTTAAGATCTACGACGTCAACTTGAACGACAACGTCCTTTAAAATATCGGAGAGACTGAGGACGAATCAATTGATAAGGACTTGAACCTAAGAAAATACTTCAAACAATATACCACCCATACCTAACCCTAATCCTAAACCTAAACGACCAACAAAACGCTCTCAAATCAATCCTTTCCTCAGTTGAAATGGTTTTACACCCCCTCGTTCCTAGGCCTCCCGCAGGAACCTTATTTTAAAGTATACATTCTAGCATTCACCCGTAAGTAACAGCTATTTTCACTCCGTGAGCTGATGTCGTCCTTAAGACGTGAAAATGGTCCGGGTGACGTATGCAGAACGATGACAGTGTTGAGAATGCACTCGAGAATAAAAATTATTCATTCTCTTTGTTTTTGCATGAAGAATTCTTTTGTTTCGAAGTACGCGTCGTTGAAGTTGACGTCCTGGATCTTAAAATCCCTGCCATCCAAACATGGAGATTCATTTGGTATTTCTTAATTTTAAACAGAATCTTACTTCGATCGGGTTGAAATTTCGATCCGGACTCGGGTAAACAAGTCGTTAGTCAGGCTATAATTCCCTCCATTGGTTAAAGTTTACGCGTAGTAGCTGAGTTATAATCGCAGTACAATCCATGCTACAGTTGCTTTGTATTCGGAGTATTTCACAGCAGTGGCAGAGTCATACGTCGTATTCTGGGGGGCGAACGAAGGGCAGCAGAAATTCTGAGGAGGGGAACACTTTGCTGGGGATAAATATGCTAATTTTGGGGCGAAGTATAAAAAGTGTCATGATAATGGAATATTCAGTTTTCCATGACTCCTATGAAATATATGAATGAAATATTGCATCTTCCAACTCAGTAATAATTCATGAATTATCGTAGCAAATCCATGAACGCATACCACATCGCATGCATTTTGATGCCCAGTGAAAACCTGCAGGATAATCTCTAGTGATCTGGATTACATTTCTTAGTTTACATTTTCTTAATCGGTGAAACAAACCTGCTATAAATCAATAAGAATCCACGTTTGAGTTGGCAGTTCAAACACCCCTATCATGGCTTGCCACCTCTGGGGGTTTACAATCCCCGTATTTGAAGCTCTGCTCTACAGTCATGGGCGACAAAGTAAAGTGTCTTTATTTATACTGGATAACCCCATCAGCTACCTAAGCTGTTCTCCCTAGAGGTCCAGTTAGGGCCACCCCTCATGCGTCCAGTGTTATTACAGGAGGAAACCGGAGTACCTGGAGAAAACCTGCGATGATTGGTAGAGTCAAACTGGACAACTTTAATGAGATAACTGCATGGAGCCAGAATCAAACTCTAATTGGTCAGTGGTAAGAGACACGTGCACTACTGCTGTTGTGCTAGCTCCCCTTTGGGGCCTGGTGATGTATCAACCTGAGCATTATGGCATTTACACTCGACCGCTAACCGTTAAGTTGATACTTTTGAAGGAGGGAAATTTCGAGTGTCTGGATATTGTTTGAAGACCCAACCGGGACCTGTTGCGAAAAATGCAAGACCCGGTTGGGTCTTAAAATCATATCCAGACACTCGAGATTTTCCTCCTTCAAAATATCAACTTAACGATGTATCAGTCTGCCTCGTTAAGGACTCAGCATTTGTATCATCCGACTTATCTTTCTTTGTTGTTGTTTAGGTGTTGATGACCACACCCAGTTTCAGATGGACATTTGAGAGTCGTGCGCATGCGCTGCTCATGCAGTTCTTGGCAGTTCCCTTCCAAGTACCACTCTGTTTTGATGTTTGCTAAATTCACATGGTGTAGCGTTTAGAGGTGTACTAAGTCTGTTCTCGTGGAATGGTTTGATCTGTTGTGTAATCGAGAGGATGGTGATGATCTAGTGATGTGATGGTGTAGATAGGTGGTATGTTAATGGTCGATTCTTCTGGCTGGGAATTCCTTGCGATTTTTGTATTTTCGGAGGGTTGTGTAATGTGCGTGTCGAATTGTCGTGCCCATTTCAGGAAGCACTCGCGTGCTTTTACCAAGCGTTCCAGGAAATGAGCTTAAACCAAAAATAAAGAGGCATCGGTGGAATAAAGATTGTTATGTCCATCAAATTTGTAACTAAATTTACAAAATGACCCAAAAAGAATAAAACACCCACGAAACACCGAGTTGTGAAGTTCTTTTATTTCTTTCCTTGCACAAATGCGATAGATTTTCAAGTGTTAAACTCCAGGCTTAGTAGAGTCACCGTAGAAACTTCTTAGATTAGGGTTTATTTTGACTTGTCATACTTTGACATTTTTCGCCTGTGTTTTGTAATGAACTGTCGGTTTTTAGATTTCATAGCAGCTTCTTTCTCAAACAGCCAATCGTCCTCATGTCTGGAAGAACACCTGTAGAAATCACACAAGTTGTTGTAGTATTGTTGACTGATCAATGCTGTAACAAATGTTATAAATGATCAGTCTTGATCGATCAGCAGTGTCGTTCATCATTGTTTCCACGTTATTGTTGAACACTGATGAAGTAAAGGTTGTCTATGGTTGTTCAAACACAGGAAAAACAGCTTCAAACAAAACAACTATGTTGACTGTCGTTGTCATAGTTGTTGGACCTTGTTAACAAGTTGTTACAGCGTAATTGATTGAACAACGGTTGAACAACCATGTTGACTGTTGTTGTCATAAATGGTGGACCTTGTTAACAAGTTATTACAGCGTAATTGAGTGAACAACGGTTGATCGGTTGAATAACCATGTTGACTGTGTTGTCAGACGGTGTTAAGAGATTCTTTGGCTGAACAGTGTAGTCGAAACATTGTTTTGGCTGACCAACATCGATGAACCGAAAACGTTCATCGTTTCAACAATATGTCAACGTTAATGGTCATTAGTGAGATAAAGGGTGAAACTTTTATGGTGACTCTGGTGGCATATGCCAGCATGTGGCGCTGGCACATGCTCGATGCTATGATACAGCATGCCTAACGCTAATGAAACCAGTGGAGTCTTGCTTTGTGTGGTTACGCAGGACTTAACTTACCGAGTAAGTCGAACCCATAGTAATTGTCCCTCGGCAAGAACACGTTTGAAAAAAATGTTGAAAAGAATTCAAAACTTATCAACTTTTAATTCTTATTTTTGCTCTTACAGCGTTTTCCTCGCGTTTTATTGTGTTGAATTAAAATCGTCTGTTTGGGATCCCGCAGTGTGTTTTCCTGAAGAGCGTTGAAATCTCCTGACTTTAACACCACTTTTGGGAGCGCTTCTTTCGTCCCAACAGTTTCGCTGGTTACACGGACGGAACCCTTCATTGATTATGTGATATTACACGTAAGATCCAAATAAATACTCCCTTCATCAGTTAAAGAGTAACTATTTTTCCGACGTACCAACTCTTGTGTTACTTGGTGAGCAAGAAGTATGTCAAGGTCCACAAAGGTTGACTAGTAAAACTCTCTTTTAGATAAAAAATAAAAGCTTGAGGAACTAACTCAGTCTCAACGAATGCATTTGAGATGAATCACTGAGGATGACTGATTCAAAATTCGGCGGGATTTTATGATTTGTGGATTGAACGAATATCAGGCGATTGCGTATCAGCGTAAAAAATTGTTAAACAGTCTAAAAGTTTTCATCCCATCCGCTGAATTCATTTGGTGGTAAATCTTTTTCTGGTGTGAAAGCATCAAAGTTTGAGGTGTCGGTTGGTCCATGGATCTACGGAATGGGAAAGGAATTAAAAACAAAGGTTACGTGAAATGTTTCAAAGTTTTTACACATCTCGAGTGAAAATTACTGTATGCCGAAGTTGTTCACGAGGCTTTTAAAAGTAAACCAAATTTGACCAAACCACGACAGCAACACCATCATCAACAACTACGATAAAAATTATTTGAGCAACAACTAAAAGAAGCAGTATTGATAAAAATGATTACGACAGTGACAATACAGACGAGGACGAGTGAAACGACAAAATCCGAGGCCTAAGGCTTAGAAAAAATGGGAAACGGTTACTCAAACACTTGGTTTTGCCAGACCTATATAGAAGCGTCGTTGGTATCTACGTCTTCCGCTCTACATCTTACGTTCTCTGTGTCACTAAATGATCAAGTTTTCACAGTATGTTGGTAGAGCATTTATTTGTGTAGTAATTACCGTAAAATATACAATAAACTACATGAAAACTATATCAGTTTTGATTTCATTATCATGGTCACAATTTCGTCCTTATCATTGGTAGTTGTGATTATTGTAACAATTGTAATTCTTGCTGGAATTCTAAAATAATTCTAAAAGCAATTGATCTTGCTGACGATATTTTTAATAAAAATTTTACATTTTAATATTAACTAGATTTTAGTTATGAGAACTTTAAATTAAAGTTTAAATTGAAATTTATGACAACTTTAACTGCTCTATTCCACTTGTACCTTTGGTTTAAATGGTGGTTGAATTGTTCTGTCTATTAGACCTTGCCAGTGAAAACCTTGAAACCATCTAAACAACACCAAATATGGACTTTAATAAGCATATACCAAATGCTCACTTATAGGTGGTTCAACACGGTTTTTCTGTTTTTAGCAAGACCTCCTTAACTTCATATAAATGTAAAAATTCTTTGTAGCCGAAAGTGCCTAAGGTAACCACTCTTAAGTCTGTAACGCAAGGTGTATTCAAGACAAACTTGTCTACAATATCCTTTACAGTAGACAACAGTGGCTTCTGAACTGATTGAGACTTGCTTTTCTAGGCAGATATTACTACTGTAAATGCATCATCTAGTGGATTAGCGCCCTTGTCAGGGTTAACAGAATGCAGCCACTTGCGAGAAGCTATGACCAAGTTGACCGAAGAGCTAGAGTAGGATATTTGCATCGAAAAACAAGTAAAATTCTGTCCAGGGCCTTTGCTCTGACGCGTAAAACCGTCTGGCGTTAGTACGTCAAGTTTCCCTTGTACGTAACTCCGGGAATGGTTTAGGTCGATAACTCCAAATTGGAAAGTAGGAAAGCGGTGAAGGGAATTTAAGCTGGTAGGGTAGTATTAAGGGCCTTCCTCATTTAACCACAACTACAGTAAACGATAACCTCGAATACATTTGAATCCTAATCGAACTGTGGCTTAGAATTTACGAGATTAATCTCGGTGGTTTCATAATCCACAGTATTTGAGAAGTACCTACTTGTGTTTCCTAATGTCGTGTAAACCATCTTTTTGGTAACCAAGCCTTTCGGTCGGATTGTCCCGGCACAGTCTCCTTATGAGATTTCCCGCACTTTTGCTGATTTTTCGTGGAAACTCCAAGACATCGATTCCTCGCAAAATTATGTTGTACGTTTTCATCGGGTCATTGCTTGTGAATGGAGGGCTGAACGAAGTAAGAGAATCGTGGTTGTGGGGTGCAATAGTAAATGCTTAAACTGACTATTGGCATAGCGTAAAACCACTGTTAAGCCCCCCTTTTTAGAGCAAGAATTCATTAAGCCTCCCTCCCCTTTCCACAATTTACTTCCAACCAAAACAATAAACAACAGGCAGTATTATTAGTGCATTTTTGCCATACTAATCCTGGTACTAATTCACCTGCAATACTCGCCCACTAGTTCCTTACGTAGTAAAGATTCCATGTTCTGGTTGTTTGAGAAAGTGATATTGCCGCTCGGAACCACAACTCCGTTCTCTAGAACCGTCACTCCCTTAACAAAAATTCGGAGCAACAACCTTCGCGAGATAAAAATTTACACAATGTGGGGACGATGGAACATAGGCAGATATCGAACTAATTCTTCATCTTGACAACTACTAACCTGCGGCCGTTTGGCGAAATTGAAGAGACTCTCCCTCTCCATTAAGCAGTGGCGTCGCCAATGCCCGACGTTTGAGGGGACGGGGGCTGTAGATCTTACTGAAATACGTTAGACCCCCTGAAAAATTAATTTCGCCATAGAATCTTTGAATTACTTGATCATATGCAGTGTGTGATCCACTCGTTTCCCACAGTCCTTAAACAACGATGAACTGAAAATTTATCATACAAATCGAAAACTTTGTCATGTCGTCCAAAGCTGGTTATAAGTTAACGATGGTTATAAGTTAACAATTGGACTGCATGGTGAGTCAGCTGACCATGCCACATCAGCATAACTTCTTCCCCCATAAGTTTCTCTACAGATTTAACATTTTCTCCAGGATAGTCTTACAGACGACTGGAAGGGCAATCGCCCCCTCTTGCCTCCCCTTGGCTACCCCACTGCCATTAAAATAAGTGAACCCCCGGGGGACTAAGAGGGTTGACCGTAAGCTTTGCAGTATATTTACACTTACTTTCCAGTTAGAAGCTCAAAAATAAGAATACCAAGAGACCAATACTCTGCGGAAAAATCGTGTCCCTAAAGCAGGATTAAAATAGAAATAAATCCTTCTGAAAGAGACTTCACTTAGGATTAACAGATTTTAGTTGATACAACTGGACTTCAAAATGACGTGTTGTTTGGAAATTTCCAGATGCACTTTTGGAGCGCAGGAGCAGTAAAATTAAACCTCCATTCGAAAATTAGAATAACGTTAAAGACGTGTCCACCCCACGCCAAATCCTCAATCCTCCCCCCCCCAAAAGTAGACACTGAGAAAGTCGTTGCAGTACCCAGAAACAGTACAAGAAAGGCGCAAAGCGTTTCAGAATTTCCGACACTCGGCACAGCCTGGATGCTCCTCTGAAGTCATTCTGTCTCGACGGCCCCCGCTTAGACAAACTTTAATATGTCATTTAAGTACAGAGGTTTTAACGCAATCAGTATAGACTACAAATTTAAGACTTACGAGCTATATGATGTTTTTCACTAGTACTAAAGGACAGTGTTAAATCTTTGACCGGTAATACGGTTTTCTCCTCCAGTGGGAAAACCGTATCAACGACAGCATTCTGATTGGCTGACGATATTCCCGCCACGACATTGCCTTCAGTAAAATTGCTTTTAAGCAACGAATAACGGCATATTTTAACTCATTACTAAATGTATAAGCCTTCAATAAACACGATAAGGAAATATAATGAACAACAGCCAACTTTTGAATGACTGGAAGGATTTTAAAAGGTAGGAGACACGTTAATGTGCACTTTGGACAAACAAAGCAAGCTCCTAGCAGTAGTGTTTTTATTCAATCGGGTACATTCGGTGTTTACCAAAATACTTGTTTTCAAATCATGGAAAAAGAAGCGAATGATCTAATTGCTTTTGTAGAAACTAAATGATGTTTATTTTTCAAGTTTATTGTGAACAACTAAGTATGAACATTGTTTTTTTTTTATTTTCCAAAAAACTCGGTCTTTCATGCTGGACACTGTGAAAAATGTTGTGCTGTATGTTCTCTACGTTATGCTGCACAATCTGAACAATGTTGTACTACAAACAGTGAACAACGTAATGATGCACACTGAATAATTCTCAGCACTGCGTGAACAATGTAGTGCTTCACACTGTGAACACCGTTGTGCTGCACAATGAACAACGTTCTGCTGCACACTATGAACAATGTATTGTTGCACGCAAAGAAAACGTTCTGTTGCGCTCCGTGAACAATGTAGTGCTGCACACTGCGAACAATGTTGTACCGCACACCGTGAACAATGTGCTGCACACTATGAACAATATTGTACTGCACACTTTGAACAATGTACTGCACACCGTGAACAATGTTGTACTGCACACTATGCACAGTGTTGTACTGCACACTTTGAACAATGGTGTACTGCACTCCGTAAACAATGTAGTGCTTCACACTGTGAACAACGTGCTGTACACAAAGAAAACGTTCGGCTGCACTCCGTAGACAATGTGGTGCTTCACACTGTGAACAACGTGCTACATACTGTGAACAACGTACTGTTGCACACTAAGAAATCGTTCTGCTGCACTCCGTGAACAATGTTGTGCTTCACACTGTGAACAGTTTTATGCTAGACATTGTGGGTAATTTAGTTAGCAATGGTTTTTCAAGGATGTATCATTCACGGTTTATGCACCGATGTTGCGATGGACGTAATGTAAGTAAGGAGAAATGTACAAATTGCTAACGTTATTCAGTGAATTTAGTGATTGTATCGATTCAGTTTCTGCAGTTTTTATGGGCTTAAGCAACTGTTTTACCTTATGAATGATGAGCATTGCTGCTGGGAAACTAATGAACTATACTTGATCCATTAATGTTGTCAAGATACGATGATAGAATGGTTACAATTCCTAACAATGCGGTAACAAATTGTGTTCTTTTTACGTGAGTAATATAATCCCTTTACCAATATGCCTTACTTGCCCATATACCTTATACCTGTTTAAATTTTAACGTAAATCCAAAGATCTTTGCTGCCAAAACTTATGAATGGGTCATGGAGTGGGACTAAACAAGCCATGCTTCGTACTAACCTTATTCAGTATAATCTCGGGGGGGACATATTCTGGAGTTCCGCAGAACGTCCACGTCTTATTGCCGAAACCAATTTTTTTGGCAAATCCAAAGTCGACCTATGAAAAAGCATACAAAATATACCTATTAATTATTAGTTATAACTGTTACTGCAAGAATTTCATTCCATAAACTGAGCCACTGTGTTGAGGACTAGGTGGAGTTTTTCTTCGCTTAAATTAGAACAAATGAACCCAAATTCACATCAACCGAACAAATGGATAATTAACGTACTCAAACCTAGTGGTAAGGGCGACATTGTTTTCAACGTTTGGAAGTCCCTTTCTACTTTCCTCGATCATTTTCGTATTTTCATTACAAACGTTTGTATACACTACACTCATGCATATGTCTAGTTACATGTGTTAATTGTGGGTGTACTCAAACCAAAACAATTTTTATTCCAGTTTCTGTAATATCGTTTAACTTTGTACTTTGCTGTAAAATATCCCATCACTCATGTCTAACCCAGAAAACAAGTATTTAACATTACACAAACCAGTTTAGCATATCCATGACTGTCAAGCAGCATATTTTCAGGCTGAAAGTTAGAGACAAAAAAATTAATTAGTAGGCTGTGGTTACTCAATTAATAATCAATGTTTCCACAGTCTATTTAGTACAGACTGTACAGACCGACTTTTTCATATAAATTTTGGACCCATTCTGGATAATTTTTTATGATTTGTATGACCTAAATATTTGTTGAAACTCAATCTTTTATGTAAGAGTACCAGAAGATCAAAGTATAATGCCGTAATTACAAGAATATGACTATTTCAGATTGTAATCTTTGCCAGTGATTACGTTAAAAATATTGACCGTTGCTGTCATACATATTTTCATGTCCTCTTGACAACCTGTCCAAAGCAAATACTTCGGTTGCGTTTGAAGGTCATATTTGCGTGGCTGTATTTTCGGCTTACTAGCTTTGGTAGTATTTGTTTCTTATTTTACTTTTTATTTACTTGTTGCAGTTATTCGCTGTTTAACTTGCCTTAAGGTCTCTGTAAACAATGCCTTGTCCATGAAGGTAATTGAACGCTTCAACCACGGATGCCGCGTAGAAACGAGCAGTAGTGTCATCAAAATGACCTCTAAAGATTTCGATAAAAAAGTAACTCACAAATCCGGGCGAAAATAACGATCGACTATTCTTTTTTGTCGTATCCTATGATCCTGTAACATCAAGCCAGACTTTACTCTTCCTTCTTTCCTTTGTTCTTACTTCTCTCCCTCCCTCTCTCCATCCCTCCCTTCCTCCCTCCCTTCCTTCTTTCCTACCTTCTTTCTTTCTTTCTTTCTTTTCTTCTTTCTTTCGCTCTTTCTTTCTTTCTTTCTTTCTTTCACTCTTTCTCTCTTCCTTTCGTTCGCTATTCCTTTCTTTCTTTCTTTCTTCCTTTCTTTCTTTCTTTCTTTCTTTCTCTCTTTCTCTCTTTCTTTCTTTCTCTTTCTTTCTTTCTCTTTCTTTCTTTCTTTCGCTCTTTTTTCATTCCTTCCTCTCTTTCCTACATTTTTTCCTACCTTGTTTCCTTTCCACTCCTTTTCTTCCTTATTTCTGTTTCTCATCCTACTGCACTATAACTATTACTGTCTTACTTGTCTCGTAGTACAGTCCATAGTTCACCTCCGAGACAAATTTCCAACAGCATATAGACATATTTCTCATCTTTGAACGTCTTGAAAAGCCTAAACGATAAACGCATCAAAATACACAGCTCACTCTCAACACTTAGTGGCAAAACAAAAGCACTGTTTGCTGTTGATATTACATACTTGATGATGAACGGGCAATTTGCCTCCATTAAGATCTTTTTCTCAGAGTACGTGTGGTCTTGTTGCCTTGTGTCTACGATATGTTTCTTTTTCAGACATTTTAACGCAAAAGTATCTTTACCTTTTTTGCTTTGTACCTTAAAGAAAATATACATTTGTGGAAAACTGGCACAACATCACCTATCGTTTAAAGTTTACGAAAACTAGTTTTGCTTTAACTGTATAAAAGTCATCCTTTCAGTTTTAGTGGTTTAAAAATCCGTTGTCTTCTGTTCATTACATTTTACACTCTTTTTATTTCATTGCTAAGTAGCACCACCAAATCCTCAAGATCCTAGGATCTCAAAATTTATGAATGAATGACCTTTCCTTAACTCTCATTCTAATTTATTCTTAACAAGTAGAAAGTTGCTTGAGTGGCTCTGTGCTGTGATAGAAGCACTATTGACTTCATTTCAACTGGAAAAATGCGTGGTCGAAACATGAGGCATAGCCGAGTGTTTTCTGGTATTTTCCCGGTTGAAATGCCGGCGTCATGACTGTTTCTATCGCAGTACAGAGGCAAGAAAGCTATTTTTTAATTGTTTTATAACACAACCAAGTTTTTTTGAGTTTTTGTGACGTCATCCATGTCTCTCTACTTTAATACAAATGAAAGTGACGTCAGCCGTATCTCTGTACTCAGAGAGAAAATGAGGGTCGTCCAATCAGAGCATGCGTAGGATACATGTTATTTTATAAACTTCAATACAACCGTAGGCTTACCAATTCCACTCGTCCAAAGCCCCCAACACCAAGGGTAGCGATAAACGAGAGATCTTTCAGGTCTAATTCAGCGATTGCTTTAGGGATATTTCTGGCAACATTCCCAATGTTCATAAGGTTCTCGGACGAGACGATTACTCTAAGAAACATACTGATTGTCAGCTTCAGTTATAGAATTAAAAGACTGATTCAAAAAATGAAATATCCCACTACAGAGACGTCCTATGGCATAATCGTTCCACTTTATGAATTTCCTTGATACAGTTCATTTGAATGATTTCTTTCAAGTAAACGATTTCATCTAAGGAGCATCGACAGATGTTTGTTGAAGCTGGTTGTTTAGATTAGAACCGAATGTAACTTGGATCCTAATTGAGTCAGGCTTAAAAAGTGAACTTCAAATCTGTACTTTTCCAACTTTAGTTAATCTGGCTATGTTCCTAACTTCTCATTGCCGCCTCTCCGCGTAGGCGGTTCTCTTTTGCCAGAAGGTGCGATGTCCCAGGATTTGCCCGAGCAGTTAAGAAGTTAGCCTTCTAAAAACTCGATGACATTAGACCTATTACTAGTCTGAGAGACAGTTGAGTCATGTGGAAAGCAACCATCAGATTCACCAATTAATCTTGCTGGCGAGTTGCTTCATTGGCACGAGCACCAATTCTGAGGAGAGGGATTTAACCGATGTAAAGTGTACCTTTTGAATTATCCCCTCCTTTTTCTTTCTGAATACTTAAATAATCCCATAACTTTTCATCGATATACGTTCTTATACGTATTGGTTGGTGCCCACCTGTCAATGACAGGGGAGAATAGTTTGCTGTCGTTGGTATTTTTGTTAGGTTCGCTTGAAGTTGACTTGATTCAAAGACTAAAACTTCAGTCACTGCCAAAAATTCGCCTCTAGTGTAAGACTACAATAACCTGTAGAATCAACTTCGAAACGAAATATCTACGATTTTAGTTCTAGAACTCGGTAGCAAGTTATCTTTACCATGAGAGACAATTAGAGCTGTTGAAGAATACTCTTACCTTACAACTCCACGCTCCTCATCTCCATAATCTTTTTCTTTTAATTCGTTGAGATCTCCAATCAATTCATTGAAGGCGCTAAAGGAACAACGCTATAACTTTCCGACTGACACGCATAACAAGCTGGGGAAGACTAATTTGAAAGACAGAGGGTATTGTCGCGGTATCGATCCAAAGATAGAGTACAAGACTACAGTTTTGAATGAAGTATGTCCGACTTGTCAAAGACATCATGGCATAGATGATATTTCTTTGTTTCACAAGATATTTCTTAAGTAACCGTTACGGCATATCGTGTTGTTTTTAAAACTGGTGAAATCTCTTCAACTCAAAGAATTAATAGTGTGAAACGTATATATTCATTCTACCATCTTGAATTACCACTTCCGTACGAATGAAAGAGTTCGCCTTCATACTTTCCTTCAGTTTTGATCAGTTGCTTCTGTCTGTATTCCCTAATTTTTTCTGGATTTTCGGGAGCCTAATTTGAAATGTCGCAAATGGAAATACTGAAGAAAACCTCCCGTTATTATTTATTTACAAAAGTAACTTGATCTAAATAAATTATATCCGATTCAGGAACAGCAAAGCATTCTTTCAACTTGGGGATCAGAGGGGCTAAAAATCAAAGTAGTCGGAAAGCGTACTTTCTCTTGCAAACTTTAACCCTATCCAGTCTAAGACTTCTCTCCTTGACGGGCGAAATACGTCTGGCTTTAGCCAGAGTAAAATTGAAAAGTCTGGTGTGGACCGAAAAGATTTAACTGAGATGATCTTGAAGTAAAGGTTCCAAAATTCCTTCGTAACATTTTTTCAACGAACAATTTCTGAATAAACGTGCAGTACTAAGTCTCCCAAGCATTCAGCAGCGCTCTCCCAGCGATACTGATTTAGATCATTTGTTCTCAAAATGCAGTATGTCATCTACACAGTTGTCTTTAGAGAAACGCCTTGATGAACTTCAGAGTTGAACTGAGTTAAACTAAAACTCATCTTGGAGACAGAGGAGCTGGCCCGGTCAAGCCGTAAAAATCAAGTTACTTTACCTTCGTTCTAGCACTAAACATGTTACTCCACGCTCATTTGCAATAACGTTTGCAGTCCTTCTGTCTTCGCTAGAAAATGGATCAAAGAAATAGGAATTGTTTAGAGATGTGTGATCAAGAGTTAAAGCGGCGCTTGACACTCGTCGAACACGATATTGCGTGAGATGTTAATTGGTATTAGCGAGACACATATCAAGATGGCAGAATTTAACAAGAAACCCCAGTAAAATTATAGGATGATTAAAAAAAAATAAAAAAAAATGGTGTCGTAAATCTCATATTATCGCCCGCTTCCTTAAAACCTCTTCATCGTCTATCCCAGTGGCGTAACTATAGGGGGGGGGGGGCAGGGGGCGGTTGCCCCCACACGAGATCGTCTGTCGGAATTTCCCATTTCTTGTCGGAAATTTTCATGCAAGCTCATGAATATTACAAAAATTAGTGAATAAATCAAGCATTTTGCTAGCGACCTCACCCACTTGTCGGAAAAATTTTTAATACTTCCCTTCCCCCCCCACTAGAAATTCCTAGTTACGCCACTGGTCTATCCTGCTGAGTAATTGCTGCGCAAAAATGCGCCATTCGCGCAGGGCTTAAAGTGGCCCCTTCACTTTGTTTTTAACATGACCCCCTGGATAGATACTATTCGAATAGGTTGCTATCCAGCATGTCTACGTGGACAGTAACCTATTCAAATTACTGGAGAGTTCAAATAAGCTAGTACGATGACGGCGTTTACCAAAGTAGATTAATTTTAAGCGAATAAATAGAATAACATTCCATTGACGTTACAATGAATTGTGGATGTAGCCTCACATCTCTGAAGCCCTCATCTCAGCAGCTCTGGTCAGTTATTCGGTCTTACATGTTTCACACTTATTACACGTCAGAGGTTTAGTAACCTTAGTAACGCTTTTTCACCAAAATAGTCGCCTTTCGTCAGCTCACGAACCACCAGAGGCTTTTCACAGTTATTTACTGTTTGTGTAACTTGGACCTGAAAAAGGAGATGGATAAGGACAAGGATGAGGATAATGGTAAGGATAAGAATATGGGTAAGGATTAGGATATGGATAAAGATTAGAATATGTATAAGGATTAGAATATGAATAAGGATAGAGTTAAGGATAAGGATACGGATAAAGATAAGGATAAGAATATGATAAAGTTAGGATAAAGTTAAAGATAAGAATAAGGATTTAGATATTGGTATGGATAAAGACAGAGCTAAAGATAAGGATATGATAAGGATAAGGATATTGATATGGATAAGGATAAGGATATTGATATGGATAAGGATAAGGATATTGATATGGATAAGGATAAGGATATTGATATGGATAAGGATAATGATATTGATATGGATAAGGATAAGGATAAGGATAAGGATAAGGATAAGGATGTTGATATGGATAAGGATAAGGATATTGATATGGATAAGGATAAGGATAAGGATAAGGATGAGGATAAGGATATTGATATGGATAAGGTTAAGGTTTGGGATAAGGATCAGGATATGATAAGGATAAAATTAAAGATACGGATAAGGATACAGATAAGAATACGGATGTGATAAGGATGTGATAAGAATAAGGATAAGGATATGGATATTGGTAGCGATAAGGATAAAGTTAAAGATAATGAGACGGATAAGAATTAAGATATGGACATGGATTAGGATAAAGTTTAAGATAAGGATAAAGATATGATGAAGATAAGGATAAGAATAAGAATAAAGATAAGATTAAGAATAAGGATAAGATTAAGGATAAGGATGAAGGTGTGGATATGGGTATGGATAAGGATATAAAGTTAAAGATGAGGATAACGATAAGGATAAGGATGAAGATGTGAATATGGGTATGGTAAGGATAAAGTTAAAGATAAGGATAAGGATAAGGATATACAAAAGCAATAGTATCAACAACTGACAAACTAACCAAAATCACAGTGACAATAAATATCCAGCTAAAGATACGCAATCACTAACCGATCCTTCGCTGATGATGAAAAATGTGTCTCCATGTTCTCCTTCTCGAATCAACACATTTCCTTCGTCATAAAATTCCTGGCCATCGAGAAAAGGCACGCATGAGAGATTGTAGTAATATTTTTTGCTAGGATCTGTTTTTTGCAAGAAACCGTTGAGGTTTCAAATTTTTTTCAGTGAAATTACCTCTTGGAGGACATCCGCAATTTTCGATAACTTTTCTTCGGGTAATTTCTTGAGTAAGGAAACACTATGAAGAACAAAAATAAAGTCGTGTAAATAAAGTATTCTGAAGTACTGGAAGACTAAACTGTTAAAAAATTCATCAGAAAAGTAAACTACTTTTACAACGAAGACTAAAGTCGACTTCAAAACAGTGGTATAATTTAAGCATGTATTTAAATTATGGTGGTATCAGTAGACATCCATAAATTCAGAAAAATTCAGAGACAGCAGTAAGGCTTTCCAAAATTCGAACTTTCCTTCATCACATTGTAAACTTCTTGAGACTGTACTTTGACTATAACCTTTTTAAGATGACAACTTGAGGCGGGCTGATGACAAGAGTGAATAAAGGACCCAAACTTCCAAAGACCATGGTCACAGATCAAATGGTCACAGACCACCCAAGAAGACCACATTAATTTACCACTCAACCCCCCATCAACGTGGAAATCCCAGGTATACGGCAGCTTGCGAGGGGTGTCCATCAGGTCTTACGCATGCTTTCTTTGATGGGATTATTCACACTCGAAATGTCCCTTTGTTCCCTCGTCCTCTTTATGATATTGAGTGATAATGCCAATATTGCAAATTAAATAACCTCTTCAAGAACTTGATGTGCTCTCTTAGTCTTGTTATTCCCGTTCTCATCATGATCACTTGGAAGACAGATCGGTCGATAGCCCATAATTTGGAGTGTTCTTTGGCTGAAAGCAACAAGACGTTCAAGCTAAGAAGGCTGCAGAACCAAAGAAACACCCTTCACTATCCGGCAGCAACTTACAGTTGCAGAAGTAAATGACTTCGCTTGTCACCTTCATTAAAAATCTTACGCTCAACGTTTTACACATTAAAATTTATGAAGCCTATTAATCATTCGGGGGTATGCAATTCACTTAAAGAGATAGCATTTGGTTGTAAATAATGCAGGACTTACATCTATTCTTAACGTTCTCGTGAATAAATCGCATACGTTAGGACGATTAGTCGCTCTGATATCGTCGAATTTACAGGTACCTCATATGAGCTAGTATACCTTAAGATCAGTTAATATACGTGATCGCTGTAGAGAATATCCACTTATTTAACAGTGGGTTATGCCATAGTGGGAAAGTCGTTGAAAAACGTGGGACATATACCGTCGAAATCAGACTTTCAAATCCATGTGAGGTCGATGATTCGGAAACTGACTTGTAAGACAAGCGTTTTATTTAATAGGAAATATTCTAGCTTAAAACACGATTAATTCGGTTTTCTTTGTTCTTTTGAGAGTTTTATCCTCCGAAGAAACCTATCTAAACAAAAGAGCATTTGAAAAGCTGGCGGGGACTGTATATACAATACCTGAAATAGCCGGGATTGTATATACAATCCCTGACAACAATTAATCCAAGAACGAACACAAACTGAAAGCACGTTTTTTACTTCTCAAAATAATAACAAATCGTGTCGCTTAACATTTCTGGAAAACCTCCTTCAATCGTGTTTTAAGAGGGATAAATACCTCGAACGTCGGCTTTAAGCCAGATACATTCCTCGGGGTCTTTGGCCCCTCGGGATGTATCTGGCTCAAAGCCGACGTTCGAGGTATTTATCCTATACTTAGCTTCCGAAAAAGTTGTTGTCATATAATACTATATTTAGCTTGTATGATTGCATTAGATAGCCATAACAAGCAAAATGTCGCATCACTCAGGCTTCGGAACTTTGTTTTCCTTGCATAACTAAGAGCAAAGAATTAGAGATCTTAGATGATTTTTAAAGCTGGGAGAAATGGGAATTTTTCATCGGGGACAATAAATAGTTATCCTACCACAGCCGACAAGTCATCCTGAATATATTACCTTAGGACTTTTAGATTGAAAATTCATTAGTTTGGAGATCTTTAGGCTTGATTATACGACAATAAATTGATCTCTCACGACATACATCATGAAGGCTTACCTGTTATTTTAAATTCCTTGCCAAAAAAAAACATCAGTGACTTAAGTAAATGTTTTCTTCAGGACATAAGCTGAACATCTATTTTAAGACCTTCAACGTGCAAAACAGAAAACTAAAGAATCCTTGTCTGAAAGGAATGCATTACCTCAAATGCATAATTTTTCAAAAATTCTGACCATAAGCAGGCGTCGTCTACGCCTTCCTTGGTCACACAATTCACTTCTGGCGAAAATAGTCAACGTATACCAGCCGTGAGGTTTGAGATCGATACTGTGAGACACATGCTCCTCATCTTTCGGCCTACCTCTCACTGACGCCGTTCTTCTACAGTTGTAAAGAATTGCTAGTTCACCAAACACTGTTCCACTGCCCATTTCACCCAACACATTTCCATCTTTTGTGACTTCTAATTTGCCGTCTGTGAGCAAAAAAATACATGTATAACACAATTATGATTCGATAGTGCAGTTAATAATATGCACAACTTGTTAGTGTATAATGACGTCATATTCTCGATTAACTACGTTTCTACGTTGCTATAGCCATGCGATGAGCAGCTGTTTTACAAGTGTCTGTCATGTCCTCAGGAAGGAAGGAAGCTATTTGTTCAATATCCTAATTCCACTGCGAAAGAGCGCGTCTGAAAGATGAATTCAGTGTTGCTATGGAATATAAAGGAAGATTGCTTTTAAATTCAGTCTAAGTACAAGAAGTTTGAAAAAAATATGCCGCGGTAGACAACAGTATCATTATTGATTTTGGACTTTGCCGAGTTTTAATGTCATGCGCTCTGTCGAGGTTAACTAATAAATTTCTAAAGTGTGTACAAATTCGTCTTGTATGGCAAGGTTTAACATTGCCTGGAATAAAAAAAGGTTAAATGTAGCACCCTGCCAATGCTTTGTCTCGTTTTTTAACAGGGAACTACCTTTAAACTTTTCAAGTTTGTTTAAAAACTGCCAAAGCAGTACTACACTTTTGATATAAACTATCTGGCTGGGTTATCTGGCGGGGATCAGAACCAGGGACTTTGAGTTTATTACGCTGATATGTTCAGCCAACTTAACCACCAGGTTAAACCTTGGAAAGGTTGTACGAGGATGGTACTAGCTCTTGGAAACTTTACTCGAACTTCTTCTGTCCGAGTCAAGTTGTTAGTCTTTATTGTCTAAACTGTAGAGGATGAATACAAGATGGTATTTGCGCATACTGTTTAGTGTGTTTAATTTTAACCCTTTACGTGGCACTGTTGTAATTCTGCTACTTATTATATTTGAATCTGTCTAACGCCAGACGATATTACTTGTCAAGTGGAGACCTTTCGGAAAACTGCCACTTAAAGGGTTTATAATTTTTATTGAACACTAAGGATTATAACCTGGTATGCTTCTATGTTCTCTTTGATAAAGAATTTCACTGCTGCACTCAAACTCTCAAAATGCACAAAATGAAAAGCCTTTTGTTGTTTTGCTTTCGATGTTTCCAGCTGGGGTTACAGTTACATAAAGCACTTCAGTTTTTTCGCAAATCTTAAGGTGTGGGACCGAAATGTTGGTCAATAGTTGCTTCCTCGGCACCTGAACTGTAAGCGTGACAATTACTTCATTTCTACTGTTGCGTTCAAATCTTGCATATTGGACTGTTAAGGTCTGTCTGCGATTAAAAGCTGAGGACAGAACAGGAAATATGACGGACCTAAATTCTTTAAGCTACTTATGTCGCTGAAACAGTTGTGATACAATTATAACCCCTGATTCCAATGTTAGTTCCGTTTTTCGAACTTACACAACACCAATATGAGCTCGCAAGTCAATGAACACACTGTCATCAGACATCAACTCGGTACCACTCATATCCTGTGGGTAACCTAGTTTGCAACCTGCAACGGATGTAAAATTCATTCAGGGAGAAGTGGTGTTTCCAATTAGCTATATTTCATTCATTCGCCAGTTCATTAAAATTCATACACGTATTATTTTATCCACTCCTAATGTTAAGTGCTACTAAGTATTTGCACATTATACCTGATATGACAAATAGCGCATGTCCAGTTTCACCTTCCTTGATGATGTAGTCGTCACATTCGTATTCTTTAGGATACATACAACTTACGATTTCGCGAACTTGGAACTTTTCGAGATTCTTGAGAAAATCGTTTGCGTGGATAGCATCTCTTATCAAATGTCTTGAGCTATGTAAGTCAAGAAAAAACAAACAGAAAAAAACAAACAAGCATCTTATTAGTCATTCTAAGGTTATGGGTTGCACAGATGTGTGTAACGTTCGCTCAATATCATTGTATCTCAAAATGCTGAAGGTTTTCACCAGCCATCAGAAACTTTTGGTATCAAGAGCATATCTGATTTTCGTTCACTACCTCATATCTTTGTACCTCAATCATAAGATCATCTCATTCGTTGTTATCGAAGGTAGCAGACTGTTGAATGGCTTGCGGGGCGACGATTCGAGCGATTCAGCCGACTTTTACGGCTTCAAATACATGCATGTCTTTGATCTTTGCTCTCCATTTGTGGCCTTGTTACTGGTTTAGTGCTTAGAGTACCGCACCCATCATTGCAAAATGACAGGTTGTACACAATTAAACGTCACTCATCAACAGAATATCCCTAAAGCAATTACTAGAGTCTCGTACATCAAGAGTTTTAAATGGCACACGTGTAATTTTATATGATGGGGATGGATTTAGAGCAAGGCTAACAGTGAATTTGCGTCTCCATGGGCCTCCAAAAGTAAGAGTGACAATCTCAAATGTGTTTCTAAGAATATTATTTATCATAAGACCGGTCTTGTCATCCAGTCTCCGTTATAGATGACGCTTGCCTATTGGCTGCCGAGCTGTACAATAAATTTCCGTACAGAATGGCATGTTTTGGTGTGAAAACTTCCGAGTTGATTTAAAGACAAACTAGATTCAGGTGCGTCTTACAAAGGGGTTAAGTTAACAGGAACAAACTGCTCGAGTTGGTTAAATACTTTATTCAAAAATTTTAAGCTGTAAACTAGATGAATAGACACAAAAAGTCACACAGAGTCACTCGTAAAAACAGCCATGTAAATCTGAACCATGCACCAACTAGCAAATAACAAGAACTTTAAAGGAGATGAAGGCAAGGAGCCAAAAGTCACGTAATACATTCCTTATTCATCTAGTTAGTTCGGTCTGTATGGGTAAGTATTTTCCTCTCGCCTTCGTCGCTTTTGGTCTGCAAAAACGTCAGACAAATGCACGTACAGACCGAACAAACGAGGTTAACAAGTTATCATTGTAGTGTTAAAGGGATTTCAGTTGCCATTGCTGGTATAGCTTCGAAACTATAAAACTCTAACCGAATGGGAACCTGACACTATATACGTCGAGCCTATGTCGTATTAACAGCCCGATTGAACTTTTAAAAGGAAAGTCTCGTCTCGTGATGTTCATTTTATAGCAGCCATCGCGCATTCGTTTTCGACTGGAATTCAAAATATTCCACTCAAATAATGGACAAAATATCCAAAATTGCTGATGAATATAGTCGTAGCAGGATTACCAGATAATCCCTGCACAAGCGCCTCCACGGAGCTGAACCCAGCCTTAAGAACGAATCAACTTGTTTTGAAATTGTCTTGTTTCCTTCTTCTTTTGCGTACAAATTTGCGGGATCATTTTGACAAAGACTGATGTTCGAGTTTCGAAAATACTCAAAGTAATCGTTGAATTTCATTAAATGTGATCTCGAGTTATTACGAACCCGGCATTTATTATCGGACTTGTGTTTGCTCAGATAATAAATACTCTAATCAGAGTTAATATAATTCATGAGGATGCGCCATTTGATTTGTCAAAATGGCCACGAACTCGGGCCATGTTCTATCCAAACTAAAACCTTCCAAACACGGTGTTACATCAGATAAATATTTCCACAAATTACCGACAGCCATTGTTGAGGCTTTCATGATTGCTTTTTGTTTACTGCTTTTGGCCTTGTTGTGGGTTTTTCCTTTTACTTTTTTTTGGTTTGTCAGTAAGGAGACGATAACCAACATCAATTAATGTTTTTCATCTCTGAATACTAAGTAGGTCAATGTTGACAATTTAATGTGAACCGAAATGGACGGTCCGCTATCATGAATTACAACATCCGTGTTTTAAAGTCTAGCCACGAGAATACGCAATAACAGACAACACAATTACTTAAACATTCGGCGTGCCTACAGAACTGAAATATCATCCCACGAAACAAGTTGTTTTGCAAAACAATATTAGAAATTTCGAACTTCCAAAGCAGCTGGATGAAAATGAAAACAACATAGAGAAATGGGAGTTTGGAAGAAGGAAAATTTGAGTCCAGGAAATTCATTTTCCGAAAAGTTATTGCCTTTATCGTAAAGGTAGAGAACACTTATCGTTTAATAAAAGAGACTTGCCAGCTGAGAAAATATCAGTTATCATGGTAATAGATGAACCGACAGGTCGTGCAGAAATAACAAAAACATCGCGACGGAAACATCTGACGATGTTTGCTTTTCGACTATTTTTGTAGCCATGCACATCTGCAGTTTTGCCATACGAAAGTGAATAATCCTGAAAGAAAAGATCGTCGTTTATAGACAGTTCGTATTTGCAGTCGGCTAATGTAATGCAACGCAATTTTCAGAGTGTAATTGTTGTGCGACTTGCACATCTATCAGGCACGTGTTTACCTTTGTGTAACAAAGCCGAGTAGCTTTTTATTAATTTCAACTGATTTTGAAGAGATCACTTGTCCAACGCTTCGTTGACATACAATATTGAGTGCACATTAGGTAAGGATGAACCTACAGCGGTACAAAACTAAGCCTTTGACCAGATCCTGAACCTCCGCAATCGGCGTTCCAACTCATTAATCTTTCTTATCATGTTCTTTGTCAAAGCACAATCCCGTGTAAAGATGAATCGCAGTTACTTGAAGTTTACCTCGTATCTGACTCGAGTCCAAGTTAGTCTGGAGATGAGCGTTTTCCGCCCTACAACTCTAGTTCTGGACCGGTTTTCACGTCCGGAAGGCTGAAATGATGCTGACATCTATCTACAGCTTCACTCAACGGTGACCTTCGCGACGCAAGATACACATCAGCCTGAGGTCCCTCTTGCCCCAGTGTAAACACTTATTTAAATCGATGCTCTAACTACACGAACAAATCGTGACAAGATCTGGCATGTTTGGTGCAAAATATTCCTCCTTCCTCAGGGTAAAAGCGAAGGAAATGTTTACTATAATGTCCCTACACGGCTAAATTTCATTTCAGTACATGACTTTTCTTTATAATGGCAAAGGTATATTCGTAAATTGAATACGTGAGAAGTATACACAGTAATTTGCACTCATGTACTAACGGAGTTCCTCGACTGAGCTCTCTACTGTCGGTTCGCTCATGGTTCGCTTAATATGTACGGATGGCTCTCTAGTCGTGCAAGCCTTGTCATCATACGGCTTTCGGCACTGTCCCATGGACACATATGTTGCATATACAGACATCGCAACATGTAATAAGATCGACCTTGTGGGCACGTTTGAGGCTGGTATTGTCTTCGGTGGGACCACTTTTCTACGTTAAAAAAATAATAAAAAAGGCAGGAACCTATGACTGTAGACGCCCTTTTAATTACCATGCTCTTTCTAACACGCCCAGACGCCATGGATAATTCTGATCCTCAATTAATACGTTCGATGACAGAACCATTCATTTTGCGTTGCCAGCAGTGCCAACTGCGACCACAAAACAACCAGGCGATGGAGCGATAAATTAAAATATGAGTACTAATTATTAATATCCTAATAAGTTCAAAAGTGTACGAGATATTCCAATACTAATCATTTTCAGGAAGTACTGTGAACCCTGGCCGATACAAAAACTGTCAATAGTATTGAACTTACCTAGAATCTTTTGAAAATTTTAGTAATTCCTTATTCGACTCTTGCCTTCTAATGTTCGAGCTGCTTTCGCCGCTAACCGCTTGTCGCTTCCATTTCACCGAATTAGTCCGTTCCAGCTCGCCCTTCTCTTCAGGTATCCTCTTTAGTTCGCCCTGTTTTCCTGACGTCTGCTCGACGACACAACCGAGTTCGTGTATACGTTTCTGCAGCCTCGAGATCTCATCATCTTTCTTCGCTAACTTCTCGCGTAGTTCATTCAGTTCCGTATCCTTTTTTGTCAAAATCTCGTCCCTAGAAAGCAATTCCCTTTGGAGTTCGAAGATGGCCGTTTTCCCTCCAGACTTAGTCGCTTTTGCGCTCCTTTTGCCAACGCCATTCACGTTGTTGTTGTTTGTACTCACACGGCTACCCATTTTGAACTTAAAGGGCATGAATGACGAAGACGATGTTGAACGCTGGTTATCGTCCAGTATACAGTGTACTATGGCTAAGTCTTCAGGGATCTCAGATCTTGGAGAATTATCGAGACTGACCCTGCTTCTGTGAAACGTGTGGCGTAAAATTGGTGTTACGGTTATATATTGCTCGTTGACGTGAGTTTACCGTCAAGCATGAACAATCACGTTTCATGCAGAGCAAGAAACTTTGCATATAAGCTGTGTAGTTTCCCTGTTCTACGCCAAAGATAAGGAGTTTGTCCACTTGCTTGATAAATTGTATTTACCGAGGGTTCATCGTTGTTATGTCTTGTACAAGCGTCCCATCAGTTATTACTCAATCTTGAGTGACTCGCATCTCAAGCTTCTTGACATGGCTGTCAGCGAATAAAAACAGCAGGATTAACCATCTCTTTCGTGCATGAGTTGGCTGTTGCTATTGCCGATACCGGTATCCTTCTTGAAACTAACTGAGGCAGAGCAGCGCTCGCGTTACGTGCTCCTTGAGGTTGATCTTTCTAGATGCACTTATTTAACACTTGGGTTGACAGACGAATCTTATCTACCGCCAGGTGAAGAAATTTTCCCTATTAATAAATAAACGAGTTGTTTGTTATTGTGTGTTTTAGTTGCTTGGAATGCATAATTATGAGCCAAAATATAAGATAACAGACCCGGAGTGGCGTTAACTATTTCATGGGCCAATTGGAGCGAGGACGATCAGGCTGATACGTTCGGTGGTGGATCAAGGCGGCTGGGAGGCTGGAGGTAGAAGGACGTGACCCATTAGTGGGTCGTAAGGTTGCAGTTTCGCTAGCGCACCATCACGAAATGAACGGACAGCATATGTCCTTGATCGTGTTTGTCAGAATGTTGACGTATGGTAGTTAACGCTTCCGGAAGGATTTCGGTATGATGACGTATTGATGATGTATCATAACGTCAAAGTCTTCTGTATTTAGAGCAAAAACCTGAGCAAGCCGACAATTTGGAAGAATACAAAATAAAACAAAAATTAATCTGATGATCGTTTCGAAATAAGACCAGTATATTACCGATAATTGATCGTCTTGATTTTAACTGATCTGGTGATGGTTTTGAAATGAAATCGAAATATTGTCGATCATTATTCGTCTTGATTTCAACTCGCATATATCTTCAGTTTTCAAAATGTTCTTCTTCGAATGTTGTCTTGTTTTGTATCGTGCCTGTTTGCTGTGATTATTTGAGCCAGCGGATGATTGACAGGGTGAAAATGTAGGTCGAAGGCAAGCAGAGAGTTATCTAGGAATGCCCATGCGGATCCGAAAATTGAGTTCACAATATTTAATAATGACAGAATATCACGTTCTGTTGTTCGCATCACAACATCTTCAAAGATTAAATTTGCATAATAGTAGACTCCCAAGTATGTGAACAGCCGTTTGCCATCACGTAAATATGACATCTGAAGATGTCATCATGTAAACAACAAAACGTAAGATCCTGTTAATGAGATATTAAGCACTCAATTTTTCGGTCTGCGTGGTATTATCGATAAAACATTATGATGGTCTATAATCTTGATTTTCAGGTTGTACTTTCCATCTGGTCAATCGCTCAAGTCCGGTTCACGGCAAAGCAAATGCATGCACAAGCCTTTGAACCAATAAATAATTCATTAGTTTACATGATGCAATTGATCTTGGTGCTTGTTTTACAGAAGCTGTTAGAAACTGTTAAGCTGTTAGAAACCTGGTGTTTATTTTACAGGGAGAAACATCCTCTATAGATTATAGAGGATGAGGTTAGCTGTTCGGGTTTGTGTAAGAATTAGCCTACAATGAGAGGGGCTGATTACGCCAAGAATTTCCGCCCTGGCTGAGACTCAGATAACAGAGTTCAATCCGGTGAGCCTGTAATAGTTTGCTAATTACGGTTGGCTAATCTTTGCTGATAATAGTTTGCTGGTAATAGTTTAAATAGTCCGTTGATTAGCAGTAATTTACAAAGTATTAAAAAAATACTAAAAATACAAGAAGTGCAAAATAGTCTTAACGCCTGACTTTGGTAGACCCGGATTTGTTTTTTGCCGTAAAAGCAAGGCTGTATATAGCTAGCTTGCTCAAAGTGGTTCACATTCTTAATTTCAGATTTCTAACTTGAGTTGGTCACAAATCAATCTATTGTTTCCGCCGGATTTTGAATGGTCTCCCCCTTACTGTTTAGGACATCTTTTGGATGTCACCTTTTTCCAGAACACAGGTATCTCTTGTATCTCTCCCTGAAAAGAATCAGACTTGATGATTTTTTCTTTAACTTACTAGAAATCCCATGGTCTTTGACCTCGGGAGCCAACTGTGACCAGGGTAACAACGGTAGCCGACCCTTGACCTAGAGCCACAAGTACGGCATGGCCAGATCTGAATTTTTGCGATGGGACTCCAGGCGGTGCAGAGCACGGCTTTGGAGAATCTTGAGGAAAATTTTTAAAACGAGGTGAGACGTAGGTATACCATCACTGCGGATGATTTAAACCAAATCTTAATGTAACGACGTCATGTTTATATTATAATGCGTCATTGCTAATCATAACAAGTGGGTAGTCATTCAGGTGCTGCATAATGAAAGACTGTAATTCGGACAAAGGATAATGTGACGTGGCTTTTGGTAGGACATTGATTAAAGCTTGGTTCACACGTCAGCTTAAGCATAAGCATAAGGACAAAACAGAAGGCAAAACAAAGGAATGACGTCAAGCTTGCGACATAAGGATCGTCGTAATCATGAGCATAACTTCATAGTCCAAGCATTAGCCAAGAACCGAACAAAAGACGAAACAAAGATAAATTTTTGTTGTTATATCTTCGCAAGTCCCAGAAGAGATATGCCTTGTTTTCGTATTGATCTTGTCCATATGCTTATGTCGCTCGTGTGAACCAGGCTCAATCTGTGAAACAATGACTGAGACACAGGCTTGGACGCACTCTAACCGTTAACACAGAACATGTATATGTTATAAGCGATTAATGTATAGTTCACTACAAGATAAGCGTATACTTGCCAGTTCGCCACATTACACTAACCCTAATCCAAACCCTAACCCTAATCCTAACCTTAATCCTTTCCCGAGTTTCCCCTAGAAAGATGATATTCATCTAGCAAAGCATATTTTCAGAATGCTATTCATCTTGCTTTTTGACTGGTTGACTGGCTTTGAACTAAAAGAATTTCGCAGCTTATCACGAAAAGAAGCTGAGAATCTTTTAAATGGTTTGAAGAAATCTAAGAAAATTTTAACTACAATTTGAAGAAAAGTTGAAAATCGGAATTATTTGGGATGCCCTGTTATTACCATAGGCCAGTATAGGGTGACCTATTGTGCGGAGAGGGGAGGACAACCAATCAGAAATAATGTTGCAAAGAAATTATCATCGCCGAATATTTCACGGTTACAGCATTTCGAACAAATTGTGCTTTTCTCAGTACACGAAATTCTCAGAAAGTTCGAAGCACGGTTTCACGAAATCTGTTGAAATTATTAGCACTGCCAACGGAAATCTGAATATTCCGAAGCACGTTCACTAAAGTATTGAGCTTCTGAAAACAGGAAAGTTGAACGATTCACGAATGGCGTTGTAGTCTTGAAGAAAATACATGCTTCGGAAGTACAGTTGCCTTTCATGAATGCTGTCAGAGTTTGGTGATACGGTACAAGGTGTACTGGTTGACGTGGTGACTTATTCTTAACAACAGAAACGTGGCGATGAAACAGTTATGCAGCATTAGGACACTGTTCTTGAGTATTGTGATCCATGCATCAATTCTCCTGGTAATTTTTTGCTCCTGCGATGCCAAGGAAGCTTTGTTCAGAACAGCAGGTAAACATATTTGATTTGATTAGTATTTTGAGTTTAAATATATGCGTTATTTACGAGACAAAGAAACAGGATAGCCTCAAACGCAATGGGAGATGCATTCACCCACTTAAGACAACCCGTTTCCGATATTTACTGAATAGTCCATTTCCTTTTGGTCATGACCCTTTGGGTTTCTATTGCATTGATGTTATGTTATGTTACTTTGATGTTGATGTTGATGTTGATGTTGGTGTCGATGTTGATGTTGGTGTCGATGTTGATGTTGGTGTCGATGTTGATGTTGGTGTTGATGTTGATGTTGGTGTCGATGTTGATGTTGGTGTCGATGTTGGTGTTGATGTTGGTGTTAATGTTGATTTTGGTGTCGATATTGATTTTGGTGTCAATATTGATTTTGGTGTTGATATTGATTTTGGTGTCGATATTGATGTTGGTGTCGTTGTTGATGTAGATGTTGGTGTCGATGTTGGTGTTGGTGTCGATGTTGAAGTTAATGTCAATGTTGGTGTCGATGTTGGTGTTGATGTTGATGTTAATGTGGATGTTGGTGTCGATGTTGATGTTAATGTGGATGTTGGTGTTGATGTTGATGTTAAAGTTGCATGTTATGCAATACGATGCAATGCATTTCTTTGTTATGTAATGTTTGTGGTGTTGTGTTATGTTGTGTTTACGTGATCTTGCATTGAGTTATGTTGTGTTTAAAAATGGTTTTCCATGTTTATATACTGTGATATAAATGTGCAGAATGTTGTGAGACTTGAGAAAAGTGTAACAAGAACATGAGCTGCAAGCATGTGTTTTTCAGCTTTTTGAAAGTCTCACCACATCCCAAGTGTTTGTATCACAGTATAGGAACATGCCTGGATTTATTTACACAGACATATTTCTTTTGTAAAATAACAAACAGATTTTAAAAGGGGTGAGAAAATTCATGTTTAACCTTTTCCTGTTCAAGATGTCTCCCTTTGACGAGTATAATCACCTGGCATATACTGGAATAAAATACCAAAATGAAAGTTGGGTATGGACCAGAAAGGATTAAATACTTTTGTATAAGCATGGATACAGACCAATCAGAGCTTGTGTAATGGGCAACTTATTTTACAATGTGTGATGACATACATCATGTATATTTTATTTGCCAAATAAAGTTGGTCCACATTGGGAATATAAGTGTTCCAAGTGTGGACCAGTCTTGTTTGGTTAAATTAATTACTATTGATTTGGTTAAATTAAACTCTTTTGTGGATGTATTTAAGCTACAAGGTCTGTACCTCTGTGATACAAACTGCTAATCAGCCAATTGAAATAGTAGGGTTCTGGACTGGGAAAAAATATATACTCTTTGTGTTGTGCTGAGTTATGCTGTGCTGTGCTGTGCTGTGCTTTGGTGAGTTGTGCTGTGCTGTGCTGTGCTGTGCTTTGGTAAGTTATGCTGTGGTGTGCTGTGCTTTGGTGAGTTGTGCTGTGCTATGCTGTACTTTGGTGAGTTGTGCTGTGCTGTGCTGTGCTAAGTTGTACTGTGCTGTGCTGAGTTGTACTGTGCTGTGCTGTGCTGAGTTGTGCTGTGCTGTACTGAGTTGTGCTGTACTGAGTTGTGCTGTACTGAGTTGTGCTGTACTGAGTTGTGCTGTAATGAGTTGTGCTGTACTGAGTTGTGCTGTACTGAGTTGTGCTGTACTGAGTTGTGCTGTACTGAGTTGTGCTGTACTGTGCTGTGCTGAGTCATGCTGTGCTGAGTTATACTGTGCTGTGCTGTGTTGTGTTAATACGTTGTATTGTAATCTAAGTAAGAATATCAAAGCCCAGCAAGACTTGTAGAAGAGGCATAATAGGAAAAATGTTTAATGAGATCTAAAATTTTGTTGTATTTAACACAACATCATCAGAATGAGATAACATCTGATGATGTTGTGTTAAATGCAATGAAATGTTAGATCTCAATAAACATTTTTCCTGTTATGCCTCTTCTATGAGTCTTTTGCTGGGCTTTGATATTCTTACTTAGGTTACAATTTCTGCCTGGTTTGTCCATCACATGTTGTATTGTGTTGTGTTATGGTGTGCTATGCTGTGCTGTGTTGTGTTATGCTATGATAAGATATTGTGTTTTCTAGGTTTAAAGTAGCACCTGAAAAACAAAAGAATTATCAAAATTACATTAACATATGGCTAAACACAACTACTTATTACTTTTACATGACAAAAACATGATCATAATTTTTCCAATCTTGGCTAGATTTTAGTCCATGAAGAACAACATATAACAAATCTTTTCAAGGATATGTTGAATTCCAACAACAAGGATGTCCCCAGTTTAGCTCTCTCTGTTGAAAGTAACAAGAAAAAATATGAAACTAAGTGTATACAAAATATGCAAAAATACACGTGAACATTTTTTGTTCTTCTGACTGAAAGATTGAAATTATAGTTCACAGCTCTTTACTGAATGCTTCCCATAGATTGATTTGCATTTTATGTAATTTAGTGTTTTGAAGTTTAAGAAACCTCCACCTAATTAAACAGATGGGTCGCCAGATCTCCTTATAGTGTTCAAGAAACACACTGCAATCTGGAATCTACAGTTTGTTTTATTTTCCCACTAATAAAATTGTAAAATTTTACACTTGTAAAATTGGGGGGAGGGGGAAGGCTGACTGCTGAGTTTAGGGAATGGTGTGACCAAATCAGGAGTGTAGGTGGGGGTGCTCCCAAATCTCTGCAGTAGGAAGTTTTTGATTTTTTATTCATTAAACCTAACTGAGAAGGTGTCTTCCTGCACTTTCGGTACAGTTTTTTGACCTATTATTTTGATTGCCAACGAAGGCAATCCTCGCCTTCTAAGCTCTGGCACCTCATTGGTCTAACACAACAATGCCAAACCCTCTCACACAACCACATTTTATGTGGCCACTGGCCACTGGCCACTTCTGCCATTATTATTTATCAACACACAACAGACTTATTGTTTGTGAGACACACACACAGTAAACCAGATGAATCAAAAGCTACTTAACCAAGACATTTCAAATGTGAAGAACTAGAAAATTTTGGGGACGACTTATCAGAATTTTGAGAGGGAGCTCCAGCTTCCACAACTCCCCGTAGAACCGCGCCTGCTTTAACTCAACTAGCTTCCGAACATGGTCCTTGCCCATTTATTAATTATTAGCTCACAAACTGTACCCCGACTTACTGTGCTTCAATAAGTTTTGCAATTTTGTTCCCCCCTGCACTTGACCCCTCGGTAGAGGCTTCATTTAATGTTCTTTGGAGTTTCTTCTAATTCATGTTGCTTGGAAAACCGGTTATTAGCACAACTTCAACTTCGAATTGTGTGGTTTTCAAGGGTTCAAGACTTCATGGGTGTATGGGACGTCAGGGCTAAACGATTTTAGGCCCTTTGAAAAACGCAGGAGCGCAGGGTAGTAGCAAATTAAAGGCAGAACACGAAGACGTTGGAAAAGGTGGATGGGAATGACTGCTCCAAGCGGAATTTGCGTAAATAACAGCCTCAAAGGTTGGTAACTGCCGTGACTGATCTGAAAAAATTCCAACGTTTGGAGTAAAGGCCCTTCGCCAGAGAAAGAAACGTGTTCTGAAATAGGAATGGCAGCTAGACTCGGTTTGATACAAAAAGGAGTCATGTGATAAAAAGTTAACCAATAAAATGCGAGAAACAGAAGCAAACAAATCCTATGAGTGCACCTTCAGCAGACCAGTTACTTCGCCTTCCTCTTATTATAGTTTTTAGGTTTATTTTCCTCTCCAATATGTAAACAATGAAGTCCGTTCTGGTTCTTTTTTATTTCACCCAGAAGGCAAATCACGGAGCAGTACACAATGGCTGGGCTATAACCGCTTGTGGCGACACACCACACGTTCGCCAGAGAAAAACCGCCCTTGGTGGCTCACCACACGATGGCAGGGCTATTACAACACATGGCGGCTCACCACACGTTGGCAGGGCTATTACAGCACGCGGTGGCTCACCACACGTTGGCAGGGCTATTACAGCACGCGGTGGCACACCAAACCTTGGCAGGGTTATTACGGTAAAAACATTTAATTCGAAACTTTTAAATCGGAACTCCATAAAGCTGCTCCGGTACAATGTTCAGAACTGTTAACAGTTTGATTAAATCTGCTCTTATACTCAGGAAATCGTAATGTCGTTGTCACATTTTAAGTTTTGATGGCGCCATTCTGTCTGACTGTGGGTAAAACATTGAACTCTAAAAAGACTGGAACGATAGCCCGTCGTACCAGGCCTCACGATTGAATGAAGCCGACATGGGGGCAGCCATGTGGGTCAAAAACACGGATGAGAAAAAATTGTATTGAACTTTTATTTTTCATGGACAGTTAGTTCTAACAAATATGCAGTCTTATCAACATTGTCTTCCACTTACTAAGGACAAAAAAGAAAACTGTCAAAAAATCCGAAATTTGGGTGAAGTTTTTCACAATAGGTTGCGTGTTTTATCGCGTAGGGGACTGGGATGACCTGGAAATTGACCCACATGTCAGCCTCTATGGTGGCTTCAAAATACAGTTTGCAGGTATCGTTCCAGCCTTTTTAGAGTTCAATGGAGTAAAATTCGCGAGCTGAAGTCTAAATTACGTAGAATACCACCGCTGTACATAAACGTTTGGACCCCGGACAAACGAAGAACTGTTGTTCGGAAACATTTGAGATTTTCGATGTTCTAGTCCTCAAATGTTTCCCCGCATATTCACCCGTGGAAACATTGCTGTGGAAGCAAAACTGACTTCCCGAGAAGCAAAAAAATGTTTCTCAGTGAGTTGAGAAACATTTTTGCTTCTCGGCCTTGATTTCTGTTTCAGAAACATTGTTTCTTCGTTTGCCCATGCGCGGAACAATGTTATGTCCTTGCCCAGGGTTTCGCTATATCCACCACGTTCTATGAACTAATCTACACCATCAAATGTTTCCTCGTTTAGCCACGTTCAGGAAAGATTGCAAAGAAACAATGTTTCCGCAACAATGTTTGCTCTTTAGATTGGGACCTCAACCTATGAGCAAGCTCTAAAACGGCGCCATCCGAAAGCAATAAATACGAGGATTGCAAGAGCTGTCATTGTAGGACTGTCTACATGGTAGAGCTGTCAACATTGCTAAAAATACTTTGAGGCGTTGTATTTAAAGTAATTTAGTTTTTTGACTGGAGCTCTTTAACTTATCGTTCTTGTCTCCTTTCAGGCATAGAGGAGACAAGAACAATAAGTTAAAATAGAACAGTTTCTGCATTTCTAAGTGCGTCTGATCGATTGATATACTCATGAGTTATTAATGAGTTTGAGAAAGGACGTTTATAGTCCCCAAGTGTGTCAATAGCTCTATGTAGATGCTGATGTTCGTGGTCCGTCCATTGTGCTTCATTTTCTGTTCATTTTTCGTTTATTCATTGTCATGGTTTAAATTAGGTAATCGAGCACATTTGCCGTGTTTCAATCGAGTTATAGAGACACGAGTGGAAGTATGAACGTTTTGGAGACATATGTTTGGGAGAACGAGAAACCTTTCAGGAGGAACTTGAAATGACGAAAACTTGAAATGATGGAGGGCAAACCTCTAGCGCTTGAAACCATCCGTCTTCAAACATTTTCCTCCAGATTTGCTCCCTACATTCAAATTTCTTTCACTCACTCGAATAAACCTAAAAATCCGTCGCCAATGAAAAGTGGAATACCACGGCTCTCTGGTTTCTTGCCAAGATGGGAGAGTGACAGGGTGAAGAGAAGAATTTACTCCACTGACATTTAACAATCAGTGTAGGACATTTGACCGTCAATGTAGGTGGTAATTCTGTTTACTGTAAATGATTCAGCCACATGTGCCATATCTGACACAAATTCAATGTGTTTTTAGAAGGCCGAAAGAAGCTTCAGCTTACGCTTTTCTCAAGCTATGCAACATCCCGCGTGTTTGGATTGCAGTATCCAAAGACGAAAAACCTATGAAATGGACGTTTTTATACTACAGACGTTTAATTCGTTTCATATTCGTCCCATATAAAGACGGCCAAAGACGAACTATACGTCTGGACGACCTAAATGATTCAGTGCGTCTGTGTAGATGAACTAAATCGTTTAGGTCGTCTACATGTTTAGTTCGTCTTTACCCGTCTTTATACGAGACGAATTAAATCAGATGACCTAAAAATCTTCGCTTTAAGTCACCCAGACGAATTAAACATCTTAGTATAAAACTGGCCAATGGTAGAGTCAGATACATTTCATTAGAGCGAGTTGGGTCATTTCTTTAGAAGTATCGTTGTCCTGAGTACACGTGACTTATGGGGTGCTAATGGCACAATGGTAGCGCACATGTCTTTCACTTCTGTGATTAGGGTTCGATTCCGGCACTACCCAGTTGTCTGATTAAAGTTACCTTGGTCACAAGAGGGAAGAGTGTTGTGCAGTTTGACTGTATCAAGCATCGCAAATTTTCTCCGGGCACTCCGGTTTTCTCCTGTAGTAACACAGGACCTATGAGGGTAGCCCTTACTGGACCTCAAGGAAAAACAGCTTTGGTAGCTGATAAGGTTATCCAGTGTAAATAAAGGCACTTAACTTTACTTTATTGTTTCCGGTTTCCATAGTTTATTCTGCACCATGATATGAGGACTTTCCATTGCCGTATTTTTCATGTACGATCTCAAAGATGGAAACATGGTCTTTTCAGTGCTTTAGCCAACTCGGACTTCTTTCTCTCTGCTGGTTAGGTCCGCGTATATTTTTTGCATATGACAGTTTAAAATAAACTTTTGTGTGTCATTCGATTGAATTGCTTACGTCGTTTAACTATTCTTAAATTCCTTTTCATTAGGTCCAATTCAAAGAGATTCCCAAACTGCTTCTGGCCATTTTGCTGTAGTATTTCTTGTGGCAGTTCCTTTGGTGTTTGGTATTTGCTTCTTGTGTCGCAAAAGACAAAGAGTAAGATACATTGCATATTATCTTATATGTCACACCTCAGAGTTTGTTTGCAATTTACGGAGATCTAACTTAGCTTTAGTAACTTCGTTCTTGAGTCCTGCAGAAGAATATCTGCCTCACAAGTAACAAGGATACAAAGCCTAATTAAGATGCACATGAAAAGGATTTTTTAAGTTGGCGACTATTATGAACAAGGTCTATCCCACAATATTCTTTGCTGTTCCGTGCAATACCAGGTTATACAAATCAGACCGTACCAGACCAGACCAGACCAGACAAGACCTAACCACATTAAGGTAGACCATACGACACTACACTTTATACTGTGACTACACTACCGTACAACACGCCAACCTCACGATACACTACACCACCATACACTTCACATCTACACCACACACAACGGTCCCTTCCGCTACACCTTGTGTTTCCATACCACGCCACATTGCACCATACCATACCTTACCATACTAGATCACACCGCACCAGTCGCAACGCTACACTGTGCCATGATACCCCACCCCACCTTACCCCAAATTACACCACACTACACTCAGTCACATCACACTACACTCAAGCACATCCAACCAAACCTTTTCACATTCCATCAAACCACGTCACGTCACACCTCACCACACCACATCACGTACAACTTCTGTTCAAATTACATTACATCAGACTATGCAACCTCACACTTCATGCCTTCTTGTGTTCTTATCTTCCCTCGTTTCCCCTGACCACGCCACTCCCAGTTTCGCCTCGTCACATACATCACACCACGTCACTTAGTTACATCATACTATAATACGCCAAACCATACCATCCAACAGTATACCATCATAGACTGCACCTCGTCACATCAGACGATATGTGATAATAACACCGTGCTAAACTTCACCAAGCTGCACCGCAATGGGTAAAGCCAGTTTGGCAACTTCCGGGTACATAAATTCAAAAAACGCAAGTACAAAAAGATGGAGGCTATCTAAAACAGTCATCAGCGAGCTGATGAAAGGAATACCAGGCCGTATCAGTTTTTTTTTTTATCCGTAACGTTCTTGCCGATGTTGAGGCGCTTTAATAATGTGAGTGCGTTGGTATATAAGTTGCCGTCCAACGCGAGGTGGAAATTCAGGCACAACAGATCAACGAATATGTTCTTTACTGGACGACAACCCAACCAGGGCAGTACGGACAAAAAATAATTTGGTTGCCGTCGACTCCTAAAACATAAACGTCGATCGCCAGCATTTAATCAATCAATTAACTTATTAGCAGTTCTGTTGCTGTAAAATGGCCGTTTTCTAATTGAGGTTTTCTACTGGGTACCGTTGTTACTTGGTGTCACACAGTCACACAGACAAGGTTTTCTGGCCATCTGGTTTTATACATTGGGTTCCGTGTTGTTTTTGCGGACTCCTTCCATTTGGAAATAGGATTTGCTGCACTTAAAGATGACAGATCTGGGCCTTCTGTTGATATCTGCATCAAATCTGAAGCAGTGCCAGAGTCCATGCTGCTTCGAGTTGGGTTCACAATTCTTTTTTGAGCACTAAATACTCTCTCACCGTTGGCTGATGAAATTGGAAGAACGAGAAGGATTTGGATCAAATGAAGGATGTTTTTGAGGTCATCCTTGTATGGTCTCTGTTATCAGTACCATCGACTATGTTGCCGAAAAAAACGCTTTACTTATTTTGGAAATATTCTGAAAAGAAAAATAAGTGAACTGAAAATAAAATAAGTGAACAGAAGTATTTATATTAGTTAAAGTTGTGGAATACTAGTTGGGCGGAATTTCGTGTAGAAACCAGAAAACGGAAACGTCAGCGCATTTAGCCTGCCCTGCAGACCGGCAAAACCCTAATGCGGCTCAGACTCCAGTGCATTAAGATTGGTAAAGAAATTGAAACCTGGCGACAAACCTGTAAGACTTTTGTTCGCCATTGGCGAGAAGAGGTGAACAAATGATCGCTTAGGCTAAAAAATAGTCACAAATGTGACTACTTTAGTCGCACTGTATAGCACTGAACCAGACAGCAACTCACTTAACTAACAACGTACTCGCTACTTGTACATAGTCACACGTCAACTACTTAATCACTTCTACAGTACATGGCGACAACCAACTAAACTCAAACTCTCGCAGCGTCGAAGCTACACACCAGTAGGATCAAAAAGACAGCATACCAGGGAAACGATTTAATTTACTGCCAACGAGATATCCTAAGTACACGTTCATGTCTGTCGAGAAGTAAGATTGTTCCTTCCCCCATCAAATCAACTCAGATTTGTTGACTTGAAACATTTACTTTTTCCATCCAAGATTGCCGATGCAATTAATGCTTGTTCCCGTGGACGAAAAAGTCACGACGACTACCGAAGATTAGACACCGGAACGGAAGAATTAGGTGAAGTAAATTCAACGTCTGGCAGTACAACTGGTGGAAAAAAGTGGATCTTGTGAGAAAAAAATATAGGCGGAATACGTAAGGAAATGGTTATGTCTCAGATAGGCTGTAAAACATGTAACGATAAAAGTTAGCGATATAACTCGACGTTTCGACGTCATCTGTTGCGCAAGAATGGTCGGCCTCTTCTGTTTCTTAGTTGTTTTTTTTTTTAATTTATAATTGTCTTGTATTACTTCTAGTCTTTTTTTAAGCATTATTTCGACAATGACGTTTATACCAACACTGATAATGTACTATTTTAGTAGATGTTATCAACTACTATATTATACTACCAGCTAACTCGTGTAGACACAAATATTGAAACTAAAATCACTTACGATAGATAGCGTTACATACGTACTTGTATAAAAATGTAAAATTCAACAGAAATTTTCCATTTTTCTTTATGACTAAGAATGATCTCTATACTTGAACTTGTGATAGATTACACTTAAAGGTCATTTGTTTGGTGATGGATGAGCGCAGAGAAGAAAATCCGAGACTTGTGACGTCATAATTTGTGCGCCTCGTTTTCGCGTTGCTGACGCTCCAAGTATTTGCGCAGCACGACTTTTTGTTACTCATCTGTACCCTGAAATGAGTTTTTTGTAGAAGCAAAGATTATGGATAGTTCAGAACGTGGAAATGCCGATAGTGACGTCTGTGTAGAACGAAAACAACGTTTTCCATGTTTGACGATGTCCTTGAGATTGGAAATTGTTCATTTTCTTTGTTTTGCATGAAAAATCGTATTGAAAGAGAAAGGTGTCCGTGAATCAAGAACGTCAGCTGCTTAAGTTAGTTAATGTTCTCCACGACGTACTGTAGAGAAGTAGGACAACGTTGAAAATACTCTTGGGTTAACAAATATTATTCATTCCTTTTGTTTTGAATGAAAATTTCTGTTGTATGAACATAGTTCCCGTAGACGTTGCCTTAGCGTTCGCTTAAACTCCCTAAAATCGCATGCATGGGTGCGGACAAGTTTATCATTACAGAGGGGGGGGCTTGAAGAGAATAGCTTTCGAGCGAGGGGATCCCAAAAATACCCCGTAAATATGGCTGCCGTAAGTCACCTTTTAATAGCCTAGGTGTGTGGTTAGAGTTTTACAAATTCTACAAGCTAACTTCAAGTGGCTGTAGAACATCTGCCAATATCCAATTCAAAGTTTTGGAAGACCTCTCTATTTCCCCCCCCCCCCCCCTCCTTCAGAACTAAGAGGACGAAACCAGGATTCTATGCCAGACCTCGAAGGTTGGAAATGCGGCCCATTAGTGGAATCCATATACAATCATTTGAGCTTTGAAAGATGTAATGGACGTGTCCGCCCTTTTGCTGCCCTAATTTACCTGACATGTGCCATACAAAACAATCATCTCCAGAAATTACGGAAACTTGAGTATTTTGATAAAACATGTTATCTTGATTAAGACTAAAATCTAATCGAAACAGAAAAATATTCAATAAAATATTTTGACAATATTCGGTGTTATTGTTTTGTGTTTTGTATTTGATCATTTTCAGCTTGCATTTCTTTTGCACAGGAATGTTTTTTTGCCCAAAGGCCTGGGAGCTAGTGACGCTATCTTGTTTACGCAGGCCAGGATTTCGCTATTTCGAAAGGACTCACTTTCCTCCTTGAAATCAGTGTTTTAATCTTAGTTTTCAACGGAAAGGTTTATCAGTACGTGGACGTGTTTCTCTTTCTTGGACAGAAGGATATTTTAAGGTTTTGTATCTTGACAATACTCCTCAGGAAGCAAGTCGTCTGTCGATTTAAGTCTAAAATTACAGCTGAAGATGGAGTTTCGTGCTTTATTGCTTGGTTTGACGCTTTCATTCGCAGTGATTTCGTGTAATAATGCGGGTACGTCTTTCGCTCTGGGTTTAGTTTATTTCTTTCAAAGAGGCGTAGGACATTTAGAAAAGAGGATAGCAGTTTTACTTGACTCCGTTTACATTCATTATATTGTCTGAACTCAGATAATTTTAGAGAACGAAAGTGTCTAAAACAGACTCTGGACTTACTAGTGTGCATACAGATCTATCTTACTCTGCCCCAGCCCAACAACAGACGAATTTACCGGTCAAAGGAAACTGCTAGATAGAAAAAAGTGTTAGTTTAAGTCAATAATTTCTTAAATAGTACTGTATGTTAAAAAACTTTATAATCATGCATTATGTTTTGTTCCAGTATTCCCAAAGGTTCTTCTACGTGATTAGTTCACCTCTCCAAAATCAAAATAAAAACTGCTGTAATACTCTTGGGAATGCATTTAAGTATTGCTCTTCCTTGTGGAACCTGTTGGGAACGGTGCATGTTAAGGTGCTTTGAGGTATTTTCTCCCTGTACTTTCAATGCACTCTCATTATTTCATATTTGGCACTGTACTGTAGGTACTTAAGAACCCTACAAGGTTACTTTAATTGTGCCTCATTCCTTTGTACTAATTCAAAGAAAGAAAAAAACAAAAAAATTAATGCACACTAATGGCCTCTAATATAGGTTATTGTAGTAGGTAATATGTTCAATGATTTAGTTTTTATATAATTTAATGAAATAAAAATATAACATTATGTCCTGGTACCCTGTATTTGGATTTTTTTTTTTTGACAAATACATGACTTTTATGAAGAAAGCATAAATTATAATTGTGCAAAAAACATAATCTGAACGTAAACCACCACCCACCCCCCAAGTGTTGGTAGTTGTTAAAATTTGTGATTTGTGATGATT
Source organism: Heliopora coerulea (assembly GCA_030142905.1). Lineage (NCBI taxonomy): Eukaryota > Metazoa > Cnidaria > Anthozoa > Scleralcyonacea > Helioporidae > Heliopora > Heliopora coerulea. The sequence continues at coordinate 1,444,452 of JASJOG010000059.1, read as the reverse complement.
CTCTAATTTAGAAATACTGTCAGGACATGGTTTGCAATTTAAAATTTGTATAACCATGAGCTTATTCATAGCCTACTTTCACTGTGTTGACATGCAAGGTTGCAAAGTAATACCACAAGGACTGCCAAGAGTCATTACAATTCCCTATAGAAAGAGGGAGTGTATGCTTTTATATGCCCTGTTTTGCCTTTTCTTTGCATGCTTTTCTGTGGCTAAGACTCCAGCTGAGTGTCAACAGGGTTACTAGAGTAGTCAGCTTCAAGCATAATCAGGAAAGAAACTAGGGGAGAAATTCAAAGAAACTGTTGCATTGTTTTACATTTTTGCTGATATTTATGTATGTATGGGAACAGTCAATTGCTGAATACAAAAGAAGTCATGGTTTGAAACAGCTTATTGGAGCATTTGTAGTTAACTGCTCCTACTATGCCATTTAACTCTTGTAGATTGACTACCAAAGTGGACTTCTGTTGACTTTATTGATTCAGTTATGGCCATTGCCAGACAATTTTATTTGGTAGGGAGAAAAGTATAACAAAATTCAAAGAATCAGAATCTGTCTTCATTGATTAACACTTTAATTGATAAAATTAAATTCTGATAACACTATTGATTTTGTTCTAGCAATGTTTCTTAAAGCATTTTAAAACTTACTGTGGATTAATATGAAACAAAAACTTGTCATTGTTTGACTGATAATTGGTTTGAAAGTTGAAATCCAGCTGACTATTATAGTAACCAGATTGTAATGGGAATTGGGATGATTATCCATAATTTTCAAAATGTGAAAAACCAATTTGTGAGAAAGTTCAGACACAGAATGCCACATGTTTGTTAACTTCTTCTTCTTCTTCTTTTACACAGCCCTAGTCCCAGACTGTCCCAGGGTCAGCTGCTCGGATTCTGGTTCTCCAATAGCTTTTGTCCCTCGTCATATCTGATGTTAGTCCGTTCTCATTCAAATCTTCTTTCACGCAATCTAATCATTTCTTCTTTGGTCTCCCCTGTCCTCTGTTTCCCTCTATATTTAGTTTTATAATACTTCTAATTGGCTCTTCTTCACTTCTCCTCAACACATGTCCATACCATCTTAACCTTGCTTCCTTAACCTTCTCTGCAATGCATATCACACCACATCTTCTTCTGATCTCATCATTTCTTATCTTATCTTTTAACGACACTCCCAGAATCCATCTCAATATTCACATCTCCATTATTTTCAGCAAATTCTCTTCTTTTTTCCTCATTGTCCAGCATTCCGCTCCGTACAACAACACCGGTCTTATTACTGTCCTGTAAATTTTGCATTTCAACTTCCATGGCATCCTCTTATCACAAGTGACTCCTTACATTTCCCTCCATTTCATCCATGCTACCTTCACTCTCCATGTCACTGTTTTCCATGAGCCTCCTTCTACTTCCAACACTGACCCCAGGTACTTGAAATCCTCCTCCTGTACTAACTCCTTACCGTTAGTGTCCACTATCCTAACAACTGCTCCTTGATTTCTTTCCATCGCCTGGATTTCTGACTTCTCTACACTCATCTTCAAGACTCCCCTTTTCAGTTTGTTTTGTCAATTCAAGGTCTTTCCCTGTAATTCCTCTTTCATTCCCCCAATCAATGCAATATCGTCAGCAAAAAGTAACTCCCAAGGTATAGCAGTTCCAATATGCCCTGTAAGTGTATCCAATACCAAGATAAAAAGAAAAGGGCTCAGAGCTGACCCTTGATGCAGGCCAACTTTGATCTCAAACTCTTCTGTATTGCCAAAGGGCATTCTCGCCCTTGTTGTCACCTTCTGTTGCTTTAACTATTCTCACTAATTTCTCCGGTATTCCTCTTTTCCTCATACACCAGTAGGCAACTTCCCTGGGTACTCAGTCGTAAGCCTTTTCTAAATCTAAGAATGCAACAGTTTCTCCCTCTTTTCTAGAACTTTCTCTTGCAGTTGTCTCAAGATAAACATTGCATCTATTGTCCTGTTTTCTGGATGTTAACATTTAGTTTCTTATTGCACACTAAATTGGAGAGTTTCAAGTCATGCACTACCACTGAAATCTTCACAGAAATAGAGGAGACAAATTAGTAAGCTGTTGAAAGAACAAGCAATGACAATGCTGTTGTGTGAGAGCACAAAGTGTTCTTTGATTGTTCTGATGCCCTTTCAGTGCCAAAACTTTTGCAAATAAGAACATGGCAGTGTATTAGAAAAAACAAGATATAACTGGAATAAGAATTGGCTGATTGTGAAGTATAAAAATTAGAAATTGGTAATTTCTGACTGTTCCATGATTAGTCGAATGCTGGTCATTTTATGTGGTCATGGTCCTTGTCACATAATTCAATGCACCTTTATTGGCCACTTTGAAATTTACTTTGTTTTCTGACTTCTCTTTTCTGTTGTATTTGCTTGAAGGGACTTGATTATGACACAACTGTTAAGTAAACCAATGCCAAACTTGGAACAGCCTAAACCCAATCACTCAAAAACATTCATGTAAAGGATGGCATTGATTTTTTGAACAAGTATTACCCACACCCAATTAGAATGACATTTTGCCTGGTAATATTTACCCTTGTCAGCTAAAATTGTCAGGTGTTAGCCAGGGTAAACTAATAAAAGGTCAGGTTTGAAATGAACAGGGTTAATAGTTTATTTAACCCATTAAAGGATAAGGGTACACTTTGGTATTTTATTCTGGTGAATGCCAGAGGATTTTACTTGTCAAGGGGATGAGCCTTACCCCTCAATGAGTTAATGTGAATTAACCCATCCAGCACTGATCAGATGGGCCATATCTGACCAGTGCCTGATTAATTTATCCAACAGAGTGAAATGTGGTGGACTCAAAGGGTTGAAGACTGATTTTTCTTTTTAATTTTTATTTATATCTGGATCAACAGAGGATCATAATCCAACTACCACAATAAAGCCAACTCTCAACACAACACTGACTACCACCAATACAACTTCTGAAACAACAACCCCAAAGCCTTCTTCTACGACATCAAGGACAAGTAAGTAGTGGAGTGGTTCAGGGTAATTGTATTAAATACTGTACTTTCTTGGCTGTTGGTAGTTTGTTAGTTCACAGATTTCTCAGAATTTTCTCAATTTGTTATTTACTTGATTAACTCATTTACAGGCAAATCACACTTTTCTTTTTAATTTTTATTTATATCTGGATCAACAGAGCATTCTAATTCAACTACCAAAAAAGAGCCAACTCTCAACACAACACAGAATACCACCAATACAATTTCTGAAACAACAACCACAAAGTCTTCTAAGCTATCAACAACAAGTAAGTAGTGGAGTGGTTCAGGGTAATTGTATTAAATACTGTACTTTCTTGGCTGTTGGTAGTTTGTTAGTTCACTGATTTCTCAGAATTTTCTCAATTTGTTATTTACTTGATTAACTCATTTACAGGCAAAGCACATCTTTTTGATGAGTAAAATCATCTGGCATAGGCCAGAGTGGAATATTAAAGTGTGCCATTGTCATTGGTATTTTGCATATTTGGAAATAATCTTCATAAACTACAGCCATCCTTTCACATAATTTTAGGTCATCATTTTGCACCTTCCTCTTCAGTGACTAGTTGCAGTACTTGAATGCAAGGTTCTTTTTTTCCATTTTTCTCTGTGGTCAACAGCTAGTGACCTTCCTGGATTTAGCATTAATCCCATTTTCAAGCATTTTCTGGAATTTTGAGAACCAAGCATTGATTGGCTGATCATGGGCTAAGAATGTTGTCCTTGGCAAAGTAGCAGGACCTGGGGATGAACCTTTTGTGATTACACAAAAAGCAGCAGTGACAAGACCATAAACTACATCTAACATAGGTGGGTTAAGGGAGGAGCCAAAGAAGCCATGCCTTACCAACAATAAAGTATGGTATAATGGTATAGACATGCTGGATAGTGTTCTACGATGTCTGAAAAACCAAAAGGGTCAGGGAGCTGGCAAAATGTGGGACAGGAAATGCTGGTTTTTGGCTCAAATACCCTTCATTGGAGTGAAATATGAAGTGATATAAAAACTAGGTGATGTGTTTTAAAAAGTTGTAAAAGCAAGTGATGGGGTGGAAAGATGGCCAGTAAGGTTAAAATGTCAGTAACAAAATAAGTAACAAGATGTAAATGATGGAAAGTTGCTTTGAATTTTTTTTAAAACAATTTTACTTAGTCAACAAGTGAACTGAAAAACGGAGGAATAGACAAAGGAATGCGAAAGCCTTAAGGTTGGAATAAAGAAAAACCCATCTGAGTAATTGGCCTGTATTCTTTATTCCTTTGGGTTCTTCTTTTTAACCTTAATTTCAACACTTCTGTGCATGAATTCTTTTTCTTTGTTTTATGAATTTGAATTTTTCTGTGAAGAGTACTACACGACCATCTAAAATACATAAAAATATTGAGGAAGCCCAGCCAGGTAAACACGTATTAAGAACATTTGCGAAGGGTTCACGGACCAATTATTTTATTGGTTCACTAGTTAATTTGCATTTTTTGAAAACTGAGAGTCCCTGAACAGAGGGAAAATATTGCTAACATGAGAACGCCATTCCTCCGCTCTTCAAAACTACTCTTAAATATGATCAAAATTGCTTGGACGTTCCTTTTACGAAGAAAACATTCTAAGAGTCTTTAGTCTTATCCACCAGTTGTGAGCATTACAGTATCATCGTAAAATACTCCATACCAGCGGCGGATTAAGGACGGGTCCTAGCCCCCCACATTTAGGAACTCCAGAATTTCTTTTCTTAATATTAAGAAAATAAAACACCATTTTCGATGTTTTCCCAGATAGTTGGTCACTAGCTTACCATGGGTAATACGGGATACGACGAACTGCTATATCATTAAATTGTGTCGTTGAGTGGCTGCTCGCGCCCTTCTGGCGGTTAAAAAGATATTTGATATCCGACGTAAAGATCAAAGGACAGGTATTTGAGTGATCGTATAAGTAACTGAAAAGGTAAAACGAATAACAGTCTAGGCCCCCCACAATGTTAATGTGGCCCTGCTCACTACAGGTTTTGCTGTTTATTACATGAAAATATACTTTCATCAACGATTACCCCGAACTCATTAACGCGAAAGTACATTCATTTTATTGAATGGAAACTCATTTACGCTTTTGTGACGTTGATTTAAAGTTTTTGTGCAGAAAGTAACATTCATTAGCATAGGTACATAACCATTGGCACCAAAGGCTATTCAGTAGCGCCAACAGACTTTTTGGTGGATTTTAAACGGCTAACATGTGTGGTCTGACCTTGGTTCCAAAGTCGTTTAATTTTGCTGCTATGATAGAACAAGGTATCCCATTAGTCAGGGCTCCACCTACAATTTTTTAGCCAATAGCAAAAGTTTGTCGCAGAACCCTCGAGGATTCCGCTCCGGTTCCCGATTTACGTAGATCGCAATCGACGGGACTGTATCTACCATTTTAAAACCATATAATTTTCAATTTTTTCATACTACATGATGTTCACTCCGTCAGACAAGGCCAGAGCCTTTTTGCCACAATCTTTTCAGAAGGAAATTGCACCCTAATCTAATTACAAGAACAGTGAACTATTGAATAGAAAACGCTATTCATAAACAACAAGCATTGTGAGTGTAACCCGAGTCCAATTTCACAGATTGTCACTACGCCTAGTTTTACAAATACTATTAATAACTATTAATAACAATAACTTTACATAAACTTATCCAACAAAGTTTACGAGTAGGATAAGGTTTTGCTAGCAAAATGCTCAGGGGTACTAGAAAAACGAAAGTAATTCAATGGTGTACGATTTCTTGACATCATCTTTTTATTCTCAAAAAATCTTTATTTTCATCAGTATGGGTGTTTTATGGAACGCAGACGTTCTTCGCACACTAGCTGCGCATACCTCTTAAAGTCACACAGGTGACCAAAGTACGAAACGAACACGGAGAAAAACTTGTCAGCTTAGCTGTTGATGTAAATGATCATAAGCGTTTATGGCGAGGATTTGCGTGACTTAAACACGAAAAATTAGCTTGAGAAGAAAAAAAAATCTACTGGTAGAAATTTGCAGGAAAAATGCTCGCATTTGGCGAGTTTGCTAGCGTAAGTCGAACCCTATGAGTCGTCAGAAAGCAACGGGTTAACCTGAAACCTGGGGCTCAGGGAACATTTTTCTGAGCACATAAACCCGAATGGTACAAAAGTTTTAACCTTTGCTCATCATGTAAGGCCTTACAGCGGAATTCAGGGAGAATTAGCAGTAATATTATCGTCGAATTCACCAAAGGTTCATGATTGTAATTACTTGGTGGACCGATAATTTGTTGTGACTAATTTTTATGATTTTTAGGAAGAGAATAACGTGCAAATTTTGGTTTACGAAAAGTGTGTTAATCTCCTTTTATTTTTTCATTTTTTAGAAACAAGTACGATTTCCCCACAAGACAGAGTACAACGAATTAAAGAGCATATTAAATTCCTTCAGACGCATAACTTCTCAGGTGGGAACATGGCATCGGTAATATCGGACTAGGGGATCGTGGTCCCCAGTTTTGTAACTTGGAAGAGCTGGCAGCCAATTACATACAGCTGGTTAGGGGTGCGCCGGATTCAGTATCCGGCCGGATAGTGAAAATTTTCACAATCCAGTATCTGGTCGGATTGCCGGATATTTGTTTGATTCACTTTTCTACAAAAATGCAATGACTGATGACACAAAAAGGGCACACCAGTAGCTGATTTGCGATTAGTCTCTACTTACCTAGTTCATTCATTAAAGCAGCATAAAATGAAAGCTATCAACTATCAATTGAAGGATTGCATTATGCAGGACGGCGTGAATATGCTCTCACGCCAGTTATGAAAAACGTACAGCATTAACTCTTTCCGTACCGTAGCAATTGATAAACCAGGCGGGAACCGTTGTCGTGTTAGAAAAATTAATGCCCAGCAAATAATTTTCAAAAGTGCCATGGTGAATGAAACACACGGAGAAAGTTAGCAAAGAAATATTTGATTAATTGACGTTTTACACCTTTTGCTGTTCATTACCAGAAAATATACTATCATTAACGCCAACTTGGAAGTCGTTAAAGCAAAACTACATTCATTTTATTCAATCGACATTCATTAGCGTAGATACTCAACTATTTGCATCAAAGAGCATTCCATAGCGCCAACAGACGACCATTAACACCATCCTACTATACATTAGGGTCAATAAGATTTCAATTAGACAAGATATTTCTTTTGCGTAATTGAAATGTTATTATCCCTAATGTATGGTAGAATGGTGTAAATGGTCGTCTGTTGGCGCTATAGAATGCCTTTTGATGCAAATGGTTACGTATCTACGCTAATGAATTTCGATTGAATAAAATGAATATATTTTGGTGTTAATGAGTTTGAGGTTGATGCTAATGATAGTATATTTTCTGGTAATGAACAGCAAAAGGTGTAATTAAAGTTTTAAAGAAATATTTGATTATCTTTCGTTTTAATTAAATATTTCTTTGCTAACTTTCTCCGTGTGTTCCATTCACTGTGGCACTTTTGAAAATTATTTGCTGGGCATTAATTTTTCTTCCCGAACCTGTTTGTTTGAAGCCGGGAATGAGAATAGGAAACTTTAAAAAAACGTAAATTTCCCATTACTTTGTTGAATAGCTTTGTTTGAGTCTTTCGCTTGCTATTTGTATTTATTTTAAGATTAACTGTACATCTTGATCACACCGAGCCGTTGTGATGACAGGTTTAGAACAAATGCTGTTTGGAATAAGATGACGTTTCCAAAATAGGCCAGGGGTAATTCAGCATATATTCCTGTGTAATAACCAATAACTGTCCCAACAGTGTAGCTCTAACAGGTACGCATGCGAATAATACTCTTGGGTAAAGCTGAAAATGGTTTATTTATGTACGTTATTTTGAATAGAATATTATGGTATTCGGCAAGATTTTCTTTCACTATCCGGCAAATCCGGTGTACGGCCGGATAATGAAAATCACAAATTGGTGCACCTCTATTTACTTTCAAGACGTAAATTAAGATTTCGAGGTTCTTGCTTAGGTTTTATTGGCATTTCCTGTGTCCTGGATGTCTTTTCTGACGGTGACCTTCATTTCTTGCCATAATATGTTTCTCTCCAACACATATAAGATAGTTTCAGGTTTATCGTTTTTGAACTCGGAGATGCTTACTGTCGCGACGTTTCTGGAGATGGTTCTGGCATCATCAGGCGTGGTGAAATGGGATAGGTGCTTGGTCGAATAATTGATACGTGGGGGCAGAACTACGAAGACATCGAGTTCAAGAAATGATAAACCTGAAACAACTAAATATACATTGAAGTGACAAGAAACCTAGGGTTTTTCAAATTTAAGTATTCTGTTTTCTTATCGGAAGTGAATTGAAGGGCATGTAGGCTTCAACCCGCCGTTGCTACTACAGGAGTCAAAAACCGTGCTAAAATCCCGTAAAAATCGTGAGAGTAAGAAGGTAAAGGTGGTTTTTCGACACTAAGCCCAGCGTAGATGATACTTGACTTTAATAATCTTCCGTCCCTTCCCTCGAGAGAAATTTCTGCGTACACAGCTTTTTCATATATTTTCTTATATTAATTAAATTTTGAAGAAGTTGTAGGTTTCTCAACTGAACTGATAGTGTCTAAAGACTTTTAAATGAAAAAATTCTTTTATTACCATGACATTCCTTATTCCACATTGTCCAGGATTGCACCTGAGCCAAGTTTAAAAATTCCAGCCGGAACTTTCTGGAAGTGAAAAAGTCCATGCCAGTACCGCAGATGTCGGAATCGTATTCTGCAAGTTTTAAACAGACTAGGCCAGTGAGCAGATAGTCTTGTTGAATAAAAATGTTTCTTGTCAATGAAATAGACTGCTAAGAAAGTAATAACCCCTCATCAGAGAATCGAAATTATAAATATTGGATAGCCAACACTTGAATTGTCTTTCGTGCATTTGGATACAAAACAATCTAATTTCTGCCGATGCTTTTATTATTTACTATCTTGATAGCACTTCCATTTTGACTGATAAAAGTCGATGTCAAATTGTTGTTGCTTCTTATTTTTTCAAGTTGTGTTTAGTATTTGATATTCAGAAAAACTCTGAACTGCAAGCGGCACTCGAAACAGAAACCTTCTGAAGAATACAAAACATTCCAAACAAAGCTTCATGATCTACTTGACAGCCCGACGTTACCTGAAGAAGATTTGTTTTCCCATTATATATTTATTGGTTGATTAATTGATCGATTAATTATCTATTTATTTAAACATCTTTAGACACGGTAACCTGATCTATCCATCACTAGGTGCTTTTCATGGGACCGTGTAATAAAATACAAAGATATAAAAAGTCAGATATTAGGAATTAAAGTCTAGTACATACAACTAAAACACTACGTACAAAAATAAAATTGGTAAAAGTTAGGGCTCCTGACTGTTAAAATAAGAAGAATGATTTAATGGTCTTGCAAGAAAGAGTTCGAAATCATGGCACCTCAATACCTAAAAGTTCTTTTCAAGACATTTGTGTTCGGTTTGGGCAAATGCAATGCCGTCTTATTACTTCTTAAATTATAACAGTTCCTATGTAACACATTAAATAAGCGGCTTAATTGTGAGTTTCCACTAGTGCATGTATTAACTAATGACAAAAACTGCTCATCCCTTCTGCACTGAAGCGTAGTCAATCTCAATTTTATTAGAGTGCTTTTTGCTGAGTGGTAACTGTCTCCGGTGATTACACGACCTGCTTTATTAAGGCCTGTCCACACGATACAATTGTCGTATACGATTCTTCACTTTGGTGTATGCAATTATGTCATAAAGGCACAATTCCTGCTTGCTATTCGCTCGCGACTGTTGCAATTGGTCCTGAAGACTTCTATAACTCAATCGGATACATCAAAATAATCAATCGTGTACGACAGTCGTATCCTGTAAATGGGCCCTTATGAATGTAGGAAATATAAATATTGGATATACAACGACTAATCGACATTGAATGACACATTCACCGTTTAATAACAACAATTACTCTTTTTTCCTCTCAATAGCCAAGCTGACAGAAGTTCTTAAAGGATTAGGTACTGTGATAACAACTTACGGGAATACTATTCGTTGAATGTGCACCAAACATGATACTATCTCAGATAATCATCTGGTTTTAATTACCGGAGTTATTGTGACTTTCACTTTGACTTGTAGTCTTGACGTTATTTAAGCCTTGTCTACACGCGCACATTTTCTCTAGCAAGTTTTTCAGTTACCATTTTTATTTACTCGTGTATACGAGAAAATTTGCTCGAAATGTATGTGACAAATATATTTGCTGAAAAACTGGCGCGCCAGTTTTTATATGGCAAAGAGAAAATGTCACATGCGAAAGTTGGTTCGCGTGCACGACCCGTCACAGAAAATTTGGTACGTACTCAGAGGTTGGCAGTGGCTTCTTCAGGTTTGTCTCCACTGTCTATTGCCATTTCTTGGGCATAGGCAAACGAGTTTTCAACATGGCATTTGTCATCTTTATAGACGAGCAAATATCTTTGTCACAGAAAACGTGCCACAGAAAATTTGCTCGTGTGGACTAGGCTTTACTACATTTCTGAGTTCATGTTTGTGTCTGCGTGCAAAATTTCGCATCCTGATTGAATTTTAAAATATTGAACAGGTCCAAGACGCTTTCTATTCTGGACCGATAGGTTTTGGCGGGAAAATCTTCGAACTGATTTTTATGAATTTTATCGAGAATAACATATCTTCACTGAAAAATGCCGAAGAATAATATGTGTTGGAACACTTGTACTACTTTTGTTTTAAGCTAATTTTTTATAACTACGATAAATGAACGTTCAATTGGTGGAAACAAGAACCAAAAAGAAAAAGTTACGTGGTAAGTTAAACAGCAATATCCGACTTCGAAAATCCAGTTAAAAATGAGAAAGAGTATCAACAAAAAGCCATATGATAAATTCCTCATTAACTTTGTTTACTCGGTCTGTACGGGAAAGTATTCGACTTCTGATTTTCGCCGAGATGTCGCTCCTTTGCCGCTCGGTCTATACGGACCTCGCTGTTGGTTAATAAGTTATATATTACACAAACTTGTTCGGCTGTTGGCCGGGTTATGTACCCTACGTGAACAGGTAAAGGTTTTATCCTATGGTCTTAATTTAAAATCATTCAGTCTGAGCATCTGTTGACTGATGGACATTTTTTTCTTTAAATGTAATTATTTTATTTTGTATTTAGCCTAGTTTTGATTGGTTGGTTTAGGGTATGCCTCGATAAACACAACACCAAACACGACGTTGAATAACCAAACCACGAAGCCTGACAGTCCTCACCATCATCACCACAAATCATCACCATCGACGTTGAGCACGTCAACTCCAGCGCAGAATTCCTCAACCCCGACGAAGAAAACTGCAAAAACAACCACGACGGAGAGAACTACAAAAAACCCCCCACTGATTTCTAAAGGTACTAAAGAAGAAGTATCCCATCACTTCATTGAGATTTTGATTGTTGACTAAATTATGATAAAGTACTTTCTCTCCGATGATTATATATTCAAAGGTTTTTTTTTTCATCTCAAGCCAAATGGACTGAAATACCTAATTTATAAAACACGCGTGGCGTGCGAGGTTAATAAGTCATCAACATGTTTTGAAATTCTCCGGTTGTCTCAGCTGGCGTCGTTTAAAACTACGTAGAGTTATATTAGCAGACCTTAATGATCGCCACTTGTTTTTACCTAGGAAAGTTACCAGGATATTCATCACCAAGATCTAGTCACTTTGCTGTTGTGTTTCTCGTCATGATTGCGTTGCTGTTTGGTCTTTATGCCTTGTATCACAACAGACAAAAGGTAATGTTCGCACAAGTACACGAAGACATCCTCGCACGCGCACACGTACACGCACACGTACACGTACACGCACACGTACACGCACACGCACACGTACACGCACACGTACACACACGAACACATTCACAAACGGCCAGCACTCGAGCGTTTGCTTGCATATTCGCACACCGATTCATGCGTATGTCCATGCAAGTGCTTCTGGTCAACCGCAGAACATGCGCACACCACGGGCACACACCAACCCCAGACGTCTAGCAGACTCATCCACCACTAATATACCACATACGCCACGCACATACCTCAATTACTATTAACACAGCACGAAGGACACACACTACGCCCCGCACCGCACACATTACACCGACATGCGCCGGTCACCACTCACAGATACGTATGCCGACACAAATTTCGACCATATTTATAAATTGCCGCCAATTTATTATTTTATGTGTATTTAGAGTACATTTTCGACCCTCGAGCTTATGTTTGTTATTAAAAAGAGTTTTAACGCGATAACGTGGTTCGAATCGGTAATTAGGTGCGTGTAATTTGGTTCATGCACTAACATACTTTTTGGTATATTTACAAACACAAATAACGCGTACATACGCGTACACATACATCCAACTCACGCATTCAAGCAACACATGCACATGCACATGCACAAAGCTATAATAATTACACATACATACACATACAAACAAACTACGCACCCATTTAAGCAACAGATGTGCATGCATAAAGACGTATAAATAACATATAAGTACACGTACACTAACAATCAACTCACGTATTCAGGCAATGCATACACATCAGAGATTCCTCTTGACAGGCATCTGCCAGTTTTTACCACCAGTAAAAAATTGTCTTGTATCGGAGAAATTTCAAGTTGCCGGTTTCTTGTACCGATAGATTTCGTTCTTGGCCTTGAGATTTTACTCTGTGCTTCATTGTAGACTACAGTCGTGCACTGCCAATCAATACATGATGATTGATCTAATTTTTACACCAAAGTCAACCGTCTTCTCTTGAGTTGAAATTGACACCATGAGATTGGTTAAAAAATGAATGTTGAGTACATGTGCTGCTGTCAAGCGTAAATATACACTGAATATATAATTGGAAAACAATCTACTGGGATTATGATACCTGTATTAATAACTACCAATACATGTATTATTGAGGTAAAATACGCGAATTACAAAGTTTATAAACCAAACGTTACGATGGTGCTGACAATGAAAGGGTAGTAGAATCCTGTAACAGTTTTTTAAGTCAAATATGGCTCATAAGGTGTACCGATTGTACACGAGTATGCACCGAAAAAAAGAATTCATCCCGGTACAGAGTACCGGTTAGCTGCAGAGACTAGCGGAGTCTGCACATGAACGACGACATACGAAAAACTCCCACATACGTACAGTATACAAACAGGCAACGCGCACATTCAAGCAACGGATACACATACACAATGTCATAAGTAACACATACTAACGCAAACCCAAACAATCAACGCGCACATTCAAGCAACGCATACACATGCACGATGACATATAAGTAACTCGTTCAACCAGGCACAAACTTACCGGCAGCAAATGTGCACCCACAGAAGTACACGCAACTCAAAAACATAAGCACACACATACAAACAAGGCATTCACACAAACGTGCCTGCAGACTTTTCTCAAACTTCGCTTCGTGATTTTCAGCATTTGTACTTTAAGGAATTCAAAACCTTAACCTCTTGTAATTTTTTAAAATCATATTGTTATTTGCAATTGCAAGATTGTTATCTAGCAGAGGAACTTTGAATGTTTTTGACTAACTTTTTGGTTACACTTTGCAGATTATTGCGGTAGTCGTCGAAGGTCGTTCATCATCTGGTGGACGTGGTAATCGCGAACGCTACAGGAAACTGGACTCCGGTGTTGAAGAACCGCGAGCCAGAATTAAGAAAAGTAACGAAGTTTACGTCTACTAAGATGTAATTAACGTTGGAAAAAGAACGTAGAGAAAGTGAATGAAGGAGGAAGTAACCACATAAATAGAACAATCGGTAGGCAATTTTTTTTGATAAAATGTCATTTTGTAATGCAACAATTGCCTGTGTATGTCTCTCTGTAATGCGCTTAGCTGAAATTTTATTAAAATTTTGTATGTAAGGTCTGTTGGTGTTAGAAATTTGACTGGAGACTAACAGATTTTCGGATTTTCTTGTTTAAATTTAATTGATGTAGAATTCCGAGAAATGCTTCTTCCTCATTGACTGTTTTACTGAATGTCCCAACAAAAGCCAGCAGTGGCGTAGAACCGACGGATTATTCTGCCGTTGTTTGATTTATGTACATCTTGCTATCTGTTTCCTGTATTCTGAAAGACGGATACTCAGCGCAAACCCAAAATAATTCATTTTAAAATTCTAAAGTTAAAACGTCGCGTTTCTGTTGAAAAGAGCTTAAGCAAAAAGGCCAGTTCTCCCTTAATGTGGCTCCCTAGGGTTTTGATATTATAGAACACTCACGTTGTCGAGAGTATCTAGTTTCTTAGAAACTTTACTTTTGCTTGAAAGTTTATCCGAATGTCCCCGTTGCCATGGCAACAAATCATTTTAAAAAAAAATAAAAGAAATACAACTTTTCTCACCTTCCCGCTACAATTTTGCGAGTTTTGTTGGGTGTGGTTTTCTTCAACTGCTGCGATAATCAAATTTTTGAAAAATAAATGGATGGTTGTTCGATCGGTTTTTGACTGTCGTCACATGTACTACTTTTTAACATTAAAAAAAAACATTTCTTCGGTGGAAATTTTTGAAAAAATGTAAATGAAATCGTTAAGCAGATATCTCGAACTGTACACACTTTTCAAAAATTTCACCGAAGGGGAGTCGAGATCTTAGGTGCGACTTCTGAGGTTTTATACAGGGTATACGTCATGTAATCTTTAGAAAGTATGTCGCCCGCGCAGTCACTTCGAAAATGTGACTGGCTGGAAATCAAATTGAATCAGTTTGCTTCAATGGATGTATATATATATATATATATATATATAGTTCAGCCCCCATGATTTAATTGTATCATGCAAGTTTTGAACAATGGTTGTCAAAATTCGACTAGTGAGGGTTACTCTTTGTGATGAAGATGGAGACGAAGATGGTGGTTTCGTAAGGTTTGCAATAACTCCGTGCTTTTCATATTGGATGTAGAGTTTTCTCAAGTCTTCTTGTGAAAGACCAGACCCGGGCTATTTTTTCCACCATGCGTCTTTAAAGGCCCGTTGTTTGTTCTTGTGTTGTTATGTTTGCTTTCGTTTTCGGCCTGAAGATGCGCGTTTTTAGCGAGTCTTCCACGCAATTTTTAAAGTTTCATCCTTTTCTCTGCCGTATTATCAACCAATTTGCCACTGGATATAAAATCTAGGGAGCCACCTTAAACTCACTGAGGAAGTTTCTCTGCCCCAGTGCCTGTTAGGTCTTTTGTCAGCTCGTCTGTAAAAATGGCGCGAAAATTCGTTTCTTTCAATAGCGAAGTATGCTTGTATTTTTACGCCGTCAAACTTACTGCTTATTGTTTGATGGTGAATAGGAAATTGCTCATAAAAGGTCTCTCAGGAATTCAAGGTTAGTAAACGACTGAAATTACCTTTAAATGTTTGTTGTCGAGGGAGCCAAAACGGACTCTACCACCGATTGTCAACATAAAAACATTGTGGACGAAATTTGCTCTTCAGCAAACAGCAAAAGTGTTGTTTGCATAAAGGCTCTATATCGATCTTCATTGTCACCGAAGTCTAGCAAAAGCACCAAACAAGGGCATAATTACATATTTAGGAAAGTTTAACATATTTAACGCTTCGTTCTATCTCACATTATAAACAGTGAATGTGAGAGTATTACGAAGTCGATATGTGGAAGTGAGTTGCTAGTTATTAAGGTGACTGAATTTAAGAAGAAACCGAATATTTGATTTATTAACTGTCTTAAATTCATAATTCATTCAAGTATTCATTTCTAGTTTTCTACCGTGCCATTATTTTAATTCTTTACGTCGGAGAGCATTGTGGAAGTTGCATTCAGATATTGTTACAACTCACAAAGTAATTTGTTAATGAGTGAGAACAGTTAAACAACGTCCTACTATATTTCTTTCATTATTCTTGGTGAAATCTTGCATGAAAGAGGGAGTAAATCACCAAATATTCGTACAACACGTGTGCAGAATAACGTCTTGTGGACAAGGCATCCTCACCGCTTCTCCAAATTCTCAGGTCTAGATACTTATATAAGTTGTTAATAATTCGAGAAGGAGAACAAGAGAAATCAATGTTTGACAAATGGGTTTGGCAGTCCAGTGCCTTCGCCTGCTTTTTTGAAGTGGGAGAAGCCGATGAGGAAGCGAGTTAACTTCTGTTGGAATGAAGAAGGCCTGAGTAACTACGTTTTGTCCAGGCGTTTCCAATGTAAAATTTTTCGTTAAAAGAATATCACACTAAAAGTAAGGAGGAGTATTTCAGTCAATTTAGTCGCTGTTGGCTGGTTTTGAGGGAAGAAAATCGTATTGATCGTTGTAAAATATTTTCGATCTTATTGATTGATTTAGGCTTGATTTCCACAAGCCGAAATTTTCTGCGCGGACAAAATTTTTCCTTTGTTTTTCCTAATTAGCTGCACTTAAAAGCTCATAAGACGAAGTGAAAGTTTCGTCGGCTGGGAAAATTCCGCTTAGTGGAAATCAAGCCTTAAGGACACACGAAAGACAATCACATGTTCATTCCGGCAATATTTTACCTTATAAGGTACCGAATTCAGGCAATACTTTGAATTCTTATGCAGTCATGACCTTACTGACAAGGTTTGCCAAACAAGTTAAGAGCTCTGCATGCCATCGTTGGATTTGTTTCGCCAGAATCTTCAAGGTTAGAGACCATCAACTGCTTGCTGAAGATCAAAACGATTAACCTGTCTAATATAAACGCTCGTATACGTTCTTTATATTATTGTTCCAAACTTCAATTGTCACCTGGTGTAACTGAAATCATTAACGTTTCAGAAAGAAACCTTGTCTACAAACTAATGATCTTGTCACATGCAATTTTATATTGGTTTGCGTTGCAAAACAAACTTATGCAGCGCATTCATCTCTAGTATTGTAGTTCATTATAAACGTTCGGAAGTTATGTTGCTTTGAGCACGACGAATGGGCGGATTTTCGCATTTGTAGACGAAACTGTGTTCATTACACGTTCAGTAACTTCACAATCGTGACTTGCCACAATTTATTAATATACATGAAATTTTGACAAATTTCTGCTTATTTTTCTCAGAAGTATTAACTTGTTTGAGATGCCAATAAAACACCAGAATGTCCGATCATCCATGAAAAGACTGCAGAGTGTTCAAAATCTCGACTGCGGATCGGTTTTTGTTGTTAAAATGCACTTCTCAATGTTTTAAGTAATGTTTAAAAAACGAGCAGGAGTGCAGATACATTCTGACAAAGTCTTTTGCTCTGCCAGGTGAAGGCGTTGTTTGGAATGTGACACAATCAACAAGGATGTTTGAAAAAGACTTTTCCATACTAAAGGAATATACTGTAGTTCTTTGCACAATTAAGATAGTAAAGTGAGAATATAACGGTTCTTATCCTAGTTATTTTATTTCACAGTTTCATATTGTATTTCGAGCTCAAATCTAGTCAGAATAGCAATTACATATTAGTATTGTAGTTCATTATAAACGTTCGGAAGTTATGTTGCTTTGAGCACGACGAATGGGCGGATTTTCGCATTTGTAGACGAAACTGTGTTCATTACACGTTCAGTAACTTCACAATCGTGACTTGCCACAATTTATTAATATACATGAAATTTTGACAAATTTCTGCTTATTTTTCTCAGAAGTATTAACTTGTTTGAGATGCCAATAAAACACCAGAATGTCCGATCATCCATGAAAAGACTGCAGAGTGTTCAAAATCTCGACTGCGGATCGGTTTTTGTTGTTAAAATGCACTTCTCAATGTTTTAAGTAATGTTTAAAAAACGAGCAGGAGTGCAGATACATTCTGACAAAGTCTTTTGCTCTGCCAGGTGAAGGCGTTGTTTGGAATGTGACACAATCAACAAGGATGTTTGAAAAAGACTTTTCCATACTAAAGGAATATACTGTAGTTCTTTGCACAATTAAGATAGTAAAGTGAGAATATAACGGTTCTTATCCTAGTTATTTTATTTCACAGTTTCATATTGTATTTCGAGCTCAAATCTAGTCAGAATAGCAATTACATCATACCTGGAATTCAGTAAAGTACCTAATCAATATATGCAAGACTAATACACACCAGAGCAAGGATTAAACAACATCAACTTGCACCTTGACCGTAAATCTGACAACACAAACAAAAACTTTTTAAACCATATCAGTAGCATGGTTCAGAAAATTTTCGAGAGGATTGGTTATCGTGCTGCGGTCACAAAAATAAGATAATAACTGCACATGTCCAAAACTCAAGCAAAACTCAAACAAACATCACAACTTTCATGATATGATCGTCGAACTGTGGCTTAGGAACTATTTTCACAACAGACCACGTTGACTTAAATTCCATTTCAGCTCACAACAACACAAATTACCGACCACCAAAGTTAATGAAATGTGTGTTTGATAACACTTTGAATTGAGAATTTGAATCAACTTTCGTCATGTCCTTCAGTGAAGCTAAACCAATTTTGAACTAAAAGTTGACTTTGGTTGCCATGGTAAGATCTTCATAACCGGAGTCGGTATGGCTTTTATAAACAGTAACTCCGGGACGGTGGAGCCGGAGGGCAACGGGGGTGTAGCCCCCACTTTACAAATTTAATGTTGAAACAACTACATTTCAAAACAGTTGTGAAAATTTCTGAAGAAGCATACAAATTAAATGCTGTATTTTTATCTCAAGCCCCCCTCCCTGCTCGTAATTGCGATCCACCGTCTCTGTTACTTATACCAAGTGAAAATACATGTAGAGTCAGTAATTCACACAATGAACGTATTGTTTGCATCTAAATTTGATTGTTTTGTTCTTTCAATATTTTCGTATGTACGTAAATCGATCACAAAAAATGAGCTAACCAAAACAAGCGTTTTTAATGATTGAGCACTTTGGACTCAATTGAACCTTAGAAATAACGTAAATACAAGCAAATATTTAGGGTCTGTTTATTAGAGCCGAGCGATTCCATCTAACTAGGGTGACTGATGTTACAGAAATCTTCCTTCAGTCGTAAAAGGTCATTTGAGTCTAACTCTCGGCTGTTCCATCAGCCAAGCTAAACCAATCTATGATTATTGGAAGTCGTTTTTTGTTTCATGATATGGTCTTCATGAATGCTACTTATACGAAGTGAAAAGACGTTTATGCGTTTCAGTTTATAACAATCTATCAAAATCGCCAAAGAAATTTTATGACGGACAGAGACAAGAGTTTATGTTCAAAGTGTCTTTTTTATTGTTAAGCCAGAAGCGCTTTCATACCCGAACCTGTAAGTGCACCAAAGGCCGAACCAAACAGCCCGCCAGCAAAACTCTTGACACCTTCCCATATGGAAGAGATCGTATCAGACAACCACATGCGAAAGCCTTTCTTTTTCCATTGTTGTTCGATTTCATCTTCGCCATTGAATTCCACCACGAACACTCTTTTATCAGGATTACTGCCACTGATGAACTCGCACTTTATATGGATACCATAGCAGATTACATGGAGATTCCTCAGTACATAGTCTTCACTCTTTGTTATGACACACCTTGCATGTTGTATTAACTGGCGATCCTTATTGCAGCAATCGATGCTTCTAACCGCTTTGTCAACGTGTCTATGTGTCACTTTATTACCACAGTCTATTACCCTTTCCTAAGAAAAGCAAGATTGAAGAGCAAATATTTTTACGTATACCCATGTAATCAAACCTTAGTTTAGCATTTCATGGGTTTTAAGGTATAGTCAAAATGGATTAAACATTTCCACATGGTTGTATCCTTTCGCCAAAGATATCGACCCTGCTGGAAATCTTCAAGAACAATAAAAATGTTGAATGGATGTTGAACGAAGATTAAACAACGTAAAACTTTGAACTCGAAAGCTCTCGACCTTACAAAGCAGGTGTTGAATAATGTTCAGCATGTTAAATTCAGTAATATTGAGCGGCGCTGAAGAGAATGTCGATAGTGTTTGACCACGGCGTTAGTCACGTCTCCGCACAGGAGTAGTATAACATTTCTTCTTGTTCATTAGTTCTATTCATTAATGGGCACCTTACATCATGAATCTCACGTAAATAACATCGACTGATTGAAATTCAGAGGCCTAGGTTTTAAAGGAGGATCGTGAAGGCATAATCTAAACCTAACCCGTATTTGCCACTCGTTTGAAATCACGAAAATAAGGGAGAATCCTAAACCAGACTGTCATTTAAATTAACAGATAATGTGAGCGCTTCATCTTGGTTTCAGGGGCCGCGGAACGATATTTTGAGTGGGGTGCTGACAGGGGGCGATAGCATGACCCTCTGAAAAAATTAAATTCGTCAACAGAGACGGTCGTCAACACTTCTTATTTTAATGATTACTCAGAAATTACAAAACACAGGTTAAATTAACAGGAACAACTCAAATACTATCAGCTGGTCACTCAAATATCGGATATGTTTATCGGATTTTTAAAATTATAAACTAAAATGCGAGTGTGGTTCTCGCTATGCAAGTAGAACAACTCAACGGTTAAGTGAAAGGATCAAGCAACATGTGTCAAGTGTTGTACGAAACAAGACCATAGCATTAAGAAATCAACCGAAAAGGCAATATACCTCTGCTGATTAAACGATTGATTGTGACTCGGCAATCGGTCGACACTCGTCAAACAGATGTTGTGCCAATAACTAATCACACTCCAAATTTAGCATCCTGGCAAAGTGCCGCTCAGCATTCTTTCTAAAGATTATGGAATGCATGTATATTGGGGTTATTTTGATGTTTAATCCCTCCTACGTAGGTTGACATCATTGCCTTTACATCAGTTATAAATATAAGCTGATAACTTATTTCTCAATAGTTAGCAAAAGTTTGCACCTGAAGAGTGGTCTGCTGAAATGCATAGTGCTTCTATTTACTATTTACTTTCTCTCTCTGTGTTGGTTCCTCTCGTTCTTTACAGAACTGTCTTCTATAACCATTCATCATGGTTAAGACGGTTTCCAAAGCAATACTGAAATATCTAATTTCTTTCCAAAAAAAGTGGGGGAGCTAAACCCCCCAGCCCCCCCCCCCGCCTCCGTGGCCCCTGGGTTAGCTGCTGCTTTTTATACTTGAGACACAATTGATGACGAAAAACTTGAGCAAGTATAAAATGCGTCTGGTGTTTCCTCTTTTGACATACTAGCGTGGAAACAACACTAGTAAAACATTCATGTGAAATGATTTTATGCAACATAAAAAAAAAACACACAAGAATGAACTTGCATTCGAAAGGAAAGTGTTCTAGTAGTTCATTCACACCATTGGAATAATCTGGGCTCATGTTCTCGTTACGTACATCTACGCAATAAAAAACATTACCTTCATCATGTTGAAAACTGAATATCACACTAAATATTATACCTAAAAAAAGCGAATCTAGTCTACTCTGCAATACCATTTTATGGTTTCAAACCAGAAAGACATTTTTTAACCATTCAAGCAATCGTGCACAGAGAAGACTAAGCGTATCTTATAATGGAATAGAAATTTTTACGATTTTCACGCTAGCATTTCTCAATTTCGATTCCACCTCCTTAGTTTCTATCGCCTTGCCGAACCTTTCTCACATGGCATTCGCGATTAATGTCATCTAAACGAAAACAATACTGATCTTTCTGTTCGTGTACATATAAAAGTAGCCTTGTAGAGATCTGGAGTTGGGTGCCAACATCGAAACGCTGTGGTGATTTCTGAGTCAGATTTGGAAAGGTAGAGAATATAGCGGATGGTGCAACTGTATGAAGATGATGAGACGGAGGTCACACGTAGAAAAGCAAGACGGTTGGCGCTTTCTATTCGATGGCTGACGTGGCGAAATTGAAATATCAAGTGAGAAACTTGTATATGGCAATGCTGACGCAGTCGACGTAAATTTATTTCACATTAAGCTGTAAGAACTCCGTGGCGTCATTCAGTCGCATTGTTGTGGTAAATCATTCATGAAAGGCGTATTTCGTGCGATCCAAAAATAGAAAATTACATTGAAAAACAAGTTGGAAGAGGAACTGTCGTCCTTAAGGTTAGATACTGGATGAAAACTGACACTGGGAAAAAAGAAGGAGCTATCGCTCAGTTTCACTTTCACTTTTGATTTAGTGTCAGAAAATACGCCATGTCCCGTTTTTCGATGCCTTTTTTATGTTAAACCAGAATATTTCTTTGCTCCCTTCCATGAAACGTTGATAAAACTTTTTAGATTGATGTTAGCGTCGATGTAAAGTGGACAGACTTATACACAATCTCATAACAAATAGCTCGACTGACGTGGCGTACACAAACAAGACAATGGCTTTTAGTACATACGCATATAAAATCTACATCCGAAATAGTAATAACATGTGGTGAGACCATAAAATGGAATAAAGAATTATAGTGCCTATTAGAATTTTTAAGACATTAAGAAAAATTACTTGCAAAACAGAAGGGAATCCATTAAAGAGTCGAACAAGAAGCTTTGGTTACATGATTATTAAAATTCATCAAAAACTTTCTACCAAGAAGTCTCATCTTTTTTCAATAAACGTGAACAGTTTTCTAAACCTATATATATACTGATATGTTATTTTACCAATGTTTAGCCACGCGCAGTAACTTCTTTGAACATGATAAGGTAATAGAGAAATGGAATGTTTTTAATTTCACTTCTGCGTTTTCTGGGTACTTAAAATTATGAAATACTGTTACCCAAAATGGTTAACTCTTACAACTTACTCGTACGTAGTCAGACATTGCCTGTTTCGTCCTCCTGGCTACAAGTGATTTGTGTAATCTCTGGTATTTGGAAATTTCACGACCGTTTCTTCGGCTATGGTCTACACTGAGTGCCGTGGCTGACACTCACGATAACAACTACTTATACTCTTCCACGAAGCGCAGTGGCTTTGTTTTTCGAAGAATTGCACAATTACGCATGGTCGCATGTTTCCTGTATCAAATTACATTGAAAAGTTTTGTATCGCAACGTATTGTTCATTATCCGAATACTGTGATTATGGCATCCAATGCTTCGAGTGAGCGAAATGTTTATACAAACGAGGTAATATTTTCATTATTTTTGATGTGACTGTAAATTGTTAAGCTGCACGTCATTAGAAAGTCAAGCAATAACGTGAAATCGAAGTTAAATTCAGAATAATGTTTTCTGTTTATATGTTCGTTTTATACGTAGGAAAAAGTAGATGCCATTACGAAACGTTCTATAGGTAAACTGATCGTGAAATACTGCGGGAATGAAGGACAAAAGGACGACGAAACTCTTGCTGTCACTCTCAGGACATTACTACATAGGACAATCTCAAAACTTGACACCGAGAGTGAAGAAACTTGGAAAAATGCAGAGATAGTAATTTACGATCAAGAAGGAAATGATTTCTGCATCAGATCTGGAGCGGCAGAGAACAAGTTCGTGGTACAACTGGATGGCCATGATGAGGTGGACATCACTTGTACTCATAGAAAATCAAGAAGTTGGCTACCTTCTATAAGGCGGTTTGTTCGGCGAAATTAAATTACGAAGAAATTTAATTAGGGCAGATGCAGTAGAAATCGAAATAAATTGTATCTAGACTGAGTAGCTCAAACTCCATTGCGTGGTTCAGATACATTGTTGATGTCACACATCATACGGGAAAAATCTTGTTTAGTTCGCTGTCCAAATACCGAGAATTTGTATTTTGCGTATGAATTGTGTGTGAAGTTTTTATGACAAAGTTTAGCACGTTGTAGACTGCAGGAAACTTGTTGTACAGTTCGGATTAAGACAGTTCAGGAGCCAAGAAACAGTGGTTGTTTTCGGATAAATTTTGTTGAGGAAAAGGTCTCGACCAAGCCAAATTTCACCCGTAGTGAACCAAAATTTCACGCGTACTTGTCCACTTCTCGACTGAAATTGGTGTTCGTACCAGAAGAGTAACGTGGTTTTAATATAATTTGCTATGAAGGTTGTTACGCTAGAGGAGCGAATCGGGCACCACGATGCGCTCTTACATAATTGTAAGAATACTGATGAAAATGTTGATCCTGGCACCCGTAACAAAATATCTTTACACATGAGCTGGTGTGGTGGGAGAAATACGACCGAGATGTTCTTACAAGGTTTCTGGGTGGGTTAAACCTATCTTTTAAAAGTGTTGGAAAAATTTACAGCAGTGTAATCCAGGCTTTTATTCTCCATAAAAGCCTGCCATGTCACTGCTAGGTGGAGCTCACAGTCCTTTCACTGTGAAGAAATGTCACAAGCGAGAAGAGTACATTCTGCATTTAACACTCCGACCAGTAGAAGACGGGAAACGCAGATTCCGATCAAGCATTTCTTGGCGAAATTAAGGAGCTCACTATTGCACAGAGCGTTAATAACACTAAGGTTGCCAGAAATGGGAAGACCTCGCGGTGGGCAAGGTTTCCCTTGTTTCCCTTCTTAAAAATTAACTATTTTAAATTGGGTGGTGCCTCGAAGTATGGACACGCCTGTGACGGAATCACTTAATAATAATAATAGAATAATGTAGAACATTCTAGAACCTTCTTCAAAATACAGGTAAAAAATTATGTTATAAAGAAATATCTGGAACTTTCTAGAAGTAGTCAGGATGAGTAAACATAGAACTTTCTAGAGTGATGTAATGTAACTAAAAATAGAACTCGGTATATTATAATGTTTCTAAATTTAGATTTGTACTTAACAAATAGAAAATTGCTTGAGTGTCTCTGTGCTGTGATAGAAACATGAATGACGTCATTTCGACCAGAAAACTACCTAGTAATGGTATTTTTCTGGTTGAAATGGCGTCATTCATGTTTCTATCCCAGTACAGAGACAGGAAAGCTATTTTCTATTTGTTTTATGAAATAACCAATGTTTTCTCGAGTTTTTGTGACGTCATTCATGTCTCTGTGCTCTAATACAAAATGAAAATGACGTGAATCGTGTCTTTATACTCTGAGAGATAATGAAGCTTGTCCAATCAGAGCGTACGTAGGACGCGTGTTATTTTATAAATAGCTATATAAACACAGTATTTAGGTGAATAGAGTGTGAGAGATTCTTTTGAGTGAGAAGTTGTGATTAATTGTGATTGTTTGTGATTATTAAACTTGTGAAGGCTAAACTGTGTGCTGTTAGTCTAGTCAGTCTAGTCCACGACAACGCCTTTTAAGAAACGCGAGAAGTGTACGTGAGAGCGAAATGTGGGGAATAGCTCCTGAGTTTATTAAACGTTTAATACAAAAAACCCTGTGGAGAATAAAAAAATCGTGGAGAATAAAACGTGCTGAGGCTAGATTCTGTACACGCTTACGCACACCAAGGCTGCGGATGAGCTAGACACATAAAAAGAGATAACTTCACACACAAACAGCGTGTTGAAGCTTGGTATTATCATGCACAACACGTGGACGTTCGACCAGCTCAAACGCTAAGAAAATGCGATTTCTGAGCCCCAGACAGAAATCAAACCCGCAACCTTCTAATCACCGGTGAGACGCTCAAACCATTGAGCTGCCTGAGATTCAAATGGTGAGCTAAGGTGCACGTTCGACATATGTGCTGTCTACGCGGCAGCCACGATATGTTAATAATTCTGTTGAATGCCACTAATATTTTGCATGTGAGAGCTTCGAGATATGTATGTTCGGCGGTTAACGTCAATCAAGCTCTAACCTCAGAAAACGATTTCTGATCCCCAGACGGGGATTGAACCCGCAACCTTCTAATGACTGGTGAGACGCTCTAACCATTGAGCTACCGAGATTCAGATGGCGAGTAATAAAAATAATGATACTCGATGAGATTAACTTTTTACAAGTTGGGACTTGGAGATATCACGGATGATATGTGGACGTTTTTCAAGTTCAAACCCTCCGAAAAACGACTCGAACGAAAATATTAAATCTGTAAAAAAACGTATGGGAGCAAGGGTTACGCTGATGTGGCCTGGTCAAGTGTGTTAACATGCAGTCCAGTTGTTAACTTATAACCAGTGCCGTAACGAAAGGTGTGCAATTGGTGCAAGACCTGGGGAGGTCCGCTGGACTTGATTTCCTTCCGGGGATAAGTACTGGATTTGATCGTTGCTGTTTCTGAACTAAGCCGGGTTTACCAATTGTACGCATCGCACTAAAAACAGTTTTAAGCTTCCCGTAACTTCTGAGTTTTTGTTTCCTTTTGCTTATATCATTTTATCTCTGTTTTATTTCTTCTTAAAAAGAAACAAGCTGCAGGCCCGGGCCTGTATGCCTATGGGTTGGATACGCCACTGCTTGCCCATTAATGATCATCCTCTTTCGATCATTCAGACGCTATAGTAGCTTGGAATAAGAATATCGAAACCATAAGCGTCGCAAGGGGGACGCAGGGGTCCATGCCTCCCCCCCCAACGTAAACTGAGGGGCTGGCCCTCATTTCGTACCATAAATTTCGTAAATATCCACTTGGATCAACGACTTTGGTACGGAAATGCGCTCTGGATAAATTTCATCATTAAAAAGCTGTAAAACATTAGGGTATGCCATAATTTTGGCCCCCCAAAAAATTAACCCTAGCAACGCCATTGATCGAAACAGTACAATGATAAAAAAGTAGAATTCTGTTTAGGCAGGGTTGAACGACGTGTGAAAGGCCGACAGGGTCAGGGAACTGTCGCAGGGGTGTGCTGGGTCTTCAAAAAAAACAACGAATAAACAACATGTTAGGGGAGGGAGGGGTAGATTTACGAATGCAAGATGTGTCTTGGGGAGAGGCAATATTTGACCAAATTTGACGTGGTGAGAAATAAACACTTCACCTAACATTGAGATTTTTATTACAAGTTTGAATCATACGGAATGGCTATTCCAGTTTTCCAAAATATAATCTTCAATGTGCACTATAATGACTAATGACTGGCACTATGCCCATGGAAGGCATTATGGGTGTATGATAACCTGCAGGCTGTGACAATCGCTTGTCCCCTCTATAGTATATGCCTATGTGCGTTATTGGCCACATGCCACATGCATGATTTGAAAAATAAAGCAATTTATGATGCATTGTTACCTTATCACATGAGAATCAACCATCTACTTACAGAGCTATGGAAACAAAAACCGCTTCATCTCACTACTGTCTGCATATTCTCTAATTATATCTTCCTTGTTCAAGTTCCACATTAGTTCATGTTCTGTTGCCAGTTGAATCCTTTGGTTCAAATTTTCATGTGTCAATCTGCTTGCTAGTCTATCCTTTACTATCCTCATTTTACTGAAGACCCTTTCACATTCGGCAGAGCTGCTTGGGATAGTGCTCAGGATATGGTATACTGTCCCTGGCCAGCACGCCCCGGTACTGCCGCAAAAGTTGGGAAAGGAGATAATGTTTCGAGCGATGTCTCTCCAGGGCGAATGGTGAAGGACCTTCGCTCGAAACTTCAGTATCTATTGTCGTAGGTTTCGGCAGTTCTTTGACCTTTGGAATTATGTACTTGAGTGAAGAACAAGGATATATACGAGCGCTACTCCAAGTGAACGAACCCATACCGGACAAGTAAAGAAGAACTCTACTAGACAACGGCTGGGATTCGAGCCCTCGACCTTCGGTTTAATAGAGACCTTAAGCAAACACGAAGGGAGCGTCAAAGACGACGTCCTTCCTTCAACAGAATGTTTCATCCAAAACAAAGAGAATTGATCATTTTTTATCCCAAGAGTAATCCCAACGCTGTTCTTGTTCTGAACACGTCACTCAAGGTGTTTTAACTTGTTCAGGGCGACGGTGGCTCTTGAAGCGACGAAAGTTGTTACTTGAGTTTGATTTCAACGTTTTCAACTGAATCCATTTAGAAACTATGAAGTGCTCTGAAATTCGAAAAAATTATGTCAGGTAACAAATAGGACGTCAATGATTCGAGATTCTTTTAAATGATAAAATTCAGATTGCTTCATCACCGCTGCCAACGTTCTAGCTTGCGTAACATTGTTCAGAAAATTTTCAAGAGGATTGGTTATGGTACTGTGGTCACAAAAATAAGATAATAACTCCACATGTCCAAAATTCAAACAAAACTCAAACAAACATCACAACTTTCATGATATGATCGCCCAACTGTGGCTTAGCAACCATTTTCACAACAGACCACGTTGACGTAAATTCCATTTCAGCTCACAACAACACAAATTGCCGACCACCAAAGTTAATGAAATGTGTGTTTGATAACACTTTGAATTGAGAATTTGAATCAACTTTCGTCATGTCCTTCAGTGAAGCTAAACCAATTTTGAATTAAAAGTTGACTTTGGTTGTCATAGTAAGATCTTCATGACCGGAGTCGGTATGGCTTTTATAAACAGTAACTCGTGGACGGCGGAGCCGGGGGACTGTAGGGATGTAGCCCCCCACTTTACAAATTTAATGTTGAAACAACTACATTTCAAAACAGTTGTGAAAATTTCTGAAGAAGCATACAAATTAAATGCTGTATTTTTATCTCAAGCCCCCCTCCCTGCTCGTAATTGCGATCCACCGTCTCTGTTACTTATACCAAGTGAAAATACATGTAGAGTCAGTAATTCACACAATGAACGTATTGTTTGCATCTAAATTTGATTGTTTTGTTCTTTCAATATTTTCGTATGTACGTAAATCGATCACAAAAAATGAGCTAACCAAAACAAGCGTTTTTAATGATTGAGCACTTTGGACTCAATTGAACCTTAGAAATAACGTAAATACAAGCAAATATTTAGGGTCTGTTTATTAGAGCCGAGCGATTCCATCTAACTAGGGTGACTGATGTTACAGAAATCTTCCTTCAGTTGTAAAAGGTCATTTGAGTCTAACTCTCGGCTGTTCCATCAGCCAAGCTAAACCAATCTATGATTATTGGAAGTCGTTTTTTGTTTCATGATATGGTCTTCATGAATGCTACTTATACGAAGTGAAAAGACGTTTATGCGTTTCAGTTTATAACAATCTATCAAAATCGCCAAAGAAATTTTATGACGGACAGAGACAAGAGTTTATGTTCAAAGTGTCTTTTTTATTGTTAACCCTGAAGCGCTTTCTTATCCGAACCTGTAAGTGCACCAAAGGCCCAACCAAACAACCCGCCAGCAAAATCTTTGACTGCTTGCCATATTGAAGAGATCTTATCAGACAGCCACATGCGAAAACCTTTCTTTTTCCATTCTTGTTGGATTTCATCCTCGCCATTGAATTCCACCACGAACACTCTTTTATTAGGATTTCTGCCACTGATGAACTCATACCTGACATGGATACCATAGCAGATTACATGGAGATTCCTCAGTACATAGTCTTCACTCTTTGTTATGACACACCTTGCATGTTGTATTAACTGGCGATCCCTATTGCAGCAATCGATACTTCTAACCGCATTGTCAACGTCTCTATGTGTCACTCTATTACCACAGTGTTTTACGCTTGCCTAAGAAAAGCAAGATTGAAGAGCAAATATTTTTACGTATACCCATGTAATCAAACCTTAGTTTCGCATTTCATGGTTTTTAAGGTATAGTCAAAACGGATTCAGCATTTCCACATGGTTGTATCCTTTCGCCAAAGATATCGACTCTACTGAAAATCTTCAAGAACAATAAAAATGTTGACTGGATGTTGAACGAAGATTGAACAACATGAAACTTTGAACTCGAAAGCTCTCGAACTTACAAAACAGGTGTCGAATAATGTTCAACATGTTAAATTCAGTAATGTTGAGCGGCGCTGAAGAGAATATCAATAGTGTTTGACTACGGCATTCGTCACGTCTTCGCACAGGAGTACTACAACATTTCTTCTTGTTCATATCTATTCATTAATGGACATCTTACATCATGAACCTCACGTAAACAACACCGATTGACTGAAATTCAGAGGCCTAGGTTTTAAAAGAGAACCGTGAAGGCATAGTCCATTCCTAGGTCGTATTTGCCACTCGTTTGAAATCACGAAAATAAGGCAGAATCCTAAACCAGAGTTTCATTTAAATTAACAGATAATGTCAGCGCTTCATGTTGGTTTGCTGCTGCTTTTTATACTTGAGACACAACTGATGACGAAAAACTTGAGCAAGTATAAAATGCGTCTGGTGATTCCTCTTTTGATATACTAGCGTGGACACAAAACTAGCATCACACTCGTGTGAAATGATTTTGTGCGGCATAAAAAAACATACAAGGATGAACTTGCATTCGAAAAGAAAGTCGTGTAGTAAGTTCTTTCACACCATCTGCACAATCGGGGCTCATGCTTTCGTTACATACATCTACGCAATAAAACACATTACCTTCATCATATTGAAAACTGAAAATGACACTAAATATTATACCTAAAAAAAAAGCAAATCTAGTGTACTCTGTAAAACCGTTGTATGGTTTCTACCCAGAAAGATATTTTTTAACCATTCAAGCGATCGTACACAGAGAAGACTAAGCGTATTTTACAAAGGAATAGAAATTTTTAAGATTTTCACGACCAGCATTTCTCACTTTCGGTTCCCGGCTACTTAGTTTCTGTCGCCTTGCCGAACCTTTCTCGCATGGCATTCGCGATTAATGTCATCTATACAAAAACAATACTGATCTTTCTGTTCGTGTAAAGATAAAAGTAGCCTTGTAAAAATCTGGAGTTGGGTGCTGACATCGATGTGCTGTGGTGATTTCTGAGTCAGATTTGGAAAGGTAGAGAATATATCGGATGGTGCGACTGTATGAAAATGATGAGGCGGACGTCACACGCAGAAAAGCAAGACGTTTGGTACCTTCTATACGCTGGTTGATGTGGCGAAATTGAAATAGCAAGTGAGAAACTTGTATATGGCGATGCTGACGCAATCTAAATAAATTTATTTCACATTAAGCTGTAAGAATTCCGTAGCGTCATTCAGTCGCATTATTATGGTGTATCATTCATGAAAGACGTATCTCGTGCTAACCAAACGTCGAGAATTACATTAAAAAACAAGTTGAAAGAGAAACTGTCGTCCTTAAGGTTAGATACTGGATGAAAACTGACACTGGGGAAAAAGGAGGAGCTATCGTTCAGGTTTCCCTTCACGTTTGATTTAGTGTCAGAAAATACGCCGTGTCCCGTTTTTCGATGCCTTTTTTATGTTAAACCAAAATATTTTTTTGCTTCCTCCCATGAAACATTGATAAAACTTTTTAGATTAATGTCAGCGTCGATGTAAAGTGGACAGACTTATACGCAATCTCATAACACAATGCTCGACTGACGTGGCATATACAAACAAGACAATGGCTTTTAGTACATACAAATCCATATAAAATCTACATCGGAAATAGTAATAACTTGTGGTGAGACCATAAAATGGAGTAAAGAATTATAGTGCCCATTAGAATTTTTAAGATATTAAGAAAAATTACTTGGAAAACAGCTTAGGTTACGTGATTATTAAAATTCATCAAAAACTTTCTACCAAGAAGTCTCATCTTTTTCCAATAAACGCAAACAGTTTTCTAAACCTATATATACTAATATGTTATTTTACCAATGTTTAGCCACGCGTAGTAACTTCTTTGAACATGGTAAGGTAATAGAGAAATGGAATGTTTTTAATTTCACTTCTGCGTTTTCTGGGTACTTAAAATTATGAAATACTGTTACCCAAAATGGTTAACTCTTACAACTTACTTGAAAACGATAGTTGTCAGACATTGCCTGTTTCGTCCTCCTGGCTACGAGTGATTCAGGTAATCTCTGGTATTTGGAAATTTCACGACCGTTTCTTCGGCTATGGTCTACACTGAGTGCCGTGGCTGACACTCACGATAACAACTACTTATACTCTTCCACGAAGCGCAGTGGCTTTGTTTTTCGAAGAATTGCACAATTACGCATGGTCGCATGTTTCCCGTATCAAATTACATTGAAAAGTTTTGTATCGCAACGTATTCTTTATTATCTGAATACTGTGATTATGGCATCCAATGCTTCGAGTGAGCGAAATGTTTATACAAACGAGGTAATATTTTCATTATTTTTGATGTGACTGTAAATTGTGAAGCTGCACGTCATTAGAAAGTCAAGCAATAACGTGAAATCGAAGTTAAATTCAGAATAATGTTTTCTGTTTATATGTTCGTTTTATACGTAGGAAAAAGTAGATGCCATTACGAAACGTTCTATAGGTAAACTGATCGTGAAATACTGCGGGAATGAAGGACAAAAGGACGACGAAACTCTTGCTGTCACTCTCAGGACATTACTACAAAGGACAATCTCAAAACTTGACACCGAGAGTGAAGAAACTTGGAAAAATGCGGAGATAGTAATTTACGATCAAGAAGGAAATGATTTCTGCATCAGATCTGGAGCGGCAGAGAACAAGTTCGTGGTACAACTGGATGGCCATGATGAGGTGGACATCACTTGTACTCATAGAAAATCAAGAAGTTGGCTACCTTCTATAAGGCGGTTTGTACGGCGAAATTAAATTACGAAGAAATTTAATTATGGCAGATGCAGTAGAAATCGAAATAAATTGTATCTAGACTGAGTAGCTCAAACTCCATTGCGTGGTTCAGATACATTGTTGATGTCACACGTCATACGGGAAAAATCTTGTTTAGTTCGCTGTCCAAATACCGAGAATTTGTATTTTGAGTATGAATTGTGTGTGAAGTTTTTATGACAAAGTTTAGCACGTTGTAGACTGCAGCAAACTTGTGGTACAGTTCGGATTAAGACAGTTCACGAGCCAAGAAACAGTGGTTGTTTTCGGATAAATTTTGTTGAGGAAAAGGTCTCGACCAAGCCAAATTTCACCCGTAGTGAACCAAAATTTCACGCGTATTTGTCCACTTCTCGACTGAAATTGGTGTTCGTAGCAAAAGAGTAACGTGGTTTTAATATAATTTGCTATGAAGGTTGTTACCCTAGAGGAGCGAATCGGGCACCACGATGCGCTCTTACATAATTGTAAGAATACTGATGAAAATGTTGATCCTGGCACCCGTAACAAAATATCTTTGCACAATAGCTGGTGTGGTGGGAGAAATACGACCGAGATGTTCTTACAAGGTTTCTGGGTGGGTTAAACCTATCTTTTAAAGGTGTTGGAAAATTTTACAGCATTGTAATCCAGGCTTTGAAGGAGTTTAGGTCGAGCATGGAACACTCCATTGAGTGGCACAACTTGTAAAACGAAGTTCGTATTTTTGGATCGAATAGGGCGAAATATTTTCAAGATTTTATGGTAATTTAGATAACATATCCAAAGGTCTGTTGTATTACTGTTTCCCTTTGTTTTTGTGCTTTATCTCTTTATAGAGAAGATGACCATCAACTTTGAGATATCTTGATATCAGACGTACGCTTCATTCGAACATATGATATGACATCTCAAACTGGTTTGTACTACAGCAAGAAATCTGAAAGAAAGTTGTCGAAATTTTTGGCACGAACCACACAATGTCGAAGTGACTTTCTTTTTTACAAAATTCGTTCATTCGAGTATAGCATAGAACATGGCTAATGTACAGTTACGAACAGTTGGCATACTAAACTGGTGATTATTTGATGATATATCAAGACATCTGGTCAGCGATATCGCCACATGTACTCGAACTGATTTCAACTTCAAGTTTGGCTTCCCTGTAGCATGGTTCCCTGGCCCTATTCCAAAGTGTCGAACAATCTTCGTCTACTTGTGCGGCGCTCGTTCCTTAAGTCCGTAGATTCCGCCCAAGGGACTGTATCTTTCTTTTATTTTGCGAATTAAGGTGTCACTCTCTCTGTACACTTCTCTCTAACTTCTCTTCACACCTTATGTATATTTCCCAACCTACTTCGACGGTTTGCAAAAGACGAGTGCCAAGCCTAGGCTTTAGGGTTAAGGTCCAGGTTGGCTTACAGTGGTTCTTTGTTGTCCAGTATAATAACTAGTTGTTTACAACAGGATCTTTGTTCTAACATCTTAAGTGTCCCGCAGCGAGAATCATGTTTTCACAATTTACTATTTGTTTCGAATTTAATTAAATCTAATTTAACCTTTTAGCGGTTACAGTTTTACTCCAAACTATTCTGCCACACAAAGGATTAAGGACCAGGTAATCATGAAAGACTTCTGCTTTCCTACAGGCTGAAACTTTTGCGCTTTGTCATTCGTTATCATCCAAGGTCGAAGCAAAATTTATAGTTTCCATCCAACATTCTGTTTGAACAGAAACCCATTTGCAAACCTTGTAAAAATCCTAACCAACGTTGACAATCTCGTTGAGTTCCTGATCAGGCGTAAAGGCGTATGCCTAACAATAAAGAACACAAGTACCTGTTACTATTTGTGCAGGCCAAACCAAGTCGTGATAGATGCAGTTATTATGTGCAAGATTTTAAAAGTTCATGTTGTCCACATGAACTGACGCGTGATTCGTGAACTTAGAACCAAGACGAAAGACGTCAAGATCCACATCAGTGAGCCGAGCGTGTCAAGAAGGGAGTGTAATACGATACAATCGAACCTCCATTAAACGGCCACCCTCTATTAAACCGCCAAATATTAAAGTCCCAAAATATTTGTAATACAATTACTATAAAATATCCCTCCATTAAACGGCTACCTCCATTAAGCGGCCGCGGCCACCTATGAGCGGTCCCAAATGATGTTTTATATGAATTATTACCTCTATTAAACGGCCAGCTTGCATGATTTACTTGGCGCAACTCTTTGAAGAGAACCGCACTAAAAGTTGAGCTGATAATGCTTAATAATTTGCTTTATTTACTTAATAACACTTAAAAATAATGTTCAACACATGTCACTTGACACCTCACTCAACTTTAAAGGTCATTAAATTCAAAGCATTGTTGGCAACAATAGTGTCAGTGTTTGCGTTGCATAGAAACGCTCCTGGGGCGTGACGATCTTCAAAAAAAACAACGAATAAGGAACATGTGAGGGGGCCCAGAGGTAGATTCACGAATGCAAGATGTGTCTTGGGGAGAGGCAATATTTGACCAAATTTGACGTGGCGAGAATTAAACACTTCACCTAACATTGAGATTTTTATTACAAGTTTGAATCATACGGAATGGCTATTCCAGTTTTCCAAAATATAATCTTCAATGTGCACTATAATGACTAATGACTGGCACAATGCCCATGGAAGGCATTATGGGTGTATGATAACCTACAAGCTGTGACAATCGCTTGTCCCCTCTATAGTATATGCCTATGTGGGTTATACGCTGGTACTACTCGAAGTTAAAGTGGAAGTCTGTGTCTGTTGTGCAATACAAGAAGAGACTGTGACTGTTCCTGAATTTTTAATAGTTGGTGGTACTGAACTAACTGAAGTTGTAGAAGGTTGGACATTAGTTGACGTAGCCACTGCCGGAGTTGTGCCTGTCGGTAGTTTTACTGATGCGGAAGTAGAAGCAATCGTATTCATGAGGGAAGTTATTTTCTTTGACTTCTTTGCATCTAAAGCCAGTAGAGTTTTCTCCCTTTCCTTCCTTTATTTGAGCTCCTGACTTCATAGTTCATAATATAGCATATGTCAGAGGTTCGTTACTACTTACTTCGTTCAATTCAACAGATCAAAAAGAATACAATACACGGAAATATCAAATAACTCGTTTGTGGTATTTGGTGCGCCTGCGCATCTTTTCGGTCAATGCAAAGGTTGCAGAAAAGCGAGTACTTCAAGTAACCTTCCACGGCAAACCGAACACGATTCGGTACCGGTACGCAAATGTTCAACATACTTGAAAAGCAAATAAAATTGCTCTTGAAATAATTTGCTTTTAAATATAGTAGCTCTAGTACATCATGAATTAGCTAGTACATAACGCTTCTAGAGGTTGCTTTTATAGATCGTTATGTATTTTAATTTTTTTCAATTTTTAACTTTTTAACGGGCCCAGGAATCCCAGGGGCCCACAATGAGTTCTCGTTGTCTCGTCCCTGGCCAGCACGCCCCTGAAACGCTCTATTACTTCGCGTCAAATCCCTCCTTTTTTAGTTTTGCCTTTAGCCAACTGATTGAAAAGGCATCTCTTGTGAAATGAAATTCACAGGGAATTTCCAAACCATAGCCGCCACCTCTATTCACACGTTTGCCCTTGATCACTGCTTTACCGGAGTTTGCCGCTCGTTTAAGAAACTTTGTGAGCCAGATTGCCATTAATTTTGGAACATGTCCAATGATTTCAAAATCCTCCGTCATTTCATTCGGATGCGAGTATCGTTTTTCTGTAGACATACGGAGGCGTGAGGCCGGAAACAGTTGAAAGCTGGAGTGAAAGGGCACGAGAAATCACCAGAGGATGGAAGAAAGAAGGTGTGTGGAACATGGACGAAACTGGGAGTTTTTGGCGTGGTCTTCCTGAGAAAACTCTCAGTGAAAGAGGAGAACGATGCAGTGGCGGCAAAAACGCAAAGCAGCGCAACACGTGGGCATTTTTTGTTAATGCCGCAGGGGATAAGGAAGATCCCATTGTTATCGGAAAGTCTGTAAAACCGCGATGCTTCAAGCATTTAAAGGACAAAACACGTCCGTCCAAATGCAAAAGCCTGGATGAACACGGATGATCACGGGTATTATGACTGAAGTTTTGTCAAAACTTAATCCTTGATTGAAACGAAAGAACAGACGTATTTTGCTGTTTATGGATGATGCCCCTTGTCATCCAGAAAGCTTGAAGGACAGCTTTTCGAACATAAACATTGTGTTTTTGCCAAAGAATATCTCATCCAAGACTCAGCCACTGGACACTGGTATCATTGCCAACTGGGAAGTTAAGTACAAAAAGCGATTGCTTCGCTTTGTATGTGGTCAAGTCGACAGGTCCAAGAGTGCGAGCGACATTGTGAAATCTGTGAATCTTTTTATGTCCATCGAATGGGGAAGACAGGCTTGGGACGAAGTGTCTTCTGATACAATCCAAAGATGCTTCAAGAAGACAGGATTGTATCCGGAAGAAATTGCTAAAGAAGACGATCTCTCTGAAGGAGAAGAACTGCAAGATCTTCAGGAACTTCTGAGCACAATCGAAGTGCCTTGTACTGCAGAAGAGTACATATCGACCGAAGACGATCTTGAAGTTTGTTCTCGCTACATAGACAGTTCTGACCCGAATTGGAGAGAAGTTGTTCGCGAGGAATTGCTGGGAGACAATCTGAATGATTTATCCGCTTCGTCAGATACAGTGAACTCAGTAAGCGATGACGAATATGACAGAGATTTACAAGAACCTGAAATTAAGTCTTTGACGGAGGCAATTGGGCATGCTGAGGATCTGCGAAATTTTGTAATTTATAACGGATATGAGGAGCTAGCTCAATCAATATCTAAGACAAATGATTTGCTCTGTACTTTGAAACTCAATGCAACGCGGCGACAAATGCAGATTGAGGACTATTTTAAGCCAACATAGACTGCTAATAGTAAACGTATATGGTCGAACATATTGCACTTTGCACTTTTCCAAATTTAAGTTGTTAGTCTTTTGTTACCGCTTTGTTTAGTTCTTGCACCAAGTTTGAAAACTCTTTTGTTAACAACTACTTGATCTTTCTAAAGTCTACTTATTACTGTAATCAGTAATTTATGATTGAATAAATAGACATTAGACCACGCCCAAGGTCTACTTTTTGCGTACCTCTATTTAGCGGCCACCTCTATTAAGCGGCCACAAAGCCGATTCCCAAGGGTGGCCGCTTAATAGAGGTTCAACTGTACTAAGAAATTGAAAGGCATATGTGAGTTTCATTATCGACGAGGAGGAATTTTCATCGGTGCGCGCATTCGCAGCGGTTCATTTTGTCTACCGCGCAAGGGTCTGGGTGCAAGATTACGCCACGCAAGAGGTGCGTGCTCAACAGGCCATTTTTTGTTCCCGAGAGGAAAGCGCAAAGCCAACGAGACTCACTGAACGGTGGGCTACAAACTGACTACCAAATGCATGAAATCTTCAAAAATTATCGACGTCGTTTGGGTTGCTCTGAGGAACTGCAAAGTTGGTATTCAGACCTCCACTCCTTCATTTTCAAGACTCAAGCGTCCGCAGACCTTTTTCAGTTGGATTTTACC
The DNA here is from genome assembly GCA_030142905.1 of Heliopora coerulea. NCBI lineage: Eukaryota > Metazoa > Cnidaria > Anthozoa > Scleralcyonacea > Helioporidae > Heliopora > Heliopora coerulea. The sequence continues at coordinate 1,406,226 of JASJOG010000059.1, read as the reverse complement.
CTGAAAACAATTCATGGTTGCCTGGCCATTGTTCCTTCAAAACCTTCGGAGTGGGAATCGAACCCAACACTCTGCCATTTCTGTGCAGTGCTCCAGCTGACTGAGCCATGGAGGACGTAGCGAAAGTTCAAAGTTAGTAAAGGATAAAATACAGACCAAAAACTGTCAACTTGAGACTTGATGTTCAAGTTAAAACAAGAAACAGACAAGTTGAGCACGGCAATATTTCGGCTTTATTTCAGATTCATCATCATCGGACGAAAAATGGTTTGAAATAGAGCCGAAATATCACCGCATTCAACTTGCCGGTTTCTTGTGTTAACTTGAACATCAAGTCTCAAGATGACATTTTTCGGTCTGTGTTTTATCCTTTACTTTTTCATATTGTCCTCTTGTTGTGGTTTAAAGTTAGTATTCTGCCAAAAAACGAGAGAACAAGGTACTGACGTTTCGTCCAAAAACCCTTCATCAGAGTCAAATCCATGGTGAATATATAAAAAACACCGGGTATTAAGTGTTCGAAGATGGTGGGAGATAAATGTAACCAATATTTAGATTGTCAGGATTCACAGTGTATATATATATATATATATATATATGGAAAGAGCATGCAGCAGATATATGAGTACGTGTGTGTGTTTGACGATTCGTATTTATATACATACGGTATATAGGTCATGTTACTAATTAAATGTCTTGTCCTGCTAGGGATAATTCGTATAAATCTTCGGCCAATGTCCTAGCAACTCAAGTTTCATTCACTGTCCCAACCGAGGGAGCGACCTACAGTGCAGGTACATAAATACGTTCTGTAAGAAGACAACTCCGATAATTAGCAACTTGCAAACCCAAGATATGAGTTAATAAACAAGACGAGAAAATCGTTTCAGGTTATATTTCGACTGTATTTTCAACTCTATATTCTGTATTTGTGTTTTGTGAAAATGTAACTGAACCTAACGAGGTTCATTAGGGATCAATCATTATTTATTGCAAGGTTTGGGACCGCAGAGGAAATGGTTTGGTGACTGAAAATTGTGATGTTCTTAATACGCACGCTCCCAAGCTACACTTCTCTCCGAAAAACTTTCTGTGACCCTGACGGGAATCGAACCCGTAACCTTCTGATCGTCTGCGAGATGCTCTAAACATTGAGCTACACTGACTCAGATGGTGAGCGAAGGTTACATTTATGTACTGGTTCGTAACGATGGTAGACATATGTACTGCCAGTCTGCAAGTCTCGATATGTCGTCTATTATTTTAGTGCTAATCAATGATGTAATAATGGTAGCTGGGTAGTTATAATGTTCTTAATGCGCACACTCTCTCATATGTACTGGCAGTACATATGTCTACCATCGTTACGAACCAGTACATAAATGTAACGTTCGCTTCCCATCTGAGTCTGTGTAGCTCAATAGTTAGAGCATCTCACCGGCAATCAGAAGGTTACGGGTTCGATTCCCGTCAGGGACTCAGAAAGTTTTTCAGAGAGAGTAACTTGACAGCGTGCGTATTAAGAACGTTATAACTACCAAGCTACCATAATTACATCATTGAAAATTCTGAGCCGTAAAAGGTTGGGTAAAATTTAAAAACACTCCTCTTAAGGTTGGGTAAAAAAATTCTCATGGCCACATTTATTTAAAGATTGCCATATGTTAAGTAAAATTAAAAACAGTTCAGAGTTCATCATCTGAAATGTCAATGGGAATATTATCATTACTTGATATGTCACTTTCTGGGTTTAAACTGCTCAATTGAGATTTAGATAAACAATGTTCTTGTTCTTCTTTGCCTTTGATCTTTGTTCTTTTACTCTTTGGGTTGGCGTTCGAAAGACGAAAGTTGTTCTTAAAAGTCTAACAAATACGCAACTAATGCGCTGAAGTAGGGATCAAGAACTTTCTTATTAACCATTTCCTGGCCTAGATTTCTCCCGTTGACGATTAAAATCGTTTGGCGTTACTCAGAGTAAAACTAAAAAGTCGGGTATGGACCGGAAAGGGTTAAAGCAACGAAGGAAAATTACCAATTGGTGTGATTATGGTGTCAGTTTGAAACTCTGTGGTAAAAATCTTTTGCATCATTTTAAAATTGCTCCAACGAAAGAGCTGGTCACTCCTCTCCATTTAGCTGGCTATGAAAGTTTTTTCGTCCCAGTCATCCTTAATGCATTTTGAGCTCGTCTGGAAAAATGGCGCGAAAATTCGTTTTTTCAATAACAAAGTACGCTTGTCTTTCTATGTCGCTAGGATTGGCTGTTTATTGTTGGAGTAGTTGGAAGGTTAATAGGAAATTTTTCTTAACCCTATTTAACATGGCATATCGGTATGCCCTTATTTCACTTGGGGGGGGGGGGCTTTTTTGCCCCCCCCTAATTATTTCGAGAACGGGAAATGGGAAATGCATGAAACTTTGGGATATGCTAGAAAAATATGTTACTAGTCAAAAAACATCAAAATATCTACAAAAAATTTTTTTCAAGTGTCTTTGCTGGGGGTCCGTTCAAGTCTATATGTGGAATTTTTCAATGCATTCATTACATACGTAGCTTGCGTGCTTTGTGCATACTGTTCTTTGACAGGATGGACAACAATGCTTAGATTTGCCAAGTTTGTTCTTTTGTTCCTTGTAATGAGGCTTTCCCTTCAACTGTTCGATGCAGTAAAAGCATCTTTTTCGATCACTTGAAGCTTCAACTGCTGCTGGTTGTTCGACGTCCTGTCACTTGTTGTAACTTTTGCAACTTTTCACACTTTTTTCAATACCTCAGATAAGTAGGGTTTCTAATCTGTTTTACACTTCTTTCTATACATCAAAATATCAATAATGGGTTCAACTAACACTTTCATACAAAAGGGAAGCTTTGAAGATTTGTATAAAAGAAACGTTTTGTCTGTGATTTGTATTCCACTAATTACTAATTACAGAATACCTGAAAGTAACTTATTGTGTTTACTCCCGAGACTGCATTTTCCAGTTGAAAAAGGCACACATAGAACTAAATTGAAGATGTAGTAATAAATCAGTGTGATAAAAAATTAAAAAAATCAAAGTTTGAGAAAAACATTAGAATATTTGAGTTCAAAAACTAACAGCCGGAATTGAATTTTACCCCATGAAAAAAAACAAAAATGATGATTGCGCATTCAAATTTGTCTTAGACCTAAGATGTAAAAAATTAGGCAGGCAAAAAAAATTCAACATTATTGTCCAAAAAATCTAATCAGACGAAAATAAAACCAAAGATTGTAAAACCGCAAAAAGTGATTTTTCACCCCCTGGCGACAAAAGTGGAATTACCCCGGGAAAACGCAAAAATTTTTAAAACTTCTTTATAACAAAATAACCGCAATTAAAAAAAATATTAAAAGACACAAAATTTCAGCCGAATTGGACAAGCGGTTCAAATTTTATGAAACAAAGTATAGGTGGGGGGCCAAAAAAGACCCTCCCCCATGTGAAATAGGGTTAAAGGTCTCCCGGAATTCAAGGTTAGTAAACCACGGAAATTACTTTTAAATGTATGTACAGGGTGCAGCATATGTTCTGCAACAAGGTATCAGTTCAGCTTTTCCCTAAGTTTTCAATCAACACAAAAAAGTATATACTGTATAGGGAGACAATTTTGAAAGCTGTAGTGAAACCAAGGAGTCAAACACAATTTGGAGACAAGCGCTGGACCTTTCAGCAAGATTCTGCTCCTGCACACAGAGCCAAGGCTTCGGTTGAGTGGTGCCGAGAGAATTTTCCTGACATCATATCTCCACAAGAACGGCCCCCTTATTCTCCAGATCTTAATCCCCTCGACTATTCTATACGGGGAGTATTAGAAGCGAATGCCTGTTCAAAAACGCACACAAGTCTGGAAGCACTAAAATCCTCCCTTCAGCGTGAGTGGACAAAAATACCGCAGGAAACCTTGAGTGCAGAAGTTGACGGGTTCCCAAAGCGTTTAACAGCCTGTATAAAGAACAAGGGTGACTTTTTTGAATAGTAATAGTAATTTTGCGTTCTATGGCCATGTTCACGTCCTAAAAATATATACTTTTTTGTGTTGATTGAAAACTTAGGGAAAAGCTGAACCGATACCTTGTTGCAGAACATATGCCGCACCCCTGTAGTCGAGGGAGCTAGAGTCGTAACAACCACCAGCAGTTTAGGAATGGAATGTTTGGCCAGTTTGTGGACAAAATTTGCCTTTCGTAGTTGGCTGTAGTATTATATGCTTTTAGGGTGTTCAACGGTCTTCACTGTCTCTGCGGAAGCCCAGAATATACACGTAATACAGGTATACTAACTTCATACATACAGGTATATTAACTTCATACATACAGGTATATTAACTTCATACATACAGGTATATTAACAACATAATCATACATCAGTATGCTTGAAATATGCACGACTGAAGAGTATTACGAAGTCAACAAACATAGGTTGCTTGGTGTATTTCTTAATATGAAAGAGACTTTCCAAATGACAATTTGACCGAAAACAAGGAACATTTAAAGACTGAGAACGAAAATATCATTACAATATAACGCACATTAAACTATCGCAAACAACAAATATCTTGGGTAAACAAAGGCATCTTTATATGAAGTCGTGAGCGGTTCAAGTGAAGAACGTTCAAGAAACAAGGTTAATTAGCTGAAGAGCATATTCTTTTTTCTTCTTAACTGAGTTCAAATTTTTTAATTTTTAACTTTTTGTTCGCAATTTTTAAGTATACAGATTTTAATATAAGCATTACAGATGTTCGGTAAATAAGTTATTTCTTGTATTAATGTTTGGTAATTCATCAAGGCCTTTCTGAAAGTCACATTTCGCGAGAACGTTCCTGGTTTTAATCAAAATCAAATAAACTGATCAAATTCACCCATTAGTTTCGGTTGTAGTGGTACAGGAATGCAAACTCGTTGTAAGGTATCCATGTGGACAAGGCCTTGGTGTTTTTTGCAATTGCTGTCCCTTATTGTCGTACGAATTAGTTGTCGGCTTGCTTTAATCAAGTCGACACGAGACAAAGGATTTATTCAGAGAACAGTTAATGCAACTCAAAGTGTTTTAACGAAACCAAAAACACGCAAATGTTCAGTGCTGTCAGTCGAACTGCGCATCATCGAATGGTGACAACAAATGAAAATCGTTTGCTTTCAGAACAGTCAAAAGGAAGGTATTTCGTTTAAAGGTACAACACTGAGATTTCTATTTAACTTTGTTTATATTAACCTGACTGTTTATATTAACTCGCCATAGAAGAAAATACCGACGCAATAAAAAACCCCATTAAAGTCCACCCCCAGGATAGCTATGGCCATTCGCCATGAATTTTACAAAGACTCTTTGAATTTTGAGAATTGAAGGTGTATCAAAATCAGAGAGACAGGAGCCTAAAGTTGAAAACATTACTTGATTTTGTTTTCAGGCAACTTCTTTGAGTCTTAAACTTTGCAGGGTTGACTAAAAGCAATTTGGTAATGGTGCACATGTTTCATATGGTGCTTCTTGTCCTTCTGATGCTATGTTTCCAGATCGTGTCTAAACCTGCTACTACTAATAAACTCAACACATCGAGGAAAGAAGGCAGAGGTATGTGCTTTGACCTATGGAATATCCGACTTTGTCATTTTCAAGCCTGCTGTTAATTGTTGGCTGACAACATTCAAACACCACGACATAGTTTACTTTTCATTCATTTATACTAAAAACAATTTTACTGGCATAGCAGCTTCAATTAAATCAGTGGTTTTAGTGGAAATTTTGGGATACTCATTCGTAAACAGTATAACAATTGATAGTGAAAATTTGCAAATGAAAACTTAAAAGAACAGGTCAAGATGATGATTGTGTTGGGATTTTCTACATAGCTGTTAGTTGCTCTAATCAAAACGAAGCCGAACAAAGTAGCCGATGGGAGTACAGGTTCATAGCCTCCTAATATGTTTTACTTTTTGTACGGGAACGTATTCCGGGACCTAAAACTGGACCTAATTTTTCAGCCTACCGGTTCGTTTGTGTTTTAAGAAAGTTGCGTCCTTTAAAAATCTGAAACTGCGTCGAAGATTCGAGTCATTTAATTTTGAAGATCAAAAGACGACTTTAAAAGACCGACAAATCAATTTTGTGAAGACAAAATATAATCACCAGAGACCGTCAGGAATCAATGGTGGGATCATAAGGGAACGAGGTTGACAAAACTTTCCCTTTAGTTATAAAAGTTAACTTTAGGTCAAATATGCTGATCGAATGATGAGGTGCAATGAATGTCGGATTGTTCAGTCGCTATGCTAACATTTACGAGCCAATGATGTCGAACAGCCGTACAATAAAGTTCCAATGTTTTCCCGGGTTTTACTTCAATTACTCATGTAACAATCCAGTTTAGGTGTGACAGTAATAGGAGCTTGCGGATTCAATTCTTGTTTTTGAGATATATATTTTGGGAATGTGGGACCTTGGAGATATCTTCAATGATAAATGAACGTTCGTCAAGCTCTATCCTTAGAAAACGATTTCTGAGCCCAAGACAGGGATCGAACCTGCACCTTTCTGATAACCGATGAGGAGCTCTTACCATTGACCTATCAAGACTCAGATGGTGAGCTAAGGCGCTCTTAGAAGCTCAATGGCTAAAGCCTCTCACCGGTCATCAGAAGGTTGCGGGTTCGATACCTGTCTGGGGCTCATAAATCATTTACTGGGAACAGAGCTTGACAAACGTTCATCTATCACTCATTCTTGCTTTTGTTGGGAAAAATTATGTTGTTAAACGACGACACCTTGTGCTGACTCCTTGATGTCATGTAAACGATCTTGTACGCATGTACTAAAGGTAGTCGTCTTCCGGATATACGTGGCAAAGGGCTTAAGCGACATATTCTGTGCTGCTACTGTTTATATCCAGGAAAGAAATTCAGGTAACTCAAGTGTAAGCACAAACTCGAAGAAAAATAAGGCATTGCGTTTTCCAAAAAGACCTTGCATTGTATACTACGTTTACCTGTTAAAGAAGTATGAACAGAATTTCAATTTAAGTAACAATAAGCCTTGTAATCTTGCTTAAACGTTAATCAGAGTAACTTTCTAAACGCTTTCACAGTCAACTAGATCTGCATCAGAAAGAAAACGGCGTAAGGAATTTTGATAGGTTTATAGACCCCGTGCGAAAATGGCTTCCAATTCAATATTCTTTTGTATGCTTGCAAATTACCCTTTCGAGCCTCATCCTTTGTTAAAAATTCTTTTGAATTATCAGTGCAAGAATGAGGCTCTAAAAGGCTCATTATTTTTGCATAGGTCCTAATCAACTCACGCAAAAAGGAGAACCGGCCATTTTAGACCACAATTTCTTATTTGACAGGTCGTAATGAACGTCCGCGTCAGATTGATAGTTGCATGTATTTTGAACGTTATTGTAAGTCTTGACTCACAAAATAACTTTGCCAGTAAGTCGAGAATTGATTCGTTGGCATAACCTCAGTTTTTGTCGGGGGCCGATCCATATCAGCCAATATTTCAGCGGTCTCATAGGCAGCTCGAAATCTGAAGTGGTGGATTGTGATTTCATCGTGATAATCAAATATCAAATTTAATTATATCATTATTACATACATTATATACCTATATACAAAGTACAAGTAACAAATCTTTTATGAACTACCAACTACCTGGGGATAATTATTTGAATAGGTAGTAATCATTTTTCATAGGGAAGTAAAGAAAATGGAAGGTCTTACAGGTTATTCCGAAAAAGATGCAACCGCCATTCATGTTGAACGATTTTAAAAGATATCTGTTAAATAGTTTTGTATCCGTCGCATCACGCAGTCGACCCCAGCACAATGAAAAACATTGCCCCAAAATGCAATACAAAGCAACGGTACTTTGATTATCGTAAACATTTTCGTTCTATTTTTCCTCTAAGTTGTGGTCATCGTCGGGAATGTCACTATTGTAATGGGACCAGTTAACCATACAAAGACAAGAGAACTTAGAGGTGTCATGTATGGAAATTAGCAGAGGATGAGAAGTTCTTTGGTGTTTTTCGTTCCACAACTGAGTGTCGGTTTTTGTCGGTAAAAGGTTGGGGCGTCTTTAAAAAGTGACACTGTCCAATGCTTCGTTTTGTCCCGTACTTTATAACTGCTGAAAAACAAGTTGGGATAAAAGGTTGGATCACTGTGATCACTTATTAGTTCGACTGTATATTTAACCGCGATTACTCGTATAAGAAATATTAGGAAGAGTTTTTGTGAACGTAAATTTCAGACAGTGGAGAGTACATGATATAAGAACTCTAAAAACTAATCAGAACAATGAAACAAACAAAAAAAGCTGCACAAAAGAAAGGAAAACTAAATAAGATTAATAAAGGAAAAAGAGACAGCAAAGAACAGAGCAAACACAATGTTCCAAGAATGATCACGTGATAGAGCATTTGTTCTAAGACGTCAGGTGACCTCAGTCCTCTTAAAACAGCAGATACAGTACTATGAATCCAGAAAATCCATACAGGGTGGAAATTTAAGTAAAATTCTATGGTTATGATTTTCAAAACTTCCATCAAGTCAAAAAAGTGGAGCAAACTGGTGCAATACCACGTGACCGGAATGGATTTCCTTATCCGTGGAAAAAAATGCCTTCCGTGGATGAATGTCCAACAAATTAAAAATACGTTTTGCTTTTGTCGCCATGTTGAATGACATTAATTTGTCGGCCAACTAGGCAGCCAAAAACGAAACGAAGTTTTATCCTTGTAAATCTTCATTATTCCTTGTAAAACTTTGCATGAGAAACATTAAAACCTGTCTTTGTTGGTTTCTTGTGCTCTGAGTGCAGAACTTGCTTTTTGAAGAGATTTTTTCGATGGACAAAAAAATCTCTTCCAGGTCAGACGAGTATTATGTAACCTGTGCTGCAATCCAATGCAAATCTGGAAGACCAAACATTAAACTGTACACGTTTTCTTAAATTATTATTTCATGTCTGCTGTTTTGAGAAGAACGAGGTCACGTGACTTTTTACTGCAAATGTTCATTTTACCGTTAGAGTTGCTGTTTCTGTTACTATTATTGCAATCGTTATCATTACTGTTATTAACATTTTTATTTTATTGTTATCATACTTATTCTAATTATTGTAATTATTGTCATTATTATTATTAATATTATTACTATTATTATTATTATTGTTATTATTATTATTATTATGATTGTTATCTCGGAAAAGATGGTAAAATTCCCATTTATTCTCTTAGAGAGCAAGTTGCATCCAGTAACCCTAGGTCTCTAGGACTTTCCTAACAATTTTTGCAGTCCCCAGCAAAACTGCTTTCTGCAAAAGTTCCATGCTACTTTTTAACTCTAACTTTCCTAACCAGTCTTTCAATTTCTTAGATGTAATACCAAGGGCTCCTGCTACGATTGGTATAATACAACATAGGTCAAACTCCAGCGCCTGTATTCTAAAAGCTCACTCACACTCACACTCAATAAATGGAACTCAACCCTCAATGAGTCTCCACTCCACCTCACTGAGTATTAGACTACACTTACCCTCCAAGCATTCATTGACAGCACTCACCCTCAACTTAGGACCTGATTTGGAGTAAAGCTTGAGTGAGGGGTACACGTGCCTTGAGCCACACTCAGTTGTATTGAGTGATACCAACATGGCTGATAGGTGGCTAAAGAGATTAGAAGCTGTGGAAAATGTGCTGCCAAATAAATAAAATGAAAAGAGACTACATAATGTAGATTATGGAAAGGTACGACGAGGAACATTTTCGGAACAGGTACAGGTTAACGAAAGATGGCTTTCGTGACTTGCTGGGCATAATTGGGCCAGATATATCTGCATATAATGGACGTGGAAATCCCATTCCTGCTGATGTACAACTTTTGTTGACACCTCTTTTCTATGCCTCAGGTACATTCCAGTTAGCATGTGGCGACTTGTGTGAAATTTCTCAGCCATCAGCAAGTCGTATTAACAAGCGTGTATCTGAAGCAATTGCGCGATTAAAGAATGAATATATTAGATTTCCTCCAGGCCATTTACTGCCACAAACCAAGCTCGATTTTTGGCGAATTGGTGGATTTCCTGGTGTTGTAGGTACAATTGACTGTACACATATAAAAATACCATGCCCCGGGGGTGAGAATGTTGAACTTTTTAGAGATCGAAAAGGATACTTTTCCATAAATGTACAAGCAGTATGTGGACCCAATTTGGAGATTCAGAACATTGTTGTCCGATGGCCAGGTAGTGTCCATGACGCAAGAATTTTTGATAACAGTCGTCTGTGTGCGAGGTTTGACCATGGTGAAATCCCCGGTATACTACTTGGGGATAGTGGCTATCCTTGCCGACAATATTTGATGACACCACTGGTTGATCCACAGACTGCAGCAGAACGCAGATATAACGCATCTCACATACGTACAAGAAATACCGTTGAGAGGATGTTTGGCATATGGAAGAGATGGTTTTGTACAATTTTATGAGAAGACGAAATGATCCCATAGATGACTCCCAGCTTCCCCCTCCTGCTGTGGAAGAGTTACCCGCCATGCACGGTGCTGTAGGCGGCTTGGGAAATGCACATCGCCGTGCATTGATAATGCAACACTTCACATAAATTATGATGCGCTGATTGATTTTATTAACATCACATAATCAACGTATACTTATTTATACATGTTGAAAGATGTAACAAAATGTACTTAAATGCTTTTATCAATTCCTGCCATTAAATCAGAGTTTGTTTTTTCTTCGTTGTCGGGTGTTTGGCTTCTGCGGCTGTGCTTGTGTGTCTTTCATTGCTTTATTCATCCTTTCCCAGTATTCAAACTCCGCATCTAGCACCTCCATTTTCCCCTTATGTTCCCTCAAGATGTTGCTTTTCTTGATGTCTAGGATCTGCATCTCAGCTTCGTGCTGTTTTTGTTGCATGTCCAAACAACGTGCTTGAGCCGCTGATATTTGGGGTTTTCTGCTGCACGAGGTGGAAAAAAGCTGCACCAGCAACCGGCAAAGATACCTGCGGCTGTTTCTGTATCGTCGTAGTCGCTGCTGGGGATTCATCTTCATTGTCTTTATTGTCTGCAAATTAATCCACCATTAAAATACTTCATCTTTTACACATTGCATAATGCTTTGGCAATAACTATACATTTATTATTCTGTTTTAAGAAATTGTCATACCAGCTTCATAATTATCGTCTTCAAACGGATTGTCTAGGCTCTCTATTTGAGCTGTGACGATAGATGCTACAGCAGTTGCTCCTTCGTCTTGTATGGGCAAGGCAGTACCACCACCAGTTAATTTAGCTTCTCTCTTCTCTTTAGCAAGATGCTTTTTAGCACGAGACTTTATATTTTCCCAACATTCCTTTAATTGCTTCGATTCACGTTTATGCACTCCCGACTGTGAATTAAATTGCTGAGTCAAAGTTTCCCATGTGGTATTTTTCTGTTGGATTATTTTGTAATCGTTCTTTTTGTTTTCAAGAACATCTTTGTATTTACCAATTAATTCAGTTAAAAGTGACTTTTCCAATTCCGAATAATACTGCCTAGATTGTGCCATCTTGTTGTATTGCTGCCATATGCAAATACAATGATTATAATGACCACACTAAGAAGCAACGATAAGGGCTACTCAGACAAGTCACACTCGAGTGAGCTCTATGAATACAAATCAACAAGATTTTTTAGCAGGTGAGTGTTCTCTCAATGAGTGTAAAGTTAGACCCTTACTCCTCTCACACTCACACTTCAATCCTACTTGAGTGTCTCTCGGATGAGTATGACTTAAAGGTGAGTGTGAGTGAGCTTTTAGAATACAGGCGCAGATCTTTTTCACCTCTCACTTCAATTCATTATAGTTATCAACCTTCTTATGTTCTTTTAGTTTTCCCCTACTGTCCCCAGGTATTGCTATATCAATCAGCTGACATTTTCGTTCCTTTTTATATACTATCACTATATCAGGTCGTCTGTGTTGGTTGTTTGTTGTTAGTTGATGGTCTGTTTGGATGTTGAAATCCCACAAGATCTTCACTCTCTCATTTTCCATAACACTTTTCGGCTTGTGGTTGTACCACTTAACATCCTCAATTAACCCCGCCTTCTGATACAATCCTAGATGTACAATTCTTGCTACACTATCGTGAAGTTCTTTGTACTCCTTTTGAGCAAGTGTTTTGCATTCAGCTGTCGGGTGGGCAATCGATTCATCCCTCTCTCCGCAAAGTCTGCACTTTGCACTTATTACTTGACCATCTCTATTCTTCTTTATCCAATTAGTTCTGAGGGCCTGGTCTTGCGCGGCAAATACCAAACCCTCAGTTTCCTTCTTCAGAAATCCTTTCCTTATCTACCGCCATGACTCAACACTACTTGTAGCTTCTGTGTCTCTAAGGAATTTACCATGCAACTGCTTTTCTTTCCACTGATTGCGTCTTTCTTCCTGGCTTCCTTCTTGGCTGTTTCAGCAGTTTCATTAAATTCTGGTAAAACTCCTTTATTTCTAGCTAGTTGTAACAACCTTTCTGTTGACTTTTCCATATATAAGGAAAGATTTATTTCTTCGTTGTCCACACATTCTACAATGCTAAGGAGTCCTTTTCAGTCTTCTTTCCGTGAGATGTATAGTCTGCCAGTGTCACTCCGTGGGTGATGCATTCTGTTCATAGCCATAATCTTTCTAGTTTTCCTATCCATTACTCACAACTCTTCTTTTGTCAAGTTGATACCCGCAACCTAAGGTCCTAGAGTTGCATGTCCTTCATGTCCATAACCCTTCGAATGATTCTAGCTGTTCCAAGTAATACTGTCTTTTGCAGCATTTCAACTGGTATTAAAGTCCCAATCTTTTCCAAAAACCCTTCAAGTCTTTTTGATACCGTTCCCAGGGCACCAACAACTATTGGTATGACTTCCACTTGATTTAACGTCCACATTCTTGATATTTCCATTTTCAAATCCTGGTACTTTAAAATTTTTTCCAATTCTTTCGTTCCCACCCTATTATCTCCAGGTAGTGCTATGTCAATAATATACACTGTCTTCTTTTCTTTGTCCACTATAATTAGATCAGGTCTCCTGTGCTCTATTTCATGGTCACATTGAATATTGAAATCCCACAATTACTTATGATGACTATTTTCTAACACTCCTTGTGATTGGTGTTCATACCATTTGTTTGCATGTTCCAAGTTGTATTTCCTACACAATTCCCAATGGACTTTACGGCGTACATTGTCATGTCTACCCTTGTACTTCCCTTGCGCTAACTTGCTGACCACACATTCTACACAAAGTTGAGCTTATTGTCCTGTCAATATGGAATTTAACGTAGTTTGTTCTTATAGCTTGCTCTTGGGCCGCAAAAATCAACGCCTCAGTATTAGCTTTCAAGTCCGCATTTGTGACCCACTCCCAGGATTTTTGTTTCTCCACATCATCTCCATGATCTCTCACAAATTGTCCATACATCTTTTTCTCTCTCCATATTATCTCCTGTTCTTCCTCTTCTATTCTTTTATATTCTGTTGGTTGAATACAATCTGCGGTTTCTATTATATTCCCTGCCCTCACACACACCATAAATGGCTCAACACTATGTTTAACATACCAGCCCATACTGTTTTTTTCCTCTTCGAATGCAGCTTTCAGCACTAACAAGTCCACGTCCACCTCTTCTCCTCGGTATATAAATTCTGTTAATATCATTCTTTGGGTGTAACGCCCCATTCATTGTCATAAGTTTCCTTGTCCGTCTGTCCATATCCAATAAGTCATCTTTATTCCATCGCATTATTCTTCCACTATATCTAAGTAGCAAAACAGCCTATATGTTGATGGCCAATATCTTATTTCGTCCGTTCAATTTTGATTTAAGCACAAGTTTCAGCCTCCATACATACTCCTTTCTAAATATTGTCTTCATTTAGTTTTCCATGACTTGGTTAAATTCCGGTATTCCTAAGTACTTGTACCCGTCTTCATCCATTTGCTTCATTACCTGGCCATCAGGCAATATTTTACCATCCCACTCGACTACTTTCCCTCTCTTTAATATTAGTACTGCACATTTCTTTCTACCAAATTCCATTCTGACACCTGTGCTAAAAAGGTGCACCGTCCTTACCAGCGAATCTATGTGGTCACTAGATTTCCCATATAGTTTTAAATCATCCATGAACAGTAGGTGGTTGATTTTATGTTTCTTTTCCTTAAGTTCATATCCTGTGTTTGCTTTTCGGAGGTTGCTTGACAAGGGTATCATACATAATATGAACAACAGTAGAGATAAGCTATCGCCTTGAAAGGTTCTTCTTATGTTTACACTCCCTAGTGATCCGCCACACGATGTTAAATCCGTTCTCCAATTCTCCATGCATGCTTTAAGAAATTCTTTAACATTTTCCGCTATACCAGACATCTCAAGGCATTCTATGGTCTATCAGTAGTTTGTCTTTTGTGCCTCTGCATTTTTTCCTACACCCTTTTTGTTCCTGTGGTAGATCACTCGTTTCAAGGTATGCATACACATGTTCTGCGATCACTCCAGTCAACAATCTCCACATGAGTGGTAAGCATGATATTGGCCTGAAACTATCAGCAGAACGTCCTTTATTAGGATCTTTCAGGCACAACACTGTCCTGCCAGATGTCATCCACAAAGGTATTTTTTGCTTTCCGCAGACCATAGCATCTAATTGCTCTGCAATTCGCTCATTGCACGATGTTATCTTCTTTAACCAATATCCCTGTACACCGTTGGGTCCAGGAGCCTTCCAGTTAGGGATCTTTCTGCACTTTGTCTCCACCTGTGTTTTTGTGATTCTCATCTCTTCTTGCTGTAAATCTATGCTGGCTCTCTCAACTTTCATTTTCTTTGGCCACTCAGCATCTTCCCTATGACTAATCCCAAATTTCATTCCAGAATGTTCTACTCTCAGCCGTGTCAGGAATGATCTTTTCCATGTTAACTTGTTCATTTATCTCTGCATAAACCTTGTTCTGATCTATAGTAAACAATCGATTTTGGTGGTACTGCTTAATTCTTTTTTCGTACCGTCGAATCTTTGATGCTTTTGCTAATACTCGTTGTTTCAACTCTTCTATCACCGTCCCAATTCCTGTAGTGTTAATTCTGTATTTTCTTTCCAGGATTGAATACCTCTCTCGTGATCGTAATTCACCTTTTCTTTTACGCTCTAACACTCCTATATCCCTTCTCAATTTCTTGATGTCTCCTTCTATTCTTCTCCTCCACCATGGTTCTTTGCTTCGTTCATTATTACTTGTTGTTTTCACTCGCAATTTTTCTGCTATATACATGCTCACTGCCTTCAGCAAATTATTTGTGTCTGTGACATTTGTTATTTCAAAATACGTAATAGCCTTGTTCGCTTTCTGTGCGATAATGTTCAACCTTATCCAATCTATTCTTTTGAGTGTCGTTGTTGTTTCGAACTCTCCTCCATTCATAATCTCCTTGATTCTAAACAGTATTTCCAGTTCCTCCTCAGATACATCTGGATTATTTTGCCAGTTATTCTCCGGTTCTCCACTTTCGCTGTCACTAGATTGTGCATTACCGTCAATATCACTACTGCTCTCATTGTCATCTTGCCTTTGTACATCCCCATTATCAACTTCTCTAGGTTGTTCTACTTCATTTGTTACATTTGTTCTACTTCATTTGAAACTGACACTACCACGACTCGAACTAATGGCTGCCCTCACCGCCGCTAGATTAGCTGACTTCACGAAGAGAGCACTCACATCGACCATCAACATCTTACCAGTCAGACTGTGGATGGACAGCCAAATTGTATTATATTGGTTGTATGGGAACAAACGGCTCGAGCAATTCGTGAAAAACCGTGTCCAAAACATCAAACAGCTCTTTACAGAATCAGTGCGGGATACTGCTCCACATCCAACAATCCTGCCAACCTTCTCACAAGAGGAATAACCGCAACCCAGCTTACCTCTTCACTCCTTTGGAGACATGGCTAACGTCAGAACAAGAGCGGCCATCTTGGCCCGCTACGACTTCTCATACAATCACAACAGCAATCACGACCGTAGAGATTTACGACGGGAGATCTACTACCTCTAGTCGGAAGGCAGAAACCACAAATACACAAGACCAGCCAGGCATTCATCATCTCATGCAAGTTTTCAACTACAGCAGTCTTAACAGACGTTTACGTATTACAGCTTATGTCCTCCGATTCATCACAGTTTTAATGAAAACAGGATCATCTACCAGCCCTATTACCGCCCAAGAACTAGCACATGCTGAGAAAAGATGGATTCACAATTGCCAACACTTGGTATATCACGAAAAAAAGAAGAACATCAAATCGAAGTCATCCCAACGTACACCACTCGCTCGACAATTACGCCTTTACCTTGATCATGATCACCTACTTCGCTGCGGCGGGAGAATACATAATGCACCTTTAGATACATCATCCAAATTCCTGTATCTCCAACCATAGAATCATCCTCTCACAGCACTAGTGGTGTACAACGCTCACGCAAACCAATTCCATAACGGAGTGAACTCCACAATGACTGCATTGCGTCAGACCTAGTGGATCCCCTCCATCCGTCAATACATACGAAAACTGCTTAGACGCTACGTAAGCTGCCGGAAAGTCATTGGACAATCGTACAAAGTACCGGACCCTCCTCCTCTTCCTAAATCAAGAACAGCAGAAACAGATCCCTTCACGACGACCGGAGTGGACTTCACGGGAGCTCTCTACGTGCGCGATAACGCCCGCGAAACAAAGGCGTACACCTGTCTCTTCATGAACGCAATCTCTCGAGCCGTTCATTTAGAGGTTGTTACAGACCTGTCGGTAGAATGCTTCCTAATAGCATTCCGTAGATTCTCAAGTGGCAAGTCTCTACCGCGGAGGATGATTTCTGATAACGCGTCAACCTACCTATCGGCAGCCAATGAACTCAAAGAATTATTCCAGTCGCATTCACTGAAAGAATCTCTCAGCAAGCACGGAGTAGAATGGAAATTCATCCCAAAGAGAGTCCCCTGGTTTGGGGGATTCTGGGAACGCCTTATTGGTCTTACTAAAACCACCCTAAAGAAGATACTTGGACGGACACACATAAACTCTCAAGGCTTACAGACAATAATAGTTGAAGTTGAAGCTATTCTTAACGACCGCCCGATAACTTACGTCTCATCTGATGTTGACGACCCCGAGTCCTTAACACCATCGCATTTGCTCTATGGAAGGCGAATTACAAGACTTCCTCTCCCGACCTTTGAGGAAGACGAGATACACGCTCCCAACTTGGACAACAGCCTTGAGATAAAACGAAGAGCCAGCCGGCAGTCGATGATCTTACAACGCTTTTGGCCACGATGGAGACACGAGTACCTCACATCACTCCGTGAGTTCCACAAGGCAAGCGGAAGCAACGACCAAAAAATCCGTGTAGGCGATGTGGTGTTAGTGCATGAAGACAAGCCCAGGGTGAGTTGGAAGCTTGGAGTAATAGAAAGCCTGTTGCATGGAAACGACGGATTGATTCGAGCTGCAAACATCCGTACCAGCAACGGTAGAACAAATAGACCGGTATCTCTCCTCTACCCTTTAGAAGTCTCATCCAAGCAAGAAATACAACCGATCGTTGAAAATAAAACCTCCCAAATGTCACATCTGGCAAGTTCCGGAAAACACCATCTGAAGAAAGAAGTGGCTATAATGGCACGCAGAAGGATTGCAAATTGGACCACAAAACTTGGCCTCCCATACGAGGATGTCGAAGATTAGTTATTTTGTTTACATGAAGTAATTTGACAATCAGTGGTCAGCGGACGAACCACGTGTTGAGTTTCGGTTATGGACGATGCTGGGGGTGGGCGGCTAGGCGGGCTTTTTTAGCTAACCTCCACAAGATGCGATGTAGTTCTTCTTTCAATATCAAATAAAACATATTCGTGTGTGTTTATAAACAAACATATACAGATGTTGACTATTTAAATAACTGAGAAAAGGTGCAATATGATCGGGGGAAGCAAAAAAGCAAAAAACAATCATCGACATATCTGCGGTAATAAACGGGCTTAAATTGAATGGGACAGTTAGAAAGCCAAGAGCGTTCATGCCAGGAAAGAAAAATATCGGCAAAGATAGGACCCAGGGGAGAACCCATGGCAACGCCATCAGTCTGTTCAAATAAAACACTATTAAAGAAAAAGTAGCAATTCTTAACTGCAAAACTTAGAAGTTTATTTTGCTTTTCCAGCATTCCTACGCCACTGAACTTCACGTACTTGAACGATTAGAACGTACTAACTGTTAATCCGGAAGACATGGAAGAACTTTGTTCGTTCCTGGAACAATTAAATTCGAAGCTCAAAAAAAGAAGTAAAAATTGTTGAAACGTTGATGTAAAGATCGCTCGGAACATATTTAGCTTGTAAGCTGCCCCATCTGATGTACGATCCCCCGGCGTAGATTAATAGACGTCTTTTAATTAAGAAATAAAAACTATTTTGCCGAGCTTATAGTCCAGGGGTCACCAACTGGCGGACTGCGGTCCGGATCCGGACTCTGAGAGGCTTTTATCCGGACCCCTAGACATTTTTTGTGATACTAATATTAATTTATAGTTTCACTTAAAGAATTTGGAAATAAACTTCTAACTAAGAAAAGCACAAAAATGTTTAATAAAATGTTGAAGTTGCCACTATATTTTTTCCATGAATCATAGTTACGTGTAATATCTCGTGGTTACGGACCCCACAGAGGGAGAGAGTTGAGTAACTGGACCCCCTGAATTTTAGTTAAATACCTCTGTCATAGCCCGATCCGAGCACATGGAGAAGGTTGGAAGAACTCGAAAGCTGCTGTGTACGCCTGAGACCCAAGTCGAGGGTTTACACAGCCGCTTGAGAGTTCTCCCAACCTCTCCGATTGTTTGCATCCGGCTATATGCACACAGCAAAACAGTTTCTATTTCTTTTATAAAATAAGTAAAGAATTAAGCAATAACAATTGTGAATAACGAACTTTATTTTCAATATGAAATGGTAAGTTCTCCTTATTAGTTCATATACCAATCAAAACTTCCTATTCGCGCCAAGAACAAATTCTGGAGTTGGTAAACCAATCAGAGCTTCGCAATTACGCCAAGAACAAATTCTGGCGTGAAGCGGTGCCTGTGATGTCATAACTGTGTTTGCAGAGCCTGTTATAAAATAAAGCATCCTACACACGCTCTGATTGGACGAGCCTCATTTTCTCTCAGAGTACAAAGACACGGTTGACGTCATTTTCATTTTGTATTAGAGTACAGAGACATGAATGACTTCACGAAAACTCGAGAAAACCTTTTTTATTGTATAAAACATATAGAAAATAGCTCTCGTGTCTCTGTACTGTTATAGAAACACGAATGACGCCATTTCAATCAGAAAACAGTCGGCTGCACCTTGTGTTTTCACTAGGCATTTTTCTGGTTGAAATGACCTCATTCATGTTTCTATCACAGCTTAAATTGTTATGTTTAGCTGTTAAGAATGGTGATTTTTTATTTAACAATTATCTCTACGAACAGGTCGGTGATGTGGCCATGGGCTCCCCGCTTGGTCCTTTATTTGCTAATATCTTCTTGGCTTTCCACGAACGTAGTTGGTTAACCAACTGCCCTCTAGAATTTAAACCTCTTTTCTTTCGTCGTTATATTGATGATTATTTTGTTATTTTTCGCTCTCGTAACTATGTTCGTCCTTTTCCAGATTATCTCAACTCACAGCATCCCAATATTACGTTTACTAGTGATTTAGAAACTGATTCTACACTTCCTTTTTGGACACTTTGATTAATCATTCTAGTGATGGTTTTTCCACTTCGGTTTATCGGAAATCAGCTTTCACTGGTCTGTTCACTAGTTTTGATAGTTTTGTTCCGTTATCGTATAAGCGTGGTCTCGTCTATACTCTACTTGATCACTATTTTAAAATATGCTCTTCCTTTCACCACTTTCACGCTGAAGTTCTTAATCTTAAAAAACCCCTGCTTAGTAATGGTTATCCTGAGGTTTTAACCTCAATCCAATATTTTTAACTGTCTGTAGTCTGATTTTATAGATAGTTTAATAATCTCATGTCATTGCAGTATTGGGCAATTCTTTTTTTTTTCGCCCTCCCACTCTGTAATATTGGTGAGCAAAATCCCCAGTCCAACAAATAAAAAAAGTGTGGCCTTCTTCTTCAACAGGCTGATTTTTTTTTGATTTACCTTTTTAGTTACCCCAACTACAAGTAATAAAACTCAATCTGAAGAAAGCACCAAATCTGTTGTCACATCAAGTTCATCCACAACTGAGATTTCTACTACCCAAACGAGAAAAAAAAAACTCACTTCCAAAACCGGTACTACAACTGAGGGTAATTATATTACTACCGTAGCTCTTTGATTACTTACTGGTGGTTAGTTGTTCAAAGCAGGAGCGCCTTCAGGATTATTTTTTTACAAGAGGGGTTGTAGAGCTGAATCTAGAATTTTAATAGCAGGGTGCTGCTTAAAACTAAAGAATTAAGTGCAAATCATACAATTTTGTCAGGATATTTTGACCAAGGGGGAGTGCTACCTGGTAACAGCCCACTAAATCCTCCGCTGCAAAGCCTCACCCAACAGCCAAGCATATAGACGGTAGAAGACTTCAGAAGATTATGTTCGTAAAAGTGTCATATTATGCTACAGACACTGCTTCTAATTTTGTAAAATTATCTCCTAATTATGCCAGAGTTGTCAAAAAATCCTCGTAATTTTCAACAATATATTGACCAAATAACGAGATTTCTACGTAGTATGTAACATAGTTAAAAATGCAGAGTTAAAACAAGAACCCTTGTTTCTTGTTTAAAGGGTGTGATTGTATTCGATGAACCACGTGTAAGTAGATCGAAACCTATTTAACGAGAAAGACTCTTCAATAGTTAACCCTGCATCTCGTATTTTAGCATTCGCGATGCGACTGGATGTGAGGAGTAGAGACAACTTAACTTTGCTACGAGGCGGAATTCGTTGATGAATGATGAGGGGCTTGTCTGCATGCATTCTAAGAGGTACAGGAACAAATTTCGGACGAAAACTGCATGTTTGGGGGAGATCTATAAATGAGCTTTGGAATGATGCATCACTTTATGAAATTGGATGAGCGCACACAGTTGGTTAACGTTTTAAAAAACAGTCTTACTTGCTTTTAATCAATACCCTGGCTGGCTTAACATTGGTCAATTCTCTGTACACACATAAAATCGACAAAACAGACAAAAAATACCACACTCGACATTTTTATGTCTTTTATGGTTCTCAAAATACCAACAGGTAAAAATTATACCCGAGCATTGCTTTTTTAAACGATATGCTCCGTTTCCCCCTATTATGTCAAAAATAATGCTAACACAATCTGCTAAAGTCCAGATGGTACTGTTCACTCGCCAAACCTGCCCAAACTATTAACCAATGGAAAGGTAAATTTATCCATGGAGAGGACTTACCCACCGGACAGGTTATCCCGGTTTTGGACAACCGCTCCCTTTGGCCGGTAGTGCGAAAGCCGGTGGTTAATCCGGGGCATAAGTCCCACTGGGTGAACACCGCTATTCATTCTTTCAACGACATATTACCACTAATCCGCGATGCCGTCAAAGACGTTATCAGGAGGGGTGGTGTATCAATAATGTGCCTGCCCCACTGAATTGTGATTACAGAGGTCAATTCCCGGAGGTCTATTTGCGTCTTATTAATAGAAACGTCATCAGTGGTTCAGTGAGGGTAAATAGGGGACCTCTTCCTCAAAACGATCGTCCCTGATGAAGAGACCAGACCGGAGTGTCGTAACGTTGGGTTAATAATGGTAGTTTTGTAAACTACGTTTAAAGCTTTTCAAGCCAGAGAGGCGTCAAACCAATCTGGTGAATTACAGTTCTTGTAGTCAACCGCATACAAACTGCGATTTTTACCAGAAAAATCGTTCACGAAGTATTGGTGGATGTAAATCCTCCTAATCAATTGAATCAGAAACCGAACTTAGGGGAACCACTGATATATAAACTGTAACTCCAAATATTGTCAACATATTTTTGTTGAACATTATCTACGTTTTAACTCGGTTTTAGTCATCATCAGGAATGCCGTTGTTTTGTATAGAAACTGAACTTGATTGTTGTGTTTTTACAGGCCCAAACCCTTCGAGGAACTATACCGAGAATCAACTTCTTCGTGTTATTGAGCATGAGCAAAAAGAGATCAATCTGCTACTCCATAGTTTCAAGGGTGAGATTCAGTTGTTCTTAGAATTTTCGTGTAGATCAGTGATTGTATGGGTCCACAATTGAACTTTTTGACTTCTTACGTTGATTTCTTCTTATACGTTTAACAATATTTGGTATAAATGAGAACCTATAGTAATATATTCAGGATTTGAGCTGCCGGTTTTCCAAATCCCCTAATCCCAATCTAAGTCTGACTTGGCGGGTATAATTAATTATAAATTCGAAAAAAATGCTAATCAAACGATTTCCTAGCTCCTTATTTAAATGTTCTGAAAGAGAGTAAATGATTTTTATATGGAGAGTCGGCAGCACTCTTGTAATATTTTTGTCCAACTTTTGGCGCCTTGTCGATCGACTTCTTCGAATATATGCATAAATCGAAACAAATATCGCTAATTAAAATTGATTTAAAGTCATTCGATTACGATGCCACTAAGACCATTTCTAGTTTTTTTGTTCTTTAGATATGTCAGTTTGTCGGTTGTCATAGACCATCAAAAGCTGTCAGTTACGTTTAACGTTAACTAATCCGCTAATTACTTTTGCATTGGTGACACAGAACGCCTTGGAAATAAGAAAGAGAGCGACGAGAAGAAACACGACCAAGACAAGAAACAGGACAAAGAGAACAAAGATAGAAAAGAGGAAAAAGATAACAAGGAGAAGAATGATAACAAAGAGAAAAAAGAAAACAAAGAGAAGGAAAATGACGAAGAGAAGAACGATAACAAAGAGAAGGAAAATGACGAAGAGAAGAAAGATGACAAAGAGAAGGAAAATGACGAAGAGAAGAAAGATGACAAAGAGAAGGAAAATGACGAAGAGAAGAAAGATGACAAAGAGAAGGAAAATGACGAAGAGAAGAAAGATGACAAAGAGAAGGAAAATGACGAAGAGAAGAAAGATGACAAAGAGAAGGAAAATGACGAAGAGAAGAAAGATGACAAGAGGAAAAAACTAACGAGCCACACAGCAAAAGAAATAAAGGCAACGGAAAGGAGGAACATGATAAAGACAGAAAACTCCAAAATAGTACGTATAAATGGATTATTCATCATTCGTTGTTTTTGGATTCCCTGAAATGTCCATCAAATATCCCTGAAACATAAATGCCTGTTACGAGAGAGAGAGAGATGCAGAGAGAGACCGAGAAGAAATGTCCGATAGAGAGATAGACAGACACACAGATAGGCAAACAAACAGACATACAGACAGGCAGATAGATAGACAGGCAGAGTACTGTAGTTATTGCTAATTACAATAGATTTTTAAAGTCGCTCCGCACCCGATATCATTAAGAGCATTTCTAGTCTTTCCTTATTTATACAATGTCAGATTGCCATTTGTTTTAGACCCTCAAAAGATGTTAGTTAAAGTTAACGTTAATCGACTAATTACACTTGGTTTGGAGACTTAGAAGACTGGTGAATGTCGAAAAAAATTTATTTAGGCTACTTCCCAAAGACGGCGTTTCATTTAGGGATAAATTCTATTTTGTTTCTTGTTGTTATGAACGAGTTTTCTATCTTCTCTAGAAAACACTAATTCAAAAAGTTCTTCATCGCCTGGTCAAGCAGCGATTGTATTTCTAGTGGCTGTCGCCTCGATGTTTGGAATATATGCTTTGTATCACAACAAAAATAAGGTACTGAAAGCAATCATTGGCATAGCAAAGACGAAGTCAGGCTTGCTAATAATTCATAGGAAAAGAAAAAGATGGGGAGGAGACGGGAGGTCTTTTTCGTCTCTCGTTTGGTCAGTTTTTAATAAATTTAAAATTATATTTGATCACTTCAATTGTCGGCTTGTTTCGGTTGAAATCCCGAAGAGAAAACGTTGGGGTTCAAAACGACCCTGTCCTTAGCCCAAGAGTTAAAACCTGGATACAAGGTTCGTTTAGCAGATTCATAAGTGGCTGCGTGATGATGCCGGTCTTCCCTTCGAGAAAACAACATAAACTGTGAACAAGCTAACAAAAGTAGGTAGAGAAGACGGCAAGCGAGCATTTCGAAATCTGTGTTTTGTCACTAACATCAAACAATTGATGTTATAGTGATAAAATCATAGTAAGAAGCCCAGAAAAATCCACTATTGTAGACGTCCCTTGTTATAATTTGGGCGCTAAGAATTGGTACTTGTGAAGTTAATCTAGAAATTAGGAAAGGCAATATCAGATATCAAAAAAGCAATGTTTCAATGTGATCGAAAGATTGATCAATCATCGATAATCATGAAATTTTCTATCTGACTCAGACTATTTTAACCTTTCTCTAATGGCTGTTTCGTCTTGCTTTACAGATTATTGCTGTATTTATTGAAGGTCATTCTTCAGGCGGGAATGAAAATCGCAAACGCTACAAGAAGCTGGACACCAAGGACGAACCTCAAGCCAGGATTAAGAAAAGCAACGAAGTTTATGTCTACTAAATATATCAAACTCTTGAAAGGAGGGACTGAAAGGGAAAGGAAAAGGAACTAAATTAGTATTGTGTAGCTAAACTTTTACTATGATTTCGTATATCAATAATTAAGATGTTACTAAGTTTACGTCTTCAGGAACATTACATAGTGAAGAAGTAAAATCAGAAAAAGAATGAACCACTCACGACTTTTGTCTTACTCTTGAAGCGCCAGATTGTCGACGTCTTTAGATTTGTTGACGGAATATTTACTCATGTTTTCTGTTATTGAAAGTCGATTGGAGTTAGGCGTTTCGCTTGAGATTACTTAATTATCTGATTTTATTATCTTTCCTTGCTACAGAATCTTGACAATAGACTAATTCCGATACTACAGTCGCTTAATTGCAGGATTTTCAAATGGTCCGGCCGTCATAATAGTTCGGAGTAAGACTATGCAAAAAACGCTAAAAGACACGAAGAAACTTGATGATACTCTTGACAAATACTTGGCAAGTACGGTGACCGCGCGTCCTCTTTCCCCAGACAAGTCTTCCTTTTTGTATCACAAATTTTTGCTCGGTTGATTAATAAATTCCTTCAAAATGTCCGGTTTAGTTTTGAATTACTTGTTCCGCATAAATTAAAGAAAATTTATAATAAAATAAAATTTTTAAAAAATGGCCACCAGTTTTGCATATCAGGCCTTGTGATGAGTAATTTCTCTCACCAATCCCAGACACTGTGTCCCGGTCGTGTAATTTTGTCGCACAAATTAAAGCATGTTCCACGAACACAGTGCTCAAACGTAAATGTCGCTTCACAGATGAGTTTAAGAAAAAATTCCCCTTTTTCAACTTGAGCGGGATTAATGAGAAGCCGAATGAACTGTCTGCAAAACTGGTACTAATGTGTCATGTTCAAATAAAGACAGTAAAGACCTGGAAGCCCACATGGAAACAACTAAAGAGCAAAATGCCTGTTAGGGGAAAGGACACCTCTAAAGCAGTTTTATTGTGCGACCGAGCAAAACAGAGGACGCGGTCAATTCAGGCGAGGGAGCTTTAGCATTTCACACAGTTAAACACCACAGCAGCTACAGATCGATGGCAGCGCCGGCGAGAGAATTATCGGGGCCCGGGGCAAAACTTTTCTTGGGTCTTATTTATGACATCATAGGAATCATTTCATATCTTCAAAACCAACCCATGCTAAATCCTTCCAATTTTGGGGGCCCGGAGCAATTTGCTCCCCCTGTCCCCCCTCTCGGCGGCCCTGATCGATGGATTGCACCAGTGCCTTGTCTAAGATGGTATTCCCAGATTCCGAGATAGCGAGAAAATTTTCAAGTGCACGGACGAAAACGGGAGCGATTATCAATGCAGTTATAGCGCCGCATTCTGTCGAAATTACCCTAAAAGAACTCGAATGAAAGAAATACCGTACTGTGGCGCTGTTACACATGGGAGCAACGATGGTGCAGTTAAAACATTCCCAGTCACTAATCCAGTATTTCGACTGGGAGAATGGTGGAGCACAGACAAGATTGGTCGAAGTCAAATACACCCTTAATGAGACGGCAGATACCGATCAGAAACTTATTTTGTAACATCCCCTTCAAGTTTGCGAACAATTTAGTGCCTCTCTTATCACATACGATCCCTCTGTAGTGTAGTCTTAATCATTCGAGTCACGTGGATGTTCCGGGATATCCCGGATGACCGCGAGAGATGAGGGCGGGAAAGTAAGCGTTCAGACATAGACGTATGGAGATCAATAAAGTCTCACGGAAGAACATTACACCCTCCAAAATTTGTGTTGCAGTTGTCGGCGGTAAATGCAATACATTTTGTAGATGCACTTTTCTTTTTCCACATTCTTTGACGTATTGTGCATTGCCCAGCACACATCTAGAATAATTGTGTTCATCACGGGGTAGACACACTAGAGATCGACATTGACAATAGCATTTTCAAAATCTACTCATACCGATTTCTTATTAACCGACTGTGAAGTCTGTATTGAAAAGTATTCGTCGCTCGGTCTGTCCGGAAAAATCCGGGGGCAATTACTTTCCCGTACAGACCGAACAAGGTGAGGTTAATAAGGAATTTATTATGTGGCTTTTGGTTTCCTCCTTCATCGTTTCTAACGAACGTTTTGTTCGTGAGTAAGCGGCTCGGGTTTGCTTGCTTGTTTATACCTATTACTTCATGTTTTTTGTATCAATTCATCTAGTTTGATGGCCAAAACTAGCCGGTCTGTACGAAATACTTATTGCACGGCTAGGCAGCCAATCAGTGTATGTAATTTTGCGTACAGACCGGATAGCGAGCTCAGTCATATAATAAGTCCACATATATACTGTGCACACTGAGAATTGAAGGAACACTGTGATTTTGTCGACATTGAGGATATAGAGAACTCTCCTTTCTCACGGCAAGACACGGTGATCGTCATTCCCAGGCATTAAATTAAGATTGCTGTAGATGTTTCTAGCCTTAAAGGCATTCTTTCTGTCACAGCAAAAAGTACCCTTGGTTTTAAAAATGTTTTTTGAAAATGAGTTCAGTCAGGTTTAACTCTGGTACATAATGCCACCTACCCTCACTAATGTATGTGTTCCACGCACGCATTCAAGAAACAGAAAGGATAACAGTTTACTTTTGGAGGTGAAGAAAATCTTGTAGACTCAACTCACTTTTTCTTGAACGTAAGACCGATAACTTCATATCCCTTAATGTTAAGGGAGTACTGGCACAAATGGCTTTGGTCAGGACTGTGATGAGTTCTACACTCAAGTGCAAAGCCTCTGCATTGCTTGTCTGGAGTATCAGAACAAGTGGATAACGGCCTTGAAAGAATCCTCTTCTTTCATGTCAATGGATCTGACCGAGACATCCGATTGGAATGATGCGGAAGCCTGTACCGTGCACTTAAGAGAGAAGGGGGTTCCAGTTGATGATGTAAAATGTTTTAATCAGTTCACCAATCTGAAGTCATTCACAGAAAGGTGCAACTATGATTGAGAGGTCAAACTCCTGCAAGCACGCCAGAAGGTGATCAAACATTTTGAACAGGCCAAGAGCTTTGAGAGTTACATAGAGCAACTGAAGATTGCTCTGATCTTCTTTGCTTTTCCCTATCACAATGCTCATGTAGAGAGATTTTTCTCACTGTGATGTAAAGCCAGTGGACAAAGGAAAGGAACCACTTGTTTTTCGCTATTCCCCCTCCAAAAAACACAAAAACAACGAAAACAACACCGTTAACAGAGTGTCCTCCATTTCGAAAACGAAAATATGGTCACCCTAGTTGGATGGTTGTTAAAAAATTATTTAAATGAATGACCATTATAAAGCAAGGATCCAGAAGGTTTTCTTTCACAGTGCAAATTTAAGGCGAGTTGGCACAATTGAAAGGAAATCTTTTGGCCAGCTGCGGGCATATTTAATTCGATATAGTGGTAAAGTCTGACGTCACAAATTCCAAGAACTCAATCGATATTTCTGACACACAGTTTCGCAACGAGCAAGATGAAATATCCTTACATGCAAAAAATAAAGTGTGTAAATTAAATTGTGCTTGTGACGGGGACTTTGAAATAAGTCAATTTCTTTCACAATTTACTGCTTTTTTGGCTCTGATTCCTTAGTTAGGAACCGTGCCAATAAAACATTGATTTGCTACTGGAAATCAGAATTTCCAATTTCAATGTACCGGCCCCATTTAACCTATACTCTTCAATTTTGGGTAACACAAAAAAGGGAAATATATTGGGGAGGGGGTACTGTCACTTTGAAAGTGAAATGGAAAAACTATTTCGTGTTATTCGCGAGGCAAATTCACCAGCAGTATTTACTAGCTTTGGAAAAAGCCATGTAATCACGCAAATAGTGGAACGTGCGAGTCCGTCCCTGTTATATTAGCTGCAACCCGAGCTGAAGGAAGTTGGTATGTTGATATTACATCTGCTATGAGAAAATTTGCAGAAACTAAATAATAATAATAAAATAACTATGATATTTACAATACAACACTGTACACCAGAATTGATTATATCTTGATTACTCAGCAGGATAAAATTGGACAAAATAAGATTTGACCGGTACACGTCAACCGGTTGATTGGACCTGTCTCAGTTTGTCACTGAATATGACGTAGTCTGTTGGCAAAGGAGAATTCTAAGCTTGACAACTATGTGAGTGGAATTTGAACCCGCATCAGGTGCAGGAAACTCGGGTCTCGAAGGGTTGGGGGCGAGGTCGCTCAGCTCTTTGGTCCGGGAGTCTCAATAAATGAGTAATGGCCGCTCGCCGATGAAATTAGGCCAAAAAGCGAGTAATATTGTATTTTATTTTGGTATGTTTTACGGTCTTATTTCTTTCAAGTATAATGAAAATAAGACTAATGGTGTTTTTGCAATAACTAAAAAATGTCAAAAGCTCAAGAAGAAGGGATTTCGCCAAAAAGTGGCCCTGTGATAGGACAAGTTCCTGCTGTTAACAACTCACCAAGTGTATCCGATTCATCTGATGGCGACGAAGAAGAGTTGGACGAGGATTCCGCGGTAATTATTACTCGTGGGGCTTGTTATTTTAGGCTTAAGACTTAAAAATTGTCTAATAATTACATGGGCTTAATTTCTGGATATTTTTAACATATAGTGTGGCATAGGCAAAAATTTCGAAATTAGTTTTCTTTGAATGGCTTGTGGCTGGTAATGAAAATGTTGATCAAGTCGGCCCGGTGAGGTCGATTTTAGGCAACGCATTTCCCTGATGTTTTCAAGTCCCTAGTGAGTTCAAATCATTGCCATTCATCGTTTTAAAAGCTAATTTAAAAAGTATCATGTCTTTGTTTCAAGGGTTACAACGTATTTTAAGGAAGTCGAATAGATGTTAAATGTTGTTTTACCATCCATTTAGTCAAGACTCAGGCTTTGTCTTAGACGTAGTTAATCGAGCTTGTCTCTGTTGCCTTCCCAAATTAGGAATAACAGAATCTTTGCTAGAATCCTGGCAACGTGTGATGTTAAAAAGAGCTACTAAAGCTTTGAAATTCTTTGATGTCGTGGTCACAGCAGTTTTTGTGTACTTTAGAGATTGTGGCACATGTCACAACCAATCGTAAAACTACCTATGAAACTGTAGAAAAAAAAATTTACCTGAGAGTATGGCTTGTGTTTTTCACCAGCCAAAGTTTGTGAAATATTACCAAAATCTCAACAAAAGTACTAAATTGTAGAACTGATGGCTTTAACACATACTCAATTCCAGCTTAAGTCGCAATTTTTTACTCAAAATTGGACTTCAGTCATTTTCTAAAACCTCATAGACATGTGTTGGATTTAAGAAATACCAAGTGGATTTCCATGATTGAAAACTGTGATTTAAATGCTTAGGATGTTGTGAGACTTGAGAAGAGCATAAGAAAGCACAAGCCACTTAGCAAGTGTTTTTAGGTTTTCAAAGGTCAAACAACATCCCAAGTGTTTCGATCACAGTGTCCAAACATGGAAATCCATTTGATCCATTTTAATTTAGGAAATAACAAACAGATAAAAAGCTTTAACTTTTGTGAATGTCTGGAGGATATAAGCAATTCTTCAATTACTAATTATTACCAAGCTTATAAATATCATACTTTGGTCAATAAAGTAGGTCACTTTAATTTGGTGAAAAGGAAAAACTAAGGAAGTGTTTTTTAACTATTTGAAAGTCAAGCAATGTTCTGAATGTTTGGATTGCAATATTCAAACATTTAAAACCATTACATATTTCTTTTATAAAATAATTAGAGGTATATGAAATGATTAAAATTGGCATAAAGAGTTAAATTTGTGGAAGACGTTGAATGTGCTGTAACCAGATACATACAATCTCTGAGATGAAAGTTCATTTTCATTCCTGGTTTAAAGTGAACTCACATTATGGTTGACTGAAATGAATTAGATCTGTGAAAGTTAATATGAATAAAATTCATATGAAGTATATGAAATGGCACAGGTTGGATGTGTGCAAACTTATTGATGTCTTCTTCAGTTCTAGAAAACTTTTTAGATCAAACATTAAGAACACATTCTCATAATTTGGCAACAGTGAACTTGTGGAAGTTCTTCCTTATTTTGTACTTGTGTTGATTCAAAGCTCTGAGAGTTGGGAATTTCTAATGAACTGATCATCAAATATGCTGGTACTATGATTTTGCAAGATTCTGTTAGCCATGCTGCATCTAAACCTTACTGAGTGTTGATAACAGTTTTCATCAACTTGCCCATACTGATCCAAAATAATCACCTTGATCTCAAGTACAACTCTAAAAAGCTCTCTTGAATAGAGGGTTCTTCAGTGTAATGATAAAAGTGTGTTTCTTAATAGTTGATAGCTAACACAAATTGAAACAGGTGTTGCTCACTTGATAATACAAACTATTTGTTTGAATGCCATATTCACTTGGTTTAGAAAGTTAAGTTTCATTTTAGCAGTACTGTATAAACTACTTTACCAGATAACCAATTCAACCAGTTATAGATTACTACATGTTACTGTCATGAATTTTACTGTAACATTGGGGAAAGTGAACAACAAGAAGTAATTTAGTAAAAATTGTACCTATTTCATGTATTTGTGAAATATAATGTCCTGTAATTATTTGAAATTTGAACCAAACCTATACATTGGTTAATACTAAAGTTATAAAAGCCTTATGCCAAAACTGTCTTCATAGCTTTTAAATTATTAACATCTAATGTTTTCTGACACACTCAAAAGCAGCTTTTCTTTTCTTGCTGATTTTCCTGTTTGGGGTAATTCCAGCACTGTCTGATAAATAGTGTACCAGGTAGAATTTTGGAAATACGAGGTAATACCAGGCAATGGATGTGACTGGATACCAATATCTGGGTCTGGCACATCCTTATCAACTCTAGGATTTGTTTCAGACATTTTGACTCATTTTCTGATGAAAACACTTCTGGTCTGGCAGCATACTGAAGATCATCTGTGCATGCACTCAAGTGATCATGTCCTCTGAAGTGAATATTCTAGTTTTGAATTTTATCTCAGTTGTTTAACCCCTCATCAGGCAGATATCTCCTTCTTCCAAATAATATGATCAGGCATTAGCTGGAATAAGGTACTAAAAGGCCATGTTACTATTCAAGTTATTTAGCTATGCATTCCTCTGTTGAGGCTCAGGAGAGAAATAAGTACGTATGAAACTGCATTTTGAACACAGGCATTAATAAACAGAGAAGATAACTTACAAATTAGGGAAAATGACTGGCAAATCTTTGAAGATATGTTACAAATTAGGAAACGCTACGTTACAGATTTAGGAAAAATTACAGAAGAATTTAAAAAGACCAGTTAAAAATTAGGGGATGTGCTGGAGGTTACAAATTGAACAACAAGTTGCTATCATGGTAGATAAGTTCATAAATTAATGAAAAGTAGTTTACAAATTAGTGGTGACAAATGAAGGGTTAATGAAGATAAGTTAAGAATTGGGGAAGATAAGTTGGAAATTGGGAAAATTGGATGAGTTAACCCATCAATTTGCAAGGTTGCATTTTAGAATTTTACTCTAGCTAATACCAGAAGATTTTGTTTAGTTCTGCACCTTAACAGGTTAACTGCTTGCTTAGTTAACACTTAGAGGGGCAAGGACACCATTCATAAATTTATGCAGTATAATGCCTGATGATTTATTCAATTGAGTGAAATGTCTGCTCCACAGTTAATAATGATTCTGACTGTAACAAATTTGAGAAAATTAAACTGACACTAACAAGTTGCAGAAGCTGCAGCTGTGTGAGATTCTATTTAATTGCAAGGAAAAGAATTGAGGAAATAAGAAAAACATGAAAAACTGTGTAACTTAACAGAACATTTGCTCTACATTACAGCTGGAGTACATCCTTCGTGGAAAACAAGACTTTTTAACCTCAAAAATCATGTTACCTAGTGGCTCTGCTGGTAGCAGCAATGATGTTCGTACAAAAATTGATCCCGATACACAAGCTAGATTGGAAGCCTTGCTGGAAGCTGCTGGTAAGTTTCAACGATGAATAATGTTTGAACTGGGAAATGAATAGACAGGAAACCAGAAATGTTCATCATTAGTGCAGGGCAATGTCTAAACTCCAGGAAAAGATATGTTATCTGGTAACAGGGCTATCATATTACTAAATGGTGGTATCAGAATTAAAGTAAAGTGTCCTTATTTATACTGGATGATGCATTAGCTAGCTATGCTGTTCTCCCTGGAGGTCTACTAAAAGTCACTGCTCATGGGCCAAGTGTTACAGCAGGAGGAAACTGGAGCATGTGGAGAAAACCTGTGATGCTTCTTGGTTGAGTCAAACTGGATAACACATTTAATGGCTGGCCAACAGAAAAAATGTTTGTATTTCTTTGTAGAAGCAGTTCACTCCAAAGATTGTTGGCATGGGACATATTTAGTTCTTGTTCTGTGAAATACAACACATTGCACAGGCCATACTTGGAGTATCATGTGATTGGCAGTGCAGGTCTTAGCACACACTCCTTAAGTATTTAGATTTTTCACTCACTGCAATTAAATTTCGGTGCGGTAAATCAAAGCATTGCATAGTACTGGTAACCAACACTTCAACATTTCATCCATATTATTGACTGCAACAACTTGTTTGAAGAAACAACATTTGGTAATACAATCTTCTAAGCTTATTACCTTTGACTGTTTGAGACGTAATAAATTAATGACCTTGCAAGCAATTAGGTGGAGGCCATTAATGGTGAGATTTACTAGACCTGCTCGTTTAATATGTTAGATATTAACCTCATTAGTCACGTAATGTTACCAAAAGGGCAATGCCTGTAAATAGAACTTTATAAATAACATTTGGAGTTCAAATGTTGTGTCATATTATTTATGGCTGCTAGGTTTTGTTTTTGTTCACCATAAAAGGACGTAGACCCTTTACAAACTATATGCTGTGTGCTAACATTGAATGTTTGTCACACTCGTGTGCACTCCCAAATACAAGTAGCTCAAGGATGGTGATTTTGTCCACTCCCATGAATTTCTACCTGGTGTGGCCCTTTAAAGAAAATGTCGGTGGAGACATGAAATAAGAACAGAGAGTTCAATGACTTTGACTTCTTCTAATCTTAAAGGTGTGGCCAACTTGGCTGATGGTAAGGCTTTTGCTGATCCAGAAGTGTTGAGAAGATTGACTTCATCTGTGAGCAGTGCATTAGATGAAGCTGCGGCAGCCCTGACCAGAATGAGAACGCAGAACAATGGAGTGCCCACCTCTCCTAATCACACCACAGATGCAGGTCATTTGAGAATTTCACATCTACCATACTTAACTCTAGTGTTGTTAATAAACAACTTTGTTGTAGCCCAGTATCTCCTTACAATTTCCAAGCATTCCCTCACTTATAAAGAAACAAGTCAGGGTGGTACACTAGAGTGATGGTCTGATTGGTGAGGGGCCCATAATTTACATGAACAAATTGCAAGCAATCTATTATTTGCCTGGGGTCAGATACTTTAGTAAATGTTTAGCAGGGAGGGGTTCAATTTTTTTTAGGGGCTCAGCCCACTGATCTTCTTGACAAGTGAAAGGCTTACTGCAGTCAATGATTGGACCTAAAAATGAAGCCAAATGTAGTGGAAGTGAGAGCCTTATTGTCTTTTAATTTCAATTTCCTTCATACAGTAGTCATTTCTTTGTTGGTTTGGTGTTGAAACTGAACTCCAAATGACCACATCAGGTACTGAAGCTGATGGCCTAAATGAACCCCATGTCTGTCATTTTTGCCTTTTTCAATTGGAAGTCAACTTACGGGACTGTTATGGAACATTGACTTGAGCCAAATGATTAGATCTAAGTATGAGGCCAAAGTGGCAGACATGTAGGGCTTTTTGGTCCTCAGCTTCAGGGACCCATAACCTTTTGACTATAGAAGCTCTGCCATTGACAAGTAAAGTCATCTGGTGTTAGCTGGAGTAAAATAGTAGAAGTCTTATGCCACTGTGAAATAGTTATGGTGGTTTTCCACAAGGTAAGTATTCTAGTGAAGTGACAGTTTCTTTTGTCTCATGACCTTTTGGCTGGAACTAGTGATAAATCTTTTCAATTTTTGCAAAGTAAAGTTGATTCAGGCAATACAATATGTCTGGTGGAAAATGGCTTTACTTGGTCAACTTGGTCTGGCTTTTATAGAAGACATAAACCGATGACCAGTTCATGGAGTAGGAACCTGAAAGTGACAGTTAGAAAGGCTTTCATGTTGGCTGTATTTGGCTTCACTTTTTGGCCTGGCATCCTTTCACTACATGTAAAGTTCAATGAATCAGCTCTCCCACTATATTGAATTTCATGGGCTCTTCCCCTGTTAGTTACCTTTACCTATGATTCTTCATGAGTCAGTACAGGTAATTACATGATTTAATTTGCAAATTAGAAAAAAACATATATGAATGAGTTTCTCAAAGACTCAAAATAGCACTGGCCAGAAGGATGAGTGCTATTTGAGGCCTTTGAAAAATTCACAGGTGCTTCTTTCCAGACTGTTCAAGAAACCATGTGCATGAAAAAAATAATACAGTGCCAAAAATGAGATAATTGAATGAAAAAAAAAGTAATTCATTGCAAATTAGTGTGTTTTTTTTGTTTTTTTTGTTGTTGTTTTTTTTTTTTGTTTTTTTTATTTATTTATTTTTTGGAGGGATCGTGTTACCCTGAAATTGTACTGCTCTCAGCTAATGAGAATTGAGAAAATATTTCTTGTATAATATTACGCGAGTAACCGTCTGTTATAATGTTGCAGTGTTAAGTTCATTATCTTACGACCTTCTTGACTGAGAAAAATGAAGTTTTCTCTAGAACTTCCACTACGTGCCGGCATTTATGTTTCCTCTTTGACAAAGGAGATACCTTGTCTTTACCTGAACTTTGCTGTCAGTCTTTAGTGAGGCCAGTTTCTTTGCCTTGTCTGTTATCCTAAAACTCTTGTTGGAGAATAACTTGACAATTAGCCAATATTTTCAGATCGCAGCTCATTGTCTTAACCTTCATTCATGTAGGTATTCATAGTTTAGCAAATGCTTGTCTTGAAGGAAATGTGAACGCTGTGAGAAAGCTCTTGGAACAAGGATGGAGTGTCCACGATTCAACCGATGAGGGTGAAAGCCTGCTATCTTTGGCTTGTTCAGCAGGTAACTAAGGATTATTTTGTTGCCGTGAGCATACGTACGGTTTTAATTTGATTTAGTTTAATAACTTTAATTTGGAAATCTATCTATTTATATATCTGTCTGTCTTTCTGTCTGTCTTTCTGTCTGTCTGCCTGTCAACTTACCAATCTGTCTGTCTATCTGTCCGATTAGTGTATGTATATATATATATATTTACATGTATGTGTTTATGTATACGTTTATGTATGCGTATCCGTATGCGTATGCGTATGTATATGTATATGTATATATGAAAACATCAAAGTAAAAACTCTTTAATTTATTTAAAAATCCATGTTTCGGGGCCCTGACCCTTTATCAAGATCAAACTATAAGAGCCAAGCTTTTATAGTTCTTAAACATACATATACATATATATATATATATATATATATATATATATATATATATAAGTAAATACAAAAGACAAAATTTTGCTGTCGCTACTCCGAGTTTCACGCACTCAGGCGATCATCAGGCAACGTATGTATGTATGTATGTAAAGGTTATATACCGTGACCGAGGTGCTTAACCGATATCTAAACCTGAGGGCGAAGCCCGAAGTGTGATATATCGCTTAAAAACCGAGGTCAAGGTATGTAACCGAGATATATCATCGTTGGCGAAATTTTGAAAGAAGTATTAACTTGCCAGATAAACGTATAGAAATAGCGAAATTTCGGTAGAAAGCACACGAATGTCTTAGTGAGGTTGATAAGTTGTTTATCAACTTGCGGACAACAAAAGAAACTGAGCCAACGCTGATGTAATAATTGTTATTTCCCCTTTCAGGCTACTGTGAGCTCGCTCAAGTTTTACTAGCAATGAACGCCAAAGTTGACGATCGTGGAAGCAAAGGTGACTGTACGCCTTTAATGGAGGCCTCGAGTGGAGGATTCCTGGATATCGTGCAACTGTTGTTAGACCACGGAGCTGAAGTGAATGCTCAGTCCCAAGCTGGCAACACGGCCTTGATCTACGCATGTTGTGGGGGCTATGAAGATGTCGTAAAACTTTTGCTCGACTATGGCGCCTTGATTGAAGCTCACAACGAGAACGGGCACACTCCATTGATGGAAGCGGCTAGCGGAGGGCACGTAAATGTCGCCAAACTGTTGCTGGAAAGAGGAGCGTGTATTAATTCTCATTCTAACGAGTTTAAGGAGAGTGCATTGACTTTGGCATGTTATAAGGGTAGGTTTACACGACGAAGGGTTTCACATTTGTCCTTGCAGTGTCACCAATCGTTTTACCACCCAGCTGAGGCTCAGCACAGAAGAATGTAATATTACTAAAGGAAATCGATTTTACTAGATCTGCTACTGTGGCGTAAGGCGACTTTGAGTGTTTGCATATCATGGGTTAGTGAATCTCAGGTTCTATAACCTTGTCGCCCTAATGCAGTGGTTGTGTTTTCTTGTTTGTTCTTAGGTCATGTGGAGATGGTTAAATTTCTCTTGGACGCCGGTGCGGACCAGGAGCACAAGACCGATGAAATGCACACAGCACTGATGGAAGCTTCCATGGTGAGGGCTTATACCTTAATGTAATTGTAATGATGATAATGATGGTGGTGCTGATGAACTGATGGTGATGATGATGGTGGTGAAATGAGATGATGGTGACATGAGGTGGTGATGATTGTGATTGTGGTGGTGATGATAGTGGTCACGGTGATGACGTTAATGGTGATGGTGGCGGTGGTGATGGTGGTGGAGGTGGTGGTGATGGTGGTGGTGATGGTGGTTGTTGGCGGCGGGGATGGTGGTGATGGTGGTGATGGTGATGATGGTGATGGTGATGGTGATGGTGATGATGGTGATAGTCATGGTGGTGATGGTGTTGGTGGTGATGATGATGATGACAGTGATGATCATGATTGTGGTGGTGATATGTTGATGACGGTGGTAGTGTTATAATGTGGTCATAATGATGATGGTGATTATGATAGCGGTTTGATGGTGATAGTGATGGTGATGAATATGATGGTGGTGATGATGATGGGGTGGTGATAGTGATGGTAATGGTGATGGTGACGGTGGTGAAGATGTTGATTATGATAGTGATGATGATTATGATGATGATGACGACGATATGGTAATGCTATGACGGTGTTCGTTTTTGAGATAACACAACAGTCCTGCTAATTTGGTAATTAAGTTGTCCGTAGATACTACCATATAAATCTACTGTATAAAATCAGTATGATATTTTTAAATTTCATTTCTAGGATGGCCATGTCGAAGTAGCACGCCTTCTGTTAGACCATGGAGCCGAGGTTTGCCAACTAAAGTTTTACAAATTTTAAAACCCTGTGGGTCTAACCAGTTTTATATCTTTAGATGATATTATTGTTTTAAAAAGACTGTTTATGTGAACTTGGTATCGTACCCAAGTTGTCTGTCATGAATTAATAGTGCTGGAATTTTCCAGCCGACGTCTTTCACATCTCTGGGAAGTCATTCAGAGGAAACATTTAGAACACTATTTTACTTCTGTGAATATTGAATGTAGTTTTTATGATTGTGAGTTTCTCTTCCACTGCCTTCAAACTGCAAGGTAGTTTTGAAAAATTCTGTTCTACTACATTGACAAATTCGTCCGTGTTGCCTTCAGTAAAAGATTTGAAATCATTGATCTTATTTCTTATCTCCTCCAGGTGAACATGCCAGCTGATAGTTTTGAGTCGCCGTTAACTTTGGCTGCGTGTGGTGGTCACGTGGAACTAGCATCACTGCTGATTGACCGGGAAGCATTCTTAGAAGAAGTGAATGATGAAGGGTGAGTTCCAAGAATATGGTTCAAAGTTTGACGTAATCGTATGCTTACTTACTTACAGGTTGCTGTTGATCAACGCGTCACATTTTTGGGCGAACTTAGAGTTCTCTTGCTCGAATATACCGAGCCCATTCATCGTTAAAAAACTAAGATAACTAGCTGCAAGAACAGAAATTTTTTTTCATGATAGTCTGACCCTGCCGAAGTCAACTGAAAAATGTTGACTCGAGCGGGATTTATCGCGAAGGTGCGAGTCCAAATCCCGCTCGAGTCAACATTTTACAGTTGACTTCGGCAGTGTCAGACTAACATGAAAAAAGTCTGTGTTCACGTATATCTCTGAGTATGATTCTGAAACTAGCTGCAAGACTATCGTAAAATGTTGTGATTGGTATCAATGCAAACAAAATTCTCGCCTTTTCCATTTCTTAAACTTCAACTTCAAGGTTTCACATGTGAAATTTTGGACCAGTATATTTCACATGTGAATTTAGTATTTCATATGTGAAAATGTTCCAATTCCTCATGTTTTGGCATGCGAAAGGACATGTGAAATTTTCGTACGGGAAGAGGCGTTCGCAAAACGAGCTCAAGAACTAGCCTCTGATACGTTTTACGGCTAGAGCGCAGTTTAGCGGACGCAGACAAACCGCTGACCTTTTAGAGTTAGGGTTAGACTTGGTGTTAGGTTTCAGTGAGTTGAGCCCACGATTGCCTCATTAATTCAGATGCGTCCGCTGAACTGCATTTGACTCCTTTTCACTTGTTTCTAAGTAGTTTACTTGCGACAAACCATGAAGAAAACTCACTCACAAAAACAAGCCCTAGAAAACATATCCATATCCTCTTGCTTTTGCTCTTCTTTCAAATGTACCAGTCTTAGTTACTAACCACCATGAAAGCTTTAACTGTTCTGTTAATGTTTATTTCAGTTACACGCCACTGATGGAGGCGGCGAGAGAAGGTCACTTGGAAATGGTCGCGCTGTTGTTGCAGAAAGGTCAGTAAAACACATGAAGTAAGAATGGATAGAATTACTGTGGGACGAAATGTGAGATGTTACGTGGGTATGAGTGTGGTCAGACATGGGAACATCGTGTAAGTAAATCTGTGGTTCTACTTTTGTCAACAAAAAAGGTAAAATGATTAGAGAGAAAAATACTTAAACATCAGTTTGTAAATTCACCCAAGAGGTACCCCCTGAACAGAATAACTGTGTAATGTGAAACCACCATAAAATTGCGACGAAAGGACAAGTACTGTGTGGAATACGAAATGAAGAAGAAATGCCTCTGTGTTTGCAAATGTATATTACTTTATAGGCAGTGTATATGTACGAAACAATATACTTGTCGGTGGTGTGTTAGAAATCGAATTAGTGAGATTGCTGGTTCCAACCAGTGAATGCGTAAATCCTGTTCAAAAATTCTTCCCTTGACCTCACTTGTTTGAAATATACACTTCATTTATCATTCCGCGTTCCTGATTGGACGAAACACTTTTGCGCGCACGTGAAAATTGGACGAATTACTTTCCCACTTGTGAAAAAGGTTGTTTTACATTCCTGATTGCACAAAACATCTTTTCCCTCGCACGAAAAGTCTTTTCGCGTTCCTGAGTGGCAGCGAAATATCCAAACAGCGTTTTTATATGAAATAAAATCCCTCTGATAACATCCATTTGGCCCACTATCCTTTATTCGTTTCCGTCCCACGGAATATTATTGGTCTGTGTAGCTTATTTGAAGGTGCGTGCATGGTTTTGACAGATGTAACTGATTAACTTTTATTGTTTAATATTGTCTCAAACAAGCAGTTTAACCCTGGACATTAGAAATGTAAAATTCGCTTACCTCTCCTCCCGTCAGGTGCTGATATTAAAGCCCAAACTGAGGAAACTCAAGAAACTGCGTTAAGTTTAACGTGCTGTGGAGGATTTCAAGATGTTGCTGCATTTTTACTGGAGAAAGGTACAGCCATAGATACATAGAGACGGGACGTCTTCAGAGTCGGAAAAAACGTCCACCGCTGAGGCGTCGAAACGTCAGTCACCCCAATCGTCTTTCTCGAGGCTACACTAACCTTTACCATTTATCACGAACTTGTTGTTTTGTGAACTCTTTTTTTCGCAGATTTTTTATACGATAGCCGTGTTTTTACTTCAAAGCATATCTACTTTATTTTATAAAGGCGCTGATATTGAACAAGGTTCTTCTACACCCCTGATGGAAGCGTCTCAGGAAGGTCACGTGGATCTGGTGAAGTTTCTTCTTAGTAAAGGTCAGTTTGCTTGTTCGTTAGACGTAATCCACACGGTAATTTTCCTGTGTCGGAAACGTTTGTTGGATTCTCAGCTGGAAGGCTTAGAGTTGCCTTCTTCGCAACTGGTTAATGGTGAAATATACCATTTGTAAAATATCTCACTAGTAAAATATACCATTGTAAATTATACACACCATTATATACAAAATCTCAAACTCATTAATAATTCATGAGCAAAATACAAAGAAAATCAGTACCGAGACGTAGTTTGGATATCTGATCTTAATCAGCACAGAATTTCGTCAAATTTAAACTCGATTTTCTCTTTAAATACGGATTCGTTTGACATATAATATCATATACTCGAAAGTCGTGTTTTATTAGATATCCAAACACCTCGAAGTTGGTTGAAAAACGAGGCGATAGCCGAGTTTTTTAACTCACTTCTCGGTGTTTGGATATCTGATGAAACACTCCTTCTCGTGTATGATATATTACATATACCATCAGTAAAATATACCGTTTAGTAAAATATACGAAGAGTAAATTTCAAGCTTAACCTACACTGCTAAAGTCAACTAGAAGAGTTGATATGAGCGGGATTCGAACTCGCATATTCAGGTTTTCGGATCGCTACTCTACCAATTAAGCTATCGAGTCAACTGGGAACAGTATGCTCGTTTAATCCGTTTTAAGTACACGAGAGATTCTCGCGATAACTTGACGTTTATCTGTGAGGATTGTGCAGTGTTTCAGTTTCTGTTTCGGAGTCAGCTTCAGGGTGACATGAAGAGTAAATTTCATGATTTAAGTTTCATGATTTGAAGATTAGATTTTCAAGATTACATTTCATGAGTTCAATTTAAGTTAAACATGAAATCTACTATTCATGTTACCCTGAGGATGATTCAGAAATGGTGGAAGATATACCATTGGTAAAATTTACCAATCATATCATATGGTAAAATCTACCATTGGTAAAATTTACCAATCATATCATATGGTAAAATCTACCATTGGTAAAATTTACCAATCATATATGGTAAAATCTACCATTGGTAAAATTTACCAATCATATCATATGGTAAAATCTACCATTGGCAAAATTTACCAATTATACCAAATGGTAAAATATACCATTCTGGCCCTCAAAAATTTCCTTCATTAAATGCGATTTCCATTCCATGTGATGGAGAGTAAGTGCCAAATATTTGTACAAACGAGAGCTGGTGTAATTCCATGTCACGTGATTTCACAGGTGCAAAAGTGAACGCAACGACTGGCACTGGTGATACACCGCTGTCCTTCGCTTGTGAAAATGGACATACTGATGTCGCTGATATTCTTCTGGAAGCCGGGGCAGAACTGGTACGCATAAATAAACATTTTAGATTTAATTTTGATTACTGCAATTATTTATGATTTCGTTTGTTCTTATCATTACTGTATTATCATAGTCTAAGTTTTCAAGAGTTACCAACACCCAATGCATGTTGCGGGCTACTTTTGGCATTTGTGCTGCGTTTTTTTTGGACTCCAAAATATGGATTGAAATTGATGTTGTAGATAACTGACGAAGATATTATTACTGACAATGAACCGTCAATTCTAAAGATTTGGTAATGTACATACTCGTAACAAAGGAATGAAAAGTGCTGTGGCATTTTGTGTGTGTGTGTGAAGTTTTAAAGAAGCACTTGTTATGTTAATAAATGTTGTTCTACTACATAACCAAGTGCTAACTGACCTTATTCTCTCGGTTATAATAATGCGTACAATGTCCTCAAAAATTGGCTTTTATGTTACGAAAATACACCAAAATGAATCTTCGGGCATTGAAATTTTTAATGTTTTGGCTACTTTCTTATTTTACCATTTTTTTATGACAGAATGAAAACCTTGATGGTCATTTGCACGATTGTTTTTATCATTGTGACTGTAACATGTGTTGCTACTGTTGATGTTGTTGTAGTTAATAACGTAGTTGTTGTCTTCACTGATACCCCGGTGTTTTTTCGTTGCAAAGGAACACGAATCTGAGGGAGGCCGTACTCCATTAATGAAAGCCGCTAGAGCTGGTCATTTGTGCACTGTTCAGTTTTTAATTTCACGAGGTAATGAAAAGCATACACTGCTGGGGGTGGGGTAGGATACGGGAGACTAGAGTGGGGAGGATGGAATGAAAAATAGAGGGGGTGGTCCGGAGAAAAAGGAAGATCAAGGGAACGGAATTTGAGCAGAATGGGTTGAGGTTTAGTGGACGAGGTAGAAGAGGAAAGGGAATAGGCACAGATGAGAAGTAGGATTGTAAAGGAATTAGGAAGAGGTGGAGAGAGGATGGTTAAGGGTCAAAGGGAGGTGGAAAGGGCGAGGGATATGAAAAAAAGGGAGGGGAAATAGGAAAGGGTGAACATGAGAGAGGGGATGAGAGCATCGGAGGAGGGAAAAGAGGTGGAGGGGAAGAGGGAGAGTGGTGGGGTAAGTGATAAAGAGGGACAGGGACAGGGAGAGAGAGATAGTAAGAGGATTGGGTCAGGAAGAGAGGCGAAGAGGAAGAGGGAGAGCGAAGGTGGGTGAGAGGGTGAAGGAGTTCAAGGAGACAAAGGAAGAGGGAAAGAGAGTGATAGGGACAGGTTGAGAGGGAAAAGGGAGAGCGGGAAAGGTTAGAAGAACAGGTTAAAAGAACGAGAAAGGATGACAAGAAAAAGGGAGGAGGATGACAAGGGAAGAGAACGGAGAAAAAAGGAAGAGAAGTAACAACGGGAGAAAATGGAAGTCTAAGTGATGAGTGGCAGGATGTGGTAGGAATGAAAAGCAAAGGATGAAATAGCGATTGGGTCTCTAAGAAGGGACGAAAAAATGGAAGGACTTGCTGGTATCGGACTGGTGACGGCAAGTAGAGGGATGACGAGGAGAAAAAAGAAATGGAATAGGTCGTGGAGGTTCAAGGTAAGACGAGTGAGATAAAAACGTGAACAGACAAAGCCTGTAGAATGGTGCCGTTTGGCTAACACTTCTAGTTCTATTGAAATGCGATGTGTTGATACTTGATGGTGTTCTTTTCAGGAGCTGATGTGAATCGAGCTACCACGACTAATGATCACACTGTATTATCATTGGCATGTGCTGGAGGATATCTAGCTGTGGTGGAACTACTTCTTGCTCATGGTGCTAAACCTGACCACATTCTCAAGGTAAGCTATGAAGGTAACAGTTATCGGTGCCCTACCAAAGATGGCGGCCAGTGGGGCGCTTGCCCAGGGCGCAAAATTGTACGGGGCGACATTTTCAGGAACAAAAATTCCCTTTTTTTTTTTTTTTTTTTTTTTTAATCAAAAAAGGTTTCGCAAAGGTCAACAAAATATTTTGTTAAATCAATGTCTCGACTTCTCACCGTTCGTTGACGGCTTTAAAAAAGCATGTTTTTACACCCATACCTCGTTTAGTTGTATACCAATAGTATCCGTATACAATTATTGTGAGCTTGGAGTGCGTTAGAGAAGGGGGGGGGGCGCCTTCAGCAGAATTTGCCCAGAGTGAATTACCACCTATGTGCGGCTCTGACAGTTATTACCTAATGAATGTCACACTTATTCCGTCTCTGAGTGGACACGATCTTGAGAGGCGGTAAGGGGTTTATCTTTGAAGATAAACAGTTGGAGCAGAGAACTTGGCGGATGTAAGATCCCACGGAGACTAGCGGCCACATTCGTGTAATTTTAGGGTCT
Organism: Heliopora coerulea; assembly: GCA_030142905.1. NCBI lineage: Eukaryota > Metazoa > Cnidaria > Anthozoa > Scleralcyonacea > Helioporidae > Heliopora > Heliopora coerulea. Next base: position 1,361,474 of record JASJOG010000059.1, on the reverse strand, counting down.
TCGGCGGAAATGGAACCTACCCCCCTGCAGCCTGGTCCAGTGCTGTAACCGAATGAGCTATTTTATAGCAAATACCCTTTATTGCATTTCTCTTCACTGGTCTCCTGTCGCAGTCTGTTGGTTTGACAGTGCTGTATCAATTTGATTTCACACACCGATTCATGATACTGAGCATGACATGTTCTCGGGCACTTACGCATGATGCAACAAGTCATGGAATATTTCAACGCATTGTGACCTCTTTACCCCATGTAAGCGACGATATCATTTAAGAAATACCAACTGGATTACCGTGTTTGGATACAGTAATTGGTATTTAAATAACGACAGGTGAAAAGCAGTTAACTTAATAAACAATGATGAAGTGAGCAATTCTCCCGCAAGTGTCAACTACCAATTAGAGGCGAGCTTAAGAAGGTCGAACTGCGGTCAACAAAGCAAAGCCTCTTAAACGCGGTGAAACGAAGGAAAAACAAGCAAGTTTTTTAAGCTGTTTGGCAGTCAAGAAACGTAACAAGTGTTTGAATCACAGTATTCAAACACAAAAAAACTGTTTCGTGTTTCTTTAATAAAAATAATAGACTGAACGTGCAAAACAAACTTCAGGACACTTTTGGCGGGAAATTTTCCGTGTTTGGATACTCTTATCCAAACGAGGGTATTAACCAATCAGAGCTCGCAAACTAGTCACGTTATTTTATAAACTGTGGTCATGAATCAGGTCTGAAGCATTCTGCAGTCATGCTGAAGACGTATGATATCAGACCCTGATGTTGCGTTTTCCCGTGTTTTGTTACAAAAAACCATCATTTCAAAAGTACAAACGACGTTGTCATGTTCCTTTTTTCGTTTTCCTCTTCAGGACAACTCCACCATGTTGATAGAGGCCTGTAAAGGAGGTCATACTGCAGTGGCCAGGCTTCTCATGGAAGTACCGCTTCATGTACATCGCCAGGAGTACCCTTTCGCTTCGATACAACCTCCTTTGTCACCGTTTACCTCCTCATCCCCACCTCGGGTCCCACCTGTCCATTCGCTAGACCAACTGGACCCTAACCTGCCGCTACCGGGTCTCAATTGTGCACACCACGATCTCCTCCCTTCCTCGGCATCCCTTGGCCCACCACTGGATCTCATGGTTCCCCCAGGTATGCTTCCTTCAGGCATGCCTTTGACCAACGAAAAACTCGAGTTCATTTCTGATAGTTTATACAAATCAGGTGAGTGTCCCATTTTAAACCCCGAGAATACTACACGTACTCAATTATTGACGTTGTGGACTGTAGTCATTCAGTTGTGTACTTTGTGACTGTTGTAAGCTAGGTGACGAACGTTTTAGTCGAGACTCTTGTGGTAAGCAGGGCTCTTATATCAGTTTATTGGTTCTTTAAACAGAACAAGCAATTCGTGTTTTTGAGTGGAACTCCGAAACAATCGACAGCATATTGTTACTGAGAGATCGCATGTACCTTGATGGTCTTGCTAATGCGCAATCTTTATCATTGAGCAATCTACCGACTGTCGTTCTCTGCACACCATCTTAACCACTAAATCATATAGTCTCAAACCTGTACTTCTGTTTAGTTTTGAGAAATCACTTAGTCACCCCCATAAACTTGTTCACCTACTTCACTTTCTCCTAACTATCAACCTTCATGCACGAGGCAGCATTTTCTCTGCAACGGTAACTTCTAGTATTACACTTAAATGTAAAAGCCAGAACGTGCTTAACAATTTTTTAATTTGATATATCAAATGCAAACCGAAGCCGCGATGGACAAACTTGATGTATCGACATACGTGTAGTGGTTGTACTGACAGACCTGGTCCGGACAAAAACTGGAGGGGAGGCAAGTTTCCTCTGCCTCTCCCCTCCCTCTCCCTTGCCTACGTTATTGTAATCATTCCAGAGCTACTTTGAAGGGGTGGTTGAGGTGCGGTGAACAACTTTGCTTTGGCACCTCAACTCCGAACCTTGAGGCCAACGGTTTGATCTCCTGTCTTTATTTGAGGACAAAGTGCTGCCTTTGCATCTACATCGTTGCTTGGTAAGGCTAATGCGTCCTCTTGGATTTTAACATTGAATCATAAGCCATCGAATTTCCAATCAATTACATATTTATCCTGCTCGGGTTGTACTAGTCCATTAATCTATATATCCAATTCATCAAACAAGTCAGCCTGTCGCATATAATAAGCCTTCACGTGTCAGCTTGACGTGGTCGTTTTAATTCTTTCCTTTTATTCACATTTAGCGTTACTCAACGATCTTCCACGGGAAATGCCGACATTGACGCCAGACGAACACCGTCGGCTCGAGTCGGATGTTGTTCGTGCTGAACACGATGGTGTCGAGGTGACCACCCCACCTTCGCCGTTTCGAATTGGAGAGGGCATTGGGGACGTGGATACCACTGCAGCGGAAGTTGGAGAAATAGGAACGGGTGAAAACATTGTCAGCAGTGTGAGCAGCCGTCTTGCCATGGAGGAAGGTAAGAAAGTCAGATATTGGCTTAATAAACCTAGGTAATTGTTTGATACGGTCAAAGAACATGCACCCGTTTTATCAAGGAAGGAAATTCCCTCATACCTCAGATATTGTGATATGCATTTTACTCATTAGTGTGAATGAAGCATCCATTACTTCGTTCTCACCTATTTTTGTGAGTAATAGGATGATATTAAACGGGACGATCATTTAACGACGATCTTTAACCCAATAATGTTGCATAAAAATCGTGCCGTGGCAAACTAGATAATTTTTTGTGCAACATGTTGCACAATGGCAGTGTTAAACTAAACCAATTTTTCTGAATTGAAATTACGCCACATCCCCCTCCCAGGCTTCGGCGTAGTTTCACTTTACACGACCAAAACGAATAAGCATAACAGCGAAAACGCTCCTCAGGAAAAAGTTCATCAAAATGTTGGTGATATTAGAGTTTAGATGAGGAGGAACCGAAAGAACGTGAAGACAACAGCTTGGATAAACAGAAAGCTCGAATCACTCCATTCGTCAGATTTTGGCCATGCACGTCACAAGATTGGCTTCAAACAGGAAAAAAATGACTGTAAAACTTCCATTGTGACGGTATTTTATTTTCCTTTTCACGCTTTACTTACCTCAGCATCGAAGCTCTTACCATTTTGCCTACATTCCTGCACTTACTGGCTGTTTTTCCGGGTAAACGCAACTAATAATGCAAGGGGCTTTGAGAGATTGTTGCGATAAAAATCGTTGTCTATGTTGTTACACGAATCAACTCTACAGCAATGTACGCAACGATGTTATGAGCATTTGAAGCTAGTTCAAAGTTATGCAATATGTTGCCGCAGTCATTGTTGCGTTAAAAATCGTTGGCTATGTTGTTACACGAATCAACTGTACAGCAATGTACGCAACGATGTTATGAGCATTTGAAGCTAGTTCAAAGTTATGCAATATGTTGCCGCAGTCATTGTTGCGTTAAAAATCGTTGGCTATGTTGTTACACGAATCAACTGTACAGGAATCTACGCAACGATGTTATGAGCATTTGAAGCTAGTTCAAAGTTATGCAATATGTTGCCGCAGTCATTGTTGCGTTAAAAATCGCTCGCATACACCATGTTACACGCATCGATTTTTTGTGCAACATTCTTGCATTAAAAATCGTCCCGTGTAACATCGCCTTTAAATTTTGCGATTTTGGCAATTTTTTTTTTCGCAAAAAGAAAGTGCTAAAATAAGCCGCCTTGAGGAAACGAGAAGATACAGAAAAAGTAGGACGCCATTAACTAATCAATGGACGGATGGACGCTCGGACAACAAGAACCAGCAAAAAATGAACCAACAATCCATCCGACCGACCTAACGACCCTCCAAGCTACCAACCAACCAACCAACCAACCAGCCAACCAGCCAACCAGCCAGCCAGCCAGCCAACCAACCAACCAACCCAACCAACCAACCCAACCAGCCAACCACCCAGCCAACCAACCAACCAACCAACCAAACAGCCAACCAACCAACCAACCCAACCAACTAACTAACCAACCCGCCACCCAGCCAATCAACCGACCAACCTACCTACCAACCAGCCAGCCAACCAACCAACCAACCAACCAGCCAGCCAGCCAACCAACCAACCAGCCAGCCAGCCAGCCAACCAACCAACCAACCAGCCAACCAACCAACCAGCCAACCAACCCACCAACTCAACCAGCCACCCAGCCAACCAATCAAACAACCAATCAAACAACCAACCAAACAACCAACCAACCTACCAACCAACCAACCTACCTACCAACCAACCAACCAACCTACCAGCCAACCAACCAACCAACCTACCAGCCAACCAACCAACCAACCTACCAGCCAACCAACCAACCAACCTACCAGCCAACCAACCAACCAACCTACCAGCCAACCAACCAACCAACCAACCTGCCAGCCAACCAACCATACAACCAACCAACCAACTAATCTACCAACCAACCGACCAACCAATCATCCATCGACCTACCCATTTAATGATCCACCGAACTATCGACCAGTCAATCAACCTACGCTCTAACCAAGAAACCAATTGAACGAGCTACCAATAAACAAACCAGCTGTGTTTCGTCCAGACCAGAAAAAGGTTTCGTAAATTTGATTCCTTGAAATATTTGCGGAATTAAAATTATCAAAATATTTGCGAAATAAATAAAATATTCTCGGCCTCTAGAATTCGTGAGAATATACATTAGTTTCGCTAGAAAACTTTACTGTGCTGTATTGTGCTTTGTACAGTAAGTTTACGGTTTTACTTTACGGTATTACAGCTCATTCAGGTGAAGGATCCCCGTGTGAGTATATAAGTTCATCATCAATACCGCTGACACCAACTCCTTCGCCTGCAAGCCCAACGTTTGAGCCGGCCATCGAGATTGAACAGCAAACGGATAGTAATCACGATACTGCGTTGTCTGTGGCTGCAGCGGGTGGACATGATGACCTCGTCAATTTACTGTTGTCGCGCAAGGCTAATCTGGAACACCGGGATAAAAAGGGTAAGTCGGAGCGTAACGTGTTCGCATGAGTGATTTTTAGTGTTATCGGTGCTGCGCCTTCGGAGATCGGAATTCTACGAGAAATATGTGCGGGAGTTTGCGAGAATCAAAAATAATTGTGGGGACATTGTCCCGAAGGGCAAGTTTTCCTTTTTTTAGCAAAGTCGATCTGGAAAATCTTTCAGTTCTTTGGAGATAAGTAAATTATAGTTATGAAAAAAAGCAACAGTCGCATACTATATATTGAAACCGCGTTCGTCAACTTCAAGCAATTGCTAATCTTACGTTGCATATTTTTGAGCTCTTGATGGTACATTTTAGCAATGTAATGATAGATTTTTTACTCCTAGACCAACAAATTGTTCTGCTGAATAACTGGTTAGCTGTGAGAAAACAGTCTTCATTTTTTGGGTAGTTGACTGCGGACATGTAATCGTGTAGAAATGTTTTTAAAAGACGCAGAAGTTCGGAAGAAGCTCTCTCATGTGGAAGAACTTTTGAAATTACACAGATTACCTTTTTCCCGCTCTCCCTTTTTCTCTTCATTGAGATGTAAAGATTTTTTTGAAGGATAAATAACACAAATGACTTGTTTTAAAATCACGTACCTCAATGAAGTTATCTGACCGTTAAGTCAAAGTTCATGATGTTTGGGAGCAATCGTTCAAGCAAGTATAGGAATATTCAGGATTTAACTGTCTGTATAGAAGAGGTCCAACTGGAAAGGGTGGAGTCTTTCAAGTACTTAGGCGTTATTATTCATCAGCATATAACTTGGGCCGATCATAGTGATGAAATTAGTAAGAAGATTAATCAAAGAATTGGAATGATACGAAGAATCAAGCACTTGTTACCGTTAGAGGCAAGGCGAACACTCTATATGAGTTTGGTAGCCCCTTTGTTTGATTATGCTGATATTGTCTGGGGCGACAAGAATAATGATACTTTGATGACAAACCTGTTTGAGGAAGTTGATCGTCCAGGTTAGTGTAGTCTTGAGAAAGACTGTTGGTTGAAGTGACTGACGTTTCGACAGCCTTAGCAGCGGTCATCTTCAGAGTCAAAAGGAGAGTAAATGTCAGGTTCGCCTGTATTTGTATCTGGCTCGTGCGTGATAAGTGGGCGGTCGTATTAGTCATGGAGGTGTGATATTTGGCGAGAAGCAATGGGTGTGGTTGTGTAGGCGTTAATTTTCAGTTTGTCGAAGTGTAAGTCTATTGGCTGCTTGCACGTTTGCTGTTGGTTTTTGTAGTAGTTGAGTCGTCTGTGACAGTCGTTAATCCGCGCTCGGATCAGTCGTCTGCTGGTGGAGTTGACGATCTGAATAGCCTCTTGTGTGTTCAACGGGGACTTAATTCTAAGTCCTGCGGGAACGAGACCAAAATCCTTGCGGCGGTGGTTGAACCAGAGTTGTTGGCGAGTAAGTCTGACCTTGCTTGCGAAACGGATGTAGTCGTTGGCAAGCTGTTCGCTCTGTCGTCCAAATGATCGTAATAAAGTAAATGGTTTGAACCTGGGAGAATCGTAACATGTTTGAGGAAGTTGATCGTCCAGGTTAGTGTAGTCTTGAGAAAGATCAAATTTCTCGAACATGTTACGATTCTCCCAGGTTCAAACCATTTACTTTGATGACAAACCTGCAAACTTTGCAGAACAGAGCTGCAAAGGTTATTTTAGATAAACCAAAGTATAGTTCCGCTACTGAAGCTCTTAGTCTTCTTGACTTGAAGCCCCTATTTATATGTAGAAGATCTCACCGCCTTAGTGCAATGTATAAATATGTAAATAGCGAGACTAATTTTAATTTTAATTTTAATTTTAATTTTAATTTTAGACAGAACAATAGTATTCATAACTATAACACTAGATTAAAGGACAATATATATTTATCTAAAATAAGAACCAACTGGGGTAAACAAAGATTTGTTTATCAAGCCTCGAACGAATGGAATTTGTTATCAGAGAGCACAAGGGACTCTCAAACTTTACATATTTTTAAATCTAGACTATAATTCTTACCTATTTCTATATATATGACTCTTATTTTAATTAATTTTATGTTTATTTGTTTTTCTTTCTATGTTATTTTTGTTTGCAGGGCCCCACTGAAAACCGCTTCGGCGAGTAGGCTCCCTGGGAAAATATTGTTAATAATAATAATAATAATAATAATAATAATAATAATAATAATCTCACTTGAATTTGCGTGGTTGGCGGGTGATAGGTGGTAGGGTGAGTTGGTGGTATAATGATCAAGTGAGCGAGTGGTAGAATAGATGAGTTGGTGGTAGAGTAGATGAGTTGGTGGTAGAGTAGATGAGTGGGTGGTAGAGTAGGTGAGTTGGTGGTAGAGTAGATGAGTGGGTGGTAAAATGAATAAGTTAATGGATAGTGGGTAGTGGGTAGTAGAGTCAATAGGTGAGTGGGTGGTAAGTGGTTGGTGGTAGGGTGAGTTGGTGGGTAGGTAGGTGGGCGAGTGAGGGAACGAGTGGGTGAGTGAAAAAAAGAAGCACTTTAGAATTTTTGATTGAAATCATACATAAGTTCCTGGTACGCTTGTTTTCCGGTGGTGATTTATACACTGAGGTAATTCCAATGACTACTTTCCATTTCTCTTGTTACATAAAGGTTGTACGCCTCTTATTTTGGCTGCTACCGCTGGTCATGCGTCGACGGTTGAATTGCTGTTAAACCACAAAGCGGACATTGAAGCTCAGTCTGACCGCACGAAGGATACAGCGTTATCATTGGCTTGTTCTGGAGGAAGGCAGGAGGTAAAGTTTCACCGTCATTGATGACTATTATGGTAATGATAGTGATGATTGTCGTGATGACCAGAATGGGCTGTGGTGATACAGTTCTTGGTGGTGGTGGTGACAGCGGTGGCGGTGGTGATGGTGGTGATGGTGGTGGTGGTGGTGATGGTGATGGTGATGGTGACGGTGATGGTGGTGGTGACAGCGGTGATGGTAGTTATGATGGTGGCCATGGTGATATAGATGTTGGTGACGATGGTGGTGACTTGGGTGGTGTTGAGGTAAAGGTGTGGTTGTGATGGTCGTTGAGTCGTCGATGTCTTCCAGGTGGTGATAGTGACAGGGGGGGCATTGGTCGTCGTAGTTATACAGGTGGTGGTGGTTATGATGATTATGATGACGATAAATGATGCTGTGGTGGTAGTGATGTTGGTCGTCATGGTAATGTGGCATAAGGCATTTAGCTATGTTTCAAGAAAAAAAAATTCGAGTCATGAGCAGTTTAAAAAAGATCTGCATATGTTCTTAGGCTGTGGAGGTGTTGATCGATAACAACGCCAACTTCGAACACCGCAACGTCTCAGACTACACCCCTCTTAGTCTGGCTGCCTCAGGTGGTTACATTGGTATCGTGAAGATCTTGCTCGCTCACGGAGCGGAAATCAACTCGCGCACTGGGAGTAAACTGGGCATCTCTCCTCTTATGCTGGCAGCCATGAATGGTCATACGGCGACTGTGAAACTTCTGCTGGACATGGGCGCTGATATCAATGCTCAGATCGAGACCAACAGAAACACAGCGCTGACGTTAGCTTGCTTCCAAGGACGCCACGAGGTGGTGAGCTTATTGGTTGAGAGAAAGGCCAACATCGAACATCGTGCTAAGGTGAGCACAAGTCGTTTGTTACGGGAGTAAAGATCAGGAGTGATACGTTGTACACGAAGGAGAATAATTCACTGATCTCTAGAGAAGACTGGATCGAGCATCCTATTGTTTAAAAGGCTCAGAAAATGAAGCCAGCGAAATTTGACCCGTGCCGTTACTAAGGGATCAAAGTCGTTCTAAATCTTTTTACCCAGCATTTTCAAAAATATTTCCTCATACTCTATGTAGCAAAATGGAACGACTACGTAGGGCGAAAGACAGCTTTATCAACAGAAAACCTGATACAGATCATACAGAAGTCGCGCAGTTGGTCCCTTAGCAATGGCCGCCGCAATCCATTTCCGGCTTCGTTTTCTGAACATGGGATGCTCGATCCAGTCTTCTCTAGAGATCAGAGGGACAATTATTTTGCATGCATCAGACTGACATTTCGTCCGAAATCGGAATTGACACTTTAGCTTAATAACAGGGGTAGGGGTAGTGGTAGTGGTAGAGATGGTAATGGGGATTAGGGCGAGAGTTTGGGACAGGATGAGTATAAGTAAAATTGTGAAGTCGTCACCTGATGCCACTCTGAGGCCAGCGGAATTACGTCTTACGAGCAAAAGTCGTTTGTTAAGGAAGTAGATGTTTGAAGTGATACATTTATACACGAGGAGTTTGATGACGATGATACTTTTATTTATCCAGAGTAAATTCGTTCAGATTTACATGTTAGCAATTCTGATATCAGTAGAAGCCCTGATATAACAGTGGTAAAAATCTAATAATTTAATCTACAAATAATCTGAATAACGAGAAGGAGGATAAATAAAAATTATGCAGATGATCTAAAAGTCACTAATTATTTGCAAATTAGTGTTAAAACTATTCAAAATTATTCATCCGCCATAATAAAAACAATTTTTTGCTGATTCAGTCCTCGCTTTGGGCAGGTGGAGAAGATTACTTTGCCTAGTTTTTTGTTTAACAATATCTCTGTTAAAAATAAAAGTAATTTTTTAAAGTAATTTGGTTGATATTTAAAGTCGTTTAATTAAAGTAATATTTAAAAAACGAGCCGGAATGCCTTGTAGGATTTTCAACAAGAGGCGACAGCCGAGTGTTTTAGATGCGATGAAGTACGTACTGCGAGTTTTGTAAACGACCACAATGACGGACCCCTTAATACGCTAATTTGCGGAGAAAGTTTGAATATTTATGTTTTCCTTGCCGCTAAAATATACGGAGAAAAGTAAGCATGTTTTTATCACGTTAAAAGACACGTCGAAGTCATGATTTCCCTTCGAATTTTTCTCATGATCTATTAATGCGTTTTTGAACTGATGTCAAAACACTGAAAAGTTAGTTAAACATGAGAGAATCGTTCAGCCAGCTGTCAGATGTCAAACTGTCGGGTTTCTAATGTAAATTTGCACGAAGCTTGAATACCACTGTTTATCTTCATTCTCAATTGGTATTACCACCTGCTAGATAGCGAATAAAATACGATGAATGGAACTCATACCCTGCCGTTAGGTTATCTGGGCTTCGTACAACCAGTCCCACACCTTAATTGTTTAAGTAACTCCCAGAATCTGATTCTACGGATTTTGGTTAATTTTCTACCAGACTGGTCTTACTCCTCTTATGGAGGCAGCTTCTGGTGGTTATGTCGATGTCGGCCGTGTGCTGTTGGATAAAGGTGCCGATGTCAACGCTCCACCTGTTCCATCATCACGTGACACTGCATTGACCATTGCTGCAGACAAGGGTCATCAGAAGTTTTGTGATTTGTTGTTGTCTCGAGGGGCGATTGTAGAAGTCAGGAATAAAAAGGGAAGCACGCCATTATGGTTGGCTGCGAATGGTGCGTCATTATCGTTTTTATTTAATACTTCTCTTTTCACTTCGTAATCTCGTCAGTAGTTTCGTTCAGTTTCCTCTAGCTATTGTATTCTTTTGTCATAATTGTTTTCTTGGCTTTTAATGCGTGTCTTTGTTTGCTTGGCTCAAATTTTTGACCTGTTTCGTCCGCCTGTTTATGTATTCGTTTATTTATCTGTCTACTTATTTGTTTGTTTCTCGTTCACTTGTTCGCTCGTGCGTTCTTTTCGTTGAATTGTTGCATGCGTGTTTGTTGTATGTTTGCGTGTTTGTTCGTTCGTTTGTTTCTGTGCTCGCTTGTTATTTGGTTTCTGTTTGGCCTGAGTATCAGTCTGTCCGTTTCTGTATCTGATTACTTGTCTGACAGTTCGTTTGTGTAGTGTTTATTTGACTGGCTGTTTATTTACGATGATTAACCTACACTACTAATGTCAACTAGACAAGTTGACTCGAGTGGGATTCGAACTTGTATCTTTGGGTATTCGGACCGCTGCTCTACCAATTGAGCGATGGAGTCAATTGGAAACAGTTTGCTAGTCCCAACCATTTTAAGTGCACGAGAGATTCTCGTAACAACCTGTAGGGTAGGTGTATCATGGAAGATTCTGTTCATGTTACCCCGAGGATGATTCTGAAATGTTTATTTTTGGTTGCTTGTTTTTTTTGTCTTATTGCTGTATGTTTTGTGTTTGTGTCCGTTTGTTTATTTGTTTGTCTGTTTATATTTCCGTTTGTTCTCTGCTTGTTAATTTGTAAGTCTATATTTTTATTTATTTGTTTGTTTGCTCATCTGTACACGTGTTCGTTTTCTGCTTGTTAACTTGTAAGTCTATATCTCCATTTGTTTGTTTGTCTGTTTATGTTTGTGATTGTTTTCTGCTTGTAAATTTGTAAGTCTACATATCTGTTTGTTTGTCTTTATTATTTGTTTGTTTGTTTGTTTGGTTGGTTGGCAGTTTGTATCTGGTTGATTTGATCGTTTAGGTGTTTGCTTGCTTACACGCAGGCACGCAGGCGCGCATGCTTACGTAAGTGTTTACTAGCTTTCTCATTTATCTGTTTGTTAATGTTTCTTTATCCCATCTTATTCTTTTACGACTTAATTTCATCCTATCAATGTAGGTGGCCATTTGGAAGTTTGTCAACTGCTCGTTCGTTACGGAGCCGACGTAAACAGCCAAGACAACCGCAAAGTTTCAGTTCTCATGGCAGCGTTTAGAAAAGGCCACTGCAAGACCGTCAAATGGCTGGTGCGTCATGTCACGCAATTTCCATCGGAGTCTGACACCGCTCGCTTTATTTCTACCCTCTCTGACAAGGTAATCTATATGATATTTAAGAGATAGAAAACAGAAAATTTTTTTCCGTTTCTGAACTGAGTTATAAAACCAGAACCAGAGGACAATTTGAAAAAGTAAAGGATGAAACACAGACCGAAAAATGTCATCTTGTGATTTGATATTCAAGTTGGAACAAGAAACAGACAAGTTGAAAACGGTAATATTTCGGCTCTATTTCAGAGTCATCACTTGATCTGATGATAACTCTGAAATAGAGCCGAAATATTACCGTTTTCAACTTGTCTGTTTCTTGTCATAAAACCAGATTGTAAATTTTGATAAACTGAAAATTGTAGACCTGCGCTGTGTTTTGAGTTTGCGTTTTACACGTGCCTGTTGATAATACACTGACCGCTTTGTAAATGTGACTCAAGAAAGATGATGAAGTTTGGGATCTATTTTAATTTTTCCAAAGCTAAACTTATAAGAGTAGTTGGATTCGAAAGAATGAACCCAAAATTTAGCAATATTATATTTATTATATAAGTGCTGTGATTTCCGCACGGTAAATGGCACGAATGAGAGTCGTACGCTTGAAATTGAAAGGCTGTGATTGCCCGTAGGATTTTTTCAGCATTTTGATTGGTCATACAATTTTTTTTTTCACTCGTACGTGAAAGTCGTGTCAACGTTTTGATTGACTAAAGTTGTTCCCGCCAAAACATTGCATTGGCTTTTAAGCCAAAAGATTGTAATGTTTTGACTGCTGTATAAGTTATCAAGGATGGCATAAGGATTGTGCAGAAGACGAATTTTATTGTATTTAAATAATTTAATGTTGTTAATAATTCTCACAAGAAGTATAATGTAGTAGACAAGTTTATTTTACAAACATTGCGCAGTTACGGCGTAGAAAATCTGTTCGTGAGTGCAGTAAGATAACATTATTGTCGTAATTTAAATGACTAGGTTCTTCGTCCTCCTAATAACTAACTTCACACCCTTAGTGTTTGTATCATAAACAAATTATATCGTGGTGATTTTTTTATGCAATTTTTACTCATGCTTACTTTGACTTGTCATAGAAGTCACTCGCTTGTACCTAGTTCATTCATTTTGTAATACATCTTATGAGCAGAAATCGTTCTTGGGCACCTAACATGAAGTAATCTCTTTCTTCTCAACGTGGCTATCTAGGAGCTTCTTAAGAAATGCCAAACTTGCATGGGAGTCATCCGTCATGCCAAGGACCGTCAGGAGGCAGAAGCGGAGAAGAATGCTTCCATTCTCCTCGAGCAACTCGACATGGAAAAGGAGCGCGAGGAGGTGAAGAGGCAAGCTGCAGCTCGACGTCGAGAGAAGAAGAAGAAGAAAAAGAAGAAACTTAAAGAAGCTGGAGCAACTGATAAGAACGCGGCAAAAGAAGAGGAGGGAGAAGAGGAAGAAGACGAGGCAATGATGAAGGGAAACATCGAGGCAAAAAAGCAGGAAAGTCAAGGTGAGCAGAGACTAATTAGAGACTGGGGGAGGTATAGTGAAGTGAAGTGAAGTAAAGTAAAGTGTAGTAAAGTGAAATAAAGTGAAGTAAAATGAAGTAGAGTGGAGTGGAGGGGAGTAAAGTAGAGTAGAGTAGAGTAAAGTAAAGTAAAGTACAGTAAACTGAAGTAAACTAAAGCAAGGTACAGTAAACTGAAGTAAAGTGAAGTGAAGTAAAGTAAAGTGAAGTAAAGAGAAGTGACGTGAATTGAAGTAAAGTAAAGTAAAGAGAAGTGAAGTGAATTGAATTAAAGTAAAGTGAAGTGAAGTAAAGTGAAGTGAAATGAAGTGAAGTGTCTATTTAAACTGGATAACCATATCAGCTACCTAAGTTGTTCTCCCTAGAGGTCCACTAAGGGCTCTCCCTCATGGGTCCCTGTTGGAACAGATTGCTGCACGGGTTCCAGCTGTAGTATCTCTAGACCAAAGAGCCAATAGCCCTTACTGGCCTTCTAGGGAGAAAGGTTAATCTACTGATGGGGTTATCCTGTGCGAGTAAAGACACTCTGGGACTGGTAGAGTTTAGCGGTGGCCCCTGAATTAACGAGACATGTCTGACAACATCACTATTCTTCGCAGGCGAAGTGAATGGAAGTCCAACCACCAACAACAGCCCTGTGTCCACTGCCGATTGCAAGACTACTGAAGCGATGGATGCTTTAACAAGCATTGCCATTACATCTGCGATGGCGTCAGGCGTAGCAAACAAGTAAGTGGGTTTTTTGGGGGGTTTGTTTTTGTTTTTTTTTTGTTTTTTTGATTGCGACTTGAACTGTGACTTATATTGTAAGAGCCTACGTTGTGCAAAAGTGTTTTGTTACTAGTCGATTTACATGTAAACGGGACGCATGAGAGACTGATACCCAACGTTTCTATTGCCTGAATGCTGGGATGGGGGTTACCAGTTGAGCCGAAGAGGAACCTTAGAAAATTCTGTAAGGCTCGGACACGACTGTTGCATGTTCCCTTTGCAATGAATGCAACTAAAGGACTTTATTGAGGGACTATTTTGAAGATAAAGTTTGCTTGAGCAGAGCGAAACTGAAGGAAAAGTTCATATGTAGGTCACGACTGATTGAACATTAATTTCTTCTTTCCTTGAGTTTGATCGTTTCTTGAACCAGCTTAATTGTCTCTCCTTTATTTGCAGCCATGTTGATGACGCATGTGTGGTGACGACCAGTGAGATTACCAAGGCAGTGGCCTCGACGATGTACACGAGTACTGCAAGGATCAGCGACATTAGTCCCATTACTGTGGCTACTGCGGCTGCACAGTGCCTCACCGTTACCTTAACAACGACGTCTCCCGTCATGACCAGCTCAGCTGGACACGGTAGATCGAAGTCGTCACCTTCGTCACGGAGGGGAAGGAAACACGATGAAGGATGGAATGTAGTGATAAGAAGGTAAGAACTGTATACCATACCGTAACATACCATAACGTACCATACCCATGACGTACCACACCATACCATACCACACCATACCACTCCATACCACACCACTCCATACCCTACCACACCATACCACACCATGCCATACCACACCATACCACTCCATACCACTCCATACCACACCACTCCACACCACACCATACCACACCATACCACACCATACCATACCACACCATACCACACCATACCACACCACACCATACCATACCATGCCATACCGCACTATACACCAGATCACACCATCCCACGTCGGGTTCTCAGTTTCCCAAACTTAAAAAGACTACTTATTACATGAAGCGTGTGAGGACAAAAAATAGTAGATGTTTCCTTATAAGATTATTCTCAAGATGCCATTTTTGGCATGCCTTTTCCGATATTTTAAAACGAGTTAGAGTTCGAAACATGTTATATAGAAGTGGGTTTTCTTTGGATGTTATCCATCACTTATTCTGATATGAAAGGTTTTGAACTGGACTTCGTTTTAAAGGACAGGAAAAACGCAATTTGGACTTTTTCTTTTGTATTTAAGTACCTTGTTTTTTTCCAGGTCCAAGAAACTGTCCGTTCCTTCGTCTGTGATTAGTCGAGTCATTGGTCGTGGTGGATGTAATGTGAACGCCATCCGAGAAGCAACAGGGGCTCATGTAGATATAGACACAAGCAACCAGAAGGTCACTGGAACGTGCACTGTGACCATTAAGTGAGTATTACTAAGGTTAAGATTTTGTACATTCTTATAATTTGGGAGGTTCAAGGTATAATAAATGTAGTAAGGCCATATAATGAAGCTTGCAAGAACAGCTATCATTATCGAGGGGCGATAATCTGGAGTCGTCTATCTGGAGTCGTCTATCACGAGGTGCTGAAAGTCAAGTAAATTTAAGATCTTTTAAAAACTTTTTTATGGTTGAATCTTTAATTAAATTGTGAGGAAGAAACTTTTAAATAAGGAAATATTGTATTATAATTATTGTATTTAAGATTTGTATACGGCTCACTGGAATAGCATTTGCTAGTGAAGTGATAGCGTGTTTAAATGAAGATTGATGATGATTAAGGATACACAACGTAGAGCCTGCTCGCTGGCCAAGTTTGTTGTGGAACTAATTTCGACTTATTTAAATTTCTTAGGGGACCTGTGGAAGCTACAAGGCAAGCGCATCACCTCATACTCACCTTAATCAAGGATCCTGAATGTGATATCAATGACCACCTTCCACGCACCAAACCTCCCCTTTTGTCCTCGACGTCCTACCAAGCAGAGCCTCATTCAACGATTACGGAGAGTTCAACCCAGGTCCATACTCGGTTGACGCAGGCTTCCACCACCACCACCCCAACCACTGGTACCACCACGAATCCTAAGGTGATCCCCACATCCCGCAAAGTCTCGAATTCAAGATCAACTTCGGAAAAACGGCCTCGTCCCGTTTCCACAGCGACATCATCTTCGCATCTTCCTGGAAATGCTCGATGGGCGTCGCCCAGCTACCAGGCACCTGCGAAGGCTGCACAAACCGTCGAGGCGATACCGATCGTGACAACGACTGTCACTGAAAGTCAACCGACCATTGTCGTTAACGTGGCGAAGAGTAACCGATCACCTGCGGCTCGTCAGCTCGTATTTACCAAGTCGACTTCCCCCCTGACTGTACCAACAACCACCACTGCCCGAGTTGCGATATCTTCCGAGTATCGGAACGCGAAGCCCCTAAGTTATTCGAAAGTTGCCGGAGGTGTGATGCCCAGTACTCTTAGCTCAAATTCCTTGAGAGACCAGGGGGAGGATGGCAACAATGGAACGTCACTTCCCCCCGTGATTAGCAACATCTTGTCGCAGGTTTGTCAAAGTCCTATGGTCTGGAACGAGCGATTCTACCCAACTTCGAAACCGAATTGTAACGAAGGCGAGGAACAAAGGGAGGGGATTGGCGAGATTCGTGAAGTGTCTCAACCGCTGACCGTTGCCACGTCGGGTGGGCTATTTAAGCCTCTTCCCCATGAGGTATCCTCACCCAATTTGTCTGGTTCTCCCCCTGCGACTGGTTCGTCCCCCACAGTAAACACAACACCGTCCCCACCGGCTACAATACCCGCAGCAACCGAGGACAATGAGAAACCGCCCATTCGACCAATAGGAACTGAGCGAGCTCACCGGCGAACCAATACAAGTCCATCGCCCACATTGGCTGGGGTGACGCCGTTAATATCAACCGGTAAGTGAACTTATCTCTGCAGGTTCAACGAACTAACTTCCTCATGGAAAGTCTCTCCCAGTTAACAATTCCAAGAAGTACAAGAAGAGAAAAAATCTGAGAAGTGAAGATTTGAATCAAAGAGGAAGAGGAGACAACGATTCAGGACATTGTCGGTTGAGGACGATGACCTAAATGCAGTCGAAATATCAACTAAATCGTTGTCTCGTCTTGTTCTTCAAGTCACATCTTGGATTTACAAGATGTTACTTTTCGAGGTTGTTTTCTTCTGCTAAAGGCTTTCCCACACAGTACGATTGTCGCATACGGTTCTTCCTGCTCGCTGTGACCCGTAGCAAATACTTCGAAAGAGCGTAATTCATTCTTACTACTTGTTCGTCAATAATGCGCTGCATCCTGAAGACCCTGGTGACTAAATAATTTACGTCACGACGAGCAATCATACGCGTAAAATTGATACATAAGGAACGTCTAAAATCGGTTTACCTGCGACTACGAGTTGAAAGTGAAGAATCGTCAGCAGTATATTTATAATTTTCGTTTATTTATTTATTTTAATTTTTTTCTAGAGGGAACAGGTGGACCGCCAAGCAATGTATGGAGTTATAATCTAAGTAAGTTGGGGACTTTATCTTGCTTGTGGGGGCTTCAAAAACGTTTAGGAGTAGGAGTTGGGGGTTTATCGAGTGTTAGAGACCTGAGCACCGTAGTAGCAGGAGATCTCAACTCGATTCAAGCTGCTGCAGAAAAATGTGAAATCTAGCAGTCTCTTATAAGTTCAGAAAAGACAATATTTGACTGGAGTCTGAGCGCCTATTGCCAAAATAGGCGTTGAAACTACGACTGAAATACTTCGCTTGCGATGCGCGGTGCCATGTTTTGAAATCTCTGGCTTGCAGACCTGCTTAACAAGTCTGTTTCTTTAATTTGTTGTGGATACAGATTCCAGAAATGCTGATTATATACAAGGGGTTAACTCTGTCAAATATGTTAGAATTCCTCCTGTTGTAACGGAAAGTTATCCAACTTGACAAGCAAACTGGTATCATCTACTCTTGCTGTTAAAACGCCTTGAAAATTCTTATTGCACGTTTTGCAAGTGGACCAGGCTGAGAAGCAAAGGGTGAAAATACTTGGTCTTATGTCCTGTGTTACTCTGGCCTTCTGTACAACCGGCTAAAAACAAGTTATTAACAAATCATTGTTTCATTTTAGACCCAACGTCCGTGTCTTCTTGGCCTACAGCGTCCTTAGACAACCGTCCTATGCCCTCCGTCAGTCCGGCAGGCATGGATTCAACAACATCACCGAGACCAATTCCACCATCGGCCATCCCACCCTCCGCAATTCCGGCCACTTTAACGACGCGCTCCGATGACACGCTGCAAGACTTTTTGGAAAGTCAGGGACTGTCCAACTACCTTGTTCTATTCCAGGTTATCTGAACTGTGTTGTCGTTTGTAGATGTTCATGACGGGCACAAAATAACGGTCGGTTATCGGACAATCTTCCTGCCAGAATTGACCAAAAATCTAATTGACCGACAAGACTCTTCTGGTCAGTCATTTATGACTAGCCAGATGACAGTTGAGATGTAACGGATGAGCTTCGCTGACGACTTGGTGACAACAAACTTTGTGGATACCTGAGTTGCTGTTTGTTTTTTCTCGTGTATAACTTGAAAAGGCTCGAAAGGCCTTGAGACCTTTTGTGCCCAGTTATAGTTGTTTTTGTCGTTGGTGTTGTCTTCCTTGGTGAGGTTGTTATTTTCGCAGTCGCTACTGTTGTTGTTGTTGTTTTCGTTGTTTCTGTGTTGTTGTTTTTGTGTTGTTGTTTTTGTTGTTATTGCAATTATTGTTTCTGTTGTTGTTGCTATTGCTTCTGTTGTTACTGTTGTCGTTGTTGCTGGTCTTTGATGCTGTTACTGTTGTTATTGTTTTTATTGTTGTTGTTGTTGTTGTTTCTGTTGCTGCTCCAGTGTTTACTGTTGTTTTTGTTCTTTCTGTTATGTTTTTTTGTTGTTGCCATAGTTGTTGCATCGCATCCTTTTCATGTTTTGACCCCAATTTATTTATTTACTAACTTTTTTCCCAGAAAAATGAGATCGACCTCGAAGCGTTGCTGCTGATGAACGAAACGGACTACGCTGAAATTGGTTTACCGAAGGTAATGGCAAAATGATTTTCTTTGGGTATAATTAAATTGCAATCAAAAGAAAACCCTGCTAGTTTCTTGAAAAGTGAGTACCTTACATGCTATCGTCCAAGCAAAAATAATTTGAGCACAGATTTACCATGATCATGAGACGAAAGTTTGACAGTTTTGCGTGACCTTTTGTGAAAGAAAACCAGCTTTGATTTACATTACGGCAGTTTAATGACAATAATCTTAACACTAATCAGCGCATCTTAATCAGACGCTAACTTGCAACGTATGAAGTAAGTTTAAGTTACATCACCATAACCATATTTTCCATTCCTCAGGGTCCAAGTACCAAGTTACTGAGCTCTACGCGAAGGATTTACAACCAACAAGATCTCGTAAGACCGGAATACCGAAACGATTTCAGACACAACCCGATACGGCCTGATTACAGGTCCGTTCCTTCTCCTCCTGTCAGGCCTAACAATGTTCCCTGGAGGCAACCGCTGCCCGCTCGTCCTGTTGTGCATCCGCATGGTTTACCCAATGGTTCTTTACCGTCTAACAGCGCGGAGACCTATAATGGAGGTCATGTTGGTGGGGTAAGTTTTGAACAAGATTGTTGCCAAAAAAAGCTCAACACGAAGATCTTATTCATGAATGGCGTCTCATTTGATATTCTTACATGGGTATTTTAATTGGCGACCTAGCCTCGTTGTGTAGGAAATTCAAGAGAATTTTTGCTCTGAAACAAAGCTAATTTAATCGACAGCCGAATTGTGTTTGCAGTCAGTCGATATCGGAATATACTCGCACGGTTTACTCTCCTTTGTTGCAAAAAGATTTTAACGAGTTTTTCCCAAGCTTGATGCAAGCTGTTACATTTCATTTCTTAAATTCTTTCAACAACTTGGTACGGTAATTGGTAAATGGTAATTGAGGTGCTAATGGCACAGTGGTAGCGCACCTGTTTCTCACCACTGTGACTAGGGTTCGATTCCGGCTCCGTGAGGCTATCTCATTAAAATTACCTTGGTCACATGTGAGAAGAGTGTTGTCCAGTTTGACTCTACCAAACATCGCAAGTTTTGTCCGGGTACTCTGGTTTCCTCCTGTTGTAACACTGGACCCCCATGAGGGATGGCCCTTACTGGACCTCTAGGGAGAACAGCTTAGGTAGCTGATCGGGTTGTCCAGTATAAATAAAGATACCGTTGCACCTGTCAAGTTACTGCAACGGTCTTAATCACAACCTTGCTGCAGTTTGATGAAATGACAGGATTGTTGGAACTTGTCAACAGACGTGCTGTATTCCTGCAGAGAACGCATCTTGCTGCTGGGCTGTGAGATTTCTAGCCGTGTAGTATACCCAACACTAGAATATATACCCTGCTGCCCAAAGTGCTTTGAAAATTCCAATCAATTGTCTTAGGACGAAGCAAGTTTGGCGCAGTTTGTATGTGGTCCTAATCGCGATGTTTTATTTTGAAACTTAGGTTTGGAACTCTTGGAGTCGAACGGCGATCTAGATGGTAAATATTCGTTTCATTAAATAAAATAGTACAGATTGCTAGGAATGTGTTAGATATCATTTCATCGGACTCAACCACATTTGTGATAAAATTATTTGAAGTTCAAACCTAACCTGCTGGTGAATTAATAGTGTAAATTTAATAGGTTTTGCACCAAAACTGTCTTTGTAGTTTGTGAGTGCTTAGCATCAAATTCTTATTGGCATATACAAAAATATTTTTTCATTGATTTCCCTCCTCGTAAGAGCCAAAGCACTATCCGGATAATATTTTGTAGAATTTTACCGGATACCAGGTACTACCGGATAGGTAGATGGTACGCCGATACTGGCTAATACCGGATAAATAGACTCTACCGGGTACCGGTAACCTAAACTAGCACATCCCCACACTGTACAGTTCTCAACGAATTTGGCCTCTCAAGAGAACGTTCTCTGTCTTCATTGGCCAAAAATAATGACATTTTAGTTAGCCATTTGAACGATTATTTAACAGATAATTACTAAGGCACGCAGCATTATTGGATATAATGTATCTATGTAATTATCTTTAATAGATAAATACTGAGCATCATCGAAACCCGTTATGTTATCTCTGCATTATATCAGCGAATGCAGAGAGCAAAATTTTACAAACTCGAGTTGCATAATTTTGCCCTCTGCATTCGCTGATATAATGCCGAGTCAAAGCAATGGGTGTTGGTGCTAGTCAGCAGATATATGGGCTGCATTCTCATATGTTGTTATTATCTATATATTTGTTTATGTATATATTTATATTTACTTGTGGTTTTCTTTATGCATTTGTCGGTATGGTTATTTTATTTTCTATTCGGCAACAAATTAAGAAAAAAAAAGATATCTTACAAAGAAAAAAAGCCTCAAAGCCAACAACAGTGCAGATCCCAACAGAAATGTCCGATCGTATTTTTCCCATGCCTAAACCTGTTTTTCTTTTCGTTTCTATAGACTACCATCTCCTGGCCTGTTACACTTGACCTTGTTGTTTGTTGGAACTTGTTGGTTTTTTCGATCACAATTGTTCAGTGTTTCATTGTAACGTCGCTACAATCTCTTGAGATTTACTCTATGCATAAAATTAAAAGGAAAACACATTGAAACTCTGTTGTGGTGTCCTTTTAGCGTTCAAGTCAGTTCTGGAAGCTTGGCTATTATTTCCTGCTCAAATTTTCCTTTGTTGCGCTGTCGTTGCATTCGATTCGTGCCATCCAAGAATGAACCCTTCTGTACTGCCCCTTTCACTGTTGAAACTTTCCCCTTGACAAGTAAAATCGTCTTACTTAGCCTGCATAAAGTAATAAGAGTCTTACCGCGCCAAGAAAGGGTTAACCTTTATTTTCTTGTGTCACTTTATTGAGCGAATTATCTGATAAAATAAAGGAAAGAAAATGCACACAATGTTGTGTATTTCAGTAAAGTTACGATTTTCAAAACTTGTATTGACGTTGAGAAGTGCATCGTGTTGCATTTGGTCACGAAACAAGAATAGACAATTTTATTTAAAGAAAAAATACCCTATAGAACTAGATCTTGCGCTTAAATCACAAGAAACAGGAATAGAGACATTTTAATGTTGTCGATTCAAAATTTCATGACGCTGATTAGTGAGGTAAAATACATTTTAGTTTTGGCCGAAGGAGCATTGCTCCTCCCACATGTTTTGGTTGAGGGGGTCAGAGAATGTGTGTAGGGGGGGGCACTTTTAAACTGGCTAGTAGTGTTAAACTACAAACTTATGAATGCTAAATGAGGTCGCTGCTGAATTAAATGTTTTTTCTTAGAACGTTTAGAGAATAAATTCCACTTCAAACCACATTCTGGTGATCGTGTCTGGCACTTATATAATGAAGGCAACTGGCCATTGGGACTTTCACCCTTGAAGCACCCTATATGACACACTCATATAGGGACAGGGATCTCACCACGCCCCTCCTTTGTTTATTGTCATTTCGACGCCTTTGCAAATTGGTCCCATGGTAAGCTAGACCATCTGCAGAACGTTATGTAGTAATATTTATCGCACTTCATCCATTACATGATAGTATCAAACACTATTGGTGAATTGATTGCATTCTCAATATTTTTTAATACATGCCGTATTTCGTTATCTCAGATTGGATTATCCATCTGTCCTCTTTGACCAATGCTCTGAGATTTGATGTACAGTCGCCGCCGCTTATATGCAAATCCTTTTTGCCAACTCAATTTTTGCATATAAGCGGATTTTGCATATAAACGGATTCGTTCCCAGGACGCGCATCCAGCAAAATCATTAGCATAATAGAAAAATGACCAAAGATTAAATACCAAAACCAGAAAAAATTGTATTTATTAATAAACTAAAATATACAAGATAGCTGTTCTTTGGTTTGGAAATAACAATTAATGTTTACTTTTTTGCAACATTTGAACACACATCGGTGGAAATATTTGAAAGAGAAAGAATAAAACGCAGACCGAAAATTGTCATCTTGTGACTTGATATTCAAGTTGCAACAAGAAACAGACAAGTTGAAAAACGGTAATATTTCGGCTCTATTTCGTCAGATGATGACTCTGAAATAGAACCGAAATATTACCGTTTTTTAACTTGTCCGTTTCTTGTTCCAACTTGAATATCAAGTCACACTAGAGATGACAATTTTCGGTCTGTGTTTCATTCTTTACTTTTTCAAATTGTCCTCTGGTTGTGGTATTTGTAAGAGAGTTGAATGATTTCCAGTCTTTGAAGCCGTGCAAACAAAGATAGTCCTTCATGTCGGCTAAATTAGAAATAAATTGAGCATGAGTTATTACGGGCTTTGGTTCAGGCTCGTCGTCACTCTCCTGGATGCTTTGTTACTCGTTGATTATTGAGTTCTCATCAACTGGTGGCGCTGTTTCGAGAAAGTTGTCTGCAGATATAATTTCATCGAAAGTTTGCTGATCCATACCACGTGGAGCTGCCAACAGTTGAGCCAACGGAATATCATCATCTTCCGCCCACGAATCTTCATCGCTATCATATTTGGACATAAAACCTGCATGGTGGAAACAGTTTGCGATTGTTTTTGTGGTTATCTCAGACCAGCAGGCGACAATCGTATTCATAGCATCCAGCAAATCGAACGTCTTAGAAAATTCGCTCGCATCTTCGTACACGGTAAAGTTTTGCAACCGCCCAAGCATCTTGGTTTTCTACTGTTTCCAATCATTGAAACATTGAAATACTTTCGAAAGGAAAGGAGGATTTGCAGCAATGCATTGAAAATTTTTCTTTGCATATAAGCGATTTTAGCGCAAAATTTTCAATTTTTCTTTTGCATATAACCGACTTTTGCATATAACCGATTTGCATATAAGCGGATTAAAAAAAGGAATTTTCTTAAGGTTTGGTTTTGGATTTCCAAAATCTTTGCATATAAACGGCTTTTGCATATAAGCGACTTGCTTATAAGCGGCGGCGATTGTATAAGAAGATAGCTTTACTTATGAATAGTGCTTACAGTTTTGCCAGCTGATGAACATCGGCTTAAGCCTGATTTCCACTAGGCGGAATTTTCCGCGCGGACAAAACTTTTTCTGTTTTTTTCGTTTTTTTTCTAACTGGTTCCACTTGAAAGCCATGGAAAAGAGAGAAAATTTCGTCCACGAGGAGAATTCCGCCTAGTGGAAATCATGCCTTACGAGCATTTAATGTTATTATCACCAAGACTACCTAGAGGCGATCAAAACGTAATTACTAATTCCATGCAACCGGGCTGTGTACTCTCCGGGAAGTGTACCCGGTACGTAGTCCGTATGGATCCCGAACTCGTACATCACCCCTGAAAAGTCGGTGGTGTAACTATAGAGATCATATATCAACAAGAGGGAGCATTGTCGCTAAATATCACTCAACCGGGAGGGAATTGATCACCGCCATATATTGGATAAATTGCGGTCAAAACAAACATGCCCGGATGACGAGTTCAAGGTCAGGGTCAAAGGTCACTTCACTTTGGTGTTTTGTTTTTTTCAAAAAGAATGTAAAATAATCAAGGCAAAAATAATAACACTAATACCCTGAAAAGCAGTATTTCTGCTATACAGTTCGTGAAAAAAAAAAAAAAGAAAAAATTTTGTAACGGAAAAGAGTCTGGAGAAGAACAATGTGCCCCCAATTTTCGGCCCTCATGCTCCCTCTAGTTTTATGTGATCTCCGTGGATGTAACAGCTGGGGAATCTTTTGGGAAGCCCACCTTCTGTAAATTCCTTGGCCACCCCACCTGGTAGAGTAACACAATCTTTAAGCACGGTGGTGTAAGGTCGACTTTGTGCGTAATTCGGAATATTCAGGGTAGTATACTTAAATTTGGAAGTCAAATTTCTCTAATATTCACAAAAATTTTCCTTTAAAATTTAAACAGATTCTTCAATGCGTCCTTAATTTTCTTTGATATTACTTTTGAACTTTTATTTTAAGCTTAAGTTTTTCAAGCTTTGATGTGACTTTGACATAGTAAACCAGAACCCAATTCTATCTTAACTTTATTTCAGCGCCATTGCTCTAGCTCATCCCTCAACACACGTTCACTTCCTAGTGGGGCATCGGAATCTGTACTGTACGGGAGGGGAGAACAACAAATTGTACAGAAGGAGAGAATAAAACAACACTCTCTCCAGGAAGAAAAAAAACAACACAATGTACAGAATGACAGGCGAGAACAACACACTGTATAAAGTGAGAGAGGAGAACAACACACTGTACCGAGTGAGAGAAGAAAACACTGTACAGAGTGAGAGATGACAACAACACACTGTATAGAGTGAGAGGAAAACAACACACTGTACAGAGTGAGAAAGGAGAACAGCACATTGCACACAGTGAAAGAGGAAAATGACATACAGTACAGAGTGAAAGAGGAAAAAACGCACTGTACAGAGCGAGAGAGGAGAACAAAGCACTGTACATGGTGAGAGACGAGAACAACACACTGTACAGAGTGAGAGAGAACAACGCACTGTATAGAGTGATAGAGGAAAACAACGTGCTGTGCAGATGAAGAAAAGAGAAAAACACATTGTACAGAGCGAGAGCTAAGAACTACACACTTTATAGAGTGAGACAGGAGAAGAACGCACTGTACTGAGTGCGAGAGGAGAACAACGCACAGAACAGAGCGAGAGAGAACAACGCACTGCACATAGTGAGAAAGCAGAACAACACACTGTACAGAGTGAGAGAGGAGAAGAACGCTCTGGACAAAGGGAGAGAGAGGAACAACGCACTGCACAGAGAGAGAGAGCTGAACAACACATTGTACAGAAAGAGAGGAGAGCAACACTCTGTACAGAGAGAGACAGAGAAGAAAACAACGCACTGTACAGATGACGAGAGGAGAACTACACACTGTACACAGTGAGAGAGGAGAACAACACACTGTACACAGTGAAAGAGGAGAACAACACACTGTACACAGTGAGAGAGGAGAACAAGACACTGTAAGAAGCGAGAGAGCGGAACAACACACTGTATAGAGTGAGAGAGGAGAAGAACACACTGTAAAGAGCGAGAGATAAGAAGAACATACTATATATAGAGAGAGAGGAGTACAACATACTGTACAGAATGAGAGAGGAGAACAACACACTGTAAAGAGTGGGAGAGGAAAACAACGCGCTGTAATAGAGTGAGAGAGGAGAATAACACACAGTGCGGAGTGAGAAAGTAGAACAAGACTGTGTACAGAGCGAAAAACGAGAACAACGCACTGTACAGAGTGAGAGAGGAGACGAACACTCTGTACAGAGCGAGAAATAAGAAGAACACACTGTATAGAGCGAGAGATGAGTACAACACACTTTACAGAGTGAGAGAGGAGATCAATGCACTGTACAGAGTGAGAAAGGAGAACAACATACTGCACAAAGCGACAGAGGAGAAGAACGCACTACACAGAGGGAGAGAGGAGAACAACACACTGTACACAAAGAGAGGAAAACAACGCGCTGTACAGCGTACTGTGCAAAGGGAGAGAAGAGAACAGTACGCTGTACAGAGTGAGAGAAGAGAAGAACACACACTACAGAGTGAGAGATAAGAACAACGCACTGCACATAGTGAGAGTGCAAAACAACACACTGAACAGATACAGAGGAGGACAACGCACTGTAAAGAGTGAAGGAGGAGAACAACACACTGAACAGGGTGAGAGAGGAGAACAACACACTGTAAAGAGTGAGAGGAGAACAACAAACTGTACAGAGTGAGAGAGGAAAACAACACACCATACAGAGTGCGAAAGGAGAACAACACATTGTACAGAGTGAGAGAGTTGAACAACGCACTGCACAGAGTGACAGAGCAGAATAACACACTGTACAGAGAGAGTAGAACAACGCACTTTACAGGAAAGATAAGAACAACACACTGTATAGAGCGAGAGGAGAACAACAAACTGTACAGAGTGAGAGAGGAAAACAACACACCATACAGAGTGCGAAAGGAGAACAACACACTAAACAGAGTGAGAGAGTTGAACAACACATTGTACAGAGTGAGGGAGGAGAACAACACACTGAATAGGGCGAGAGAGGAGAACGACACACTGTACAGAGTGAGGGAGGAGAACGACAGACTGTACAGAGTGAGAAAGGAGAACAACGTACTGTACTGAGTGAGAGAGGAGAAGAACGAAATGTACAAGGGGAGAGAGGAGAACAACACACCGTACAAAGCGAGAGAGGAGAACAACACACTGTAGAGAGGGAGATAGGAGAACAATGCACTGCACAGAGTGACAGAACAGAATAACACATTGTACACAGAGAGAGGAGAACAGCGCACTGTACAGAAGGAGAGAGCAGAACAACACGCTGTACATAGTGAGAGAGGAGAACAATACACTGTACAGAGTGAGAGAGGAGAAGATACTGATACTGATACTTTATTAAAAACGCACATCGCAGCTCAAAAAGCTGAATCGCGTGAATTATTCAATTACAATACAAGAATGATAAAAAACCCCCCCATTATTTACAACTCTGATTAAAAATTTTGACTGACAAAGGAATAAAAGTGTTTAAAAATCTGTTTCTTTTGGTTGTGACATCCTCCAATATACATGGGGATCTAAAGTCATATTGAATATAACGCCTTGGTGGTAACAAACTAGCGAGCTTGTAATTCGGATCATTTACTATTTTATTAAAATGTTGTTGACATGCTATCTCGCGTCTGTGACTAAGTTTTTCAATTCCACAGGTTAATAAACTGTCCTCGTAGCTTGAGTTTGGGATGATTAGGGACAAAATTCGTTTTTGAAAACGCTCCAAATATAATGAAAGGTAGTTCGGTAGACCATAATGGTAAACCTGGCAACCATATTCGAGAAGTTGTCTTATACAGGTACACTTAAGGTCACAACTGATAGTAAGGCCCAGGATTTTAGCATCAGTTACAAGCTCCAAAGAACAACCGCCCAAAGATACATTAGTTAGGCACGAGTTACGTGGATTAGTAGCAAAACATAACCGAAGCTCTTTATACTTAGCATTATTAAGTTGCAATCTGTTGGTAACCGAAGCACACACTACAGAGTGAGAGATAAGAACATACTATATAGAGCGAGAGATGAGTACAACATACTTTACAGAGTGAGAGAGGAGAACAACACACTGTACGAAGTGAAAAAGGAGAACAACGCACTGTGCAGAGTGAGAGAGTTGAACAACACACTGTACAGAGTGAGAGAGGAGAACAACGTACTGTACTGTGTGAGAGAGCAGAATAACACACTGTACAGAAAGAGAGGAGAACAACGCAATGTACAGAGGGAGAGATAAGAACAACACACTGTATATGGCGAGTGGAGTACAATACACTGTACAGAGTGACAGAGGAGAACAACACTGTAGGGAATCGGAGGGGAAAACAATACATTGTACTAAGTGAGAGAGGAGAACAGCCCACTGTACAGAGTGAGAGAGGAGAACAACACAACGAAAAGAGTGGGGAGAACAAAAGATAGCAGAGAGCGACGATGGAATACAATGCACTTTGGGAAGTGAAGGCGAAAATAACATTATTCAGAGTGAGAAGGGGAAACAACACACTGTACAGGCTGTAAGGGGAGAACAACACAGTGTATGAAGAGAGAGAGGAGAACAACGCACGGTAAAGAGTGTGGGAGGAGAGGAACACAGTGTAATGGGAAAGAAAAAGAACCCATAGTGCAGAGGGAGAGAGAAGACCGGCGTATCGTACAGGGTGAATAGAGAGAAAATATCGCACCGAATTGGTAGTATTAATTTGGTCCACCTATAAAATTATGGCGAAAATATCACTGCATGAGGAAATCAATGCCTGAAATTGATTAAGTCATTTAAGAGCTTGATAAATTTATTGTATACTGTAAAACTGATTCACTAAAGAGTAAATAACGTTTTAAACCCAAGTTCTAATGTGTATCCTATGATGAAGGCTGTGGGACTTTCAGCATGATCAACAGATCGCTTTTGGTTTGATGTTAGCATTTTATTTGCACGAAGTCATCATTTCTCTACCAACTAAACCGAGTAAATTATTTATGAAAAGACAATGTTGCCCCCAAGATGCAAAATTTGGAAGAAATCCTTTCATTGTGAATTTTTTAGTCCGAATACATCCAGTTTTAAGAGTAATTAGATGCCGAAAGGCCATAAAATCTTGACAAAGTAGAACGAAGCCATCAGTCACTACTAAGTTTCGTTTAGGGTTAGATGAATGATCTTCAAGCTCGATACTCAGAAAATGATTTCTGGGCCTCAGACGGGGATCGAACCCGCAACCTTCTAACCGGTCATCAGAAGGTTGCGGGTTCGATCCCCGTCTGGGGCTCAGAAATCATTTTCTGAATATCGAGCTTGAAAGATCGTTCCTCTACCTCAATATATCCAAGCTTTCACGTCTTCTCAAACATCAAATAAGTTTAGTTTATTTGGAAAACCAAGCGTTTCCAGATGATTCTCAGTGGTTTAATGTTTATTTGTATAATCAAGGGAGTCTTCAAGAACCCCAATCTGGGGGTTTAATTTTGCTTGATTTAAAAGAATTATTTCTGACCCAAGATTTGCCATGACTGCTTTCAAAATTAAGACATCTCTAAGGTGTCATTTTAGATGGAGCACCTCCCTTATGAAAGGAGGCCATCAGTTGGTTTAATTTTGTTTTTTTGAATACTATTCCTGGCACAAAATTTCGCAACAGCTGCGTTCATAATGGAGGCAACCTTCAAGCCGCCATTCTAGACTGAATAATTTATGGTGAAAGGGGGCCACTTGTAAATTTAACTTTGGTTCATTTCAAAGATTATTGCTTACACAATGAAGACAACTTTCAGCTGCCATTCTACACTGAATAACTTATCGTTTAAGGAGGCCATTTGTAGATTTAACTTTGGTTCATTTTAAGGATTATTCCCGTCACAATGAAGACAACTTTCAAGCCACCATTCTAGAAGGGACAACTTATCATGAAAGGCGGCCATTTGCTGGTGTTGTTTCAGTATATTAGGACATCATTCTTGAGACAAAATTCCCCATAACTTTCCTTCACAATCAAGACAACCTTAAAGCGATAATTCTAGAAGAAAACTTGTCGAGAAAGGAGGCCATTTGCAGGTTTAATTTTGGTAAATTTAACATCATTCCTGTGGAAAGATTCGCCATGGCTTCCTTGAAAATCAAGACGATCTCTTGGCGCCCTTTTAGATGGAACACTTTATGAGTGGAGGCCATTGGCAGGTTGAATTTTGGTAACTTTTTGGAAGACTATTCCAGACAAAACTCGCCATGACTTCGTACATAATCAAGACAACCTCCGAGCCGCCATTCTTGACTGAGCAACTTATAAAAGGAGGCCATTAGTTGGTTTAGTTTTGGTCAATTTAAATCATTCTTGAGATAAGATCCGCCATGATTGCTTTCAAAATCAAGACAATCTCTAAGCCGCCATTTAATCGTAAATGTGTACCGTAATAACGGTCTTGATATCCTCGAAAGAACAACACGGAGGTTTCGAAGAAGACATCTTACAATTTTTAGAGCACTATTGTGTATATGAATTGCAAAGAACCCTCAAACCGAGGGAAGAAAGAATAAATCTCCGCAAATTTAATATCGGTGTTCGTCTTCAAAGAATATGAACAGATTATTTAATATGCCAGTAAATAATCAAAATAATTCATCAAGAAGTATCCCACAATATATTTTCAAGGTATCTAAATTTGTATAATGGTTTAAACCGGTTGTCATCTTCAAATTTTAAAGTTGACATCTTTTCTAAGCTCTCGTTGGAGCTTTGCCTGTCTCGTTGGAGCTTTGTCTTCTTACACCAAATCCTTTTAAACTCAAACCGAGACATATACTAAACAACAACAGCTAAGTCTCATGTTGTTTTCAACTATTGAATTGAACGAAAAGGTTGGAAATACATCGTGCCAAAGAAGCGAACTCCATCTCCAAGTTTTACTTGATAACTACACCTATGCTATCCCACTTGGCCATCCAATTTGCCGACGATCAATTGCGTTAATAATTGACCATAACAAAATGCTCTTTACAATGTGAATATTTAATATCACCGTCCCACAATTTTTAGGACAAAAAAAATTATCCGCTATGTAACAACCGTGGAAACATTCAGAGGTAAGCAAGATGGTACACCTTACACGATACTAGTATACTAACAACTACCGTACAGCCATATTACATACGCAATATCCCTTTCAACCATCAGGTTTACAGTAGACATTACAGCATGCAGTGCAGTTATACACAGTCACATCTCGACGGAGAAGAACATGCAGACGTTAAGAGAATAACCGGATTGTCTCTCAGGAGATGATGAAATCTTTTAAAAGATTTCCTAAAAATTCATTTCTCCCGTTTGCGCCTTTTTCTTTTCTTGTCTTTCTTCTTTGTACCTCTTTTTGTTTCTCATGTTTCTGTGTTATCAGAGGGATTCGATCCAGCGACACCCCGACTTCCCTCAGGGAGAGGTCTTACACCACGAGTCACTGAGACAAGCGACGAAAGTCATCATCTAATTGTACTATTGGATTCTTTGAAGAATAAGAGAACGAAAAAAAAAATTAACGAGAACTCTTAAATAAAACGATTATTTAGACAAAATAAGGACTAGATGATGACTAAAGATAAAGACATCAACATTAGCGTCATGAAACTGATTGTATTCGTCATAAAAGTAAAGTTTTCAACCATTTTTACCTTTCTACCAGTAAACTATAGAAAATTCAAACCCCGTGAACACAGGCAGGGCGTAAACCACGAGGAAAGGTCACCAAGCACGAGCAACGCAAGTGGAAGGGTCTTCCATATTTGAGACCCACAATTGTCCGTTTTGTGGGAAAATTTGGCTATAAGTCGTTATTTCAGTTGTCCAAAACTCGTCAGGAGAACTCCAAGATGTCCAGAATGCCAAAATTGATGTATGGAGGAAGTTTGGTGAAAAATGGCTTAACAAGAGACCATGTAGCCGACATCAAGATGGCGGCCGATTCTTCGAAGTTTTGAAAAACGAAAAAATCATCTTTTAATGGGAGTAGAAAGACAACGATACGATATTTTTACTATGATGTAAGTAA
Source organism: Heliopora coerulea (assembly GCA_030142905.1). Classification (NCBI taxonomy): domain Eukaryota; kingdom Metazoa; phylum Cnidaria; class Anthozoa; order Scleralcyonacea; family Helioporidae; genus Heliopora; species Heliopora coerulea. The sequence goes on along the minus strand of JASJOG010000059.1, from coordinate 1,329,144 downwards.
AGTATTTAATTTGTGGAGATTTTCAGGTTTTGTTCAGTTTTAAAGAAAGTTTCTTGGGTCAGGTTAACCGAGTTAACCAAGCTAATTAATTATGCATAAAAATCTTAATCATTTCTCTCCTTGCTAAAAGAGAAATAATTAAGATAAAATATTTAAAGATAAAATATACCTGTGTTAAACCAGTTCTATCCCTGTTCTCTTATTCCACCTCCTTGCTTCCTGCACAGTTGTATATCATTCTTCCTTTTCTTGTGTATTCATTTCTTTTCAATCCCCTTTCAATCCCATTCATTTTCCTTCATTCCACTCATTTTATATTTAGCTCTCCACATAACCCAAGCTTTTATATTCCCTGTGATCATGATCCTTACTCCTATTCATTTATTTTTATACAGATTCTAACCTCAGTTGGCAAGACAAACAAAAAGTCCCACAAACCTTGGAAAAAGCCTGAAAGAATGTGGCAGACAACCATGACAAGACCACTGTTTACCCAGAAAGTACTGACATTTAAGGTAAGACCAATGTAAACTTCAACATACAAACCCACTGAGTGCCATGCTTTTCAGGAAAATCACATGCGCACAAAAAAATCTTAGATATAGTTTTATGGGTGAGGAATAAAAATGAGTGATGACACTGTAAATTGATGAACAGGAGCTCAATGCAAAATAAATTCCTAATCAGTTTACTTGTAACTTCTCTTTCCAGATTTCCCCCTTAAGTCAACAGAGATGGTAAACAGATCAACATGGAAAACCAAGCCATACCCAGATTCCCAATGGATCAACAACTCCACTCTACTTTAATGGGCAAATGGTGAGTTCTGTAAAAAGAATTACTTGGACTAAAACTACAACCTACAGAAGAACTGCACTGTAAACCTCAAAAAGAAGTCTATAGCTAGCCACATATGTACAAGATATGTTAGATATAGTTTTATGGTGAAGAATGAAAGTGAATGATGACATTTTAAGTTGAGAAGGAGAGGCTCAAAGCAAAATAAATGCCTAATCAGTTTACTTGTGACTTCTCTTTCCAGACTTCACCTTAAAGTCAAAAAAGATGGCAAACAAGAAATCAACCTGGAAAACCAAGCCATACTGAGATTCTGATGGATCAATAGCTCCACAACTACTTTAATGGAGAAATGGTGAGTATGATTAAAATCCATTACTTAAACTAAAACTACAACCAGTCCAAAAACTGCATTGTAGATCACAAAAAAAGAAGGCCATAGCTTGTACCATATGCACAAGATATTTTAGGTGTAGTTTTGTGGTGAAGAGTGAAAATAAGCAATGACATTTTAATGCAAGAAAGTAAAGCTCTATGCAAATAAATGACTAATCAGTTTACTTGTGCCTTTGTCCCACAGGTTTCACCTTAAAGTTGAAAACAATGACAGACATCAGAGATCTATGTGGAAAACCAAACCATACCCAGATGTGGATGGATCAACAGTTCCACTCTACCTTAGAGGACAAATGGTATGTTAATCCATAAAATCTATTACTTAGACTAAAACTACAACCAACACAAAGACTGTACCATAAATCACTATAAGAAGGCTATAGCAAGCAGAAAATCTGATTGCCATGATTAATTGAGAACCTCTCTTGTTGATCCTAAGAATATCCTGAGAGACCTAAGTTTTTAGTCAGTAAGGATATGAGAAAAGTGAAAATTTCCTACATTTAAAAAACTAACTTGTACAAGATGGACACATAAATATGAACATTCTGTATCTGGCCTGATATTGGATCTAATTAGAAAACTAAAGTGGCTTCTCATGATGGCATTATGGCCTTAGAGTCCATTAAGACAGATAAACAATGTCTGATGACATCAGACATCTAGCTTGGCTATTGATGTCAGGCTGCACTTAAATATGGCATGGCCTGTTCCACTATACCCATAAAATCAATGCCAATATAAGCTGCATATTCTGTACGAGTTGTGGGTTTGTTATGTTCTGGGGGAGCTAATTGACATGTCTGTAAAAGAATATTGAATAAGATACCATTAATGAGTAATGTCTAGGTTTTCCACAGAACTGTAGCAGTCTGTAAGAACAGTAGTGAGAAAGCAATAGCTTAGACAGAATATGCTGCCCTACAATGGCATTGACTCAAGCAGAATGATACAACTGCCCTTGTCATTCCTCAAAACAATTTTATGTCAGAACTCAGCTAGTCAGCTAAATAATGCTGTCAAACACTAAACAGTATAGAATGTAATTTTTAGAGGTTTTCTAAGTGGTCAGATAGTTCAAGTGCAATTTGTGGTAAACATCATCTAAACTTAGAGGAAGCTTCTTAATTTTGGTAACAGCATATAAAGTCACAATATTGGCTCACACTGTGCTAAAATTAATGTTGAAGTTAATGTTGAAGTTAATGTTAATGTGAAATTACTGTTAAAGTAAGATTACTGTTAATGTTAACATTAATGTTGAAGTTAATGTTAATGTTGAAGTTAATGTTAATGTGAAATTACTGTTAATGTTAATGTTGAAGTGAATGTTAATATTAATCCAATAATCAACTCTGTACAAGGTTCTACCTTATTGATGAAAATTGGGCCTGTAGAGAATGTCAAAGTGAATACCATTGAAAGTACTTATATTTTGTTGCATTTGCAACATCATCAGAGAGTAACAGATATTAATAAGAACTGAGGTTGTATTGCATGCAAATGGGATGAACTATGGAGCTACAAATGACATAAGATTAAAAATAATTCAAAACAAGGAGGTTGGATAGGATGTTATTGTGGCATTAAGTAAGCATTTTAGTTCAGTGATATTGATGTTTTCTCTCAGGAAGAATTCAAAACTAGATGGCACAGATAACTATTAAGGTGGATAAATACTTAGGTGTAATAAGGAGACCCATGTTGCCACCATGATAAAAAATTGAAGAACGTTTGTGATTATTTAACTTTGTACCAGTGAAAGCTGATATTCCCATGTAGCCTTAGATGCACATTATTGCTGACATATCTAGAATTGGTTTGGAGTATCCATTATTAAACTATTTTGTGGAAACAATATCTTGAAAATATTTTAATCTTGATAATACTGTATGATTCTTTCACAATAAAATACTATTTTAATCATTGCTATTTAGTGAATTGGAATAAATTATGTTCTCAGAAATCTTACATAAAAACTTAAAATGGATAATGATCATACATTGCACTGAATTTTATTCCTTATTGGATTAGTATATCATTCATACAGGAGGAGCAGCTTGATGGATGATAAGCTACAATGAAGTTGAACTAAGACTTAATCCATGCAGACTTAAATTATACATAAAAGGAAACCAGTCCTGCCATCACTGTTAGAAGAAAACTTAAGTAGAATAAAAGAGGCCACAACACCACCTTTTCTGGTAACTCTATTTTGCAAAATAAAAATGTGATTCAGATCTTCTATCTCTTTCACATCTGGTATTTCCATAACATACTTGTAGCAGCATTTTCTGGTTTTCCAATTTACTCTTGGGAATCCAGTTCAAACACACGCACAAGAGCTAAATGCTGAAAGTCTTACCTAATTTTAAGACATTTAAATTATAAATTATAAAAAGAATTGGTAAGAGTTTTGAGCAGTAGAAAATTCACAGGAAATTTATTAAGTAGGCATGGCATCAGAACCATTTCTATGTGTTTGCTGTGGTCAAAACAAAGACTACCATGACAGTAATACTGTAATTATACAACAGTCACAACAACAAAGTCAATTATTGCTTTTTTCTCTGAAGTACCCTAGATGTGTTTCTTATCATTATGTGACCTCTTCATTCCAGATTGTTAATTTACACAAGGAGACCTAAGACAACCAAAGAGACCAGATTTATGCCCCTGTTGCATTGGATGACAAGACCATCCCTCCAATGGATCAAAATCCGTTCAACTTATTCAAAAGTTGCAAAAGTGTCAATACCAACAAATGTGAGTTGTGTAATTTAATGTAGTAGATGACACACTTTACTAAGACCAAAGAGGAGCCCTTACCTTATGGAAAAACATGGTTTAGTCCTTGATAACCTCTATTTTTTGTTTCCAGAAAACTCTAAAACAAAATGGTAATAACATAAATTAATAGAAAGTATGTTCTCACAGGACAGCACTTAAAAATTAAAAGAAATTTAAAACTTTACTGCTGAATGAAAAAAAATCACATGAATTTCCAATCCTAAAAATTCATAAGTCAAAGCACAATTGCTGTTTGAGTACATAGTGGTATTGTCCTGGTAAATTTAACTTACAAGTTTGGAGTTCTTTTCTCAGAATTTTATGCTTTTCACTGACATGTCTTTTCAACTAATATTTGAAAAACCTGTAACTACACAGATCACAATTTATATTAAAATTATCCACAAAATTGGAGCCATCCTGAAATTAGAGAGGTTACAATATAACTGTTTTTCAATTCTTTTTATAAGTTTTAAAAAATTACTAAGAGTATTTTAATTAAACTCTCCAATTTGTTGTTATCTTAAATGTTCCAATAGTATATCTTTGTTAAGTCTTCCATACCAACCAAAACATCTGATTAGCTGAGAAATTGTTTAAAAAAATTGAAGTTAAAAAAAAAAATGCCAAGACAACTTGACAATGAATAAAATATCAGACAAGCCTTTGCAAAAGTACTTCCTCAACTACATTCAAATTCAAGAACTGCAATACCTTCTAAAGATTATACCAGCAAAAACTCATTTCAATTAAACTAATGTATGGTTAAACATATTATTTCTTCAGCTACCAAAAGAAAAAGCAAATGTGAGGCTTTAATATGAGGCACATGGTAAAAGCTGTGAAACATAGCTTGGATCTTTGCTTTTCAATTTAATGCAAAAATGTGCACTTTGTGATAGGAGGGTTAGTATGGAAGAACACAAGGTATATTAGCAGAGATTTTTTGGAGTCATGGCATGATTAAGGTAAATAGATAAATCTTAACATTTCTGTGAAAACAAAATCCTGAGGTACCATACTGAAAAAGGAAACTGTCAGTTTTGTTAAAACTAAGCCATAAAATGGACATTACTGTAGTCAAAATTTAAAAAAGATAGCTATTCAGAATATCATTCAAAGAAACAACAACAACAACAAATAATGAACCTTCATATGTCATAATAAATTTTTTTGTTTTGGCAACTTGATTTTGGTTCTTCTAAGAGAAATTTATTTTACTAAAATAGATTAAATTATAGTGTTAGAATTAACATATAAAGAGTTAAGACAAGTTTAAACTTAGTATTATGCAATTCAATTGTTTTTTCACTGTGTGGAAAGTTCACAGATTTAAAAACTAAAAATTGTTGAAAGATGTAAAATCAGAAGAGTTTCAAGAGAGAAAAAAAGAATTGGTTTTCTTAGAGAAAAACTGAAATGATTTCCTAATCATGCCATTGTCCTTACAAATAACAACAAATATAAGAATATAATTTACAGCCTCAGAATGTTCGTTTGTCTTTCCTGTAGTGAGCAAAATACTTCTTTTTTAATCATGAAAGACATTAACAGGATGTGGCTTACGTATACACACTATCAAGCATTTTTTTCTCTGAAGTCAACTCCCTCTTAGTTTTTGCACATCCTTGGCTTTTCCTCAGCATTTGATGGTAAATAATTGTCAAAAAGAAGTAAAGGAATGTTTATGAACTAGCACCTTGCTGCTGCTAAGTTTAAAAACAAAAAATTATGAGAGATCCCAGAGCATGATATGCTGTACTGTCTCAGCTGTAAACATGTTTAAATAAATACTCAGAAAACTGAAAACTCAAAGCATAATGCTTTTCATTTTGAGGGAGTTGATGTTTTTTAAAATGCCACTAAATATAAAATATTCATATAATATATACATAGAAAACCTCTTTGGTCTAGTAAATGTGTCGTTCTCCTTGAGAGCAATTGTCTTACATTGTAATGCAGTTATGGGTGACACAGGTTTACGATTTGGCATTTGTTAAAAATGTTAGTAGCTAGCTAGGTTAAGGTTAAGTTAACAATAGGCTCACTAAAACTGACCCCTAGAAGACATAGGTTTATGATTTGGCATTTGTTAAAATTATAGTAACTAGGTGGGTTAAGTTTAGTATAATGTAATTTATTTTTTGTTTGTTTATTTTTTATAGTTGTAATTTAAATGTAAAAGTGGGTTTTGAGTACTGTGTGTGTATAGTGTAGGAAAGGGTTTAGTAAAACAGAAGGAACTAAAATTTCCTAAAAACAAAAAGCAACTGTTTGGCAAAATGTTTTGAAGTAGCATGTATTACGGAAAAAAATAACAAATCCAATTAACAGACAAAAGTTTGGCTGGTTAGAAAACGTAATTTTCCATCAAAACTTGAAAAAAGAGGGTTAACACTTTCTTGCATTGGCGGATTTTCGTGATAAGTTAAAACCTAGAGTTTATTTGGCCAGCTACGCCAAAGCAAATGATTAAAAAAAAAAATTGTTTTGAAAACAGTCTTTTTCTTTTACCAACTAAAATTCTGTAACGATACGTTTTACTTGAAAAATAAAAGCGTCAAATCGTGAGACAAAAATAGGGTTAAAATTTCTCACCATTCAGCAAACGTCAAAGACAGCCATTTTCACCGGTAGATTTTCGTGAAGACGTAGGGCGTATTTGGACGACTACACCAAAGTTCAAAATAAAGAAAAAGTGTTTCGAAACCAAGGAAATTTTGGTTCTTTCTGTCGGGTGGAAGTAGGGGGTGGGGGATGGGTCAGTGTAAGAGAGTGCGAGACGTTAGTGTGTTGGTGGTGGAGGTGTAAGAAACGAATGGAAGATAGCTGAGGTAGAAAGAGGCAGATGAGGCAGATGAGGAAGCATAGGCAGATGTTAGGGACTAGTTGGGCAGTGTGGGTCTGCATGCTTACGCTGTTTGGCATTAATGATTTCGGGGGATATGGATTTCAAATTTGCATGATATTGTCTTTGCTCAAGCAAGGCTGTAGTTGTTGTTATTTTTAATTGTATTTTAGTTAGTAATGCGATTGCTCTCTTGGAGATGTTTGACTTCACGATTGTTGAAGTTGATCATTCTCTTTAACTGCCCCGGCTGACTCCCTGAGTGCTATTCCTACTTATATAGTAGGAGTAGCACTTGGGGAGTCAGCCGGGGCAGTTTATTTGTATATATAGGGCAATTCCCATGGGAATTGAATATTTAATCAAAAAGGACACTATTTAAACTTGTAAATTTTTTATTGAAAAATCAATTGTATTAAGTAATTACATTCCAAATAAAGTGTTTTTTGAAAAGAACAACCTTCGTATTTGAGTGAGTCATTACAGAAGAGAACAAGCAAGAATGGCTGATAATTGAATATTGCTTTTGCAAACACTTTGATGAACACAAGTCAACAAGAGCGATATTCACAAGCAATCAATAACAGCATTGTTTAACGAAGAACTTAACACCAAGCCAGTCAGTTAGAAGAGAGGCAAATTTGATAAATGGTGTTAAACTCTGGCGAAACAACAGCTCTTATCGACTGCTACAATGACTTTGGGTTTTTTTCCAAAACAAGTAAAAATATTGTACTTAAAGAGATTAACATTTGTGCAAAAGTAAAGAATGTGGTAAGCTGTTTCACTTGAGTATCACAGCAAACCATCGTTTTTTTTGACTGATCATTTGCACAATCAGAGGGAAAACGTGGCTCTTTATTAATTTCTTTTCATCAATTTAAAATTTAACGGACAGGAACAAACGAACCTTTCCAGAGTCCAAAACAATAAAAGAGTAGAATTGACTTTTTTAAGCAACCACGAGTTTCCCATCGTTTTTTAACCTGACAGGTAGTAATTAAAGCTAGTAAACTTTGTTAACGTTAACTGTTAAAGGTGATGGATATTGTTCTGTAAAATCAAAGCGAAGAGTCCAGTGCGACAACAAAATGAGCAGAGTTGCATTTCTACAATAAACATACTACCGAACCCTTAGTTTTTTGAAGAAAACTCTCAGTAATTTAGCTAAATATTTAAAAAAATCTGAATTTGTAGCCCAATGCACTTTAGTAAATAAGCCGATAGAAAACTCATCATTCTGACATTCTGAAATGAACATCTATTTCAGCACCAACATTTCGAGATTACACTTTGCAGTAATGGAGCCAAAATTTAAAAACAAAAACCAATCCGTAATTTTAGCCTAATGCACTGTAGCAAACAAATTGATAGAAAGCTCAAGTCATTCTGACACTTCGAAATGAACATATAATTCGGTAACAATATTAAGAGATATTTCGCAGTAATTGAAAACTTACGAAACTCGTGAAACGATAAAGTGGTGGTATATATTGGTATATTTTCATAGAGGTTTATCTCGTTAAAAAAAGTCAAAATTTTCGATAATTTTCTAAAACAATTTTATGTAATCTATAAATTTCAGTTAATAAAAATAACACTTCCAAAATCTTCTGAGTTGTGTCTTTTGGACTATGAAAAATAGCAAGGAAAGCTAATTTTGGAAGAATCGGATTTCCATCACCTTTAATAATAACATAACAATAACAAAGTATCTTAGAAAAATAACAGTGTATTATCCAAAGGAAGATTTAAGAAGAGTGGATGGATTTACTAATAATGAACAAGAGTAACTGTGAAGGTTCTGGACAGGAAGAGCATCGAAAGTCTCAAGTTTATTTGGAACCGGCTGCTCATTAGGCAAGAGTTCTTGACTCCCATGGGGCTTAATTATTGGTTAAAGTTACTGTGTACCCTTCGAGACAAAAATATTTTACAATATATCATTTCCAACGAAACCAAACTTCATAGTCAGCTTTCATTTTAAAAAAGCATCATTGTAAATACGCCAAAATAACTTAGGTTGGATTTTCCTTTGGTCGAGTGCTTATTAGTTCCCTTGAAATACACTTTTTGCTCCAAGGGGCAAGTTTAAAGCGTTATAATTTAAAAGGAATTTGCCCGAATTTTTCAAATTTCATGAGACGATTCTTATATCTTCCACAGAAAAGTTTCAGGAATTCGGATGATTACGCGAAATTTTTACTGACAGTCATTCCCAAGCGACTTCTCAGCTTTTCCCCTCAAAGATAAAACGTTTCGCAGCTTTTTAAGGTGATCGAAATTGGAAACCCAAAACGCGTCTTTTTATGGCACAGTGACTTCAAACCTTCTGAAAAGAGTAATTAAGACGTTGGCCAACAGAAGCCCTAGAAAATTTTAATTTTACATGACTTTCCAGTATCTGCACATCATTCGGGACTCATTCAGCCGAAAAACTTATCACAAATTCCGGAAGATGTAAGATAACCGTAAGAGGCACTTACAGAAGACCAGGTGTTTACGGGATAAAGGTATCTGATTATGTTTTACTTGTTCAAGACGACGAGATAAATAAAGGATGCCTATTGCAAGAGGGGCTTCCTTTACAGACGTGCTGTCTCTTCCAGACGAAATGTCTGATTTTAATCGAAAAGATGCCAGTAGGCTAAAGAATGCTTCATGACGAAATGACATACATTGGAGAGTGGATGCCAGTTAAAGGGTACCCACTGGAGACGTGGTGATGGTAGGTACCTTACGAGAGAAAAAGAGCCGATAAGATAACGAAACCTACTGGAAATATGTTACAGTACTGCCAATGTTTGTACATCTGTAATATCAAAAATGGAATGCCGCTTGCAGTTCTAAATCGACGTAGAAAAAATTTAAAGGTAGTACTCGGCCAAAAATCGAAAGAACAAGGTAACGACGTTTCGAGCAAAAGCCTTTCATTAGGGTCAAATGCCAATTTTAAACTTATTCCCTACATGTTCGCACATCTGCAGGTAGCAAATATTTCACCTGGTATAGTCACCAGTTAAATGTACTCAATCTGATTTGGCCTCAGAAATTATATAACTGATATAAGTTTTGAAATAAAGCTCTTACTGGAAAAATACTGGCAAGTGGTACTATTCCAATATTCTGTTGGGCTTTTTGAACTGGATATTGTTCACATGATAAGGTAATTTATTTCATAGTTTTGGCTGTAGGAGGAGTATTCCTTTCATTGAAACGTTTTGAACAAAGTTTTAAAAATTGAAATTACATGTTTTCATTTAGCATTTTTTGAAATGTACAATCTAGTATATTGTACACAACAGTTTAGTTTGCCATTTTTGAGGCCAACCTTGTTCATCTTAGTTTACTTTAAACTTGAGACTTATTTATATGGCAATACATCGCCGAGTCATCAAGTTTCGACAGATTTTTCTCGAAGTTTTTGTTTCTCACAAATGTCATCCAGGATTACTGATAAAATATACTGGCAAACCTTATTTTAGTTCTTTGTCCTCTACCAAAATATCTTCAAACTCAACGTTTTCCGAATTTCACCATCGTTACTAATTTTTTTGTACTCTTATGAGCTATTAGACTCCGGCATATGCACATCCATAACATTTGGCAATACTGTACATGAAGGGGGTAACTACTGGATAACTGGAGTATGTGAGATGTAGAAGAAAGTTCTTTGGATAATACAATGTTTATGCCAGGTTAAAAAAAAAAATCTCTTTAAGCACAATACTTACTTGTTGAAAAGACCAAGTCCAAAACAGCCACGATAACCTGTTCTCTTATATTATGGCCCAACCCATATAAGGAATCACAATGGCTTGAAATTACCGAAAAACCAACTGCTAACTTACTTTACAAAATGTTGGAGAAAATTTTAGCATATACATGCATGAACACCACACTCAATTTACTGGACATTAAAATTCTACCTTAATAAAAATCAACACGATCAATAAGCGACCCAACCATAAAATTTAATTAGACTTAATTTTCTTAAAGATCGGCTAAGGTTTTGACCATCATACACTAGTATTGAAATGGCTGGGTCCTTTCATGACACTACGTCTGCCCATTTTGAGAAATAATCACTTTTATGTTTGGCTTTTCTCTTTCGTAAAAGATTTTACCACTTTAACAAAGGAAAATCATAACCGCGTCGTGTCTTTAAATGTGATTAAACGCGTAATCTTTTTGCCTTAAATTTCTGTGGCTCAAGAAAATATCAATTCTCAAACTTTCTTCAGGAATTGGAATGTAAAAGGGTTCGCTTTCGAAGTCATGTAAAAACTCGCAGTAAGTGTCCAATCGGATCTAAAATGCTTGGGTGTCGCCTCGTGTTATAAATCGCATAAAGCGCTACCGCACGTTTTTAAATATTACATTATCCATCATTTAATGGAAATCCAAAAACTTAAAGTGGCCGCAGTTCACGTAAACCATATAACATCACTTGAAATACTTTAAAATGACAAATCCAGAAACTTGAGAAACCATCACCTAGTAATCTTAATTTTTTTTTAGAAAGATGGATTTTTTTAACATCCTAAAAAATTTGAATACTTAACGTCCAGTAAACTAGTGTGATTACTCGGAGCAAAATATAAATTTCAGTATTTTAGGCAACAAAAACCAAACGTCACAGCTGATTTTATAAAGGTGGCGAAGAAGCCAAAAACCAAGTGCAAATAAAAGCAGAACAGGAGGGTAGTGTAATGAGATGGATATAGGAGTAAATAAACCAGTTCTTCACTCTTCGTGTTTCAAATTTAACGGCGTGTTCAGAGATTTAAAAAGTTGCCTATTAGAATGGCTTTTTAATTCTTCTAACAAGAAATCAAAACCATGATTCATGCTGGTATTCACTTGATACCAGAAAGAGTACTTAAGTAAGTCCGCTTTTAACAAAAAAGACGTTCGTTGTGCTGAGGAGGGAAAGGTCGACGGAGTCGTAAGAGCAGTCAACACAAGCATGCCAGATGAAACTAAGTTGTAATTCATTTTTAAAACAAAAATGCGGAATGATTTTGGTGAAGTAAGCGAACAAATGTTCAATTCAATAATAAATAGCAACTGAAAAGAAGTACCGGTTAGAGCAGTAAACCAAAGCTTTTGACTGTCAGATAATGCTCTGTGGGTGTAGGTTTCAATGCACTTGGCTTTACATCTTCAATCACGACCAAAACATAACCAGCTGCACAAATAGATCGCTTCTTTCTCGATTTTGTTCCTGTTTTGTAGTATTTTGTTCATTGGTTCTACGGTTTTTCAAGTCATTGTGCAGTCCTTTGATGCACTGTGGAACATGGACATATGATGTCAAACTGAAGTATTAGTACGTTGTGTATACACGTCTTACGAACATGACCATTTGCAGCTAGCATACAGTCTTCGAAGATTTGGATACGAATGTAAATTTATTTGTGAGCGTCAATAGTCCTTTTACATTAATTTTGAAATTTAAAAAAAACAAAATTTTGAGTAAAATGTAAAGAAACCATCGAATCAAAATGATATTATAAACTCGCAAAGTTAAAAACTGCCATTTTTTGATGTTTTCCAACGCATAAAGTGTAACGTACAGTTTCGGTTATTTGTGTCCTTTAATTTCAAATGTAAGAACTAAATTTAATTGCTTATGGTAGAGATCCTTGATGACTTCAAGAAAAGAAGTGTTTCCACATAAACATAACGGGTTTTATTGCCAAAATGAAAATTCTATACACCTGGTGATTTTAAGTTTCGAAATGCGCGTGGAGCACGACAGCAATTTTATAAAAATGAAATTGTGTGAAGTAACCTGATGATGACTATAATTATTGTATTGAACTCCATGTAATGAGATTGCTGTTTGTTAATGTGTCGTTGAAAATTTTAAAAAAATCGGATTATTTAATCAAACCTAAAGCTCGGTAATTCACCGATTTTTGAGGCCATAGTTTTACAAAATAATTTAACTGACCAGCTGCAATATCCCAGGATTCGTTCGAAATTGTACCAGTACATATACTTCGGTCATTTAAATCCGATTTCCATGTTCCACCTTGCATTATCACATACTCGACAAAAATAACAACAACTACGTGGTTTCTAATGCCATGATAAATATATTTTCCAAGACAATTTGAATAACTGGTGTATTCTTCAAACAAGTACTTGGATGACGGTAAAAATGCGATTAAGGAAATGAACCGGCTTAAAATGAAAAAAAGAAAATCATACTCCAGACACCTAAATGATCCAATGATCGAAGTTAAAACCAAAAACCGATGAAATGGTATCATTTCGAATTTATTTCTGAGGTATCGGGCAAATGAAAAACGTCGAAAATCCTTCTGTTAGGTAACACAGTTATCGTTGTCAAACACATTTAGAAGAGTAAACTTCCCATATTCTGCATTGTCTGCTTCAACTCCAAAGTGATACAAGCCATTTTGCATCATACTACCTTTGTTCAATTCACACTTGACGAAAAGATTTCGTTTTCAACATATCAATTTTTTATACAAATACGCTATCGTAGGACCACATATACATGTACTCAAATAGATTTGGTACACTATTTCATTGAAAGTCAGCTGGCAAATGGAGCTCCCTTGAAGATGTTTGCCTGACATTAAGCAGTTTTTACTGCTGACGATCATTCGTAATTCTTCAAGTTTATTTTATTAGTTTGTTTTTTCGCGAGTAGTTTGCAGGAGTACTTGTGAGAACCACTTCAGTTTTATCAATCACCCTGGTAAATATATCTTTCAAGGCATTACTCAATTTTGTTCCTACAACCATGACATTATTTGATTATTTCGTACACACAAACACCAGGCCCAGTTGTTTGAAACACTAAGCTTTATAATTGGCTCACATTTGCAACAAACATTTAAATGCTTAAAACAAATACTGTGTCAAACTCAATCTTTAAAACAAGTTGTGAAGACCTATCAAACACACCAAGCATGATTTTGTATGTAAAAACGGAAATTAAAGCTTCAATGGTCTCAAGCAAAATTTTCAACAATGAAACTTTAGCTAGTGAAGTGCCATTACTTTTCACTAGCACTTTTTCTTTCATTTAGTGCTCATATTATTGATGCCAGTAAGTCAAATCTTTGACAACCAAATCATTTTGCCAAAAACTTTGTGAATAAGAAATATTATGAAAGAAATGTACTTAAAACAGTCAACATTCTTTAGCTCAGTGATTGATTTTCATGGTGAATTGACACTCTGCAATGTCGTTAATCTTTGTACACATAAGCCTGCCACTTCACTACAGCAGTACAATTTGTACAGTGTACACAAATTTCCTGATACAGTTCTAACTTTAAAAAAAGCTTAATGGCCTCAAACAACTGGACCACGTGTACATAACTACATGTCATAACAAATCTGACAATTTTCAGTACAATGAATGTAACGTTCCTAGATCTTTCGTTGTACACCAGTAAAAGAATTTTCTCATCTATGTTAGAAAAAATGTGGGATTTCAAAGCATGTTTTCAAAAAGAAATGGATAAATCGATTGGTGATACAAATACAGGCAAGAGAATTGTCATTATCCTCCAATCTGCTGAACATTGTTTTAGATGCTGTATCGATGATGTATCATGTAAAAATATATGATGTCTCATTTTAAGCATAGCAAATCATTGGAAATTTAGCAGAATCTTGGTTGAATCATGTCGTACAGCTCAGCTGCATACTGTAGCATGTACAGGTAGAATTGCAGAAGTAGAAATTAAAGTGCATGTGGTACATTTTCCACAACTCTTTTCTATTACAGAAGCAATTTTTAATTTCTTTTGAAAAATATTGATTTTCTTATATTGATTGTGGCACAACCAAAGAGCAAGGAACTGCCCACCACATTATTTCATTATCCAACTTTATCATGTAATTTTTGCTAAACAACAAAGCTGAATGAAATTTATAATTTGGGATTTAAAAATTCAACATGTTGCTATAGGCATCTGCTACATTGGCATCTGTTTTGGCAGAAAGAAGTTATAAAAAGACTGTCTTATCACAACTCTGAAGCCATATAACTGGGGTAACTCCCTACAAAAATGACATGGGCAAATCTGGTTGTATTAAACTGGGTAAGGCACCTTTTGTGAAAAAGAACAAATATTTTTACTACTAAAAAAAAGGAAAAATGTACTTTTTAGGGTACTAAAGAATTCAAATTTCCCCTCCTCAAAACTGAAGGACTAAAAGGATGTAGATAAGTAGATAGTTTTGATTCCTAATGTATGATTCTTTCTGCCCAGTTGAAACAATCATGAGAGACTACTACATTGGTAATTTCCAAACATTTCAAACATGCTAAAAAAGGACCCAAAAAGTGACAGCTTTAAAGTCAAAACTGCTCCAGCACATCATAGTTTGACAGTTTGACTATTTTTCTACAAGAAAATATTCTGATATTTTTGAAAATAAAACAGAGCATCATCTGTTTAGAGATCAAGATATGAGAAATAGTGAATGATGATGTGCAACCAGATGATTTGGAGAAAAATTCAGCAACCACAGTCATTATTATAACACCTTCAAGTTGGTGATTGTGGATGGCTGCAACAAGTAGCTGTGCCATGAAATTTTGAAGTTCATAATAATCAGAGAAAAATTACGAAAGATACAGACTTTCATGAGATTTGTTTTTAGAAGATCAATTCAAAAGGGTTTTTTTTAATGCTGCATTTGCACTAATTGAAAACTTGTTGAAAGTTGGATAATCAAATAATTTGCACATAATAAACAATTTTAAGTTCATACCATGAATGTCATTGAATATTATGTTTCAGTATCACAAAATAAGGGTACCAAAATATGGATGGTATCTCGAATGTTGTTCAGTTGACTGCCTAAAATGCACAGAGGATAAGCAACCAGTCAGTTACAAAGGTTTAACATATCAAACCCAAGAAGCTATATGTTAATTAAATTTTACTTTGGGATAATTATAGGTATGGTTAAGTTGTCTTAAGAATTTCAGATTCAGTCTAGAAATAGTTAACACCCAAACACTTGCACTTTCAGCCAAAGGTGTCAGAATGACAATAAGAGTGGGAGGTTCCCACTGGGCTCCTAATCTCTGTACAGGTGTGTCTGACAGTGTGCTCCAAAGTGAATGTCATTTAAATTTTAGGAACATTTCTACAGGTAATGTCACATGGTTTGCAATTTGAATTCCCAGTTTGTTTATAATAAGTGAAAGGTTACTGGGGAATTGCACATTATTTTAAATAATTTTAATCAGAAGGAAAGTAATTTGCAGATCAGAGGAGCTGTTGAAATTCCAGACTTATCAAAGATAAATGAAATGTCTGCAAAAACTTCAGGAGAAAAAAAAAAAAAAAGAAAAAAAGATGAATGAAGAATTTTAACAGCAATGACAGTAAGACTGAAATTCAGAATGGTCACAATTACAGTTAACCACTTAATAGTGACATCATTAGGAAATACAAGACATCTGAATTTGGCATGGTACTCAAAATGGTGCACCTGTTTCCCAATACCATCCATACCGACTGGAAGGGAGCACCAGGGTGCTTGCTCTGGGTGATTAATTTTAAATGGGTAACATTGTTAGAAACAAAAATCTGACTTTTTTCATCCTTTTATTCAGATTCAAAAATATTTTGCAAAACTGAAAAAATTTTAAATCGATGTCGACTTCTCATTGCTAATTGATGATTTTGTAGCTCAGTCATGGCTTTGAACCTTAGTTCAAAACAATCATAAAGGCCCAAGGCTTACAAGCAAAATTTTATGGCATGGTAATGGAAACTTATCTCTTGGCTGAGTATATATAAAAAGAAACACTAGGGCAACTTACTGGAAATGCTTGAACCTTGTTCTGTACTCTCCATACTAGAGACTGACATTCCTTATAATGACTACATCCTTGACGAGAGCTTTTGCAGAGACAACCTTACCTTTATACAGAAAACAGAATGCAAACAATCAGTTGGTTCTGTCTATTAATTATACATGATGAAATCTGAATAAAATTATGGAAGCTGAGACTTTAGGAATGTTTACAAGTAAGCTAAAGTAATGTATGAATATCACAACACGAAGGGAGGGATTCTCGCTTGCCACAATCTGAAACTGATAAAAATATTCTATCCTCGACATTTCGAGCAAAAGCCCTCCATCTGGAGTGTTAGTAGAAAGAGAAATAGAATAAACAAACTTATTGCTTATATAGCGAGCTATACAAGCAGTCACGTGAAACAAAATTAACCAATGACAGAAACGTAACCATAACAAAATGAAAACTTATTCAATATTGAGCCTGCACACATCAACAAAACCGATAGTAAATGGTAAATGATAGTAAATGCAGGCTGAATATAAAACAAGTGAGAGTACAGTAGAAAATTAAACACAACAAATGGCACAGAAAAGTATGATTGAAAAGGCCTGAATGCAGGAATACCCCCTTACCAATGGGTTTATTGCTGTGTGTGGGCTCAATATTGAATAAGTTTTCATTTTGTTATGGTTACGTTTCTGTCATTGGTTAATTTTGTTTCACGTGACTGCTTGTATAGCTTGCTATATAAGCAACAAGTTTGTTTATTCTATTTCTCTTTCTACTAACTGTCCAGATGAAGGGCCTTTGCTTGAAATGTCGAGGATAGAATATTTTTATCTGTTTCAGATTGTGGCAAGCGAGAATCCCTTCCTTGGTGTTGTGTTGTTGTGCTGCTGCCTATGCTGCTGGACCAGCCTTGTTGATGATTGTATGAATATCAGTTAATGTTATAAGAATTAAAACTGTCCAACCATCCCTACTTGAATGATTATGTCCTACATCCTGACCAACTACAGGTCATGACGACGAAGGTCCTATTTTGTTGCCCTGAAAGTTCCCACCATAATCATTTCTGAGGGAATAAAATTTAAGAATCCATGCTGAAATAATTCTGTTGTGCAACATCAAAGATATTTCACAGAAACATACTTTAAAACTGAAACCCCCAGTATCAGCTAGTCTCTGGCTAAATCTTTGGATAATTTTGAGGATTTATTCAAGGTACTTGCCAGTTTTAACATTTTGATTGGCTGATAGTTGGACTTAATCTTGAGATCGGCAAGTGAGCTAGTTCAGGATGCTACTTTTGGACATTGGTGCTCTGAACTCTGGATGTACTGTAAGCACTAGGAGCACTTATAGTTGTGAACACCAGGACTTTGTAGATATACTTGTATGCTAACAGAACATTTTAGCACAAAATCTTCATGCTTATTTCTAGACCAATGTGAATAACTAAAGGTTAAATGACTCTTCATTAAAAAAATAGATTTCTTGCTGGTTAAATGTTCATAATTCTTTCAGTGTTTTATTGTGTCTTGATCCAGATAAAGTCAGGTTTTTTCAACATTTTGGGAGACACTTCCCCTATCTTCAGGCATGGTGAAATGGTGTCGGTGGTTCCGTAAATACTTAGCAAGAGGGAGGTGGACCTATGTGAAGACACCTATGTTAAGGCAGGTTTTGCATGGATGTTGGATTTTTTGGTCTGGGTAATCTTTTAAGGTTTGCAAGCTAGATTTCAGGAAGTTTCTATGAAATTCTGTTGGTTGTGTAGGTTTCGTGGTCAAGTATTCTCTTGTTCATCCAGTCAAATGAGTGGTTTTCTTGTGAACAGTGATCAGTAATCTACTAGTCTTACCTAACATAATTTGTAATCTTGTCACCCAATTAGTCAGCATCTAGTCTATTAAGACACATGGACTTTTTTTCAGTCCAGTTTTTTTCTATAACTGTTTGAATCCTGAGTGCTGTGGAAGGTTTTCTTAATAGGCAGGAAATGGAATCTCAGATACCCAAGAATTCAAAAATCTCCCTGGGGACACATTCTTGCATAGACCTACAAGTCTTGGGCTATACTTCTTGGAGAGGTACCCCAGTTGGCCAGAACTCAATGGTTAGACAGTCTGGTAATTGTAAATATTCTATATATAATATAGTTGTATACTGTATTATGTTACAATAATGAATTTTATGAAATTTAATCACTTTTTAATCAGTTACTTTTAGCAAATTATTTAATTATATTTATTGTAGTTGTTTATTGTAATTTTTTATTTATTATAACAAGAAGACCCATCAGGAGTGCCAATATAGCCATCTCAGAACTTATTTAGATTCTAAGTTTGCCCCCCCCCCCACTTTTAGCAAACCCTGGATCGACCATTAATGTATCTACAGTAGGAAGATTATAGGTTCATCGTAAGTAAAGTCACGTGTGTACGTTTGAATTACGCTTATGTCTTTCTACGGATATTTATGCACCTATCTCTTTCGGAAATTTTATTTTTTAAAAACGTCAGCTATCAGTTCCCTTGTAAAAGGCCAGATGTCGGCGACTCGTCGGTGCACGTGCGAGAAATAACATCTACGAATTTATTTTTCGTCTTTTTACTTCAAGCTGATCCAGCAAGGCATTAATATAGGATTTAATGGAACATATATACAGGTTTTAAACTTATCGTAGTTGTACATGTAATACAAAGAAGCCAGTTGAGATAAAATACCTTCGAAAACGAGCTGTTCAAAAAGTCCAGTTGCAAATCCTCCTCCATCTTGACTATCACCAAGCTACATTACGAAGGCAACACGATAACACGACGACCATGTAGTTCGAGTGTTTCCGACTCCTACGTTCAGAACAAATAAATAATAATCATTAAAATATCCACGCTCGTAGAAGCCAAAATTTGCAACGAATTTTTATATATTTCAGTTAAATATGATCAAGTTTAACATTTTTCGTAAAGATCCATTTTACTTAATTTTATTACGTTCAGAATCGTATTTTCTCTTGCGGTTGAGTAATCCTGAAATCACCGTATTACTTTCATTATAATTTCTAATTTATGGTAATCATACAGGAATGCTTTGCGAACTTTGAGCAGATGTCGAAGGAACTTTCACACTAGCGCTAAATTCAAAATCATTCTTGATCTTATCGACTGTCTTGCAGCGCCACGCATACTTTCAGAGCGGCAGGTATTCATTTCATATCAAAAGCAGTGTTGAGGAAGACCTGAATCAAGCAAGAAAATCCAGAAAGAACGTGATAGTTTCGGGTTCATAACCAAATTGATGGGTTGACATGTGGCATAAAGTCAAGAAGAGGCAGCAAAATTTCGGAACGAAGACGCGTTGAACAAAAATGTTTTACAATATTAATTCCTCGAAGTCTTCCTGTAAGTATTTTTTGCTGTGGTAACGTGCAGTAGTTGTAAAATATCAATGGATGTAACAATGCTGCAACATTTGTACTGCTTGATGTACCACACCCACTGCGAACGGCTATGGACATACGGACGTAAAAATTTAAAACCAAACGATTTGGCTGAATTGCACCAATCCTTATGAATAACCAAATTTTTGACACTTCTTAATATTATGTTTTGCCAGGGGAATATTGAAGACAATTGAAGTTCACTCTCACAATGTCTTACATCGTCAAACCATGTGCTTCATCTCGTTGTCTTTCAACATACCTTTTCCACAATCACAACCAGTCTCGGCTCCTCCAAGAAAGCACTCATGGTACGTTTTTTGACTGAAATGCAGTCAGTAATTGCTGCGGTGAAGGTTTCAATGGAGGTCATTGAGTGTTATTAATATGTTTTAATATTTTTGCAGTTGTCGAAGGAACTTTCACACTAGCGTTAAATTCAAAATCATTCTTGATCTTATTGACTGTCTTGCAGCGCCATGTATACTTTCAGAGCGGCAGATATTCATTTCATATCAAAAGCAGAGCTGAGGAAAATCTGGATCAAGCTACGAGTTTGTGAAGTTCCAGAAAGAACGTGATAGTTTCGGGTTCATAACCAAATTGATGGGTTGACACGTGGCATAAAGCCAAGAAGAAGCAGCAAAATTTCGGAATGAAGAACGCGTTGAACAAAAATGTTTTCCAATATATATTCCTCGAAGTCTTTCTGTAAGCATTTTTCGCTGCAGTAACGTGTAGCGATGTGGAGTAGTTGTAAAATATTCATGGAGGTAACAAGCCTGTAACACATGTACTGCTTGATGTACCACACCCACTGGGAATTGCTATGGACATACGGATGTAAAGATTTAAAACTGATTTGGCTGAATTGTACCTAACCTTACGTATTATCAAATTTTTGACACTTCTTTACTTTATCTTTTGACAGAGAAATATTGAAGACAATTAAAGTTCACCCTTGCAGTGTCTCACATCGTCAAACCATGTGCTTTATCTCGTCTTTCAACAAAGCTTTTCCACCATCACAACCAGTGACAGCTCCAAGAAAGCACTCATGGTACGTTTTTTTGACTGAGATGCAGTCAGTAATTGCTACGGTGAAGGTTTCAATGGAGGTCATTGAAGTCCGGAAGAGATGAGCTCAGGTAAATGTTAATATAATATATCAATATTTTTGCAGTTGTCAAAGGAAGTTTCACACTAGCGCTAAATTCAAAATAATTCTTGATCTTATCGACTGTCTTGCAGCGCCATGCATACTTTCAGAGCGGCAGATATTCATTTCGTATCAAAAGCAGTGTTGAGGAAGATCTGGATCAAGCAACGAGCTTGTGAAGCTCCAGAAAGACCGTGACAGTTTCGAGTTCCTAAGCAAATTGATGGGGGATGACACATGGCAAAAATTCAACGACTGGCAGGGAAATTTTGGGACAAAGACGCGTTGAAGAAAAAAGCTTTCCGATGAATTAACTCTTCGAAGTCTTCCTGTAAGTATTTTTTGCTGTAGCAATATGTAGTTGTGAAGTATCAATGGGTGTAACAAGGCTGCAATAAATGTAGTACGTGATGTACCACACACACACTGTGAACTGCTATGGACATACGGATGTAAAAATTTAAAACGATTTGGCTGAATTGCACTTAATCTTAGGTATTATCAAATTTTTGCCACTTTTTTATATCTTCATCTTTTTATCTCCATCTTTTTATCTCCATCTTTTTATCTCCATCTCCATCTTTTTATCTTCATCTTTTTATCTCCATCTCCATCTTTTTATCTTCATCTTTTTATCTCCATCTCCATCTTCATCTTTTTATCTCCATCTTCATCTTTTTATCTCCATCTCCATCTTTTTATTTCCATCTTCATCTTTTTATCTCCATCTTCATCTTTTTATCTCCATCTTCATCTTTTTATCTCCATCTTCATCTTTTTATCTCCATCTCCATCTTTTTATCTCCATCTCCATCACACACACACTGCGAACTGCTATAGACATATGGATGTAAAAATTCAAAATGATTTGGCTGAATTGCACTTAATCTTAGGTATTATCAAATTTTTGACACTTTTTATATACTTTATCTTTTTATCTTCATCTTTTTATCTTTTTCTTTTTATCTTTTTCTTTTTATCTTCATCTTTTTATTTCAGTGTCTCATATCATGAAACCATGTGCTTCATCTTTCAGATGCAGTCAGTAATGGTTATAGTGAAGTTGTCAATGGAGGTCATTGAAGTTACGAAGATATGAGCTTAGGTAAGTGTTAATATGTTTTGAATAAATCTCTTTTCACTTTAACTACGTCAAGTACAACAACTGCTGCAATGACCATCACACTACTCTGATTTTTACACATCATAGGTCAACACCATTTTTGAAACTTTTCAGTAACCATAAAATCCAGCTGATGTAAACACCAGCCTTGTATTTGAGGGGAATTATAAATAAAGAGTGGAAATAAAAAGAAAAAGAAAAAAAACTAAAAAACAAACCAAACAACTCCCAGAGTAAATAATAAGTTGAAAACCTAATTAAGCTGATAAACATCAAGAATTGATAATTCATTTTAATGTTCCAAAGAAAAACATTTAAAATTGTGAGAATATGATTATAATGGGAACTTAACAAAACCAAAGCTCAGGCCTCCCATTTTGAACTCCTGTTCACCACCATTACTGGGTTCTAATAACTGCTGTCAAGTGATACATTGAATGGCTAGATTAATGCTGTATTTGATGAGACAGTAATAAAGCCATAATTAAACACATTGTTCTGCACTCTTGTAGTATTATCTTCTTAATTTTCTGTATGAAGTAGTGCAATGTTCTGTGTAAGTGTTTATATTAACCCTTTAACACTGAGGGCTTATCCTTGTGGCAAGCAAAATCATCTGGTATTAGCCAGGAGTAAAGTGCTAAAGTTGTGCCCTTGCTCCTTAGTAGGTTAAGGAGCTAGCTAGTATTTAACCCTTTAATACCCAAAGTTCATCCCTTTGACCAGTAACACTGTCTGGCATTTAAGCCAGAGTAAACTACTAAAGAGTACCTTGCCCCTTAGAGAAACAAGAAAAATTCCTGGGGATTATAACTTTACTGGAATACTTTTTCTTTTTTACATGCAGAGGGGCCTATAAGTGGGGGTATCACCTTCATACAAGTCATAAAATATGTTGATAACAACCACTTGACATCAGTACTATTAAAGTGAGGTTGAAAAAGATGAGTATTATTGTAATGTCCCTCTTATTCCTGATGTGGACAGACTCCATCTTGTTAAGAAACTACCAACTCAAAATTTTTTTGGGGAAAGTGTACATCCTGGGTGGTTTCATTTATTTCAAAACTTCCATTCAAGGGTGGGTAATTATTCAAATATTTGTGGTATAAAATAAATACTAAAATTTTGCAAAGACAAGGCCATTAAAATTTTATTCCCCTAAATATTTTCCCACCATTGCTTGCATCATAGTATGAGCACTGCTATTATTGTAGCATGTTTGAGCCAAAGTCAAATTTTTAAATGGTTACCAGCATCATGAGATTTTTGTGTGAATTGGTCAATTATCTCGGCAGTGTACCATTAACCAATCAGATCTCACCATGTCAATTTCAAATCAAAAATACAAAGTTGATTAACTGGTATTGTGAAGTTATGACAAGTTAGCCAAAGCTATTACAGTTCTACTTCTATGAATATTGTGATTGTCATATCATCTGTTCCTTTTTTATTTTAGGTTGTCAATAGGGGAGAGGGTGTGCCACAAGTTCAAGTTTTGGGCAAATAGTGCTCACTGTGTTTACTTCTATGTATTTAAAGATTGTTTGAATCATGTAAAGTAGTATTTGACTGAAAACCACTTGTCAATGCTGTGGAAAAATAGCTTTCATGACTTATTGTAATGAAACTGTAAAGTTAAAATGGAAGTTGAAATTTGTATGGAATCAAGGAATGAAGCAAAACTTCAGTAGAAGACTTTCATCAGTAAACAGATTGATTTGTGCCAGTTTTGTCTAGATCAATGAGACAAAAGTAATATTGTGTCATCCTGTTCATAAGATGCATTGTTCATTGCCCCTGCTAATTTTTGTACAGAAAAACAGCTAGGTTTAAATAAAAATATTTGAAAGGAAATGCTGTAGCTAACCATAAAGGTTTGCTGACAGCATGTTGTGTTGTGTCTGTTTTTATTGTTCATGGTTTTGTCAGGTATATATTTTCGCATTGGCATTTGCTTTTGGATATGAAGCTCAGCTGGTCTTAAAATGAAATCTGAACCATAAGAACATGGAGGATTTGCATGTCTCATGTAAAACTATATTATGTCATGAGATTCTTAATGTGGAAATGTCACTTCATGTTCCATTTGCATCTATATACAAATATTTTTGCATGTGTTTATGTAAATAGTTGTGTACTGTACATACAAAAACACTTGTACACACATGGGTATGTATGTGTATCTACACAGAAAAATTTAAGCTAACTTACCAAATACATGAAAAAAATGTGATATGCATGTGTATAGATTAATGTATGTATGTCTATATCAATGTATGTATGTATATATATATATACAATTCTGTTCCAAGCTGCACTGAAGAGCTGTAGTACAGTCTGCAGATTGAACACACATATATATGTATCTATATATATATATATCACTTGAAGGACTTGAACATTTGTGTGGAAGTGAGTGGTTAATGTATCTTGTTCTCTATGTTTATATGATATATTGCTATATATTACAAATGTGCGTATGTATGTGTACACTACAGATATATGCTATATACATTTATTACATGTTATATATGTAGCATATATGTATATACATGCATGTCATATGTACTATATCAAATGCAATACATGCTTGTGTGTGTACTGCATTAGTTCTTAGTGTAAAATTTTTGGTTGAGTTTGTCCAAAGTTCTTATAACCACAGTAAACAAAATGCAGGTATATTATACATGAGTGTGTGCATATATTTTTGTGTATGTATGTCAGCAGTGCAGGTACGTGTATTCAAAGTAGAATGTGGTGAAACACACCCTGTATGAAATAAAATTGTAATACCACGTGAACTTTTTAGTTTGATTGTGTGTTTACATATACATATGTTATGTATGTATTGGTGCTATGGAAATATACATACAATGTTTGTGTGTGTATATATATATATACACATATATATATATATATATTGTACATATATATATATAAAAAAGCATGTTTGTAAATATCTATGTTATATGTACATACAGATGATATACAAATATGTCAGTATTCTTTCATGGATATGAATGTACATCATCTGGTGACACCAAAGATGAATAACATAAGTATGTATGTATATGTATACATATACATGCATATAGGTTCTTTCTATATATTTAGAGAGAGAGACTGTAATATGGCAAACTTCACCTAACCAGTAATTTACCATGTATACTATAAGTAAACTTTAATGACACTTCATATTTTTTCATTTTAATGACAAGTAAACTTTAATGACACTATTTTTTCATATTTTTCTATACGTTTGCTTAAAATTTTCGGTAGAAGCCTACAGCCCAGGTGCAACCCTCGCAAAATAACACCTAACAGATAAACTGTTGAGCTCAAATCTCCGCAGGGTAGACTCGAAATTTTGGCTTAAAAGTTATTTTAATTTTGCTATATGTATATACACATAAGTTAGCATAAAATTTTCGATTTTTTTGGGTTCGTCGCTCCCAGTTTCAGGTGGAACCAGGGCGATGTAACACTTCGCTAGCAAGCTGCATGGTTCGAATCATACTTCCATGAGATCCCGAATTTTGGCCTCACAATTCCAGTTCGTTTTTTTGCCGTGTGTGCGCTTGTGTATTATCAGTTATCTTAAAAATCTTCGGTTTTCTGCGATTGTGTCAAGTTTAGACGGGAAAGTGACCACATAGCGTTTACGTTGTCAAGCTCTGTGGTTCAAGGCTTTGAATTTTTTCTTAAAAATTCCCGTAAACTTTTTTCTTTAATCTGTGCTTTAAACCAGCATAAACCAAGATTTCGCGGTGTTGCGTTCGTTCTAAGTCATCGTGGACCGTGTAATGGCGATGACACTGTCACATCTTTCCCATTGAAGATGTGGGGTCCAAATCTCCCTGGTGGAAAATCTAAACTTCAAATTAAAAAGTTCTGGTGTTTTTTTTTTAAATATACGATATATTAGGTTTAAGAAATTGTTTGACTTGTTGAGTCTGTGGAAGGCTTACACGGAGCAGTGACAGTGTAAAACCTACTTTACCCATAAACTACGGAGTTCAATCTTGGCGGGGGAGACCCAAAATTTTAACTTAAAATCTCAAGCTGATTGTTTAAATATATATATATATATATATATATATATATATATGTATATATGTAAGTTACTTCAAATAAAATTCTCGAACTTGCTCTTCCGTCCTAAGTTCACGTGAAAAAGTGAAGATGTAGTGCTTTCTTCACCAATAAGCTGCGGAGTTCGAGTCTCATCGCCGCAGGCTCGAAATTTTGCGGGAAAAGTTGAACAATATGTATGTATGTATGTATGTATGTATCTATGTATATATATATATATATATATATATAAGTTGCGGTACAGATTTTTGATTTGACTCGTTTATCTAAGGTTCCCGTGGAGCAGTAATAATGGAACGCCTTCTTCGCTAATAAGCCATAGGGTTCAATTCTCAACCGATGCTGCGTCAAACATTGGCTGTTTTTTTTTCAAATTTACACTTTAAGTTGACTTAAATACAATTTTTAATCTTGGGTGTTCGTCTCAAGTCCTCTTGGAGCCGTAACAAAGTAATACGTTGTCTCTAAGTTGTCCACTAGGGTTCGAAACTCACGGCGGAGGTTTCATATCTTGACTGCAAAATTCGTGTCATTGCTTTTTTAATATATAGTATTAGTTAGCTGAAATAAAATATTCGATCATTTATGTTCGGATAAATTTCAGGAAGATCGGTGACAACGTCGTACCTGCTTCGGTAATTAGCTATTGGGTTCAAGTCTGATTGGAAAGACTCGAAATCGTGGATTAAATTTTCGCCTTATTTTTGTAAACACACACTATAAATTTGGTTAAAATTTTCCACACATTGAGACAACCTACAGTTTACGTCGAGCAGTAATTATGCAGCACTTTCTTCTGTAGTGAGTGCTAGGGATCAAACTTCACTGGAGGCGACTCTAATTTTTGACTCAAAAACTCGCCTAACTTTTTTTCAATAAACATAAATGCACATAACTCACTTAACCAAACCAATCTTGAGTTTTAAAATAAAAAGCAAAGAGATTTTAATTTGTTGGATTTTTTCCGTATATACATACATATACCATTGGCTTAAATAAAATTTTGGCTACAGTCGGTTCGTCAAAGCTCCCGTGCAATAGTGACAACGTGACACTACCTTCGTTGGTAACCTGTGATGTTTAAGTCTCGAGTGACCACTCAAAAGTTTGGCAGAAAAATTTCCTGTTATTTTATACCTATACCATTAGTTAGGCTAAGTAAAGTTTTTAATTTTTGGGGAGGTTGAGATGACTGTGTAACAATGTCGCACCTATATCTCCTCTACATTGTAGGGTTAAAATTCCCGGAGGACACTCGAAAATTTGGGTTAAAATTCGCACTATTTTTTAATATATTCTATAACTTGGCATCAATAAATTTTTTGTCGTCGACGGTTGCCTAATGTCCAGGTAGAATCGTGGCAAACAGCACCTGCTTCTTCACTAACCTGCTATGTTCAAATCTCCGCGGGAATGGCTCAAAATTTTGTCATGAAAATTCATGTTATTTTTATTTTCGCGCAATAGGAGCAAGATTACTTGATAAAATCTGATTCCAACTGTTCACAGTTAATCTAGAGAGTTTGGTGTAGAATATGCGCGGATAACTACTGGCAACATATCCTGGAAGTGGAGAAAATCATAATTTTAAAACGCACAATTTTTGAAGATACATGTCTCGGTAATGGCGACATACGAACTCTATCAAAAATCAATCGTAAATAGACGCAAGATTACCTGAAAATCTCATTCCGATTGCACAGGGTTAATCTAGACAGTTTGGTGTACAATCTGCACGGATAACTATTGGCAAATTATCCCGGAAGTGGGACAATTATAATTTGAAAATGCATATTTTTGAAGATACATGTCTTAGTAATGGCGACAAGCGAAATCTATTAAAAATCAATTGTGAATAGGCGCAAGGACCGGTATCCCGAAGGTGCGAGTTCAAATCCCGCTCGAGTCAACATTTTTCAGTTGACTTCAGCAGTGTAGGTTAATTGTGAAGTTATCATTTCATAATAGGCGCAAGATTACTTCATAAAGTTTGATTCCAATTGTTTACTGTTAAACTAGAGAGTTTAGTATACAATCTATGCGAATAACGTTTTACTCTTGGAAACAATTCCTCGAAGTGGAGAAAATCATGATTATAAAATGCATAATTTTCGAAGTACATGTCTGAGTAAAGGGGACACTAGAAATTTATCAAAAATCAGTTGTGAATGAACAGAAGATTACTTGATAAAATCTGATTCCAGTTGTACACAGTTAATCTAGAAAGTATGGTTTTCAATCTGTACGGTATATCTATTACAAAAATTTCCTGGAAATTGAGAAAATTATGATTTTAAAATGCATAATTTTTGAAGAACATGTCTCCTTAATGGCAACGCACACAGTGTATCAAAATTCAATCTAGAATAGGCGCAAGATTACTTGGTAGAATTTGATTCCAACTACAGACAGTCAACCTAGACAACTTGTTGTACATATCCGTTTGGATAACAGTTGAAAACATTTCTTGAAAGTGAAGAAAATGATTTTAAAATGCGTAATTTTTGAATTACATGTTTGAGTAAGGGTGACGCAATTATCGCTTTCGTAAACGGTCTTTGCCATGCCAATGTTTTCGGGTTCCTCAAGTGTACTCTCTGCACCTTGACTTCATCAAGTCGCATCAACAAGAAACTACTCAAAATCTTTCGCCTGTCTTCTTTCCTTGACTTTTAATTCAACAACGGATTATCTGGGTAACCTAACCCAAACCGAAATCCTAACCTAACCGTCCAGGTAGTGGGTTTCCTGCCTCGCTTACTCCCTAACTTGACCACTAGTCACTTTAGGTTTTCACTTTAATTTTAACATTTTGACCATACGAAAGCTCGAAGAAAATCAAACACTGTAGCCTAAAAAGACACATCAGTTTGAGTTTAAATAAAACAAAATAAATAAATAAATAAATAGAAAACGCGGTTTCCGACCAACGATGCGCACCCTTTTGGTACGGATCCCAGTTCGTCGCACAAACCACTACAGCAGGTTTGCAGAATCTGTCAAACCTTATCAAAATTGGGAATTTGAAAAACATACGATCATTCAGTGAGAGTCCTCAGGGCACACTTTGGGAACCCGACTGGCGAAAACTTTAGGATGGCAAAGATCGTTTACGAAAGAGAAAATAGCAAAGGCGACGCTATTTTCCCTTTCGTAAACAGTATTTGCCATTTATAACGGTCGATGCTATCTTAATGTTTTCAGATTCCCCAAAGGTACTCTGGGAACCCTCCCTAAATGATATGTTTTTTGAACTCATAATTTTAACCGTGGCCAACTGAGCCTGCAAACCTAGTGATGTGGTTAGTGCGACCAAGAATCACTTAGGTCAAGTTTGTCTTCATGAGTAAATCGAGTTTTCATTTATTCTATTTTCTTTGCTCTGAAAGTGTTTTTTTTCTTTTTTTTTTCTCTGCAGTGTTTTACTTTCTTCGAGCTTTCATATAGTCATAATGTTAAAATAAGAGTAAGAAAGCGACCAGTGGTCAAGTTAGGTTATAATCCAGGCAGGAAACCCGCAACTGGGACGGTTTGGTCAGGGTTTCGGTTTGGATTAGGTGACTTAGATAATCCATTGTTGAATCTAAAGTCAAGGAGAGAAAACAGTTAAAAGATTCGAGGGTGTTTCTCGTTGATGCGGCTTAATAGAGTTAGGGTGCGAAAAGTGCACTTGGTGGTGGCGAGAACAATAAGATGGCATCGACCGTTATAAATGGCATCGACACTTTAGGAAAGGGAAGATTGCAAAGGCGACACACAAAATCTATCTTTGCTCTCATTTCCAGATGACGTTGGTAGTCGTCTTAATCCGCCGCCAGGCCTCTACGCCGAAGTCAAAATAGAGTGTTTTGCCGTTGTCTCTAGAACGTGAGTAAAATATCTGTCTTTTAGGCTCAAAATAGGATTTCTCGACTACTTTACTTGATGGTCAGTATCTTTAGTCCTTTTCAATTTACTTGGCTCGAGAAAAAACCAAAAATGTTCGTCAGTCACGTAGCCAGGAATTTGAAAGTGGGGAGGGGGCAGTAGAGATTTTTGACAAATGTACCGACAAGATGTTTGTAATGTACCGACAAGATGTTAGCAATGTACCAACAAATATTAAGGACAAATCAAAGTTAACCAAACCGAGGGCACGAGAAACTTTAAATTCGATAAAGGAATAAATTATTTCTACTTTGATAGATCTGACTGGTGTAATGGTATTAAACTTCGAAAATCATTTAACGCAAAAGTGCGCGCGTCAAGTGAGCTATGATATATACCAACGTATCTTCTTTTTCGGTTATCACCGTTACCACGACCTCTTTGTCTTGAGGGTTGACGGGATCTATCATTTTTGTCGGTTAAAAAGCAACAAAATAGAATTGCTTACGAACATTTTGTATTGAACGTCTTTCCCGTACTTAACTTTCGCCGGAGCTTATCTAACAATTTTTTAATTTGATAATTCAAAAGCAAACGGAATCCGCGACAGACAGGTTTATAGGAAACAAACAAATGTACTGGAAGTACCAACAGACCTAGTCAGGACGAGAAGTGGGGGCAACTCCCCCCTGGCTACGCTAATGATGTTCGTTAACTTTGAAAAATTATGTTCATATTATGTCGTTTTTTGTTAACCTTGTAGAACCACGCCAATGGCACGAGTATTTAATAGTTTTAACTAGGTTCTTCATTCCTCTTCTTATGTGGTCGGATAGTTTTCGAAAAATGAATTATTCAAAATTTGTATGTCTAGATCGTTAAGAAATAAGAAGACAGTTCAAGCTCGGGTTATGATAAAACCAAAATTTTAAGTAGTATTGTCAATTATTTGTTTCTCACAGTGCAGCAGAAACTTTGGTTTCAGACAATATCGTCGCATCGAATTAAATCCATAAATTATGGTAACAAGAGTTCTTTTTAGCCCATGATCAAATGTTGTGTTCTTTGTCATAAATATTGCTTGCTATTATGGAATTGTTTGGAAAATGATTAAATTCGTCGCATGAAACGAACACGCATTGACATCGACTAATTGACGAAGCTAATATGAATTAAGTTTGTCTTAAGTCAAATTCGACAACTGTGTGACTTATGAGACGGCCCTTAAGTGCCCTAATATAACTGACCGATACAGGCATTAGGCTTAGGCGTAGGGAGTGTTGGGCCCGAGGGAGCACGTGCCCTTGAATAATAGCAGTGGGAGAGCTGTGCCACCCAATATTTACGGCAGTTGCTCTTTTTTGTGCTGTAATTTAATTATATTTTTAAGATGTATATATATTTTTGTTAAACTGCTCTCAAAAGCAGGAAATAGCGTTTCAAAACCTCAGAAAATCAAAAATTTCACCGAGGCTCATGTCCCTGGACCCCTCTAGGGATGGATCGTGTCCCAAATAATTAGTTGGTTCCTAAGTTTCTGGAAACAGGTATGGTCTTCTGAGAACTGTTCCAGTCTGTAAGAACAGAGGTAATGAAGTAACAGTTTTGACAAATTATGGTGAAATATGATGGTATCGGTTCGGATGGTATGATGCAACAGGCCATACCACATTCCAATGCAATCTAACATCATTGTCATCGCTAGACGATGTTATCAATGGTTGTATTCTTAATAATCTGGAAACAGTCATAAGTCTAAGTCTTAATACAGATGTGACATAATTGTATGGAATAAGGCTGCAGTTTGTATCACCTGAGGCAGCTATGATGTCAGGCAAGTTTGAAAGTAAATGTTCGGAGGAAATCGAACGAAACTGATGAGAATAACAACACTCCCGTTATTACGCCACAAATATAAAATAGTCTCTTACCTTTTATATCTATCCAAAACGATTCATAACCATGTTCTAGTGCCATATATTTCTTGTATTTTGTTCGTCCAGAGCTTATACAGTTAGCAAAGCGACAATGTCCGCTCAAGTATGTTTGTTGATGTCCGAGGACAATGTTTTGGCGGGAAAACCGTTAACCAATAAGAACGTTGATTTTTTGGGGTTGTTTTCCTATTTGGACCCAGGGCCATTTGTATGGGCACGGTCAGCAAGGCGGAGATTTCAAAACGGGAACAAATTACTCTCACTATGGTAGGAATTTCGAGTTTTTAATTTTTTTTTAATTTCAAGGATTTCAACTCGGGCTGAAATTTTCCTCATGAAATTTCGGGATAATTTCAAAGAGTTATTTTCATAAGCCTAGTTTGAAAGTTTCGATGAAGTCAATTTCTTGAATAAAGCGAGAAAAATTATTCCATTTTCTTCTAAATAAACCTGTTTAACAGAGTCAACATTTTTCAGTTGACTTTGGCAGTGTCAGATTATCGTGCAAAAATTTTCTGTTCATGTAGAACCAACAAAGATTGGCAGGAGTGACTTAAAATTTCCCTTTCTTTTTGTAAACGCCATTTTGAACTGCTTCACCAAACCCGTTTAATCTGCTTGACTTTACGATTTCACTGAACGGCTAATCTGCTTCGTGCACAGTGGCGTGCTGGCTACTTATTATCTAGGGGGGCAATCAATCAACAATGGGGGCCCCCCAGCCCGCGAAGTACGAACACGCAGTAAAGGGTAATTTCTGTCATGAAGTGACAATTCAATAAATGGTTTCTGAATAATATCCTACAATCTGAAATAATGCGATGTCCACAACATCATACAAGAGCGTATAATTGGTCCAAACGTGAAAGATTCGTTGACGTTTTTTAACTTGTTAAGGGTTTTTAATATCTCTCTAATGTATGTAATGTTTCTCAAAAATCCAAATAGTAAAATCATTTATGGTTATCCAAATTATCGTAATCACTATATGTTTCATATAAGTGCCTTCGATAATTCTGATGTCAGATTTCCGAATCCGAAAGCGGTCGTAATCTGCTCATTATCCAGAGACACTAAAATCTTCCTTTCAATCGCCATGAATAGCAACGCTGCAAGTCTTTCTTGGGAAATACGGACGAACGTATGAGAGTTTTAACTCTCTTAAGGGTTGAGAATGAGCGCTCCGCGGTTGCAAAACTGATTGGAATTGCGACTGCGATTGCATAAACTTGACAAAGGGTAGGAAATGCATCAACTGGATGGTAATCAGGATGCAACAAAATTCTCAGAGGCTCTTGAAATGATGGTTTATCCTTCTGCTTTGGTTCTCTAGTAGTTCCATCGCCCTCTTTGGCGTCTTCATCATCGTCATTCTCATGCTCCAAATCACTTGCATCATCATGATGGTCTTTGTCGGCGAACTCTATTTTCTTTCCAAGCAATGTTTCCGCATTCGCTTTCGGTTATCTGGATGATTTTATCCGGTTCCCTGCGTAATCTTTGTAGCTTTGAAAGAGTCGTATCGATCATATCCAACGCTTTGCCAATATCTACGTTGACACTCTGTAAGCAGCGACTCAGTGGACCAGTAACAGCAAAAAGTTCACGAAACAGGTGAGCTGTTGCCAAACTTTGCTTGGTTTCAAAACAAGATCAGATTCCCTCTGCTGTTGCTCTAGCGCTGTAGTGCTGGATGCTCTTATACAACATAGCAAATGTTCAAAGCAGTAGCCATACCGGTCTACTATCCTGGCACAAATGCTAAGTTGCTCATGATGACTTACGTCTGGCGTTGTATCAGCTATCAAAGCCCAAGCTTTGCACTGGTTGATATTCTTTGCTATGGCACACTTAATGATCTGGCCAATAATTTCTATAACGTTGTTTTGAGTTCGGTTACTGAGAAATGTAAGTTTTAGAAACCTCTTACAAATTTAGCGCCCTTTAGTCGTGTTTGCGCTCCCCAAAAATCACCAGCAGGAGAGGCAACGGCCCCACCTGCCTGCACACCACTGTTCGTGCAAACAGTGTAATCTGCAACGTTTCCCAACAAATTGGACATTTAATCTTGTTTACGTAAATAGAGACTTTGCTCCCTTTTAATTTTCCATGCGTCTGGACAAATCACACACAAACGCAACGGACATATTCCAGGTTATACATACGATTTACACTCCAAAAGACTGCAGTTTTATCATCTCAGAACAATTGAACCAGACGACGTTATTCCTAGTACTGAAACAAATAAGAACTTTGAAATGCAATGTTTGGCTTACATAATAACGAGCCTGTCATCCGTCTGGAACTTGTTCGGGCAAAGTTGACCTATGAGACGGATTAAAAACAGATTTGAGCAATTATTATAGTCAATTCCTGAGTACAACGTCTTTCTGTTTTCGGAATCCGCGAAGATAATGTCACGAATTTTCCAAAATCCGTTATGTGCGGTCAAATAACCGAAATAGCGCATATCTGGCCCAACAGGGTGAGAATAAGGACACGTGAAAAACGCAATTTTTATTTGTTGCCTTCTGTTTTCTTACATAAATCGTTTACAAATAGGTACAATATGGGCGGAAAATCTACTTATCTGATCAGTGGTGGATCCAAGGGGGGTTTAGGGCGTTTAATCCCCCCTTGAGCCACACAATAATGAGGGGATTCCTCGCCATAATTTCCATGCTTACATAATAAACTTGACTTGCATCTTTTTTCTTTAACTGTGCACCTTGTAAAAGTGATAAAGCAACCACTTTCCTTTAAAAAGCTAGAATAACGAAAGGCCTAGTTGACCACCCTGTCTTCTCAAAAATCTGGAACCCCAACCGGCCTGGCAAACCCCCTCCCATTCACAAAATCCTAGGTCCACCCCTGCTGATCATGTAAATTACGTACGATTTGGACGTGTACAATCATAACGTATCTTTTGCTTATGATGCGAATGAATAACAGATTGTGACCATCTCCAAGTTTGGCAGACGTTTTGGAGATACAAATCACGTAAGCCGAGCAAATGAAAGCAAATCGTCTAACCAATTTTAGACAAGCCTGTGTCCGATTAACAAATCTTAGGGAACCTTTTCTTTTGTTCTGGTTTGTTTTTTTGTTTGTTTTTTTTTAATAATTTTTTGAGTATTACGACAACAGGTACAATATGTTCGTTGTTCTTAATTGAAAACGGCTTTTTACTTATATTTTAATTTAGAAATGTTGGGTTCATATCAATAAACAAAGACATGCTGGAATATGTATAATAATAATAGTAATAATAATCATAATAATAACAATGATGGTGATGATAATGATTATGATGATGAAGATAATTAGGTTGATAGCAATTATAATGATGATAATAATAATGATAATAATAATGACAATGACCATGACAAAGATAAAGATAAGGATAATAATGATAATGGTAATGGTGTTGATAATGATAATAATGGTAATGATTGTGAAAGTGATAATGATTACAATAATGATAATGGTAATGGTAATAATAATGGCAATGGAAATGAAAATGGCAATGATAATGATAATAGTAATTATGATGATTAACCATTATCACATAGTGATAGTGATAATGGCAATGGTAATGATAATGGTAATGATAATGGAAATGATGATGATGATAATGACAATGATGATAATGACAATGGTAACGGTAATGATAATGATAGTAATAATGATAATTACAGTGGTAGTAATAGTGATAGTGATAATGATTGCGATAGCGATAGGGATAGTAATAGTGTTTGTGATAATGATGGTGATAATGATAGTGATAGTGGTAGTGATAGTGATAGCGATAATGATAGTGATAGTGATAGTGACAGAGATAGTGATGATGATAGTGATAATGATAGTGATAGTGATAGTGATAGCGATAATGATATATGACAGTGATAGTGATAGTGATAGCGATAATGATATATGATAGTGATAGTGACAGAGATAGTGATGATGATAGTGATAATGATAGTGATAGTGATAGTGATAGTAGGAATGATAATAATGAAAATAATCATGTTCCATATGTAAGCGTCCATCCGCTGGTATCTGTAAGAATATCAATTACTGATGTTTGCAATCCTAGAACGCAGTGACGTGCGCCGAAATTTTTCAAATGGGTGTAGTTTTCCTTCAACAGGTATATTTGCTGACCCTGTGATAGCTCCCTGCGGCTCAGTAGCAATTGAACCACCTCCGAACAAGCAAAAGATTGGGACGCTTTTAAATCAAATTTTGCTTCAAAAAAGTAAGTATCTTAACTGTTTGTAATTGTAATCGCTTATAACTTATGACAAAGTAGAATAGTAGAAATATTGATGATAAAGTAAAATATTGCTGGTCATACTATAATGAAATACAATATTGCTGCTCACTTGCTTCGTCAGAGTCGAACGAGTTTAAAAAGTTGATGTACTTTGATTTAGCTAGCTGGGCAGTGCACCTCGAATAGTGTGCATGGAGGTAACTGAACTGTCGTAATCTGTAGTTGGTCTTTCTTGCCTCAGTTATTCTCAAACAGATGCCGTTACGGCCGGAGTACTGTTAAGCACTGTTGAGGCAAAGCTAAATATTAGATTTGGGAAGTGCTGAAGGAGCTTTGTAACTTCGAATTTTCCGCATTATGTTTCCCTCGGTGCTTTCTTTTGATTGTGAGAAGGGCGTTGGGTTGGCTATGAAAGTGATTCTTTTTGTCTAATGAACTGTGTTTTGTTATCTGCCCATTCACACAAGTACAGCTCCAGGCCTGTTGCATTTCTGACTAGTCGTTGCGCGTCACAGTGCGTACTGGTCAAGCCACTTCAACTCTTTTTGAATCATATAATATGATTCGACAAATTGTTCTAACTCTTGTTTGTCCCATATTGTGGTAGTGCAGGCTCGGTGTTTACTTTTGCCGAGGAAGCAAACCCTGAACGGTTCGTGTCAGAGCTGTCCAAAAACACGTTCTCTAAACGTAACCGACCAAGGATGAATTTCAACAGATTCAGTTATAATTGGATAATGGTAATTGGATCTTTCAGGGCGATCACTCTTGTACAACCCCGTGCGCTACCTTGAGCACGCTACCGTGACTATGTCAAATTATTGGTGAACAATATAGATATTAAGTGTGACGTGTCATTGACACTTGCCCTCAGAACTTGAGGAGTAGCGACGTAACCAATATTTGACAACGCTTGTTTAGTTTAAATATGGTGGGAGCAAATGTGTCTGCAGCATGCTGAAGTATAATGAGCATAACTATTCTGCTGGACATGATTTTTTACGTAGATCTTACATGTAATACAAAAAAAGTGATCTTGCCGAAGAAGCGCCATTTGTCAGTGTGGTTTCGTCCGTACAAACCGAAGCATAACTGGCTATGTCCCTGACAATGCTGTTTTCTACTGGACGAATATTTTTCGCGTGACGCGACTTCAATTGTTTCATGTTTTCTCGGATGGAACTAATGAGAAATCTTTTCGGTTTAAACCGTAATTTAAACAAATAAAATTTGATTCGTGCGATGAATTCTCAAGGTGGAAAATTGGCTTAAAAAGTTGATTCATGGAGAATTTCAGTTCCTGCTCAAAAGTCCGCTCGGGCTCACAATAAAAGTCCTTAAAAATCGTCTCACAATTACATGACCAAATTTTCAGGCCAGATTGAGATTTTTGAGATTTCAGCTACGGCTGAAATTGTGATGAATTTCAGACTAACTAAAGGGATGGTTATTCGTAGGATTTCACTTCGGATATGCGGAGAATCCCTTTGAAAATCGGCCTCGATTGCATGGCTTAAATTTTAGCCAGGAATGAGCTTTTGTATTCTGACAGCTGTTAGCCGGACTAAAATTCACCTTTGTAAATTTGAGCTGTTAGGTAATACTGCTGAAAACACAATAACTCAACCTGGATAGATAGTCAGTATGTAACAAGCCCCAGCCTAAGAAAGCTGTGAGAAGAACGCCGATAAAAAAAAGTGGCCTAAATTTTACGACATTAAAGTAGACCATGCATAAAACAACTTGGGATGTTCCTTCCCTTCCTTTTAAATGCTTTGAAGGAACTCTAGTCCCCAATCAATGCTCATCTGTGCTTGGTTTTAAGTGCCAAAGATGTTGCCATGAAAACGTTGAAATGCTGGGATGCGGAAGAATACTTTAAGTGACTAAAGATCATTCATTTCTTTTGCAAGGACATCTCTTAGACCTGGTTCACACGTGAGCATGAACACAAGGACAAAGCAAAAGGCAAAACAATAGAATTAAGTCAAGCCTGCGAGTATAAGATCATAGTCTAAGCATAAGCCAAGCAGTGGCGTAGCTAGGATTTTTTCTTGGGGGGTAAGCATTCAAATTTTCCGACAAATTAATGTTTGGCGTGGTCGAATGTTTGTAAATGTGCATGGTCGTATGTTCGTAGAAATAGCTACATATAGGCATAATCATAAGCCGCTGAACATGTTTACCATATATATTAGTATATTTACAGTATTGTTAATAATTGTGGCTAAAGGCCAAAGGGTATAAGTAAGTAATGAAGATTGTGGCAACTTGTTAAATTGTAAACTAGACTTCATGCATCGTTGACGTATACCTAACCCAACCCCAACGGTGACCATAACCCTAACCAGTAGAGTAACCCTTGCTTTAGTGAAAGAACATAAACTTAGTATGACTAATTTTGGATGCCATTTTACAACCTGGCTTAATGAGCTTCGATTTTAATTTTGTGTACTGAAAATGCTACATCGTGATGTTATTGGATTATTGCTTCATTATGCATAAAATTCATTGTCTAATAATAATGAATAATCTTTAACTGTAAGCCACTTATAAGCCACTGAAAAGTATTATTTCAATCCCTACTGGCCTACTATAAACCAAATACCGAATTAACCTCGGAAATTATGAGCCAAGTTCTCATACCTATGCGCATCAGTTTACTTTTTAGATTATTTCACGTGCGCGGCATAAGTCCAGTATTTCTGATGCTAAATATCTGTCTTTGATATCATCATCATCATATCTATATTTACTTACCAGTTTCCAGAATATTTTCTCCTAAGATCAATATAAAGACATACAGCAACAAATTTTAAAATACTTCTGTGCGAATATCTGATAAAGGTGATAATTACAGTGATGCTTGTAGTCTCATATTTCATCAAGAAACAGCCGACGGGCGACGGGGATTATACGCAAATAGCTGGCGAATGTCATATGTCAAAATAGCGAAAATTCGCAAATGACAAATGATGTAAATAGTGCGAGTAGTGAGGATATTGAGTCATCAGAGTCATTATTAGAATTTTACTGAGTGTTTGACTTGAATTGTAATTAAATTACAATTTCTAGACAGTTAATTTGTTTTGAACCATCAGCTTTCCCGACAACCCAAATTTTTCGACTGAGGACAGAAATTTTCCGACAAACAGCTCGCGAGGCGGCTTGGGAAGAGCGACCGCCGCCCCCCCCCCCTCTGGCTACGCCACTGAAGCCAAGAGCCAAACAAAAGACGAAACAAACAAAAGTTCTTGTTGCTTTGTCTTTGTAAGTTCCAGAGGAGATATCGTACTTTGTTTTCGCATTGATCTTACCCTTATACTTATGTTGTTCGTGTGAACCAGGCTATAGGCTTCATGATATTGGATACGTCTTCCTTGAGGTACACTTGCACTGGCGATTTCTTGTGCTAGCGATTGACAAATTCGCGTATGGTTTAAACTGACGAGGGTCTCGAAGACAAACTGGAGCGAATCACAAGCGAACATCTTGCTGCATAGACTATTATGGGTTTATTGCATACACTAGGATGCCTTTAAAGCAAAGGACGTCCCGCAGTGATACTTAATAATTGTTCACCAAAGGCGAAGTGAATATTGTTAAACAATCCCGAGTCAAAGTCGAGAGGATTATTCAACAATATTCACTGAGCTTGATGCGAATAATTGATATAGTAAAATTTGAATTAGTGAGCGAATTGCTTTGAAAATTCTTCTGTAACATGTACCAAGGTGGCCGCCATTTTGCTTCTGTGTCTTTACTGTTATACAGTGAACTCTCTCTAAGCGGACACCCCTCAAAGGCGGACACCTCTCCAAGGCGGACACAAAATTTGGTCCCTGCAGTATCACGCTTGTTTCTCTGTAAATGAACTCTCTCTAAGGCGCACACCTCTCTAAGGCAGACGCGGACACTTTTTTTGCAGCGTTTTGGTTCAAAATATCTCTCAGAGCGGACACAGGCTGTTTACAAAATTTTACAACCGGACAGTATTAGTGCTAAATGACCTAGGACATTATAGACACAATCTGACTTTCTGGTTTTGATAAAAGACTAGTATTTATTTCACAGTCGGAAGACAACTTATTTGTGCAGTCTTTTACGACAATAAGTAGAGTCACTTGTACTCTTTCTTTTCTTTTTTTCCACTGTATTGATTTTGATTAACGGCAGTTTTAATCTGTGCGTTTTCTTTGATTACACACTTCGCAATCCAGGCCACGAGTTCTGGGATATCTCGAAATGTGTATTTGCATGAAACTTCAAGCCCATATCCACCCCCCACGGTTTAACCTTTCTCCTGTAATTTCGCAAGAAACGCTACTTGATTCAATCTCCAGGAATCGATTGATATAGCGGCTATAGTTCAGTGGCACATGGCCGACAACTCCCCCATCACTGATTATGGCAACAGCATTTGGGTCTTTTTCGTCGTTGGGCTCTCGTTTGCACTCTAGAATTTCTCTAAGAGTAGGGATCCAGATGTCTTTATATACATGGTGCCCACGAACGAAGGAATTAAATGAGAATAAATTCTGCGCTCTACTCATAGTATCCTGTGTGTATTGATTTTTGTTAATATTTTGGCTGAACTAATTATTAATAGGGTGTGACCCTAAAATAGCGTGGGAACAAAATACACAAGAAAGCAACATAATTTGTAACAGTGAGGACGTGTTATAAAGTGAAGAAATAAATTCACATTTACACAATCTGTATGCGAATTTATCACAATTTTTTTATTGAAGAACTCGAGCTCGTACTAACTGGTTTGGTTTTAAAGAATTATTGCGCGTATAAGTTCAAGTCACAAATAAGGCTATGGATGGCGGGTTGTTGGGAAAAATTCAGAGGCATGCCATGGCCATTCGCGTCGTAGATATTAAGTTCCCCCAATAACAAGCGTTGCAAAGGGGTTTTGTTAAGGTTAACCCACATATTCTGCACAAGTATAAAATTCTGGTTTTAGTTTTGACGTTTGGGCGTCAGATTACTCAGCTCTTTCTAAGGCGGACACTAAATTTGGCCCCGAGAGTGTCCGCCTTAGAGAGAGTTCACTGTATTCATCTGTTGGTAAATGTCGAGAATTATGACGTAATTTTCGAGCCAATCATCTTGCTGGATTTCCGATAATCACCCGTGTAATTGTACTAAAACGTCATATTCACCACCCAGCCGTTGCATTTAAAAATATCCCCTACTTACAGCGCGAAGCATTTTCACTTCTACGGACTGGACCAAGAGGTTCTGGAGCAAGCAGAGGATTAGAGTTATAAGTCGCAAGCGGATGAAGAAATGAAACTTTTTCTGGCGTTCGTAGTCTGTTTTACGAATTATCATGGTAAGTGCATCCTCTTTAATCACCAATATGCATTAGATGACAATAAACTATGGTAATAAGAATAGTTAACGTCTTTCATAAAACCATGACGAAGAATACATTTGATTGATATATAATAAAGAGTCTTTCCATGAGATGCTCGAATGTCCGAGGTTCAGATTGAGTATGAACATCTCTAATCCTTCTTCCTTATCTGAGCTTTTATGCCCGTGAAAATTGCCAACGAAATTTTGATCACAAAAACGCATTTGCTTGTTTGGACCACTGAGCAAAATAATTTCCTAATTTTACGACTCGGGGATTCAGCCAAAACACCGACAAAGAAATCCTTTAAAAACTACCTTGTGATCACTTCAAAACAATTTCATTCCGGGATGAACTTTGAAAATCTCAGGCCGCTCAAACGCGCTGAAATTAGCCGGTACAATGTGCCCCATAAACTGTGTGCAGCGTGACATGCTTGACATTTGGACGACACCAAAACAAACCTCCATGTTCAAATTGTATTCTTAGTCTTTTAATATGGACTACACTTGTTCCACGGAACTAGCAAACACAGTAACCCAGCCAGTCGGCGCAGATCTTCTTATCGTCGTAATATATAATCATTTATCTTCATACTGCAAATGCTAAGTCTTTATCTAAACTCCTTACTAGTATATACAATCCAGATCAATACACATCCACATAACAGAAGCATGAATAAGGCTGCAAATCGTTCCTACCAGAACCAGAATAGGAACTTGAAGATACGTTTTTCTTGAATATAATGCTTCAAATAGCCGTTCATGTGCTCCTTCCTTGATGACTTTTGCCCAAATTTTGAATCGTACGATGAATCTCCCGGTGAAAATGACTGGAAAACCACCCGCTGCTTTGGAGAAACTTTAGCTGTTGTATTACATGACAAAATTGAACGAACTTAAATCCAACATTACTGAAATACTATGGTCTTGACACATGATTTTGTGAAGTTCAAGACGTAAGGAAGATTCTAAAGATTATTTATCCTCGTGGGGTTAGCCAATTCAGGTAAATCCGAAGGCCACAAGAGAATTGAGGACTTTTCTACCTAAGACTTGGAATTATGGCTGGACTTTGGATTTGACGCTATTTTCATTTAACAGCTCAAGTACCTGGAGTATTGAGATTGCATCAAAACTGCGGGCAAAAACATCATGTCTTATTAAGTACATGATCAACTTTGATAAATACTTTGTTATATAAACAAATGTCGACAAATCAGGAGAAAAATTACCCAGTTGACATTGCAGTCAATGTAAACCAATTGCACGTGAACAAATTTACTTGGCAAACTTTGTACGCTGAGCCATTGTTCGCGGAGGTCAAATCCTCAAAAAATTTGTTTTCCAAACCTGTCAGGGCCCAAAAATTAAAAAAAAAAAATATTCCAAAGACGAACTTGACCAAGCATTCTCCGACGTGGACAGCAAACTTGCTCTTTTACTATCTCATCGCAACCTCTGCGCTTATCAATTGCTATATATCGAGAAGACCTTACAGGCAAAGTATACATGGTTTCGTAGGAAGTTTACATTTGTAAGCTTAACTCTCCATCTCAGTCCCTGTCATTTAATAGGCACCTTAAGAACTACGACGTCAACTTCTACGATCCGACCTTCGAAACAAATAAATTCTTCATTCAAAGTAAAGACAGGGAATTAGTTTTATTCTCCTCGGTATTCTCAACAACGTCTTTGTTCTACATAAAACGTCGCCCAGACCATTTTCACTTCTTAAGGACGACATCAGCTCGCGAAGTGTACAAAACTGTTTCTCAAGATTGAAGTGAACCCGAGACTACAGTCATTTTAGGAGAACTAGAGGGTTTCAGAAGTCATAAAACCAGCCACAAGGATCAAGCACAATGGTCAATAAAACCGTGACTTCTTTAAGTCATGGTTTTATTGACCATTATAAATCAGTGTGATTTTAGCCCGATTTGTCGCCGCAATGTCGCCAAGGTTTCAAACATTTCCGAAATCTAATGCAATGTTACTATGACAAAAATTGCGAAGGAATTCGCAACGAAAATTGCATTAAAAATTGCCTGCGTGAACGGGTCTTTATAAAGATCTTTTACCTGTTTCTTTAGCCTGGGTGGTGTTCAGATGTT
The DNA here is from genome assembly GCA_030142905.1 of Heliopora coerulea. NCBI lineage: Eukaryota > Metazoa > Cnidaria > Anthozoa > Scleralcyonacea > Helioporidae > Heliopora > Heliopora coerulea. Next base: position 1,285,118 of record JASJOG010000059.1, on the reverse strand, counting down.
GTCCACCTTGCGATAATCCACAATACTTCACAAACTCATTAATAATTCATGACCTAATTAACCAACCAGACGAAAATATTTGGTCATGTGCATGTGTTTTGAAACCCGGTAAAAGTCGCTTAAACTCAATTCATAATTTTAGGAATCAGATAATAAACGGCTCATACTTAGAACCGTTTATTACCACATTTCTTAATTATAAATTCAAAATAGACGATTGAGAAGTAATATTTCATAAACGAGTGCGAATGTTTTACCAGGGGTTACAAACACGAGAGAACAATGAAAATCACGAGGCCGTGAACCGAGTGATTTTGATTGTTCTCTCGCGTTTGTAAAACATTCGAGAACAACAAAAATTACTCGGCCTACGCCTCGTGATTTTCATTATCCTCTCACGTTTTACAAATACTCGAGAATAATCAAAATCACTCGGTTCACGGCCTCGTGATTTTCATTGTTCTCTCGTGTTTGTAACCCCTGGTAAAACACTCGCACTCGTTTATGAAATATTACGTAACAGATCGATTTAGCTTCGTTACTTCCTACCGCATTTCAGATGTGACTTTACTCTGGAGAGATGTTTCTTTGAAATTTAATGATGTTCTGAAACGCATCAAAGCGTAACTATCTACACGATAAAAACGCCAGAACATCAGGCGGTATGAAAAGGAAAATTTACATAAGGCACAACGGGTCAAATCGTCACGTATATCACAAGCTGGTACATGCATATTATTTATGGAGTTTTTGCTAGCATTGTACTTTATCCCAGTTCCTGTTCTCGACCTAGAATATTTTTTTTTGAACGTGTTACATCACGGGCAAAGTTTGTGTTTGCACAACACTTTTATTTCTTTCCGGGGTAAAGTACACTTCAGCACAGCACGCGGACACAGCACGTGTTGTTGTGGCTCGCGACTGAGATCTTGGAGTATATGTTAAACTGATGAGAGCATCGAGGACAAACTGCAGGGAATCATCAGCAGATATCTTGCGGCCTGGACTGTCATGGGTTTATTGCATACACCAGGATGACAATCGCAACGTAGAAAATCACACGTGTAAACGCGCCTTAACAGTCCTGAGGAAATCCCCGCACAAAGAATAGCATTTTGGCGCATTTGTTCCACTAGTAGTGCGGGCAAAGGTCGTTGTCAGGCTTTTGGCGACCCCTTGTTCTGGGTGAATCTCTTCTATTTATCAACAAGAAACAACACAACACAGTTTTTTCATATGATAGCCCCCATACCAAATACAAAATAATCTCGTCAGAAAATGATTCAGAACCTCAGACGGATTGACATCTATAGGCGTCTGATGGCAGGTGAAATGCTCTAACGACTGAGGTAAGCGAATCAGATGGAGAGAAAAGGTACAAATGTTCGCAGGCTCGTGTTAGAGACCAAAAGTGTCGTTGAACTTGTAGAACTTAGGAAGAACATTCTAACGTTCTGAGCGAAGACTCCTTCATCGCGACGAACTGCCTTTGCTCAAAACGTCACTTAGAATCTCCTTCATAAGTTTCGCCACTTCCTTCACCCTTTTAATTTTTCACTTGTCGCTGAACAGTACCAATGAAGCATTCTACTCTTATGTCTTTCATGTTTCGACTCCATGTCCAGTTTGTGTTCACTGAGTTTCACTCAGTAAACTAATGTTCAATCAGTGTCACTCAGTGTCTGTCAGCCACAGTATGACTGTAACTTTACAATTAGTCCATCGGAAGGTTGCAAGATCGATTTCCCCTTCAGGGCGCAGAATCACTTCCTGAGGATTTGCACTTGATAAACGTTCCGTTTCGTTATGTCCTTATGTTACTGCAATTAAAAGGACTCTCTTAAAAATAGGAACTTTAAGATCTACGACATCGACTTGAACTACAACGTTTGTTAAAATTTCGGCATTTAAAGAAAAGCGGTTTATTGACTGCTGTGCTTGATACTTCTGGCTTGTTTTCTGACTCCTAAAACGCTGCAGTCCTCCTAAAACAACTGTAATCTCTAGTTAAACGTCAATCTTTAGTAACAACTTTTTGTCACTACTCAGCCTGATGTCGTCATTAACTCTAAGTACGAGTAGAGGTCAAAATGACCCGGCAAAAAGCAAAAGAACCAGTGAGTGAACAAAGGAAAAACAAAGAGAGAACAAAGAACAAAAGGAACAAAATTAAGGAGTTAAAGAGTTAAGACGTGAAAATGGTCAGGGTGACGTCGTATGCAGAGCGACGACAGTGTTGAGAATGCTTTGGAGAATAAAATTATTCATTCTCTTTATTTTGCATGAAGAATACCTTCGTTTTAAGGACAAATCGTCGTTGAAGTTGACGTCGTAGATCTTGAGTTTCCTAATGCCAAAAGTTGTCCAGTCTTTCCAGGCAATATTTTTGCAAAAACGGCATTCATCATTTTCTTCCGATTCTCAATTTCTCTCCTGCACGGTCAAAAATCGTACCAGCTTGTTGCCTGCTGAGGTTCCTGTAGTATTCCAACAAATATGTCCACAAGTTGCAAAAATCCTGTTATTGCATCAAGCTCAAAACAAAGCAGCGACAGTCAAGTTTGTTTCACCTTGAGATGTGTTAGGCCATAGTAAGTCGCTGAAACAATGTTTAACAGGCTTGCAAAAACACTATATGACCACGGCAATTTGCCCCAAGCTTGAAAAGAACTAGCTACGAAGTTGGTGCATCAAATCGGACTAAATTGCGCGAAGGCATTTTGATATTGTTTTGTCAAACAACTTGTAACAAGAAGGCTGCAGATGTGTCGAAAAAGGGTCAGGAAATTGCCGGAACTTTGGAGAGTAAATTGTGACGTTTCGAGCAAACCCCCTTCGTCGTTGTAAAATGTCAAAGTGTTAAACGACCAATAAAAACCCAAAAGGATCTGAGAATTGCCGAAACTTTGAACCGGAAATGATGACGTCTAGAGCGAAGGTTCTTCTTAAGGAGGGCTTTCGCTCGAAACACCAGTATTTCCTCTCAAAAGTTTCTGAAAAATAAGTTTCTCTAGAACATGAGCTGTTACGCTTAATGGGCTTTCCACTATCGTTAGTATTTGTCCTCCAAATATTAAGATGGATTTGCCTTGGGCTGCATTTCGTAGCCATGTAGTTGTCCAAACACAAACACCTGGTGTTTACTTTGGCGCACTGTTTCGAAGCTATTCATTCTCATGCATGCAATTTTACTAGCAGATGCACACAGATATCATATCAGACTCCCTTCAAGTTGGAAATCATGCGACAAAACGATAGCACATTACTTGTGAGACTTTACGAGCCTTTAAACATTGAGTTACAGAGCCTCGATACTTTTGAATTCTCGTTGGATTACTGAATGTACTTCCTGGCCACTGTATACCAGAAGTTTTGTATGGACCTAATGAATGTTATGAGTATAAGCAAACTTGTTGTTGTGACAGACAATTGGACCTATTCTCTGACCTTAGGTCCTTAAAAAATCATTCATCAGAGACCCAAAATAATTTACTTCGGCTTAGAATGACAAAAGCTCGAAACTGTCTGTCATACACCCACCTTGCTCACTAGTAATATTCCGTACCTCAAACTGTGAACACGCAAAGTTTCTCACTGACTTGAGATGCCAATTTGACAGACTCTACGACATTGGCCATCCTTTTCACATTCCTTCCTTCATAAAGGGTCTTATGTTTGACAACTTTACAATTCTTTACTCCAGTAAATTTAACAACACTGATCAGCTATTAATTCTTGAGGCACTACATATTACGTTTAACAAACTTGAACTAAACTCAGGTCTCAAACCAAGCAAAGAACTTTAACTTTTTAATTAGTTACCACTACTTTCCACCATTGTATGATTTCCGCTTTGCTAATTGTTTCCCTGTAAATATTGATATCAGACGCGCATTCTTTGCAATCATTGACGTAATTCCTAGTTAAAATCCTTAATTCCTAGTTAAAAATTCATGAGGAAAATACAAAAGAAAATCATAACCGTGTTGGATCTATATATGTGATAAAGATACATGTGCTTTTATATGTGAAGAAGAAGTTCAATTTTTTCGGCTTATGAACGATAAATTTCGAAACTTTCTTTACGAATTAGTGTATTAAGAGGTGAATTTCATAAGACATTTAAAAAACTTGCAGTACGTGCTTTGTCAGGTCTAAAACACTAGGCTATCGCCTCGTGTTTTAAATCGCGATAAAGCACTCCTGCTCGGGTTTTAAATATTATATATTTATATATTTATAAAATTCTCATTAAAAATTCATGAGGAAAATGCAAAAAAAAAATCATAACCGTGTCGGATCTACATATATGATAAAGATACATGTGACTTTATACGTGAAGAAGTTCAATTTTTTCTGCTTATGAAAGATAAATTTCGAAACTTTCTTCGCGAATTAGCGTATTAGGTGGTGAATTTCATAAGACATTTAAAAAACTCGCAGTACGTGCTTTATCGGGTCTAAAACACTCAGCTATCGCCTCGTGTTTTAAATCCCGATAAAGCACTCTTGCTCGGTTTTTAAATATTATAATTTAAATTTTTATATATAAACCTAAACTCGCTCTATGTTTTCACTTGGTCTGAAGATGACTTTGCAATAAAGTCGAAAATTTGCCATTTCAACGTTTAGTCTTGTTTATAACCCATATCTTGGGTTTTCCAAAATGTCTCTTTCATTCGGATTTTGCTCTGCTTTATACGTCTGTTCTCTTATGTATAGATTCAATGCTTTCCATGCAAAGTTTGCCAAGAGGTTTGTCAGTTTTTGAAAATGGGAAACTGGATTTAAACTCTTACGAGTTCATTTTAAAAATTCTACATTCGACCACACTCCGCATCCTCAACGGTCGTCATTCCCGTACTCCGAGTTTCCAAAATAAACAATTCTATTTTGCTTTCGAGTGAAGTTCAACTTTTTCGGTCATTGGCCAAACACGACACAGCAGGAGCAAATCACAAGACAACGGGCATGAAAAGATTCACGGAATTGTTCTTCTTTGTAGAGAAATGTATATCTTGTACTTTGTATCCTGTTTTTATAGCGATCACGATGCCAAGGGAATGTTTGAATTACCTTGTGTCCGGTATTTACATAGAAACATAGCTCATGAACAAAGAATTCTTATAAGATATGCAATCAAACTTTTTCACTTGGCGTCATGGTCTACATATCGGTGCATAGGAATAATAGATATTTAATTCATTGTCAGCAGTTTGTAAATACTTCCATAAAAATACTTACAGTTATTAGATGCTTTTATAAATCAATGATTACTCCATGCAAAGTTTCTAAGAATACCGATTTTTAATTTGTCTATTTTCTTTAGAACATTAGCCAATAATTGACCAGGCATCAATCATAACTTCAAAATGAAAATGAAAGCATAGTACTTTAAGAATAGCGAAAGACATAGTAGAATTCAATCACAATGACGATGCAAGACCTAACGTTTTGTTGTTAACTTCTCAACATCATCAGGGATATGACTTTACATAATAGTTGAATCCTAGCCTTATATTATTCCATATTTATATTTTATACATTACACTAGATTTATCGTTTTTTATTGCTTGCGATATATTGTAATTATAGACCTAGGTATCTGCAAAGTTTATCATCTGAGATATGACTTTGCAAAGTCATATCTCAGATGATGTTGTGATGTGAACGACGAAACATTAAATCTTGCTTTATTAAATATTATGAATCAATTCTATAGTTTCTATGGCTATTCTTGAAGTACTATTCTGGGCTTCGATTTTCATTTTCAATTTTCTTTTGTCTACATAGTAATTTTCTTTAGTTTACATAGCAAATATATACTTATATGGCCAAGTCATCTCCTTTGTCATTTGACCATCTTAGGATTGAGTGTAATGGATTTGTAAAACCTTTTGCCTGGGTTCTCCAGTTTGCTGTTGTAGTAATACGTGATGGCCCTGACAGCACCTGTAAGGAGAACTGCTATGTTAGCTGATAGGGTTATCTAGTATAAATAAAGACAGTTTAACTTTACCTTAGGTTTCAAGTTTATGAAGATAAGTTGGTCGTAGCTCACCAATTATAATGTTACAGATCAAAGATTTATAATTCAAATATGTCCGCAACGAAAAGTTGTGAAAACTTCAAGCTTTGCTAAGCATTTAATTTGTACAGACAATAATATGGTTAAGAGCAATTTGGAAAAACAATGCACGATTGAGTTTTTCAAAGACTATCAAAATAGCAAGAGTCCGAAGAACGAGTAAGATTTCAGGTCTTTGAAAAGGTCAAGAGTGTGTATTGTTTCAAATTGCACGAGAAATCATGCAATTACGAATTAATAATATACATGAAAAAAATAACACAGTGCCGAAAAAGGTAATTCAGTTTAAATTACTGTATTATCTTTTCAGTACTGCGTTTAACTTGAAATTGCACTGCTATTAGCCAACCACAATTGAGAAACTTTTTCATGTATATTATTCAACCCTGAATTCGAAGTACTTCAAAACCGTTGTGTTTGACATTTAAATTGGCTGTTTCATTACCAGTCACCTTAAGACATAAGGTCATCTTCTTCTTCTTGTGCCTTAGTTGTTCCAGCTTCCATTCCAAAGCTAAACGTCTTACGAAGCGGAACTCCTAACCTTATCTTTGAGGGAGAAACAGTGAACTTGAGCTGTACAGTGACTAACGCTCAGAAGGCTCCAGATATTGTATGGTACTTGAACTTGAAGAGGATTCAATCCAATGAGAGTCAACTTATTGTCACCGAAAAGAGCGGTAGGATTTTTACTAGTCATAGCCTGATTGTTAGCTAATAGTGATAATGACTACGAAAGTGATAGTTATAATGGTAATGAAAATGATTACGATAATGACTACAATGACGATAACGATAACGATGATGATGATGATAACGATGATGATGATGATAACGATGATGATGATGATGATAACGATGATGATGATGATAACGATGATAATGATTATAATGATGTCGATGACAATGATGATGACGATGATATTGATGATGATGATGACGATGTTGTTGATGTTGATGATGCTGATTATGACGATGATGACGATGTTGATGATGATGTTGATGATGATGTTGATGATGCGGATGACGATGACATTGCTGATGGCGATAATGATGACGATGATAATGAAAATGATTATGTAGATAATGATGTTGATGTTGATGGTGATGATGATGACGATGATGATATTAATGATTATAATTTTGATGACGATAATTTTGATGACGATAATTTTGATGATGATGATGTTCATGGCGAGGATGACGATGATGATGCTTATGACGATAAAGATAACGATAATGAGAATGTTTATTTTTTTTATTTAACTGATAAAAAATTGTTTGGGTGTGTGCTATGATATAACCGTGAATGATGTCATTTCAACTGGAAAAACGCCTAGTGGAAACACAAAGTGTAGCCAACTGTTCTCTGGTATTTTTCAAGCTGAAATGGCGTCAGGAATGTTTCTATCACAGTACAGACATGAAAACTATTTCCTATTTTCTTCTTTTTTTTATGAAATAACCAAGATTTTTTCGAGTTTTCTGATGTCATCCATGTCTTTGTACTCTAATACAAAATGAAAATGACGTCAGCCGTGCCTTTGTACTCTGAAAGAAAATGAGTCTCGTCCAATCAGAGCGTGCGTAGGACGCCCGTTATTTCACAATCATTATTTAAGATTAAATCATTCGCATTGAAGTTTCATCGGATTTAAACCCACTGTTTCACTGACAAGGAACGAGAAATTAAACACTTCAGTAGGCGATGCTGGGTTCTGTATTCAAGGGTAAAAGAACTAAGTATGATTTGAGGGACATAACCAATTAATAAGATGCACGAAAGAAGAAAGAAGATGCACGAATTCATTACAAACGACTGCTAACTTTATTTAAAGATAGAGGATGCGCGGTCAGGTTTATGCATGATATAAAGAGTCGTTCACTGACCTGGAATTTTATTTTCGAGCTTTCGACTGTCTGGCTACAGTCTTCAACGAGAAGAATAAAAAGTAATAAGGTGGTTGTTCTATTTATACAAATGATGAGCGGGAATGACGTAATGGTTAAAGGGGTGGAATTACAATAAGAATAGTTCGGATACAAAGGTTATAGGAAACTGTTTCAGTAAAAGGATCGAGTATTGTCCTGGGAGTGCGCGGGAGTTATTGTCGGCTTGGTTGGTTGAGGCAGTGTGCCAAGATCTAGGATTCTGATTACGACTTCGATGTTAATCTGCTCTCAGCCAATCAGAAGCGCGAAAATTTTTTCATGTATATTATAAAATATTTTATCTTATCTTTGTGTTTTAGGCACCAATGCTTCAAGCATACTGACATTACGAACCGTGAACTCTGTTCAGTATAACAAAAAAGTAATTTATTGCAAGGACAGGGAAAATAATGAATATTCTTTACCTAAAAAGCTGACGATTGGTACCAGTAAGTTTATGCCACATGAGGTAGCATGACTAATATATCTATCTGCCACTCGTTTTCCGTCCTCTTCCCTCCCCGCCGCCAAAGTATGCACTTTACTTGGGAATGGTCGCCGGAAGCAATTTTAGCAGGCTTAGATCAGAACACTTAAAATACGCAGGAGAATTGTTAATAACATTCCCCTGTGTGGATTCTTGTCAAACTTATAAACCACTGAAGAACGTAGAAAGAACCAAGGGAGGGAAACGCAGCAAACACTTCAACTGGAGAAGAAAAAAGATTTAACATCCATCTTTCTTCCTTACTCTGAAATTGTTGTTTTGCTAGTTTAACTTCGCTAAGCACTTCATTCCTTCGAATAAGGCGTCATGTTTTTTCTGGAATAAATCCCGCGCAGATATTGTATTGAGTCAAAGCTCATGCGTGGGTGTTTCTTTTGCGATTGGGATCAGAAAAGAGAGCACAGTTTTCCTTCGTGATGTGATAGTTACTTCCGTAATATGTCAGCCTATTCTACTGAACAAGCAAAAAAAACATCTCTCCAGTCGTCATCGTATTGTTAGATGCAGGGGGGATCCAGGATTTTAGAAACGGGAGGCGTGTAGACGAGCGCTGAAAGCGCGAGAAATTTCTAGAGGGGTCAGAAGGCATGCCCCCCTGGAAAATTGGAATTTCTAGTTATCTGAAATGCTATTTCTAGTATTTTGGGAGTAGTTTTAAGCGAGATTTTAAGAAAATGCCTGGTCGTAAATAACGCAATTGTTTTTGAAAAATGAATTACAAGCCAATATCTTTATAGCATATCTCCGAGCAGAATGTTACTTTGGCCACAGACAATGATCATCAATGCATCATGACAATCACCTTTATATTTCCGCAGTTCTCGTTGATCTGCCTTTACCTGCTGGAGAGCATTCCCAGTTGTGATTGCAAAAAACTTGTTTTAGTAACCGAGGTTAGGTAACTATTTCCATTATCATCATAGAAAACTGTCTGCGTCTAGAGTACGCAAACTGGCACGTGTGCCCAAAACGGGGGGCGTACGCCCCTTACACCCCCTCTAGATCCGCACCTGAGATGAACAATTCAGCACCGTTGTAAAACGTTCGTGCTGGCGTTGACATCAGAAACGCTAATTTCTTATTTTTAAGAAAAGATCGAGTGAGACCTAGCCACGGACTCGGAAAAATTCGTCTAGTTTACGGGGCTAGAATATTTTTAGTGGGAAGACTTGATGATGCCGCAGTAAATTTTCTGGGAAACAGCATCTAGTATAGATTTAAAAGAGTGTATTTCAAACACTTGAATATGTTATCTGGTACACCTGAAATTGTGGAAATATGTCCAATTTGTTAGTGGTTAACGTTTTTGTTTAGATTACTTTACGATTTGGGTTGGTTCAGGATTTTTTAAGAGAGCTGGCTTCCCCCCGGGGGCGGGGAGTAGATATAAGACTCTGGGTACGAGGTTGGCTCCTGCCCAGGCTACCACGATAGTTACGCCGCTGGCTCGCATTCGGTAGCTATACGGGTTCTGTCCCTTCTCGACCCCTGGCTTTTTCCGAGTGCCTTGGCTTACCTTTGAACAGCAAGACCCAGTAAAGCCTAGTTCCCACTTGCATTTTCCGAAAATAAATAATTGTTGAAATAGATCGACGCAAGCTTTTGTCTTGCTTTTTCAAGTCCGTGTCTCAAGTTCAGGAGGAGACTTCCCGAAGTATGGAGATGACGTGATTCTGACTTGCAGTTTAACAGAGGGAGTTGCAGGTGACGTTGGGTATTTGCTCTGGCGTGAGATCCCGTCAAAGAGAATCCTAAAAAAATCTGACAACGAGACCAGTTTACAGCTGCAGTTAAAGCAAGTTACAGAAACCGAAGCAGGAATATACGAGTGTGTTTGTAACACAAGGACTGGTTACAGTTTCTTCATAAATAAGACAACTGAGATTAAAGGTAAGGAGATTAAACCAGGGGTGTGCTTTTAGACCAAACTGCTTGAGGGGGACGCCAAGGGGCAGTGACAAGGGGTTTGTTCGATAGGTGTCCAATATAAGGTTTGCCGACGTCAACTTCTAGACTTTTTAGTAATGTTGTGTTGGGCAAGGAATACATTTTTGTGCTCAAACCATTTTCTCATTAGCAATCACGCTGGTTACGGTAAAAACAAACTAGTTCCGGAAAAATTTTAATTTTGTTTTCTTCTAGCTATCAGAAACAACTTTCGGAAATTTTTCTTTTTAAAACTATACTTTCTGCTCGTTTGACAGCTCGACCAACTTTTTCAGGTTTGGAAGCATTGACCGAGTTTTTTTGGCTTATGAAATTATTGCGAGGGCGTAACGCCCCCACATCCCTATTAATAACATACCTGGACTAAACCATGACCTCCTTTTTGATCGTTATTTGGGGTATTTGTTTTCCTTTTTTGATCCAAAATATTCGTTTCATTAGCAGTTAGTCCAGCCAATACTGGAAAGAAGCAAAAAGAGGTGTTGTTTAAGATTGGTCAAATGGTGAACTTGACATGTGATGTACGCGGTTATCCTCTAAATATTCTCTGGAAGAAGAACTGTGCTTCAATTTCTTCAGGTATCCTTACGTGATTAAACTTTATCCATACGCACTCACACTCGTGCGCATATCTACATACATACGGACACATCTTTACACATCCATATCCATTCCCTCAACCTTACAACACCGCTGCCAAACGTCATTCGTGTACGAGGAGACGAGACTCGTAACAGAGAAAAAGGCAGTGAACGATGCTGAATTTTATTCAGGCTTGAGAGCTGAACGCATTTTTTCTCGATTACTAGAGAAAACCACCGAAAAATATAAGTTCAGTAGTCCGCAGATACCATGGCTTCACTGATATCCTTAACCCTTTCATGCGTACTGTTGTCGTACAACACCAAATTAGAACAGTAGAACTAATGAAAGATCAAAGCAAAAAACAAAAGAGAACAAAAAACAAAATAATAAAAAATCATGGATGAAAAGATAAATTGTCTGAATTCACCCATACACATTTCCATACGTACACATATGCGGACACGCCTTCGAATACCACACCCATTCCAGTACACTTAACCATAGAACACCCCAGCCTCGTCTCGTCTTGATTCGTGTTGTCTCATTTCACCTTATCCTAATTTTTTAACCTTCAATACTCTACGTCGTAACTTTTTTTAATGCTAGAAAGCGACATTGATAACAAGCACACCTTGGCCAACAGCAACAGAACTCTAGTCATAATGGAAACGGATTCTCAGACGCAAGGGATGTACTGCTGTATTGGTTCGAACGAAGGTGGACGAGCAAAGCAAATGTTCATTTTGAATCGAGGTATCAATCAGAAAAAAAAATTATAAAATGAAATAAAATGAATGAACGAACTAATCCGTGAAACAACCACCAATCCAAGTAACCAACCAACCAACAAACCAACTAACCATCCATCCAACCAACCAACCAACCAACCAACGAACAAACCAACCTGTAAACCAACCATCCAACCAACCAACCATACAACCAACCAATCAACCAACCAAAAACCAACCAACCTACCAACCAAACAAGCAACTAACCATCCAACCAATCAACCAACCAAACCAACCAAGCCAACCATACAACCAACTAAACCAACCATACAACCAACCAATCAACCGACCAAAAAACCAATCAACCAACCAACGAACTAACCAACTAAACAAACAACTATCCAACCAACCAGCTAAAGAATCAAACAGTCAATCGGTCAAGCAACCCACATACATACCAACTAAAACAACGTGCAAACAAAATTACTGTACAACCAGCAAATCTATGAACCAGCTTTTTTATAAATTGGTCATCTAAACCATGTCCACCAAGTCATACACTGTGAATAACTGCTGTGGTTGTGCTGATGGTGGTGGTGGTGGTGGCGATGATTGTGTCGGTGATTGTGTCGGTGATTGTGACGATGATGTTGATGATAGTGATGTTGATGGTGTCAGTGGCGGTGTTGATGTTTGTGGTGGTTGACAGTGGTGGTTGTGGTTGTATAAGTGACTGAAGTGGAAGTGGTTGCATTGATTGTAGTTGTGGTGGTGGTGATGATGGAGATGACGGTGTAGGTGGTGGCGATGGTGATGATAGTGGTAGTGGTAGTGGTGATGTTGGTGATGATGGCAGATGGTGGCGGTGGCGATGATGGTGGTGACGATGGTGTCGGGGGTAGTGTTGACGTTTATGGTGGATGACAGTGGTGGTTGTAGCTGTATTGGTGGCGGAGGTGGTAGTGGTTGCTTTGGTTGTAGTAATAGTGGTGGTGATGACGGTGGAGACGATGGTGTTGGTGGTGGTGATGGTGGTAGAAGTGATTAGCACTTCCCCAAATTTGTTCTGTTTTTGTTTATCACTTTGAACGGAAAAGCAAATCTAAAGTTTCAGTATTTGAAATTTAAACGCGAATAGCAAATTTGTGATGTGGTTATTAAGTTTTCCTTTGAAAATGACTTAAATCGGTGCAAAGAACTATTGCCCGAAAGCATGCAACCAAATGCAGTTGCAAAAGTACTGCGAGTATAATAGGGATTTATAGCCTCCTTTTTCAGCAAAGTAGGAAACATTCACCCCAGCCTATTCGTCTAATGAAGTTATAAAATGGATAAAACTAAAGGAAATTTTTTTTTCAAAATTATTAACCAAATAGCCATTAGTCCATCCAATCCCGGAAAGGAAAAGAAAGAGATATCTTTCAAGATTGGTCAAATGGTGAACTTAACTTGTGATGTACGAGGTTATCCTCTTAATATTCTCTGGAAGAAGAACTGTTTATCCAATTGTTCAGGTATCCTCACGAGGTTAAACTTCATCCATGTGTACTCACACGCATGCGCATATCTACTCACACGCATGGGCATATCTACATACATACCGACACACTTTTACACGCTCATATCCATTCCCACAACCTTACAACACCGCTGCCGAACGTCATTCGTGCATGAGGACACCAGACTCGTAACAGAGAAAAAGGCAGAAAAGGATGCTGAATTTTATTCAGACTTGAAAGCTGAACACATTTTCATCGATTACTAGAGAAAACCACCGTTAACGATGAGGTCGGTAGTCCGCAGACACCATGGCCTCAGTGATAGCCTTTTTAACCCTTTCTTGCATACTGCTCTCGTACAACACCAAATTACAACAACAGAACTAATGAAAGATCAAAGCAAAAAACAAAAGAGAACAAAGAACAAAAGAACTAAAATCATGCATGAAAGGATAAATTGTCTGAATTCACCTACGGACAAGCCTTCGAATGCCATACCCATGCCCATTCTAGTACCCATGACCATAGAACACTCCTGCCTCGTCTCGTCTTGATTCGTATGGTCTCATTTCACCTTACCCTAATTTTTTAACCTTCAATACTCTACGTCGTAACTTTTTTAATGCTAGAAAGCGACATTGATAACAAGCACACCTTGGCCAACAGCAACAGAACTTTAGTCATAATGGAAACGGATTCTCAGACACAGGGGATGTACTGCTGTATTGGTCTGAACAAAGGTGGACGAGCAAATCAAACGTTCATTTTGAATCGAGGTATCAATCAGAAAAAAAATTATAAAATGGAATATACTGAACAAACGAACGAATCAATGAACCAACCATCAATCCAAGTAACCAAACAACCAACCATCCAACCAACCAACCATCCAACCACCAACCATCCAACCAACCAACCAACGAACTAACCAACCACAAAACCAACCAAGTAACCATCCAACCAACCAACCAACCAACCAACCAACCAAACCACACAACCAACCAACCAACCAACCAACGAAACAACTAACCATCCAACTAACCAGCTAAAGAATCAAACAGTCAATCTGTCAAGTAACCTACCTACATACCAACTAAAACAACCTACAAACAAAATTACTGTACAACCAGTAAATCTATAAACCAGCATTTTTATAAATTGATTATCTAAACCGTGTCCACCAAGTCATGTACTGTGAATAACTACTATAGTTGTGACGATGGTGTCGGTGGTGGTGATGGTAGTGGTTGTGCTGATGGTGGTGGTGGTGGCAATGATGGTGATGATGATGTTGATGATAGTGATGTTGATGGTGTCAGTGGTGGTGTTGATGTTTGTGGTTGATGACAGTAGTGGTTGTGGTTGTATAAGTGACTGAGGTGGTAGTGGTTGCATTGATTGTAGTTGTGGTGGTGGTGGCGATGGTGATGATAGTGGTAGTGGTAGTGGTGATGATGGCAGATGGTGGTGGTGGCGATAATGGTGGTGACGATGGTGTTGGGGGTAGTGTTGACGTTTATGGTGGATGACAGTGGTGGTTGTAGTTGTATTGGTGGCGGAGGTGGTAGTGGTTGCTTTGGTTATAGTAATAGTGGTGGTGATGATGGTGGAGACGATGGTGTTGGTGGTGGTGATGGTGGTAGAAGTGATTAGCACTTTCCCAAATTTGTGTGCTTTTGTTTATTAAATTGAACGGAAAAGCAAATCTAAAGTTTCAGTATTTGAAATTTAAACGCAAATAGCAAATTTGTGATGTGGTTATTAAGTTTTCCTTTGAAAATGACTTAAATCGGTGCAAAGAACTATTGCCCGAAAGCATGCAACCAAATGCAGTTGCAAAAGTACTGCGAGTATGATAAGGATTTATAGCCTCCTTTTTCAGCAAAGTAGAATCATTCACCCGAGCCTATTCGTCTAATGAAGTTATAAAATGGATAAAACTAAAGGAAATTTTTTTTTCAAAATTATTAACCAAATAGCCATTAGTCCATCCAATCCCGGAAAGGAAAAGAAAGAGATATCTTTCAAGATTGGTCAGATGGTGAACTTAACTTGTGATGTACGAGGTTATCCTCTTAATATTCTCTGGAAGAAGAACTGTTTATCCAATTGTTCAGGTATCCTCACGTCATTGAACTTCCACTGCTACGTCTTGTCTTGTTTACATATGTGATCTCTTTTAACCTTATCCTAATTTTTTAACCTTCAACGTTGTGACTTTTTTTATGCTAGAAAACATTTTTAACAACCATACCATGGTGAACAGCAACAGAACGCTGATAATTACAGAAACGAATTCTCAAACACAGGGGACATATTGCTGT
Organism: Heliopora coerulea; assembly: GCA_030142905.1. Lineage (NCBI taxonomy): Eukaryota > Metazoa > Cnidaria > Anthozoa > Scleralcyonacea > Helioporidae > Heliopora > Heliopora coerulea. The sequence goes on along the minus strand of JASJOG010000059.1, from coordinate 1,269,507 downwards.
ATTGGTTGGAACGATGACGGACGGGCGGTGCAAGTATTCATTTTGAAACCAGGTATCAGTGAGAAAAAAAAAATTAAATAGTCAGATAAACTGAACGAATGAACGAACAAACGAAAGAAACGACCAACCAACCTCCGAACAAACTAATCAACCGACAGACCAACAAACTCAACAAAGTAAATTGTCTTTATTTAAACTGGATAACCCCATCAGTTAGCTGAGTGGTTCACCCTAGAGGTCCAGTAAGGGTCACCCCTCCTGGGTGCAGTGTTACTACAGGAGGAAACTGGAGTACTCAGAGAAAAGCTGCGATGCTTAGTGGCGTTAAACTGGACAATACTCTTCTCACATGTGACCAAGATAACTTTTATCGGATAACTGCATGGAGCAGAGATCGAACCCTAGGTACAGTGACGAGAGACACGTGCATTACAACCAACCAACCAACCAACCAACCAACCAACCAACCCAACCCAACCAACAACTAACCAATAAACCAACCAACCAACGAATTTAACCAACCTAACCCAACTAACCAACCAGCAACAACCAATAAACCCAGCAACCAACCAGCAAACCAACCAAACAGCGACCTAATTATCCACTCAACCAGTTAAATAATCGGACATTCAAATGGTCAAACGGTCAAGCAAGACACCAACCCATCAACTAAAACAACCCACCAACAAATTTGCCATACAGCCAGCAAAATCTACTGATCAGCAAATTAATTTATCGATTAACTAAATAACCATTCCTATCGAGTCACGGATTGTGATGAACTGTAATAAATATAACAAAATATAACAAGAAAGTGGACAGCATATTAATCTAAAATAATAATTATAAAGAAAGGAAGATACAAATTGAAGTATTTACTGAAACTCTCGTTTATTTTTTTAGATGGCCGTTACACAAACGATGGTATCAGATTGAAGAGTGGGCTTAGTAGTCTCATATTATTGGTTGTTTTTAATCACGTGTTTAAATGATACCCGTGGAGTGCATAAGACGAAGATATTTGACATAACGTTGAACAGACCAATAACTTGATAGGGTCATTGTCCTGAAATACGCGTGTGGCAGAATTTGGAAAAAATTAAGCTAACTCCATTATGATGTCAATCTGGGGGCGGTTGTATCAAAGGTCGTTAACTTTAAATATGATTCGTGTTATTTGCTTGATTAGTTTTCTATGAGTATATAGAGTTGAAAACGGCAAATCATGTTGTATACCGCGAATTCTTGACATCTTGTAATCCAAAATGTGGTTGGAGCAATGAAGTTGGACAAAAAAAATTGATGAAACTAGATGAAATATACAATTTTCTCCGACTAGAAAATTATATGTCCAGTTGGTTTAACTAGAAGCTTAAATTTAGTTTCAGTTAAGTCACCTGACAGATGATTAAATCCCAGTTAATAGTTTAAACAACCTGCCGCCGGAGTGTGAAACTGGAACGAGATAAAATTAATTCATTGCTAATATAATATTAGACCGCAAAATGATGTCTTATACTATTTCACAATAACGTTGTATAATGTGGTCGAATAATGTGATGTATTATATTATTATACCAATGAAAAGTCTCAAGGTGCTGTACATTATAAAGCCAATATCATTGAACAAGCATTGTAATGTAATGTTCTGACTGTGTCGTTCTTTTGCGTCACATTTTAATTAGTATTGCTTTATAATAATTCTAACATTGAACCTAGAATCTAATAATTGTTATAACACTGTTTTGTGTTTTGTACATATTTCTCCCAAGGGAAACCACCCTCAGCTGCTGGGGTTAGCGTGTTTAAGCTAACAAAGTTTGACTGATTGATTGAATTATTGATTGATTGATTGATTGATTGATTGATCGATTAAGTGAGTGAGTGTTTGATTCATCACGATTGGTGGAAAATTTTGCGCTTGAATTACCCATGAATTAATCTGCCAATATATTTTTCTCCTGGATGATTCAAAGCTCACCAGACAAAATTTCTACGAAGTAGACATACATAAAGATGTTAATGTCGGTCATTGTGTTTTCTATTAAAAATTCGGAAGCATTTACTCATAGGTGTACTGAGTGGGGGGCAACTTCCCCCCCAAAATTTGGAGAAGACCAGATTCGGGAAAATAGCTCAGGTAGAATTGGGAAAAATAAATTTCTAAGCGTATTTAAAAGAGAAAAATTTTCAAAAATCGGTGACGATGAACAAGAATTTGGATATTAGTGTGCATTCAGGTTGCACACAATATATATATATATATATATATATAGTAATGATGAGTACCACGAAGGTTACAGCGTTGATATGAAAATATAGAGCGCTCAATACCGTTGCTGGTAGAGCGAATAAGTAAATACGAAAGACAAAAATTTTGCTGTCACTACTCTGAGTTTCACGCGCTCAGGCGATCATATATATATATATATATATATATATACCGCGGTATATATATATATATATATACCGCGACGATAGCCTAGCCACTTTCCGAAACATCAGCAGCCAAACCAGTGACCGCATCAGAAAAGAAATAATCGAGATCTTTAAGCAACTAGGACTCAAAATAACTATCTAATGCAACCTGAACGAAGTAAACTTTTTAGACATCTCCCTGAACCTTAACGAAGCCTCGTACAGACCGTACCGAAAACCAAACGACCATCCACAATACATCCACAGAAACTCCAACCACCCTCCGAGCATAATCAAACAACTCCCACAAAACATCGGGAAAAGAATCAGCGAAATATCCGCCACGAAGGAAATTTTTGACAGTGCAGCCCCGTACTACAACGAAGCACTTAAAGCCAGCGGATTCAACGAGAAGATCAAGTACGAGCCACCCAAAAATCACAACCCCAACGCCAAACCCAACAGAAAGAGAAACATCATCTGGTTCAACCCACCGTACAGTGCCAACGTCAGAACTAACGTAGGAAAAAAGTTTCTTCTGCTCGTAGATAAACACTTTCCAAAAGGACACAAACTTAATAAAATCTTCAATAGAAACTCCGTGAAGGTAAGCTACAGTTGTATGCCCAACATGTCAAGCATCGTCAAGTCCCATAACCGCAAGGTCCTTCACCCCGAACCAGAAAACAACGCACCAAAATGCAACTGCAGGGAGAAAGAATTGTGCCCGCTCCAAGGAAAGTGCCTGAGCGAAAGCATTATCTACAGAGCAGAAATCATCAACGACAAGACCAGCGAATCCGTAAACTACATAGGACTAACCGAGCTCACTTTTAAAGATAGACTGTACAAACACCGAAACTCCCTGAAACACCGCAGCAAGGCAAACTCCACAGAACTCTCGAAATACGTTTGGAATCTACGCGACAGTAACCTTCATAACACCAACATACGATGGTCCATCCTCGACAAAGCTCCAACCTTCCGAAACGGGTCCCAGCGATGCAACCTTTGCCTCACCGAGAAGTATCACATAATTTTCCAAAATATCCCACTCCTAAACAAAAGAAACGAACTGCTGTCGAATTGCCGTCACATCAACAAATTCCTCCTCCGCAACTATAAAGACACACCGCCGGACAATCAACAAATTCCTCTAATTCCTGAAAGATGACGCCACCGCACCCTGAAGAGCATAAAAGGGACAACGTAGTTAAATGTAATTAGTCGTCTGATGATCGCGTAAGCGTGAAACACCGTGTAACGACAGTTGCTCAAAGCTATAACTTAATAGACTATATATATATATATATTGTGTACAGTATGTAATTCTTATTCCTAGGTTTTTTCTAACTAAACATTTGAACAGAGCGATTCGGGCAGATCGTTTCTGCTCCCCCCCCCCAAAATGATTAGGGCCCGTACGCCTATGCATTTACTGCGCTGATTTGCGCGGCCGTTTGGCAATTAAGTAAAAAATTCCGAAGTCTTAATTCCCATGTATAACTTTTGCCCCTGGTGGATTGTTCCGCTAAAACGTTGCCAGCGTGATGTTCAGCGGTCAACCCTGGAAAAACATGTGGAACAAGATGGCGGACGAAGTAGAAAATTTATGACTGTTGCTTTTTTGAATAAAAATGGGCAAAGAGGGAAAGAATATCCATAAGTTTGTCTCATTTACGGAGCGGATCTCTAAATTGAGAATTGATGTGGTACATAAGATTGAGAAAAGGACAGAAACTCCCGAAGATTCCGAAACGTTCTTCCAACTATGTTTGTCGAAGTGGACCGAGCTAAATTGCTCACTGGACTTTCAAGAATTCTACAAAGAGGTTTCCACTTTAGTGAAGAGCTTCTCTCTTTTAGTGTACCATCAGAAAACTGTAGTGGAGATACTCCAGCGTCATTTGAAGAAGAAAGACACTTTGGCTTTGGATGCTCTGCTGGAACTTTGTGTTGAGCTTTCTCGTGATCTTCAAGGCGACTTCTGCCCGTATTTTACGGAGTTCCTGCATATCATTGCCTCTCATTTGGACACAAAAGACGCTCAGAAGATTGAAGACTGTTTTAAGACGTTGGCATATTTGTTCAAGTTTCAATGGAGGTATCTTGTCAAGGATATGAAGCCACTGTTCAGGTGAGGTTTTTGATTGAGTTCGAAAATCTGAGTGAAATGCTCATCTTTGCCTCCCAGGTACATCATGTTTAATGGGATTAATTATAGAATAACTGGCCAGTGGCTACATACCCAAAAATGTAAACTTAACTCGAACCTAATCCTCACACTATTTGAAATACTACCTGCCTATCCTGCTGCCTTGCAGCCATGTAGCCATTCTATGATACTGTTCTCATGGTGCCAGGTGTTCTATAATTATGTGACATTTAACGGTGATGTATCCAATGATATTCAGGTTATTCAAATGTATGTCTAGTTTGGACTTTTTCAACATTATCTTTTTGCCACCAGCTGAAGGACATGATTTATGTTACTGTGAGTGTAAATGTTCTTTAATGTTGTCAGTGAATCACCCTCTGCTGTCCCTGATCATGTTGTGGTGGCTGGGGCTTGGTGATACATTGACTATCTGATACTAATGTGATAGTTTTGATCACAGATATCCTGTGGTCATTGCTACCTTTATGATGATGTATTGTGATTACTGGTTGTCACAGATATTTGTGACTGAATACAATGTATTTTGCTGATAGTTAATGCTCAGAAGCATTATTCAGGAGGCACTTTAGAGTTTATTTTGGCTAATGCCATAAAATTGTATTTAACGGAAGGGGGGTCTGCCATTTAATAGGTTGACTACCAACTTTTTCAACAATTAAAGGGCGAGATCAAACTTCCACATCCTTCCACATACTGGGCAGTTTGCCCTGTGGGATGAGCCAAGAAGCCATGAACAATCAAAATTTGCTCGTCTTTCCCTTATAAATTCCAAAGAAGTACTATAATTTAATATACTGTAGGAAAAAGTAGGATGTGAAAGTGTGACCTTGTCCTTAATTGTTGAAAAAGTTGATAGTTATCCTATTAGGTGGCAGACACTCCCATTCTGTTGAATACAATTTTACAGCATTAGCCAAAATAAAATTCTAAAGTGCCTCCTTGCCTCTTAATGGGTTAACAAAAGATTAACTTTACCAGCCTGTTGTATATGGGGTAAAAATCATCATGTCAAAACAGCTTCGCAAAAAAAGTTGGCATGCAGATCAACCCAAGTGGCAACTTAAAGAATTTTTTATGTTGCTTTGCGGACCACACTACTTAACTATAAGCAGTGTTTAGTTTTGCAGTGTTACTGAAAGATTATTTTACTGGCTTACAAACTGGTTTATTTCTAAGACTAGGGCAAGTTTGTGCAGGTGATTGAAGCTGTTTACTGTGCTTTTCATTGAGTTTGGCTATGGTTTTGTCATTGAGTTTTCAGATTAAAAAATTGGAAACATGTTTGGAACTCACAAAACGTGATGTGTGAATGTTCCACAGGCATAGCAAAAGTTCCCTTTCCATTCTTTCATGCACTTGCAACCATTTTTAATTTGTTAAATCCAACAACCAGGTCAGCTCACCTCTGTCACAAACCACATTATTGGAATGAAATATATGAAAAAGACATAAAAGATTTCAAACTATAGATGTTTATTTTTGTTTGTTTTTTTAATTTTTATGCTTTGCATTTTTCTGTTTTTACATGAATTATGCTTTGCAAAAGACTACAAATGCTTTGCAAATTGTGAAGTTCAAGCCACTAATTCATACTTTGGTATATGGAACCAAATATGTAGCTGCAGTATCTTTGTCTTTTAAATATCAAGGGCTAGTTAAACCACTGAAGAGCAAGGATGAACTTTAGCATGCTATTGTCTGTTAATTGCATGCCAAACAGTTTTTATTGAAGAAAGTGTGATGTCTGCTTATCAGTGGGTTAAAAACCCTCAACTGACTTGCCTTGTGGTTGAACTAGTGTTCTCAAACTCATTAAGAATTCATGAGAATTTTACTCAATCAGACAATCCCATTCTGTCAGGTGAATGGGCTTTCAAACACTGGTAAAACACTGCATCAAACACTAGTCTTTTATGCAAACAATTCATCAAACACTAGTGTTTCATCTGTGTTAATTAAAGAATCCCCAAGTCCCACAACAGTGCCTGATTGGTCCATTGCCTTTCATTTGAGAAGCCATTTCAAAAACTTGTTCTGCATGTTCAATCAATGGTATCAAAACACTCAAACTTGTTTTTGAAATAATACTTCTCAAACTCATTAACAATTCATGAGTATAATTATTCAATCAGACATGCTGAATGGTACCATGTGAGTGAACTTGAAATGCCTTGGAAGTACTGGGCAGAGGACTTGAACAGTTTTTTTCCAGTCCTTGGCCTTAAAATATAATTTTACACAATTGGTCTATTCATCGATAGACTCATTACTAATATGCACATTTATTGTGCAAATACACTAATTGATTCTGAGAAGTCATTCAAAGGCCTCAAATTTGGACTAGACTGGGTTTTAAAGTATGAGGAATTCATTCCAATCCTTGGCTTTGCCTCAGACTAGAATGAATTCCTCATACTTTAAAACCTTGTCTAGTCCTTATTGTTGGCCTTTAAATATTACTTCAAAAACCAGGGCCCATTGACCTAGTTTTGTGCTTTACTTCAAGTTTTGCCTAAATATCTCATTAACAACACATTTTCATGAACTCTTATTTCATTGCTAGATCTTATAGTCATCTACTCAGAGGGGATCAGGCTGCTCATATACACCTCTTTGCTGCAGAAAGTTTTGCATTCTTGCTACGTAAAACCAAAGACCTGTCAGAGTTAGTTGATGAGATTTTGATAAATGTGCTGGAGAACCCACAGTTGTGTCCTGGAATTGGGAGATTGTTTGCAGAAACTGTGAAAGGAGTACAGAAACAGTTTCATTCATGCACGGAAAATGTTTTAACTACATTGTTGAGTAAACTTGAACCTGATTGTTTATTTAAAAGTGCAGTAGGAACGGATGCAGATGGGAAAATGGTGAGTCTTACTCTGATTGTACTACTCTTCCTAGTTAAGTGAGGTGGTACATTCACTACATGGTAGTATCTGCTATCAGTTTCATTTGCTGCAAGTCAATATCAAAACTGTCATGTGATTTTTATTTGTATACCTTGCTGTCATCCAATCTACTGTGCTTCATCATGATATCTAAAACCTGAAGTTGGTAACAAAACTTTGTCTTGACAAGTATTGAATGATGAACTATATATATTTGCTAATACTGGCAACAGTGTGGTCTGTTACTAAAATGTTGTAAAGAGCTCTCATAATAATTACTAAAGCTCATTATGAGACCAAAGATCTACCATTATTGGAAACCAAATAGCTTATTTTGAGTGAACTGGGAAAGTGAACACCAGAAATCAAAAAAATATGCAAGCACTGTTACTGTATTTACATGGAACAGGAGTCAAAAGTGAGAATTTACCTCATACTTTTTAGAGATTCGATAGTAGACTACATTAGATTAAAAGTTGACATCACCCTTAAATATTATTTGAACACCTTATCAACATTATATCGTGATTTGAATATCCCTCTCACAAGAACAATGACATTATTTTACCTTGAAAGATGTATAGGTCCATTTAAGGATAAGTACTCCTCTGTGCTAAATAAATTCAGTTGGTAACCATGTTAGCCAGCATGAAATTCTGAAGACTGTGCATCCTTGCCCCTTCCTGTGTTAACAAAGTTGGCAGTTGCTGTAACCTGTGAATGTGCAGACACCCCAATTTACTAAATAAAATTATTTGGTGTAAGCCAGAATAAATTAATTTATATGACATGATAATGAGAAGCCATTCTGAAATGACACTGTTGCTATCGCAACCATGTGAAGTCCTTATTTTGTTATAGTTTTTGGTTCCCAGACTCTTCCTCTATATGGTGTCAGTTGTTCAGGTTTATTCTTCTACTAGAATATTTATGTGCTTGTGTTTAGATCTCAGATTTACGATTTCCACTTTTTAAGAAACTGTTTGAAGCCACCTTAACATGCGTATTCAGTTCTGTGACGTATTCATACTCCCTTGTAGGTGTTTCAAGTCTTTGTTTGTATGTTCCATGAAATGGCAAAATATGCTGTCAAGGAAAATACACAAGTGGTGTGGGATTGTTTGATTAACAGCGTGAACAGAATTTACCCAAGTGATGGCCGTGATGAACATGAGAGTGGCCATGATCTTATCTGTGATAGATTATCTCTGCTGGTGCAACTTACTGATGTTTGGACAAAGTGGAAAGCAGGAGAATTGATATTACATCCAGTGCAACTTTACGAGGTTTTTCAGTAATATATTTGCCAATTAAAATCTTGGGGGTCTCTGTGCTGTGATGGAAACATAAAGGATGTCATTTGATTTTCAACCAAAAAAAGAAGCCTAGTGGGAACACCAGGCTTAGTCCAGTGTTTTCAGGTGTTTTTCCGGTTGAAGTGGTGTCATGAGTGTTTATTACAGTAGAGGCACACAAAAGCTATTTTCCATTTTATAAATTAACCAAAGCTTTTCCGAATTTTCGTGACGTCATCCATGTCCCTGTAATCTAATACAAAATGAAAATGACGTGAGCGTATCTCTGTATTCTCAGAGAAAATGAGGCTCATCCAATCACAGCGTACGTAGGATGTGTACTATTTTATATCAATATTTAACATGTAGGAGATACGACATCTTATGGTAAATCAAAAATACACAATTTCTTACTCGTATCATATCCCGCTGAAGAATAATGGTCTTCGGGATGAGTCATTTTCTGCATACGTCGACGGCTGAATATTTTCATTAATTCAGTTCCTACGTATCATCTGATCTAACAAGCTAATTATACCTCGAGTCTTCAACAGTGCAACGAAGTGAAATGCTACTGCGCATGAGCGTAAGCTGCTGGCCGGCGTATTGAAGATTGACACTTGTTATATTAACGAGGTTGACACTCCTTATATTAGCGTAATTTTCATACTCACTTTCATAAACGCCACAAGAGTCAGGAACAGCCGGAACTCAGGAAAGGAAATTTTAACGTTTCGAGAAAAGGCCCAGTTTTCACTTTAACGTTCCAAACGCTTCCGCCTTTCCCAACGTGTCAAGTTCAAACGTTTCACTCCGACGAAGAACCTTTGCTCGAAACTTTAGCATTTCCTGTCCTAAGTGTCGAGAGTTCTAGGGGACTTGTTGCTTTTTAGACGACGTTCAACACAGCTTACGTAGCATCCTACTTTACATTACTTTCATAAAATTCAGTTTTATATGGTGGTTTGAACCCGGAAGTATCAGTACATGTTGGTGATGGCAGATCGTCCAGGTTAGTGTAGTCTTGAGAACGACTGTTGGTGACTGAGGATTCGACGGCCTCAGTGGCGGTCATGTTCAGAGTCGGAACGTCGGTCACCAACAGTTTTTCTGAAGACTACACTGACCTAAACGACCTACCATCACCAACACGTATCAGTTTTATATGGACTTCAACTATCTTACGTTGCCATACTAATTATTTATTTCTTCAACTTTCGTTCCAGATGGTTACTAGTTTGATGAATATAAACTCCATGTCGCTATGCTTGAGAACGTCTGTGTTAAAGCTTACTTCGTCTTTGCTGTTAGCAAACTGTCCCGACCTTAAAGAAGGCTACGAAAAGAAGCTTCTATGTCAAGTTTTCACTTCCAAACGTTTTTACATTTCTGACATTTGCCAGTTTGCACGCTGCTTGAAACAGTGGTTTTTATTCCCAGATAACGTCACGCCAAAACTGGTATCCCACGTGGAAACCCAGTTATCAAAGTCTTCTTTAAACTCTGAAGAAGTCAGTGAAATTCTATTTATGTTAGCTGAAATTGTCGTCGAAAAGTTGTCTTTTGTGGAAGGCTTTGATGAGAGTACACTGGATGAGGTGACGATTTTCAGTTTTCCCAAACTGGCTGGACGGAAAGGCCATGCGAAGATGAAGATATTGTTTAACTTGGATCTAGCTCTGCAAGAGCCACTTTCTGGAAGTGCGATGGAAAATACTTGGGCTACACTTGTATGTCTCCCCTTTGTAAGGTAAAGTTTATAGGGTATGATTGTTCTAATTAAATGGATGATAGGAGGGTGAGAAAGAAAGGAAGCTTATCAAAGGTGAAGGATTTAGCGGGGGCTGGAGAGAGGAAGGAGTGAGAAACGAAGGTAGACAGACAGGCTGGGACATAAGGAGGGAGGGTGATGGGACGGGAGTAGGGGAAATAGGAGGCAGATAGGTAAAGAGGTTGGTAGAGAGGCGGGCCGTGCGGGAGGAAGAAAGGAAGGCAGTTAGGGGAGGAGTGAGGTAGGAGGCAGATTGGAGGTGAAGACGGGAGAAAGGCTGGTAGATAGGAAGGAGAAATGGAAATAGGTAGAAGGAAGGGACGAAAGAAGGTAGGGAATAGGTGTGGGAGAAGGAGGAAGGGAGGAAGGAAGGACGAAAGGAAGAGGAGAAAGGAGGCCTGGTGGAAAGGGATGGAAGAAGGGCATTAGGGGGGGATGGGAAGAAGATAAAAAGAAAGAGACAAGGACAGAGACAGACAGATGGACCGAGAAACGGTGGGAGAAAAGGAGGAAAGGATGAACATGAGGGAGGGCATTTTAGTATATGGTGTAACGGTGGTATATTTTATTCGAAGTTTTACCCCAACGATGTTGTAGCTAAGTAATACTATAAAAAGATAATAAAAACGTTAGGTTATCTGAATAGTTTGGCTAAAGGTATATTCCTTTGTCTTTATAGACCTCTTGATGTTGAACCAATAACCCAGTCTATCATCAAGGTTTTGACTCATCTCCGCGCAGAAGCGACGTCTTCCACGGAAAAGATCCAACCTTTATTTCTTCTTTCTTGTGCCATCGAATGTCTTTCGCTTTTATGTAAGTTTCACAAGAGACGTTTGGAAGAGATCCTGCCGTTTGATAGTCTATTGACTGTCTTAAGGTAAGCAGAACAACTTCTCGTTCAAAGCCGAGGCTATGAATGTGAGATACATATTGGCAGTTTCAATCTATAATATCAATCAAACGTGAAGTAAGAATGACATATACTTCAAGGTAAGCAGAACAACTTTTCGTTCAAAGCCGAGGCTATGAATGTGAGATACATACTGGCAGTTCCTGTCTGTAATATCAATCAAACGTGAGATAAGAATGACATATACTTCGGTGCAAGAGGCTGCTGAAGTTTTTGCTTGTTCCATAACAGTGAAACAAAATCTGGACGACAAAGTGTAGATACAAGAATAAATTTTCCCCCAGTATCATGAGGCTTTTATTGTGTTTTTTTCACTTTTAGAGAACATTCATATGATGTCCACGTGCTCCAGGCGTGCCACGTATACTTGTCCGTGATTAAACAGCAGAATTCGTCGTCTATATTATCCAGTCGGAATCTCCTCCTGGTTTACCCTATTTTGGAAAAGAACCTTTCATCTCACGCACATCTAGTTCGACTGCTTACGTTAAAGATTCTGACGGTATTTGAGCAGTTAAAGATGGACAATGGCGAGGTATGGACGTACACATATATACGCATAAATATAGATTAATCAGGACAAAACTGTGTTTTCTCAGTTTCCGGATCTTGGCCCTTTAACATCAGTAAAAATTCTCAGAAGAATTGTTGATTTTTCCGGGGGGTTAAGGTTCCGCTACCGGGAGCTGTAGGCTCCTCCACCCTCCTGTAGCGCCATCCCTGTACTTATGTGCTTGTTACTTACTAAACATCCACATCTTTCAATTTCTTGCAGAGTTCCAGCGACACTGAAGTGACGAATTGCAGCGTATTTGAAGATTGCCTGGAGGCCGAGTTAGTCCCTCTGACTTTTCATGACTATCGACAGAAGTTAATTGTGTTGCAAAAACTACTGTATTCCAAGATACATCATTTGCCTGATGCAATTAAGGAAGCGCCCTTGCAATATCTTATTGGGATACTATATGTGAACCTGAGTACCATGTGGGATCCTGTCATGTCCATTATTGCCACCTATGCAGTAGAAGAAAATAAGAAGTCGTTTTGGAATGTGTTTTATGAGTATCTTTCGCAAGCATCCTCTGACGCAGGTAAGCCAAACAGCATAGTTTGTTAAGACTCTATTTCAGGATCATCCTCAAGGTAACATGAACTGAATACTTCATACGGTCAACTAGAAAAGTTGACTAGAGCGGGATTCGAACTATCATCTTAGAGTTACCGGACTGCTGCTCTACCAATTGAGCAATCGAGTCACCTGGGAACAGTATGCTCGTTTAATCCAGTTTGAAATAGAGTCGAAATACTGTACATCCTCACTTATAACGGGCGTTAAGTTGTCGCAATAATCAGTCGTGCACTTAAAATGGATTAAACGAGTATACTATTCCCAGTTAACTCGATAGCTCAATTGGTAGAGGAGCGGTCCGGTAACCCGAGGATGCGAGTTCGAATCCCGCTCTTATCAACTTTTCTAGCTGACTTTAGCAGTGCATGTCAGTTCATGAAATATTCTGTTCATAGTTTGTTAAATCAGTCAGATTTGTGGTCAGCTACAATCCTTGACAAATTTGTTGGAACAAAACAGATATATGCATGTCACTACACCCCCCTCCCCCTCTTCAATGTTGTACTGCAAGAAAAAATGTTCTCAGCCTCTCTTGCAAATCGCTTATCATGTTCATCCATGTAAAGACAACATTGAGAGGGGGGAGCGAAGGTTAATTTGATCATGCTCACTTTTCATGCTATTACAAGGAAAGTTTTTAAACTGTTCCAACTAAGTTTGTCAATGATTGTATCGTAGCTCTTTCCTGACCGTATATCTCACACTAGTCTCGTCTGACGTTGGCCAGACTAAAATACCAATGGACCACCATCGTCTGAAAAAAGGTTGATAAGAATCTTTTACCTTAATCCGAGGCAAGTTGATCTCCAGGGTTCGGTTAACTAAGGGTGTCTTTGAGTTGTAATTAATTGTTTTCTGTTCGACGCAAACTCTGTTTCGGGGTCAGTTTTTCCTGTTTTTATTTAAACTAGACAATGTATTGTAGCAAGACTTGCAATCACACCATATCAGAGCTCAGTTTGACGAGAATGAAGTTCATATGTTTTTAACACATTCCACTTTCCCTTTTTTCGGAACATGATTTGTGAAAACTTTCAACTTAAGCACGGGATTGTTATCATTGAGTTATCTTGTCGTCAATATTTTGACCAGCACTCGGGACTGCCGCGTTAATCATGAAGGACAAGTGGCGAAGGGAAATTTACCGAAAGCTATTAACTGTCTGATTACCCCAAATTTTAAATTCGGGAATAGATAGTTGACGTAAACTTAGCCAGAATATGTGGGAACCATTCAGTATTTTAATAAAATACAAAAACAGTGGTAACTCCAAATGTTGTTAACATTTTTATTGATTCTACGTTTCGACTAAAGTACAGTCATCATTCCTGGTGATGACTATATAAGTTAGTCGAAACGTAGAACCAATAAAAATGTTAAAAACATTTGGAGTTACCATTGTTTTGTTCTGTATTTTAGCCAGAATACGTTAAGAACTGAAACAAAATCACCCAGTTTCACACCTTGAACGCAGGTCGACCCTAGGTTATCCGACAAAATGGGCTGGCCAGTCTATTGTGTGTACATCAACAGAGTTAATTCGCAGATATAACACGGTATAGGACAATGCAATGTCGCACATTACAGTGTAGCCCAAGCAGTACACTACAGTACAGTATGGTGACACGCGATGCAGTGATAAAGTTAGCTTAGTTAGCTGGCAAACCTTGTTTCACATATTTCTTTTGCCATTCATTTTCTCTAGCTAAGGCCGAAACCGGTACTGGTATTACCAAACTTTCATATACGTCAAATTCTTTAAGCACTTTCTTTCAACAACGTTTGACCTTGTCGATTGGACCAAGAGAAGACAACAGAGTTGACTATCAGAATTTCAGGTTGTTACTTTGGAAGGCAATGGAAAAATTTCCACAAGTCGTTGAACCCCGATCAAGACAAGTTGTTCCTTTATTTCTGGATTTTGTCAGGTACATTTGTACACCAAATTAACCTATTAGTGTTCGAATTGTTTTTCCTTTGTGCTTTTTTCTCTCCTTGTATTTGCTTTGTTCTTTTGGTTTTGGAGTTTGATACATCGGACATTGTGTGTTAAACGTTAATCGTATTCAAGACAACACCTTTGTGATGGAAGTGAATGACAGGGATCGCTGCTCTACCAATTGAGCTATTGAGTCAATAGGGAACAGTATGGTCGTTTTTATCCAATTTAAGTGCACGAGAGATTCTTGCAACAACTTCACGCTCAATATCCCTGAGGATGTGTAGTGTTTCGACTCTATTTCAGAATCATCCCCAGTGTGACATGAACAGAATATTTTGGAATTGACTTACACTGCTAGTCTACTAAAGCATGCGAGCTCGAATCCCCCTCTGGTCAACTTTTCTTGTTGACTTTAGCAGTGTAGGTCAGTTCATGAAATATTCAGTTCATGAAGTATTCAGTTCATGTTACCCTGAGGATGGTTCTGAAAAAGAGTGTAGATTTAATGTACCGTTATTTTTGAGAGAAAACCATTCTAAATCGATGTTCTTCGCTTCATTCTCTTCTTTTCTTCTTTCCCAGAAATGAGTGTTCTCTAATTAACGAAGCTGGTGACGTTTCGTACCAAAACATCCTCAAGTCTTGCGACAGATCGACCGATTCCGACCAAGAAGAGATGGACGTTGACGTGGCGGTTGAAAATGATGACGAAAATGGCCAGAAAACGATAGTGGATTGCCGACCAAAAGCGAAGGCTGTTCGACCGCTGCGAATGAAGACTTTAATTGCGTGCCTGAGTTTGTTTAGGTTGTTTAAAAATCCTAGGAGGTTGTTTCAAGAGCCTGTGATGAAGCAGCTGTACCTTACATTGTTGACACAAAAGGACGGAGAAATTCAAAAGCTTGGCCTTGCCTGTTTGCTGACGTACAAACTGGATTATTTGTTGCCCTATAAGGATAACTTGGATCGGCTTCTTGAAGATAAAACCTTCAAGGATGAACTGATGAATTTTAGTTCAAATGAAGAACTAAACATCGTGAGTGAGGAACACAGAGGAGATCTTGTGCACATACTGATACGGTGAGTTGGCTCGGTACCTCGAGGAGGAATGGTGCCTCAACGCTGAAATCTACTGCTGAATATTTTTAATTAACGTATTTATTACCGCTCTCTTGTAAATATTTGAGCAAATGTCCAATGGGACCAAAAAGTTTTATGTCTGTACTTAACTACCGACTATTTTAGAATACTTTATGGAAAAATGCAGCGGTGGACTGGGGCGGGAACACGTGGAAGAACTGGATCGAGAGCTCGGAGATCATTAGTGCTGCGCTTTCTGAACAACTGTTCTGGTGATGAGATGAAGGCGTTCGTAGAACTAATCACACAGTCTTTCAGAGAAATATTTGATGGTAAGTTTTCATCTCCAATCGTTGACACATTCTCTTTCTTTTTTTTTTTTGACTTTTCTTTTGCAGTTTATTAACCCCTTCCATTCTTCCTTTCCTCCCTACTTCCTTTCCTGCCTCCCTTCCTCTTTCCCTTCCTTTCCTTCCTTTCCTTCCTTTCCTTCCTTCCTTTCCTTCCTTCCTTCCTTCCTTCCTTTCCTTCCTTCCTTTCCTTCCTTTCCTTTCCTTTCCTTCCTTCCTTTCCTTCCTTCCTTTCCTTCCTTCCTTTCCTTCCTTTCCTTCCTTTCCTTCCTTCCCTTCCTTTCCTTCCTTCCTTTCCTTCCTTCCTTCTTTCCTTCCTTCCTTCCTTCCTTTCCTTCCTTCCTTTCCTTCCTTCTTTTCTTCCTTCCTTCCTTTCCTTCCTTCCTTTCCTTCCTTCCTTCCTTCCTTCCTTCCTTCCTTCCTTCTTTCCTTCCTTCCTTCCTTCCTTCCTTCTTTCCTTCCTTCCTTCCTTCCTTCCTTCCCTCCTTCCTTCTATGCTTTCTTTGTTCAATAACTTGAAATTAATTTGAATTTTGTCGTTTATTTAGAAATTTTGATTTGCTTTTTCTTCATGAATTTAAAATCTAGCTTTTAAGTTACCCTTTTAAATTACATAACATTAGCTGTGGTTGAATACTCCATTGTCCCACCAAGTTCCTAAAAGTGAAACTGCTGCTGTAACGAATTTTCGTTTACTCTTTTAGATAGTACTTCAACCTCGCCGACCTCTTCCTTAAACCAAATAGTTCCTCTCAGGAAACAACTTGGATTCCTTAACATGCTGTCACAGATTATCCAAATGCTTGGTTCCCAAGCGAATCAGCACCTACCGCAATTGCTTGAAGTTTTATTTTATTGCTTGAAGATTTCAAAAGATGCTTTACAGGAGCGAAATAAGGTGACTGCATTGTTGTTGTTCTTCTTCTTTTTCTTCTAGTTTGTTTTTCATGGATCCTTGGAATAACTTAGCGCGCATCAAGGCTTACTCCGACATGAACTTGAATATTTATTCAATAAAGTATAAGAATACGAATTCTCTTAATTTGTCAGAAGTTAACTTGAAACTCAGTCACTTGAGAATAGAAGCTTCTCTCGAGCTGACTTAACGTGGGAATCAAATCCGGGATGTCTGATTTAACTGGCTTATGCAAATGCACTGACCTCTGAACCAGAGGGAGACATGGCTGGAACGACCAGAACTGCGGGTTACTCAGTTGATGTTATGGTGTTGATAATTTGGGTGCTAAATTAATTAATTTATTTATTTGGCTATCTTGCTGTTATAAAAATAGAGTACTGCGTAGGCACTGTTGAAATCGAAGTGAAATAATCGGAAAGGTCTGAGTAATGCCGAAATGTAAAGAGTAGTTTTCTAACGTTTCGAGCGAAGGCCCTTCGTCAGAGAGAAAACGTAGGAGGATCGAAAAACACGGAATATATATATATATATTTATGTAAAAATGGTCATGTGACCATATTCTCTCTGGCGAAGGGCCTTCGCTCGAAACGTTAGAAAACTACTCTTTACATTTCGGCATTACTCAGACCTTTCCGATTATCTTGCTGTTAGGTTTTCTGATTACTGAAAAACGGCTTCCTTCTAATCCTTCAAAGTTTTTAACCCTCCGTTGTCCTTGAAATACTTATGCCACTATAGTCTTGTCTGTATAAGTATCAATTGTGAAATTACTACCTAGTAAATCCACTGTCAGCTTGCTGCTTGTAATAGATGTTTTGTGATACCTGTTTCAGGTCGAACCCAGATACCTCTCAAGCATAAAGGCTGTCCGCCAGCTTGGGATAAAATGTTTAGCAAAATTCTTTGAAGCTTTTCCACGTTATGACTTTGCTTCTATTGCTGAAAATGTTTTTAATCTTGCGGTTTTGCCTCAGGTAAGTAGCTGTCTGGTTTGTCTGTATGTTTGTATATTTGCATGTCTTTCTATCTGTCTGTTTATCTGTCTGTGTCTGATTGTCTGTCTGTCTGTTTCCGTAACTCAGTCTGTCAGCCCCTCTGTCATTGATATAAGAATAGAATAATTCGTAGACAGTGATAAATAAGGTAAAACATTTAAAGGTTGATAACTGCCGTGACTGGTCTCAAGGAATTCCACCGTTTCGAACAAAGGGCCTTAGAAAGAGAAAGAAACGTGTTCTGACGAAGGTCCTTTGTTCGAAACGTTGGAATTCCTTGAGGTCAGTCACGGCAGTTATCAACCTTGAACTTTTTATCCCCTCTGTCAGTTTATCCACTAATAAATGCGTTTGATCATTAGTCTGCCCGTCCATCCATCCATTACTTCTAATCGTAATATTGTTATACATTCATCCAGATAATTGTACTTACTATCACTGACTTCGAATCCTCTTTGAAAACTTGGAAAAGTCTTTGACTTTATAAGTGAAAAAAATGGCCTTAACAGTCATTCGTTTAGATTTGTTAGCTTCACTAATTCCTTTATTTCCAATTACGGCATATTTGGCTTAGATTGGAAAATTACGCTTCGAGTCTCTTCAGAGCCCTACATCACTTCTTCGTTTGATAAGCACATGGAGCAAAAATGCACGTTTCTTCCCGCTGCTGTCTTGTGCACCCGCTGGCTCAACTGAAGGATTGCTGTGCGATGTGTTTGCATGTCTGTCGTCCGATCACGTGCAACCACCAGTGGTAACCATGGTAATGGAGATGGCAGAGAATCTTCTTTCACACAGTGATCTTGAATCAGATTCTGGGCCTGAGCAAAGTGATTTGATGCACATGGGTTCCGAGATAAGGTAAGATGGGATGGGGGGAGATGAAAAATACGGATAAATGGAGTAATGAATGAAAAAGAACTTGAATCAAGGTTTGGAAATGGATAATTTCGTGTAATCGGGAGAGAGGGATATAGAAATGGAGTGAAAGAGTATATAGAAATAAGAGGGAAAAAGTGAAGGAAAACGAATGATAGAGAGGGGAAAGAAAATGAGGCGGAATTGGATGAAAAGATGAAAGTAAGAATCAGAGTGAGGAGAAGAGTGATAGTAAGGATCACGGTGTCGTTGAGAGTATCAAGGTAAGGGTGAGAGTGTGTGTAGTGTGTGTAGTGTGTGTGTGAGAGAGAGAGAGGTCTTGGGAAACGTGGGCGAAGGAATAAAGAAAGAGGGTTAGGGGTGTGAGGAGGAGCAGAAGGGCGGTAATATGAGGCGAGAAAATGTAGAAAGACGAGGTGATGGAGAAAGTAAAGGAGGTCAGGATTACTAAGAGAGAGCAAATTCAATGAACACATGAAATTCATTCTGAATTTCATGTGTTTATTGCGGACATAAATCTGGAAATTAATGTAGTCAGAGCGGCACAAGCCAACGAGAAGGTTATTGAAAACATCAACCGTTATTGTAAAAAGCCAAAAGGTCAAGGAACTGCCAAAAACTCACCAGACAAGAAATTGATGTTTCGAGCGAAGGGCTTCAAAGCATCAGTACTCATCTGGTTAGTTTTCGGCAGTTCTCTGACCCTTTTGGTTTTTTACACATCGTTCAGTACTGCCGACGTAGCATTCTACTTTTATGACTGTGTCTGTAGAGCTATTTTAAAGACGTATCATGATTCGTATCATGGTCGTGTTGACATGACTATCTATTCAATTTTGAGGTTTCTTCATGAATAATTAATGCTTATTTTTGAAGTGGTTTTCGAAAGCTTGTGAAACATTGAAGGTTCAGTCCTTTTCGTATGGGCTTGTGAATTATTATAAAAGTTAAAATACTCTCAATTTTCTAGGTGTGATGAAGTTTCACTTGGTGAACCCATTTCTTATGGCACTCGACTTGTTCTACCACACGTTACTACACTTCTGAATTATTTGAGTAAATCCGTGAAGAGAACTTCGAAAGACCTCGCAAAAGCCAAAGGAAAACTCTCGAAGATTTCTCTTCTCTCTAAGCTCGAGCTATCCGTCTTGTCAAAGATCAGTCCGTTCATTAGAGACCCAGATCATTCACTTGTCCTGGTACGACTCATTATTCCAATCTTAAATGCATCTCGCGAAGAAAAAGCTCAAATTGGCATGCTCCAATCAATTGCAAACCTTTTAAAAAACGTGGCAGCACCTACAGCATTTTACACGCAATTATCAAGACTTTTCTCAACACTTCACAAGAGAGATGCAAGGAACGAACTTTGTGAAGTATTTTCAAGTATTTCTGAGAAAGACGAAACGCTCTCCGAGGTTTCAAGTTTGCTGCATGCGTTAAATTCTTGGAATAAGAAACAGCTGGACGAGCCAGATTTTGAGGCGAGACTAGACGCGTTCGCCCAAGCTGGGAAATTAATCCAAGAAGCTAGTCTTGATCCCGACTTCGTTATTTCGTTACTTTTGAATGCCAC
Source organism: Heliopora coerulea (assembly GCA_030142905.1). Classification (NCBI taxonomy): domain Eukaryota; kingdom Metazoa; phylum Cnidaria; class Anthozoa; order Scleralcyonacea; family Helioporidae; genus Heliopora; species Heliopora coerulea. Next base: position 1,249,173 of record JASJOG010000059.1, on the reverse strand, counting down.
GTATTTCGCGATGAAGACGACAGACATGGCGTTAAGATACAGTGCCGTAAGCTTTATTCGAGCAGTTGTGGAGAGCGTGGGCCATGATCAATCAGGAAGGTGGTTTGAGGTTCTTATTCTTGGATGCCTTATGCCAGCCGTGAGAGAAGCAGTCAAATCCAAACAAGAGGTGAGAAAGGTTTGAGTTTCTGGTGGAAATTGACGCTGGATACCGTAAACGTTTTGCTGTTTGTTGCTGTTCAAGCTTTCGAAAATTAGAAAAACTTTGTTCTCACCAAAGTTTCACACATGATTTCACATGTCGCGAACATGTGGAACTGGAGCATTTTCACATATGAAATTTTTATTTCAGATACGAAATGGGGAATTTTCACATATGAAATACCTTATTCACATGTGAAATACATGTGAAATACATGTGAAATGAACTGGTTCAAAATTTCACATGTGAAATCTTGGTTTTCGAAATATGTATTTCACATATGAAATCAAAGATTTACGTATGAAAATTAATTTCAGATAAGGATGTTTCATTTCACATACGAAATGGGGACGTTTCCACATATGAAATACCTAATTCACATAAGAAATGAACTGGTTCAAAATTTCGTGTATGAAATGATGTGTTCGAAACATGTATTTCACATATGAAATCGAAGATTCACATAGAAAAATTAATTTCAGGTACAAGGTTTTCATTTCACATATATTTTGAAACAATTCACATATGAAATATTACTAAGGGGATGCTACATTCCGGGGTACGAAGCCGCAATGTTCTAGCTAACATTCTAAAGATACGTATGTTTCTTGTGAGGTAGAGATTTGTTGGACACCGTCCGTCTTGCATTAACAAAAAGAGCAGAGAAATTATCGAATAAATGCACGATGCTTCGACTACAATCAGGGACAAAATTATTCCAACAAAAGGTGCCAGAGTGCCCTTCCCACATCCCCTGCCCCCCCCCCACAACAATATTTGTTACGCCAGAAACGTCGATGGTATCGTGCCAGCCAGTATCCTCAACTTTTTCACTGTTCGAGACATTGAATTGAGGTGGGGGGAGGGTCAAATGGTTAATTAATTTAGGGAGGTTTGTTCGATTAGTGTGGGGATATGCATATTTGCACTCGTGTTTCAACTAATTTTGCCAATGATTTTAAACGGTTTTGAAAGTGGTTGGAACGCTGAAGAATATTAGGCTTCTTATTTTTCGTAAGATATAGTCAAAACGTCTTATTCCCAAAGACTTCTTATACTTTCTCTTTGAGCTTCCGTCAGATTCTCAGCTTTAAGCAGCATCATGTAATAAATATCAGCGCCCGGCATAAAACACTAAGTACAGCTATAAAGGAATAACAAGGTTTCGCATATGCCTCGCAGGTGGATAGTGTTTTTTGAGCAATCTGATTGGTTCCTCTATCTCGGAATATCCTGCCCTACTCACCTTCGAGCAAAACAAGATGGCGTCCAGTTATGTTTACGTTACGGAAGAAGAACTTTTTTGTTAATAAACGAAGTTACCATGCTAGACAACACAAAAAAGCAACGAAATTTGGCAGTTAAGTATCCAGAGATATGTATTAGTTTTATTTTTTAGCGTAAATGCACTCAGGATGTTTGAAAATGTTTTGTTTACAAATGATTAGTGGGCGACAAGTCGACTTGCGACATATCCTCCACTATTCACCTCCACTTCGGTGAATAATTGTTCTTTATTCTGACCTTGTTATTCCTTTATGGCTGTTCTTATACGGGACGCTGATATTTATTACAAGATTACATTTTCCGCCTGGGGAATCTCTTGCGATAGTATCATATCCGGCATAAAGTCCCGATCGCACTCTTGAATGAAAAAAGGGAAACTCTGCATGATGGGATGACCAACTTCTCGGTGTGACTGTTGTAAAAACTTTAAAATTGCAGTGCTTTGGTACTAGAAACACTACAGAATGGGTGGTATTGCCTGTGAACAAGGCTGTTTATTGTATTTCTTGATTTATTACCCAATTATTACACGTAGTTATCACATTGTGTACTGTTTACCTTCGTTTTAGGGTGCGCGAAACGAATTCGTTTTGGTTCTGGGAAACTTAGTGAAAAGATTTGATCATAGTTCGCTGGTTGACCTAAGACCTTTAACAAGCGATGACCCAGAAGTGGACTTCTTTGAAAATATCGTTCACATTCAGGTAAAAATAAGTGGATGTTGGTGATGTTAGATCGTCTCGGTTGGTATAGTCTTGAGAAAGACTGTTAGTCACCAACAGTTTTTCTCAAGACTATACCAACCTGGACGATCTACCATCACCCATATATACCGATTCTCCCGGGTTCAAACCATTTACTTTAAAAATGAGTAGGTCATGTTCCAATGCAGTCGATAACGTGTACCTGAAGTATGATGTAATTACAAGGAAACGTCACCGTGACATGTTTGTGGAGATTGATCGTCCAGGTTAGTGTAGTCTTGAGAAAGACTGTTGCTGACCAACAGTCTTTCTCAAGACTACACTAACCTGGACGATCAATCTTCACAAACATGTCACGATTCTCCCAGGTTCAAACCATTTACTTTGAAACGTCACCGATTGTATTCAGTAATAGGAAATAATGGTAAAAGGAGTAGGTGGTTGGCTCTAGCCTCCGATATTTATGAAAAAAGTGTACATTTTTGCTATTCACAGTTGTCATTTAAAAATTCGAGCAGCAATCCACGTGTAACCTCTAATCGTCATCCAAGTCATTTTGGTTTTGTAGTTAGAACGTTTTACCGGTCATCAGAAGGTTGAAGATTCTGGATACAATTCTCCCAAATAGCATGAATAGAAGATTTCATGGTTATTGTATACAGCGGAAGTTAGCTCGAAAAATTCAATGGACATTACAGAAAAAAAAAGAACAATAAAGAAATTTCTTTGAAAGGTCACTGACGGTGATTCTGAAATCTAATCCAAGCACTGCACATGCTCATGGATAAGCGTTGAGATCTACCGAAAGTCTCTCGTGTATATAACTTAGATCAAACAAGGTTGCTGTTCCTAATTGACTCAGTAGCCGAGATGGTTGAACAAAGGTCCAATTACCCTAAGATGAAAGTTCAAAACCTGCTTAAGTTTCCTCAGCTTTGTGAGCTAACTTTTGCGATTTACGATAAACATAAAATTGTCATTGTGTCTTTGGACGTATGTTTGCAGTGGTTATAGCGTCATGCCTGTGATCCAAATGGCACAGTTGTAGACAAAAATAACTTGGGCTTGCTATTTCGGTTCATGTTACCCAAAAATTAGTCTTTCTTACCGTTCGTCAGAGCTTGGTTGTTTCTGGGATGTTTATGCTAATCCTGAATAAGTGAAAACTTTGAAGACCTGATTGTGATAATATATAGTGCTTTTTTTATTATCTCGGTCCATGTTTGAATGCGGATACTCCGAATTTGTGAACTAAATAAGGTCTTGTGATACCGTGACCGGAATCGAACCTCTAAATCCGCTGATTGAGTTGCTCTAACCATTGAGCTACGCGGGCTCACGTGATGAACAAAGGCTGAGAATGTGCATCGTTTCATGACGTGACACATGTGGCAGTATATTGACACCAAGTCACTACATTCAGCTCGCCAAAACATTGATATCTCACATTTTATAGCTAGATGGTTAAGACGCCTTGCAACTCTTGAGCAAGCGAACGGGGCGTTGCACGGTCAATATTAATGATTTATGAAAACCAGACTAAGGACTGAGATTTTCTATCTTCAGTATACAAACATATTACTGTACTTGCAATAACTGACCTGTTCGTTCATTTTCCTCATAGACTCATCGACGGATCAGAGCATTGCGAAAGTTCTCCACCATGTGCGAAGAAATTTCATTTTCCACTCATACTTTATCGTCCTTAATTCTTCCTTTGGTTACTCACTTTGTGTACGATTACAAATCGGCCAAGGACCATAACGTCGTCACTGAAGCGATCACTGCAATCTCTGCGATCAGCGGTCAATTGCCTTGGCAAAAATATTCTCATTTATTGCGCCATTATTTGAAAATTTTACCGAGGGAAAAAGAGATGCAGAAAGTCATTGTAAGGTGAGTACCTTTCCCTTTCCTTCCCTTTCCTTCCCTTCCCTTTCCTTCCCTTCCCTTCCCTTCCCTTCCCTTTCCTTCCCTTTCCTTCCCTTTCCTTCCCTTTCCTTCCCTTTCCTTCCCTTTCCTTCCCTTTCCTTCCCTTTCCTTCCCTTTCCTTCCCTTTCCTTCCCTCCCTGCCCCTTCTCTTCCCGTCCCTTCCCATCCCTTCCCGTCCCTTCTCGTCCCTTCCCTTCCTTTTCCTTCCCTTTCCTTCCTTTTAACTTCCCCTCCCCTCCCCTTCCCTTTCTCACTTATTTGCCTTCTAGTTACTTTCCCTCTTGACCCTACCATTCCCTAGCCTTCCCTAGCTTTCCCCACCCTTTCCTTTTCCCGTTTATGTGGCTTCTCCTTCCCTCCTTCCCATGCCTTTGCTCCCCTTCCGTGCATTTTTTCCCCTTCCACTTCCTTTTCCTGCGGTACTTTCTATTTTTTTCCGTTTTTTGAGCCTTCACTAATTTTTTTCATACAGGATAGTCGTCGGTATCTTGGAGTCATTTCATTTTGATCTCACCCCGTTGCTGGACAAGGATATAGAAGGTATTCTGATAAAACTCAAACTACCACAAATCTCTCTTAATGGGAAACGTGAGTACTGTGGGATATAAGAAGTTTCCGATCATTACATCACCTTCTTATGTTACACGTGACCATTGTACTAGCAGTAAACGTCTCAACAAAGTTGCGCAACAAATTCCACCAACGAATTCAGTCCCTGTAAGCACAATGAACGAGCAATGCTACCTGCCTTCTACGGCGCACTCTTGCTATAAATCTGCAGAAAATAAGTTGACACCATACATGAGATTGTGAACGCAGTCGGACTTTTAAAATGGCAGGCAGAGGAACAAAGAACACAATAGTCGAGATATCACGATTGGCACAAAATTCCCTTCTGCATATCTGTATGGGTGACTTTCCGAACTGGATCTACAGTGATCAAACAATTTGTAAAGATGGACAGTCCATACCTCTGCCATGAACTAATTTTCCCCTGTGACGGTGGTCTGGCATTATCAGTCGATTCTTTTCTGATGTACCATTGTCTTTTTACCGCTTATTATGTCGTTGGCTTCTGCATTTAGGTACTCAGGACATGGATAACTTGGTTACGACAAATGACGAGGAAATGACGGAGAACCAGAACGAAGATGAAATGCAGAAAATGGATGAAACTGGAAAAACGGGAGAATGTCCACTTAAATTGAAGTTAAAAATTTATGAGACTATAACTACTCGGATTTTACCACAGCTCCACAAATGTTTAACGAAGAAGGTATGAATTTTTCTTTTTTTCCCCTCTTTTGTTTGTATATTTGCTCGCGATCTATCATTTCTCCATTCAGCCAATTGTTGAATATTATTATTTCGTCTGTTCGTTCCTTTCGTCTGTATTGTTCGTTCGTCCGTTTGTTCATTTGTTCGTTCGCACGCTCGTTCTCTCCGTTCGTTCGTTCGTTCGTTTGCCCCCTCTCTCGCTCCCTACCTTCCTCACTCCCTTCGTTCCTTAGTTCCTTCCTTCCTTCTATCCTTCCTTCCTTCCTTCTTTCTTTCCTTTCCTTTCCTTTCCCTTCATTCCTTCCTTCCTTCCTCCCTTTCCTTCCTCCTTCCTCCCTTTTCTTCCACCTTCCGTTCCTATCTTCCTTCCTTTCCTTTCCTTTCCTTTTCTTTTCTTCCTTCCTACTTCCCTTCCTTCCTTCCTCCTTTCCATTCATCCACTCCCTTTGATCTTTCACAGATTGATCACTAAAGATATTTGTTTCAGATTGATTCCGATGATTTCCATCGTCTCAGTGGTAGAAAGGAAGATGACGAAGATGAAATTCTGCGAGTGCCGATAGTTCTGGCTATGGTCAAGTTGTTACAGTCGTTGCCAAAGAAAACACTTCAGTCTAACTTACCTGGGTAAGAAATAAATTTTAAGCTAAAATCTCGAATTGGAAGACATTTTATTGATATTTTCTCTTTGTCTAAGCCTTGGAAAACAAAACGGAAAAAACCTTAGAAAACATCTGAGAAAGTGAGATATGTCTTCACTCGGACCAAAGATACGACTGTTCGTCAAATATCTAAAATGAATAAGTCTAACATTGAAATCTTATTTTATTTTTAAGTTGTTATGAATCAGCGATGATTCGTGTAATTTTTTTTTTCCAAACATTATAACTCGTTTACAAAAGGTTTTATCAAAGGAGCTTCATGTAGCGATAAAAATCGTCATTTTAGCGATAAACTCTGTTACCACAAAAAGCAGAGGGACAGTTGACCCTCTGCTTCCGCCTTGTTTTTGCTTCTCCACATTGCAGAAAAAACACCTGAAACAACCAAATGAATTTGCTAGACCAGGATATTTATATGCTTTCTTCTTCATAATTGAACTTTTTCTGAAGACGAAATAGTCTTGATTGAATTAAGGTCGATGGCATTGGACTGTGTTGATGTCGTTCCTGCCATTGTCGCATTGGCTCGTCAACTCGTGTCCTCTTTCGCCAATGATCATAACGTTTTGACCGATGCTAAGTTTTATCAACATCTTTTGGGTTGTCTATTTGCAGCTTGCTAATTCGAGTTTGTCAAGCTTTAAAAAGTCGCGCTTTCGAAGTGCGAGAAACAGCAAGAGGAACGCTATCGAAGATCACTAACTCCCTTGGAATATATTATTTTCCGTTCATACTTAACGAACTGAGAAGTTCTCTCACAAGAGGCTATCAGGTATGTTGTGTTTTTGAAGACAAATTTTATTCGCTCATTAAACAATCTTGAGAAGCGAGGACAAATCTACTGACAACTGTACGAGGTTTCACTTTACAAAATTAAGACTATCGAGAGAAAAGTATGCCTCAAACCTTCTTATAAAGTAAAGTAAGACCAAGAAAAAGAAATGTAACTATTTCTGACCTTTTTCCTTCTTCAGCTTCACGTCCTTGGTTCAACGTTACATTACATTTTAAGCAAGTTCAAAGAGCATATATTTGACGGTGGACTGGATGTTTGTGTTAAAACGATTGCGGAGGTAAGGGTCCTAACTTGTTTCATTGTTGATATCCCTTAGCGATGTCCCTGTATTTATGTGTTTCCATTTTACTTAAATGTGCCATACATTCATGTACTATACTATATTGTGTATTGCATTGTACTGTACCGTACCATACCGTACCATACCGTACCATAACGTACCGAACCTTGTAGACCTGTCCTGTCCTGTCGTACATTCCCCTGTCGTCTACTGTTCAGTCGTGCCCTGCCCTGCTCTTTCCTGTCCTCCATTATTCTGTCCTCCACTGTTTTGTCATCCACTGTCCTGTCCTGTATTGCCCTGCCCTGTACTGCACTTTATTGTGTTCCTACTTCACGTTCGCTCGCGAATGTTGCAATTGGTCCTGAAGGCTCTTGCAACTGAATTGGATACATCAAAATGAACAATCGTATATGACAGTCGTATCGTGTAAGTGGGCCCTTACTGTTTCGTGCAGTGACGTGCTGTGCGTTTCCTTGTGCCGTGTTCTTACTATGCTATGTTGTGTTGTGTTGTGCAAGTGTCGTTTCATGCTGTGATGTGTCTTATCTTTTGGTGTTGTACCATGCTCTGATGTCACCTCACCGCTGTAACTTGCCTTGCTACACAGCGTTGCGCTGCGCCTTGCAGTGCTATGCTATGCTGCGCTGCGCTGCCCTGCCTTGTGTTGTCCTGCAGCATTTTCTACTGAGTCTTTCCATGTTATATTGTGAATAGGCCTTGTGAATGATATATAATCTTTATTCGAAAACATCACTCTGTACGTCTCTTTAAAAACCTTAAATACTTAACTGTTGCCTTTCTCAAAGGTTCTGGTGGATGATTTATTCGGTGAACCAGCTCGTGAGCGCGAGGTTGATAAAATTGCTACTAAACTACCAGAAGCTAGAAGTACAAAAAGCTTTGAGTCCTTTGAAATGCTTGCCGAAAAGGTCAGTCCCGCTGTGCTGATGGTAATGATCACGCCGTTGAAAGAGGTAACTAGATTTGATAGTGATATAATCTATACTATTATACATTCAAACTACATTCTTGTTTCTTATTGGTCGAAAGTCACCAGTTGATTCTCAATGTCTGGAAGCCGAGACATTATTTCCGCCGAATATTGTAAATTTTTCGATGGAGCTGTCCAAAAAGCGTCCAATAGGACGCCGATGACTTGACCACCTTAATGCCGCAAAAGTTTCAAAATAGCAAAAATGGCCTGCAGCAATTTGGAAAGTTAATCGCACAAGTCTTTTTATCGCAAATCTTTTCAAGCCTTCGGTCTGTATAATTCTTGATATCATGTTCAGCCTCGTCCAACAATTGTTTAATGTACGTTATTCAGTTTTAATTAAGTAATGTTCTGCAAGTAATTTAAATACTAATCTATTATTTTATTTAATTGGATGTCATCTTATTTCAATTCACTTCGTTTCGTATCGTTTTTGTTTCGTTTCTCTCCTTCCAAAACCATTTACGCCTTTTTCACACCTTTTTTTTCCTGCCTGAACTCTAATACAAAGTTCCTTTGATTGCAGGTTCTTGATCAAACACAAAGCCACAAAATTTCGCTTCGTGTCGAAGAAGTTCTTCGTCGAATAAGCGTCGGCCTTCGAAAAAATACCTTGTTTTCTCCGGAGCATTTGTTGATTTTCGTCCATGGGTTGATTAATGAGAGTTTACCTCTCGTGGCGAATAATAACCGGTTTGTAAAACTGAGGTGTAAATCTACTGAAAGTATTTCTTTGATATTTCAGTAACATTAACAGAGACCAAAACGTTTTCCTTGAGTTATTGTGGGACGTAAGTTCACCTGACGATGGAGTCAAACTCCGAAACATCGTGATTTATGAATAAAATAACAATAACGATAACAATAAACTTTATTTCATGAGGGTAACACCAATTACGAATGTATTTTCCCTAGTGGCCCTCAAAAATTACGTACAGACGATCGATGAAAGTTCGTCAAGCCCTGACCACAGAAAAAAATATTTCTGAGCCCCAGACGTAGCTTTAACCCACAACCTTCTGATGACCAGTGAGACGCTCTAACCTTTGAGCTACCAAGACTCAGATGGCGAGCTAAGGTGCAAGTTAGACATATGTGCAAGCTAAGCGGCAGCCACGATATGTTGATAATGATATTAAGTAAAAAGCCCGATCGTCGCATAACCTACCAAAAATAATTCACCTATGTGCATTTTCCCTCCCATAAATGTCACTGTTGAAATTTCCCCCTCGTGGAAACTATCTTTGGAAACTGTGATGACAGCTAGCACGAAGGAAGGCCACGAAGTCCCAAATTTTATATTTTACAAATAGAAAATTGCTCGGGCATCTCTCTGCAGTGTTAGAAACACGAATGACCTCATTTCAACTGGAAAGATGCCTAATGGAAATATGAGGCGAAGCCGAGTGTTCTCAGGTATTCTTCCGGATGAAATCTCGTCATGAATGTCTCCATCACAGTACAGAGACACGAAAGCTATTTTCTGTTTGTTTTATAAAATAACAAACGTTTTTCCGAACTTCGTGACTTTATCCATGTTTCTGTACTCCAACACAAAATGAAAATGACATCAGCGTCTATTTGAACCCTGAGAGAAAATGAAGCTCGTCCAGTCAGAACGTGCGTAGGACGCATGTTATTTTTTAAAAACAGATATTAATGTCCTATGGAAACTATGTTACAACATTCATTTGTTAGTGATCCCGATTTTCTTTTCTTTCTTATGGGGTTGTTTAGGGAAACAGAAGAAACTACGGAAGACCAGGATCCGCGTTTCCAGCCCTCTGACACCTACATTATCCCCACAGATCCCTCAAGAGGTGGGAAATTTCCTGAGGTTAGCCATAAGACCAATGCTCATGTTTTCGTGGCATTTGGACTTCAGGTGAGGAAGTACTGGTGAGAAGGAGTAGATGGAAAGACGAGACTGCATAAAGTTGAAAGGAAAGTTGCACTCACCATCAAACTAATGCGGTATTTTCTATGTATCTGATTGGCTGATGTAATTTTTTCTTGTTTGCTATTGGTTAAATTTGTCAAGCGCTCGAAAGGTTAAAGTTTTCAAAGGACGTTTCGTGTGCGAAAAAATGAAAAGGTTTGACGTCTAGGGTGACGGAAACGTTGAACTAATTTATTCACTAAAAAAGGGATTTATAAACATTCGGTTATAGTTAATTAACTTTACAAGACCATGGGACAGATTGATTGTTGTTATAAGGCGGGAAGAAGAAGGCGGGAGCGAAGAAAACGAGGTTGTTGATCAAAGGAAAAAAGGAGTTGATATTATTCATTTGTGTGGTCTATAAGTCTCCCACAAGGGTGCAGAGCTCGTGGATTACACGAGGGAAATTTAGGAGAAAAAGACATCTTTTCTCTCATGTAGAATTTCTTTGATGAGTGACAAGTTAAACAATGGAAGACAAAGGACATTTTTCGCTGGAGGCACAAGCCATGTAGGCCATTGAACTCTAAAAAGACTGGAACGATACCTGCAAACTGTATTTTGAAGCCAACATGAAGGCTGACATATAGGCCAATTTGCAGGTCATCCCAGTCTCCTGCGCGATAAAACACGCAACCTTTTGCGAAAAACTTAACCCAAACTTCAGATTTTTTGACACTTTTCTTTTTTTTATCCTTATTAATTACAGGACAATGTCGGTAGGACTGCATGTTTGTCAGAATTAATTGTCAATGAAAATTAGAGGTTCAATACAATATTTCCCGCGAGTGCTTTTAACCTACATGGCTGCACCCATGTCGTCTTCATTTAGTCGTCAAGCTTGGTACAACGAGATATCGTTCCAGCCTTTTTAGAGTTCAATGATGTAGGCTCGTCAAATGCATCAACCTTTGCCCTCCTACTGCATGCGCTTCAGACTTCTCAAAATTTTCTTTGGCAGCGAAATGTTATTTTGCTCAAGTTATTATATTGATTATAATTAGTCGAGTAAAGGGTTTGAATCAAAAACTGCTAGGACTTCCTTGTCTCGATTTTCTTGAAACTAGGTTGCTCCTCTAAATTGTTTTAATTGTATCACTCTTTCAGCTGCTGCTCGCAGCTTTGAAAAGACAGAAGTTACTTTCAACGGAAGAGAAGCATATCCAGATGTTGGATCCTTTTGTGGCGGTTTTGAAGGACACTCTACACTCAAAACATGCCAAGGTAGGAACAACAACTTTGATTAACTTATGGTAATGGCACTGCTAATTTGAAAATAAGTTACGTGACTTTTTTATCCTTTAATCTCCGTGTAGATCACCACTTTAGCTCTTCGTTGTTTCTGCTTGGTCGTAAAGTTCCCCCTGCCTTCTCTGAAAGTTCACGTCTTGAAAATAGCCAGCGAACTGTTCAAGGTGCTAAAGCTCCATGCTCGCACGGGGGGTGCTTCTGGTGACAACTACGAATTGGTATTGTCAGCGTTCAAGGTAATGTTCACTTCAGATTGATGGCCTATTTCATTAAGAAGTGCATAAATCGTTTCAGTACCAGAATGGAAAAACAAGTTAAGAGCTAAACGGAAGATAGTTTGCATTATCTATTTTGATAAATAACAAACTCAGTTTCTACGAGTTAATTTTCAACTTCATCTAAATCATCTTCAGAATAGAATTTCGTGACAGTCAAGGCTGGTTTCCACTAAGGAAATTTTGTCTCAGAAAAGGAACGGACAGGAAAGTTTTCTTTGTCTTAAGGTCATTAGTTCCGCCCGAGAGTTCACAATACAATGGAAACTTTCCTGTCCGTTCCTTTCCAGAGGCAAATTTTCCTTATTGGAAACCAGTCTTAAAGTGTTACAGATCAGTTAACAGAGGCTTCTGGATACCAGAATGGGTTATTCGTTTCTTCACTAAACTATTTGAATCAGGGAATGCAACGATAGTTCCTTCGTCTTTCGTTCTTACGTCCAGTTTTACTGAAATTTAGAAGACTGTTTGTATAACGTTTTCACTTCCTATACGGAAACCATCATCAAAAACGTAGAGAAAATCATTTCGTTCTGAGCGTTAAGTTGGCGTGGGCATCCCGTTGGCGTAATTTCAGTTCGTCAACAAGTTGTCTATTTTTGGTTGAACGGCCTTTTCCAGGTATTGCTGTGTCGTATGTTTTTCATTAAGAAAGACTGGAGTATGAATGTAACGTACTGACGCGGTTTCCTATTTTAGGCAATAACTGTTTTGATAAGAGATTTTACCGAGCTTAAAGTGTCAGAGAGACAGCTTAGGGTAAGTGATTATTATCTTTGGCTTTCTGGTGACCTAATACTTATAATTAACGATTATTCGCCGAAGGCGAAGTGACTATTCAATAATTTTCACTGAGCCTGAGGCGAATAAATGTTTTAGATACAATTACACAGGTGATTATTTGAAAGAAAGTAGTGAACTAGCACTTTTTAAATTCTCTCGGTAACATTTACAAAGGTAGCCGCCATCTTGCTTCTGAGCCTTCATTGTTATAATCACCTGTAAGTGATTACTGCGATTTATGACGTAATTTTCTGGCCAATCACCACGCAGCATTGTCGATAATCACTTGTGTAATTATACTAATAATAAATGAATTAAAGATCACTTTCGTGGTAAAAATCTTAGTTCAGTGACTCCCTCTACTGTTACTTAGTATTACTCCTTTCAAGAGTTACCTTCTTAATTACTTTGATAAACTTAAATGCTCATTGCAAGTGCATATATCCGAGTTTAGATTCTTCTGACGTTTGTTGAAGAGGACATAAACGACTATACCAGGCAGAGCAGCGCCTTTCCTTTGCTAAAGGTAGCGTATTTACCTACGTATTTAGCGTATTTACCAACAATCACAAGAATTTCAATGTCCGACTTTTCAAGAAGAGGTATTATTAACCTGGAATGGTGAAATGAGTTTTTGGTGAAATATGTTTGTGCAAATTCAAAAAAGCTGTGGTGCATTGAGTTACCTTAAATTATATTAGCATCAGTTGTCTAACAAATTTTTTTATCTTCATAAAAAGTCGTTCTTTTGTAAATATGGCTAACCAGAAGTTTCCCTAAGTAAAGATATTTAGGATAGCAATCATAACGGTCCATCTCGGTCCATCTGATGGACTTCACTCGCCAGGACTGTTTGGGACTGTTCAGTGGCCTGGTAATTCAGTTGGTACAATTTGGGACAGGATTACTAAAGATTCAGGTTTGGTGGCCTTGTGTCTCCCCTGAAACAGTGTTAAACCAGAAATATATCTTTCTTGATTTGGATAAGTTGGTTGAGTGTTGGACCGGGAAAAGAAAAGCCTTGAGATTTGTACCATGAGACAGGAGAACCATAAGATTACGGTTGGTTGGCCCTGTAATTCGCTTGTAAGAGTAGTCGATGGCAAAATTAAATGTCCTTTGTTAAGTGGGTTTGAATATCTCTTCAGGTAAAAAGGCATGTTTAATTTGATTAGTACGTAGTTTATTTACTTTCTATTTTTAGGCCATTCTGTCTCGGAAGTTGCAAGTGGCTGAGATCAATGATGTCATGCTCAAAGTTGCTGAGCTGTCGGTCACGGATAACTCATCGTCAGTTCGCCTTCAGTGTAGACAGGTTGGGGTAAAATTTTCATGTATACATGCGTATTTGTTTGTTTTATAAAGTTGAATGTTCTATTATTTTATATTGATCAAATTCTTACTTTTTATCTATGCTGTAGGTTTTGTTGCAGTTTTTATTGGATTATCCCTTGGGCAAAAAACTGCAACGATATTTGGAGTTCTTTATTAGTCAACTTGAGTAAGTTTGTTGTTGCCTATATTGATCATTCGTTCATCGCTTGCCTTCCCTTGCCTTCCCTTGCCTTCCCTTGCCTTCCCTTGCCTTCCCTTGCCTTCCCTTGCCTTCCCTTGCCTTCCCTTGCCTTCTCTTGCCTTCCCTTGCCTTCTCTTGCCTTCCCTTGCCTTCTCTTGCCTTCCTTTGCCTTCTCTTCCCTTCCCTTGCTTTTCCTTGTCTTCCCTTCCCTTCCCTTCCCTTCCCTCCCCTTCCCTCCTTCTTGCTTTTCTTGTCTATCCATTCCCTCTTCGTTTACTGAGCTGATTTTGTTTTCTCCATGATATCCAGGTATGAACACGCCAGTGGGCGTGAATCGACGCTTGAAATGATAATAACGATTATTACATCTTTTCCCGAGGTAAAACATTCATTTTGTGAGGACATGAAGATAAACACATTCGCGTATTTCTTGACTAGGTTCACATTGTACATGTTTTAACAGAACGTACTTCTTTTTTTGGTTTAGAAAGTGGTTTTCAAAAACTCAGGTTTATTCTTCCTTCCTCTGTGCATGAGATTAGTTAACGACGAGTCAACAAATTGCCGAAAGCTGACTGCTGTAACCATCAAAACATTGCTGGAGAAAGTGAGTCCTGTCTTTCGTGTATTTTCACGTAGTCTGAAGTTATTTTACTGAGGTTTGGAGCAGTTTCCAAACTTTTTTTGTAAAGGGATCAAAACCTAAGTTGCCGAGCTTCAGGTGGGCCATTCTATAGCAAATCTGATTGAATATCATGGTGCTAAGCAGACCATTTATTTCCAAAAACTCACATTTACGTCCGTGGGTAAAATATGTGCAATATAGATAATCACCGAGAATTTACATTTGGATAATTAGCGGATTCAGCAGAGTCATGGAAAGCCTAAAAGAGTAAGAAAATAGTCCGGATCTGACTTGCTGCACTCTGGGAATGCTTGTTTTAGAACACATGGTTTTCATTCCCGTTTTGGTATAATACTCCATTAAAACTGATGAGTTTTTAACATGCAGACGTTTTCCGTTGTCCAAATTCTGCAGCCGTAACTGACAATGAGCCGGAAAACGTCTGCATGATCCAAAATGGCTAGTCCACATTTGTCATGTTCTAAAGTAGATACTTGAAAGATGAGCGAAAGTATGAGCTCAACTGCAACTTCCTTTTTGCTAGCTTGATGTTGATCGAAGAGACAGCTTGTTTACTATTGTTTTGACTTGGATGAACGAAGAAAAGGTGAGAACATGTGTTTGTTAATTTCAGAATCATCCTTAGGGTAACATGAACAGAATACCTCATATATATATATTTAATAATCTATGATTTAACAACTACGTCGTTACACGGTGTTTCATGCCCCGTGGCAATCATCAGACGACTGGTTACAAACAATTATTGATCGCTATTAATAGTGTGACCACGCGAACACGTCATCGCGTGGTCACACTATTAATAGCGATCAATAATTGTTTGTAACCAGTCGTCTGATGATTGCCACGGGGCATGAAACACCGTGTAACGACGTAGTTGTTAAATCATAGATTATTAAATAAATGAATATTGCTCTACTACCTGTATTGAGCACTTTTTTGCCAAGAAATCAACACCTATGTATATATATATACACACATGTAATATATAAAAACCGAGCAGGAGTGCTTTATCGAGATTTAAAACACGAGGCGATAGCCGAGTGTTTTAGACCCAATAAAGCACGTACTGCGAGTTTTTAAATGTTTTATGAAATTCAACACCTATTACGCTAATTCGCGAAGAAAGTTTCGAAATTTATCTTTCGTAAGCCGAAAAAATTGAACTACTTCTTCACCTATAAAAGCACACGTGTCTTTATCACATATATAGATCCGACACGGTTATGATTTTCTTTTGTATTTTCCTCATGAACTCTTAATGAATTGTATATTCATTTCAACCGGAAAGCTAGTATAATAAGACATAAACCAGCCTTCTCATACACCGTTCTAGGTAATGTACAACCACAGCAGGAACTTGTATTAAAAAACTTTATTGAGCGTTTCGAGGCAGCGCCTCTTCGTCAAGTCCTTCCCTTCCTGTATATATATATATGTATATGTATATGTATATGTATATGTATATGTATATGTATATGTATATAGATATATATTTACCAAATATATACAACATATTGACCAAATACATATTGCTAAGTAGACTTTAGAGAATGGAGCTGAAATAACTCTCAGTTTGTAAATTTTGGGTTGTGAGTTAAAGTACTTACACCATTCGTTCTTAAGCAATTCTTTGTTTTATCTAAGGTGACACTTCTCAGACTGGCCTGCCACGTGTGTGGCTTGTTTGTTGAAGTTGAAGCAAAGTCGTTTGACCGTCGTCTGGAAGATGTCTTGCCTTTGTTGTTTGAAATTATTAAGCCAGAAAACTACGATAAACAGGTATTGTTCGGAAAACTAATCATTGTCAGTCAACGAATCAAAAAGATTATTCAAAATAAAAGAAGATTCGAGAAAGCTACATCTTTAGGCATGGAAAATTAAACACCGATATACCCACATCAAAAAGGTTTTGAATTGAGGTTCTCGAGTTCTGTATGCGACTGAAAATAGTGAGTATGACATTGCTAAAAAAGAGAGCCAAAATTAGCTGAACTCTCTGCTAATTATTATCCCATCCGACTGCAGGCGGTGGGGCACGGGGACTGGGTTTTAGCCCCCAAGCTGTGAAAGATTGGGGCTAAGTACTTACGTAGGTGGGCTGCAAACAATTCGAAAGGCAATGATACGGCGACCATGTTGCTTCCACATGCAATAGATGTTAATGAGATTATTTTGTGAAAGTTCATCCAAGATGGCTGCCATGACGTCACATGCACACCTCCTATAGGTATTAATATCCCAGTAAATCACAACCCTGTGTCACCAACGTGACGTCACAGATTATCTCATTTACTTACTAAATAAATCAAGGAATCTCAAGTACTAATTGAGATGTAGAGAAGCTGTAGGCGCTTTCAATATCTCTTTAGTAGTTCTTTCAAATAAAACAGGTTTAATACTCGCTTCATAAGAGGCATTTATCCTATAAAATATAAATACCTACTATCCAATATCCAGTAATACCCGGTAACCAGTATCCGGTAACCAGTATTCGGTAACATTCTGCTAGGTATTTAACGGATAGTGTTAGGGTTCTTGCATTCATGAAACTCAGCGAAAGACAGTTTTGAGTGTGGCTGTCAGTATTTTATGTTAGAGTTAGCAACATTTGATGGTTGTTCTAGGTTATTCCACATTTAATAGCAAACTACCGCTGTACTGATCAGAATGTTTTTCTGAATAGAACAGCCTGAGAGCATCGTATATAGAACATATAACGACCAAGCTACGACATTTATAACATTGATTAAAACTACCGCTAATTTACAATGTCAATTACAAGGTGAAAGTAACAATTGAAAAATGGTTAAAATGCAGTTTTTACAGGTAAGATTTAAAAATTTATCCTACTTTAAAATGGAATAATACGTATACAGCTGAACATTAAATTTGAAATATTAAAAATTAGAGACTTCTCTAAGGCCCACCCAGAGTTGCATTGTATTGATCATTAACATATACTATTGCACTTTGTCTAAACCGCTCAGTTCTACATTTAAAATTATAAAATTTGTCTCCGTTAAATCTTGTCTCTTTCCCTCTTATTTCACCAACTGGCCCCGGGAACAACGTGTTTAATTTATGTGCAGGGTTTGACACAGACCTTATCAAATCAATACACACATCATCTCTGCGGCTCTTAAGAGTTTTAAGGTTACTCTAGGTTAATGCCTGTTTATAGTCCATTTCAGGATAAATTATTCGCAGAGCACGTTTCAGAATTCTTTCAATGTCTTTACATTGTTCCTTTGTTAAACTACCATTCCAAACTTGGGCTCCCTATTCAAGTGTCGACCTTATAACCGAATTATAAAAGGCTTTCAGGTCTTCTTTTGGTGCATGATAACTTTTAAAAACCTACAAAAAATACAATCTTTTCGCTGCCTTCTTCACAATATATTCCATATTTGTATTCCATTTAAGATCGTCGTCAATCCATAAACCGAGTAATTTATAAGAGTTCACTATTTTAAAAATATGGTTCCCGATTTCTGTTAGCGGTATAACAGTTTTGTTTCTGCGAAAATCTATTACCATTTCTTTGCACTTCTTCAAATTGAGCTCCATTCTTTCATTTTCCGTAAATTGTATAATTCTATTGATCTTGCTTTGGGTATTAGCGATTTGCACGCCCGTCACGTGTTGATGTGTATCTATTACCTCAAACATTGTTGTGTCGTCCACAAACAAAGTAGTATCCTTGTCATTGATGTCATGGCGTTTATTTGTTCTCTGTAAGACCGATTCTATACCTTGATTTATAGCTAAAGGCAATTTGTTGATTTGCACAACGAAGGCAATAGGACCCAAATTACTGCCTTCTGGTACACCGCCTTTTACTCTCTCCAAATTGGACGTTTCGTTCCCAAATTTAGTGAAATGAGATCTTTTACTCAGATATGATGCAAGCCAGTTGACCAAGGCTGGTCTGACGCCGATTTCCCGTATATTTTCAAGCAATCTATTGTGGTCTGTCAGGTCAAAAGCTTTTCGGAAGTCAAGACTTATTATTCTAACTACCCTGTGAGATTCATCCATAGCTTTGTACCACTTGTGCACTAAGTTAACAAGCGCATAAACTGCTGATGATCCAGGTAGTCCCCCATATTGGGAATCACTGATTTTTCCATCTAAGTCTTCATACATCCACTTCACAGCGAAGGATTCATGCAATTTTGCCAAAATACTTGTTAAAGAGATTGGTCTCAACTCCTCAGTTAACGTGCATGGCGTAGTTTTAGGAACTCCACGTACCTTGCAATTTTTCCAAATTTTAAATGATTCATTAAATATTTCAACTAAAGGGATTGCGAACCATTTGGCAAGGATCTTTAGAATTTTCATATGTGGGCCGTATGGCCCAGGTGCTTTACTAATATCGACATTGCGTAATTTCTTTTCAACGTCCTCTACAGCTATTAGCGGAAGATCATCTTAGCATTGATTTATTAGCCATTCACTTTTCACTTCCGGGTAATCCTTGGTTAGATTGGCGAAGAAGTTATTGATATAATCTGCAGGTTGTTGATCATTCATTGGAATTCTGGTTTCTGGATTTGTCAATGTTACTTTATTTTTCTTTTTCCCAATTATTCTATTAATTTGCTTCCACCAGGATTGGGGGCATGCACATTGCTTTGAACGAACTTTCTCATTGTAAAACGTGGTCTCGGCACTTCGAATCTCAGCCGAGATTAGTCTCCTTAGGGATTTAAAATGTTTGGTCTTATTTTTTCTGTATGCCTTATCTCGCTTCTCAATTAAGCGCTTTAGTTTGGGAGTTATGAAGGGCTTACCGTTGTCGTGCACTTCCATTGTTTTTTTCTGGAAAATACTCTTCGATCATATCTTCAGTAATTCGAAGATTTACATCAGCTTTCTCGTCAACACCAATGGTACTCAGGACAGGGGACCAATCGTAATTTCTCAGGGAATTACCAAATCGATCCAGCTGTCTTGGTCTAAGTGGTCTTACTTTTATTTCAACCGTATTACCATTTCTCGGCGCAATATGACTTTTAGACTTTCACTTGATCACGTTATGGTCAGACGTTGAGAGCGAAGCTAACATTTCTGGATCCTCATAACAGTCAATGATATTAGTGAAAATCAAATCAAGCGTGTTCGTGTTCCTTGTAGGCTGCTTTACAACCTGCCTAAAATCACAATGTCTGGAATCCATGGCCAGCCGACAATTTAAAGAAATATAAAACAAAACACAAACCGAAAACGAACATCTTGAAAATCCAAGATTCGGATTATAAACAAGACGATAGAGTTTAATGAGAATATTTCGTCTTTATTCCAAAGACATCGTTATCCATTCTATATAAGTTTGTTGCTAATTGTATGTAAGCCGGTCTGACGATGTCTTTGGAATAAAGACGAAATATTACCATTAAATTCTATCGTCTTGTTTATAATCCGAATCTTGGATTTTCAAGATGTTCGTTTTCGGTTTGTGTCTTGTTTTATATTACAATATTTGGTTAAATATTTTTGTTGAAACCCGCTACTAGACGGGTTGAAGTCACGGGCAACAATGAAAGCCGTGTCCGAGCTTTCTGAAGACGGTTTGTCGTAGCAATAATAAGAATAGTCATAAAATTTGTCCAAATTATTTGACATCAAATTTGGAGGAAGATACACACAAGCCGACGCTATTTTGGAAATTGATCTCGGTAACCATTTTGGACGAAGAGTAATCCACAAACATTCGAAACATGGATTGCAAAGGTCATAGCCGATTTTAACCGGAATACTATGATTCATGTACACTTCTACTCCGCCTCCGTTACTACAGGGTCTATCTCTTCGAAGTAATGTTAATCCAAAACAATTAACAACCTCGTTAATGACATTGTTGGTTAACCACGTCTCAGTTACAAATATTATGTCAGAATTTGTTTGTCAATCAAAATTGTTAGTTCATTTGCCTTGTTAATGAGCGATCATGCATTCAGTAACACGACATTTGGAAGTGGCTTCTTCACAGCGGATTTTCTACAATCCTCTTTCAGAGATATATGAAATAAATTAAAGTCGCAGCTATTTTTCTTCTTTGGAATCACACGCTTCCGATATCTTGGGTTCAACACTTCGATCGGTTTGTTTTCTTGTGGATTAGGAGCAACGGAGGAAACTTTGTTTATATTTTGAAACACTCTGGAATTTTATCATTAAGGTAGAGCCTTTAACCTACGAAACACAGCTTTCATATTCGGCCATCTCACATCGCTAGGCAAACACGAAAAACTATTGCCGATTGCAATGGAGTAACGAAACTACTGGGAACCCTTGGGAGATTTTCGTTCGGGGGGCCCTCGTCACTCCCCTTAGTATGGACATGCATTTCAAGACTTTAATTTCAATTGTCTTGACAGATTCATTGGAGGCCCTTAGATCTAACCCTTACCATTTGTTATCTTAGAAGGCTTATTATAAAACCTTCTGCGGGTTTCGGTATATGTTTTGGAGGCTTTTGCTTTTCTATTTCCGAGGGCTTCTCCGGGTTGACAATTGTTATTATGTGTGGACCTAAGCGGAAGTTTTGACTGGTTCTGATTTACATATGCACGACTGCGATAAGCATGCTACAATTGTTGGATTATAGTTTGACCTTGTCGTACTTTGTTTACTTTTTCCAGCATTCCATGGAGTTGATTTACATTTGCACGACCGCCTGGGTTCTTGGGTACTTTAATCACATCCGCTCGTGTAACCTATATTTCGACACACAATTCTATTCACTCTGCTGCTTTACATTGCAGGCTTAATACGCTTTCTTAAAATCAAGATTTACCTGGCCAATATTCATAAATTAGGGTCTCTAAACAATCTCAAAAAACAGCGTTAACAAGTTTGACTGAGTACGTCCGCCTGTTTGTTGTGTGTTCATCTTGGTATTGTTTATGATGCGGGCAGCTGCGTTCTGCTGCGTTCTGCTGTAAAATCTTCCCCATTTAACCTTCAATCAATTATGGTGAATTCTTTACTTTAGTTTTGGGAAATTCTTTTATCCCTTTTGTAATTGGGGGTGGGGGAGTGGGGAAGTGGTAGAATTTGGCCTTGGAAGTCCTGAGTACGACGCGCGCTTTTGAGCCTTCTATTTATTGACCAGCGGCTTTTTGCCGAGAAATAGAAAGTCGACCATTTTGAGTAGTTTCTTGTTTACGAGTAATTTCGTGCTTTTTCGAAACTAAATATGCCCAGTACGTTCCAGTATACGAAAGCAGTAGTGAGGAAAATTCCTAATAGTTTTCCTGAAGCAGCTTTGAGACAGGAAGAGCCAAGCGAACCGATAGATTTGGAGAAAGCGAGGGAACAATGGAGGAAGTATGTGGCGGCTTTGAAAGAGCTTAATCTGGAGGTCGTGGAAATCCCAGCTGACGAAGGTTTTCCCGATTGTGTTTTCATCGAGGATGATGCCGTGGTCTGCGACAATACAGCGTTGATTACCCGACCGGGTCACATCACACGACGTGGGGAGACAGCCGAAGTGAAGAAAGCTTTAGAAAAGCTTGGTTTGAATATTGTTGAGATGGTAGAGCCAGCTAAGTTAGATGGAGGCGATGTCTTGTTCACTGGACAGGAGTTCTTTGTTGGCTTGTCGTCGAGGACGAATAAAGAAGGTGTCGAATCGCTGAAGAAAGCTTTTCCAAAGTACTCTGTGTCAGCCATAAGTGTAACCGAAGGCTTGCATTTGAAGTCCATGATGTCAATGGCTGGGCCAATTCTGATTGTGATTTGGGAAGGTGCTGCCGGAGAGAGTGCATGGAAGGAGATTCAGGAAAAAGGGAAGCACCAGTACAACAAACTTTCTGTACCAGAAAGCAA
This sequence comes from Heliopora coerulea, assembly GCA_030142905.1. Classification (NCBI taxonomy): domain Eukaryota; kingdom Metazoa; phylum Cnidaria; class Anthozoa; order Scleralcyonacea; family Helioporidae; genus Heliopora; species Heliopora coerulea. The sequence goes on along the minus strand of JASJOG010000059.1, from coordinate 1,226,783 downwards.
GGCAGCGAATTGTCTGTACATCAATGGTGTATTAGTGCGTCCAGCAGCCAAGAATATCCCAAATAGCATTAGGATTCTTAGGTCACTAAATTGTCGTCAGATTGAGGTAGATTGTTCGGAGTTAGTCAAAGCTGATGGCTGCTTAACTTGCTGTTCTTTATTGATTCCTTAAATGATAGTCATTTCATGTCATAAACGAGAGATTAACCATTTCAGGCCCAGATCAAACGTCGAACTTTTCATGTACCGAGCAAGTAATGTTAATGAGCAAGATCCTTTGTTCAAACTGATTTGCATTTGGTTCGGCACAATGGAAAGTTCGACATTTGAACTAGGCCTCAGTCCGCAAGCTTATTAAACGTTATTACCACTCGTTCACATCGTTCAGAGGGCGATATATTTTTATTTATTGCTCCAATAAACTAATCCGATCCGTAATCCTAGACCAATGTCTGATCTTAATTTCAATCCTAATCTTAATCCTAACCCTAATCGTAACCCTTATCCAATTCCTAATCCTAACCCTAATTCTAATCTTAACCCTAATCTTGACCTTAATCCTTAACTTAATCTTAATCCTTATGCTAATACTAAGCTTAATCCTAATTCTAATCCTGATCATAGAAGTAATTCTACACCTAATCTTGGAATTAATCCTAAACCTAATCCTAATCCCAATCTCAATACCTAATTTTCAACCCAAAGCTAACTAAAGCCCTACTTTTTGGGTGAAGAATTGATAAATGACATTTGTATTTTTTCAACTCTCATACCAAGGCGAAAGATCAGACAAAATTATTTTCATCGAAGAAAAGCGTGAACACGAGAAATTATCCCGTTAACCTAAACCTCCCTTTGTAGGTTTTCTTCCGGGTACAGAATCATGATCACCTTTCCGGGTTGTAAAAACGTGGTTAAGTTTTCTGACTGAAACCGCTTATAATTCTAGAATGATCAAATTCGTATTTTCTTATCCAAGTAAGAATTGTTTTTGTTGACTTTATAGTGTAATTAGTTTGAAGAACAATTACTCGTAGGATATCATACAGGACAAATCTTTGTATTTTCAAATTACTGTTGGTATTGATTAAAACGTAAATCACAATAGTGTTCTTGAAGCTCAATCGTACGCGTTTGTCTTAGTTGATTGTTCGAGTAAATCAACGCCAATCGCCAGAAGTTATGGACCTGGTATAAGTATACATCTCCCAGTTCCTCATTTTTGTTCGGAGTTCAGCCAGGTTCACATGGTAAATAATTTGAGTGGTATTCTGCCAGAACACGAGATAACAGGATACCGAGGTTTCGAGCGAAAGCTCTTCATCTTTTCAACTTCGTTCAGAACTGCGTACGCAGCTCTCCATTTTTGATATTACTGGTTAATAATTTGTGGCGGGTGAACGAGAGAGTATTTGATAAACTAAACTAATCCGCTCCCGTTGCTGGTGCCATGACGAAGTTCTTCCTCCAGCTCACCCTGTCCAACATAGCCATGCGAAGTTCATTTGCCCCCAATCCAGTGTCATTTTCGAGGACTTTCGTCAGCGTGATGTTTGATCTCCCCACTCGTCTGCACACATCTGGTGTCCAAAGAAGAACTCTACAAGCAGGTTCCTTGTGGCGTGACACATCTCCAGCTAATATAAGCCGCCGTCGCTTTATGATATCAGAAAGGCGAGGATGTGAACCGTAGAGCGATTTATTTGTTATATTTGCTTTCCAGGAGATACTCTGGACTTTTCTCAGCATTCGAGTGTATGTGCCATTGATCCTCTTTGTAAGGGTTTTCGTTAACGTCCATGACTCACATCCGTAGAGAATAGACTCAACCGATACTTTGAATAACCTCATTTTTGTTGCCTTCTTGATCGGAGATACTCAGACTTTCGATAGAGAGTTAAGAGCTCCCCATGCCTTGTTTATCCTAGTGTCCACATCATGTTCTGTGTTCGTGTAACTGCCTAGATACAAGAAGTTATCTACTTTTTCAATTACCGAACCATCCAAAGCATACATTTGGTCATTTGATGCTGCATTGAAATACATGAACTTTGTTTTATCCGCATTCAGAAACAGTCCGACAGACTGCGCTGCAACCTCAACTCTATGTAATAACTCCTCGGCTTCTTTAATGGTGTTTTCCAAGAGAGCTATGTCATCTGCATAAGCCAGTTCAGGTAGAACTTTCTCTGGGTGTCTGGTACTTTGCTGTCTTTTCAGCGTTATCCCATCTGATGGTGCAATGGCCTTACGCAATGCGTGATCAAGGCAGATTGCTTGATCAAGGCGGCTGCAACAGTTTGACTGACGACTGACGTCGCGTAGGGTTGTACGTGATTTTAAACCTCCGTGAAAGCTTCGGATTTATGAGAGGGTCCGAATTAAATGGTTTCTTTTGTTCGAAGAGTCTAATTGCCACTGAAATAAAAAGTCGCCCATTCAATTTTGATCTTGATTACAAAAACCCCCTTGAAATTGCCTACTGGCTTGGTCGAAATTGCCTCTAGTTGCAGAGATATTTAGGTGTTTTTTTTTTGAACATACAAATTAGAACCTTGTTTACGCTGTTAATATTTTGGGCACGGCACGGCTAAAATTTTGGCAAGGGTGCCGCTATTTTTGGGCAAAGCACGGGTGATTTTCACGGTGTAAACGGTGCAGACTTCTTAAAATTTAGCCGTGCCAAGACCTACATATACAGAGGTGCTTGGCACGGCTAATTAGTCTTGCCGTGCCTATAATTTCCCGTGTTGTGCCCAAAATTTCCCGTGTTGTGCCCAAAATTTCCCGTGCTGTGCCCAAAATTTCCCGTGCTGTGCCCAAAATGTTACAGTGTAAACGGGGATTTGCTGCTTTTGTTGTCAAAGACTCATTACGGACTGAATAGAATCGACACTCAATGCCGATCACAACGTTCACAAAATCAGGAATATCACAGGAAATAACTAATAGAAAATGTCGAAATATTCAATAAGTATAACGGGAAACACTGCGTATTCAGATCAAATGCAGACTAACATTAGTTCCAAATAGGGAAAACATGAATTCATGATGATTGGAATCACTGTTCGGACTGACACTTATTCATTGTCTTCTTCTGGTTGAAAAATTCTGTTTTGTGAAGAATGTCGTCGTTGTTGAGATCTCCGTCGTATTTGTTTTAACTCTTTCTTTACCTCAATTACCCGGGCATGTGAACTAAACCCTTCATAGAGGACGGACTTTAAAGTCTCCTTGGTAAACTAAGGGTTAAGATCTATACTTGGCGCTACTATTCAGAAAAACATTTCTGAGTCGCATACTCATTCTTGTGCAAGTGTATTATTGAAACCAAAACTGTGCAATCAGCACATTCCATACTAGAAATATGTATACGGACAAAACCCTCGTGTTCCATGAGCATTCAGTCTATTTCTCCGGTATTTCTTCTCCTGTGTACCCATCTCAAGTTGTTGCCGATTTTGTCCCTCGGCTGCGGGTTTTCGCATTTACGCCATCTCGCATTCCCCTCTCGAGATCGCAATCTCAAAAGTGTTCGGTGTTTGTGACAAGAAGAAAAGGGGAAGACGTGTTTAGCTTGCAGAGATATTTCGGCCGCTGGTAACCTGTTTGTCAAATTGATGTCCAAGGTTGAAGTAAACCGAGGAATGTATCGTATTTTTATGGTGAAGTTTATTTTGATTGCGATCTTTTTTACTGTCTTTGTCTAGGAGACCTCTGGGGATGACATAGATACATTGAGACAACTAGAGACTCAAAAGGATCATCTTTTAATTAACTCTTTGATGACTCTTTCTAAAATCGTTCAAGAATGTTCTTTTGTGAAAGCAGGCAAAAGACTGATTACCAATGAAGCATGGGGTGAGAAAATATTGTGCTGACCCAAAATTTTCCTGTTATGAAACATGGCGCAGTCGTGATCTTAGTTTAACTCTTCTTACTCACTTTTTATTGTATTTTAGACTCCATCTTAAATCATTTACACTTTCCTCATACATGGGTCCGTTTGATATCGTCTCGTCTCTTCGGTCTGCTGTTCTCACGATGGTCCCCAGAAGAGCTAATTAAACTATCAAGAGAGAATAATCATCAAGAGTATTTAGCAATTGACTTAAATAAGAAGGTGAAAACTTTGGATTTTGTGTGTATTTTTATACATTATACAGACAAACACGCACGCGTCTACATGCAAGTGTGTGCGTGGGTGCTCTTGCAAACACGCACGCACTCGTACTGGCACATGCGCATGTATATGGATATCTATTTATAAAGTAACGTGACTTGTCCGCGAGCTCTGATTGGTTAATACCCGTGTTTGGATAAGTGTATCCAAACACGGAAAATTTCCCGCCAAAAGTATACTGAAGTTTGTTTTGCACGTTCAGTCTTGTTATTTTATGAACGAAACACATACCGGCTTTTTTGTGTTTGAATACTGTGATTCAAACACATGGTATGTTGCTGGGCTTTCAAAGAGCTTAAAAAACATGTTTATTTTTCCTCGTCACGGCGTTGAAGTGGCTTCTCTTTGTTGACCAGGTTTCGATCTTCTTAAGTTTGGCTCTGATTGAAAGCTGATGATTTTCAGGAGAATTGCTTACTTCATCATTGTGTTTATCAAGTTAACTGCTTTTCGTCTGTGGTTATTTTATAAAAGAAATACCAAATGGATTCCCGTGTTTGGATACAGTGATCCCAACACTTGGGATGTTGCTGGACTTTCGATAAGCTAAAACCACTCGCCCAGCGGCTCGTGTTTTTTTAACGCTTTTCTTAAGTCTCGCAACATCCCACATGTTTGGATCACAGTATCCAAACACGGGAATCCATTTGGTATTTCTTAAATGAATAAGGATGTGAATTCGAGTACACATATTCATGTATTTACACGACCACAACATCATGAACGTGTAAGTGCAAATGCATATGCATATCCACGTGGACGTATTGGTAGGAAGTTTAATCTGGTGATAAAATTCAAGATCAATAGGACGGCGATGCACATTACATATGCTTAATTCGTCAGGCTCGTTTACTCAGAAAGAGGATATCTGGGCCTCAGACAAGGATTCGATTCTGAGTAAACGAATTTCACATACGTCCACGAGTCATCTGCTGTAACATCAAGCTGCCACGAGGACAATACTTGTGCATAACAGTTGGGTCAAACGTATCCTCATGCATATGGACATGCGTGGACTTGGATATGCGCGTACACGTGACAATACTCTTGATCGTGTGTTGTTGCGAGTGGCATGTCCAGCACTTCATCTTCGACAACCTGCTGTGGAGGAGAGGATAGGAGACCACTTCTAACAAGTTATGTATCAACTACTATGCGCCCGTTTTGGACAGAGGTGCGCAACGTTTCTGGTTCTGTGGACCAAATTTGTGGCTTAGGATAGTTGGTGGACCACCCGTTCTTGCATTTGCCTTCCATTTCCTTCCGTAAGGTCGATTGTTCTATTACAAAGATGCTGTTTTTATAACCTAATAACCTTAATAAAGCTTCTAGCTTTGACTTAAGCTAGTTAAGATGCGAGAGTCATTCTTGGAAAAGTTCGATTTTGACCTATATTACCAATAAAGTCTCTGATTTTTAGTGTAGAAAGTATTTATTTCTCAACTTGCAAGTCTCTCTGGGCCGCAGGTTGCGCAAGCCCTGCTTTAGGAGCATTGTTTCACGTTATCACCAAACTCATACGCCCACAATAAATATTTTATATGTTTCGTTGCAGGTCTATGTTTTGTGTGAAGAATTTTTGGATCAGTTAAAGGCTCGAAATCTCGATCAAGAACTTGGTGAACAAGTAAGTTGTTTTACGTTGAAACAAGATTTGTTGTATTTGCACGCAACTGTGTCGTATTTTTTCTAATCTCTATCCGAGACACGCATCTGTCTCCTGTGTAATGTTATACAAAATTGATTCTTTCGAGGCACACGGTCCTTCTTGCTGAAATCTTATAGCGTGCAAATTCTGATAGGATAAGGTAAGATGGAGAAGGTGGAAACATCTTTACGAAAGTGTTCCACCAGATGGCCTTAATTAACTCTTTCCCAGGGCGAACTCTCCCTTTGAACAGTAAAATCGTCTGGCATTAGCCAGAGTAAAATAATACAAATCTTATCCCGCCGGGAAAGAGTTAATCAAATTACTTGGTAGGATTAAAAAGAGTTTTCGTAGTACGGCAGTCTGGTCATTGGTTACAGATGCCCATGAATTTTCGTTAGCAGTTTGTTTAAGGAGTTCTTCTGAATGAGTTACATTTAGGTTTTGTTCCAGGCAGAAGTTTTCGAGTGTTTTTTGAAGGCGGAGACGGAAATATTGTCTATAATAGTCAACCAACATAACTTCATTTTTGTTAACACATCGGATATTTCCTCTTTTCAATGTTTCAGGTCGTAAAGAATCTGTTTTACCTTAGCAAAGTGATTCTGCTGATTAACAAGGAAGGATCCAAGTGCGACAAGTCTCGTATTTCCGAACAGTCATGTCATAGAATCAGTCCTTCTGTCGGTGAAGATCGCGATGTCAGCCTGGACGAGTTATCCCTGCCATGGCTTATAACGAAAGTGTGCAACCTTTCGAAATATGAAGCTTCGCAGACGCCAAAATTGAACCAAAAGGTAGGTTGAAGCTTGCTTACTGGCCTCGGGGAAGGGACTACGAGACAGTTTTAATTTCTCAGAATAATAAACTGTTGACGATTTTACGGCGATTGCCTTTGATTGTACCGCTATTTTTTTCCGAACAAGGTCGAATTTGCCTTCGTTTTTCTGGAGATATGTAACCAAGGATTGTTTTATTTGACAGCTTAAGGGTATACGTCACGTCTTGACTCAGGGAAAATTGATGCATAAGAGTCAGAAAGGGTAGAACCCTTAGCAGGAATAACAATAATGATATTAATAATAATTGTAATAACAATGATAACAGTAATAATGATGATCATGATGATAGAAATGACAAAATCAAATGTATTTACAGTATTTATAGAGGGTGTTAGAGAATTGTGTTAACATTTAATATAATAAACGGGTAGCCCTCATACCGACCAAATACTAATACATTCATACAAAGATCCATACATTAGAATGTTGTTCAAACTAAAGATTAAAATACAATGCAAAACATAATTGAACAGTATACTATAAACCTTTATACCATATAATAATGTACGGCTAAACTGAGATCAAAAACCGTGGAAGCTTTCAAGGTATTGCACTACCACAATACTTACGTTGGGAATGAAAAAGAGCTAGCTGACTGTGCGATAACTTTTTTCAGATAGTACTTCTCTTGAACGAAAGAAAATACGGCTGGCAATTTATTGCTTCGTTTTCGAAATCGGTCGTAAAGTTGCAAGAAAAATTGCAGTGAAAAAAATCGTAACAAAAATAACGAGAGTTGCCCAGATGGAAGTGAAATGGCTGGAGATTTAGAGCAAAATTGTCAAATTGCAGTGAGGTTGGCAATAAAAATTGCCGTAAAATTGCAGCCCACATTGCAGCAGAAAACGTAGGGGTAAACGGGCCTTACTGTTGTCAATGTTTGCTTCATCTCGAATCGTTTCTGATGGTTGCGACACAATTAAAATCATCTAAAAATCAGGCTTTATAGTAATGATTTTAGTTCCCCAAGTCAGCCATGTTCAAAATTTACGTATGATCGAACATCTCGAATTAAAAAAGATTGCCAACGTAAAGTATATTTTTTGTGCCATTTTTTAGCGTCTTTGTGTTTTACGGTGGATTGCCGCTTTTGGAGGCCATTTGGGAAGCAAGGAAGTTCTTCCTTATTTAACTGAAATGCTCAAACCCGTTTATCGCGAACTAGACGGTGGCTCTACATACACTGGTAAGATTGAGTTTCCTTAATTCATGTGCGAATTAAGTTATTCACACGTGTTACAGCGTCAGGTGTACATTCAAATTTGAAGCTTAGGAGAGGAAAGAGTCAAGTTGTTCCCTACCCTCTATGTACCAATGTGTTAACTATTTCTTAGTGAAGGGAAGTATGCCCCTTTGGCCTATATGATCCCTTCCACGATTCAGCCGCGAAAAGAGTATACGGCATACGAAGGACGAAAGACTTAACACGTTTCTGTGTGATCAGATACATTCATTCTCTCAAATAGATTAAAACGTCATGAGTGGAGGTTAAGACAACATTAACCTCAGTTTAACAAAGACGTAAGGTCTGATGGAAGAGTAATTATTATTACTATTTGGCTGCGGTGCTTAACCGTTCTTTAAACAAAATGACTCGCGATGACTGGCTGCCTTGCAGTGCAAAAAGGTTTTCTTACAGGTCTGCAAGTATTGGCGAGGTCTGTTTAGAAAAAAACTGAGTGTAAATACTGTCCCGTACAGACCTCACACTCGGTAATTCGTAATCATTTGCAAATGTGCATTATCCTGAAGCTCAAAAATTAAGGAAATATTTTCCGAACCCTTGACAGGAATCGAACTTTTAACTTTCTGAGTGCCAGTAAAATGCTGTGACTATTGTGGTACATGGACTCAGACGGTAGAGAAAGTTCCGATCAATAACTTCTTGCATTACTTTAAAGTTGGTAATTGCCCTTGTCGTGTTGCTATTTCTCTTGTTGTGGCTGCTGCTGTTGTTGTTCACGATGATGTTCATGTTGTTATTGTTGTTGTTCATCTTGTTTTTGTTGTTGTTGTTCATGATGGTGTTCATATTGTTGTTATTGTTGTTATTGTGAATGTTTGTTGCTGTTGTTTGGGGGAAATGATGATGATGGTGATGATGATGATGGTGATGGTGTTGATGATGATGGTGATGGTGGTGATAGTGGTGATGGTGACGATGATGGCGATGATGATGATGGTGATAATGATGATAATGATGGTGATGATGATGGTGATGATAATGGTGATGGTGATGATGGCGATGGTGATGGCGATGGTGATGGCGATGGTGATGGCGATGGTGATGATGATGATGGTGATGATGATGATGATGATAGTGATGGTGATGATGATGATGATGATGTCGTCATCGTTGTTGTGGTTGAAGATACTACAATGTTTGACGATATCTACGCTACGGTTTTTTTCCCTGTTACTGAACATTTCAGATGAACTTGTGCGCAATTTATCCGAAGAAGTGGCAGAGTTATTTAAGAATCTCGTGGGTCACGAAGCTTTCTCACACGCCTACTCTAACACGAAACAGAGCGCATCGGAAACAAGGGAGAAAAGGAAAATACAGAATGCTTTTGAGGTAAATGCACTAGAGACTTAGGTACTAATATTGCTTACTGACAGAAATGTGCAAACCCGCTTTTTTGATTGGTAGGTTCGTACTGAGAAACACTTTTTTCCGAAACGACCTTGAAGGCGCATAGGATCGTGAAACAAACTCCAACTCGAACTTTAATCCTAACACTAGCCTTAACCCCAAAAAGTTTTGAAAACATGAAGAAGGAAAAAAATCATCGAAAAAATTAAAAATCTTACCACATGAAAAATTCAATCCCAAGACATTCCTCATAATATGTTACTGCCACGTGCATGCTCAACGACCCATCTTAAGGACACCTTCTAAGTACGGAAGTTCAACAGGGCGGATAATTTATTAAGATTCATTTGTTTTTAAGCATTTTTCCTCATAGCGAGGAATCAGTGCAAGGGGCTTATAGCCGGATGTACTAACTTGATAACCCCTGGAGAAGGACAGTGTCTCTACCTGTTGCTGGGAGAGCGAAGCGTTTAAAATTAATTTATCAGTTGTCACGTCAGTTGTCTTGATAAATGCAACTTATGTTGAACCAGTTACGCAGAAAGAAAAAAAAAGAAAAAAGAAAAGGGAAAAAAATCGAAGTACTTAAGAAAAGAAAATTGAGTTTTTCTTATTAGGAAGAACTCTTGAAATGATAAATAAACATCTCCTAAACTTTTTCCATTTCTTATTTCGTTTCTGAGATATTTCGATTCGTTCGATATGTACACAAGATGACCTGAGACGTCGTTTTTTGTCACAGAATTTTGACCAATTGAAAAGTAAGTTATATCTTTGATGTAAGTCAACAGGATCACTAGAAACTTCGCACAGTAATTTAAATCATGAAACGAAAGAGCTCCACATAAAAACATTGTTGTCATAATCATATCTTAGTACCCAGACAGTTCTCTCTCCTTTTGTTTTTAGCCAGTTCATTGGCAGTTTTTCTGTTCATGGCAAGTCAGACATGTTGGCTTTAGCACTTCATACATCCTGTGAAAAATAACTCAATGACTTGCTTCATGATGGCCGGATAATGGAAACTAGCATCTTAGTTTGACGACAAATTTTTAATGAGGAGACGTCCAGCTTTATCATTAATATCTTTGTACAAAGTTTTGAGTAATTTTGCTGAATAATATCTGAGGCCTTACTTACTATTCAATTCGTGGAAATGCTGCATCAACAAAACGACGATACAGATGAGGTCATTTACAAATGAAATAAACTGAAATATCTCGAACGAAGTGAAAATTGGAAAAAACGGAAAGTTTTTCGTTATTTCAAGAGTTCTTTCGAAAAAGACATACTTAATTTCACTTCATAGGCACTTTAACGAATGCTACATGGTGGTATCTTATTTGTTTTGTTTTCGTTTTTATGTAGAAAATGTGCGCTTTTCTTTTAGGCGGTCGCTAATCCCGAAGCTAGTGCTGCTAAAAAAATGAAACGCAACATCTCAAAGAGGGAGAACCGTAAGCGAAAACTAGACTTGAAAAAAGTATCGCGAAAAATCAAGAAAGAGAAAGTTGTTTAGTGGTAAATTAATGTTCTCCGGTATGGCTTTAACCAGGATTTTTAACGCAATGTTACCATAAAAAATCTTAATGTAATGTTACACCACCATAAAGTTATTCGCATCAATACTCAGAATGCATTGTCGATTCATTGGTAGAATTCATTGTCAATTTTTAAATAGGGTAAAGTTAATAAAAGACCTTTTTTCGCCCGCCTCTCGCTTCACGATCAAATTGCTTCCGACCCGTCTGCATACCACATTAGGAACGGAAATATAAAGAGTTGTATGTTGTTGTGACGGATAATAAACCGTTTAAATTACGGAACTGATACATGTTTAGACAGCGAGTTTGTCGTTGCGTTGCTTCTACAGGAATATTATTAACGCATGACCATGGAGGTCATACATGAAAATAGTATACAATATGGGGGTATTAGCACAGTTTCACCACACCTCAAAAAACCATGTACCCCCCTACATGAAAATCACCCTTTTTTAAGGTATTTTTTGATTTTTCAAAAAAAAAAAGTTACAAATTTTTGTCAAAATCTACGAAGGCTCTATTTATGGTGATTAAGGTGGACCATACTGTGGACAAACCCCCATATTGTATACTACTCAAATCCTTATGGTTTTCAACAAGTTATTTTATAAGGTCTTCTTTGGGTACTTTCATATTCCTCTTCTGTTACAGGTATGAATATTTCGTCTTCATAATCTGATGTTGTTGATGTGGATATTACAGATTCAGATTCATAAGATTCATCCGACCCTTCCATCTGTTGTTCAATAAATCTTTCTTTATTTGAAATTCAATAGACAAAAAAGATAGAACTAAACTAAAGAAATTAAATGTAATAGACATTGTTCCATTAGCAATTTCTTCAAATAGTTGCTTAAAAGTTTTATAATCGTCTACATTTTTTAATTTTTCTTTGAGCTTGTTTATTTTCCTATTAATATCTATGAAATTCTCCATTATATATTATCTGATGTTTCATTATCTGGATTATTACGTTCATCTGATTGTTCTGATTTTGGTTTACTTTTATGTTTATAAACATGTTTAGCAGTGGTTATTCCTCCAGATAAAAATCCTAAGAATGGAATATAAGAACTTATTCTTTCAGCAACATTACGGACATCATTTTTTAATAAATCATCTCTTCTTAATTTAGCTGATAATACATCTGAACTTTCTATTGGATCCAAGCCACCTAATGCTTCAGCAAACTTACTTATTAATTGGTCAGTTAGAAATTCATTTGCCTTTTGGGTTCTTTTCCTTTCATATTCATTATATCTTTCTATAACCTTATTACTTGCTTTTTTAGTGGCTTTAACATTTCTATCAATCTGTCCATTTTCTGCTAATTTAATTAATTCTTCCCTTTTCCTTCCAATTTCATCTTGCGGATCAGCTGCACTGTCAACTTCTTCAACTGCGGTTTTCATTTCTTTCACACATTCTTCATTACTTTCTTCCAAAGAATCTTTGCGTTTTCCAGATCGTCTGCTAGGCAGGATTGTACATTAGAGTATATATTATAATCATATGGATATTTTAAATTAATCTCTAATACAGAATATTTATTGTTTTTTACAGTTTTTATAATGTTATTTATTTCTTCCTTACTTACACCATTTAGGTATTCATCAACTATTATTTTCATATAATTTCTATTTGGAATGTAAAAGGTACTCAACCAGCTTACACTGTGTTTATAGTTATTATGCAAAACAGTATTTTTCTCATAAATTGCTCTGGCGTGTCGAGCAAGCAATGAAACGTGTGCAAAAAGCTCGTAAAAATGCATCGTTGCTCATGCAAAGCATTCTTTTCGGTATAAATTTAGCTGCTAATAACAAGTAGAGAAGAAGATGTTTAAAGATATTATGCTACAAGAGCTATCACGGCAAAATGGGTCGAAAACCAGACCTATCACAAAAGGAAAAAGAGTGTGTGACCTGGGAATTGGCAAATGGAAAGTCTACGCTGCAAATAGCCAAAGTTCTGCAGCGAGATCACCGCACAATCAAGAAGATTGTTGAAGCAAGTCACCATGGACGTAAGAAACGTGTACAGCCGAAGTTCAGAAAGCTGACTGAACGCCAACTGCGGCAAATTCATCGCCACGTTGTGAAGACACCATTAGCAACAAGCATGAAAGTATTTAATGCCTGTGATATGCCTAAATTATGCCGTGCTACTCGTTGCAAAGCGTTACGCGAAGTCGCAAGCGTCCGGGAGGCTCCCAAACAACCACCTCGCAACCGGAGACACAAGACAAGAAGAATGGAATGGGCTAAGAAGTACATGAAAGTGGATTTTTCTCGAGTAATATTTACGGATGAATGCCGTGCGACGCTGGATGGACCTGACGGCTGGGCCCGAGGCTGGGTTTCATCGGATCACACTCCCCCCATCCGAATGACATGTCAGCAGGGGGGAGGGGTCATGTTTTAGGCGGCCATCATCGGTGACACACTAATTGGTCCATTTCGAGTTGAAGACGGGGTGAAAATCAATGCCAACACTTACTGTGCCTTCCTTGACAAGCATTTTCGACCTTGGTGGAAGAAACAGCCGCTTAGACTGTGGAAATCACTAATATTTATGCACGACAATGCTCCTGCTCATGCTGCCAGATACACAACTGATTATTTAAGGAAGATTGGCCTTAAAGAAGACAACCTAATGATATGGCCTCCCTGTTCCCCAGACCTCAACCCCATTGAAAATCTGTGGTCGATGGTGAAGAAAGAGGTGTGTGTTGCTGGGAAACAGTACAACTCAACAGATGAGCTTTGGAATGCGATTACGATGGCCGCCAATAATGTTAGCAAAGAATCAATTAAAGTTATGACTAGTTCAGTTGATAACAGACTATTAACTGTTATTCAACGGGACGGAGGTTACATCAACCACTGAGTCAGTTAAATTGTCGTGGTGAGACTTATTTTTGAGTGAATTCACACCTTGAAATTTGTAATCAAATAATGTTATATGGCTTATTACGAGTAGATCAAATAAAACATTGTTTTTTCCTGGAGTGTGTTGTTCGTTTATTTGTCAAATCCATGCGTTTTGATATACACTACTAAACATGCATAATATCTTTAAACACCATATATAACTAAATTTTGGTTCAAAATATAAAATAGCAGCATGCAATAACAAAAACCGTTTTTATTAAAACGTAAACCAGTAACCGGAACTGTAGCCAAACCAACACACATATCAATCAAACCGGCTGAAAAACTGAGAAATTGTTTAATTGCATAATAACTATAAACACAGTGTATGTATCAGTTTGTTGAGAAAGGAATGAGAAGTGGAATAAGTTATTGCTAATAGACATGCAAAAGCAAATAATAAGTAAATGAAAGATTATAATCCAGATCAAGAATCTAGTTATATAATGTATTTGGATGCAAATAATCTGTATGGATGGGCTATGAGTCAGTCACTTCCAACAGATGGATTTAAATGGATAAAACCAGAGAATGTAAAACTTAAAAATTATAATAAAGATTTTAAAAAAAGAATACTTTTAGAAGTAGATCCTGATTATCCTAAAGAACTACATAATACACATAATGATTACCCATTAGCTCCTGAAAAAAGAGCAATAAATAAAGAAGAATTATCTGCATATTGTAAAAGAATTTGAAAAATATATGGAATTTCTTCTGGACAAGTAAGTAAGCTGGTAACCACATTATATAAAAAGAAAAATTATGTGGTGCATTATGAAAATCTAAAATTATATCTTTCCTTAGGAATGAAATTAAAGAAAATTCATCGGGTATTAGAATTCAACCAATCAAAATGGTTAAAACAATATATTGATTTCAACACTCAGAAAAGAACAAATGCAAAGAATGCATTTGAGAAGGATTTCTTTAAACTGATGAATAACTCAGTTTATGGAAAAACAATGGAGAACTTAAGAAAAAGAGTGGATGTTAGATTAATAACAGATGAAAAGATACTTATTAAATGGGTGTCAAAACCAACGTGTGTTAGTAGTAAGATATTTAATAAGAACCTCGTAGCTGTTCATAAAGTGAAAGAGGTTTTTTACATTGAATAGACCAGCTTATGTGGGAATGTGTATTCTGGAATTGTCAAAGACGTTGATGTATGATTTCCATTATAATGTAATAAATAAAAAGTATGGTGAGAAAGCAAAATTACTATTTACTGACACAGATAGTTTGATGTATGAAATAACCACAGAAGACATTTATAAAGACCTGTATGGAACAGAAGAAATGAACAACTTATTTGATGATAGTGAATACTCTGAGGACAATGAATCCTTCTTTAAAGAGAATAAAAAAGTAATTGGAAAGATGAAAGATGAAGCAGGTGGTGTACCAATTGTGGAATTTGTTGGTCTGCGAAGTAAGATGTACAGTTATATAAAGGATAACAATAAAGGTGGTAAGACTGCAAAAGGAATTAAAAAATCCGTCATTGAAAAAGATATTAACCATATTAATTATAAAGAAACACTCTTTTCGAAACAACAAATGCATCATAAGATGAAAACAATAAGAAGTAACTGTCATAAAATAAGTAGTTATGAGATCAATAAAGTTTCACTGTCATGTTTTGATGATAAGCGTTATTTACTGAATGATGGTATTAAAAGTTATGCGTATGGTCATTATAAAATACCTCATAATATATATTAAATAAATTGAGAAATGTAGTGATATCTTCTTTCCATATAATTAAACAAAAAAAGTGTGCCATCCACCCTAGAGTAGTAATATTATTTTTTGTTTTTACTGTATAAATATATCAATAACCCCCCAATTATTAAATATAAATGATCACCGATAAAAATTAAACCTTTACCAGAGGCTTCTTCTATGTCTGTCCATGGTATAACATTTCTTTTTTCCGCAGGAGTTAATGTTTCTCCTTTAATCTTTTTCCGTATAGCTGAACTTTTAATATCCGACTCTCCACGTTTAAGTCCTAAAGACAATCCTGTGATTAAGGTTACTAATGAGACAACTACTGCTGCTGCTATTCCTCCTCGTTTTAAAATTTTCTCTCTCCAGTTTTTTCCAATTATCATAATTATATCGTACGTCATTTATATGCTGCCGAAATTCTTCATTATTTTCTATCACACCATCAATAGTTTTACAATTTCTTACTGGACGGACTTTTACTCTATTTTCATTAGCGTAAGGTTCTCCATAATAGGAACCCTCATAATTTGTTACTAAACCAGAATCGCTTAATGTTTTTCTTATTTCGAAATCTTGAGTTTCTATTAGATACTTAACAAATCTTGGATTACAAACACCTTCGTCTGTCATTAACATAACATCTAAAAAATAACCTATGTTTCTGGCTTCATGTGTTCTTTTTCCGAAATGTCTGTTTAATAGCTCTGATTTTTCATTAACACCAACTTCTTTACCTTTATTCTGCACCCAATTCATACCACTCATCATATCATCTTCATCCAATGCTGTTTCATCCTCTTCATCTTCATCTTCCTCATTTTCTTCATTTCTCCTTTCATTATCTAAATCGTTCAACTCTATATCCATTATATATTACTATATATCTTATCATATTAATAGAATACAATATGGGAGTGTGTCCACAGTATGGTACACCTTAATCACCATAAATAGAGCCTTTGTAGATTTTGACAAAAACCTGTAACTTTTTTTTTGAAAAATCAAAAAATACCTTAAAAAAGGGTGATTTTCATGTAGGGGGGTACATGGTTTTTTTGAGGTGTGGTGAAACTCTGCTAATACCCCCATATTGTATACTACTATTAAAAACTAGAATAGGCATTATTGCCAGATGTGGACAAACATTTGCCCATAAACCCATTGTTGCGAGTACGGTCTAAAGGTACCCTACCTCTGCGTAATAAAATCGTAAACATTACCTTGAGTTGCAGTGGGTTAACCCTCAAAGTAGCTTTTGAGATCTTGCTCCTAAAAATGCAGACGCGTATGCAGTATGCACCTAAGTATGCGTATGGAGGTGCGTCGGAAGCAATTTGATCTTAAAGGGAGTGACGGGTGGAAAAAGATCTTACATTATTACAGGAAATTTACGCTCCATAAAATTAAAGCGAATTCGAAAAATTCACGTCGCGTAAAATTTTCGCAGCGTTAATTTCCGCGACATCGATTAAGAAGAGCGCTAAACATCGCGACCTTAATTTCCATTATAAAGAACGCAAATCCTGAATCCTATCCAGACACAGTTTACACCTAGAGAGCATTTGCTTTTCTTCACTACATTGTCCATTTGACTGTATTCCTTCGAAACGTGTTCCTTTCAACTGTGGCCACGCGTCAACGAAATTAACCCAGAACAAGTAATCTGAATGTTCATTAATGAGTGATGAAAAATATGTGTCCTTTGTCACCAAAGAAAGGGGTTTTTGGAACTAAATCGCGTTAATTTCTTTCATCGTGAAATTTTATCTCCTCTTTTGCGTTAATTTCCTTTATTCAGATGTAGTTTTCCCTTCGATTCGCGTTGATGTATTTAAGTCACGTTCATTTCAAATACCTTAATTAAAACGAGCGTTAATTTACTATAATTAGGTATATTAACCTTCCCCTTTTCAAAATTGACAATGAGGTATGTCGAAAACCGATATCGTACGGAAATGTTAACCGTAGCTTTTTAGTGTTTGCTCCCACACCACTCACACCAGACAATTTTATTCTGCAAAAGGGGGCGTAGGGGGGTCAGTAGGTCAAAACCCATCTCGATCAAACCATCAATCCCCAAAAGGGCCTTTAGAATTTTACTCTTGCATGACGGGGCTCCCTACAGTTTGTATTCGTTACATGCTGTAATTAGTACAGTCATTATTGATGGGCGTTTCCATCTTTAAAACAAAATCAGCATGGATGATACCTAACTGTGAAAGAAGTATCTTATACTTTGACCAAAAACCATTTAGAGTTTGCTCTTGATCAACTGGATGCATGCTGTTGTTCAACTTTACAGAAAAACGTATTTTGAACCCAAGACGGGAATTGAACCCGCAACCTTCAAATGATCGGTGACTATTCAGCTAAAAGCGCTCTAACCGTTTAAACAGACTCAGATGGAGAACTGAGGTGTTAGTTCAACGTGTGGTGCGTCCACATATCGCTCCCACATGCAGTTCGTCTATAACATTCATGTTATTCATTTACATTAACATTTCATGGGTATTAAGTGGGCAGCTCAAATGTCGAACCAACACGTTAGCTGTCCATTCGAGAATTGTTCGCTTAATGGTTAGGGTGTTTCGACGGTCACCAAGTGTTTGTGGGTTTGATGTCCGTCTGGGGTTTACATGGCAGATGAACATCCTTACATCGCATCTAAATAACACCAGGCTCCCATCACATGCAGCTTGTCTATTACATTTATGTCATTCATTATAACATCAGTAACATTTCGTTAACGACACGTTTAAATGAGCTTGAGGAATGTTCCGATGTAGTCTGGGTTGACTGGCAATGAGTCATAAGTAACCAAGACAGAGTTGTCAACTATCTGTCAAGTTTTCCTCAAAAAGAATTGAGTCGACAAAATGATTTTTCAAAACCATATTGTAACGTGTGTTTAATTCCTCTTGAACACGTAAATTCGGGTGAAGGGTTGAGGCGGGGGGATATCGTATTACCTTTGTTGCTAAGACAGGCTTCAATTTATCGCTTGAGTGAATTTTCCCAGAAAGCTGTTGACAGATCTTGGGAGAATTTAGCTTTCTTAATACGCACGCTCTCAAGCTGTTCTTTCAGAAAAACTTCCTGAGTCCCTGACTTGAATCGAACCCGTAACCTTCTAATCGCCGGTGAGACGCTCTAACCATTGAGCTACAAAGACTCAGATGGTGAGCGAAGATTAAATTTGTGTACTGGTTCGTATAGATGGTAGACATATGTACTGCCAGTCTGCTAGTCTCGATATGTCGTCTATTTTTATGTTAATCAATGATGTGTTTGTGGTAGCTTGGTAATTATATTCTTAATATGCACGCTCTCAAGCTGTTCTCTCAGAAAAACTTTCTGAGTCCCTGACGGGAATCGAACCCGTAACCTTCTGATCGCCGGTGAGACGTTCTAACCATTGAGCTATACAAAGCAGTACACAAATTTAACCTTCGCTCAACATCTGAGTCTTTGTAGCTCAATGGTTAGAGCGTCTCACCGGCGATCAGAAGGTTACGGGTTCGATTCCCGTCAGGGACTCAGAAAGTTTTTCTGAGAGAACAGCTTGAGAGCGTGCGTATTAAGAACATAATTACCAAGCTACCACAAACACATCATTGAATTTAGCTTTGTTTACTGAGAAATATTGCGATATAATTGTGTACTCTCTGTTGCACTGCTCACACAAGTCAGATGGTCTGAATACCTAACAGTTGATGATCAGCGATGACGAATCAGAAAACCAATGCTCAAGAACTTGCTTCAAGATATGGGAAAAATGTTGAACTTGGAGTTCAAAATTGAAACAAGAATTAACACCGAAGATCCGAAGAAATGGTTTGGAGAGCCACCGTATTCGAAGAACAAGATAGCCCTTCGCACATCTGAACAAATGAAATGCAGAAGCATTATCGAACTACCACAGTTTGATCCCATTTTCTTTTCACCTAACGAAGTTCGCTGTCGCTTCTATAGATGCAAGGAAACGCGGCGAGATCCTTCAGGCCATTCTGGAGAAGTCAGCAAGAAGGACCTCTACTTGTGTCCAGCTCATCGGGAGAGAATGACGAAGCGTATTGGAAAGCAGTGCGCCGAGCAAAATGTCGAAGTAAATTTTGAAACTTTTACAGCTGAGGACTTCGATGGGTACATATCTCTGATCGGCGTGATGGAACAAACCCATCTGTACTACCTCGGGAACGATCTAGAGATAAGTGAGCCCCTAAAATCAACTCTGAGCGAAATCTTCCTCAACGCGAGAAATTTTTTATTCATTACAAATGCTGTCTTAAATCCTTGTTTCAAAAACCTGGAAAGTAGTCTTCCTGCTATTTTGACCATATTAACATATCTGCTGAATGAAATTCATAATTATGAATATGTTAGAAATCTTCTTTTTCTTCTTCGTAACGTGATGAAGACTACCCTTTATTTCTTTGGTGTTTTATATACCTGGATCTCCTTGCCACTAAGTAATCCTTACGGTTACATTGGTGGCGGTCTTGGCAGTGCTGTGGGTGCGTTGGTAAGTGGTTGGGCGCTTGGTCCAATGTTTGGATTGATTGCTTTAGGTGCTGGGATTGGTCTTTCGTCTGGTGCGCTGATAGGAACAGGGTTTCGTCGCTTGAAACAAGAAGGAGAACCGCTACGAGAATACGACGAGGCTTTTTGGGAATACCTTGAATTCATGGGGAGGGAGGAAGAGAAAACTGGTCTTTCTAGCTCCTTTGAAAATACTTTGAGTGAAACAGACTGGGTGCATGTATATTCAGGTAACGAGCCTTTGTATTATTTCGTTGGCAATTCATTGGGAGACTTTTTTTTTTTCTGTGACACCGCTAATCCTTTGAATTAACGATGGATGTGGAACTGTATGAGCTTTCTTGAACTGTTGCTATATCCTCCATGCTTTTTCTCAGACGTTTGCTTAATACACTTGATCATAGTAATTTGCTATTATTTCAGTCTTTTGGGTGGTAAACCCGTTTTAGACTTGACTGGACATTTGTTATGTTTTGATTGTTCAGTTTTGAAAATTTATCATGTACATTTTGTAAAAGGAAGCTTAGAGAAGGACATGTTCAATAGCAGCACTTTTTGACTTAAATGTGAATTCTCTACTTTTAGACACCAGATATATTTAGACCTTCTTGCACATTTGTAAATATCTGATTTTGCGTATTGGGTTTACTTCTCGTTTGTCGCACGAGAGGTGTTCACTTGAAGCCTATCAGAACCACGAGCAGAAAAGACGATGAAATTCATTTAACCTATAATAAAGAAGGCTTTGCACGCTACAACTTGAAGCGCAATTCAGTTTTTGTGCACTGCAAAAATGCGAGAAAAAAGGCGTCAACTATATGGTTAAGGACGTTGGAAATGGAGGTAGAGCAGTCATTCGTTCGCTGATAAAAAAAAAAAAACCTTTCAAAGCGCGGTGTTTATCGACTGATGTAGTTCTCCGGAAAGATTCCTTGGCCCAGTTGCTCAAAAGGAGATTAGCTGTAACCTAGAATTAGTGAAAAGTTTGCGGACAAATTATAAGCATGCTACTAAAAAAAGTCGGAATTTTCTTTAACAGATTTCGGGTGTGTACAAAAAGGTTTTCAGTTGTGAAATCTTTACTCGATTGTTCACCCAAAATAAACAAAACTAAAACAACATACTAAATTCTAATCGTCCATTAACGTTGATCGTGCTCTGAACAACCGGCCCTACTTGTTGCTAAGGTGCATATCTTGACTTCGGTTGCGAAATACCTTGTCCGTTCCACCTTGCTCAATTCGTTCCACCTTGCTCAATTCGAAGCTTGTGAATGGCGTAATTCATTTAATATCAGAAATATTGTAGACTTATCTGAGGCTTAAGGTGACTCAACCCTCATATTATTACAGCAGAACCCCGCTAATTTGAATTTTGTTTTTTGAACTTCCCGCAATCTCGAACAAAAACCTATTTCTCTTTGACTTGCTTTATTTTGTTTTAGTTCCTTGTTTGCGGTTCCCTCGAACTCCGTTCTATTTCGATTTCTGTTTTTGCATGACTCAAATCAACCCCGGGCTATCTCGAATTCTACTGAATAACTGTAAGTAAGCATTGTCCACCACAGATCAGAAAGTATCACAGCTGGAGGTCCCTTCTGCGTTAAAATCTTTTGCATACAAATCAAGTAAAGATGATACAAGTTCTGGCCGGTAGCTTTGACCAAATTCAGTTCCAGTCAGTGGAAACTGAAATACTTAAAATAAAAATCTAGAAAGCTTGAGTAAGCTTTTCGTTAGCTTTACCCGAATTTACGGCAATAAGATGATAAGCTAGTCCTACTTACAATTCCTGAGAAATTGCGATTCTTTGTTTTGGTTGTCCATCTTTGCGAAAGATCGGGTTTGTCATTCCCTATTCAAAATCTCCACAAACCATCTCTCTCCCCAAAGCCTTACTTTAAATGATCATAAAATGGTAGGACCAAATCTATCCGACATTTCTAATGGAAAAGACATTACTTACCAAGGTAGGAAAATATTAAAAATCCGCTAAGTTTTAAGCTTCGCGTAAAAGCCTGGAATTTTTAAGATTTTTTTGATTGAGCTATTATTTGTAGAATTGTCTATAATATGGATTTACTTTTTTTGGATGAATTAACTTTGACAAATATAAGTATTGGGGTTGAGTCTAGGACAAATAACTACTCTATAATTCTTATACCTCGTTAAATATCTTACTCTATATTTTTATATCACTACTTCGTCCTCGAGCTCTTTGTATTGCGATAGATCTTGCTAATTTTAAATATGTAAATGAATCAAAATTCAGTGGAAAATTTAGACTTTAATTATGTCTGTCGTAGTAAAAGCTCTGTGCAAATACGTATGTCCAAACTTAACGTCTGTTTGTGTCCATCTAAATGAGAAGTCTATCACGGGAAACAGTCCGAATAGAAACTCTACACAGACAAAATCTGTGAAGTGAACGTGTGTCAGAAATCAAAGTCGCCTGCACGAAGTGTTTGATGAAGCACTTTTGTGTCAGAAATATAAGTAAAACCAAATTAAGGTTTATTCAAATCGAAGTCTTCAAATAGAACGTCTATTGGCGTGATATGCTTATATCCATAGAAATAGGTCCAATAACATTTTCCTCTGTTTGTATTGGTTCGCCATATCAAAGACGTTAGCCAATCAGAATAGAATTTGGCAGAGTGTTCTGTTTCCTGTATTTCTGTGATGTGCATATTTATCGCCTAAGTGGTTTTTCCCGAAAACTGTTAACAGATTTTGGGAGCAATTTGTTGTTTTAACTGAGAAGCATTACGATATGATAGTGAATTCTCGTTTACCACGGAATCTCCATCAACTGGTCAATTCTTCAAAATGTCAACGAGTGATTGTCCAGGCGAAAATCGTAACTTTGATATAAATAGCAATGCCCAACAAATTGTGCGAAGTATCGCCATATGTAAACATTAACAAATGGTTAAACAAAGAAGGCTAGAAGAGCTTAAAACATATTTATTGACTAACGTTTCGTCGCTACAAGCAACATCTTCAGAGTGGAGTTAAGGGATTACAACGAGATATATTTATATTAAACTAATAGTATTGAATGACAATTAAGATGACATATTTACAACAGTAACGGAAATTGACAGGAGACAGCAGTAAGGTGATATCAGAAAAGAGAAAGAGGCATAGAACCAATATTCCCGTTAAGAATGGGTTTTAATTTATTAATTAGAAGACTTTCTGTAAGGAGTACTTCAGAAGCAGAAGGCGACGAGAATAATATTTTGAAGTCGGAAAAAGAAATGGGATGGCCGGTTTCAATGTGGCGGGAAAGGATACTAGTGAGAGAGTGATTAACTCTTCTGTTACCTGTGAAGGGTGAGATCCCCACATGATCTGAAATGCGTGTGTGTAACTGTCGGCTAGTTTGGCCAACATACAATGCCTTACAGCATTGACATGTAAATAAATACACCAAATGCGATTTCAAGCCATTAGGGATCCTGTCGATCCAGTTTTTTGGGGGGTTGAATTCCATAAAAAGGAGTGACCTCATTGGTTCAGTCCTAGTCAAATGATTTGAATGACAAAACAATTCGTAACCAGCAAAGACAAATCAGTAAACAGATCTGGGGAGAATTTACATTTTATTACAAAGGAATATTGCGGTATGATTGTGAATTCTCTTTATGTCAGTGCTCTCCAGAAAGTGGTCAATCCAGTTTTTTCTTCGGTAAATTCAGTAAAAGAGAGTGACCACA
This sequence comes from Heliopora coerulea, assembly GCA_030142905.1. NCBI lineage: Eukaryota > Metazoa > Cnidaria > Anthozoa > Scleralcyonacea > Helioporidae > Heliopora > Heliopora coerulea. The sequence goes on along the minus strand of JASJOG010000059.1, from coordinate 1,203,040 downwards.
TCGGCATTCGAAGTCATGGTCACATGCTTTGAATGAAACACTGTTCACGATCAGCAAAGGAAAATCAGAAAACAATGCTCAGGAAAAGACAAATTAAAGAAACAGGGCTCCAGAAGTTCAAAACACGTCTCGATACATCATTGAAATGGGAGGTCACACACGAAAGAATTATTGAGGTGGATGAGAGGAAATTGTTCAAAATGATGCTGAATGAAAATAGCAAGATAGCCCTTCGTACATCTGAACAAATGAAAGACAGAAGCACTATCGAACTGCCACAGTTTGATCCCAATTTCTTTTCACCTTCCAAAGTTCACTGCCGCATCCCTGGATGTCTTGAGAAAAAGCTGCGAGATTCTCCTAATTCTTCGGGAAATATTAGCAAGGAAGGCCTTTACCTGTGCCCAATTCATCGACAAAGGATGATCGACATTGTTGGAAAACAACTAGCCGAGAAAAATGTCGAGGTAAATTTTGAAACGTTTGACGCCGAAGATCTCGATGGGTACACATCTCTGATTGGCATGATGGAACAGGCACATCTGTACTTTCTCAGGAACGATCTTACGACGAGTCAGCCCCTAAAGGCAACTCTTAGCGAACTCTTTCTAAACCTGAGAAACATTTTATTTATTACACATTCTGTCTTAAGCCCAAGTCCTGAAAACTTAGGAAGTGTTCTTCCAGCTATTTTGGCCATATTAACTGATATACTCGAAGAAATTTGGAGTTATGAATATGTTGAGAATCTAGTTTTTCTCCTTCGTAAAGTAATTGAGACTATCCTTAATTCTTTTGGTTTATTATATACCTGGGTGCCCTTGACGCTCGGTAATTCTTACAGTTACATCGGAAGTGGTGTTGGCACAACCTTTGGTGCAATGTTATCTGTTTGGGCTTTTGGTCCAATGGTTGGATTGATTGGTTTAGGAGCTGGAATTGGTCTTGTGTCTGGTGCAGTCATAGGTACAGGGATTTGCAACAAAGAAAAGGAACGAGAAGAACAATCACGTTACCTCGAATTCACAAGGAGAAATCGCGAACAACCTGGTCTCTCCAAATCGGTTAGAGAAACAGATCAAGCCCAGATGAATGTGAATATAGTTCAGTACTGTTTTGAGGGCGATTTTTTGGGAAATCTTTCCGTTCGTGTGTGTTCAATTTAAATTTTAAAAATGAACTGTCAGCACGGAATTAATTAAAAGTTAGAATGTGGGGGTGGGGTAGACGCCTGACCGATTTAACGGGAAATATCGTACTGGGAACCCCTAGGAACTACAGCAGCATTTATAAATTGTTGCTATCCCAAGTGTTTTTTCTCAAAACAATTTCTATTTGGCTTTGCTGCAGTCATTTATTGTTGTTTGAAAAGTGCTTTCACATTGCATAACAATCACGAACCAATGCAGTTAAAGGAGAATACATTATAAGCGGTAAACCACCATAAGTTTTAACTGTACTTTGGTATGTCTAATTAATGCTCAATTTTAAATATTCAGCCTTTACATTATGTAATCAGATGCCGGGTGTTTAAAAGACGATTTTCGATAACCTAGGATTACCAGTTAATTACCAGGGTTTAGTTTAGTGTATTTCGTGGACCTGTCGAGTTCAAATTTCACAGTATAAAACCTTTTCGAATAATTTGAACGTCTATCACAGACAATGTCAAGTTTCTTCAGCAGTATCCTCAGGATTTGTCGACAAAATTTCCTCTAATCCGAGATTCAATTGGTTGTCTTTTGAACAACCGAACCTAGGAGCTTAGAAAACGAAGTATTCAGCTGTATCAACTTTTGATTTAAACGTGTAATTTTGTATTTAAGCTACCGGATCGTGTAACTAAACCTCGTTATCTTTGTAATCATCTTATCTTGCATGTTGGTTCAGTTTTACATTTTCTACTCGTGAAATGTTCTGCTGGAGTCCATTAGAACCAGAACACAGAACAGAGGGTGAAATTGACCTATTGTAAAGTACATTCCCTGTGGACTTAAATATTTTTTATAGTGGACTTCCATGTATAAGTGGATTTAAACATCCACATGTTTGTACTTAGTACTATATATATATATATATATATTATTTCTCCAGTGAATGCTGGCCTGGCACCATGAAACGCAATTGAGTTTTTATGTATTGCAAGAAGGCAATAAAAAATCTGTCAACCTTTTGGTCGGGTATGTCGGAAACGGGGATTAGGAAGCATTCATCGTCCTGATAGCCTGACCTGACAGCCGTAAAGGTTGTGCATCACCCTCAATATCTGTTACATAGATTAAGATGAGGCACTAACTATTAAGAGAGCATCGTTACGCAACGAAACATAAGAGCATCGTGGAAAATGTTATGCATTGACTTTTAATAGAATATCCTTAGGATGTTTTCTTGGTAGTTCAAGGATGACAGATTTTACCTTACGTTCTTTAACGTTTCATTATTGTAATATAAGTGGTTGCAATTCACTTACCATACACGAGAAGGCTTTCTAATATTTGAATTAGTTACAGTGCTAAATTAATGAATTAGTGGCTTAACTAAAGTCTTGTTCCAATTTGTAACATAGCAATCTTGTTTTATTAGTAACATCACTAAAAGTCAATAATGTTTATGCATACTTCAAAAACGTAAGAGGGAAGGAAAACACAAAAAAGTCATGACAGTGACTTTTCTTTAAATATGAAAAAGACGCGGTAGCTCCTCGTTGATTCATGTGACTGAGACAAAATTCATTTTCAAACTTGGTTTTTAAATGAATCTATAAAGGGCTCGTTTTTGAAGCCATTCAACAAACCTCGCATTACTTTCTTGACCGGATATAAAACACAAATGCTTGAGTTTTAAATATTACTAGAACTCTTAAATGTCTTGGTTGATTAAACTCCGGTGGACGGAGTTTAGCCACCAACCAAACGATTTAACTCCTGGTTGGATTTGGTTCTGAGTTATCCTCTTGTGTATCTTGCCACATCATTTTCACTTCCATATACATCAATTTTACCTTCCTTGCTTGCAGAACACATTTTATCTTTTTAAAACAGTATGGTCTCAGATACAGGGTACTACGCTTCGGAAGATTTTAGTCGACAATTCTAATAAAAAGAAAATCTGTACAGCACTGATGACCAAATAAGTGAAAGCAATAGCGATATCTGTTTCAATATGTCTATCACAATCGTCATCCAGGCTTTTTCTGTTGCTGCAGATCTTGAAATGTACCCTATGTAGTTCGTGGCTGCGGCTTTCATGCGTCAAAACATAGGAGGAGTATCTTTTTCCTCCAATTTTTTAAATAGAGTCGAACCTCCATTAAGCGGCCACCCTCTATTAAACGACCATGGGCTGAAGTCCCAAAAATATTACCTATAATTTACTATAAATTGCACCTCTATTAAACGGCCACCTCCATTAAGCAGCTGCGGCCACCTTCGAGCGGTCTTAAACGACGTTTAGCATTACCTGTCACCTCTATCAAACGGTCTGTCTGAAGTATCACAATTGCACGAAGACAAAGATTAATGAAAGAACAATTTGTGATATGAGATAAACATTCATTACGCACTATTATTAAATATTAGTGTTCCCGTTCTACTTTAGCTAACATCATATCCCTCATTCTGTAGCTTTTGTTTCAGCCAACTTATCGAAAAAGCATTTCCTATGAGATGATATTCACGGGGAACTTCCAAACCATATGCACCACCTCTGTTGACTCGCTTGCCCTTGATTACTGCTTTTCCGGAGTTGGTTGTTCGTTTTAGAAACTTTGTGAGCCAAATTGCCATTAGTTTCGGCCCATGTCCAATGACTTGAAAATCCGCACTCATTTCATTCGGATACAAACACACTTTCGAAGACATCTGCTCAAGGTGCTTTACATTTTGAGCTGATTTACGATGCACGACGTTTTTGCGCGAGTATTTAAAAACAACTGCCACAGCATTCGAGTCTACTTTATTATTTGGTTCTCGCATTAAACGATGTTCATCACCGACGTTTGGTTGCAGCAACTGGTGAGTGGAATCCACGAATCATGCAGTACAGAAGATTGGATCTCAGCCGAAATTGATCTTGAAATTTGTGCTGGATACATTGATAATTCTGACCCGAACTGGAGGGAAATAGTTTGCAATGAATTATTAGAAGAAAACCGTGAAGATTCGCCCACTTCGTCAGGTATAGCGCTCTCAGTAAGTGATGATGAATATGACTAGGATTTTAAAGAATCAAAAATCAAGTCATTGACGGAGGCTATTGGTTTAAATAAAAATTGATTTCAAAATTTGAGCTATTTTATAACTTAGATATATATTTATTGGTATAGACATTTGATGCAAATGGACACCTGATTTGAATAAACTTTTTTGAAGGTAACTCGCTACAGTTTGAATTTTCACACGTTGCAATCGTACGCTCTTCATTTACGGGTATTTCCATAAATATAAGGTATTTGACAAACCGGGCAATTATCTTATCGATTGTCGTCACGCTGACAGCAGCTCAGAAAGTTTGGCATACTTTCACGATTAATACAAACAAACCACATTGCCTTCGGTTTTCTTCAGAGAATTTTTGAGAAAATGGAAATAAAGATCGATATTTCACTGAGGAATAACCAGGCAAAATGTTAGGGAAGGAAGTGAAGTTAGGTTTTCAGAAGAACATTTTTTTCGGATGGACGTCATTTTTGGATATATACATTTAGTTCTACAAACGTTTTATTCGGATCAACATTTTATTTGGATTGACATTGGGTTCGGGCAGGCTCAAGATTGACTTTCTATTCGAATAGGCTTTTGTTGAATGGACGTCGGCTTGTGTTTTCGTTGATAGTTTGTTTTTGCGCTGAAAACAAAATGTTGGTCAGTCTACTAGAATATAAGTTCACGAGATGGCGACTGGTTCAGAGTCGGCGGCGCTTGATTCTGATGTCGAGGATTAGCAAACTTTCAATGCTGCTATAAAAGCCGGTGGCGTTGTATGTTCACGGCGTTATCCTCGAAGGTTCGGTGATTGATAAGGCAATTACCTTACTTCCGGATTATTGAAAAATTTGTTGCGTAGTTCGGAACATACAGCGACGTATATTTTTTTCTCAAACAGATTTTGTGTCGATTCGATGAGGTTTTATTTACACAAATTTGAACTTAACTGGTCAACCAAAATATAGAACTAAACAGCAAGTTAACTGGTATTCATGGGTTAGAACTAATAAGCCTTTGAACAGCCGGCCCCTGGCAGTGTCTTGTTATCCTGCGTGGCAACCCTACATTTCACGTGGGGTATGTCATGTTTGTTTTTGGTGGGTTGATTGTTAATGCTGTGGGCACTAATTGCGAGATTGCATGACAGAGGAAACCTTTAAATCATTAACCAACTGAATGTCATTGTCGTGCCGTGACTACAGTGTTATTGTATGAGATGTTGCCTCCAAAACATCATTAAATCAGATACAAAGAATTCAAAATATGGCTGCACGTATGATAGTAAAAGCAACCAAATTTGACAATATCACACTAACTCTGACAAATTTACCATGGAACAGGATCTGTACACATGAGTATTGATGGCCATGCTCGAATACATTTTAAAGAGCACTTTGTAATATAAGTAATATAAACAAAAAAAAAGAAATCGAACAAGAGCAGCAGTTAATAACAACTTCTGTAAACTGGAACTTCAGTGAAGTCAGCGAACAATTTGAACATTGGGGACCTAAATGTGGAATAGCTTAACAACATATTTCGGATAGACTTCATTCTCTTTACAGTTAGGTAAATCAAGCTGTGTCTTTTCCAGTTTTTGAAGAGAATTTGGTACTATGGTGCATATTTATGTAAATCCACAAGTAGTTTAAATCAAGCTGTGCATTCTCCAATGTTCGAAAGGACCTCTGATCTATCTTCAAGCTAGGTTATGTAAATCCACATTTCTTTGGCAGGGTATTCAAACAAATACCAACTGGAATTTGATTTTAATCAATCGAGTGACGTGGTTGCACCTTACGACTTTTGGATGTACTTGAAGCTCTTTGCAATGAAGAGAAAATTTTAATTCAAGGCTGTCTTTTCTAGTCTTCGAAGAGACCTTTAATACTTGGCGGCACGTTCATGTAAATCTGCACTGCTTCTTCGTCCGGGGCTTTAACCAAAAACCATCTGGAATTTGTTCTGTTTTGATCGGATAATGTTCTTTAACCGTACAAGTTTCGGATAGAGTAGATCCTTGCAGATAGGCATCAGATTTTAATCAAATTGAACTTTTCAGTCTTCGAAGAGACCCTTGATACTGGACGCTACGTTTATGTAAATTCGTGTCAATTCTCTTCGCCTTCGGAGCTTCGTCTAAAAACCGGCTGGAGTTTCTTCTGTGATTTGAATCAACTCTAAAGAGAATGAAGTCGATTCGAAATTTTTAAGGTGGAAAGCGCATCATCCAATTTAACAAGAACAAACTCCAGATGGTTTTTGGTCGAAGCTCTGACAAACCCACGTGAATTTTTGTAAACTTGCCATGAGACATCACAGGTCTCTTCCAAGAGTTTAAAAGGTACAACTTGATTGCAACTTTGTACTTGACTGTGAAGAGAATTAGGTCTATCAGAAGTTTACAAGGTGAAATAACATCACCCAGTGAGCTCTAGAACAAACTGCAGAGGGTTTTTGCTCGAGACTCTGACGAACCGACGCTAAATTACATAAACTTTCGGTCAAGCATCAAAGTACCCTCGAAGACAGGTAACTTGATTTCAACTTGTTATACTAGACTGTATGGACAATCAAAATTATCCGAATTTGTAAGGTTGGCTTCATTATACACACAGATAAGAAATATTTAAAGTCCACAAACTTTTGAGCAGCATGCAAAATTATTTTTAATATGTTTCTAGAACTATAATATATCTAGACGTTTCAATAGTACAAACTTATCTTGCTCAGATCAATTTATTTTAACGAATAGTTAAGGTTGACCCTAGGATAAAAAAAAAAACAAAACAAACCTGCTCAATAAATCTTATGACGCGTTAAATATCTCACACTGTTAACAGTACCGAGTCCTCTACGAACATTTAGCTTTACTATGTATCGTGAAAAGGTTTTAAATGTGTAATTATATATAAATTCTGTACAAATTTTGGACTGCAATTGTAAATATCTGTCCAAGTAAAAGACAGTGCAAATTCGTCTATCCCGGTTTAACGTCGACTTAGGTCTAAATAAAGATCCATCTTGGTTTACAGTCTGTACGAATAGGAAGTCTACACGAACTAACTGGAAAGTGTGAAGTGAAATTGTATCAGAAATAAAAAGCGAACCAACTTCAATTCAATTCAAATAGAATATCGACGGAATGAAGGCTTGCATGTAAACAAATGTGGGTCTGCGAAAGGGGGACGTTAAAATTAAAAAAAATATTTGTATAAAATAGCGTCATATCTTGCCGCTGTCGCCGATCCATGCCTAACACTTCTTTACTTTGCTCTCACGGTAGTCCTTTTCTCAATGTTTTTATTTTTTAGCCTTCCTAAAGTCGCCAGGCTGTCAGGGTAAGTTTTAGCAGCGTTTTCATTTTCTTTATTGGCGTGCAGCGTTTCCATTCATTGTCTGCGTGATTCTTTTCGGAAAACTATAAACAAATGTTGGGAGAATTCAACATTTTTTAACAGAGAACTATTGTGACATAATTGCCAATTCTCTTTATCTCGGCACTCATCATAAACTAGTCAGTCCACATTTTTCTTTTAGTGGGCTAAATTTAGTAAAAAGGAGTGAGTATTCAGCTGGACGCAGTCACAGCCGAAGGGTTTGAATAACAAACTAGTCGTGATCAGCAAAGACAAATTAGAAAACCATGCACCACACTGAAGTGAAGAAGTTCGAAACTAATTTCCAAAAATTAGTTAAATTGGAGTCCACACCCAAAGTGGAGAGTATTCCAAAAAATGCGAAGAAATGGTTCGGAGAGGCGCCGTATTCGGAGAACAAGATAAGCCTTCGCACGTTAGCAGAAATGAAATCCAGAAGCACTATCATACTAAAACAGTTTGATCCTAATTTCTTTTCACCTGACGAAGTTTGCTGCCGCATCCCTGGATGTCCTAAGAAAAAGCCGCGACATCCTCCTAATCCTTCGGGTAACATCAGTAAGGAAGACCTTTACTTGTGCCCAACTCATCGGGAAAGGATGATCGGTCTTGCTGGAAAGCAACTGGATGAGAAAAGTGTCGAGAGAAATTTTGAAACGTCTAGTGACAAAGACTTCACTGACTACGTATCTTGGATTGGCATGATGGAACAGGCGCATTTGTACTACCTCGGGGACGATGTAAAGATGAGTAAACCCCTAAAGTCAGCTCTTTGTGAACTGTTCCTTAACGTGAGGAACTTTTTATTCATTACAAATGCTGTCTTAAACCCTATACCCGAAAACCTGGGAGGTATTCTTCCAGCTATTTTGAACATATTAAATAATATAATCAATCAACTTGATAAACCTGAGTTTGTTAAGAATCTAGTTTTTCTCCTTCGTAACGTAATGCAGACCTTCCTCAATTTTTTTGGTATTTTATATACCTGGGTCCCCTTGGAAATGGGAAGTCCTCACAGTTACATTGGTAGTGGTATTGGCAGTGCTGTCGGTGCACTGGCATCTGGTTGGGCCTTTGGTCCAATGGGTGGATTGATTGGTTTAGGAGCTGGAATTGGTCTTGTGTCTGGCGCACTTATAAGTACAGGGATTTACAAGTTAGAAAAAAAACAAACTGAACAACGACAGTATGTTGAGGCACTTCAGACATACAAAGAATTCTTGAGGAGTGAGCTCGAACAAGCTCCTCTGAATGGGATTAATGTAATTCTTTACAGTTTTGTGGCTGATTCTTTGGGAAATTTGTCCATACGTGTCTTGAATTTACGTTTTTTCAATGAAGTGTCCGTGTGGAACAACCAGTTGCGTACCCCTGCTATTTTGCCGCATAACCCCACTATTGTAAAAAGAAACTAGGTCGGATGAGGTTGGGTCTCATTGCCTGTAACTTATCAACGTTCAATATTTTACTAACCAGCAGAGTAATTTTTGCAATATATTTTGCGGACAAGTCAAGCTTTTTCTCGGACTCTCCGTTTAACAGACCGATTTGCCGAAAAGTGTGGGTTTCGTGCCTCCACACCCCCTGCATTGTATACCACTGGGAACTGCACTGATTTATCACTTGTGGCTGTTTGAAAACTGTTCTTTGACTTTGAATAACTATCACGAACTAGTGCAATTAAGGGAGAATTATTTATAAGCGGTAAACATTAACTTTACTTTGGTGTGTTTAATTAATACTCAATTTTAAATTTTCAGCCTTTACATTATGTAATCAGAGGCCGGGTGTTTAAAAGACGATTTTCGAAAACCCAAGATTAGATGGTTTAGTTTAGTGTATTCTTGTTGGCATGTCCAGTTGAAATTTCACAGCATAAAAACAATGTCAAGTTTCTTCAGCAGTATCCTCAGGATTTCACATTTCCTCAAAAATTTCCACTAATCTAAGATTGAACTGATTGTCTTTTGAACAACCGAACCTAGGAGCTTAGAAAACGAAGTGTTCAGTTGTATCAACTTTTGATTTAAACGTGTAATTGTGTCTTTTAGGTACCAGATCATGTAACTATAGACTTTCTCGTACCTTTGTAATAATCTGATATTGCATGGTGGGGCTTTTCCACGTTATTTACCCGAGGAATGTCTAGTTGAAACCATTTGGAACCACAACAAAGGACTAGCAATGAAATTAACCTATAATAAAAAAATATTCCTACTGGACTTGCAAATTTTGTGTAGACTGCAATATATGCTGGCGATTAAATATACGATTAAGTTTTTGCGTATTGCAAGAGGACAAACAAAAAGCTACAATCATATGGTTATGGACGTCGGAAATGGGCGGCAGGAGGCGCAGCCATCCACCTGATGTCAACGACGGAAGGCCATCACTCCCAATGTTTTCGAGTAGCCCGCTAGCAGCAAAACTCGAAAGCAAGTGTTCTGATGAAAAGCTTTCAAAACATTGTGTTAATCGACTGATGTAATAGTAAGCTGGACCAAGATTAATTTTTTGAGTACAAAAAGTTATAGTTAACATTTGCGTAAGAAACCGGTTTTTGGTAGAATTCATTGTCAATTTTTAAATAGGGGAAGGTTAATAAAATGTCTTTCTTCGTTCACCCCTCGCTCCATGATGAAATTGCTTCCGACCCGTTTGCATACCACATTAGGAACGGAAGTATAAAGGGTTGTATGTTGTTGCTACGGATAATAAACCGTGTAAATTACAGAACTGATACGTGTTTATGAAAATTTAAGTTTTAAAAGTGTGATAGCTTGGAGATATCTTGAAATGATAGATGACCGATCGTCAAGTTCTATCCTCAGAAAAAACATGCTTAGACAGCGAGTTTGTCTTTGCGTTGCATCAACAGGAGTATTATTAATGCAGAAACGACCATGGAGTTCATAAATGAAAACTAGAATAGACATTACCTCTTACCTTATGTAAACAGCGAGTATCCTGTTTGGTGCTGCCACCATTGGGAACTACAGCAGGCTTGTTGAATTGTTGCTATCCCTTGTATTTTTTTTTTTTTCAAAAGGTTTTTTAGTTCTATTTTGTAATAGTCATTTATTATTGTTTGAAAAGGTCTTTGATGATGAACAACAATCGTGAACAATTGTAATTAAAGGAGAATAAAGTAAAATCGATAAAACTGCCATAGGTTTTAACTGCAACTCTGTTGTGCGTTATTACTCTTTAAATTTCAACATTTGGCATGCACATTATGTAATCCGGGACTGATCGTTTAAAGTACAATTATGGCTAATCCAGTATTACCAGTTTAATCTACTGTTTAGTTCAGTGTATTTTCGCTGACCAGTCGAGTTCAATTTTCACAACTATAAGACCTTTTTGACTTCGACAATTTCTAGTTTCTTCAGCAGTATTCTGACTTATTGTCCACAAAATTTCCTCCAATCCGCGACTGAACTAATTGCTTTTTGAACAGCCGAGCCCAGGAGCTTATGAAATGACCTATGCAGTTTTTTTGTTTGAGAAACGTGAGAGCTTGGATATATCTTAAGAGAGATGAATGATCGTCATGACTTATATTGCATAAACGTTTGATTCAAACGTGTAATTTTGTATTTTTTGGTGGTGCATATAATTAAACCTTCTGGTACCTTTTTGTAATCGTCTGATTTTACATGTTCAGCTGGAGCCTATTAGAACTGTAATTAAGGACAGACGACGAAATCAACCTGTTATAAAGTGGATTCTTGGTAGACTTAAATATTTTCTGAATCGATTGCAATATATGCTGGCATGACAGCATGAAGCACGATTGTACGAAACACGATGGTAAATTACACCAAGATCAATTTTTTGAAGCACAAAAGGCTATAGTTCACATTTACGTAAGAAATCGGTTTTCAGCATAATGCGTTGTTTATTTTTAACATCGCAATGTTGTATAATTCTTTTTACACCCGCCCCTTACTCAATGTCAAATTACTTCCAAGCATACAAAAGTAGGAACAGAAGTATAAAAGGTAGCATTTCGTTGACGCTGATAATAAACAATATAAATTACGTAAATGGTTTGAACCTGAGAGAACCGTGACATGTTTGTGGAGATTGATCGTCCAGGTTAGTGTAGTCTTGAGAAAGACTGTTGGTGGAAGTGACACTATAGGCGGCACTGGCTCTCATCTTCAGTAAGCACGGTGTTCTATTTGGTTTTGCAATTACTGCGTGTTGGACGGCAGATATTAATCCATTAACCCATTCCTGGTGATGTGCAAGCACATTCCAGTTGAACAAGATCATCCGGCGTTTGACATAACAAAATAGAGAAATATCGCCGGTAATGAAGTAATGCAGTAATGGGTTAATCCCCAAATTTTCCTTTAGGAGTTTAATCCTAATAAACATTTACACCAGACAATTTTATTCTGAAAAAAATGGAAGAAGCATGGCCAGGATTATACATCACGAAGAAAAATTAAAACACGTTCTCTGACCAAAAACTTTATTGTTAAGAGTTTTCGGTTGCCAGACAGCAACCTTCAACAGGTAAACAAAAAGTGAAACAAGATGAATTGACAGGTCTAATATATGAAAAATATATGCTAGATATATATTATCCTTCTTATATTATCCTTCGATCCATTAGACCTGTCGATCCATCTTGTTTCACTTTTCGTTTACCCGTTGAAGGTTGCAGTCTGGTAACTGAAAACACGTAACAATAAATTTTTTTGGTTGGAGAAAGTGTTGTAATTTTTCTTCGTAATTTTATTCTGGTTAACACCAGGCAATTTTATTCTACAAAGGAAGACGTATGGGGTTCAATGGGTTGAAACTCATCTCGATTAACCCATCGTCCCCCAGATCGGCCTTTAGAATTTACTCAGGCTTGAGGTGGCTCCCTACAGTTCCTATTCTTGATATGCTGTAATTAGAACAGCCATTTATGGACATTTCTGTCTTTGAATCAACAAGTTAACTATGTATGAATAATATCCGGCTGTGGAAGAAGTATCATAAATACCTTTCAATTTTGCAGTTGGCCATTGTTATTACGGAACAGTAGGGTGGGAACTTTGGAATATTTGCCCAATTATGCCAACTGAGAACCATTATGATCGGTTTTCACCTGTGAGTTTTTTCTGAAAATTGGTTTTAGGTTGGACATTTTATTGAAGAATAACGTAGCAAAGTATTTAGGTTGGCTGTATGGACAGATTTTTTTGCCACGAAGATGCTTGGTTTTGAAAAATTCTGTATTATAAAAAACTTTGAAAATTCTATGTTGTTAAAAACGCTCTCTGTACTTTATTTACCGAGCTCTAAAGAAATTTACCGAAGCAAACAATCAAAAATTCAGTATTTGCGTTGTCACGGACGGGGAACAGTCGTGATAGAATAATAACACAACAAGATCACTATCTACCCCCAATTAAAAATTACCCCACGGAATCACGTAGACATCAGATATTCTGCTCAGGTGAGGAAGACTTTTGGGTGGAATCTGCATTAGAAAGTCGTTTCACTCATTCAGGCAATCCTGATCAAGTATTTTAGAGCTCTATATTCCATAGTACTTGAACTGATCAAGGGGAGTGGACACAGGTACAATGCGGGGTAAAAAAAATTAGTAACTTCAGTGACTCTAATAGATTCATAAGTATTCCCTATACTTTTTGTTAGAATTCAGTAGATGCAAAACAAGGCCATTAGGTTTAAACACTCTTCGTGGTAATAAACATTTTGTGAGACAGTGAGAACAAAAATTCGTGAATTACGGGGTTTAATGTACCTCGCATGCACCTTGACAGGCCTCTTGGGCAACTCCTTCAAGGCTTTTCCATTGAATACTCAGGGCACTAAATCGCGTAAATGCCTCGCGTTCACTCTCTAATCGTTAAGCAACTGTGGTGCCCAATCGGATTTTGAATTTTGGGAACACAGATGTTGATCTGGATCGGTTTACCCTCTCCTCAAGTGGACCTTGCAATTTTGCATTTTGCACGAAAAAAGTTTAGCCTCGTACCCAGGACCTCCCCACCTGAGGTTAAACACTGGGAATAGTTGATCAATTTTTCAGCATTGGAAATAATAGAAAGGATCTTGTCACGATGTTTCGTAGACACAGCAACTTTCATTGGTGCGTGCCATATTGTATCGAGGCCTTATATGTGATCTAAATTTATGAAACGAAAAGTTCACAATTAACCAAGTGATCTAAATATGCGATGATTTTTGACAACGAATCTTTACACAAATTTTTCCTCCTGAATAAAATTTTATAAATATTGCTGACTAACGTTATTTCCCATTAATCAGTTTTAGAGCAAAGTTTGTTGCACTAAAAGTCTCCTGTTAAATTGTCTTGGAAGGGAAAACCCAGCTCAGCCCCAGGTCTCGGGGACTTTAGCTCGATCGGGTCTCCTGATTTGTTACCAAGCAACCAATCAGAATGCTGGGTTAATGCCGGGGGAATTTACTTTGAGCAAAATAGCCGAGAAAAGAAGAAGAGGTGAAAGAGATCTTAATTTATTGTGTTTTATCTTCTTATCGGCCATTTGGCAGATATTTCTATTTTAAACCGTTGTGAGCACGTGAAAAGGCCTGTGTTTATCAAAATAAAGCTCCAGTTATACCCACTGGCGCAGGTGCTGTTTCTTGAAACTCCTTACTTCAGTGATTGCTCATTTGTTTTGACCGGCAACCGTCGAAGTGAATACTGAACCTTGTTTTATTGTTATCAATGAGAAGTGCTGACGAAATTTTCATGGTTGGATGGATTTAAACGTAAGTCTGCTATTGCATTTTAGTCTGAGTCTAGCGGAGTTACATTAAAGAAAAATGGAAGTTAAATTGGAGTAAATGGCCCCACAGTTTTTTATAGAGAATATCTGTTTGCTTGACCATTATTATCATGAGTTTCACTTTAATTTAATCACTTAAATTTCTTGGATAAACGTTCTTTCAAAAAGTTATCGAAACGCAAGGACTTTTCTTTGACGTCTATAGTAATATTGGTCACTTTCGTTTAATATTTGATAGGTTCAAGACCAAAACGAACGAGTTTGCGAAAACGCAATTTTGGATAGCTTGTTCTACGGATGTGACAACGAAGGAACTGGATTTGTAAAAGTTTCGAAGCTTATCGAGTATTTAAGCCACGCCGTAGCAGGAGAAAATGTGGAAGTAAGTATTTGTTGGTTGTAGCTCAACGTAAAGCTCAAATTTATTAAAATTTCGCTTGACAATTATGTTCAACAGCTTATGAATGTCATATGGCATGACGTGCTTCATTCAGCCCATTCGAATGAAAACAACTATTTGACACGGACGTTTTAGATATTTTTCAAAGTAGGTGGACTCTAACACTAGTTTTAGTCCATGAATAGTGCATGACGTGTGAGTTGCTTTTTTTAAATAATTTAGTTCGCTTATGTTTATCAGACTAGCGATTGGGGACATTTAAATAAACAAGTGGTAATTTTTTTGCTTATCTATACAGCAGTTTGTTTCACTCTCTCCATATAAAAGATATTATCAAAATATTTAGTCTGTGTTATACCAGCTTCGAATTGATTGTTGCTGAATTTCATTTCAAGAAAGAGTTGCATCTGATGCTTTTGTTTTGATTTAATTACGCATTTCAATAATCTTGAGTGGGTGTCAGTAAGTCAGAACTTATTATTCAAATAATGCGGGCTGCAATGACAATAATTTCGGATTGGATATTAGCATTGCAAACGAGAATATCGCATGAGTTGTGACGTAAAAGAACTCAATTTAGCGTGTGGCAGCAGTTGACCAAGGATAAGCCGATATTTTGTAAAAATTCTAAGTTTATTTTGCTGATAGTGAAAGGACCTGGAGAGATTCAACATATTCTAAGCAGTTTACCAAAGGTAATTGAGATTTTATTTCAACAAATTTTGCTTTCAAACAATGTAAATTAACCTATTGTTTTTAAAAATTGAACTAGTGTTTTTATTCTCTATATTTGTTGACAGTTTCTTAAAAAATTTCTGGTGTTTCTTACGTTTTACAAAATGAGTCATTAGGAACAAGATTTGATAATTATTTTTGATGAAATAATCTCAAGATAATGAAGGTGTGTGGGTACATGATTGTTGATATGTTTCTATAATGTGAAAAATGGAATTTTTTATGCAGTTGTATTGCTATGAGAAAAAATATTCCACCTTCACC
The DNA here is from genome assembly GCA_030142905.1 of Heliopora coerulea. Classification (NCBI taxonomy): domain Eukaryota; kingdom Metazoa; phylum Cnidaria; class Anthozoa; order Scleralcyonacea; family Helioporidae; genus Heliopora; species Heliopora coerulea. Next base: position 1,187,268 of record JASJOG010000059.1, on the reverse strand, counting down.
AGATGGAAGTACCCTTTGCATACCACAAATGACAAATATTTATAATTTTTTTAAATAGTCGATGAAGGTTATCTGCTTTGAAGAAAGGTGGCTTGCTTGAAGATGGCTTAACCCATTTACAATCAGGCAAGCCCACTGGTGGCAGAAGATGCCTGATAATGGTCAAGGGGGGGGGGAATTATCACAAAAAAGTAGAACAGGGTGGTACATATCACTGACCTTCTGCCAAAATTGCAGAAGGGTCAAAGAAAGAAATATTTGACAAACACTTTTATGGGTGGTCGGTAACATCTATCACACTCCTTTGAGAATAAAAAATCCTTGACCTGGTGTTTTGCATTGCTATGCAAAGTAAAAGTTAGTTCAATTTACACTTATTTAGTACATGAAGTGCTGTCCCTCATTCTGTGGTTTAGTTGTCTGTGATGCAGCTGCTGATAACTTTTACATGTTGCACACCAGGCATGCTTGTGTTTTTAAGTATTTATTGTGTTAAAGCAAAAGTTATCAAAACAAGACAGGAGGTAATGGAATGAAATGAAGTGTGATGGGATAAAATGAGATGAAATAACATAAAACAAAGCAAAACGAAGAAAAGCTAAGTAAGATGAAATAAAAATGAGATGGGACGATACGAAATGAATTAAAATGAAATTAATAAAGAACAGATAATAGATACATTTAAATAGGATTAGGATGGGATAGCATAGGATAGGATAGGGTAGGATAGGATAGGTTAGAAAAGAACAGAATAGAATAAAATAAAATAGAATAGAATAGAATAGAAAAGAATAGGATAGGATAGGATAGGATAGGATAGACTAGGGCAGGATAGGACAGAATGGGGCAGGATAGGAAAAAATAGTTATGGGTAAGATAGAATAGAACAGAACAGAACAGAACAGAATAGGATAGAATTATTACAGAACAGAATAGAATAAAAGAATAAATTAGAATGGACTGGAATAGAATAGCATTGAGTAGAACAGAACATAATGATATGTGAAAAAAGATAAAGTGAAATCAGGTGAACTTAAATTACTGTTGTAAAGACAACTCCAGTGGCATTACTGAAGGGAGGGCATTGGGGAGACATACCCTCCCAAAAACATGTGTGCTCCAAATAAGCTATGGGTTCAATAGTTGTTATGGACTCCTGCCAACTAAAATCTGTAGATTGCATTGTGCAAAATTGTACAGGACTAGATTATATTTCAGTGAATTCCTTCGTACAGCATAAATGAATAAAATTGATGTTTCTTGCATTGCAGCTATGGTGGTTTCTATTTTTTTCAATAGCATCAGAATCTTAGTACCTCCCAGTTTTTTCTTTTTGATTGGTGTGTTTCCCCAGTCTGAAATGTCTAGCAATGCCACTGGACATCTCTTGCATTCAAGTTAAAAATATATATAAATAAATTGAAATATTTGAGACCCTGGTTATGCCCCTTTGTCTTCAGAAATGTTGTTAATTGCAGAGGTGCATAAGGAACCAAGTCACACCTGTAGGGGTCAAGGGGTGTGCTCCTCCATTTTTGATTGATATAAAGGCTCTAGAACACTATTTCCTATATTTTGAGAGCAATTTTAACAAAATATGTAAAGATCATAAACAGCAATCTTAACAATGCAAGACAGCTCTGTGGTATGCTCAAGAAACATTGATTAAAAATCCAAATCCTGATCAGTAAGTTCTAGTGGCTAACTTCACTCCTAATAATTACAAATATTTACTTCATAGCTGATTTTTTGGCCCAACCTTATCAAGTGCATTGTAAAGAATAGTGACTGTCTTAAATATTGGGGGGCAGGGCCCTCACTTTTATTATTTGGGGATCTGTGCCCACCCACTTCCTATACCTATAGAATGAAGTTAAATTTTATACTTCTTTTTTTTTGTAGTTTGGTGGCAGTTTTGATGAGCTGTCATTATTACTGGACCCAGAAGAGAAGGACGTGCAAATTGATATTGAAACCTATAGGAAAGGAATTGAGGATTGGATTGATGACATCAGATGCCAAAGGTATAAGCTTTGGAGTTGACATTTGACAAACAATAATAAGCCCAGTGAAATAATCACGATGTCCACTTTATTGACAGAAGTACAATAAAACTGTTCTCTTGGGATTGAACATGTGGCCTCAATGCCGTAATAAAGAGAACTGTTTTAGTTAAAACCTATATAGTTTTTGCGGAAGGGGGGGGGGGGCTGTCCGTAATAGCGAGATGTCCGTGTTAACGGGGTGTCCGCAAGGCCAGAGTTGACTGTAGGAGTAGTCCTGAAAAAAGCTGTTTTGGAGAATGATGTTTCAACGGCCTTGACTGTGAAGATGACCACTGGTGAGGCCGTCAAAACGTCAGTGCGTGGTTATACGGGGTGGAGGTGATATGGTACTGGTGCTTGTGTCTTTCACCACTATGACTAGGGTTCGATGCTGGCTCCGTGCGGTTATTTGATTAAAGTTACCTTGGTCACGTGTGAAGAGTGTGAAGTTTGACTCTACCAAGCATCGTAGGTTTTCTCCGGGTACTCTGGTTTCCTCCTGTCGTAATACTGAGGTGTGGCCCTTACTGGACCTCTGGGGAGAACAGCTCAGGTAGCCGATAGGATTATCCAGTACAAATAAAAGTACTTTACTTTAATAAATATAGGTTAGTTACCGAAACTGAGGTAACTACGTTCGCACACACACATTATTGGTCACATGTATTGGTCACATGTGAAAAGTGTTTGTTGCCCTTCCAAAAATTTTCGATGCAATTTCACTTATGAAAATAATATTTCATATGTGAATTGTTTCAATTCCACGTGTGAATGACAATTTTGTATGTGAAATTATTTTTCGCATGTGAATATTCCAATTCGCATGTGAAATACATGTCTTGAGCTCTAACATTTCACATATGAAATTTTGAATTGGTTGAATTCATACGGGAATTTAGGTATTTCATATGTGAAAACATTCCTATTTCATATGTGGAATGAAAATTTCATAAGTGAAAATGTTCCAGTTCCATATGTTTTTCGCATGTGAAGTGACGTGAAATTTTCGTTAGGATGTCCAGTTTGACTCTACGAAGCATCGTAGGTTTTCTCCAGGTACTCCGGTTTCGTCTTGTAGTAACACTGGACCCATGAAGTGTGGTCCTTACTGGATCTCTAGGGAGAACATACTTAGCTAGCTGATAGGGTAATCCAGTATAAATAAATAAAAACACTTTAGTCATCAACAATTTCAGTATTTTATAACTTATATTTATATTCCATTTTAGGAATTATATCTTTTTTTTATCTTAGGTTCTCATATATTATTAATTAATGTAATAGGTTAGTTTTCTACACGAATTACCAAATTACTAATTAATTAATATAATAGCCTAGTTTTTTATCAAATATATTCTATATATGAATTACTAAATTATGTAGTCTAGCTTACATATACTGCAGGTTTAGCTATAGAGGCCTTCCTTAGTAATTAGTTTAACCAAACATATTGTTACTGTAATTAGGCATTAGGAGGCGAAGAGCCACCTGTTGGATGTACTCCTAATAAACCGTTATTATTATTATTATTATTATTATTATTATTAAACTTTTAATTCTTTGTAGCTACGAGAAGGAAATTGTCGCAGTAGAGAATTCAACGTCTCACAATATCAGCAGGGTAAGTGTTGAATAGAATAGTTTTGTCACTCAATTTTTGACATGATATACCCTCCTTTTTATGTACCCTTGTCGCCAATCTTGCACAGGCGACGCAACATTTTTTTCACCGATTTTTTTCAAAGAAAAAATGAGGTGTTTCCCCACAAGACTAATCACTGAATGTGAAAAAAGTGATCTTCAAGGGAACCGGATGTAAATATTCTAACTTTTTACTCGGAAAATGTGCTGTACTCCAGACGTTATCCACTGAGTGATCACGTTGAAATGAAATGACGTTATTTCTGCCAGTTCTGTTTCGCGACTCCAAACCCGGGTTACTCACAAAATAACAAAAGGTTGAAAGGCGATAGTTGGCCAAAAATAATCTCGTTTCCTCGTTTTCAGGCACGGTATGACCTCTTGACTTTTCTTACTTTGTTGTTTTCTTACTTTCTCATTTGGGGTGATGTTCAGCTGGATTTACCTGAACATTGTAACCTTTGAAAAATTGTCCGAGTTTAATTTGACGCGCATTCAAGCCATGCATGCTGTACCCTCGCTTCCCCAACCCCAATACGTAAATTAAATATAAACTAGTAACCAAAAGGAATTTTGACCTACTTTACCTTACCAAATTTTGCCTAAATTACTGCCCATTTTTTGCCCGAGTTTTCTATTTTTTCGCAAACTTTCGAGGAGGGTATCACACCCCAATACCCCCATAATCTACGCCACTGCTTTCACTTGAGAGGCGGCTACTAACTAGAGACCTTAAGGGCTGTTCGCACGTGCAATTTTGTGCCTTGCGATTGACATCATGGAGTATGTGTTTAACTGACGAGCAGTGCCGCCGAGATCTGCAGCGGACCCCGGGGATAGAGGTAGAGGTGTTGGTAGCTCCCCACAGCCGAAAATTAATTTGATTAGCCTCAATAACTGTCGGGCAGAATAAGCTTAGAATCCTTTAATTTTCGGAATTTTTCATTAGACTTTTAGTTTACCAAAAGAATATTCTCGGTAATGGGCTTAATGCCTCGCCGTATGAACTTCAGAAATGAGCAAAACAGTAAAAGCACTTCCAAATTTAAATTAATAAATACAGATAATTACCAAGCTCAAAATTTTATAGTTGGTTTACAAACGTTATATCTAGGTAAGCTAGTACTCCATCACAGACGAATCCATACTGTCCACCCTCTAAAGTGTCATTTTCAGTGAAATCTCGCACGATGATGTCACATAAGTGTAAACGTCATGCAATATAAAATCGTATATCGTTTTGAGTCTGGAACATGGAAGTTAACAAATTGGAATGCGAAAATGGTCATATTTTCTTATTTTACTAAGAACCACTGTTAGCACACGAGCAATAGTTCTTTGTTCCAGTGATAAAAAATCTGAATTCAATACAGTATCTTCCGGGCCCCCTTATTTCTTCCGGCCCTGGGGTCAATTTGATCCCACTACCCCACCCTCTCGGCAGTACTACTAACGAGAGCGTCGAGAACAAACTGCAGCGAATCATAAGCGGATATCTTGCTGCATAGACTGTCACGGGTTTAGTACATACACCAGGATGACAATCACAACGTGCAAACTCTCATGTGCAAACGGTCTTTTACGCAAGGACAGATGGCGACGGTGATAATTAGGCAAAGTAAATTTTAGCATTTTGAAGAAACTAGTACGAATAGATAACTACATATTGGATACTGTACCTGATTCTTCCTTGTTTCCTTTGAGGGTTTTAAAATTCTTTCATCCTGGGCTTTTAAGTCCGAACTCCTATTGTGTGAAAATTTACTCATCAACAAGCTTAAACCTTCGCTTTATCGAAATATTGGTTCAGCACGTCAATTTTATTTTTAGTTGTTTATTTTGATTGGTTATACTATTGGAGTTCTTTAATATGATTGGTTTTACTAGTCATTTAGATTCATGCCAGTAAATATATTTGGATCAATGCGACTTTGTAAATACCTTCTGAAATGTTACCCGTTTATAGCCATAAAACGTTAGATCCAACAAAATTTTTCTATAAGTGCGATGGTAAATAGCTCTTCTCCGTATACTATACTGGACATTAATATTCTTTACATGATTACGATTACCGGCCAGTCATTCTATTGCTTTTATACCTGATGCGTGCTGTTTCGCCTCCAAGAAACTTTTCTACGAGGCCCCGTTCAATGGGTTCACGTCAAACTTGACTGACAGTGTTTGCCACTCCATGAGTTACTGTCGTCATCAACTTGTAAAAATGCTGCGAATGACGCATGAAGAAAGAGAATGGCGTAGTGACATGACCAGAGAGAGTCCTGGGGAACTTGTAGGACCCCAGTTTTACTCGACTGATCACGTCCTAGATATAAAAACTGGACAGTACGTGGATAGTACTGGATAGTACGTGGATAGTACGTGGATAGTACTAGATAGACTGGATAGTACGTGGACAGTGTTGAACAACGTAAAGAATCAAAGATTGGTAACTGACGTGATTGATCTCAAACATTTCTAACGTTTCGAGCAAAGGCCCTTCGTCAAAGAGTGAAACATGTTCTGAAACAGGAATACCACTAGACCAGATTTTTGGGCCTTTGCTCGAAACGTTAGAGTTCTTTGCGATTAATCACGGCAATTACCAACCTTTGAATTTTCTGTGTTGATCACGTTCTTGTTAGAAATATCGCATAAAGCATCCTATAAGACTTTAGAATCAGTCTCAGAGGGTTTAATAAACAAAAATTATCGTCCTGGAGAAAGAGAACGGCGCAGAGGCGTGACCAAGGAGAGTCTTGGGAACGTGTGCGCCAACAGTTTTTCTGGACTGATCACGTTCTGGCCAGAAATATAGCACAAAGCATCATTGGCCGTTTACAAGTGTGATTTGGTAGGTTGCGATTGCCATCCTGGTGTATGCAATAAACCCAGGTCTGTCTATGAAAGAAAGATATCCGCTTATGATTCGCCAGAGTTTGTCCTGGGTAGTCTTATCAGTTTAACACATACTGCAAGATGTCTATCGCAAGAGACAAAATCGCTCGTGTTAACGACCCTTCACAGGCTTCAGAATCAGTCTCAGAGGGCTTGAAATGCAAACATTTTCTACTTGGTTTACCCCCAAGTTACGCCTAGTATTGTCACTCTCGGTATTAATATTGTTGCCCAAAGGGTAAGCCTAGAGTTATATTTGCTGTGAGCCATTAAGCGAGCAACAACACTAATCTTGCAACTGACGTTGGGCTACTGTGTGTATGAATACCAGCAAAATTCTCGATTTGGAGATTTCGATATGTCGGAATAATTTTGAGCTCTTGTAACAGTATGGTCAGCGTCTAACAGTACGCCCCTCATTGCACGCAGAAGCTCAGTTTGTTTGTCAGTGTTAGGTAAGTGTCTTATTATGTCCAACTCAACTTTATTCGTCAATGGAACTATTCATCAAGGTAACGAACGATTTAGTGATATTTCAAGAGGAAGACAGTGTTCTTTGATGAGTTTTTCGGCCTTGTTTGCTCAATCAGTGGCAGTTGGTCCTCAGACGACCCACATAGTCTACCAGATCCTCACACATGGAGACCTCATGTACCTTGAGGCTCTTGAAAACGAACTCATTCCAGACGTAGAGACGTTGTCTCTAATTGACTTGGCTATGGCTACCTCGCAGCATTTCACTTTCTGTAAGAAATAGCTAGTTTTAGTAGTGTTATCTGGCCAAAAATTATCCTTGTTCGGATAAAAAAATTCTGTTAAAAGGATACGCTGTGCTCAATTCAAGAACACCTGTTCATCAAAAATACAGCAGTTGTCGTTCTTGACTTAAGAAGGTCTGTTACTCAAGCTCTCTAATTACTCAACCAGATTACTACCAGCACATGCTCACCAGGCATGTCTAGTTCTCAATCCCTCTATCAAAAATTTGCCTCGGAGCCACCTTGATCCAACGAACTTAAGAGAAGGAACAGCGGCTTACGCAGGATGCGCCTTACATAAAGTACAACCTGACTTGTTTGTGAGTACTAGTGGCGGTCTTAGTTTAGACATGGCTTGTATAGTAGTTGTACCTACTATATGAGCCTCAGGTGTTTTATCCAAGGCTTCTTATGGACACTATTTTGCTGTGGTATAAACGCCTCTAACGATTTGCTGACCGGGTTTGGCAAAAACCTGTTGTTCACTTTGCTTCGTCTGCTACCCATTAATCTCCAAAAACCTCTCAGAAACTTCAAAAACGAACGTGTTGTGCCTTCGGACCGCCGATTTGGACGTGACTCGTTAATAGGATAATAGGGAACATGTGCCCGCATCAATAAAATGGACCTGATAAGAAATACTGATGAGAAATACTGATTACTTTAAGAAGTATAAGAAGAAGACATCTCCAAAAATTCGCATCTTGCAAACCCAAGATATGAGTTAATAAACAAGACGAGAAAACTTTTCAGTTAAGTCTGACACTGACTTTAAAACAGAGTTGAAGTATAACCTGAAACGCTTTCTCATCTTGTTCATTAACTCATATCATGGGTTTGGAAGATACTAATTTTCGGAGTTGTCTTCTTCTACTTCTTAAAATTGTCAAAAATTGAACGATGTCGGTAGCAGTTTCTTGTAGTTCATCTTTGTAAAACGTACCAGAATCAAGTTCGTTTTTCTTCAAATCAGTTCGGAAATTTACCTTCCGAAACTTCGTGGTCTGTACGAAAAACTTATTGCATGGCCAGGCAGCCAATCAGCGCGCGTCGTTTGCGTACAGGCTGGATGACGGGCTCAGCCATATAATAAATGACTTTACCCATCGTAGTTAAGTAGTACAGGTGTTATTCTATTGTGGACTGTCACATTATTAACTTTCCTATCGATGCTGACCATCTGCCCAAGTTCTGCAGCGATCTAGTCGTAGTGCTCTGTTCAAATCTCTCATCATCTGTTCAAATCTCCTCTTATTTTTACTTCTTATGCTTTCTTCAGGACACAACCGAAGACACAGGCTCGCTGAATCGTACGGGAAGTAAAGGTATCCATGTTTGTTTCTATTCTAATGAGTGGGATGTGTTGTGAATCTGTTAGCTGATCTTCTGTAAGTTTAATGAGATACGTCACGGTTTAACATATTCAAAAAGTTTAACTTGAGTCTCGGTTATGAACTATTAGAAAGTTGACAATGGAGTCAAGTTCGCGTTGATGCTGACTAGTTCATTTCTAAAAGGTTCGTGTTCTTTTGGTATCTTCGCTCTCTTTCAAGAAATTTGTCGAACAGAGCGCTCAGAAATATCCGTATGTTTTTATGAATATTCAATAAAGTTTCATGAACCGATTTGCTTATTTCTCTTCATGCTCCTCCAAATGAACCGTTCGTATTCACTTTAGAAAGCAAGAAAGTTTTCGAAATTCATTGGATAGTAAGGTTAGGTTGTAGTTCTACCAAGAATGGAATTTTTTTTTTATGTGCAAACCACTATCTTTCGCGTGCGTTGTCAGAGAATCGCAAAGAAACGTCATGGGGGAAAGAATATTGAATGAAACGTTTCTAATACAACGCGCACTTGAATATGTCTATTGACCCAAGAAAAACTTAGTTATTTGTTCCAGTAAGACTCATTCGTCTATGACGGCATTTGGAAGGGTTTCATTGAAACGCAGATCTATTTACCTATGAGCGTAACGACTGCTATTATTACATGATCGCTCGCATCTTGTGTTTATGTAGTGCTTATTTAAACAGCTCGCTTTTTATATGACAGTTATCAGATCCCTCGTGGCCGAGGCAACTGAAATTTCCACTTAGATTAGACCTCCTGCGATAGTCACATCCTGGAACACTTCTTGTTTTCTTGAGCGTTAGGATCTAAGCTATCTCCATAATATTAGATATACAAAATTACTTAAAAATATGGAAGATGCGCGGTCGGGTAGAATCATAATAACAATAAAGTAAGGCGTTCTCCAAAAGCTCGAATAAAAATATTATGGTCGAAGAACGCTTTACTCTATTGTTATTAACACAAATTACTGTTTCGAAAGCCGAAGTGTTTTCAAGAGAAGCATTAATATTGCGATGACGTGCAGTGCAGGTGGTACTGAAGCAGTGTAAATATATGAAGGTTTCGCACGATTGCCAAGTTTTGAAAATCAGGCTTTCGTTTGTACAGTTTGAAATGGCGTTAAAGCCTGGAAAACCTTGATGTCGTTACATCAATTGTCGAACTTCATCTCTAAAATCACGACTAGTGCCTGTCTAAAATAGAACAATCTTGTGGCGTTAAGCGAAAATAGCTCTGTGAAGCTCATTCGTTTTAGTCTGAGTGAAGCACTAAGTGGGGGTTTGAAAATGTTGCCATGTGAGTAACTTTATCGAATTTCGTGACTACGCTGAAGAGACAGAAGTTGAAGATATGGGAAGATTGCTTGAAGTATTTTAGGAGGATATATTCTGGTGATAAAAGACGCAAACTCCTAATTGAAAATGGAGGGAATTTTAAATGATTACAATTACAACTGTTATATCTCTATCAGTTCCATATAGAGTTTTCGTATATATAGTTATGATCGTATCAAAATCCTCTCTTCATATATAAACATTGCTTTTTCTTAGTTTGTTTCCCAAACATGTTGTTACATGCAGAAACTCTTGTTTCTGCATGGGAATGGGTGCTTGACATGAAAACCAAAAAAAGACCGCAGCGTCTGTTGAAAATATTGTAGAAAAAAACTAAAATAAAAATATCCATCTTGGAACTTGATATTCAAGTAAACACAAAAAAAAAAAGATACAGTAATCTTGGTAATATTTCGACTCCATTGCAGGATAATTATCAGAACGAAACAACAAAATGGTCTTGGAAATGAGTCGAAATGTTACCACGATTACAGTCTTTACAGTCAGATTTCAGTTTAGTTTTTCTAGTATGTTTTCTTAAACTGTCGATTTAACTAGGCGATAAACGACTTCTTTAAACAGCTTCGAGATGTTCTAATATATAACCCAGTTAGTGAGGAGATATTTCAGTTCAACTCACTGCCGGTCCCAAGCCCGGATAAATGGGAAGGGTTGCTGGCAGGTCTAGCTGACCGAGTGTAAAAACATGGCAAATTTAAATAATGAATCTCGAGTCATCGATATATCGCAAAAGGTCTAGGGCGTCCCCAATAGGCGACGCGCTGCAGCATCCCCTGGCTGCAGTTAGAAATCAAAAGGGTCCCGCAGGGGTCACGACTGCGGCTAAAGAAGTTGGATGGACGTAGCGAGAAGTGACTTGGGGGATCTAGGACTAAGAGAAGTGGATGTGCTAGACAGAAATAAATGGAGAAGGAAGATTCGAGCGACCAACCCTGCTATACAGTGGGATTAATAAAGGTCGAAGGAAGAAGAAGAAGAAGAAGAAGAAGAAGAAGAAGAGGAGGAGGAAGAAGAGATGTTCTAATATATCAAGCAAAAAATTCCTTTTGGGGATATATAATGCGCAAAACATGTGCGAATGAGATTTTGACTACGTTTACACTGGAGCAAAAGTCTCCGGCTTCAAAAAGTATTCGGATTCACACCAAAAATGTATTCGAATTTGTTGACCGCTTACACAGAAAAATGTATCCGGGTTAGTTGCATGTTCATGTGAACGTACGCCTGGCATCCCGGTACTGTATGGAAACAGTGCCTTCTTATCTGACAATGGGTTTCAATCCTCTCACATAATTTATAGAGACTACCCCTCGACAACCAAATTTATTACACCTTTTGCAGTTCGTTACCAGAAAATATACTATCATTAACGCCAACCTCAAACTCATTAACCCAAAAATACATTCATTTTATTCAATCGACATTCACTAGCGTAGATACGCAACCATTTGCATCGAAGGGCATTCTATAGCGCCAACGGACGACTATTAACATCATTCTGCTATATATTAGGGATAATAAAATATCCATTAGGCAAGATATTTCCCTTGTGTGATTGAAATTTTATTACCCTTAATGTATAGTAGAATGGTGTTAATGGTCTGCTTAGACTAACTCAATTTGACAAAGAAGCGTCAGGCAAAATTTAACTGATATGAAAGGTTGGTAATTGCCGTGACTGATCTCAAAGAATTCCAGTGTTTCGAGCAAGAGCCTTTCGTCAGAGAAAAATAAAGACGTGTTCTAAAGTAGGAACGGCAACTAGACCAGATTTTATACGAAAAGGAATCATGTCGCCTTTTCGTATTACATGACTCCTTTTCGTATGAAACCTAGTTTAGTTGCCATTCCTTTTTCAGAACACGTTTCTTTCTCTTACGAAGGTCCTTTGCTCGAAACGTTGGAATTCTTTGAGATCAGTCACGCAGTTGCCAACCTTTGAACTTTTTACCTTATTTAACACTGTCTACGCAGTATTCTATTTCTATTTTTATATCATTGATTGTAACTGATATCGTTGTGTTTAACGCTACGTACCGAGTGACGAACAAACCACAAAAGGTGTCATCAAAATCTTACCGGATTTCGTTCCATCTCCCGTTTACATTGGGTTTTGTTTCAAATTCGTACCTCATCACAGTCGAAGTACCAAGATTCACTATAGGATTTACAAGTATTCGAATTCGCAGGCAAAACGGATAGTTTGGTACCGGATTCATGTTTCAAGTGTAAACGCTAACTTGAATTCGGTGCAAAATATATTCGGACTCCTCTCGAATCCGAATATATTAGCTCTAGTGTAAACGCAGCTTTTAAAGACTATCTGAATAGCTCAAGTTTGAGAGACGAGTGCTATTTTAGTTCTTTGAAAAACTGAAGTGTGTGTATTTTGATGTCCTTGAGAAAACGTGCCAATGCTTGTCTAAATCATACAAAATATGTTCGAGACAAATACTGTAATGAGGCACGAGTTTTATCAAGAGCAAAACTGAAGGAATATTATGGATCCTACTGATGCGACGTGTTTTATTTGTTTAAGGTGAACGTTCTATTAATAATAGCTCTGAAAGTGTAGAAGGAGTTGGTGGAGAATCGCCACAGAAACAAGACTGGTAATTATTGAACAATGTCGTGCTCCAATGATGAGAAAGAAAACCAAACACTCGTCTCTTAACTTCGCACTGTCATTTTTGTTTTTATGAAGGGAGCTCGTCACTAAGATTGAAGACCTCCAGCTGAACAACAAGCGACTTGTAGACCATAACGCTGAGCTGAGCTTTCAGGTATTCATAGATGTTTAATCATTAGTGGGAAGAAGGGTGAAAGTGCAACCACCCCTTAACGGCCATGAATCCTAGCGGGTGTGGGGACGTCACCAATGGGGGTGCTGGTGGTACTATGGTAGTGCACGTGTCTCTCGCCACTGTGGCTAGGGTTTGATTCCGGCTCATGCAGTCATCTGATTCAAGTTACCTTGGTCACATGTGAGAAGAATGTTGTCCAGTTTGACTCTACCAAGCATCGCAGGTTTTCTCCGGGTACTCCGGTTTCCTCCTGTTGTAACACTGGGCCCATGAGGGGTGGCCCTTTCTGGACCTCCAGGGAGAACAGCTTAGGTAGCTGATAGGGTTATCCAGTTTAAATAAAAGTACTTTACTTTAATAAGTATAGGTTAGTTACCGAAACTGAGGTAACTAAATTCGCACCGAGTTAATAACCAACGTAGTTATCGAGATTGAGGTAACTAACCTATTTAGTACGTTATAATAGAGGCTTCATACAGAATACAGTAGTGTAGTGCTATTGGATCTGGGTGATTAAAAATAAATTTGAATTTCGTCGTCTTGTTTATTGCTGGGTTGTTGTACAGCGTATCTTTAACTAGGGGTTACTAAGTGATTTGAAGAACCAGGGTTCATCAGAGAAAACCGAGGTGATCATGAACTAATGAACGATAACACCTATGAACAATCCTTGTTAGTTCGTCAATGCTGACTAACACTGGCAAAACGATGACGAACACTATTTTCGCTTCCTCAATGGTGTTCGCCCATCAAAGATTTAGTTCTAAAGGCGCTGTTACACTATGCAACTTGTCTCGCGATGGCTAAATCGGTCACGTTACAGTCGCACGATGAAAGGATATTACACTATGTAATGGTTTGTGCAATTTGTCATGGAACGACGGCCAAAAACTACGAAGACTGAACCAGTCTTACATTTTCGTTGACTCATCGCTATTGTCGTTACGAGACAAGTTGCACGAAAGATGTTACGCTGTGCAATGCCTCAACGTTCGTTTCAGCATTGCTGCAATCATTGCGAAAAGTAGAACTTTGTTCAACTTCGTGCAACGCTTGCAGCAACAAAATGTTGCGAGACTTAGTGATTGCAGGCCGTTACACGATGAAAATTCTCGTGCAATTTGTCTCGCTACAAAATTCCGAGACAAGTTGCACAACAAGTTGCCCTGTGGAACGGCGCCTTAATTCATACCTGATGTTCCCATTAGCTTGCCGGCCCAACTTGGGACATATACTGCAGCTGACCTATACAGCTCTGCTTTTCACGCTCATTTGGGTGGTTTTGACATGAAGAGATCGGCATGATACCACGCCTTGGGAACTGTAAATACCAGGAATTGTATTGTCAAACGATTTCTCATACCTTCGGATTTTCGCAGTCTTTTCTGGGATTATAGTATCTGGGCGTGTTTTTACTTGATTGATCGAGTTTTGAGAGTTGATTGGTCTGGAGGCAGCCAATCCGATCTTGCTACACTGGGGGACAAGATTCGCTGGAGGAAGACTTTGCGTACCGTATTTTTGAAATAAACGCCCCAGTTTGAATAAATGCCTCTACTCAAACAGACACCTAAGCTTGTAAATTTTTAATAGACGGCTCTCTTTGGAGGATGCCTCTTCTCGCCTCTTCTCGAATAAACGCCCCGAAACAATTACAAAGAAAAGCTGTTTAAGGATGAACTCATGAATGAGGAATAGATTCCGACTAAAAGTATACTATTCAATCATGATGTTGTATGTTATTGTTGTAAAACGTATGTTATGTATAAGAAATGTAACATAGAGTACGCGGTCATGTGCCACGTCTTGTGAAAGAAAGTAATGATAGAATTTTCTTTGTTAGAACTTTCTTATGTTTGGCGAATAAACGCCTCTCCCGAGTAAACGCCTCTACTCGAATAAACACGTTTACTCGAATGAACGCCCCTCTAAAAGTGGGAAAATTGAATAAACGCCCAGGGCGCTTATTCGGAAAAATAAGGTAATCCTTCGAGTGTACTGTACGGTGGGAATATCTGGTTATGAATCTAAACTATAGGAATGGATTACACCTGAGTCTGTCAACATTGTCTTCGTAAAACCAAAACGGTGTCTCTTGCAGATGGAGAACACCGAAGAAACAAACGCTCAGTTACTTCAAGAAGTGGAGAAATTGCACAAACAGCTGAGGAGGTATCAGTGGTTTAGACTTTTCTTTTATCTTTTTGCATTTTAATCACCGACAGATTAACGTTTTCTCTCTCTCGTCTTATCGTAGCACAGTTTATATTTTTGGTACCAAGGGAGAACTCTAGAAGAGGACCCCTAGGGAGAACAGCTTAGTTGGCTGATAGGGTTATCCAGTAGAAATAGACACTTTACTTTAACACTTTTCCAACTAGAGGTCTCCCTTGTCGAGTAAAATCATCTGGCATTAGTCAAAGTAAATTAGTAGAGTACTCGTAGTTAGTCGCGAAAGTGTCAAAATTCGTGCTGGTTTGTTTAACCAGTGGTATCCGCATGTCAAGTCTACCCACCGTTTTATTCTTAGCGTTATTCAACGGGATCTTGTGGGTGAGTAGTCGTTCACACGCTCCAAAAGGACATACTGTCTTCTTTGCCGTTTCGTTTTCACGTTGTTTTAGGGTTAGACTCATAGTTAGGTTTACGGTCGGGGTTTGATTTAATCACAGGGTTAGGGTTAGGATTAGGGTAAGGGTGAGGGTTAGACTTATTAAAATGTAGTAAAAAACCTGGTATGAACGTGTAATGATCGACTGCAAACTGGACAGCTACGGACAAGCTAAAATTCAGTTTGCGGATGGTGAAACCTATGCAATTCTTATTTACTTCCAAGGCGATCAGTAAGCATCGTATAAGTAAAATATTTGTTCAAAACTGATCTAAAATATTAAAAATATATCTAATTTTCGGTTCCTACTGTGAACTTTCTTCAGGATTGGCTTTGAGAATTTTAAATCTGATCTCAATTTAAACATTTTGACGAAAGGGTCTACAGAGACTGAAACAACTTTGCGTGATATACATCCTATGCATACCTCGATCATAGAGAGAAATGAAATTAACGATCCCAGACGCTTATTTTTAGAACCATTGCACTCTACGATAGGCAGGAACTCGGTCAACGAGAGAAAAGAATTTCCTAGAGCCTACCTTCCATTGTTAAAGTCTTTGTAGACTCTTTAGTCAAAATGTATCAATTGAGACCAGGTTTAATTCCCACAGGGTCTATCCTGAAGAAGTTTCACAGTAGGAACCGAAAACTAGATATATTTTTAATGTTTTAGATCAGTTTTAAATAAAACTTTTACTTAATTCTTATTTGGATTATAAAAATTGGAAATTTGTATAATGCTAGTTTATATGATTGGAAGTTGAATTTTAAAGACTATTGTCCATCACTTCAGACCGCATAGGCGTGGGAACTGTAGCGGCTGTGGTGGTTTTGGCCGCTATTCTTTTTCACACGGCTATTCATCCCATTAATAATTTGCGTTTAAATTTTTTTGGGAAATTTCCAACATAAAGGCCATTTACACGTGCGATTTTGCACGTTGCGATTTTCATCCTAGTGTAAAATATAAACTCATGGCAGTCTATGCAGCAAGATATCCTCCCATGATTGGCTCCAGTTTGTCCTCGACGCTCTCATCAGTTAAACACATACTCCAAGATGTCAGTCGCAAGGCACAAAATCGGACGTTGCGATTGTCACCCTGGTGCATGTAATAAACTCGTGACAGTCTATGAAGCAAGACATCCGCTGATGATTGGCTCCAGTTTGTCCTCGACACTTTCGTCAGTTAAACACCTACTCCAAGATGTCAGTCTCAAGGCACAAAATCGGACGTGTCAACAGTCTTTTATATAGACGTCTGCACAAACGGCAGTGGCTCGAAAAAAGCTTCAAGTAGCTGTTTTGAATGAGTTGTTTGAGGCTTTGCATGGTAAGAATTGTTCTTTTTATTAGAAGGAGACTTCGTGGGTTACACCATGTGATTTTTATATTTCTGAGATTTCGGGCCGTGAACTCAGGCCGTCATCAGAGACGTTGTGAACGTTTGTTAGCGTTCTCAGAAATATTGACCGAAGTCTCAGAAATATAAAAGTCACATGGTGTAACCCACAAAGTCTACTTCTAATAAAAAGCTGTTATAAATGCCATTGAACTCTCACTATAGACTCGGTTGTGCTACCGGAAATTAAAACCTCACCAGCCAAACTCTCTTCAGTATCCAAAGAGAGAATTCGGAAGGTAAGTCTTCGTGTCGCGCAATTTTCACCCCTCCTTAGCCTACCCACTTGTCAAGTGCTTCCTACGACCGTGGACCGTCCCATGCAATTCTTGTCTGCATAGAAGTAGTCGATATGCTGAGAACATCAGCCAAGGATTGACCTGGTGGAAAGCGTAGCTTTGAAAGCAATATTAATGTCCAGTCCAAAATTCGAAAATTGTGGTGGGCATTAATATTCCTTTCAAAGCTGTGGTTGATACACTGCAAGAAAGACTGTCTAATCTAAGGACCTCGCTAAATCGGGATTTTACTAGCGGGTGTCTGGGGGCATGCTCCCCAGAAGAATTTGAAATCTTGATGTCCTGAAACACCATTTCTAGACATCCCAGACGACAATTTCCGCCAAAAATTTTTGGTCAATTGATCGTTATTTTGCGCTTTTCTTATAGAAAGTACTACTATAATGAAAGGGAAAGTATCGCAATTCCTCAGACTGAGACATGTTGATCGACACGAAGTTCGAGAAAGCGGTTATTAATGAATTATTAAAAGCCAGCTAGACTAATTTATATCCTGTTCATTTCGTCCACCTGTTTTAATTACCACCGGCGCCATTTTTTAGCCGGTCTCCGAAGGATATCTACACTATTAGAATTTGACCGAAATATCTTCCCAGGCTTCTTGCTCCTTGAAGCAGATGTCAAAATCGGTATTTTTCCTGTCGCGACGGCATATGGATTGGGATTCGGGATTTTCAAGCAAAGTCGGGATGGTTGAACAGTCGGTCAGTATACGAAGTCTAGAATTGCTGGTGGAATTTTGAGACAGGCTAAAATTTTCGTTTTCGTGAAACCCGTTATTCCAACTCCTACGGACAAAAATAAATTTACAACGTGCCAAACATAGGTGGTAGAAAAAAAGGCGAAGGGACAAATGTTTCGAAAAATGACTTGGTTAATGAACAAAAATTTTTCATCATAATCTCACACTGCCGAAGTCAACTGAAAAATGTTGACTAGAGCGGGATTTATCCCGAAGGTGCGAGTCCAAATCCCCCTCGAGTCAACATTTTTCAGTTGAATTCGGCAGTGTCAGATTAATACGAAGAATTTCTGTTTAGTGTATCTCTGAGGATGATTCTGAAATAGAATTGAAACACTGCACATCCTCTCATGGATAAGCGTTAAGTTGTCGCGAGAATATCTCGTGCGCTTAAGTTGGATAAAAACTCGCCTCCAATCCCTGTGGACTCGATAGCTCAACAGGTAGGGCGGCGGACCGGTATCCCGAAGGTGTGAGTTCAGATCCCGCTCGAGTCAACGTTCTTCAGTTGACTTCGGCAGTGTCAGATTATCATGAAAAATTTCTGTTCATATATCTCTAAGGATGATTCAGCTGAAATGGAATTGGTTAATGTTTTGGCAGAGGTTGATATTTTGATCGAAATCCCTACATTTAAACACAAACCTTTACCAAGTACATCTAGCAATTTTTATCTCGTTATTTAAACTTTGAGAACTCTTTAAATTAACATTGTATCAATATCCTGTACCTTGACGACGCACTCTTGTCATTAAGCTGTGTTTATGCAGTTATCTCGTTCGAAAGAACAATCTATGCCGTCTTATCGGTGTCTTCAAAATTGACGAAATTCTGCAATTTACATATAAAAAGCTTTCAGATCAAATTGTTGATAACCCTGCACTTAAGTGCAATTATAATGTGGATATTGAACACCAGGTGAAGAGTTGGACTAGAAGTTCTTCTCCGAACGACAAACTCATACGACGTGAGGGTAAGTAGAATAGAACCTCTCCTTTTCTGCGTTTACAATTTGAACCCAGGGCATTCGCGATATGAGCTTTTAGAAGGTATCAACAGTACCTTGAGCTGAAGCTGAAAAAAATGAAGGAAGATAAATCTTTCTTCAACAGCTGCAAGATACATCCTGTTATTCCTCTTATTCTGTACTTCAAACTTGTCAGCTATCGTCTTCGCAATTCTACAGTCCGTCATCAATGTCAAAGAAAGCTTTTACAAGGGAAAATTCAACACAATTCAAGAAATCATCATTCAGAGTCCAAAAAAATCAATACCTGCATTCTTCCGACCTACTGTCGCCTTCTTTTCAGGGCATATATTTTGAGGAACGCGTAACTTAAACGTACGTTTCGGTTCCCCGGCGCTTCAAGGAAAATTTTTCTTCTTCAAAATCCGGTTGGATTGAAGTCCTGGTTTCCGAAAGTGGATTTCGTGGTTTGCAAATTTCGTTGATCATACTCAGTCACCAAGGATTCTGTTCCTCGAAAACAGATTTCATCGAAATCTTTTTACTGGGAAGCTTTATTTCAAAGAAAATGTTTTCTTTATCGAAATCGTGTTGGAGTGTCTTGGCAAAATAAACTTACCAAACTGATGATTAAATAATAGTAATAATAATAATAATAATAGAACTTCTCCAAAAGATGGCATTGCTTGGAACAGCAAGAGTATTGAGAAGGAGCTTGGAAGGCTGAAAAACTCGGAACCTTAGGCTACTGGTTGTGGCCAGTTTTCAGGGGATAATTAAATACTACCGGCATAAGCTGTGAAAGATAAAATAATAATAATAATAATAATAATAATTCCTTTGTTTAGATGTGGGAAACAATCCTCTCTCTTGCCATATTCTGTGCATTCGCTGTTGGTATCCTCTTTGTGGTTTACCATCCTCACTGAACGATTTGCTTAAATAAAAGCACTCCATTATGACAACATTGATATCTTTTGTCCATTTCCGTCTTGTAGCTTCAGCAGTAACTTGACGACTGGGCCTGCCGATCTGCTCCACAGGACACCTGCCGGACGAGAAACTGTCACTTGTCGTTCCAGTCGCATTCACGTCGTTTTCTTCTACATTAATAGTGTTCATAATGTTTCACTCATATGTATGAGGTTGCAATGTACGGGTCATAAGTCAATCCTGAGTTGCGCTACTCTCAGGATAAAGCTTTTACTGACAGGTGTCGCCACTTCCTATCAGGTTTCGTTTGCAACCACATAACGCAGTAGCCATTCACTCCTCGACACGAAAGACATCTTGAATTGCGGGTTGTTTTCTTCGTGGAACCACCACTATATGGGTTGCCAGCCAAGGCTAAAGGGCCCCATCTGCCCAACACAACCACCGGACTACATTTTGTCTGACCTCTAGCCTCCGACCTGTCTCGCTTGGGTGACCCTACAAGGAGCATTTGCTCCCGCCAGAATAGCTCTTGGGTTCATCGAGGTGCACAAGCCTCCCCACCACTGCAAGGTAGTAGTCCAGAGGAGGCTTGGAAGGCTGAAAGGAGCTTGGAAGGCTGAAAAATTCGGAACCTTAGGCTACTGGTTGCGGCGAGTTTTGGGGGATAATTAAATACTACCGGCATAAGCTGTGAAAGATAAAATAATAATAATAATAATAATAATAATAATAATAGTAATATTAATTATTTATTAGACAATATATCCACAAAACGGCTCTTCACCTGTCCACTAACCTAGTATACAATAGATAATGTTTAACAATTAGATTATAGTAATAATTGTATACTAGAATATAAAATAATACACTATAACGTTGGGTACTAAAATGTACTTACTAACTCACTTACTTAATAGTATATAAAATTAAAATAATGGCTACTTAAGACATTCTAATGCTCTAGCATAAATAATGTTTTTGGTGTCTTTACAAACGGTAATAAAGTCTGGGCAACATCTCACATTACTAGGCAATAAATTGAAAAGATGTGAAGTTTGGTCCTGTAGTGTATTACTAAGTATGGTCCTGTAGTGTATTACTCAGATAAGTGGAAGACATTACGTAAGATCCACGATACGTTCTTAAGAAACTTGTTTATCGCAGAAAGCCACGCATATTAAGTAATGGTAAACACTAAAGTTAACTTAAATGGTTTATAAGTTACGACTAAAAGGGATCGTAGAAAATTTTATTGAATTAGTGTTGTTGAAAGTTGCATAGCTATCATGATTGCAAGATTGTTCGCTCGTTGTTTCACTCTCAGGGTACTAGGCCTGTTAATATTTACGGATATATATATGTATATAAGGCAAAAGCAAAACTGTATCATACAAGAAGCACAGTTGACGATTGGTTTGAGAGTGCTCGATACCATGTAGGCAGAGCGAAATAACTTTAATAAAGTTAGAAGAGCGTTTGCTACTCAGAGTTTCACGTGTCTACAACACGATCATCAGGCAACTGACACGTGTTGTAGACACGTAAAACTCTGAGTAGCAAACGCTTTTCTAACTTTATTAAAGTTATTAAATATATATATATATATATATATATATACAGTGGTGCTCAAAAGTCTGAGTCCAGTCAATTCGGTTTGGGCTTTTTTTTTATTTACATTATTTTTCCCCACTATACATTATTTTTTCACGCAATATTGCATGTGCATAAAAGCAGCATGCAAATCAGAATGGAAAGGATTATGTTTAACAACAAGTGAACATCATTGTCAGTTAATATTTTGTGTGTCCACCTTTTGCTTTTAACACTGCTTTAACTCTGCTTGGCATAGAGTGTACAAGTTTTCTGGTTACTTCTGTTTGAAGATTTTTCCAGCATTCATTAAGTACGTCCCATAGGTTGTTCAGACTTGTGGGATTATGTTTTACTTTCTCCCGCTTCAAATGCTCCCATAAATGCTCAATCGGATTTAAATCAGGAGATTGAGGTGGAAAATCCATAACCACCAGATCACCTTTTTGTTCCTTCTTTTTAAAATAATTTTTACACAGATGAGATGCATGTTTTGGATCGTTGTCTTGTTGCAAGACAAAACCACGTCCACATAACTTCATGCCAGATGGTATGGCATGTCCTTGAAGGATGGAATGATACTTCTGTTTCGTGAGAGTGTCTTTAATCCTGTAAAGATCACCAACACCATTATAGCTGAAGCAACCCCAAACCTGAATGCTTCCTCCACCATGCTTCACTGTTGATTTAAGGCAAGAATTTAGAAATCTTTCATTCTTTCTACGTCTGACGTAGGTTCTCCGATTATTTTCGTATATCTCAAATTTAGATTCATCAACAAACAGTACATTTTGCCAATCTTCTTTGGTATAATTGCGATATGTCTTAGCCCATAACCAGCGCTTCCGTTTGTTTTGAGGTCTTAGCAGTGGTTTTGAAACTGCTACTCTTCCGTGTAGACCGCATTTAGCAAGTCTTCTTTGCACTGTTTGTCTGCTTAATGCTTTTTTTCGAGTCGCATTAATTACAGATTGAATGTTCCCAGCCGTTGCTCTTCTGTTGCGTAAGGAGGTTGTCTTCATGTATTGATCTTCCCTTAACGTGGTTACCCTTGGCCTGCCAGATCTTGGTTTGGTAGAATATTTTCCAGTTTCCCGAAACCTTTGCAACGTTCGCTGAACAGCACCCTTTGAGACCTTTATCTTTGCAGCAATTGTGCGCTGTGAATACCCCTCATTGCTCAGTGCGATTATTTGGCCTCTTATCCCTTCACTTAGTTCTTTTGCCATCCTTGTTCCAGATACGGGACGTAGGGACTTGTTGTAGGTTACAGTAGGCATTAAATACCATTAAAATTGAACAAAATGATTGTGGGAGGTAAAAAGTGATGTCAATGCACATAGGGTAAAACAATAAATATATTTCACATTCCATTAGACATTATTTATAGTAAATTGGGAAAAAAAATCTACTGGACTCAGACTTTTGAGCACCACTGTATATATATATATATGTATGTATGTATGCATGTATATATATGTATGTATGTGTATATGTATGTATGTTTGTATGTGCTAAGTAAATAATTAAACAAGCGTGTGGTTATTTGTTTATGCTAGATAACCCTATCAGCTAAAACTAGTAATGCTAAGCTACTGTACTTCGGTCGTCGCTCACTTGCAGTCAAACAAGACGCGAATTACAACAGTGTAGTTTAATTTTGGGTTTAAAGAGTAACGCAAGTTGGGGATTTACATTTTCACTTTGGTCAGTGGTGCCTGGACTAATATGTACCTTTATTTGCTTTATTTGCTTTGTAGTTATCAAAGTTTGGATGAAAAGAACAGAACAATAGAGAAGGAGAATGAGGAGTTGAGACAAGCAGGTTAGATGGAATTCATTCAGGGAAATAAGATGTGTCTTTTCGTCATCTGGGTTGCATACGTGGGTTTTCACACGTTGAATAAATAGATACTGTCCAGTGGATAATATGCTTTTTGTATTCGCGTTGAATATTTATCCTAGGATCTGATCATTTATTATTTTCCTATAGTCACCTAAATTTAACGTTTTGTAAAGAGTTTTGTCTGGCACTGTCGTTTAACGTTTATTTGTTACTTTTTTTTTTATCCTTTCGACATTCAGTTGTGGAGTTGCAAGAAACCAGTAAAAATTTCCAGAATAAGGCAAAGCAGTTGGTATAATAGAGATTCTATTACTTCGTTATGTGTAAATATGTTAATAATAAGTAAAGGTTAATCAGTAGTCACAAGTGTGATAAAGGATTTAACATCGCGAGTGGAGCTTAACCGGTATGAAGAGCCGAAGGCTTCGAGTGGCTGTTCAAGCTTCACCAGTGTTCTTAATTCTTTATCACACGAGTGAACGTTGATTAACCACCTTATTTCATGACTCACCCACAATGGAATAGTTTGGTTTTTTTCCAGTTTAAGGTCGGAGAAACGTTGGTGTTTAGAAATTAAGGTATTCACTCAGTACGCGATACGCGGTTTATCACACTGTTTTCAAAGGAGAGCAGTGTGATAAGTGGTTATCACCCCTCTTTTGAAATGTTATCGCACTCCCGAATACTAATGAATGAAATAAAGGATTTAACCCTTCTGTTTAAGCGATGGATTGTGGGTGTGTCGTGAGATAATATGTGTTATCATCATCATCATTATCATCATTGTCTTTGTCATTATTATTATCATTGTCAATGTCATTATCATTATCTCTATCACTATCATTGTCATTACCATTATCGTTATCGTTACCATTACCATTACCATTATCATCATTATCATTATCATCATTATCATTAACATTATCATTAACATTATTATCATTGTCATTATCGTTATCATTATCATTATCATTGTCATTATCGTTATCATTATCATTGTCATTGTCATTATCGTTATCATTATAATTATCATTGTCATTATCGTTATCATTATAATTGTCATTGTCATTATCGTTATCATTATCATTATCATTGTCATTGTCATTATCGTTATCATTATCATTATCATTGTCATTATCGTTATCATTATCATTGTCATTGTCATTGTCATTGTCATTATCGTTATCATTATCATTGTCATTGTCATTATCGTTATCATTATCATTGTCATTGTCATTGTCATTATCGTTATCATTATCATTGTCATTATCGTTATCATTATCATTATCATATCATTGTCATTGTCATTATCGTTATCATTATCATTATCATTGTCATCATCATCATTATTATCATTTTCATGATCGCTATCATCATTATCATCAGTATCATTATTGTTATCATTACGTTATACTATTACATCATCATTATACGATATTGCTATAATCAGAATTAAATAATTATTATCATTACCTTTGGACCATTTGTTACAGTCGACAATTTGGCCATTTTTGTATAGTCTTATATCCAAATATTTGAGATTTCAATTGTACTGTATATAATGTTCACCTCTGTTAATTTTATCGCCGTTATGATGTTGCGAGTGTAGCGAAACGTTTGTAAAATTGTCCAGGAAATATTTACAATGTTGTCTTGTTTTTATAAAACTTCATTGGAACGTTTTGAGCTGGGTTCTTTATCTTACTTTTATTATCATTATTATCACTCTTCATCCGCCTCATTATTAAAGTATTATTATTACTAACTCCAAGATCATCATCATTATCTTCATCATGTATATTACTATCGTGATCATAATTATCATAATCATTATTGTTATCATTATATAATTAATATTCTTGTTATTAGCATATATACGTATCAGCGTTCAAACAAGTTCAAACATTCTTTAGGAAAGGGACAAATTGACATTATGTGGATTCCACGAGGACCTACAGGCAAAAGTGAGTGCTTAAAGTCATAAATGACATAAAAAGTTAACAGATACAGAGGAAGTGGTAATTCGCCATTATAAGAAAGAGTTGTGGGCTGGTGACGATGTAGGAAAGTTTGAGTTCTTGGGATTGTCAGGGTAAATAGATTTTACACATGCAAGCACAACCCTTTCGTGTCTAATTTTGTCCAATTTTGTTCTTTGTTCTCTTTTCTTATTTTTGGTGTGTTATTTGCCAACTTGTCTTGTTGTAATTTGTAGTTGCAACATTGAAATAAAAGCCCAGCTCAAAATTCTCACGGAAAGAGACATCTCACAACAATAGAGCAGAACCAGTGCAAGCATGAGTAAGTATATGTTTTACTGACGTTCCGTCGCTAGTCGCGCGACATCTTCAGAGTAGAAATGAATACGGGGAGTTAGCGTATTAAATTATGTTTACATGACACAGGATAACACAAAGCTAATGAGAACACTATGTAAATATAATTTAACATGCTAACTCCTATACCATGTACATATAAATTAATATGCCAACTCCTTGTATTCATTCCTACCCTGAAGATGTCGCCCGACTAGCGACGAAACGTCAGTAAAATATATACTTATCATGTTTACACTGGTTCTACTCTATTGTTCAGAGATGGCTCTTTCCGTGAGAATTTTGAGCTCGGCTTTTACTTTCATATCGCGACTTCACTTTCCGCCCGGTAAATCGCTGGTGACTATTTAATCTGTAGTTTTATTACAACGGTATGCAGGAGAGAAACTTATAAAACTCGTAAATATTTCATGAGGAAAAAACAAAAGAATTTTAAAGTTTAATCAGTTGTTGTAAATGTACTACAACCACTAGTGGTTGTATTACACTGCTTTTCATGAACTTTTCGTACCATTTTCTCGGCTAAAATCGTTGGAATCTTCACCATATTTGACTAACTCGAACGTTTCCATGTTTTCGTTTCATTAGTTGTTTACAACATTCGCGTCCGTGTTGTATTGAATATACACTGGCAGTCAAAATGAACTGCTCACTTGTGGTGCAGATAGTAACGTGGTTTGCGGCCGTTGGGACCAGCCTCTCTCAGTCTTCTTCAGGTAGTGGAAGTAGAGATACTCTCACTATGTTCAATCTGCATCTCTGCTTTATTCTCCAGTGCAGTCTTATAGGGATTTGACTTGCTTTTTCTCTTTAACATAAATCTTTAACTCTTCCAGACTTCTCTGGCTACAGCCCACTCGATCAGCAATCTCCCATTTTGAGTAACTTTCCCTCCATTTTCAAGGCTGATCCTTTGCTTTAGACCCATGATTTTGCATGTTGCTCGGAATTCTTGCTTTACCATCAATTAAAAGTAATCTGCAGAACCAGGAATACATCTAGACTTTCCCATAAGAAAATGCTTAAAGTGACTGGAGCTCTATCAAAAATTGTGGGAGATACGTTAAAATTATCTGAAATTGACTGTTTTGGCATAGGAGTGAGCAAAAGCCATTGCTGCAACCCTTCATTACCCAAGAAGTGGAGCTTGAGCAGTTCTTTATTGACTGCCAGTGTACAACCAGTCGCCTTCTGCTTGTGATTGTATTTTCAATACAACTCGGCTGCTCATGCCGTAAACATTACCAAAAAAAACGTTTCTGTCCTTCAAACGATCCCAAGAAAGCTGGTGTTCTTTCCTTGTCAACAACCTTCAATTCGTTTTGTTAATGGCGACTGGACAATCTATAGGGTAGAGGACGTGATGTGTTGATCATATTGTAATCATCCCATCTTTGTAGCTTTCCGCAGCTAACAGCAAACTGGAAAGTCTTTCAAACGACCACAAGAGCGTCTGCTTGGCGTATAATGAAGAAAAGGTAAAAACAAACCTCTTCTTTTTTTTTTAACTTTTAGTATGATTACAAAGGTGACTATCGACATTCCCGCGTGGTGATTGGCCAGAAAATTACGTCATAAATTTCGATAATCACCTCCAGGTGAATATAACAGTAAAGGCTCAGAAGCAAGATGGCGGCTACCTTCGTAAATATGACCGAAGAGATTTTAAAAGTGCTAGTTCACTGCTTTCTTTCAAATAATCATCTGTGTAATTATGCTAAAAGAATTATTCGCTTCAGGCTCAGTGAATATTGTTGAATAATCCCCTTGACTTCGTCCCGGAGATTATTCAACAATATTTACAGCGCTTTCGGCGAATAATTTTCAAATATTTACTTATAATATTCATCAACAATTCATGAAGAAAAGCGGAAGAATTTAAGTTCATTACAAAGAGAACGATGCGCGCAGTGGTCCTTTACCTTGCATGTCCGCCGTAGCAGTGTCCTCGCAGTAATCGCGATCTTTTTCTATCTTAGCAAAAACTGATTGAACTCGAAGAACTGCGGGGCGTAAAAGAGGAAATTGATAAGGTACGGTCACCACTGGGTAATAAAGCAAACAGAGAACGTTTGATATAAATAAGATTGAAATTTATGCACCGGGGCTCAGAGCGGCCACTCTTTAGAGCTACGTGGACAAATTGCGTCCCGTAAACTATAATGATTATACAGCTACCCTGAAGCTGCTACGTGTTATTTTTGATTTCCAATAAAAGATCGCTATCCCATATTAACAGATCCAAACAGAGTTTCGCAGAGTTAATGCCGTCTTTATTTGCCTTTGTTTTGGAAAGAAATTTCTTTTTTAAGGTAGCTCGATGCAGTTTCTTTAAAAGTTGAATAGTACACATTCAACCTGAAATATTTGTGAACAGATATTTTTGAGAAAATGAAACATAATGTAACAAGAAGAACACATCATTAGCGTCAAAGAATGTTACCAAGAAAAATTATAAACACGCTACTCTTGCAACAAAGGCAAGGCGTTCCGAAATGGCACCTAATTACCATTCAAGATAGTTTGACATTTTTACCCTGGCTAACGCCAGACTCTTACCCAGGCTAACGCCAGACGATTTTACTAGTCAAGAGAAGAGCTCCAGCAGTGAAAGTTTTATAACCATCTCAATTGAGTCTCTCACGGTGGCATAGGACTTCTATTATTTTACTCTGGCTGACGACAGACGATTTCACTCGTCAAGGGGAAAGCCCTGACGGGAAAGAGTTAAAAACTATTTCCCTAAACCTTTACGGTCCATACCTGACTTTGGTATTTTACTCTGGCTAACGCCAGACTATTTTCAGCAGTGAAAGAGTTAACTCGTGAAAGAGCACGGTGGTCCCAGTTAACGTCTGTGCAATGAGTAGGCAGATTTTCCAAACATTCTATAATCCCACTTTTTGAAAAGGGAGAGTCATGTTTTTTGACTTCTTATTAAGAATGGGTGAATGGTAATTGTTTTGTAGTAATGGTGTTGCAAATATTTTCCGCAGGAATCCATCCACACTCGCGAGTACTTGACAAGCGTGATTTCTGACTTATCCGCACAGAAAGAGGTATGACACACTTCAGGATATTTGTCGATTATTCAGGATATATACCCTGCAGGTGAATAGTGGTTCTTCTTGCGCAATCTGATTGGTTCCCCGATCTCCAACGGCGTAGTTTGAACTGGGCCTAGGGGCCGTTTCATACGTCTCACTATCGTCGCATTTAATTCAGACCAATTTAATTCAGTCGATTTAATGCGACGGTTGTGCGACGTATGAAACGAATTAAATTCGTGTGAAGAATTACATTCGTCAGAGACGTTTTATCGGTCATGATCAGGCGGATACAACGTCTAAAATGCGTGTTGTTTTCAGACGACTTCGTAACGCCGCATCGACTTAAATGCATAAATTATTATAATGTACGTTCTTTTTAGTCCATGATCAAATGTTGTGTTCTTTGTCATGAGCATTGGTTGTTCTTATTAAATTGTTGGGAAATGATTAAATTCGTCGTCTGAAACGAACACGCATTTACGTCAACTAATTGACGAAGTTAATGTGCATTAAATTCGTCTGAATTAAATGCGAAACTGTGCGACGTATGAAACAGCCCTAAACTGCTTTCCTCGAAGTGACGTTTGGGCCATTTGAATCGAAGGAGGTCAAAACCCATAAGAAGGAGTTTCGATTATACTGGTGCACAGATCTAGACTAACCAACCTAGATCCATACGTATTAACATCAGGAGCGAAGGAAGCAATTGATAAGTGGATAGACCAAGAAGTCTAAAAACTGCGCGACACGGCTTCTTCTTTCCGAATTCTCTCTTTGGATACTGGAAAGTGTGTGGCTGGTTTTGGTTGGTGAGGTTTCCCTAGTAGAACAATCGATTTCCAGAAGCACTTAGCAATTACTGAATGACTGATGTACGACACAACATGGAAAGGATTTCATGTTTTCGACGAAAATGTTAGCCTATAGTATGAGTTTAATCGCATTTAAAACAGCCACTTACTGGTTTCGAACTCCATATAATGTTGGCAATTGCTCAACAATTTTACAAATTCAAATTTTTAAGGCAAGGTGATGGATAGCTATGCGAAAAAGTGTAGCGGCTAAAACCGCTACAGCCGCTACAGTTCCTACACCCTTGAACATAACAAAGAATTTAAATAAAGTAAATGATTTGAACCCGGGAGAATCGGTTCATGTTAGTGATGGTAGATTGTCCAGGTTAGTGTAGTCTTGAGAGAGAGTATTGGTGACTGACGTTTCGACGGCCTCAGCGGCGGTCATCTTCAGAGTGGAAAGAAGAGGGGAGAAGATTTCGAATGGGTGAGATTTCGGGGGTGAGATTTCGACTCTGAAGATGACCGCCGCTGAGGCCGTCGAAACGTCAGTCACCAACAGTCTTTCTCAAGACTATACTAACATGGATGATCTACCATCACCAACATGTATATAAATTTAAATGTTTAAGTACATAAATTTTTATCATTTTTATCTTCTAATTTTTTGTAATGTAATATATTTTTTAAAGTCATTTCTTATCAGTCAATTTGGTAGGTAAAAGGTATATATCTGGTTAAAATTACATTTCTTCGTACGTTAGGCGTTACAAATGGAGAAGAATAAAATGGAGGCAGAGCTGTTTCAAGTTCGCGAGGATTTGAGTCGATTTATGGGCCGCAATAGCTGCCCTTTAACACCTACGAAATATACCGTGTACGCTACCCCTTCAAGATCTCTTACGACTGTCAGCTCATTGCACCAAGAAATCCAGGAACTTTCTGTAAGTATATAATTATAGTTTGTTTTTTAACGGTTGTAGAATAAATTGGACATTAACGTTGATTAGGATGGTTAACATAATTAGGATGATTATCATGATTAGGATGATTAACATGATTAGGATGATTAATGTGATTAGGATGATTAACATGATTAGGATGATTAACATGATTAGGATGATTAACATAATTAGCATGATCAACATAATAACATGATTAACATAATTAGCATGATTAACATGATTAGCATGACCACATTGCGAAAATCGATTCGAAAAAGTGACTTCATTTGAGCGGCATTTGAACTTACACTTTCGGATTTGTGGACCGCAGTTCTGCTCGTCGGGCACACTGCAAAATATTAAAATCTTGGGTAGATATTTTTTCTAGTTTTAAGATTAATTTCCTGGCTTTCAGAAATAAATTCCTGATAAGGAAAGCCATGTGGATTTTTTTCTTCATTAAAGCAATTTAAGAAAATATATCTTGATTCAAGAATATTTTTCCTAATACGCACGCTCTCAAGCTGTTCTCGCAGAAAAACTTTCTGAGTCCCTGACGGGAATCGAACCCGTAACCTTCTGATCGCCGGTGAGACGCTCTAACTATTGAGCTACAAACACTCAGATGGTGAGCGAAGGTTAAATTTATGTACTGGTTCGTATAGATCAGAAGGTTATGGGTTCGATTCCCGTCAGGGACTCAGAAAGTTTTTCTGTGAGAACAGCTTGAGAGCGTGCGTATTAAGAATATAATAACCAAGCTTTCACAATTACATCATTGAATATTTTTCCTGTCTAGTCTAGATATATTTTCTTAATTCAAGACAAAATGTCTTCTTTTAAGAATTTTTTCTTATCAAGATAGCTTATTCAGAAAAATTATCCTGTCCATGGGACAAGATGACATTTCTTAATTTAAGAAATATGGTCTTAAAGCCATTTTTTCTTAAAATAAGAATTTTATTTTTTAGCAGTGCAGAAGTGTGTTAAAGGAGACTGTGTTTTATTTTGAGCGTGCGAAGGCGTACGCAAGGGAAGGCCAAAACGAGGTCACAATTCAGAAACTAGAGCTCGTTCATATCAATTATTAAGGCCCACAAACTACTAAGGGAGCGATTATGGTCTGAAATGCGGTGATTAAGATTCCCAAGTTACGGTTGGACTGGCATCCCAAGTAGAAAAGTTATGACACAAAGTCAATGATTACATTCTTCAAGGACGATGGTTGGACCAGCAAATCCAGTATTCCTCCCTGGATGCATAGATAAATCATACTGAATGTACTGGGGAGTCTGCTTTGCCAATAGTGTTTCAGAATTTTCCTTTGGTGCTGTACTTCTGAAAACATAACATTACACCTGTGAGTATTTCAGGTCAGTTCATTGTTTGCTGACTTGCTTAGTGAACTTCCCACCAAGTTTAGATAAGACACTATATAAAGATATATCGGTTTAATCATCCTAATGTAAAGTGGGCTGTCGGTTTTTGAATTTTTTATTCGTATTCATTGAAAAGAAAACAATTTCTCACGTTGTAACGGAGCCTTGGATGCTGCATAGCAACATGGTGCTTTCATGGTGAACCATAATTCTACATTACGTTTTGAAAATGGACATTATCATGCAACTGGAAGGTGAAGATACTCTTCATTTGCAATTTAAAGTATTGATGCGAACCGAAAATTTGCCATGCGAGCAGGGATGAAAAACTGTCTTTCGTCGAAACAAGCTGATTTAGGTACTTAAGAGATTCATATCATTTCATTTGTAGTGCGACGATTGCCTTCCTTCGCCTCTCGTTGGCTACTCCAGTTTTCTTAATGAAAGCTATGAAAGCGATGTGTTCGAAAGTCCTGTTAAATCCAGAAGTCGGACGTCTCCACTCTCGCTTGCTTCTCTTGACTTGTCCATTAGTTCATCGATCAGTTCTCCGAGGTCTAATGACATCCTTGCTGCAGTCAATCAAGTGGTACGTTTGTATACTTACAACACTTAATTGATGACCTTCATCAGCATTCAAATCTCACATGTGACTTTAACTTTCATTGACAAATCTTACATTTCATATGTTGAAAATGTTTCGATTCCGTATGTGAAATGAAAATTTCACATGTGACTTTAACTTTTATTGACAAATCTTACATTTCATATGTTGAAAATGTTTCAATTCCGTATGTGAAATGAAAATTTCACATGTGACTTTAACTTTTATTGACAAATCTTACATTTCATATGTGAAACACGTGTTTCGAAATGCAACATTTCACGTGTGAAATTTTGAAATTAGTCATTTCATACATGAAATGAGTATTTCGTATGTGAAGACGTTCAGATTTCATGTGAAATGAAAATTTCATAGATGACATTAAGTTTCATAAGTGAATCTTACATTTCATATGTGAAACACGTGTTTCGAACCCCAGCATTTTCTATATGAAATTTTGAACCAAATCATTTTACATACGAAATAGTTATTTCACATGTGAAAACGTTCCGATTCATATGTGAGATGGAAATATCACATGTGAAAGTGACCCAATTCCATATGTTTTCGCATACTAAATTGCTACAAGTCGTTCTCACATAAACGCAGCAACCGTGATTTTCACTTCAGGCTGTGGATTTCCGCGAAAAAAAGGAGAAAGCCTTGCATGCCATTTCAGAGCTGGTCAAACTCGACAAAACTCGAGAAACCAAGGAAATAAGAGAGGTAATATCGAGTAAAATTACTTATTAGTGATCTGCTGATTGTGAGGACACAAAGCGTAAAGGAGGGACTTTAACGGTTCTAGTTCTCAGACCTAAGAAGAGATGAGAGGTAAAGTTGACATGAGGGTCTTAGTCATAGGGATAAGGAGGGACTTTGGTAGTTTTTGAGGGATAAGGAGGGACTTCAATGGTTTTAGTTCTCAGACAATAGAAGTGATAGGAGGTAAAGTTGACACGAGGTTCTTGGTTATAGGGATGAGAAGGGACTTTGATAGTTTTAATTCTCTGACCATAGAAGTGGTAGAAGGTATAGTAGACAAGAGATCCTTAGTTACAGGAATAGAGAGAGACTTTGATAGTTCTAGTTCTCAGACAATAGATATGGTGGGAGGTGTAGTTTACATGAGGTTTTAGTTGTAGGGATAAGAGTCGAGCTACGGTTTTGATAAGAGTTATAGCATGATGTGAGAACAGAAAAGAGGAAGACTCCGGAGAAAGGTATGGCCGTCAACCAAGATATGTTATCAGTGACTTTGTTCAATATTTCGTCTTTAGTGTCTTCAAAGTGAACTCGAGAGAGAAATGGAGTTTTTCGCTGAAAAGGTCTGGCTACTTTCGCTGGCAAGAAAAGCATCTGAGAAAAGGTTTGCTAAAAGCTTTAAGTTAGTAACTATGATGATGACTATGGGATGATATAAACGGTAATGATAATGATTATGACGATGACAATTATTGTGCTTATCATTTTTCTTACATCCGAATTACCTTCACCTTTAAGTTTGGTAATAACCAAAACATCTCTAAATTTTTTTGCTTTCTATATGCTGCCAAGGCTTATCCCGAAATATTTCTTTCGTGTCATCCAAAGCACGCAAGATTGGCCAGATAGAATCAAAAATATTCCTTATTCCTGATACATATACATACATAAATATATGCATGTCAGTATGTATGCATGCATGCATGCATGTATGTATATATGTATGTATGTATGTATGTATGTATGTGTGTATGTATCGCTTGCTTTCCATTTTCTTCGTAATCTTCATTTTAGTGTTTTGTCTCAACGAGTGCTCGATTCATTCCGTCACGTTGTGAACTGCAGTTAAAAGATCTTATTTCACTGTTCTGAATCAATGGTTTTATTACTTAGACGTGAGATAGCATGTCAAAAACTTTCTAATAAAATTGTGAATGATCCGAATCACAAGCTTGCTAGTTTGTTACCACCAAGGCGTTATATTCAATACGACTTTAGATCCCCATGCATATTAGAGGAGGTTACAACCAAAACCAATAGATTTTTAAACACTTTTATTCCTTCGTCTGTTAAAATTTTTAATCAAAATTGTAAATAATAGTTTTTTAAAAAAATTTTTTTTTTTTTTCCTTTTTTTTCTTTTTTTCCTCTTTAGTACTATCATTCTTGTATTGTAATTACATAATTCACGCAATTCAGCTTTTTGAGCTGCGACGTGCTTTTAATAAAGTATCTATCTATCTATCTATCTATCTATCTATCTATCTATCTATCTATCTATCTATTACGTTTTTGTTGTTAGGGTTTCTAAGCTACTGGCTTCAATTGGAATACTGAGAGGTACTATGGCCGATCGAATTTGCATCGGCAGGAGTTTAATTTTATATTTGAATAATTTTGTTCCTTGTCAAAGATTTTAAAGGATTTTTGTACCTCAAAAACTTTAGAGGAAAATAAGCAACTTTCAGAAGAACGGGATAGAGCTCTTCAGAAAATTGGCAATCTTTCGTTAGGAAGTGATGGTTTGGAAACAAGGTAGGCCATGCTTAAGATTAGCGTAAAGTTTGATCGTCCGTGAGGGAGATCGAGAAAAAACTATAAGAAGTTCCGACGTGCGACAGAGTGTGTCGGATGTTGTTGTGATGGAGGAAAAGGAATGAGAGGGGAAGAAAGAGGGGAGAAGGAGAAAAGGTGAAAGGGATTGATTGATTGAATGATCGACTGATGGATTTGTTGACAGAACAAGTTGGCGAGCAAACGAGTGATTGATTGGTTGATTAATTGATTGATTGATTGATTGATTTATTGACTGTTTGATTGATCGAGTTATTGGTTGACTGATTGAATGATCTATTGATTGATTGATTGATTGATTGATTGATTGAATGAGTGAGTGAGTGAGTGAATGATTGAGAAATTGATTGATTGATCGGCCAATCGATTGATTGATTGATTTAAAGAAAGGCGGTAGGAAAGGAGGGAAAGAGAAGGAGAGGTTAAGGAAAGGATGGAGGGAAGGATACAAGACAGAAGGGACAGAAGGAGAGAGCTAGGGATTAAGGAAGAGGAGAAAGGAGTATGGGAAGGATGAAGGAAAGGAAGGAAGGAAGGAAGGAAGGAAGGAAGGAAGGAAGGAAGGAAGGAAGGAAGGAAGAAGGGAAGTGCTGAGAGAAGCAAGGTAGGAAGGTGGGGGAGAAGGATTGGTATAGAGGTTTTTAAGAAACGTAGCAGGTTAGTGAAGGAGGGAAGGATGGTGGGAAGGAAGAGAGAGAGAATGAGTGGAAACGTGATGTAAGGAGGATGGGCTGGGTTAAAAAATAGAATACACATTTTACTGGACAAATGGGCGTTGGGGTTTAATGGGTGAATAAACAAGTTTGCTTTTTTTTCAAATGCAAAGGGAAAATGCTGCTCTTACTTATCTGTGTGTATTTAAGAATTGTTTTTGTGCACAAAGATGAACAAACATTCTGACTTGTTTGATAGAAGTTCATTGTTACCGTTTTGAACTTGCTGTTTTGTTTGAAAGAGTTGACGATCTAACGGCTGAACTCGAAACGACTTTGGAAAAAGTGGAAATGTTGGAGAAACGTTGTGCTGAGTTGGAAAATGAGGTATGAACAATGATTGTTAATTGATGATCATTAACTTTGCATTCCTTAATTGGAATTTTCGTTATGATTTTAATTAGACCAGTGAAGCCAAAAATGAACTACAGAGTATTAAGTAAGTACATAAATTTTCCCCTGAGATGTAGTTATTATGCAACAGTTATAACTGTGGGTATCATAACACTTTTGTTACTGATTTCTTTACTGAAACTTCATATGTGATTTCACAGTTTAAAGACATATTGAAGTGGAACGTTTTCACATGTGAAATACCTTATTCATTTGTTAAATGACTTGGTTCAAGCTTTCAAGCTTTGAAATACTGGTACATGAAACATTTGTTTGATGGGTGAAGTGGAAGATTCTTATATGAAAATTGATTTTACACATGAAATTTTCATTACGCGTATAGAATTGAAACATTTTCGCATATGAAATACTATAGTCATCTGTGAAAAGACATATGAAATTTTCATTAGAGTTGTAGCTATTTTATGACATAATATGAGGGTATTAAGATGTCATGTTACTCCTCTGTGTATAATTCCCGTGTATCTAGTACCATATAATCCGTTGTTCTTGTATAGGAAAAAAGCGATAACCGTTTAAGGGATACCCTGGGCTGCAAAACAACCATGAATTGTTCCCTTCAACCTCAACATGTCACATCTTTAAAGTTTTATGTGATGTGGTATTTTGAACCATTTCTCAACTGCCAGCAATATACCCTTGAAATGAAATGAACGAAACACAAAAATGTTCCAGTTCAGTGCGTGAGAAATATTTTTCATGCATGGATCGAAATATGAACATATTGTGAGTTGGTGTATAAATTAAACCAATAAGATCGTAGATCATATTTGGCCCTCCTTGCAAGCTGAAACATTTTATTGGTTTTGAAAATTTTGAGTGATCCATATTTAAATTTTTTGTTACAGATTAAAGAATGAGACCCTTGCGTCGTCTATTGAAGTTGAGGTAATGGTGTTTAATTTATTGGAAATGATTAATACTGTCTATGCTCGATTTTAAGTATTCAAGAACGTAAAATTATAATATAATTCGATCATAAAACCTTCCTCCACCGAAGGTATCATGTAATCACGAAAATGTTTAAAAACCGTTATTTTTATCAAAAATTTTCGTGATTCACTTATATATATATATATATATATATATATATATATGGATGAACGTAGTGAGAAGAGACTTGGGGGATCTAGGACTAAGAGAAGTGGATGTGCTAGACAGAAATAAATGGAGAAGGAAGACTCGAGCGGCCGACTCTGCTATACAGTGGGATTAATAAAGGTCAAAGGAAGAAGAAGAAGATATATATATATATATATATATATATATATATATGTATGCAGAATGAACAAACATATATACGCTCCCACTTTTCGATGTTGTTGAGCACTCTATGGATATATAAGGATAACCGATAGCGTTAAGCAATGCCCACCGCATGAGTAGCGATTTGAGCTGCACTGATGAGCCGTGGTACAGCGAAACGTACGTCTGCAGATTGAACATATATACATATATATACAATACAATCAGTTTCTATATTGACTTTATGTAGAGTGCTCAATATCTTGTAAGATAGAGCAGATAAATGAAATAAACTTAAAATTCTGGGTTGTTACTCAGAGTTTCACGTCTCTTTGGACGATCATCAGGCAACTGTCAGTTGCCTGATGATCGTCCAAAGAGACGTGAAACTCTGAGTAACAACCCAGAATTTTAAGCTTATTCATTTCATATATATATATGTATATGTATATATATATATATATATATATGTATATATATAATATTTAAAAACCGAGCAGGAGTGCTTTATCGAGATTTAAAACACGAGGCAATAGCCGAGTGTTTTAGACCCGGTAAAGCACGTATTATGAGTTTTTTAAATGTCTTATGAAATTCATCACCTAATACGTTAATTCGCGAAGAAAGTTTGGAAATTTATCGTTCGTAAGCCGAAAAAACTGAACTTCTTCTTCACATATAAAGGCACATGTATCTTTATCAAATATATAGATCCAACATGGTTATAATTTTCTTTTGTATTTTCCTCATGAATTCTTAATGAATTATATATATTATAATCAGAGTAAACTTCATCACTTGCTTCCACAACGCAGTCCACAAAATCGTAATTTGAGACACCAGCGTACATTTAGAGCTACCTTTAAAACAAATAGATTTCGTGACACCTTTATTACTTCTAACGCTTTAAAAATGTAACCTTTTAGTGGGTTTCTGTTTGTCCTTTTATTTGGTGGTTGGTGTTTTTATTCTTATTTTTATTTGTAAATAATTCTGTAATTCAATCTTTCGATTGTAAAAGAATTATAATTAAACTATGTATGTATGTATGTATGTATGTATGTATGTATCTATCTATCTATCTATCTATCTATCTATCTATCTATCTATCTATCTATATATATTTGTAAAATTCGACTTTTGACCTCCCCAGCCGGAAGGTCAAAAGTTGTATTTTCGCAACAGGTTCCGGTTGGATCTTAAAAGTCGAGGTATCTAGGCACTAGAGATATTCCTTTATCAGAATTATTAGCTTACAATCAGCAGTCGAGTGTAAATGCCGTAATGAAAGTATATATATACATATATATGTGTGTAAATATATATATATATGTGTGTGTATGTATGCGTGTATGTATATATATGCATATGCATATGTATATATATATATGTATATGTATATTCGACATCATACATCTTTATAGTACTGTTTTAACAACTTTCTATTTTCAGAGGAACGCTCGACAGGAAGCTGAGAAAAAGCTCCAGGAAGTGGAGAAGTATAAGAGCATTTATAATCACTAATATATCATAATAATACTATACACAGATTAACTGTTATTTATTATAATATATCATCGTTAATCTGTATATAAAGATTTTAAAACACTTTCATTCTGATTTTATGTAGGTTACGCAGTGATCTAGAGAAAGAACGTGAGAGAACATTAGGTATACTTCTTTTCATTAGAAGTAGATTTTGTATGTTACACCATGTGTTTTTTATATTTCTGAGCACGGTTTTCAAATATATTGATACGATGGTGACTGGTAATTTACGATAAAGTAAGAGAAAATGAAATAAACGCACTAAAAAGGTGTACAACACAGTTACCAAGATTTAGATACTGCTGGACCGTTTAGTTCTAAA
Organism: Heliopora coerulea; assembly: GCA_030142905.1. Taxonomy (NCBI): domain Eukaryota; kingdom Metazoa; phylum Cnidaria; class Anthozoa; order Scleralcyonacea; family Helioporidae; genus Heliopora; species Heliopora coerulea. The sequence goes on along the minus strand of JASJOG010000059.1, from coordinate 1,148,113 downwards.
GACAACTGTAAGAAACTTAAAGAGAGGCGAAATACTACGTAAAGAGTAGGCCTGAAGAATTAAGAAAGAGCACGATAAGTGGTCTGCCGAAGTACATCGTGCTCTTTCTTAATTCTTAAGGCCTACTCTTTATATAATAATAATAATAATAATAATAATAATAATAATAATAATAATAATAATAACTTTATTTAACGAGGGTAAAACACTTTGCAGTTAAAACTGATAAACTAGTGGTAATACTCTTTACATAGTATTTCACCTCTCTTTAAGTTTCTTACAGTTGTCTTTAGAACTAAACGGTCCAGCAGTATCTAAATCTTGGTAACTGTGTACACCTTTTTAGTGCGTTTATTTCATTTTCTCTTACTTTATCGTAAATTACCAATCACCATGGTATCGACGTATTTGAAAACCGTGCTTAAATTTGTTACCACGACAAAATCGCTGTTTTAATATTTCTGAGCATTCGGGCGGTGAACTCGGGCCCTCATCAGAGAAGTTGTGAACGTTTGTTAGCGTCAGAGTTTTTAGACCTACTGATCCACGTGTAGACATCCGTCGTATTAGAACCTTACAAAAATTCTAATTAGAAATTTCCAAGGTTAAATATTGCAATAACTGAAACAAAGCTGTTAAAGCTGTTAAAAAGAAACAAAGCTGTTAGCACGAATGGAAAAGTGTAGACCATACTAATCGATCATGCAAACAACACGCATTAGGTATATTTTAGCTCAACTATAACGTTAGCTGATAAGTTATATGGGTTGACATCGATATATTTATTATCATCATAGAGTAAGCTTAAAGATATCATAAAGATATTTTGTGACTTCTCATGTTTGTGCTATTTTTACTATTCAACTCTTTTCTGTCCGAATTAGTCTTTCATTGTTTCATTCTGCTGAAGTTTTGACTAGTTTGTTCTGTCTAACGCATAAAGATAAGTAAAAACAATAAAAAAATGAAACGACACAACAACGACGATAGCAGCAACAACCACAACATGCAACGACAAAAAAGATGGACGTAGAAATGACAGATATTTCGCTTTGCCTTTATTTTGTATTCTTAGCCCAAATCAGTAAACTTGAACGACAGTTTGAAAGAACATCGATGGATTTAGCTGTGGAGAAGAGAAGATCTTTTGATTTGCAAGTAAGGCATTGTATTCTGATCATGTCGATCAACGACTGTGATGTGAAGATAATGAATTTTGATGCTGGTTAACTTCAAACTAAACCAACAGCTTTGGGAAGTTTTAGAGTTTTCATTGACTGAAAAATCAGATGGTACTTTGAAAAATGTCTAGTGTAATTTGGGGTTGGGGTTTAAATTTTTACATTGGTATTCGGAAACATTTGCTTTTCTCTGGCAGATAATGGAGAACACGACAAAAAGCTCTAAAAACACACATTAGTAACACAAAATACACGAAAATAATCTCAATGTCTTCGTGGGGACACCCAGACATTGAGAATTGCCTGATTCATATTCATTAAACACAAATCTTAGTTCTATTCCTCTATCTCTGTTCTAACTGACATACTTCTATTTCATCTTATTTCATTTTATTGATTTCTGTACTTTCGCAATGTGTCGTAGCTCCTCCCTTCCTTATCTTGTTTGTCACTTTTCATTTTAGTCTCTCCGATTGTAATACGGTGTATAATCTTAGTTAGTCCGCTCTGTAATTAATGTAATCCCAGTTGTTGAATCACTCTGATGATGTTGCATGCAGCAACAAAACGTTAGTCTCTGCTCCTTAGTAAATTATACTTAAAAGTTACGAATTTGGCATGTCTTTATTCCGTGCAATATGCTGGGCACTACTCTTTATACCTCTTAAGGAGGTGTGGTCCTGAAAGTGATCAAGTCGTCCTGAAGCAACACTTCTAGGGCATTACCATGCCATCCGTATGTAAGGTTTATGGACATTTTTCACGTCATAGTTACAAAGCAAGAACATCGTTTTACTTTAACGCCTTGGAGTTTCTTTGTTCGTGCTGTGGTCTGTGTTTGAAGTTAATCTGTGAAACCAGTTTGGCATTTGAGATTACGTTTTCCGACTCGATGGCATTCGTAAAGATATTTTGCTGGGCTTTGATATTCCTCTTGAGATTACGTTTTTTGCCTGGTCAATCCATAGCTTATATGCTTCCAGTTAAAGCAAGAACCTCGTTTTACTTTAACGTCTTGGAGATTCTTTGTTCGTGCTGTGGTCTGTGTTTGAAGCTAATCTGTGAAACTAGTTTGGCATCAGTTTCTATGCTTCCAGTTTAATATTTTTAGAGGGCAGCAAATAATCCGGTACTAATCGGCGTATAGATATAGTCGGTCTAAAACTCCAAGGGCTGGCTCCTGATCGTTATATATTGTTAGAACGACTGCCATTGGTGACTGAGGTTTCGAATTTTGGATTGTGTGACAGTTAGCCTCAGAGTCAAGGAACACGTGACTCATGAAATTACCCTGATAGAAATTTCACATGTCATTTCACATGTTAAAAACATATGGAATTGGAACATTTTCACATACGAAATTTTCATTTCACATGTGAAATGGCAATGATTTCATGTATGAAATACCTAATTCACATGTGAAAGAAACTGGTTCAATATTTCACATGTGAAATCTTGGTGTGCGAAACATGGATTTCACATATGAAATGGAACATTCACATATGAAAATTAATTTCATATATGAAATTTTCATTTCACATATGGAATTGAAACAATCCACATATGAAATATTATTTTCATATGTGAAATTGCATGTGAAATTGTTGTAAGGGTACGTTTTTGAATGTTAAGTTTTCGGGTCAGGTATGCGCTAGGAAAACACCTTGCTCATTGTACTATCTCAGATGATATTAACAGACTTCAATTTTGCGCTCACAGAAGGTCTGTTCGAAACTTTCTGTGTATGTTAAATTCACAGACCGTTTACTGACGTGCACTGTGCTTTCCTTGGTTCTCCCTCACTCTGCAATCATGATTCTTTTATGTCCTGATTACTTTAATTATTTAAACTGTTGCGTTGGTTTGCTCAATTTCCCGTGGCTTCTCAGATCCTTTTTCTTATCGTTTATCAAGGAATCACTCTCGCTGTCAGTGTCTAAACACGACCAAGAACTACAAGATATAATGGAAACTATCCCAAATGTTACCTATAACGATCAAATCAATAATAGAGTATGTAAATTCATTCGTTCAAATCATCCTCCGTCCATCCGCCAAACCGTTTATCCGGCCGGCTGTCGGTTCTTTAGTCACTTCGTCAGTCAGTCCGTCCGTACCCCTGCCCATCCCTCTCTTTCTTGATCTCTTAATCGCTTCCTTCTTTTTTTTCTCTTCTCCTATTATCATTCTCATGCTACCTTCCATTGACTTCCTTAATCCTTTCCTCACTCCTTCTTCTTTTTTTTTCTCCTTTGCTTGCCACTTCCTTCCGTGGTTTTCTCTCTCCCTTCCTTTCTTTCCTTTTCTTTCTTTCCTCCCTCCCTCTTTCCCTTCCTCCCTTCCTCCTCCAACCCTCTTTCTTCCTTCCTTCCTTCCTTCCTTCCTTTCTTCCTTCTTTTTTTCCTTCCTTCCTTCCTTCCTTCCTTCTTTCCTTCCTTTCTTCCTTCCTTCCTTCCTTCCTTCCGTCCTTCTTTCCTTCCTTCCTTCCTTCCTTCCTTCCTTCTTTCCTTCCTTCCTTCCTTCCTTCCTTCCTTCCTTCCTTCTTTCCTTCCTTCCTTCCTTCTTTCTTTCCTTCCTTCCTTCCTTCCTTCCTTCCGTCCTTCTTTCTTTCCTTCCTTCCTTCCTTCCTTCCTTCCTTCTTTCCTTCCTTCTTTCCTTCCTTCCTTCCTTCCTTCCTTCCTTCTTTCCTTCCTTCCTTCCTTCTTTCCTTCCTTCTTTCCTTCCTTCCTTCCTTCCTTCCTTCCGTCCTTCTTTCCTTCCTTCCTTCCTTCCTTCCTTCTTTCCTTCGTTCCTTCGTTCCTTCTTTCCTTCCTTCTTTCCTTCTTTCCTTCCTTCCTTCCTTCCTTCCTTCCTTCTTTCTTTCGTTCCTTCGTTCCTTCGTTCCTTCTTTCCTTCCTTGCTTCCTACCCATTCTTCTTTCTTCCTTCCTCCCTTTCTCCCATCCTCCATTCCTTCTCTTAAAATTCATATCGTGAACACCTTTCTCCATGTATAATTTCATACTGGTGTTGTTATCTTTACAGTATTCCAAGTCAGATTCGAAACTTCCTGCAGTAACAGGATACCAAGTTAGGACCAAACTAAAAGAGTTTTTTGCTGATAGGCATTTGGTAAGACTTAAATTTTTCAATATCCACACTATTTACCGACGCTGAGGTGAATGATAACTGTTTTAGCAAATACCTTGCATAATTGTTTTCTCATACATATTTTTTACATTTTTAAAACAATTTTACGGGACCTCAGGTTGTCGCCCGCTAATCAATTGTCAACAAAAGAACTTGAAACACATCCTGAATGCGTTTATCGTTAAAAATTAAAAGAAATGCATATCTTTGAATACGTTAATATCAATTTTGATTGCTTTTTCGGTATTTTCTGGCACGGCGGTTTCATTTATCGAAGATGATTTTCTTCTTTCGTAACCGATACAAATCGGAAAGTTATCTTGTTTTGCTTGTGGTGAGTAGTGAACAGTTATTCACCGAAGTGGAGATGAATAGTGGATATTACGAAGGTGAATGGTGGTGGATATATACCGCGAAGCGGCTCGGTAAATGTCTACATTATTCACCGACACTGAGTTGAATAATTGTTTTAGCATATACCTCGCATAGTTGCTTTCACGTATTCTTTTTTAAATTTTTAAAACACTTTTACGGAACGTCGGCTTGTCTCCCACTCATCATTTGTAAACAAAACATTTTGAACACATCCGAGTGCATGTATCACTAAGAAGTAAAAGAAATACGTATCTCTGAATACTTTATTGCCAAATTTCGTTGCTTTTTTGGTATTGTCTGGCACGGCGACTTCGTTTATTGAAAAAAATTCTTCCTCCGTAACTTAAACAAAACGGACGCCATCTTGGTTTGCTCGTAGGTGAATTAGGCAAGATATTCTGAGATAGGGGAACCAATCAGATTACGCCTAAGGCACTGTTCACCTGCAAGGTATATGCTAATGCAGGATATTTCGAGATAGAGGAACGAATCATATTGCGCCAAATACACTATACACCTGCTAGGTATACGCTAATGTATTTTAAGACTTTAACCACACAAATTTAATTCCCATGAATAATTCCCATTTCCTAGACCATTCGTGACTCCCCTGATGGCAAGCCAACCACTCAGAATGACGCGGTACCGCTTGGTGTGAGCACTCCCAAAGACGGCAGTGACATCAACTTGCACTCCAAACGACCCTTACACAACCAGCTTGCAGACATATCCCTAAGCCTCATGAACGACAACAAGAACTCATCTCTTTCACCATTCTCCAACCACGAGAGCAAGGCAGGCTGGTTAGGAGTGGACAAAAGCCGAGATCATTCCTGGAGTACCCCTGATTTGTGCCGCAGACCAAACAATCCCAACTTGTCGTTTTCCGACGTTTCTCCGAACTTGATCCGACCGTTCAAATCGGGGAGCGACATTGGGCAGTCACCAAGTTTGATTAACCCATTTGCAGAGAACTGCAACAGAAACCTCACGTTCACTAAGGATGAAAATATGCAAGAAATACGAGAATGGAACGAAGGCCCATTGAAAGGCAATGCTGTAGCTCTGAGGAGCTTCGACGAGAAAGAATGCCAAGGGACAATGGATCACCTTGCTAACGAGAGCTCACCAGATGCTGTTGAGAACTGTGCAAAGAACTTAGCTAAAGATTTTTCAGGAGAAGCGACGCAGAACTTAAGTCTTAGCGCAAGTTTGAGCTCCAATCAATACTCGGAGGACTCCGACAAAACGGAAAGTGACGACGACTATCGATCAGTACCTACCTCTTCTACCATACACCTGGCAGCCCGAAAAATCTCAAATACCACACGCACCCGCAAAATGAGTGTTACAGGAGATCCGCCACCGGTTGTTCAATCCGTGCCTGAAGTCGTAGAGCTGGAAGCCGGCAATGGAACAACTTCGAAAGTTCCCGAGCGTTTCTCCGAAAAAAAGTGTGAACAGAAGTCCATCTTCTCGTTCGACAATCTGGTCATTGAGAGGTGTACTCGTCGAGCAGATGGTTCCGGGGTTGCCAGTCCCTTGAGTAATTCTTCGGGCGATGGTGAACATGCATTGGAGGGATACGACAGTGATTTTAGGTCATCTTCTAGCGTCATTAATAGCTATATAGACGGAGTGTCGTTGAATTCAAGGTAGGTGGAGAAAGCGTAGAACTGAGGTAATGTATCGCTGAGTAGAGTTTGAAAGGGCAAGGGAGGATAGAACAGGTCTCCTAACGTGATAGACCAGTTTAGTCTTTCCAGACCATCTATAAGTACTCATGGCCTTCATCCTTTTCAGTATTTTGTAGCAAAATACTGAGAAAACGCTGATAACCATAGGACAGTCGCTGTTGACGATGAATTTATCCCTCTCAAAAAAAAATTCGAAATCAACGTTTAGCTTTGAAAAACGTATTAACCATGGTGAATGGTTATACTAGGTTAACACGTTTATCAAACCTATACTGAAATTTGTCACCACGACAAAATCTTTGTTTCATTATTTAAATCAACGTTTTTTTTTGTTCATTGCATTTAAAAATATTAATCATCATGAAGCCCTTTCAACGTAGTCATTTTACAGAAAACAAAATGCCATGAACCGAATACCGCACTTTTGGTTGAAACTGCATGGATCTTGGGGAATTCTTGATAAGGGTATGGGTTCTCGGGATGAGACAATGCAAAAATATAAAGGTAAATGCACTCAAACTTTGGCGTTTTGGGGACGTGTGCAGCGGTAGTACATCTTGTTGACTTACGGGGAAATAAGGAAAGCATATTATATCAGAGTACACTGCAAAAATATATATATCTAGTCTAGACAGGAAAAATATTCTTGAATCAAGATATATTTTCTTAGATTTCTTGAAAGAAGAAAAAATTCCGCATGACTTTTCTTATCAAGAAGTTGTTTCTTAAGGCCAGGAGATTAACCTTAAAACTAGAGAAATTATCTACCCAAGATTTTAATGAAATGTTTGCAGTGTATGATAAGCAACAGGGTAAAGTTCTGGTCAAACGAATGCAACATTGCGATTGAACATCGTCCAACATTGTTGAATGCAACATGTTGAACTCGTTTGGCCACCATGTTGCATCATGTTATGTGATGTTGAGAGAAGTTTGATTTTCATCAAATAGTTGACGCAACATCGTTCAACATTGTTGAATTCAACATGTTGAACTCGTTTGGCCACCATGTTGCATCATGTTATGTGATGTTGAAAGAAGTTTGATTTTCATCAAATAGTTGACGCAACATCGTTCAACATTGTTGAATTCAACATGTTGAACTCGTTTGGCCACCATGTTGCATCATGTTATGTGATGTTGAAAGAAGTTTGATTTTCATCAAATAGTTGACGCAACATTGTTCAACATTTCTTTTGTTCTCATGTGTGAACAACAAAGTTGCTGTCGTTTGGTCACGCACTTCACCATTGTTGCACTCCTTCACGTGCAGCAAGTCATCTCTCAGGCAAGGACAACGGGTAGTTTCGCCTAAAATTCGAGATCATTATTCGTCCCAGATCTGTAATCTCTACAACTCAACTCTGCACGGCACAACATGTTGCATTCGTTTGGCCACGCAGTCCAACACCATCCAACAAAGATGAATTCAACAATGTTGAGTGATGATGCATTCGTTTGGCCAGGGCTTAAAGCTACACTTTGTGGTATGCGTTACGATATGCCGTGAGGTAACCGTAGGGGTGTAGAACATGGGATTATTCGTTAGACTAAGTCTTTATTAAATATTCATTCGGCAAACAGACGTGCGACTTTACATTCAGTCCTTATATCAAAAAAACTATCTAAATAAAGTGAAAAAGACAGCTATTTACAAATCATTTTGAACGATCATTTTATCGTTCAAAACATTCCGTGCAAATCCGGAGTAAGATCTTTGCGGATTTAACCATACTGTAGAAGTCAAATCTCACCTGTTCTCCAAAAGTTACATGATTCTTTCAGTACACTGGGATGTTTTGTAATCCATGACTTTATTTTGGCACTCAGTTACTCTTTATCTGGACTGTGTTTTCTTGAAATCGTGCTGGTCATTGTAGAGAGGTTTTTAACAAAAATAGATTCGATTGATGACCATTGATCTTCCATACACGGCTCTGGTTTTGGACTGATTTCCAATCTTCAAAACCTGCCATATAAATTCAAGTGATTTGGAGTTCTATTTGAGCAACGAGAATTGCTTAATGGTCTTGCCTTTCAAATTATCTAACATTTCGTACAGGTTTTTGTTTCTGCTTTCAGTTTCTGACCTATTTATTCATTATTTTTTTTGACCTAGTCTTCCAACAGACGAGAAGGAATTGGAGGTAGGTAACCCCAAACAAAATGGAAGAATTTTTGTTAAACCCTGATCTGTGTATCAAGTATTTGGGAGGTTAGTGTCGCTGGTATCCACTATAACCAGAATCTTATGTATTTCAGTTTTACGTGTCTCTCTTTCTCTCGAAGTGTGGATATGAGGTTCGGTCAGTTGATATATTAAGGCATCTGAATTTTGCAAAACCTTGAAATAAGAAGGAATTAGCGACTTAGTACATCGATGTAAAAAGTTTTATGCGCGATATTGTCAAATACTTTAACTAATCTTTTTTATAAATGTTGATCAGGTACATGCATGTCTAACGACACAATCAAGATATGACTTTGTACAACCTTGGCCTAATACAGTTATGAGAAGAGAAGCATTTAGTCTTAGAGGTGCAGTTGGTTGGAATACTCGATCTGGTGAACTAGAATTTCCGAACTATATGCATTATATGGGATAAAAGTGCAAATGAAATTTCACTTTTTTATAAGCAGTATAGAGTGCCCATTGATAAATTCTACGAAATGATTTATGAAATTTCTCCAGATTTTGCTTTCTTAAAATGTTGGTATTTTTTAAAAAATCAAGATACTAAAATAGCTAAAAGCATTTCTGTTACAATTTGTCCTCGTAGACCCTTGTTTTTTCACTAAAGTGACTGTACTATTTGGCTGCTTTTCTCGCATTTAAAAATCTTCAGATTTTGTTTTGTTTTAAGTTTCCTTTTAAATGCTGTTAGGGATTGGGTCTCTTTCAATTATGCAAGAAGAGAATTTCAGAGCTTGGCAAATAAAAATTCACTTCCTTATGAGAAGTATAGAGAAGTATGAAATTTCTCCAGACTTTACTTCCTTAGAATGTTGGTGTTTTATTTTCAAAACATCAAGATACTAAAATAGCTAAAAGCATTTCTGTTACAATTTTTCCTAAGTAGACCCTTGTTTTTCACTAAATTGACAGTGCCATTTGGCTGCTTTTCTTGCATCTAAAAATCTTCAGATTTTCGTTGTTGATCTGAATTGGTTCTTGCAAGCAACAATTTAGACTTTTGTTACAGCTTTCCTTGCATTTCACGAAATATATTTCAGTGGGGGACTAAGCCCTCTGTTTAATCCTAAGTACAAATCTTGAAGTTATGACTATTGTACTTTTTAACACATTTGATTGCATTTTGATTTTATTTCAATCACTGTCCTGTTACTTTGATTGGATTTTAGCAAATGAATTATCTACTCCATCAATTTAAAAAAGCTCTTTCTACGTTTCTCAGAAATTGTTCAAAAGTGTGTCCCTCGCCTTTCGTACGGATAAGGATACCTTGCCTCAAAGACTGGAATATCAGGTTAGCGTTTCGTACATTTCATAGAAATAGTAAGTGCTTAGAAATTTAGTCGCCATTTCACATTTAAATCAGTTATTCTATCCATCAAACTACTAATTTCACATCAGTCAGAAAAAATTATCCTCGTGCCGTTTTAAATATGAATCGTTCATTTCATATGTATAGGTAATGGCATGTCTTCTTGTGCAATTTGGAAAAAACACCCACGAGTAAGTTTTTCACAGAATGTCAAAATAGCACGAATCCGAAGGAAGAATACGATTTGAAGTCTGTGAAAAACTCACGACCATCTTGAGAACCAACTTTTTGCACCGACATCACAAGCTGAGAAAAAATGTCGGAGCTTCGACTTAATGGCAACAGTAAGGAAGCAATGGAGGCAAATTGGCCTGGGAAAGGGATTGCCTTTCGTTGCGATATATGTTGGAAAATGTGGGAGCTCGGAGATATCTTAAATGATATCTTTAATGATATCTTAAATGATATCTTTAATGATATCTTTAATGATATTTTGAATGATAAGGTTGCGGGTTCGATCCTCGTCTGGGGCTGAGAAATCGTTTTTCTGATGTTAGAGCTTGACGAACGTTCACCCGTCATTCAGGATTGCCTTTTGACGCCTAAAATCGTTTGGCATTAGCCCGAGTAATTTAGGGAAGAACCCACTACACCGGAAAGAGTTGTTGTATCGTATGTAGCCCAAAATGCAATTCATTCCTGTTCGTTATAGGAACGCGCTCGCGATACCGCAGAAAGTAATGTCTCTCAAAGCTTACAAAACTTATTCAGTGGGATAAAGGTAAGGGGATGAAACGTTTTGCTGACCAAGCTCTAAAGTTCAAGCCTAATTTTCTGTTCTTATTCTCTGTCTTCGCTCACAATATTTTGCTGCCGCTTTTTCCATTTAGGGTTTGAAAAAGACAGATCATACTAATAGCAACAAACAGGTAGGTAAAAGTACTTTTTATGCTCTGATCTTTCCGAAAAGTAAATACTAAGAGTTCATTAATTTTCCGGGAATTCAAACTGGTAACCATCAAATGAACGCTTGGAAAATAATAAAATGATGGTTATGTATAAAGTAAGGGATAATTAGCTTTGTGACTTCATGACCAGCATGCTTAAAATCAGCCATAATTATAAGTAATACTATGGCATAGGGAAATTCGTTGAAGCTGAGGAAGGTTTGGGGAAGTGCCGAAAACGTTAGCCCGAGGGACTTTTACAAACCTTCCGAGGCTTGAGTGGACTTTTAATTACTCATTTCCCTACATGTCATGGTATTAGTTTGTAATTCCATGATGACCGACGAAATTTACTTGGTATTGTTTGAAGTTCTTTTTGGGATGTTAGTATTGTTCGTGGTGTGTACCAGCACTTGTATCAAATGAGTTGTTCAATGCTTAAATTTAAAAGCATTATTTGGTGTTCGGTCATGTTTATTAATGAAGGAAAATTTCTAATTTTCCCTCTTACGGAGGTCATCATGGTATTACTAAAGTTACAACCTGCGCAGTGATAACGATCATTAACTTCAAAAGGCGATAACCAACTATATGAAGAAAAAGCATAGACTGTGTAATTGGCAAGATTTGGAACTAATTTCCTACACCAGCCAGAAAGAAAGAAAACTTCGACTGGACAACGTGACGTGGACAACAGTTCTCAACTGTAAATCACAATACATGCAATATGAAAACGACATACGTCGGTTAGGAAAATTAGTATAAATCACTGTGTGAAAATTAGTCTATTTAACGTATTACAATTTTGTTCGTATTTTATAAGTAAATGGTAAATAAAATATTTAGTCAGTAAATAGGAGGTTTAAACGGCCTTTGGAAATCTATAGCCCATGGTGGACTTAAGAGTTAACGTTTTAAAAAAAAAGGTATGGTGAATCCTTCCTTGTTCACCCAAGCTGGGCGTACACGTTATCTGATCTTCGTCCACAGACTTTGAGTAGTTGACCAACTTGTAAAAGTTAGTTTACATCACATAAGTTTGATAGTCACTCGATTAAAATTAGTTGGGCTATTCGCATCAACGTGGAACCCGTTTTGGGAAATAAGCTGTCCCCCCCCAGCAAACTTCGTCATTTTGTATAATACGGTAGAGACTGTTGTAAAAGTGTCTACCTCGAGCCAGAGTAATGTAATAATGTTATGTTGCAAGCTTTCAAATGGACTTTCAGAGCCTGAAATAACGGTCGGACATCGGACAATTTCCGACCAAATTACAGTTTGTCCGACCAAACGTTGAAATGGTCGACAAATTTGTCCGGACAAAAATTAACCATTGATAAACTTCGTCTGATCAACCTTTACGTTTGTCAATATAACGGTGTACTTCATCTAGTGTACAACACGGAACTAACTACGTAACCATCTAACAGTAAACACGCGTTAAAACCGCAGGCCAAGTGTTCGGTTTGTAGTTCCTTGATTTTGCTCCTTTGGCATTACCAATTATACTTTTGCAACACTGTTGTGGGGCTCTCTATATACTCTAAGACCAAAACTTTATACTTGCTCAATTTTACACGGCGTACCCTTATGCATAGCGATCTCACAAGCGTTATAGCCCAAGGCTAAAAGCGCATTCTGTCATTACCATTATCACTCCCAGTCGTTATACAATCATATTTACATAACTATAACACCAGTGTGATTCCAATTACCTACTATAAAACTAAAAAATGCATGAAAAAATGCAGGAAGTCTTATCAAAAAATATGGCGGATCAAATTCGAAAATGTCGGATCAAATTTGATTTTAGCCAGACATTTTGCCTGGGCAATTTTTGACTGTTATTTCAGGGTCTGGACTTTGATGTCACGACATCACGTGAGTGCAATCTCGCAATTTGCGGTTAAAGTCTTAAGAAACAATTATTCTGGGACGGCTATGTTTACAATGATCAAATTATTGTCTTCTGGAAAATTGATCCGGCTGACGGATAAAAATTAGTACTCTCCACTCGTGATACGGTAATTTTTTGGGTAGATTTTTATAGATCCCTGTCAAACCAGTTTTTTATTTTCTTTTCTCAAACTCATTAATTATTCATAAAGCAAAAACAAAAGAAATACATAATTAATCAGTATTTAGAAATCGTAAGAAGATTACAGCTGAATTTTTCCAACTTTCGGCTGGATTTTTGCCAAAAATACTGGTTCGTTTGAAAAGCAATTTCGAACACTCGTTTAGTGTTCCTCCTCCGATTTCTAGATACCTCGAAACTCAAAAAAAAACAACTCGGCTTTGCCTCATTTTTCAACTCGTTTTTCGGTATCTAGAAATCGGAGGAGGAACACCAAATCGTGTTTGAAAAATTACATACAAATCAATTGATGAAAATCGATCCGTATACATAGTAATAATCATGAGCGAAAACTTTACGATAATGGTCATAAACTCTAAATTCAGTCACCTAGAAATATTAGTCTTCAAAAATCATAGCTTGTGCGTCCAAGTCTTAGTATGGGTATTACATGAAATAACAGTATATTAGTTTTAATTTGCTTGATGATAACTTTTTTAACCTTCCAAAGTCCGGAACTGTAGGACGTTTCCAATTTGCCACTTGATATTTCCTTGCTATCATCAAGAAACTTACCAAACGCAACAACCAATGAATTACGAATTTCGTCATAGTTAATCTGTGTGCCATATTTTACTAATAGTAATTTTTACAGACTCGTCTATTTCTCATTTGTCTTCACTTCTCCATTTTAGGCTCTCAAACAGGCAGTCGACTCGCTGTGTGAACAGATCAAGCTGTTGAAGGAATCGTCTCGACGAGTTTCGTCCCAGTCTCACCAGTTTGGCTGCTACCAACAAGTACTGCAATCCTTTTTGCTTTAAAAATCATGTCCGATTATACAATGCTCTAGTCAATCAGATCACTCCCAGACAAAAACAAAAATTTTTGACTTGAATTAGGAGCAATTTAATTGTATTTGTCGGGGAAATTTTTACGCCACTCCGATGTCAATGGGTGCTGGTGGCACAGTGGTTGCACTGGTGCTGGTGGGATGGGGTGCTGGTGGCACAGTGGTAGTGTACGTGTCTCTCACCACTGTGACTAGAGTTTGATTCCGGCTCCGTGCTGTTATCTGATTAAAATTACCTTGGCCACATGTGAGGAGAGTGCTGTCCAGTTTGACTCTACCAAGCATCGCAGGTTTTCTCGAGGTACTCGGGTTTCCTCCTGTAATAACACTGGACCCATGAGGGGTGGCCCTTACTGGACCTCTGGGGAGAACAGCTCAGGTAGCTGATAGAGTTATTCAGTATAAATAAAGGCACTTTACCTTTACCTTTACTCTAGCTATGTTTCAAAAGTATTCAAAGACTATTCAGTATTCATCAGTATCCATGTTTCTGGCGACTACAATACGAAGGGATTAGGAAGTATCGACTTCTTAGCTCTGAAACTCTCTGGGAATGGATTTAAGCTTTGATTATTTTGGCACGTAAGATTTAAATCTTTTATGTCGTGGGTTGATTCGATTCAGATTTTATGTTTTCTTTTGTAGGAGGCACGCATGATGTCTGGCGTAGACGTCCTGATTAATTACGGTGAAAATCTTTCGCAACGGCTGGAAACCTTGTCAGACAGTTTAAGCGCCAAGGAGTAAGTACGATGTTGTTATGAACGGGTGGTAAAGAGCGGAAAAGGGATGGTAATGCAAGCTCATGACTGGGAATAAGCATAATTATTGGGAATGTATATTGGGACATTGAACAAATAAACCACACAGAAGGAAAGACATGCAGGCCAATGGCAGACCGACAAAAAGGCAAACTGATGGACAAGGATTCAGACAGCCTGAGAAAGAGATCAACGAAGAAATGGAAAGGCGGCGGAAGGACAGACTTGCTGGCTAACAGACAGACAGACAGACAGGCGGACAAATGGATCAGTTGAAAGGCAAACAGACAAATAAGTGAGAAAATTTACGAACTCATGGATAAACTGATGTATGGAAAGGCATTTTAGCAAAAACACAAAATGACTAGCTAAAAAATAGACGCATAAATTGACGGATAAATTGATTGACGTACAGACAAACAAAAAAACAAACAAAATGACAAACCAACAAAAAGCAAACTGACGAACGGACAGGTGGGTAGACAGATGTATGGATGGATGGATAGATGGATGGATGGATGGATGGATGGATGGATTGATTGATTGAAAACTTTTATTTGATCACGGTCGTTACATCAATTTTAACAATTGGTCTTCCTGTAAGCCGTGAAAATAAATAAATACCTAATATATACGCATATATAGACACACATAAAGAAATTTACATATATTTTTCGCTCATTAATTGATGCAGATTACAAAATTTCAGTTTGTTCTTAAATACATTAATAGAAGTTATGCATTTTAATTCGTTGGGTAACAAGTTCCAGAGTTTGGCACCAGTGAAAGCAAAACTATTTCTATAATGATCGGTCTTACAGACAGGATGGATTGATGGATGAATAGACGGAAGGACGGAGGACTGACGGAGGCATGGACGGATGGTAGGCATGCTGGCTGGCTGGCATGCTGGATAGATGGAAATGGGGGACAAGCATGGAGGAATCAAGCGGGTGCATTGATGGATAGCCCAGAGTGTAGTCGCATGGGCAGACAGACCAACCGACAGACAAACAGACCAACCGATAGACAAACAGAACAACTGATAGACGAACAGACCAACCGATAGATCAACAGACAGGCAGACAGACAAACAGACAGGCAGACAGACATGAAAGGACAGGCAATCATGCAGGCCGACCGCCCGGCATTAACCCTGTCCGGTCCAAGACGTCTTCCGTGACAAGCAAAATCCACTGGCGTTAGCCAGAGTAAAACCAAGAAGTCGGGTAGGTGCCGAAACAAGTTAACTGAAGTGTTCCTTACAAGAGAAAAAACGAAACAGACGATCAGATAAAACAGACGACCATAAGAAAGGAGAAGAAAGAAACACAAGTGACTCAACTGACGACTGTTGGGGTCTCCAATGTACCAATATGCAAGTTCGTCTTACTTAAACACACTTCGCAATTTTGACTGTCGTAATTGCTTTTTAGATTACTGGAGAAAAACGAAAGCTGGTCAAGGAGCGCTTGTAGGGGTACGAATTCTCTGCTCTTAAGAATGCGATGTACAATTCATGTAGGTCTGTCATTTACAATGTGCAACACATGTTGGTCTTTCATTACCGACATATAACACATTTAGGTCTTTCATTTACTTCATACCACACATGTACTTTTAGGTTTTTCAATAACAATATACAACTCGTGTCGGTCTTGCACTGACGATATCCAATTTATGTAGGTCTTTCATTACCGACATACAATGTAGATATGAAATATGACTTTCAATGACGATATATGCAACACATGTAGGTCTCTCAATGACGATATACCACACCTGTAGTTCTTTTATTGACAAAAAATGAAATTAAAGAACAAGTTTTCTTCATTCTAGCCGACAGTAAAAGAAGTGGTGAAAACGCAGAAGAGGTAACAAATAAGTCTGTTTCTTGGCTTTAATAAACACAGGCGTATAGAAGTAATTCGACTCCATTATTAAACTGTTGTGCTGCATATTAATATGGATAATATAGTATATATTTACAATGATACCATGAATTCGAACCTCGCTGGCAGTGAGCTCGTTTACAATAGGAGCGAATGGTGTAACTATTTTAGTACTGTATATATTCCAAACGTTTATTAGAACAAAATTTCATGACTGCTGAATCTTTGGCGGTAATCTCTTCAAAATAACAAACTTACGCCACCATTAACTCATGCTCGTCTGCAGAACTTTCCCCTTGGCCTGCTAAGCAGCTTCGATATTAAGTCCAAGACTACTAAAGGAAAAACAAAAGAAAACGCTACGTCGTTTTGGTATTAGTTGGTTTTAAGACGATTGTGCTTAGAACAACATTATTATTAAATGAACATTAGAATAACATGACGCAAGTGTTAAAAATCCAATAACTGTGGACAGCCATCGTTTAAAAATACTTAATATAGTCGTCTCCGTCTAAACGTTTTAGAAAACTTGGACATTTCCGTTAAGATACTCTACGTCAGTGTATCTTGTCCGAAATGTCCAATATTTGTAACATTTGGAGAGAGTTTCAATATTTATTAACTATTACACCAGGGAGTCATCAAAAATTAAACTGGTTTAATCCTAAAACCACCAACTTCTTTTGTAGACATTTGAGTGCACATTTTAAAAAACCATCAGGTGGATAACTATGTGATAGATCTTTCGAAATTGGTCGATATTGCACTTGACAATAACGCTTTCGTTGCGTTCTTTAACGGATAACCTGAAGTTAACCATTCCCCTGGCTGAAGACATGCGTGTTCCCGCCCTGGCTCAGTGTAAAGGCCCAGCGTTCAGTGAATAAATAAACAGCGTCGATTAATCAGAAGTATCGGATCTTATTCAGTTATTTGATCTTCATTTGAAACATAAAGGAAATAAATTTATCTGTATGCTGAAGGAGCCCCTCTTGAGGTTGGGGCCCGGGGAAAAGTGCTCCAGTTGCCCTCCCCGGGCGGGCTTGTGTACACATCGGATGGGGAGCTCTGCCGTATAATAATTACGTATATTGCGTTCTTTAAGGTGGGTCAGTCATCGCGCCGTGGCAGTATGCTGATCAACTTGGTGACGTCAATCCGTCCCAAGGATGCATTTAGTTTGTTTGGTTCTGGAGAAATCCCGAAAATAGAGACAACATCTGACGACAATACGAGACAGGAAGCCAAGCTGGGATCTGGTGGGAAGAGTCAAGAATGTAGTCAATGGTTTGGAAAGGAAACTGAGACAGAACAAGTTTTGGAAACCATTACAAAGGAAGCAGTTAAAGAAAGGTGTGTCGTTCTAGAGTTTACCACGTTCACCACAAGGAGTCCAAATCATCAATGATTTTTATAGGGTTTACACCAGAAGGGAGACATGTTGAATCACCCCCCTGGGAACTTTCAATGGGGGATAACATTCCAGACTCACCAGGGGTACCGTGTTAACAGGCCCCTACTGAGTTGTCAACGACAGGGGAGGCAGTGGGGTCTATTTTCACCCCTTATCAAGTTCATCTATGTTTTTAGTCTCCTTGATCTTTTCTTATCACTGGTCATGCTACTTTCTGGCAAATTTCAGAGGTGGCACAACCCCCTCTTCCCCCCCCCCCGATCGGATATGGGCTCGGTTAATGCTTTAAAGTCTCTAGAGGTTAAAGTAGATGGTTTATCATGTTTTTAGATCTAATTTAACTATTGATATACTGCAAGCATAAGTCATACTGGTCCTAACACAATTTGGAGGTGAAATGTCTGCAAGGGGATATGGTAGTCATAACAAATCTGAAAATCTTTTGAGATGAAACCCCATGGTTATGAAAGTCATGGAGGATATCATATGTCTTATGTATTACATATCAAATGCATCACATGATTGCATTTCCAGCTAACTTGATACAATTGAATTTACAAGTTTGTTTTCTGTTATTGTTGTTCCTATGGAAACAAGAAAATTCCTTATTATCAAACCAGCACAATCTCTTATAAATGCTTTCCTTTTCTAGCAAATTTGAAGTTATGAGCAGAAACGATTCTAGAGATGTCCCAGACAAGCATAGGTGGTGAAAAACTGCTATAACTTTGTTCAGTCACCTTAATCATGTTTGTCTTTCTTTTTAATGCCAGATCCTGTGGCAAAAGGTGTGCATGGTGGTTTGCCAAACTTGTGGTCGTCTTTGTGCTTTTTGCTGTATTCACTTTCATTGTGATACAACACAGTGTCATTGATCGCGACTTTGTTGTAGAACAAATTCACAGAAATCTGAAACGCTTTGAAGTGAAACTATATGGCCAGGAACCAGCAGTATGACAACAAAAGAATTTAATTTTAAAATCTTTTTAATCTACTCAGAAATCCCAAAGAAATATGATGCTGTTTAAAAATATATAAGATATTTAATGCAAATACTTGGACCTTAATATCTGTATATTATGGATTGCATAAAAATGATTTTATAGAAATTTTTGCAGACTTTTATGTTGATGCTAAGAGTTAATTGCTTTTGTATACATTCACTAAATATAGCTGCTTTGCAAGCTTGTAATATGTCCAAATACCCCTTGGAAGTAATTAATATATAAATGACTGATATTCATGAATAAATCTTAAGCCATTAAGAATTTTCAGAGGAATTTCAATGATCTGTCTACTAAAGTTTCATAGAACTGGTTCTCAGTTTGAATTGCATAAAACTTTTTATACCCTGAAACTATCATACAATTTGAAGAAAAAGTTATGATGAAACTTTAATGGTGTGCAGTTGCACTTTTGTAACAGTAATAATCCTTTGTCAACTCTTGCTCAAAGGAAATGGGAACTATTATTTTCTGAAGAATATGAAACATGAAGGTGAAAAAGGTGAAAAAACAATTCAGGCATCAAATACTGTTACTTGGGAAATTGGTCTCACTGTTGCTCAAGCAACAGTGGCAAAATCACTTTTTCCAAATGCTCTCTATTTTTAAATTGCAAGTTGTTCAAGAAGTAAGACCAACCTCTAACCTCTGCAGTAATAGTTGGTAAGGTTCTTGACAACAAAAGCATTTAATTCTGTAATCTGCACCAATTCGACAAAAACTACAGCATGCAATATGCCTCAAAGTACTCCAGTACACTTCAAATCATTTCTTGAATTTTTTGTTTTATATGTTAGCTTACTCAAGAAACCTTATTGTGATATCTATACTTACATTAACTCATTTGTGTATTTCTTTTTTTTTTTTAATTTAAACTCACTTTAAAGGCAATAGAGTTCCAGTGAATTCCCTCTAAAACAGACACTATCGGGACTACTCTTACTGTCCATCTTAAAGGGAGATGATGTAATCTGACACCAGCCATCACAATTAAAGTGATTAAGCCTTGATCACTCATGCACATTTCTGCTGTAAAAGAAAGGTACTGATGTTCTCAGCAAAAGCCCTTCAGTGTACAGAATGTCAGGTACAAAGAATTTGTTTATTTTCAGAACATAAGTCATGTTCAGTTCATTATTGTGACATATTCAGATCTGTTGACCTGCTTTTACCTGTCCAATCTGCAAGGTATTTTGAACCTTTTTCCACCTTGTTCACCTTGGAGAGGTGTCTGTGTTATGGTGAAATAATGGACAAACAGCCCTGACCAAATGTGATATCCATCTGTGGGAGGTGTCTGCCTTAGAGAGGTGTCTATTAAAAAGGAGACCACTGTAATAGCATTCTTATTCATGATTAAGCCTCTTGTTTTTATTTTGGAAAGGCAAAACATTTGAACTACCAGTTAAAGTCGGTATGTTCTCAAGGCTTTTTTAGCTCTCCAGTAGGGTCACTTATGGCAAACTTCTTGTCACAAGTAAATGAGACAGTTATGGCAAAACGGGTTCCCTGGGTGACCTTTTCAACAAAATGTTCATTTTCAGAACCTGAAGAAAAGAATGATAATCGTCCCAGTTTTGGTTCAACGGTGCTATTAACTTCTTTCCCAACAAATACAAAGTGGCCACCAGAGAAATCTTTTCCACTGTCACTAAGATACAATAATGATGTGTAATAAAATGAACCATAGGTGACCTTATCAATATGTCGGTGCCAGTATTCATCATGCAATGTCCTGGCAGGCTTTGATGTCATCCTTGAGAAGAAGGTTGGTTTTGTGAGGTAAAGGTCGTTAGGCTTAATCTTAAACTCCTTGGCGACAGTTTGGTGAATCTTATTCTTGACAGTTCTATAAAGCTCAAAATCCTCGTCAGAAAAGATCTTCGCCTTCCCCTTGCCAGACAAGGAGTAAATGTTTATAAACTTGTCGCCTGCTGAAAGAGCTCCAGAGTGCAAATCAAGGATGGTTGCCCCGCCATTACCCCCGCCATAGCTCATCCCTTTCACCGCCAGCTGGCGCAAACTCTTCGCTTCATGCTTGCTGACGACCGAATCCATGACGAACCGCCCGCATTTCTTCGGCAAACACGTCTTAAATTCGGTGCCGTAATCTCCAGAGCAGCCCACTTGTACGGAGCGTTTCGAAATAAACTCGGAAACATCTGCAAAAACTTCAGCATCACCACCATAACGTCCCATTAAATATTCTCTCCCGTAGATGTACGCGGAAATTATCACCACAACTGCAAGCACCCGTTGTACAACAGATACACTTGCAATTTCCTCAGATTTACTTTTGGCTTTTTTACTTTTTGACGCACTTTTCTTCTTTTTATTTGGCTCATGTGATTCACTTTCTAGTTCCACTATTTTCGCCATTTTGCAATGTTGTTTTCGCTGTTTCCAGTCTTCAACGCAAATAAGCGCCAATCTTTCTGACTTTCGAGAAAAAATTCCGCCCGAGTTCGCAACTTGTTGTTAAGAAAGCAGGTCAAGGACCTCACTACCTGACAATTCGTCAAGATTTTATAGGATTATTTAGAGAAAAATTCTACAGGAAATCTTTAGGTTCAATTTTACTCAAAAATTCAAGCTACATTTTACATCGCTTTGCTTACTAACCTGGGCGAAGTTTTCTCTCCGAGAAAAATATCGGCGAATAGAGTCGAAAATTTCGCCGGTTTTTCCAACTTTTTGACTCTTCTTTACAGTGTGACACGTTCACTTAATCAAAGTAAAAGTATTTTTCACTCAAGGTTAATGATGAGTACCCTCGCAGAAATGCCTTGCTATACCTTGATAAACGTTCCAAGCGAATTGGAACCTTTGTCGGAGCAGAAACTGAAGGAAGATCTAGGTAAGTGAGGAATGAGGACAAGGAACTTGCCTTAGAAAATTTGCATTGAAAAGGCACTCGGAATAGCGCAGACGGTAGCTAGAATTACTAGGATATAATATGATAGTTAAATTCCTCTCTTGAAAAATTCATAGTTTTTTGGTAAATTGAGTGGCCAGTTCAACCCTTCATTTGTGTTTGGAGCTTTGTGATTTGTGTGTGTGTGGTTATAGTTGAAGTGAATGGACGTTTTGTTGACATTCAAGTCATTGGCACAATGACTTGAATCCGAGGTGGGGGGAGCTTTTCCAGCTGATAAATTTCATGTTGGTACATTTTGTTGAGAAAAGGCTATGTTTTGTTGATTTTTTCACTTTTTCCCAAGTTTTCCAATTCTCAGGCTTAGAATATATATATAAATTATACATATATATATTTTTAATTATAGGGGACTTGTACATACAGGGATAACCTCAAAGTCTACCTTTTTGAATATCACTTAGGTGTATTTTAATAAAGTATTATTATTAAAATAAAGATTCAGAAATTCAAGCAATTGTCTCCATGGATGTGTTCCATGCAGCATTTCCCCCAGGATTTAAAAAGGGCAACCTACTTTAGGTCAGCAAAAGGGGTTTTTGACCAACTTAAGTGCACTGTCTTCAAATCTAAGGCACTTGACAACCATGAACATGATCACATCAGGGACACTGTAGACAAGCAGTTGCCATGGTGCATCAATTTACTGGGAATTTACTTTAACTAATTTATAGCATAGCAGTACACAGGCCTTAGGCATACCGGGCTGTTGATCTTAAGATGCCAAGAAGTTACACTGTTTACTAGGAAATTTTCAAGGGGTTAGTCATTTCATCGATATGCATTGACCAGAGGTTTCATTAATAGGTGGTTACCAGCAGTTTACCACCACCTGTTTTGCCTCTTATCGCCAGCTATTTTTTCGCATACTGTAATTTTCTGGCAGCACTTCATATATCTTTAAAATAATATGTTAGGTAACAGTGTAACTGTGTTTTCTTTCTTGAAGTAAATGTTTGATCCTTGAACTTATCCAAACTCACTCTCAAACTAGTAATGAGATTGCAATCATTCAGTAAGCTAATTTATGGATATTTAGTATATTGGGAAATCATTTAGATTTCAGAATTTCTCAAGGGCATGCCCCCAGACTGCCTATTGGAAGATCATGCCTACTAGTCTATACACCACAATTCACATTTTCTCTGGACACAGATGCCTATTTTTGAAACATAGGTTGCTATGACAAATATTAGTGAAACTTCTGTTTGTCTATCACAATGGTTCTGTTACAAGGACTGCAGAGCACTTTTTGTATTGGAGGGGCTAATAAGCCTTAAGTGCTCTCTCTATTAGAGATCTGCTTCCTTGGAATTTTGTTTTGCTTTAGTGTGAAGAATCTGGCAGTCACATGAAGATTCTGGCCGTCACAGATTCTGTAGTTGCAATCAAGTTCCCTTATTGTGATGGGAAATATTAAAGAAATATTATTTTAATAAAGAGAACTATTTTCATGATAATCTGACACTGTTGAAGTCAACTGAAAAATGTTGACTTCCAGTTGTATTCACCACACATAACATTATGAAAATAATAAAACAGAATTTTTTCACTAGCAAGGCTAGACGGATTTGAAGAAACAAAGAACCACAAATACATTGTTGAAGAACAATACCTAGCATCTGCAACATGATTGTTGCTGTTAAACACTGAGTAATTTGTGTACAAAGGACTATAGTGGACAGCTTCCGGTTCTTATCGGTAAGAACACAGGAAGTAACCATTTTATCAGTTTATACTTTGAGAAAAGTTCATTGAGACAAAGTTATTGGGGGAACTACAGGCCCCTAGCTCTGTGGCCCCTTGTGTTATGTCACAGACATCAGTCTTGACCTTAACACTTAGTAAAAGTCTTCTAGTGTTAGTGACTCAATTGCAATATTGTGTAGTTGTATTCCACCCTTTTTTACCAACTGTTGCATGGTGTAATTTCAAAGTACTAGTGTCATCTGACTTTTTTACTGTAGAAAAAGGGGATGTAAAGGTGAAAACAGAAGCTTTAAAGAGAGTGATCTATCAGATCATCAATGGTGACAAAATGCCAGGGTTATTGATGGTCATAATACGATTTGTTTTGCCTTCCAATAACCACATGATCAAGAAACTACTGTTGATCTTCTGGGAAATTGTTCCAAAACTTGGACAAGATGGTAAACTGCTTCAGGAAATGATTCTTGTTTGTGATGCATACAGAAAGGTTGGCCAAATATATTGACTCATTGTGACAATATACACATTCAACTTTGATATTTAGAGTGCTAACAAAAAGCTTGCATTTTTTTCCAGTTTAGATGTCCAATCAAAATAATACTACAGTATTTTGCCTTTAAAAATTCAAGTTACAGTGTTGATCCAAAAACCCCATTTTATCATAATTTTTCCCATTAATTCTTATATCAATTGTCCTTTATCTTTCACCTTTATAGATTCTTTCATTTTACATACTCCTGTATCATGTCAAATCACACCTAATATAGTAATTTTGTTTTTATACCTTAGGACCTTCAACATCCCAATGAATTTATCCGTGGATCCACTTTACGGTTTCTTTGCAAGCTGAAGGTTGGATTTTTTAGTTTCTTGCTCTCTCATACTCAGATGAAAAGTTATGTTAGTGGCATGGTTCAGTAAAAGACAATTGTGACCATGTGCAAGTATAAGATAACCCTCTTTTAAATGAGTGTTGTTAAATATTCACATACTGCTACACATCAGTGTGCTTCCTCAAACCTTTTTCTAACCTACACTACATGTATCACTTTCCTTTGACTTTGTTGCCAACTTTGTCAACTCATTAAAAGGTAATGGCACACTTAGGAATCTTATTCTGGCTATGAAATGCCAGATAATTTTATTCAGCAGGGTGAGGTTGCCTACCCCTCAATTGGTTAATAACAATCTCTGGTAATGTGGGAGGATTTGTAGTACAAAATTCATGGTTTTTCATTTAATCTGTCTTTAGCAACCTGAGTTACTGGAACCATTAATGCCAACCATCAGATCATGTCTAGAACATCGGCATTCTTACGTTAGAAGAAATGCTGTGATGGCCATTTATACAATCTATAGGTACAGTATATAATTGTGAAACGATTAGGTATTAGATGTTACAAAGCATTCATAATGAACATCCTATATATGCTCTGATGGGACAACCAATAATTTCCTTCTGAATACAGAAACATGGCTAACATCGTTAGTGTAACAAGAGAGCAAAGTCATGGATTACATCACTCCAATAAAAAAATCCATGGTTGTTTTGCAAATCTTGTAGAATTGTAACATTCTTTTATTTTGATAGAAACATAAAGGATTTAATTTCATCTGGGAAAACACCGAAAACACTTGGCCACACCTTGTGTTTCCACTTAGCATTTTTCTGGTTGAAATGATGCCAGTTGTGATTCTATCACATCAGAGACAATCAAACAATTTTTTTATTTGTTAATTAAAGATTTCTTTTAGAGCCATATTACCATAATGAAACAACATGAGACTTTGTCATAAGTGTCCTTAGGACTCTTTTGACTAAATTGTATTCATCTAAATGAATAATTGTGTGCAACAGTCATACACTGTACTGTGTGTGTCAGGTGGCTGTACTTTTGCATGCTCTATCATGAAAACTGGCTCTCAAATCATTAGTTCTTCAAGGCATCTGTAAAGTGGCAGCCTAGTGAGCCTTCCCTCAAAATACTTGTGTACTATTGTGCAAAAAATTAATCACAGCAAATTTCTGGCATGATGCTGTGTCCTACCAATGGCTTGTTAACAACTCCAAACAGTACATTTGCTTGTCTGAGGTCATTCAAGTGCATCTGGCTTGAAGAAAGTGCCCTTGACAAGACCAAAAAGCTGTTTGGTCTACCTTACACTGTAGGTGAGATGCCCTGGGGTTAATGCTACTTAATAAATCATTACTCCCTTAACAAACAAGAAACCATAACCAGCCAACAACTTCAAGAAATATAAAACAAAACAGATTCCAAAAAATAACATCTTGTGAACTCAAAATTTGAATTAGAGTAAGACAAAAGTGAGACTGTAGTATTTCAACTTTATTGCAATGTCATTTTCGAATTCTGAGTTCTCTAGATGTTATTTTTTGGAATCTGTTTTGTTTTATATATCTTAACAACAATTTATGCAACAATTGCTTACCATTTATTTCTGCAATCTATTGGTTGGTGGTATGTCATGGAATGGAGTGACACTTTTTTTTGTGCTTTTTGTCTCTTGCCCATGCAAAGGAATTTCAACTTCTTGATTCCTGATGCACCAGAGCTTGTTCACACATTCTTGGAACAAGAGCAAGATGCCTCATGCAAGCGAAATGCATTTATGATGCTTATTCATGTTGACCAAGTAAGATGTTCATTTTGTGCTTTAACTTTTGGACACATGTATCATTTAACTTTATCACATGAATCTTATACTGTGGAAGATACACAGTATAACAGGTCAAACACAAGGAAAGTATTTCATCCAATATCCAAACATAAACAACCATGTCATTGACAGGTTAAGGGACAAGGGCACACTTAAATATTTTACTCTGGCTAATGCCAAACAATTTAATATGTCAGAGGAATGAGTTGTGCCCCTTAATGAGTTAACAGCCATCTCTATAATTCATTAAAAAGCAAAGGTGTACTTAGCATCAAAATTGTCAATTGGTTGAAAGATTGAGCTTAAAAAGTCTGAAGTTTCACTGGTTGCCTCTGAGCATTTTTAAAAAATACAAAGCAATCGTAGTAAACTTGGATGAAATCTGTGTACAGGTAATAGTGTGATGTCTGGGACAAATAGACATGGGTGCAAATGGTCTGGTTGGCCTGGGATGAAGTATTTAAAGATAGAGGATGCGCGGTCAGGTTTATACATGATATAAAGAGTCATTCTCTGACCTGGAATTATTTTATTTTCGAGCTTTCGACTGTAGCCAGACAGTCGAAAGCTCGAAAATAAAATAATTCCAGGTCAGAGAACGACTCTTTATAGTTTATATCATGGGATGAAGTAATTGTGAGGACAACACTTACATTACTTGCTATCCATTGACTAAAATCATTATCTTGATGAACTCTTTTTTTTTTTTTTTTAAGGATCGTGCTTTGGATTACCTCAGCACTTGCATTGATCAAGTAAATTCATTTGGTGATATTCTGCAGTTGGTAATAGTGGAGTTAATTTACAAGGTAAGTGTTTTCATGCTATTTGCAAAACGTTCTCCTATGTATGAAATATTGTCACATCAAGTAGTTGGTGCCTCAAGCGGTCAGTCTAATGCTCGACACAGAGCAGAGGCAATGCTGGAAACCTCAAGCCTTAACGTTCAAGTTTATTAATGTATTCCACTATTTTGTGTTTACTCATAAAAACTTCGATCAGTCAGTCAATCAATCAGTGAATCAATCAGTCAATCAATAAAACAATCAGGGAATCAAACAATCAATCAGTCAATCAATTAATGAAACAATCAAACAATCAATCAGTCAATCATGAGTAAGATTAGGTTACCATCGGCAGCAGCTTTTGTAGATGATTCGGTGGAGCGCTGGACTGCGCTATAGATTCCCCGGGTCGTGGGTTCGAGTCCCATCGAATGGCTTTGACGTTCGGTTTTTTTCTACAGATCTCAGAAACTTCTCAAAGATGGCTTTTTCTCCTAAATATGAGCTCAAAAAATAACTCTTCTGGTTTCTTTCTTCACTCTTAATGAATTTAAATTCTGAATATTTCTCGTACAATTTAAATACAGCTGCGTTAGACAATGCACACTGTATTTCGAATAAGTTTTTTTTCTTTTGACCAGGAGATTTTGTCTTAGATCTGGTGAATTAAAGTGTTCCAAATCGTTTTACTTGATAAAAACTCTTGTAAAATTACGCATGGGTGCTCAGGGTCCGAATTTCAGATTACAATTACGATAACTTTGTTGCAAATTACGGCAAATTTGCCCCGATTTTGCTCGAACTTTTCGTGTTTTCTCTAATTCACTTGAGGGATAACAGACCAACTTTCAACAAGTTACGTTTAAGAAACAGCGAGATGTGAGAACATTTCTCCTTAACCCATGCTGAATAAATAATTGGCTTTACCCGCATTAAAGTAGCTGAATGTCGTCTTGGGTAGGAATCGGCTAAACGACGTAACCATAATTCCTGATGCCATTTCATGACCAAATTTATTCTAAAAACAAATCACCTTTATGATATATTTCAGAAATTTTGTCCATTAGAGAAATTTAAAAAAGCAGAAATGAGATTCAATGACGTAGCCGCGGGCCGGAAGCCCCCCCGGTGTATAACATAAAGAGGCCCTAGCGAGCAACCCCCTTCGCTGGGGCCGCGTAGGGTCCGAGATGGGGGTCCAGGGAGTGAAACCCCTGGTGGGGGTGCAGGGAGAAAAGCCCCCGCCTTCAGATCGATTTTAGCGTTGACATCATCACGTCATAAATTACAACAATAAAACGAAGGTTCAATGTCACTTTTGTGAGAGTTTAATATTAATGAATTTTCGACCAGGGTTGGTCAGGAGGCCTTGCAGGGCCCTTTGCTCCACCGGGTGAAAGCTCATAGGCGTTACGCCACTGATAAGATCCACAGTATGTACTGTAGGGTGGGAGCTGGTAGCCTTTCAGGCTGCCGAGCGAATAACGACAAAAAGGGCGAGGAAAATACCGAAATTTAGGAGAGGAGGTATTGTCGCTTCGAACGAAGACCCTGCGTCGTTCAACACTCCCTACGCCTCATTCTAGCTTCATATCCCTGATTTAGCCTTTTTACTGCCTCTGTAGGTGTGCCGTGCCAATCCAAATGAACGTGCTCGTTTCATCAGGTGCATTTACAATCTTCTGAATTCGTCGTCCCCCGCTGTACGCTACGAAGCTGCTGGAACGTTAGTGACTCTTTCATCTGCACCAACGGCTATCAAGGTAAGCGAAGTACTTACGGAGTATCCATTCGAGGCGATTGTCTTATATGGTTGTTCGTCCTGGGATATGTAACGTTATCTCAAAGCCACAATTCCTGCTTTTGATTCGCTCACTGATGTAGCAGTACGTCCGTAAGGCTCTAGTTAGTTCATTGCATACTCCAATTGTATCGTGTAAATAGACCCTATTGTGTCGTTTATACGCCTGGAATTCTGGAAATTTCTAATTTGATAGTGCTCAAAGGTGACATTACTCTGCCACTTGGGATGGCCTTTATTTATTTATTTTTGTTTTTTGAGGGATGCAGATCCCCTGAGGTCTCCGCAGCAGTTACGCCTGATTGTTTAGGGAGCGGTTGTTCAAAGCAGGATTAGCGCTAATCTAGGATTATCAATTAATCAGTAGTTTTGGTTTTGTTTATTTTGGTTGAAAAATCTAATTCAAATTTCACAGCTTAAAAATTTGTTGTATACACGCAAAATCTATTAAAGAACATTCCAACTTTTCCTCGGCAGCATGATTGGAAAGCTGTCCACAAAATCTTCGTTAATCCTCGATTAAGCTGATCGCCTGTTGAACAACTGGGCCCTGTACAGTAAAGTTCGAATAACATGCGTGTATTTTGTGTGTCAATGATGTAATTGACGTGGTACTTTCTATAGGCTGCTGCAACATGTTACATTGAACTGATTGTGAAAGAAAGCGACAACAATGTGAAACTGATTGTTCTGGATCGACTCATTGCACTGAAACAGAATCCATCGCACGAAAAGATTATTCAGGTCTGTGTAGTTGTGCTTGCCTGACAAACACTAGAAAACCTATTTAAGATCATAAAAAGATTGTTAAAGTTTTAGAAAACCTAGTTTAGATTAGAACAGGATTATTTAATTTCTTGGAAAAGCTAATTAAGATTATAACAATATTAGTTGAGTTCTAGAAAACCGAGTTAAGATTATAATAAGATTGTTTAAGTTCTAGAAAACCTAGTTAAGATTTTTACAAGATTATTTAAGTTCTAGAAATCGTAGTTAAGACTATGACAAGATCGTTTAACTTCTAGAAAACCAAGTTAAGATTATAACAAGATTATAAAAGTTCCAGAAAACCTATTAAAGATTATATCAAGATTATTAAAGTTCTAGAAAACCTATTTAAGATTATAATAGGATTATTTAAGTTCTAGAAAACCTAGCTAAGATTAAAACAGTATTGTGTGGTTTTAGAAGAAAAATCATGGGTAACTTAGTTTTCCTGGATAACACACATTTTATTTAGTTTTCCTGGATAACACAACACGCGTTTTCCGCTTAACAACTTCCTTCATCTTTTCTGATAACGCCAGGAACTGGTGATGGATATCTTGCGAGTTTTGGCCTCTCCTGACCTCGAGGTTCGTAAGAAGACATTAGACTTGGTTCTAGAAGTAGTGAACTCCAGAAATGTCCACGAGGTAGTCATGGTCTTGAAGAAAGATATCACAAAAACACACACAGAAGAAAGCGCATCAGAGGATTCTGGAAACTACCGCCAGATACTTGTTCGTACCTTACACGCCTGCAGTGTCAAGTTCCCAGATATCGCTGAGTCCGTTGTACCTGTTGTAAGTGTTATAATTTAATTATATTTCTGATGGTTACTGAACAGCAGGTCCGCACTGGGGATAATAGTAATAACGATAACGATAACGATAACGATAACAATAACGATAACGAGTTATTAAATGTGGTAGTTTGGTAGATATGTGGTCTTTTATACGCACGTTCTCAAGCTATTCTACTCTGGAAAACTTTCTGAGTCCATGATTAGAGCGTCTCACCGGTGATGAGAAGGTTACGGGTTCGATTCCCGTCAGGGACTCAGAAAGTTTTTCTGAGTAGAATAGCTTGAGAACGTGCCTATAAAAGATTAAATAACGATAACAATAACATAAACAATAACGATAACAATAACAATATCGATAACATTGACAATGATGATAACAATAATGATTAACAATAGCGATATCAATAACGATAACAGTAAAGATAGCAATAAAGATAACAATAAGGATAACAATAAGGATAACAATAAGGATAACAATAAGGATAACAAGAACAATTACGAAAACGATAGCAATAATAATAATTACAATAACAATAGCAACAATAACCACAAGAAGAGTAACAATAATAACAATAGCAACGACAATAACGGCAATAGTAACGATAAGAATAACAATAATAACAACAATAACTATTAGAATAACAATAGTAAGAACAACAAAAGAACTATAATTAAATTGTGTAGTTGTCTGATATTCTTGCTGCTGATCTCCACGTTGCGATTAGGTCGGCTCATTCGAAGTGCGAAAGTCTACCTGTTAATTGAGTTACTGCCAGAATGAATGTCAATGTATGTCTTCTTGTTTCAGTTGATGGAGTTCTTAGGGGACTCAAACGAGCAAGCAGCTTTAGACGTGTTGGTGTTTGTACGTGAAGCTGTGCAGAGGTTCCCCAACTTGAAGCCGGTCATTGTCGAGAAACTCCTCGAAGCTTTCTCGCAGATCAAAAGTGTAAAGTAAGTTTGAAGTTTGCTGACCAGTGGGCGTTGGGTTGTTAAATTACATCTGTTGTACAGGGTTCGTGCTACTCCTTGAACTTCTTGAATTCCCTTTGAACCAAATTTTGACTTTCAAGGGCACTTGAGAAGTCTTTGAAATTTACAGTTTTCCTAAACCTCCTTAAATACTCGTGGAACATTATGTTCGGGTAAAAGTAAAATGATAAGCTAATGGACTTTGCCATAAAAGAGGGGAAGGTGATTCACGTCGCTAAGGCTAATAGCTGCAGGAGAACAATAAAGAGCATGAAATAATGGAGCAATTGGCAAAGAAACTAAAGAAATGATTTCCAGTTCTCGTGATTTTTTAACTGCTATAGTGCAGTCTGAAGCAAATCGAGCGATAGATGGTACCTCAAACAAACATTTTGTAAAATGCAACGTTTGAAGTTTATCGCCTTTTGTTGCTAGAAAATTTACCTAATACTTCTTGACAATTGTCATTTTCCTCCTGGAAAACTCCTTGAATATTTCTTGAATTCAACTTTCCTGAAATGTTGTGAACTGAAATGTTGTGGCAAAGTGTTTTTGCTCGGGTTTTAGAAAGGCATTCAACTTTTTTTAAGAATGTTAAGATTACAATCTTCTCCTGGTTTATCTGTCGCATCAGTTTTCATGAAATAACAACGATTATCTTCTTTTCCTGCAGAATCCACCGTCACGCATTATGGATTTTGGGAGAGTATTGCGAGAACGAGAATGATCTTGTCGATGTGATGGATGTGATCAAGACATCTTTAGGAGAGGTAGTTCCTCAACTGTTTTATTCATTCATAGTTTCTCCTGTTCAGTATTTTACATCTGAAGACGGTATGGTACTAAGATAGTTGGAAGCATTTACTTTGCGATTTTCGCTCGCAGCATTTGCTGACAAAAACTGAAAATGCTTGGGAAATGTATTTAAGTGAGTCATGAGTGTTGATTCAAACCCAGACAAACTGTTTTCCCCCAAGTCCATCATCTGTTTTTATTGTTTTTCACACAAATTTCAGATGTTCAGGCTAGTATTGTAGGGATTTATCAGCCTGTGCCTTACTGAATGGGTTTTTATAGTTATTAACATTTGTGTTTCTAGTTGCCGATAGTTGACGATGAACTCCGCAAAGCCGCTGGAGTTGAGCAAGGCGATAATGGTACGAGAATCAATTCTTCTTCTGTAAATATAGCTGCCGCTTTCAGAATGAGAAATCTAGCATTGTTTTAGCCAGAAGAAACATTGGACAGGCGTGTTAAAGATGTATGAGTGAGGGGAAGGCAGTACACACAAGTATGGTGACGAAGCCACCAACCTAGAAACGTTCCTGTAGGGTTGTGCTAGCTTTGTGTACCCTGAACGCCTTTTCATTTTTTCCAATATGCGTTCTAGAAAACAAGGAGCTGACTATTTCCACAAGCAAAACTCGGGTGACAGCTGATGGTACCTACGCCACGGAGAGCGTGTTTGTTAGCGTTGGAGTGGGGTCACGTGCAGAAACAAGGTAACATTACGTCATTCTCTACTTCTCGTTCCCATGGCTTTATCCCGTAAATCGGAAACACGCGGTCTTGGTAAAGACTATTGAAGGAAGGTCTTGATAGTAGCAGATACGCCAGAGTACTTGCCAAAGCAATGAACAGCGTTTCCGGCTGGGGGAATAGGGAATCGATCCCCGCGAAAGTTTGAGAAGGGAGGTTATTCAAACATAGAAATTGTCTAGTTTAATTCTTTAGCTCTAAATCTTTGTTAGCTTTATCAATGGCGATAAAAAACATTGTCATAGAGTCTTCATTAAGATCGTAGAAGCACAAGTGCTAATAAAGACTTCAAGTAAACGACAAATTTCTTTATTGCATACATGTTTCGGCAAGCCTTCATTAAATTAAATACCTGCAACCAACAGGGCTCGAATTTATTGCTTGGCTTTGTGGTCCTTTTAGATTTAAGTTCGCGTTTTCTGATCGTTCGTAAAGTATTGAATCCCAAGGCAGAAAAAATGAACATCAGCGTTTGCCCGAGATTTAATTATACTCTGTGAAACAAGGTGTATTTCTGGTTCGAAATTATCTGAAGCAGAATTTTTACTAACCATGGCGAGTTACTTAAGCAGATTTTCAGTAACCATGAAAACTACAAACCATTGGTTGACGGAATCCACTGCCAGCTGGCAATTTAAAACAATATAAAACAAAACGTAATCTGAAAATAAACATCTTGTAAATAACTCAAGATATAAGCTTAGGAACAAGACAAAAGTATGGTGACAATGTGTCGACTTCATTTCAAAACCTTCGTCAGATCATCGAAGGCTTTGAAATAAAGTCTAAATACCATCACAATACTTTTGTCTTGTTCCTAAGCTCATATCTTGAGTTATTTCCAAGAAGTTTATTTTTGCATTACGTTTTGTCTTATATTGGTTAACGGAATACAGTTAATTTCAAGCCCTGAAATAAGCTAATCGACTAAAGTCCGAAGAACAGGTTTACTTGGAGAGCGTGTGTAAGCAGTAGACAAACACTGCTTATTTTAGCAAACTTCTGCTCAGTTTTACTTGTATGCATTTTTGCAGGCTTCCTCTTCGTCAATATCTTTTGGACGGGGAGTTCTTCGTGGGCGCAGCATTGGCTGGCACGTTGTCCAAGGTGGCACTGCGATATATTGGCTTGGTACCCGACCAAAAGAAACGAAATGTAAGTGTGCATTTTGCCAGGAGAGGATGACAGTGAATATCTTAATGTTGTGTGTTGACATGTGAGTTGATGGCTTCATGTAATATGGTACCATATATGAAACTATGAAAGTTGTGGGTGCTGATTGTGCGCGTTCAGTCTGGAAAGATGATCAAACTCTTAATCACAGGTAATAGTCACTGGACCCTGACCTGACTAAACTCCCAAACTTTTTGATGACAAGTAAGACACTTCAACCGTTGTAGCAAAACGACTCAGATGGTTATTTAAGTTCACGTATATGTATAACCAGTGGCCTTCTGATGACTCCCGAGATTATGAATGATGGTTACAAATGTGTGCAAGCTGTAACGGAGGAACTGGTGAAAAGCTTTAACCATAGATTGAGATAGCAAGCGAAGGTTACATCTATATACAGCTCATATAACTGTATAATGACTGGTGAGACGCTGTAACCATTGAGCGGCATACAGTGAGATGGCGAGCGAAGGTTAAAATATATAGACAACCTGTAACCTTCTAAGGATTGTTGAGACGCCCTAACATGATGCTTTGCAACCTTAGGTGTTTTTCGTTAATCATTGGGGGAATCTTATGTCGCTTGTTATTCTCGTCCAATTCACCACTTTTTTGCCTGTATCCTTCAGTTATTCTGTGCTCAATGTATGTTGATCATGGCTAGTATCTTACATCTTGGAAAATCTGGACTCTCCAAAAAGGTACGTGTTCTCCTCTAATGCTCCACATCAGACCATCTTTCCACTTAAAACATCCCTTCCTTAAATCATTATCCTGAAAATGAAACCCATAACCCCTCTGAACGTTTCTCTTCTGCAGTCGATCACAGATGACGACGTTGATCGCATCTCGTTGTGTTTGCGTGTCTTGGCGAATCGTACTCCATTAATGAAAGATATCTTCACCGTTGAATGCCGCAGAGCTCTTTCAAACATGCTCGAGTCGAACAAGAAGGACCAAGAGGAAACCAGAAAGGTAAATGATGTATCCAGTATATTTGTGCGCTCTAAGAAAGTATACGTGTGTGTGTACATCGTGGGCATACGTAGATGTATAAAGGTATATGCAAATGTATATTTATTTACCCAAGTAATATTTTATCATAAAAATTATTACTAGTGTTCGAGAGTGCTCAGTACGAACGTTATGGGGA
The DNA here is from genome assembly GCA_030142905.1 of Heliopora coerulea. Lineage (NCBI taxonomy): Eukaryota > Metazoa > Cnidaria > Anthozoa > Scleralcyonacea > Helioporidae > Heliopora > Heliopora coerulea. The sequence goes on along the minus strand of JASJOG010000059.1, from coordinate 1,112,964 downwards.
TCAAAAGTCTAAACATTAATCCATGATGCAAAACTGGATAAAAATTTAATAGAAATTTAATAGCTAAAAGCTCTTAACTCGAGTTTCACGCTCAAAGGGGTTCTACGGCCTGAAAATCCTACTAAGGTAGTTTGACATATATGGCGTAAAATTCGTTCTTATGCCGGCATTTAAAATACAGATTTTCTCAGTTAAACACAGGTTACAATGCTATGCACCACTTTCATTTAAGAAACTACTTTCCGTTGTCTGGATGCTGAATCTTTTTCATATGACTGATGTTGCTTTCGACACGATCATTTGTCAGAAGTTAGTGACCTGATGAAAAGAATCTCTGGGCGTGAAAAGCGGGGTTCTCGACCCGTCTTAGGAGCTCAATTTTAGCATTCAGTACAACAAAAATGTCATAAAAAAAGTCACGAAATTTTATTTCCCAATTCAGTACAGATGTTGCAGCCACTACGCATTCATATGAACAGCATACCTAGCAAAAGAATTTGTCAAACATTTCAAAACGTGGGTAAAAATTAGCAGTAGTGTGATTTTTCGAAACATCAGGTACCGTTCACTTCATTTCAACCAGACGTTAAAATGGTACTTGATTATGTTGTAGGCTGGTGAAAGGAAAGCTGTTAGTATCCAAGCTGATGATCCAATTGCGTTCATGCAACTTCTGGCGACCTCAGACAACGAAATTCTCGAGGTAAGCGGAGGAATTTGGTGCGCGTCCTCTCCAGGCTTTTCACGCGTTGTGACGTATCTGAAGTGGGCGGTGGCTGCTTTGTTAATTTGTATTGCCACTGGAGGATCATGGCTTGATGTTGAGCAGGGGACAAAACTCAAATAAATCAGGGGTTCAATAACTTTATTTTGAGCTTAGATCTTAAGGACCATTATCGTGTGAGGTTTACACGCACCAAGGTACCACGTTCTTTGCGATACTTGCCATATTTTCTAATTTAAGCCCCGGGGTCTTACTAATTTTCAGTCATCAAAAAGGGGGCTTATTAGAGGAAGGGGGCTTAACAGAGAGGGGGGGCTTATCTAATTTTCCAAGTCAAAGTAAAAAAAAAGTATCTACTGTGACAAAAAAACCCAGATTTATCGTAGGAAGGTGAATAAAAGCATATTATTTTAACAGAAGGAGGATGCTTATTTTTTCCCCTTAATGAGAGGTGGTTCATTAGAAGCGGGGGCTTAATAGAAGAAACACGGTGAGTGGATTACTTGACTTCTCTAGACCGCAGTTAGCGAGGGCAAAGTCCTTATGAAATTAATAACGGCTGGGTTGTCTTCAGGCCAAAATTTGCTTTAGTCAAGCTACTCCTTCGGGTTCGCGAACAATGTTTACCGAGACAGTACAAAACATTCTCTGTGATGTCAACGGTACTCTTGCCCACTCCTAACGCCTGTTGGATAATCCTTTGCACTTTTTAGGATCGCTATGACCAGACGTTGTCTCAAGCCGTTGGTCTTGATAAGCAGGAAGAGGACGCCAAGAGTTCTAAGCTGAACAAGGTTGGTTCTTTAGTTAAATAGAAACTTTGTTAAAACGGTTGAAACCGAAAATATTTGGGGAAAAAACATTCTACTTCAGACGTTTTAGCCAACATCAGTTTGGATGTAATAGCTTAGAATATTTATCTGAATAATAGTTATCTGAATAGATTGGTAGTTGCCAGTGACCTCAACCAACATGCGTTAAGTACTTCACTTGAACTTCACATGAATACTAATAATCTGTTTATAGGACTCGACTCCCCTAATAAATCTTCGTCTTATTTGCCAAGGTGGGATGATATTAGTCAATAACGTGTTTATCTGCCTTTTTTCGTTGTGTTTATAGGTCACTCAGTTGACTGGTTTTTCTGACCCAGTTTTCGCCGAAGCCTACGTGAATGTGAATCAGTATGACATTGTTTTGGATGTGTTGATAGTGAATCAGACTTCAGACACGCTGCAGAACGTTGTCTTGGAATTAGCTACGTTAGGTTGGTTGTAGCAGATCATGTTTGCAGCTATACTTGATATCTACAACTTGAGAAACGTGAAAAAATGAAGCGGGAAAGAAACAACAAGATCTATATGTTTAAAAACTGGGCAGGAGTGCTTTCTCGGATTTAAATCACGAGGCGAAAGCCGAGTATTCTAAATCCGATAAAGCACGTACTGCGAGTTTTTTTCAATGTGTTGCAAAATGAACGATACGCTAATTCGCGAGGAAAGCTGGGAAATTTATGTTTTCTTAACCGAAAAAATTGGAAGAAAAAAATAAACGTATTTTTATCACAAAAAGATATGACAGTTAAAGACACGGCTTGGCTTTTCTTTTGTATTTTCCTCATGAATTCTTAATTTAAAATGGTTCATAAGTATATTATACATGCTCATAATATGCAATATGTAAAGTGTTCTGTGTAATGTGTTATGTGTTATATGTTATGGGTAATGTGTTATGGATTATATGTTATGGGTTATGTATTACAGGAAATGTGTTATGTGTAGTATGCAGTGTGTGATCTAATATGTAATATGTAATATGCAATATGCATACATTCACGTACATTTATATGTGTTTGTTCATATTTGTGTCGAAGTCTATGTATCTCCGTTTATATCTGTATCTACGTCTATGTCTGCGTCTTTGTACATTTTCGTCTTCGTGTTCGTGGAGATAGGCGTATAAAAAAGCGAGGCGTAGTCAAATTGTCAAACTCTCTTCAAGGGACGTCACTGAAAGGGACTTCACTGAAAGGTCAAACGCTCCTACTACGAGCGTTCAGTATGTCATCTCAAACAACACTATTTTGGTGGAAAATTAAGTTGCATTTGCCTGATCTGGTGTTCAAATACCTCTTGGTTATGATTATTTTTTGTCATGTTGCTGTTTTTTTGAATCATTATTTCTTTTGTAAATTTTAGGGGATCTTAAACTGGTTGAAAAGCCAACGCCTATTTTGTTAGGTCCTCATGATTTCTCTAATATTAAGGTAATTCTGTCCAACTCGTTTCTTGTTTTCTTTCGATAGTTTTTGTGCACATTTCTGCCCCGTTCATTTGTGCACTTCTCTCTTCTTGTGCCTTTTAATCATTTCTGTTGCCTCGTCTATGTCAACGCAGCCTCTATAGCCGTATCTGCCTCATTCTCATTTATTTTTTATTAAAACTAAATCTTGCGATCCTTTGTGATTGAAAAGAAAAACGCAAAAATACCAGACAAGTCAAGAGATTTTAAAACGGGAAGATTGATCTACTTTCGAAACAACAGTTCAGTGGCAGTCCAGTTAAGTCTAGTCCAGTCCAGTTTAGACTTTCATCCAGTCAACTCATCAGTTCATTTCTGGGGTGAACCACTTTAATCTTGTCCTTTAAATCTTATCAAGTGCAGTCCAGTCCATCTCCATCCCAATCGGTAGTTTTCACTGTAAAGTCTAGTTTCCAGTTCAGTCCAGTCCAGTCCAGTCGTGACCCGTTCAGTCCAATCCAATCTACTTCATTTCATTTCAGTCCAGTCCAGTGAAGTCCAGTCCTGATCAGTTCATCCCAGTCTAGTTTCCAGCCTGGTCGATCTTGCCCCCTTAGTCCTGTTTAGTCCAGTGTAGACCAGCCGAACTCTGTTCCGTTCCATATTTAGTCTTGTATTGTCCAGTTTATTTTCCAGTCCACTTCAGGGTACTCCTGTCCCGTTTATGCCAACGTCCATTAAACAGTCGTACAATCCGTCTCACTCCCACCGCAGTCCATGATTGGCCATGGTTCAGGCTGCTTTTGTTGTGTTGTACTTCCCTGTGCCATTCTACGCTTCCCTTTTGTTATCAATCTCTTGCAAACCCGCTCAAAGATAAACCTCGTATCAACTAATTTTAATTAAAAACTTGTGTTGATCTTGCAAATGTTAAAACATTCCGTATGTTTTAACTTGGAGTAGCGATTTGGATTGTTTAATTTACTTTATTGCGTTTTCAGGCCAGTGTGAAAGTCACTTCAACAGAAAATGGCATAATATTTGGCAACATTGGTGGGTAGATCGGTTTGTTAAGGACCAACTTCTTCTTGTGAAATACAATCACCAACCTCCATCCCGATCTCATAGTTTAATGGTTTTTCGTATCTAATTCCTGTTGTCTATTACTGTTGAAATTAGTGTATGATGTTTCTGGTGGTTCTGGTGATCGTAACTGCGTCGTGCTCAATGATATTCATATTGATATCATGGACTATATTGTTCCTGCCACATGTACAGACACAGAGTTCAGACAGATGTGGGCAGAGTTTGAATGGGAGAACAAGGTAAAGAGGGTTGTAATGTTATTTTGCTTTGTATTGACAGACTGAATTTTGCACCCTAATATTGTTTGGAAACTTGTACATTCTGAGTGTATAAGCAGGTCGTTGCTATAGGATACGCTGCCTATCTGAAATTTCCCCCCTCCCCCCCCCCCCCCCCCACACACACACACACACACAATAATATGCGCCAAACCTGGCTACCTTTCCCAAATTTGTAACAAGAAAATATGTGGTTCCTATTTCATGTTGGGACAAAAGTGGGGTCGGTCAATCGGTCGGTTGGAAAAAAAGTTTGTTTTTTGTTAAGTAGTCCTTTTTTATTTGTAGTTGATTCCAATCAATGTTGGATGTGATATTTGTGCCCAAGTTATTGCATTGATTTCAGAATCATCCTCAGAGATATACAGTAGAACCCCTCTAATTCGCGACCCCTTTATTCGCGAAAGAGCTTAATTCGCGATAGGGTCTTGGGCCCCAAATTTTTTGACCAAAAACCAGCGTTCGCGCTGTTTGATGTTTTCTACTCTTTCTTTTGTATCAATTTGCATGTAAATGATCATTATTTATTGATTTGTTGTAAATAGAGTTCATATTTTGCAAAAAATGAGTTGTTCTTTGAAAAAAATAGTTGGAAACATGTGATCGGTCGGCACTATATTCTGACCATAACATCCAATATGGCGTCGTACACGACGTGAGGTAGGAGGGTTGTGAATTAAAATTCATGTGTGTTTGGCCATTATATGACCATTATATGTCTTGATATGTTGAAATTTGGTTTTCAGACTAATTCGCGACCCGGATGATTCGCGGACCGAGTCCTTGGACCCCGATGTCCGCGAATTAAAGGGGTTGTAATGTACATGAACAGAAACTTTTTCATGATAATCTGACACTGCTGAAGTCAACTAAAAAATGTTGACTCGAGCGGGATTTGAACTCACACCTTCGGATTATCATGAAAACGTTCCTGTTCATTTATTGCATTGAACGGAGATAATTTAACTCAATAAGTTCGTAGTGCTATGCATTAAACTACAGTGCAGTTTAGTGTAGTACATTGCATTACGGTACAATGCAATGCGGCGCAGTGTAATATAGTGAAGAACTGTGAAGCGTAGGACAGTGCAGTGCAGTGTGGTTATATGTGAGAAGTTATCAAATGATGATTTAAGTACACAAGAAATACGAATGGAATTTGTTACTTCTTAGGTTACAGTGAATACAAATATCAAGGATCTCCGGGAATACATCAACCATATCATCAGCTGCACCAACATGAAACTCTTAACGCCTGAGGAGGTAAGTCAGAAAGGGAACGGGTTGTTTCTGGGCTGAAAATGTCACAAAACTAAAGCAGTCTAAATCTCTGGTCGTCATTGAGAATATGAAGTAAAACTAGATCTTTAACCTTTTCGGAGTAGGAATGGTGATGTTAATGACAGCGATGAGGATGATGATGGCCATAACTGAGGCAACAACACCTACAACAAAAGAAAAGGAAAGAAAGGAAGGAAGAAAGAAAGAAAGAATGAAAGAAGGGAACAGGGAAAGAAAGTTAGAAAGAAAGGCAGAACGTTTGAAAAAAAGGAGGAAAGAAGGAAATAAAGAGGGAAAGAGAGAAGGAAAGAAAGAAAATATGAAGGAAAGAAAGAAAAAAGGAAAGAAAAAAGGAAGCAAGGAAGGAAGGAAGAAAGAAATAATGGAAAAAAGGAAGGAGGAAAGGAAGAAATTAAGGAAGAAAGAAAGGAAGAAAGAAAGGAAGAGAGAAAAAGAGAATGAAAGAAAGAAAGAAAAAAGAGAGAGAAAAAAAAAAGAGAAAGAAAGAAAGAAAGAGAGAGAGAAAGAAAGAAGTATCTTGCGACAAGTACGCAAGATACTAACAGACAATAAAGGAAGACATCCTTGTGCTTCCGTGCATTTGATGTATCTCCCCCAGTCAATGGGTGGTAGAGGATTAAAAGGTGTTGAACAACAATACAAAGAATTGAAGATTAAAACCACCTTCCATTTGTACACATCGACCTACCAAGCCGTTAAAGCAGCTGCTCAAGCTGATCAAGCAAGAAGAAGTAGAGAAAGGAAATCGTTGATGAAGGATGCTGAGAAGTATGCAGAGAAGTTGGGGGTGGATATTTGCAAGGATAGTAATGATAATTGGACTATTAAGTGTACAACTGACACCACTGCTGAGAAACAAGAATTACACGTATTAAGAAAGCGGTTACCAATCAGCCATGGCTTGGTCGCATTACTAACAAGTGATAGGAAGCAAAAGACCAAGTTAGAGGTTTCCCTTGGTTGAATTGCTGGAATTGCTGTTCAACGAATATCGTAACTGATATGGAATAAATTGTTCAAAAACTTATTCCAACTCGTGTGTACTATAGTTTAAAACTTGGGCAAGATGTCACCACTAATCTCTGTCGTCTTTGTGGAAGTAGGCTTGAAACCGTGTCTCACATTCTAACTGGTTGTCCACGATTTTTCCAGGCAGAATACCTCCATCGTCGTAATCATGTACTTGAATGTTTGAGTTTTACAATACTGCAACAATTTGGCATTATTAAGACGATACCTCCCCTAAACACTAATGTGGAACCTAAACCGGTTGTGAAGACTGATGACTTGGAGGTCTTCTGGGACATTCCAATTTACTCTTTTGGCCCTCAGCTCCCAACGACAGTTGAACAGGGAAATAGTCCGGATGTGGTCGTTGTCAATCATAGAAGTAAGACGGTTGCTGTTGTTGAATGTAGCTGCCCATGGATTACCAACATGGAAAAGAAAGACGAGGAAAAACCAGACAAATACCAGGAAGTTCGTGTTGAGCTCCAGAGAAGATATGAGAGCTATGATGTCTACCAAATTAACGTGCTGCTGGATGCGTTGGGAGGGTACTTAAAGTGCTTTAAAACTTCGCTAAATAAGTTATTACAACAGGACAAATTAGTAGAGAGTGTTTTGAAAAGAATGCAAAAAGCAGTTATATTTGGCTCGATTCGTATAAAGAACCTTTTTAAATCTATTAGAACTTAGGATTTTTAATATGTATATAATTAGTATAGTTGGTTAAAGGTATTCAGGTTACTCGATTAGAGCCCTAAACATATTTTATGTAACAATCTTTTTAAACAAGACATTAAAAGAAAGAAAGAAAGAAAGGAAAGAGAGAAAGGAAGAACGTAAGAGGGAAGAAAAATAAGGAAAAAAAGGAAGGAAGAAAGTAAGAAAGAAAGAAAGCAGGAAGAAAAAACAAAACTAAGAAAGAAGTAAACAAGCAAACTGACTCTCAAACAAACCTACCCAGGACCTACGAAGACTAAGCGAGATAAGTTTTAATAAATAACAGAAGAGGCAACTAAAAGATTGCTGTAAATAGGTGGACTGTTAGACTGTTTATTTCGTGTTGCAGCTACGGTAAAGGAGATTACAAAAACTAAATGTGACTACATTTTTTGTTCATGTCGTTTGTAGGCTTTGTCTGGTGAATGTGGTTTCATGGCTGCCAATCTGTACGCTCGAAGTATCTTTGGTGAGGATGCACTGGCCAACGTGAGCATTGAGATCCCTGTGGATCAAGGACCTGAATCCCCTGTCACTGGACATATTCGCATTCGAGCTAAAAGTCAGGTGAGTGACAGTGGTACTTTATTCTCTGGTCTTGTTACGTCATGTTATATATATCCTGCATAACCGCGAGGAAAACAATGGTTTTTGTCCCCAGGGAAATCGTAGATTATCCAACCCTCTCTTTTTCGGGCCGTGGGTGAGAGGCCCATGTGAGCAGAAGGCTTTGACTTTAGTTGCGAAGTCTGGAATACCATTGGTATTACATTAACTCACTGGTTCTCAACCCATTTTAAATCAACGCCTACCTGCCTCGTACTGAGACCTCTTCCCCACTATTGAGCGTACTCAGTCCCAGCTCTGTCTGCATTAGCGACACCATAGCAATACCGAACTGAATAATTGTAATATATAGTTATTTACTTCAGTATTGCCGACGTAGTCAGTCAGTGACTTAAAATTTAACACTAAAAGACAACTGGAAACTTAAAAATGCTGTCCTGGTGAATCATTGATGAACTCCCACCATTTGCATCCTAATGCCCTCCCCCTCCCTGCTCCCTTGTTTCCACCATCCCCCGACGTTCTCTGAAAGGCCGCCGAGGGGTGACACCGCGCCCGTTGAGAAACGCTGCATTAACTGGTGGTGTAGACCTTACTAATGTATTGTTTCTGGTGCTAGTTTTGTTTGATGGCTGACCTCATTCGTGATGATCTGCAAGCCCTTGTCAAAACTTTACACATTAAAAAAACCTTCGAAAACTTTACAAATTAAATATTCTGGAATTTTTAGGGAATGGCTCTCAGTCTTGGCGACAAGATCAATCTGTCTCAGAAGAAACAATCGGCAAATTAATACTTACTTTAGATTCAGTGAAATAAACAGTGTTACCTTGTTGTAGTTGATATTTTGAAATATTAAATGATGTCATTTTCATTGGTGTTCTTTTGCCTGTTTGACGTTTTATTACACCTCAAAACTTGATAGTGACATTGCAATTTGGTTGAGTTCGGAGCACTGCACTCTCTTATTACAACCAGTGTGATAGCAGAGGTTCGTCAGAGAAACTTTTAAACAAAAGTAGACGAATGGAGTTAAGATTGCCATTTAAAGAGGGTTTCAGTTTGTAAAAAAGAGAGGCCTTTTCTTCGAAGAAGTTCAGAAGGAGAAAAACTGGAAAAGAAACATTAACTCTTTCTTCATGTTCTTCCCATCCTGGACTTCTTGTACAAGAAAGCCTTTGAACAATTTCCTAACTAAAGCCCTATTTGAATGGTCTTCCAATATCATGTAGTTAGAAGGGATAATTTAAAAATTGGATAACTAGGTAACTTTTTATGTGAGCAGATTGTCTACGAAGGCGAAATTCTAGTTGCCTACCAATCATAGCAAACCAAGACGAGCGATCAAATTGTTTTAGTACAAAAAATGGTCAACTTGTGATAAAAGTTAAGAATTTTTAGAAAGATTTATCAAGACGTTAGTAACAGACTATAAATTAAAAAAAAGAAACAATATTGATTCATAAATATCCCGCAATGTTCGGCAGAAAGGAGTTACTGACTATAAAAGAAGCTTGAATAGAGACAACATCAAGCTCATTTGCTGACTACCGCATCAATCCGCAAGTTTTGAACGATGTAGAAAAAGTGTCATTCAAAAGCTCTTCATTGAAGTAAAATATGTGGTGAGATCAAAAACACTGGGTGTCATATCTTCAATAAAGGTGGAACACGAATGTAAACAATCAAACGAGAGGAATGTTAACTCAATGACATTGAAGAATGAGATTAAATTGCTGTTCTTATCGTGCATCTCATTGTATTTATGGTTCCCTCATCATATTGGTTACATTATCTCCCACCTCTTCCAAACATGTAACACCTAGTGTTTTCCACTTTACCTCACCTTTTACTCAAATGAACGGCTTTCGCTAAAAACGTCAGAGCCTTGACAATTCGTTTTTTTCCGAAGAATACAACTTCTAAGCTTTTTCTGCGCTATATTTCATACTAGCGAGGTACTTCACAGTAAACATTGCATCACACAGTTTCACGCCACCACATTCAGAAATGAAGAACACGCCGCTGACAGTGATTGAACAATCGATTCTTTTCAAAAGATTTTTTGATTTCATAAAAAAACTTTCATTCTTTGATAACTTTCATAGTGCAGGCGTCAATATTTTGTCACGTTAAAACGCCAGTGCTAAAATTCATTCCTAAACAAACAGACTTTCTCGTGTGACATATTACTCCACACGGCGTGATAGAAGGCAGCAACACATTGAACAGAGTGAGAGGAAAACAACACACTGTACAGAGTGAGAGAAGAAAACAACACACTACTGAGTGAGAGAGGAGAACAACGCACTGTACTCAGTAAAAAAGAACAACAAACTGTACAAAGTGAGAGAGAAGAAAAATACGCTGTACAGAGGGAGAGACGAGAACAGTATACAGTACGGAGGGAGAGGGAAGACGAACACAGAGTATAAAATGAGAGGGAAACAACACACTGTACAGAGGGATAGGAGAACAACCCACTGGACTGAGTGAGAGAGGGAAACAACACACTGTACGGAGGAATAGAAGAACAACCCACTGGACTGAATGAGAGAGGAAAACAACACATACAGAGGAAGGGAAGAATAACGCACTGAAGGGTGTAAGAGAGGAGAAGAACGCATTGTACTGAGTGAGAGAGAAAAACAACACTGTACAGAGGGAGAGGAGAACAACGAACTGAAGAGATTGAGAGGAGACTGGAGAGCAACACACTGTAGTGAGTGAGAGAGGAGAACAACGAGCTGAAGAGAGTGAGAGAAGAAAAACACTGTACTGAGTGAGGGAGAAGAACAACACAGTACTGCGTGAGAGAGGTGAACAATGCACTGTACTGAATGAAAGAGGAAAACGACACACTGTATTGAGTGGGAGAAGAGAACAACGCACTGTACTCATTGAGAGAGAAGAACAACACACTGTACAGAGGAAGAGAGGAAAAGTACACATTGTACAGTGGGAGAGAGGAGAACAACAAACTGTACAAAGTGAGAGAGGAGAAAAATACGCTGTACAGAGGGAGAGACGAGAACAACAAACAGTACAGAGGGAAAGGGGAAAAGAACAGCGTAGAAAGTCAGAGGAGAACAACACATAGTACAGAGGGAGAGGGAGGAACACCACACTGTGCCGATTGGGTCGGAGGGGGGCGGAACAACACGCTGTACAGAGTGAGAGAAGAAAAAAACAAACTGTACCGAGGGAAAGGAGAACAACGCATTGTATACTGAGTGGGAGAGGAAGACAACACACTGTACAGAGGAAGGGGAGAAAAACGCACTGAAGAGTGAGAGAGAAGAACGTATTGTACTGAGTGAGAGAGGAGAACAACACACTGTGCCGAGTGACAGAGGGGAACAACATAGAGTACTAAGTGAGAGAGGAGAGCAAAACACAGTACTGCGTTAGAGAGAAGAACAACGAACTGTACTGAGTAAGAGAGGAGAACAACGCACTGTACTGAGTGAGAGAGAACAACACACAGTACTCAGTGAGAGAGAAGAACACACTGTACAGAGGGAGAGAGGAGAACAACGTACTGTTGTCAGTGAGAGAGAGGAGAACAATACACTGTAGTGGATGAGAGAGGAGAACAACACACAGTACTGAGCGAGAGAGGAGAACAACGCACTGTACTGAGTGAGAGAGAACAACGCACTGTACTGAGTGAGAGAGAACAACACACAGTACTCAGTGAGAGAGAAGAACAACACACTGTACAGAGGAAGAGAGAAAAACAACACACTGTACAGAGTGAGAGAGGAGAAAAATACGCTGTACAGAGATAGAGACAAGAACAACAGACAGTACAGAGGGAGAGGGGAGAAGAACATAGCGTACAAAGTCAGAGGGAAACAAGACATAGTACAGAGGGAGAGGGGGGAACAGCACACTGAGCAGAGTGAGAGAAGAAAACAACATAGATTACAGAGGGAGAAACGAGAGCAAGATACTGTACAGAGTGAAAGAGGAAAAGATCACACTGTACAAAGTGAAAGACGAGAACAGCGCACCGTACAAGGCGAGAGAGGGGAACAACACATTGTACAGAGTGAGAAACGAGAAAAACGTACCGCACAAAGTGAGGGGAAAAAAACACAACGTACGCAGTGAAAGAGGAAAACAACACTGTACAGAGAGAGTTCAACACCACACTGTACTGTGAGAGGGGAACAACACCATGTACAGAGTGAGGGAGGAAACAACACACGGTACAGAATGAGAGAGGAGAACAACAAACTTTACAGAGTAAGAGAGGAGAACAACACAACGCACTGAGTGAGAGACGAGGACAGCACACTGTACAGAGAAAGAAGAGAACAACGCACTGAAGAGTGAGAGAGGAGAACAACGCACTGTACAGAAACAACACACTTTAGTGAGTGAGAAAGGAAAAAAACACACTGTACAGAGGGAGAGGAGAACAATGCACTGAACGAAGTAACAGAGGAGAACAACACACAGTATTGAGTGAGAGAGGAGAACAACAAACTGTATTGAGTGAGAGAGCATAACGACACAATGCACTGAGTGAGAGAGGAGAACAGCACACTGTACGGAGGAAGAAGAGAACAACGCACTGAAGAGAGTGAGAGAGGAGAACAGCACACTGTACAGAGTGAGAGAGGAGAACAACAAATTGTACTGAGTGAGAGAAGAGAACAACACACTGTACAGACTAAGAGAGGAAGACAACGCATTGTACAGAGTGAAAGAGAACAAAGCATTGTACGGAGTGAGAGAGGAAAACAACACACTGTACAAAGTGAGAGAGGAGAACGACACACTGTACAGAGGGAGAGAGTAAAACAACACACTGTACAGAGTGGGAGAGTAAAACAACACAATGTACTGAGTGAGAGAGGAGAACAATTCGCTGTACAGAGGGAGAGACGAGAACAACACATAGTACGGAGGGAGACGGGAGAAGAACACAGCGTACAAAGTGAGAGGAAAACAGCACACAGTACAGAGGGAGAGGGGAGAACATCGCACTGTGCTGATTTAGGGGGGGTGGCGGACCAACACGCTGTACAGAGTGAGAGAAGAAAACAACATAGGTTACAGAGTGAGAGACGAGAGCAACACTGTACAAAGTGAATGACGAGAACAGCGCACCGTACAAGGCGAAAGATGGGAACAACACACTGTCCAGAGTGAGAAAAGAGAAAAACGTATGGTACAAAGTGAGGAGAAAGAAGCACAATGTACGGAGTGAAAACGGAAAACAACACTGTACAGAGAGAGTCGAACACCACACTGTATCGAGAGAGGGGGAACAACACCATGTACGGAGTGAGGGAGGAAACAACACACTGTACAGAGTGAGAGATGAAAACAACAAACTGCACAGAGGGAGAGAGGAGAACACCGCACTGTATCGAGCAGGAGGAACAATACACTGAGTACCGAGGGGGGAAGAACAACATGCCATACCGAATGAGAGAGGAAAACAACATAGATTAAAGGGAGACGAGAGCAACATACTGTACAGCGAAACAGGAATAAGACACACTGTACAAAGTGAAAGGCGAGAAAAGCGCATCAAACAAAGTGAGAGAGAAGAACAACACACTGTACAGAGTAAGAGAGGAAAACAACTCGCTGTACAGAATGATAGAAAAACAACGCAACTGGCAAGAGACCAGCATCTTTATCTAGAACAAGTGGGCAGAACAGGGCACTTAACAGAGGAAGAGGTGAGAACAGTATATTGTAGAGATTACGTGGGGAGAACGACATACCATACAGGGCTGGTTGTTTGACTGTGATCTATCTATAAAATCGTGGAACGAATATAGCTGCGTACTAGAATAACAGCGCGGGGGTTGGTATATTTAATGTAAGGACCGTTTCAAATGGTAAATAACGTTTCACTGCCCAAAGGTTTGAAACCGAAGTCTGACATTTTTATTCTACAAGGCTGTAAGGACCTCAGAAGGATCAACAGGACGGCTTTAGTTTGACCATCTTTGACTCCACACTTGTACGAATTGATGATTCTCAACACTTCACAGGTTTTCGCTTTGAACTATCTCTCTAGACGAGTAAAGTCGTCCGGCGCCAGCCAGAATAAAACCATTGAAGTTAGGCTGGGACCGAAGAGAGTTAAGATAGTCTTCATTTTTCCCAGTGCGAAACATCTCTGTTTCACCAGTAAAATCCTCTGGCGTTAACCAGGACGAAATTATGAAAGCTGAATACTGTATGGACTGTGTTGAACCACTTGTACAAAGCCAAAAGGAGAATCAATGTTGCCTCCAAGGAGCCAAATATTGGTTAAACCCCTTATCATTATTACGTCGGTTTAAAACGAAGCAGTTTTATGAGAAAAACTGGCGTTGTATAACCACCAAATGTTGATCAAGCATTTTATAATAGAAGGCAGCAATTATTTACTTGAACTCTTTACCTGGAAGACAAGACGTCTATCATTTTACTCTGGCTGACATCAGACGATTTTACATGTCAAAGAGAGATATCCAGCCAGGGAAGGGTTTACTTTCCTTTATTTATTTTTGAAACATACAAAAGCTATTGATTTCACAATATTGGCAGGGGTCTAGTGTGTTTACTTTTACAATCAAGGGGAGTTTATCAGAAGCCAAATCTGCACAAAACAACTCGTCATAGGAGGAGGTGATTTGGCCGTTTGGTTTTGATTTATTTGAAAGAATTATCCCAGACTAAAGATTTCCCACGACAGCTTTCAAAATCAAGACCATCTTTACGGCTGTGTTTCAGATGCAACACCTTACTATGAATTGATGCGGGGGATTAGTTGGTTCAAGTTTGGTTCATTTGGAAGATTATTCGTGATATAAAATTCTCCATGACAACTTTCATAATCGAGACAACTACCTTTAATGAAGTGGAATGCAGAGTAGGCAATTCTGTATGAAATAAAAGTTTAATGGTACTACTCTGTCAAATGAACTAGAGCGCAAGGAATCGGCGTTTCGAATGAATGGCTTTCGCCAGTACTGTCATTGCCTTGTTCTGGTAAGGTGCTAGCATTAAAATTTTTCTACAACCTTCAAGCCACCATTCAACGTGGAAGTGGCGGAACAAATAATCGTAAAAGGAAAGCATTTGTTGGTTTAATATTGGTTCACTTAAGATTATTCTTCAAATTAGATTCGTCATGTAGGCTATCATAATCAAGAAAACCTCATGAGCAAGCGACCACTCCAGACAATACAACTTATCATGAAAGGAGGCCATTTGTAGATTTAACTTTGGTTCATTTTAAGGATTAATCCTGACACAAAATTCGCCATGACTGCTTTCATAAGGAAGACAACCTTCAGCCGCCATTCTAGACTGAATAACTTATCGTGAAAGAAGGCGATTTGTAGGTTGAGCTTTGGTTCATTTTAACGATTAATCCTGACACAAAATTCGCCATGACTGCTTTCATAAGGAAAACAACCTTCAGCCGCCATTCTAGACTGAGTAACTTATCGTCAAAGGGGACCATTTGTAGGTTTAACTTTGGTTCATTTTAACGATTAATCCTGACACAAAATTCGCCATCACTGCTTTCATAAGGAAAACAACCTTCAGCCGCCATTCTAGACTGAATGAATGAATGAATGAATGAATAACTTTATTTACCGAGGGTGACACATTACAGTTGAAAACTGTTAAACTTGTGGCCCTCCCCTAAAATATATAAACTAATTTACAAATATTAAAAAAGATAAAACAATAAATAATTATGAAATAAAAAGGAATAAAAAATTATGAAATAGGAAAGCTATCTAAGCCAGTACAACCGTCCTTTATAAAATTACAATACTTCTGCTTGAATGCATTAATACTGGTGCTAGATCTTATACTAATAGGTAGAGAGTTCCAAAGTTTTGCAGCTGCAACAAGAAAAGTTTTTCCACCTTCTGTGTAACGGTTATACCTAGGGCAGCATATAGTTATATCACCATAGCGTGAAGTTCTGGTTGACATATCACTAATACGCACTAATCTATTTCCTAAGTACTCTGGGCATTGTCCATTTAAGCATTTATAGAATAAACATAATTTATTTACATTGATTTCATCGTAAAAGGGTAGCCAGTCAAGTCTCTTGAATAGGGTTACAGTTCGTTGGTCTCTCATTTTTAGACCTAAAATAACACAAGCTGCTCTTTTCTGAAGACGAAAAATTCGTCTAATGTTACACTTTGATGTTGAACTCCAGACTGCTCCGCCGTATAGGAATACAGGCTTAATAGTTGCGTTATAAAAAAGTATGCGCTCGTTTAGAGGAAGATATTGACTTATCAATCAAAGGAGTTCATTTGTAGGTTTAACTTTGGTTCATTTTAAGGATTAATCCTGACACAAAATTCGCCATGACTGCTTTCATAATGAAGACAAACTCTAGCCGCCATTCTAGACTGAATAACTTATCGTTTAAGCATTATAGGTTTAACTTTGGCTTATTTTAAGGATTAATCTTGACACAAAATTCGCCATGACTGCTATCATGATGAAGACAACCTTCAGCCGCCATTCTAAACTGGATGACTTATCGTGAAAGTAGGCCATTAGTAGGTTTAACTTTGGTTCATTTTAAACATTCCTGTCACAAAATTCACCATGGCTGCTTTCATAAGGAAGACAACCTTCAATCCGCCATTCGAAGTGGAATAGCTTATGAGAGGACGTTTAATATTGGTTCACTTAAGGTTATTCTTCAAATTAGATTCGTCATGTATGCTATCATAATCAAGAAAACCTGATGGGCAAGCGACCACTCCAGACAATACAACTTATCATGAAAGGAGGCGATTTGTAGGTTTAATTTTGGTTCATTTTAAGGATTAATCCTGACACAAAATTAGTCATGACTGTTTTCATAGGGAAGACAACCTTCAGCCGCCATTCTAAGCGGAATAACTTACGAAAGGAGATCATTCGTCGGTTTAATTTTGCTTTACTTGAAACATTATGCCCGATTTAAAATCCGCCATGACTACTTTCGATATCAAGAGAACCTTCAAGTGGTCATTCTAGGAGGAACAACTTATCATAAAAGAAAGCCATTACTAGGTTCAATTCTGGTTACTTTACGAGATTATTCTTGACTGAGAATTCGCCATGACTGTCTTCATTATGAAGACAACCTTCTAAACTCAACAACTCACCGTGAAAGGTAACCATTAGTAGGTTTAATTTTGGTTAACGTAAAGATGATTCTTAGAGCAAGATTCGCCATGACAGCGTTGAAAATCAAAACGACATTCAAGCCACCATTATAGGAAGGACCTTTATCATTAGTGAAGCCTATTCCAAACCATAATCTTAAATGTGTCCCCTAATGAAGATGTTTCGATTCTCGAAAGATCAACAAGAAAGCCTTGGAGAGGTTGCCTCACCATTTTTAAAGGACTTGTAATTCTATATATGAATTACATAGAACTGTCAAACTAAAGGACAGAAGAATCAGTCTCTTCCAAATTTCGTAAGGGTGTTCACCTCCAAAAAATATTAAAAACAAAAATAATAAACAAACCGTTGTAATAAATGATAATGAGGTTTCCCCATGTCCCACAATATATTGTCAAGGTATGTGGCTTTGTAAAAAGATTTTATGGCGGCCGGCATCATTAAATATTTAAAGTTAACACCTTCTTTAAGCTCACGTAGGAGCTTTCCTAGTTCATGTTTACTTAAATTGAATTCTTTTAGACATAGACTTAACAACAACTAAGCATCATGTTGTTTTCAACTATTGAATTCAATGTAAAAGTTGGGAATACATCATGCCAAAGAATCGAACCCCGTTCTTAAATTTACCGCCCCTCCGTTGTCCCTCGGAGCCATTCAAGTTTCTCGATAGCGAGGTACATTAATAATTGACCATAAAAGAAAAACTGCGATAATCTGAAAATTTTAATGACCGCGTCCCACAATTTTTAGGACAAAAAATATTATCCACTACATAAATGCGTGGAAACGTTCAGAAGTAACCAACATAGTATACCTTACACCATACTATACCACTGACAACTGTAGTACAGCCATATTACATACATAACATCTCTTTCAGCCACGAGGATCACAACAGACACTACCACATGCAGTGTAGTCACACGTAGTCACATCTTGACAGCGAAGGACACGCAGGGGTTGATAGAGTAGGAGGACGGTCTCTCAACAGAAAAGGATCGAATACTTTTAAAAGATTTCGTAAAATTTTTTTTCTGTTTCTCTTCGTCTTTTTCTTTTCTCTTCTTCTGGCTTTTTACTCGTTTCTTTGCCGCATCATCAGCAGGGTTCGATCCTGCGACACGCCGACTTCACCCAGGGAGAGGCCTTACACCACGAGCCATTGAGACAAGCGACGAAAGTGAACATCTAATTGTACTATTGGATTCTTTGAAGAATAAGAGAACGAAAAAAAAATTGAGAACTTTTAAATAAAACGATTATTTAGACAAAATAAGGACTAGATGATGACTAAGGAGAAAGACAACATCATTAGTGTCATCAAACTGACTGGATTTGGTCATAAAACTAAATTTTACCACCGTTTTTGGCTTTCTATAATTAAACTATAGAAAGATGAAAACCCCGCGAACACGGCCAGGGGAGTAAACGAGGAGGAAAGGTCACTAAGCAAGAACAACGCACGTGGAAGGGAGGTCTTCCATATTGGAGACCCGTAATTGTCCGTTTTGTGGGTAAATATGGCTATAAATCGCTATTAAAATTATCCAGAAATCGTCAGGAGAACTCCAAGATGTCCAGAATGCTAAAATTGATGTTTGGAGGAAGTTTGGTGGAGACGACTTGGTGAAAAAATGGCTTAACAAGAGACCATGTGGCCGACGTCAAGATGGCGGCCGATTCTTCGAAGTTTTGAAAAACCAAAAAATCATCTTTTTAATGAGAGTAGAAAGGCAACGATATTATGTTTTTACTATGATGTAAGTAAAGTATTTGAATTTTTGGGAATTTTCAGATTTTGTTCAGTTTTAGAAAAATTTTCAAGGGTCAGGATAACTGAGTTGACCAAGCTGATCAATTATACATAAAAGTCTCAATTGCTTTCCTTCTTTCTAAATGAAAAATAACGAAGATAAGATCTTTAAACCTAACATTCACCTGGTTTAAAACCATTCTTATCCTTATCCCCCTAGTCTGTAAATTTCCCACTCCCTTGTTCATCATTTCTCCTTTTCATTTACCCTTCATTCCCTTCCTATAACTCTTCTCTCCCTCTCACTTAGCTCTTCATTTATATATCTAAGCTTTTATATTTTCCATCATCATGAGACTTACCAGTGCTCCCATAAATCTCTATTTTATACAGATTTTAACTTCAATTTACAAGAAAAACTCCAAAAACCACAAATCTCAGAAAGAATATCTTAAAGAGGAAAGCTGTGAACCATGACAAGAGAAAAGGTGATAGAGGAGATGCCAGTATTCAAGGTAAGACTGCTGTAATTGAGAAAACACCTCAAAAATCTTAAATATAGTTTTATGGTTGAGGAATGAAAGTGAGGAATGACATTTTCAATTGATAAAGAGCAGCTCAATGCAAAATAAATTTGCAATAACTTTACATATGACTTCTTTTCACAGATTTTTTGTTAAAGTTGAAAGAGATGGTAGACAAGAGATCAACATGGAAAACCAAGCCATGCCCATTTTCTAATGGATCAGCAGCTCCAATCTACTTTTGTGAAGAACTGGTGAGTTCCATACAAAAGCTGTTACTTAGATTAAAAGCACAACCAGTAAACAAACCTTAATATAAACCACGAAAAGTACAAATGGCAACACATGCACAAACTATCTTAGATTTAGTATTTCAAGTGAGGAATGAAATTAAGTGATGACATGTTATATTGGTAAAGAAGAGCTCAATGTAAAATGAATTCCTAATCAGTTCTACTTATGAATTCTTTCCATGGATTTTTTCTTAAAGTTGGAAGCAGTGGCCAACAACCAATGAACCTTGAAAACCAAGCCATGCCTATACTGTGATGGATCAAGAGCTGCACTCTACTTCAGTGGACAAATGGTGAGTGTGATAATTATTATTATTGTGTAGAACTTACACTGAGACTACAACTGACCCAAAAAAGTACTGTATATCATAAAGGCCATAGCAAGCAGGAAATCTGACTGCCATGATAAATTAAGAAATTCTGCTCTTGATCTCAAGAACATTCAGAGGGGCCTAAATTTTTACTCAGTAAGAATAAAGAAATGAAAATTTGGTACATTCTCAAACCTTACTTGCAAAAGATGAAATAATTAAAAGGCTGCCATAATCAGCAGCTTAACTATTTTATCAGATTTATATGACAGATTGATCAATTCTAAACTGAGGTCACAGAATGTTGTTGTATACGATATTCTTTTGCATGCATATGATTAGCCCACTGTCTTTGTTTGACAGCAAAAATTCTGTCAAATTTCTGACACAATAAGGCTCAAAATTAACAGTATCCCATTAACCAATGGTTAGTAAAAATTCTGAATAAGGTAATTTCAAAATAGAAAAGTCTTGTTTAAAAGAATATAATTAACTCTTAGCATTTACTATGTTCATTTTTTATATTTGAGATGAATTGCTTTTCAAATAATCCGAAAACATGAATTTAAATGTAAAAAGACTATACAAGAAACAGTAAAGTTGAAATCCATCTGTAAAGTGTTGGATTGCAACATTTGTAATTTGGGTAGTACACTTTCAGTTTGCTAACCTGAGTGGTTATCACCAAAGTTCAGTTTGAGCCCTACACAACAAGGTAGGGTGCTAAATGATATGTCCATAAAAGAATATTAAATATTGGTTATCTACCTAACTGGTGAAGTCCATATGAACAGTTGTGATAAAACTACAACTCAGACAGAATATGCTGGCTAACTTTAATGTTAATGCCAGTTCAAGATTCTACATTGAGTAAAAATATGACTGAAGAATACCAAAGCAGCTACCTAAGATACCTAAATTTTGTGGCATCTTGCAACATTATCAGAGATTGGTAGATATTAATAAAAATTAAGCTTGTAGTTCAGGCAAATGAGATGGGCTGTAGAGCAGCAAATGATGTAATATGATTTCCTTTTCCTTCAACCATGAAGATGATCACTGCTGAGCCCATCCTCACCAATAATTTTTCTTAAGACTACACTAACCTGGACAATCTACTTCAATTCAAGCCATTTACTTCAAATACAATTTATGTAGAATTATAAGTTATATAAAATTAAAAAAACCCCACATAAATTTAGGGGAATAATTCATAATAGCAAGAATGGGTACAATTTTATCATGGCATTTAGCAAAGGTTTGAGTTTTGTAATGAGGAGGTTTCTTTCAAGAGAAGTGTAAAACTAGTTGACAAAGGTATTAAGATGAAGAAATTGTCAGCTTTAATAGGCTGAACAATGTTGCCTCTGTGATATAAAATAGAGGAAAGTCAGTGGTTATAATTCATATCACTTGAAGCTGATATTCCCAGTACAACTGTGGATGTACCTGGCTAAATGCAGCAATGTCTGCACGTTTGGCCAACACAACAAGAAATGACTAGGACCATCCATTATCTATCAAGTTAAAAATTTTTGTTTGATGTAATGAATTGAAAATATTTTAATCTTGAAAGTACTACTCTAATCTCATAAAATGTTGTTTTAAATATTACTATTTAGTCAGAATAATTTAAGTTCTCTGATAGTTTACATAAAGATTTAAAATGGATGATGATCATAGATTACACTGAATTTCATTCATTGTTCTATTAGATAACTATACAGGAGGAACAGGTTAATACATGATAAGCCACAATGAGCTAGAGCTAAGAGTTCTATCCTTGCAGACCTAATTAATAAACATGAAGAAGGAAGCCAGTACTGCTGTAACTATTTGAAGAAACTTAAGTAAATGAAAAGGGCCACAGCACCACGTTTTCTGCTTAATCTATCTTGCAAAGTAAAAATACATTTTAGATCTGTCTTTTACGTGTCAGATATTTTGAGAACATATTTGTAGCATGATTTTCTAGCTTCCAGATTTACTTTTGGGAATCTAATTGGACCACATGCACAATTGTTAAAAGCAGAAAGTCTTGCCTTATTTTAAGACTCTTAAATTTGATGTAAAGAACAATTATTTACAGTTTTTAACAGTAAAAAAATGTATAGAAAATGTAGTAAGCTGGCACAGCATCAGAACCATTTCTATGTGCTTGCTATGGTCTAAATTAAGACTACTGTGACATTAACTCTACAGTAAGACAGTCACAACAACAAAGTCAAATATTGCTGTTTCCCTGCAGTATCCTTGATTTATGACTTATCATTATGTAACCTCTTCATTCCAGATTGTTAATCTACCCAAAGAGACAAGAGATTTATGACACTGCTGCATTGGATGACAGGACCATCCCACCAATTGATCAAAATCCTCTCAAAAGTTGTGAAAGTGACAATAGCAACAAATGTGAGTTATTGCTGTAATTTAATATAGTAGACAACACACTTTACTGAGACCAAAGAGGAGCCCTTACCTTTTGGAATAAAAACATGCTTTAGTCCCTTAATAACCTCTATGTTTTGTTTCCAGAGAATGCTAAAATAAAATAGTGAGAAAACATAAATTAACAGAGAGTATGTGCTCACAGAACAGCTCATTGAAAAAACAAAAAAAAAAAAACTAAAGCCGCATGGCTGAATGAAAAAAATCACAAATTTCCAGTCCTAAATATTGATAAGTCATAAAAGCAATTGCTGTTTGGGAACATAGTGCAATTGTCCTATCAGACTAATCAATTTAACTTGCAAGTTTGGAGTTCTTTTCTCAGAATTTTATGCTTTTCACAAACATATCTTTTCAACTAATATATGAAAAACTGTAAACTACACTGCACACTCTTTAAAATACAAATATCCAAAAAATTTGAGCCACTCTTAATTTAAGAGAGGTTAATGCATAATTGCTTTTCAGTTCTTTTAATAGGTTTTAAAAAATTATAGCATTTTAGTTTAACTCTCCAATTTGTTGTTATCCTAAATCTTCTAACAGTATATCTTTGTTAAGTCTTCCATACTAACCAAAACATCTCATCAGTTAAGAAAAATTCCAAATCAACTTGACTATGTATAAAGTATCAGACAAGGCTTTGCAATAGTACTTTGTCTACTTCTTTCAAATTTACAAACCAGAATACTTCATTTGGATGGTCAATTGTTTCTTTAAACTGGCAAAAAAGTTTATTTAACAAAACTAATGTACAGTTAAGAATATTATTTCTTCAGTTGTCAAAAAGAAAAGAGCAGATGTGAGCCTTTAAACATGAGGCATGTGCTTAATACTTGTGAAACATAGGTCGGGTCTATGTTTTTTCTAAGAAATGCAAAAACGTGCACTTTGTGATAGAAGGATTAGTATGGAAGAACACAGGGTATGTTAGCAGAGATTTTTTTGAGTCATGGCATGATTAGGGTAAGTAGATAAATCTTAACATTTCCATGAAAAAAGAAATTCCCAAGGTATCAAACTAAGAAAGGAAACTATCAGTTTTACTAAAACTAAGCCAGAAAATGGATGTTATTGTAATCAAAATATGAAAAGATAACAATTCAGTCATCATTCAAAGAAACAACAAGGACAAATAATGAACCTGGACCTTGGTTCATTTGAGTGAAATATGACAAAAAAGATTAACTTATGTTGTCAGAATGAAAGAATGAAGAGCCAAAAGAAGTTCAACCTTAGTGGTATGCAATTTCAATTTTTTCACCATGCAAAGTTCAAAGATTTAAAACTGAAAATTGTTGAAAGACATGACATATAAAGAGTTTCAAGAGAGAAAAAAAGTACGTTAGAGAAAAAAAAATGAAACAATTTCCTAATCATGCCATTGTTCTTATGAATAACAACAGATATAAGAATATAATTTATAGCATCAGAATGTTGATTTGTCTTTCCAGTGCAATACAAAATATTTCTTTTTAATTGGGAGAGACAGTAACATGTTGTGACTTACAGGGTACTTATATCAACCTTTTTTTCACTGAAGTCAACTCCTTCTTAGTTTTGGCAAATCTTTGGCTTTTCTTTGAAATTCAACAATTAATAATCATCAGAAAGGAGTAGAGGAATTTTTATTAACCTCCTCCTTGCTGCTTGGAAATTTGAAGTGAGAACATGAGAGAGATGCCTGGAACATAATATGCCATGCTATCTCAGCTATAAACATGTTTCAATAAAATTTATTTTGTAGTTCTTATAATGTGATGTCAAAGTTAATTTTCCAGTGTTCACAAGGCAGAAATCATGGGAGTTGACAATTTTTATAGAATACTGTTAATTATAAAATATTTGTATGATACATATATAGAACCCTCTTTGGTCCAGTAAATGTGTTGTTCTTCTTGAGAGCAACTGTCTTACAGTTTAAAGCGATCCTAGGTGACAGGTTTACAATTTGGCATTTTAAAACAATGTTACTAACTATCCAGGTTAAGTAAGATCCTCAGATAACAACAGGCTCACCAAAACTGACCCCTAGATGACTTAGGTTTACAATTTGGCATTTGTTAAAATTATAGTAACTAGATGGGTTAAGTTAAGTTTATTATAATGTAATTTATTTATTTGTTTGTTTATTTTTTATTACCGTAATTTAAATGTAAAAGTGGGTTTTGAGTACTGTGTGTGTATAGTGTAGGAAAGGGTTTAGTAAAACAGAAGGAACTAAAATTTACTGATAACCAAAAACAAACTGTTTGGCAAAATCTTTTCAAGTAGCATGTATTATGGAAGAAAACAAATCCACATCAGACTGGGTTTGCCATGTTTGAAAATGTAAATTTCCATCAAAACTTTAAAAATAGGTTCAGCACATTCTTACATACGTGGATTTTCATGATAACCTCGATTTTATTTGGCAAAACAACTGTTTCGCAGAATCGTTTCAAGTAGCATGTATTATGACAACAAAAGACAAAAATCCAACTAATTCAAAGTTTAAAAAGTAGACTTGACACTTTCTTACATTGGTGGATTTTCGTGATAAGTTAAAACCTAGAGTTTATTTGGCTGGCTACACCAAAGCCAATGATGAAAATAAATAATCTTTTTTTGAAAACACTTTTTTTTCCCTTTAAAATCTGAACTACCGTAACGACAACTTTTACTTGATTTTAAAATTATCAGATCATGAGATAAAAAAACAACGCTAAAAATTTCTCACCTTTTAGAAGAATGTCAAAGATAGTCATTTTGATCGGTAGATTTTCGTGAAAACGTACGGTTTATTTGGCCGACTATACGAAAGTACAAAATAAAAATATAGTGTTTCGAAACCAAGGAAATTTTGGTTCTTTCTGTAGGGTGGAGGTAGGCGGTGGGGGATGGGTCAGTGTAAGAGAGTGCGAGACGATAGTGTGTTGGTGGTGGAGGTGTAAGAAACGAATGGAGGATAGTTGAGGTAGAAAGAGGCAGCTAGGCAGATGAGGAAGCATAGGCAGATGTTAGGGACTAGTTGGGCAGTGTGGGTCTGCATGCTTACTCTGTTTGGCATTAACGATTTCGGGAGAGATGGATTTCAAATTTGCATGATATTGTCTTTGCTGAGCCATTAGCACTTATGCTCAAGCAAGCTTGTAGTAGTTGTTTTTAATTGTATTTTAGTTAGTAATGCGGTTGCTCTCTTCGAGATGTTTGACTTCACGAATGTTGAAGTTGATCATTCTCTTTAACTGCCCCGGCTGACTCCCTGAGTGCTATTCCTACTTATATAGTAGGAGTAGCACTTGGGGAGTCAGCCGGGGCAGTTTATTTGTATATATAGGGCAATTCCCATGGGAATTGAATATTTAAACAAAAAGGACTCTATTGAAATTTGTAAAAATTTTATTGAAAAATCAATTGTAATACCGTAACTACATTCCAAATAAACTTTTTTTTGAAAAGAACAACCTATGCATTTGAGTGAGTCATTATAGAAGAGAACAATCAAGGAATGGCTGATAATTGAATGTTGCTTTTGTGAACACAAGTCAACAAGAGCGATATTCACAAGCAATCAATAATAGCATTGTTTAACGAAGAACTTAACACCAAGTCAGTCAGGAAGTGAGCGAAAAGGCAAATTTGAGTAAGTGGTGTTAAACTCTGGCGAAACAACAGCTTTTATCGACTGCTAAAATGACTTAGGTCTTCTCCACAACAAGTAAACATATTGTACTCAAGGAGATCATCATTTGACGTGCAAATTTCGCTTGAGTACCACAGTAAACGGTCATTTGCACAATCAAAGTGAAGAAAGATGTGACTGTTTATTCATTTCTTTTCACCAATCTTGAAATTTATAAGACTGGAACAAACGAACTTTTCGTTGTCCAACAAAATAAGAGTAGAATTCATTTCTTTTTAAGCAGCCACATATTTCCCAGCCTTTTTAACCTGACACATGGTAATTAAATGATAGGGAACTTTGTTAAAGTTACCGCTTAAAGGTGATGGACATTATTCTTAAAAGTCAAATCAAAGACCCCGGTGCGACAACAGAGAGGGTTGAGTTGCATTTTTTTTACGATAAATATGCCACCAGACATTTTATAAAGTAAAGTCACAGCAATCTAACCAGAATTTCTAATGAATGGATTTTAGCCGAACGCACAATAGGAAAAAATATTTTCCCAATCTCTAGTTGTTAAGAGATTTTCAAATTCACTTTTCCTTCAATAACAATAGTTCGAGTTAATGTTTTCCAACATGTGAAAACTTATGAAAATAGACATATTGGTAAAACGGTGATATTTATGTGTGACGTTTCAGAGAGTTTTACTTCGTTTGAATCAAAATTATACTTTGGAAAATTTTAGTTGAACACTATAGCTCTTTCAAAATCTTCTAAGTCTTTTCAACTACGAAACAATCAAGGGAAGCTATTTTGGGAGCATTGGTTTTCATCACCTTTAATGGTAAGATAACAGAAACAAAGTATAACTACGAAAAAGTATTGTATTATCCAAAGAAACATTCGAGAAGAATGGATGCACCTAGTTTGAACAAGATACGCTGGGGTTATCCTCGCAGGGTAACTATCCAACGTTGCAAGTACCACCTTTATCAGTTGTACGTCTTATTCTATCCTGGCTAACGTCAGACGACTTCATTTAGAATACGCAAAAACTCCTGCGCCTGAGAGGTTAAATGAAAAACTGTACTAATTCTAGTACAATATTTTTTAAATATTTTCTGGTGAAAGTTATGGAGCAAGAAATCATAGAAGGAACAAATCTATGAACTGGATGTGTTACTGTTCAAGAAGGATGAAAACCCAGTTTACGTTTCTACAGTGAATTTTAAAAGAGTGATCTTATTGACTGAGGGCAGACAATGGTAAATTTAGTGTCTAGTCAAAGTTGACCCTTATTAGGCACGTGTGATTATTGGTCAAGACAAGAAAGACAATTCAGATAGGTCTTGCCAAAGAATAGTGGTTTTTCTAAGCCAGGGCTTTATTACAAAACGGGTCCTTAACTAGTACAGGGCATAATGATTGATTAAGGTTACCGTGTACCTTCAGAGGTGAAAATATTTCGAAAACACGATTTTTTGCGTAGCCGAAGGGCAAAGAGTCAGTTTCGATTTAAAAAAAAGTATTATTGGATGGAGTGCTTGTTTATTTCTTTGATATGCCATTTTTCCCTCTAAGGGGTAAATTTATAGTTACAACTTAGAAGAAATTTGTTCGATTTTCAAGGATTTCAAGAGGCAATACTTATATCTCGAACAAAAATGTGTAGAGAAATTCAAATAATCCACAGGGTCTTTTGTTGACCATCGTTTACAAGGGACTACAGTGGTTTTCCTCTCAAAATTCACAAAAACGTTGTGTAGTTTTTCAAAGGAATCGAAAACAGAAAACGAAACACGATTTCATTATTCTTCCTGAAAGGAATCAGAACACCGACATAAATAAAATTACTATGAATACTTATTTTGCGTTGTGCTCAAGACGTCCGCGTTCTGGGACCGACGAAAAATTTGGATTTTTTTGTGAACGGGAAAAATTCACTCGGGATTCGCTCGGCTTATAGACTCAACACACACTCCGAAAGGTATACAGTAACCTACAAGGACACTGACAGCAGACCAGGCGTTTATTGGGTAAAGGTGCAAATGACTTGCTGTCGCTTGCTGAGGAAGACGCGATAAGAAAGGCTCTTATTTCAAGCAGCGTTTTCTTTTGAGAAGTTACTATGTGTGTAAATACGTAAGTACGCTAAGTTAAGTTCAGTTAAGTTCAGTTTAGTAAGTTCAGTATGTTAATAATGACACACATTGGAGAAGAAGCGCCAGTTGGAGAAAGGGGTCCCTCGGGAGACGTACAAAGTGATGCCAGGTCCAGCACAAGATAAAGAAAGTCTGGTAAAGCAACCAAATCCAAATATAGAACATTACTGCCAATATGTCAGGACATGTTTCTAATAGCAAATAATCGTTCGTTGCAAATTGCTTCTGTCGCCACTTTTAAAAGTATTCCATCTGACCTTACCACAGAAATCCAAAGACCGATGTAAGTTTTGAAATAAAGCTCTTACCATAAAAAAAAATAGAGGCGGATGTTATCCTGCATTCGATTTAGCTTCTTCAACTGGAGATTTTTCTCATGTTAATGTAAATTGGTTCATGGTTATTGTCGTAACGGTAGAAGTTCTTTGATCTGACCTGAGACAGGTTTTCAAACCATTGTATTTTTAAAATGAGCAATGAAATATGAGTAGGATTTTAGTTCCATGTTTTCGGGCCAATCTTCGCATAAGTTGCCCTGGAATTAGAGAACTGTTTACATGGTTGTAGATTGCCAAGCCATCAATCTTAGACACGTTTTCCTGAAGTTTGTTTCTCACTAATGCCATCCAGCGTTACTTATAAAATGATTGTAAATTCTATTATTTCTTACGCTTGGCTAAAGTTTTCCAAACTCAATGTTTTCGAAATTTCTCCATCGTTACGTTAAGTGGCTTTTTTCCACTCTTACGAGCTGTGGGAGCAGCAAGAAGCATGTTCGTAACATTTGGCAGTACTGTTCAAGAAGAGGTACCTATCTGATAATTGGTGTAAGTGAGATTTTCAAGAACGTTCTTTGGATAATACAATCTTCATGTCAGGTTAAAAACAAAATCTCTTTGAAGTACAACACTTACTTGTCAAAAAGACCAAGTCCAAAACAGCCACGACGACCTGTTCTCTTATATTATAACCCATCCCATATAAGGAATCACAATGACTTGAAATAACCGAAAACCAACGGATAGTTTACAAAATTTCCGACAAAATTTTAGCTTATACTTGCATCGACATTACACTCAATTTATTCGACATGGCCATATTGGACAATTTAAACGTTTTATCACCTTAGGCCGCTTATCAAAGTCCTACAATACGTTGCCAAATTCTTAAAGAAATATCAACTTGATCAATAGGCGATCCAATCAAAATTAAACAACACTTGATATTCTGAAAGACCAAGATAGGTTTTTGACTATCAAGCACGGATATTAAAATGGCGTCGTACTATTACCATAGTGAGAAACAAAAATTTTCAACGCCTTTTTTTTATTCCTCATGATATTTTATCACTTTCTTCGGCTGCTAAGAAATGTCGTACAATAGATTGGCAAATTCTTCAAATATCCCATCAATCCTAATGAAATGACCTTTTATCACGAACTACTTCATTGTCTGATGGAAATACAACACCAAAAACTGGCCACAGTTCAAGTCAACCACGTATTATTTGAAATGTTTTCAAATGACAAATCCAGAAACCTTATCCTTGCCTTATTAAGTACGACGGTTGTTACAAGATTTATATAATATTGATAACGGATGGAATTTCTTGATAGATAGGTATTTAACGTTCTTAAAAATTTGAAAAATATGAATATTGAATGTCCAATAAATTGGACTGATTAAGGGAACATTATACAAAGTTTACTAGTTTAGGCAACAAAAACGAAGTATCACAGCTGATTTTATGAAAGTGGTGAAGAAGCCATAAACCAAGTGCAAATAAAACTACAACAGCAAGGTATTGTAATGTGCTGGACATCGAATGAGAAAATAAACCTGTCCTTAAATCTTTATGTGTGAGATTTAGCTGAGTGTTCAGACATTTAATAAAACATGTCCATTCGAATGGTTTCCTATTTCTTCTAACGTCAATCCAAAACCATAGTTCATTCTGGTACTCACTTGATAGCAGAAAAACTACTTAACGAAGCCCTATCTTCACAAAATAAGATGTATTTTGTGCTGATCAAGGGAAAGGTTGACGAAGTCTTACAGCCAGTCGAAAGTAGTACTATGGAACACAGCGTAGCCGTCCATGTTTTAATATAAAAGTACGGAATGACTTTAGTTTATTTACTCAGTCAATGTTCAATTCAGTACTAAATAGCAATTTAAAAGAAGTACCGGTACCTGCGGGAAACACTTTGTGTTTACCTAGGACAGTCAGATTATGTTCTGTGGGTGTAAGTTTCTAAACACCTGGTTTTATATCTTCAGTCACAACCAAAACTTAAGCAGCAGTACAAAACAAACCGATTTTTGCGCAATTTTTCCTTATTTGTGGCATTCTCTTCCCGTTGGTTTTAAAATTTTTCAAGTCATTGTGCAGTCCTTTTTAATGCATGGCGGAACATGGACGAATTAAGCCAAACTGAAGTATTAGTACATTGTGTATACCAAGACTTACGAAAAAATCCCCATTTACAGCTAGCATCCGGCCTTTCAAGATTTGGATACAAATGTAAATATATTTTTGTGCGCCAAATGTTCTTTTATATTTGTCTTGAAATAACAAACTAGACTCTTCGTATAAATTGGAGAAATCCATTGAAAGAAATTGAATCAAAATTATAAACTCGTAAAATTGAACAACTGCAATTTTTTATCGTTTTCGGATGCATAAGGTGTAAGGAAAAGATTTTTTTGTGTGTATGCTTTAATTCAATGTTTATTTTGCTTTTTATTTTGCAGAAAAATCTTCAAAGATTTTTGTGGAAAGAAATTTTTGCATGTAAATACGCTGCCATTTAATGCCAAAACGTGAATTCTTTGCATCTGGTCATAGAAAGTTTGAAAATACATATGGTGTACAACATCAAATTTATAAAATGGCAAAATGAATTATGTGAAATAGCCAGATGGGTTATTACAATTATTGCATCAAACTCCCAATGAGCATGAGCGTCAACAAATATTTTCAAATATTGTGATAATACAGATTTTAATCGTTTGATAATACTTTACGCTCCGCGATACAGATATTTTTGAGATCAAAGTTTTTAAAAATAATTTAACTCTATAGCTGCAATATTCTGGGGGGGAACTTCAGAATTTGAAAGCACAAATACTTCAGTCAAACCTAATTTCCATGTTCTGCTTTGCAATATAACACATTCAATAAAATAACAACTACAAGTTTTTATAATGCCATGAAAAGTACATTTTCTTACATAATTAATAAAACTGTTGTGTTCCTCAAAACAAATACTGGACGGCTAGTGCAAACATGATTTAGGTAACGAACTGGCTTAAAATGCACATAAAACAGTCGTAATCCAAAAATAAACACTTTGATCATATCAATATAGAAGTGAAAACCAAAAACCACTGAAATGGTACCACTTCAAATTTATCTCAGGGAGATCATCCTGCAAATGGAGAACATGAATGATCCTTTTGACAGTTCACACAATTATAATGCTCAAACTGGTTTGGTTGGACAAATTTCACATTTTGTAAGCCATTTGCTTAACCATTAAACTTCCTTTGTTCATTTCATCTTGATGAAAAGATTTGGTTTTCAACATGTCAATTTTCATACAAGCATGCTACCTTGATTTTTCATTGTATATTAGGTCATCACATACAGAAATACTGACTTTGTATGTGATTTTGTTAAAGTTTAACTTGTAAATGCAGCTCTAAGGAAAATATTCAAGAAATATATACATGTAATTTTTAAAGCTAACAATCATTTGTAATTGTTCAAATTTGTTTATTCCTTCATTTTGCTTGGTAGTTTGCAGGAGTACTTGTGAGAACTATATCAGTTTTATCAATCACCATGGGAAATACATCTTTCAAGGCATTATTTAAATTTGTTCATTCAACCACATTATTTTCAATTATTTACTAAACATAAACACATGGTCCAGTTGTTTTGAGAACTAAGCTGTATAATCAAATTAGACTTGCAACATAAACATTTAACATAATTTAAATTCACCATGTGTCAAGCCCAATCTTTAAAACAAGCCACAGTAATCTGCAGAATACACCAAGCACAAATTTGTGTGTAAAAACAGAAACTAGAGCATTTTAAACACCATACTGTATAGTGTCATTGCATTTTACAAGTACTTTTTCATTACTTGAGCCAACTTCTTATTGATGTCAGAAAGTCAAATAATTATATGATAACCAAATTATTGTGCCAAAAATGTTGTGAATAATAACAGGTATGACTGAAATGTTCTTAACAAACTTAGCATTCACTGATTAAATTTTATTGAGACTTGGTAATTTCCAACAATAAGTTTTGTTCAGTTAAGCCCACCAAGTCACTACAGTGATACTATTTTTCAGGTGATTTTTTCTGGTATGGTTTAAAGTCTAAAGAAAGCTTAAAACCCTAAAACAACTGGACCACATGTAAACAATTCAACATTGTAATGACTTTAATATAATTCACAGTAGCATGAACATGATGTTCCTTAATCTTTGGTTGTGGATCAACAAAATGTCCAAGCATAGCTCACAAAAAACATGGAATTTCAGAGCTGTTCTCGAAGAAAAGAAATGGACAAATTGAGTGCAGACAAAAATTGGAGAAAGAACCCTTGCTATCTTTTAATCTACTGATCATCACTTTAAATGCAATATGGATGCTGTTACAATGCAGTATATATTGCATCTTTTCAAACAAAGCATATTACTAGTAATTTAGCAAAACCTTTCGGTAGCAATAACATACTGTACCATAAAGTACTGCAGTGATAAAAAGTGCATGTGACACATTTCCCTTTACATCGGTTCTTTTCCAGTACAGAAACCATTTTTATGATTACTTTGAACAATGCTGATATTTCAATATTGATCATGGCACAATCAAAGAAAAGGAACATGTTCAGAACATTATTTTACTATCCAATTTCATTAAAACAATGTTTGCAAAATAAACAATCAAAAGGAATGTCAGAAACTTGGACTTAAAACTTCAGCTATAGTAATCCAATATACAGATATGTTGGCAGAGAAAAATCAATAACAAGACTACTTTGTCACCAGCCAGCAGTAAATCTGTCAAAACTTGTATAACTTGCTACAAAAGTGATATCAGCTGCTTGATTGTATCAAACTTGTAAGGCATCTTTTATGAAGAAAATCAAGTACTTTTTACTACCACAAAACAGCAAAATCTATTTCCTGGGAGTGTAAGAAATTCAACATATTTTGATTTTTTTTCCCCATAAAAATTTCAAAGACTGAAAAGATGAAAGTGAAATAGATTTCCCATATTTCTGTACTGTTGAAACAATCACGAGAGACTATCCAAAATGTTGGTAATTTCTAACCATTTCAAACATTAAAATATTGATGTGATGCCAAACAAAAAAAGTGAAAATTTTACAGTCATTACTGCTACAGTATATCCTAGTTTGGCAGTTTGACTCCTTTTATAATAGAAAATATTCTAATATTTTTGGAAAAATATGTGACAATATGACCTTCACCTGTTTAGATATGAAGGAAAAAGAAATTCTGAATGATGATGCACAATAAGATAATTTAGAAAAATTCAGTGATGGTAATAATTAAAATATCTTGGTGACTTTGGATCACTGCAACAAGCAACTGTATTGTGAAATTTTCAGGTTTATTATAACTTGAGAAAAATTGTGAAAGATACAGATTTTCTTGAGATTGTGCTTAAAAGACTAGTTCATAAAGTTTTATTTTTAATGCTGCATTTTCACTTGTTGAAAATGAAGTTGGATAGTATAATACTCTGCATATAACCAACAAAACTTATTTTCATACCATGAATGTCACTGAATATTGAATCTTCCACATAATAAAATATGGACATAAATGTGGACATCTCGAGTGTTGTTTAGCGGACTGCCTGAAATACACAGAGGAAAAACTCCCAGTCAGTTATACATGTTTAACACTGCAATGTGCACAGCATCAAACTCAAGAAGCCACATATTAATTTAATTCAACCTCAGGATAATTAACAGTTAAGTTGCCTCAAGAATTTCTCATCTAGTCCTGAGATGGTTAAGATACAAGCACTTACAAGCACATACAAGCACTTTACATTTTAGTCGTAAAATTGCTACTCATATGTTTTAGATAATGTATCCGTATCTTTATACTCCATGTAAATATCAGTATTTAAGTTTCAATGTATACTGTATATAGTTCCTTCACTATTCTTATTGTCTTTTGCTATATTACTTTCATATGTTAACTATGCATGTATGCCCATTGTGGAAATCAGCTATTGTTGTCGATGTTAGCATGGATAAATAAATATATATTGATTATTGATTGATTGAGTTGACATGATAGTTGGTAATCCTAAATTTGACCTTTGCATGGAAATTTTCTGTTCATCATTACTCAAATGAAAACTTTGTTGAGGAGAATTTGAACCAATTTAATGAAACAGCAGTCCTGAAACATTAAGGTTGGAGCTGAATCACTGTTTGTTTGAGCTTTGGACCAATTGACAAATAAAGCTATCAAGACAACTGGAAACAGTGATTGAATTTTATCTATCCTATGAGCAGGAAAAATTTCTGTGACCACTCAAGGTAGCTTCATAGATTTCTTGAAAGGTAAGAAATGTAAATTTCAACATCAAAGAAATGTATGTCAACATGTACATTAAATAATAAATTAATATTTGAACTGAACAGTATGTGATTTGTAAGAAAATATTTTGGGTATGAAAAACTACTACAAAATAAAGCTTCTAAAATCCTTCAATTGAAAATAGCATTCAGTAGCACCCAATTCCCCATTTTTAATGTTCCATCAAGTATATAGTAATGTATTTATGATGACAGTCTGATATTTTACCAGCAAAGATTTCATACTTGTCCAGTTACTAGTAACTAAGTATAATTATGGCAATGCTTTTAGAGCCCTGTTTTCAACTGCCAGCAGATATTTTGTCCAGTAGTTTGATATACTTTAGCTCTTGAACAGTTGTTTTAGTTCAGTGACAGGTCTTGAAATCTTCATTTCTCTTAAGGCTTCCAGAGATATCAATTTAGTCTTAACTCAAAACATAGACTGAAAGCTTATAAGCAAAATTTAATTGCATAATTATGGAAACCTCTCTTTGCCATGCACATACAAAACAAAATGCTAGGGAAACTTACTTACAACATTTGGCTGAAACTTGTTTTGTACTTTCCACACATTCCTTGTGATGACTACAAGCTTGATAAGTGCTTTTTTGTGAGGACCACATCTCTACTAAGCACAGAAAACAATTTGTAAACAATTAGTTTGCTACATTTAAATGTAAGTGAAATAAATTAAATATGGAATAAATCAGAAAAAGTGGAAGTAAACACAAAGATGCTATCAAGATTGCTCAAAAAAGCTTTTTTAGCTCATTAGAAGACATAACAAGAACATTTCTACTGTCATAACAAAAATACAGATAATTACTCTAAGTACACTACAAGTAATATATCACAATTTCAAAGCTCTATCAAAGCCACAATTTGATTGGACAATGATGTGGGTATATTTCCAGTTGGATTAGGAAAATGTTAGTGTACATTCCAGACCTTTACAATCATCATGGATATTGTGTACTCAAAGACTATGTTACATACTAGCTCATTGGTGGTTTGGACTCAAAATATAAAATAAAACAAATTCTGAAAAGGAAAGTTATCTTGAAAACTCAAGATTTAAGTTACAAATCAAATGACACAGATTTAGCATGATGTTTTGAATATAATATACCAAAGTCATTATCAGACTGAATACTTAAAAAACAAGTCTCATCTTTATATGTACAGTTACTGCCCAAAACTTTAAATACAGGGTTATTATTTAAAAAAAAATAGCATCTGCTCTCTTCACTTTATATTTAAGATAATGTTCACATCCCACAAGCATTAGGTCTAAAAATGGCCTTAAATACCAGTTCTTACAGCAGCTACTGTACAGAATCAACATATTCAAAGCTAGAAAATGGGAAGAGGAAAAGAACTGAAGGAAGTGGAAAGAGCTTTCATCATTGGCATGGCACGAGGAGGAGCTTCAATCTCAAAGATAGCAGAAGAGACCTAGCAGCCAAGAGGCACTATTGCAACTGTTCTACGGAATTTTTGGCTTCATGGAAGTGTCCAAACAGCCAAACGTTCTCGAAGACTGCTAAAGACAACACCAAGAGATCACAGGCATCTTGAAAGGTTGGTGAAGGAAGATCGGAGAGCATCAGCAAGAAATTTGGCAACAAAATGGAGTAAAACTGTAGATAAGTCACTCAGTGTTAAGACAACAAAAAGATGACTGAATTCACTGGGATACTATGGGCGACAGGCATGTAATATACCAAAGTCATTATCAGACTGAATACTTAAAAAACAAGTCTTATCTCTATATGTATATAGAACATGAAGTGATAGTTGGTGGTAAAAATTAGGCTATCACTATTTACATTGATTTATAACTCAAATCTTTAGTTTTCAAGACAACTCTACTTTTCTAAGTTTGTTTAGTTTTATACTTTGTCTAGTGGTCAGTTGGTCGTGGTATTTAAACTCAAAGCTTATGATAATTATTTGTTCAACTCTTTGCCAGCATTAGCTGTCTGGCATTAGCCAGAGTAAGATAATAGAAGACTGATCCTGCAGGAAAAAAGTTAAGCATATTTAAATCTTGCTCTTTTTCTATAACTGCCATTGCATGTGGGCTAAAATTATTTTATAGCAATTTACTAAACATGACAAATGCCAAAATGCATGTATCAATTCAGTGAACTAACCTAGATTTGCCACAGGTTAGCAATAATGTTCTGGGTTCTATTAATTTCTTAATCTCTTCTTGGTGGGGTTAGTTTAACTTAGATCAAAATAAAGTTAGTCAAGCCACTTTACATTATAAGATGGTTCTTACTTTATAATGGATAAAAATTGGTTTTGTAAGGTAACTTTCATTGATGGGTAAAATCTAATTTTGCATAATCTTCAGTTTTCTGAAATTTTTAGCAATCCAAGACCTGCAATGTGGGATTTATCAAATTTGTTTCACACAAATTCTTGAACCTTTCAACAATAAAGCATTTTGAATGATGGCAAATGTTGTAGGAAAATTTTGGTGTAATAAACAGCCAAAATTTTGGGATAGCAATATGCCCTAAAGATTTTATTGGTGTACTACCATGATGACTTCCATTTCTGTTGTTCTCATGTGGAGACTTAATATCTAAATTCCCCTCACCAGCATGCATAATTTTACTAATTTTCCCTCAAAATAGGGAAAATTTCTAATTTTGCTTCATTAACATGCATAACCAAACCTCAAATAATGCTTTTAAATTTAAGCATTGAACAACTCATTCAGTACAAGTGCAGGTGCCAAGCATGAACAATACTAACACCCAAAAAAAGCTTCAAACAATACCAAGTAAATTTTAATGGTATTACAA
The DNA here is from genome assembly GCA_030142905.1 of Heliopora coerulea. Lineage (NCBI taxonomy): Eukaryota > Metazoa > Cnidaria > Anthozoa > Scleralcyonacea > Helioporidae > Heliopora > Heliopora coerulea. The sequence continues at coordinate 1,075,297 of JASJOG010000059.1, read as the reverse complement.
ACTAATACCATGACATGTAGGGAAATAAGTAATTAAAAGTCCTCTCAAATATTGGGTGGTTTGTGAAAGTCCCTGAGTCTAATGCATTTGGCACTTCCCCAAACCTCCCTCAGTTTTTGGAGACATTTAATCACTAATTTCCTCATGTCATGGTATTACTTATAGTCATAGAATACACTTCAATTTTGGCTCATTTGTTCAGGAAAAGAAACCTGAACTAAATTTTGAAAAGTATGCAGAAATAGCCACACTAAGTGATGACCTTTATTAAAATTAGTAAGTTATTCAAGAACTAGGGTAGCACTCTTACATTATCACATGAACATCAATTAATGTTATAAGAATTGTATATATCCTAATACATATTATATACACAGTACTGTTTTACAAAAATAAATTTTGCAAAGTTTTATCAATTTTTATGAAGTTACTTTTAGCTAACTATTTGATTTTATTAATTGTAGTTGCAGGGCGCTAATATAGTAATAACCTTCGCCACACTTTTGACCATAACCAACGAAGAATCTAGGTTCATCATAAATAAAGTTAGGTTTGTATTTATGAATGACATATTTCTTTTTACATTTATGTTTCCCTACAGATATTAATGCACCTATTCCCTATCAAAACTTTCTTTTCTAAAACGTCAACAGTCAGTCCTCTTGTAAAAGGCCGGAGGTCTCTGACTCGTCGGTGCACGTGCGAAAAATCAAATCTTCGAATTTACTTTTGTCTTTTTGCAAAAGGGTGACCCATTAACGTATTAATATAGGGTTCAATGGAATAAATATACAAACTCTATACTTCTCCTGATTTTACACGTAATATAAAGAAGTTAGTTGAGATAAAATACCTTTAAAAGGAAGGTGAACAGAAAATCCAATTTCGTGCTTGCCTCCATCTTGACTTCCACTAAGACACATTTCGAATGTAAGACGACAATGCGACGACACGACGACCATATAGGTCGAGCGTTTCCGGATCCTATACTAAGAAATTCAGAAATTCACTAAAATGTTTATTCAAACTTCGTTACGACATTTATTATATTATATTTATGTTAGATAAATATGATCCGGTTAGAGATATTCGGCAAAAGATCAATTTTATTTCATTTTCTTATGTTCTGAGTCACATTGATTGGTTGCTGAATTGTCCGATATCCTACGATATTGGACCGACCGTCCATTTGACCATTAAGCTTTTTATTCCGGCCTGGTAAGTTTCGGCGGGAAAATCTTCGACCTGACTTTAATGTGTTTGAAGAGACCTAAGCATCTGCCACGAAAAATTCCGAATACTAAACAGTGGTGGAACACTATCACTGCTTCTGTTCAAAGTTAATCGTGTAAAAGTACGACAAATGAATCTTTAACTGGTGGAAACAAGAAGTAAGACGCACAAGTAACAAGTTTAAGGTAAGGTATACAGCAACATTCTACGACAAAAAACCAGCTAAAATGCAAAAGAAAGCTTACCTAAAAGCCATATAATAAGTTTCTTATTGATCTCGTTTTGTCAGTCTTTACTGAAAAGTATTTCCTTCGGGTTTTTTCGCACAGACCTCGCTCCTTCGTCGCTTGGTCTGAACGAAATCGTCGGGCAAATACTTTCCCGTACGGACCTCACTCTCGATTAATAAGTATTCATTATTGCACATCTTAACAAAAAAAAAATAACGTAAATTTTTAAGCTGAAGTGTAGAGTTCTGACCGATGAGGTTTGAGCCCCACACCTTTTTGATAAAGGAGCTATTTCATTGTCATTAGTCCAGCTGGACATACAGCTCGATTCATCGAAAGTTTTGTTTATCCTAGTTTGTAGTATAGATTAACTTTTTGCGGTCAATACTCGACTTTGGAATTTTATTCTGGCTAACGCCAGACGATTTTACTCGTTAAGGGGAGACGTCTTGGACAGGAAAGGGGTAGAGAGAAAAATAACCGAAACTTTTAAATCAAAATTCTGATTCTCCTCGTGGGAAGAACTGAACCACCAAACTATGGCTTACTGATAAAGCAAACGTTATGTTGTCACTGCCCACCTGGAGTTGAGTCGAGCTCATAATGAATGCCGAACATCTTAGTTAACTGATAATATAAACATTAATAAAGATAGAGGGAATTTTTTTAGCCAGAATTTGGAGTCTCGTCGTGCAAGATTTGAACCTCGAAGCGTATTGGTCATATGTTGCATTGTCTCTGCTCCACCTCGACCTTGAACAAGCTCACAAGATCGATAATTTTACTTGAGCAAACTAATGTATATATGTAAATAACAATGTGGATGTTCAAGCCAAAATCTCAGGCCATTGTTCCTACTATACCGTTCGCAGTAGTCAAAACTTTGTTTAAGCTAAGTAATGGTACATTATTTAAAAAAAACTAGAGTGAAATTTGAAGTCAAAATTCCTGGTGTCTTCCGAAGAGACTTGAACAGGACACTTCAACGACGAGGCAAGTACGAAGTTGCCTCTACAGTATGTAAGCTTTGAAAGAACGAAAATTTTATATAAGCTAACTTACCAAACACATTAAAAAGCTAACATGGGGTCTTTAAGTCAAAACTCAGAGACACCGGGGGTGAGACTTGAACTCCACAACTTGTTGACGAGCATTGCCACAGTTCTACAAACTTGCGATGCGCTAAAGTGATCGGAAATTTTACATCGCCTAACTTACAATATTTATATATTAAGCCAAAATTTCGAGCCATCCCAGAAGAGATTTGAACCCAATAGCAAGGTTCGTGACGAAGGAGATATTACATTGCCACGGTTCCATTCGGACTTTCACCGAACATCCAAGACCAAAAATTTTATTTAACCTAACTTACGCATATTGGGAAACAAATCGTACGAATTTTAAGTCAAATTGTCGAACCGCCTCTGGCGCGATTTGAATCCCCACGGGGTACTGACCATATACGTACAACACGCTTATGCCATCCTCCAGAACCTTTGACACAGAGCAAACATCGAAAACCTTAATTAAGTCAATTTATGGTACATATATCTCAAGCGAGCTCCGATGAGACTCAAACCTCACAGATAATCGACGAGACAAGCATGACAAAGTTGCATGTCGCTACAGTAGGTAAGCTTTAGACCAACGACGTCGAAAGAAAATTTTATTTGAGCTAACTTATAGAATACATTAATAAATAACATGAATTTCAAATCGAAATTTTAAATCTCCACGCATGAGATTGACATGCACCCCGCAGCTAATGGGAGAAATAGGTCTTACATTGCAACTGCTCCTTGTCAGCCTTGTATGGTCGGAACAAATCAAAAATTTTATTAATACAAACTTATCGAGTGCCTTGAAAAAATAAATAACACGAATTTTTGAGTCAAAATTTGGAGACGTCTGGGGGGTGATTTGAACACCACACCTCTTTGGTGAAGAAGATTTTATATCAGCCAGGGAACACCTGGGCAGGCAACCACGCGAGCGTCACTCGTTGAAAGTTCTATTTATGCTAACTTGTAGGGTATAGATTAAAAAAAAAAAAATCACTGGAATTTTTAAAAAAAATTTCTCATCTTCGTTTACACAGCGTACCAACAACGTACGAAGTTTGTTGTCGCCGCTAATGTTTGCGATGAACTCGGAACGCTTGAGATTTTATTTGAGCTAAGTCAATATATACATTGAAAAAACAATTAACTTACGATTACAGTGCTATTCGTGTACGTTTTTTAAGCCGAGAAATTTTTGTAAACTTGTCTTACTCTGATGATGTTGCTTGAGAAATGACGAATCGTTAGTTCTTATTAAAGTATTTTCCAAATATCCTGATGTGTCAATGTGCGACATGTCGTTTCTCAAGATTATTTGCTTTTATTACCAGATTTCGGTTTCCGCCTGGTATTTCGACAGCCAAAATCTTAACAAAGAGTAAATTTGATTTTTAATGATTACCTGACCGTAAAACGAAATGTGATTCTGAACATCAGAGAACAAAGTAAAATTGATCTTTTGCCGAATAACTTGAACTGGATCATATTTATCTAACATAAATATAAATTCGTAACAAAGTTTTGAATAAACATTCTGGCGAACTTCAGTTCTAGATTTCGTAATATCGGATTCGGAAACTCTCGACTTCTATTGTCGTCGTGTCGTCGTCTCACATTCGTAATGTGGCTTAGTGAAAGTCAAGATGGAGGTAAATACGAAACTGGATTCTCTGTTCACCTTCCTTTTTAAGGTATTTTATCTCAACTAACTTCTTTATATTACGTGTAGAATCAGGAGAAGTATAGAATTTGTATATTTATTCCATTGAACCCTATATTAATACCTTAATGGGTCACCCTATAGCAAAAAGACAAAAATAAATTCGAAGATTTGATTTTTCGCACGTGCACCACCGAGTCAGAGACCTCCGGCCTTTTACAAGAGGAATGACTGTTGACGTTTTAAAAAAGAAAGTTTTGATAGGGAATAGGTGCATTAATATCTGTAGGGAAACATAAATGTAAAAAGAAATATGTCATTCGTAAATACAAACCTAACTTTATTTATGATGAACCTAGATTCTTCGTTGGTTATGGTCAAAAGTGTGGCGAAGGTTATTCCTATATTCGCGCCCCACAACTACAATTAACAAAATCAAATAATTAACTAAAAGTAACTTCATAAAAATTGATAAAACTTTGCAAAATTCATTTTTGTAAAATAGTATAGTGTATATAATATGTATTAGGATATATACAATTCTTATAACATTAATTGATATTCATGTGATAATGTGCAGTTAAGAGTGCTACCCTAGTTCTTGAATAACTTACCAATTTTAATAAAGGTCATCAATTAGTGTGGATATTTCCTTATATTTTTCAAAATTTAGTTCAGGATTTTTTTTTGAAAAAAACAAGACATAATTTGAATTAATGTGTTCTGCCACACCAGTAAAATCTTTGGTGCATATTGCTATCCCAAAATCTGGGCTGTTTGTCACACCAAAAATTTTTCACAACATGTGGCATCACACAAAATGCTCTTTTATTGAAAGGTTGAAGAACTTATGTGAAACAAGTTTGATAACTTCCACATCCCAGGTCTCTGGTTGCTAAAAATGTCAGAAAACTGAAAATTATACAAAATTAAAATTTACCATCAATGAAAGTTACCTAATGAAACTAAGTTTTATCCCTTATAAAATAAGAACCAACTTAGAAGTAGGTAACATTTCAAGACGTAAAGTAGCACTAAGCCTGACTAACTTTATTTAGATCTAAGTTAAACTGACCCCACTGAGAAGAGATTAAAAATTAATAGAACCCAGAACATTATTGCTAACCTGTTACAAATCTAGGTTAGTTTACTGAATTGATACATGCATTTTGACATTTGTCATGTTCATTAAATTACTATAAAATAATTTTAGCCCATGTGCAATGGCAGGTATAGAAAAAGAGCAAGATTTAAATATGCTTAACTCTTTTCCTGCAGGATCAGTGTTCTGTTATTTTACTCTTGCTAATGCCAGACAGTTTTACTTTTCAAAGGGAGACATCCTGCTGACAAAGAGTTGAACAAATAATTATCATAAGCTTTGAGTTGACCATGACCAGCTGACCACTTTACAAACTATAAAACAAAACAAACTTAGAAAAACTGAGTTGTCTTGGAAACTAACGATTTGAGTTGTAAATCAATGTAAATAGTGATGGCCTAATTTTCACCACTATCACTTCCTGTTATATGTACATACAGAGATGTGGCTTGTTTTTGAAAGTATTCAGTCTGATAATGACTTTGGAACATAGTCAAAACATCATGCTAAATTTGTGTCATTTGATTTGTAACTCAAATCTTGAGAATTTGTTCTTCAGAATTTGTTTTATTTTATATTTTGAGTCTAAACCACCAATGAGCTAGTACTTAACATAGTCTTTGAGTATATAATATCCATGATGATTGTGAAGGTCTGGAATATACACTAACATTTTCCTAATCCAACTGGAAATACACCCACATCATCGTCCAATCAAATTGTGGCTTTGATAGAGCTTTGAAATTGTGATATGTTACTTGTACTGTACTTAGAGTAATTATCTGTATTTTTGTTATGACAGTAGAAATGTTCTTGTTATGTCTTCTAATAAGCTAAAAACATTATTTTAAGCAATCTTTATTGCATCTTTGTGTTTAATTTCACTTTTTCTAATATATTTTATATATGATTTATTTCATGTACATTTAATAAACATAGCAAACTAATTGTTTACAAATTGTTTTCAGTACTTAGTAGAGATGTGGTCCCAACAAAAAACCAGTCATTAAGGATGTAGCCATAGCAAGAAATGTATGGAAAGTACAGAGCAAATTTCAGCCATTTTAAGTAAGTTTCCCAAGCATTTCTTTTCATGTGCACATGTACATGGCAAAGAGAGGTTTCCATACTTATGCAATAAAATTCTGCTTGTAGGCTTTCAGTCTATGTTTTGAGTTAGGATTAAAATGACACCTCTGGAAGCCTTAAAATAAATGAAGGTTTTCAGATAAAAGGAGTTGCCACTGAACCAAAACAACTATTCTTGGTGAAAAGTATATCAAATTACTGGACAAAGTATCAAACAGCAGTTGAAAACAGGGCTCTGAAAACGGGGCTTTGAAAACATTGCCATTATTAATTACTAGTAACTGGCCAAGTATGAAATCTTTGCTGGTAAAATATCAGACTGTCATCATAAATACATTACAAAAATGGAAAAATTGAGTGCTACTGAATGGTATTTTGAATTACCCTAAATTCAGTTGAAGGCTTTTGGAAACTTTATTTAGTAGTTTTTCATGCCCAAAATATTTTCCTAAAAATCACATACTGTTCACTTCAATTATTAATTTATTATTTAGTATACATGTTGACATACATTTTCTTAATGTTCAAATTTACCCTTCCTACATTTCAAGAAATCTATGAAGCTACCTTGAGTGGTCACAGAAATTTTTCCTGCTCATAGGATGGATAAAAATCAGTCACTGTTTGCAGTTGTCTTTATAGTTTTATTTGTTAATTGGTCCAAAACTGAATGAAACAGTGATTGTGCAACCTAAATGTTGCAGGACTGCTGTTTCGTTAAATTGGTTCAAATTCTCCTCAACAAAGTTTTCATTTGAGTAATGATGAACAGAAAATTTCACTGCCAAGGTCAAATTTAGGATCACCAGCTATCATGTCAACTGCAAAAGTAAGTGCTTGGATCTTAACCATCCCAGGAGTAAATAAGAAATTCTTGAGGCAACTTGACCATTAATTATCCTGAAGTAGAATAAATTAATATGCAGCTTCTTGAGTTTGATGCTGTACTTGTTGCAGCATTAAACATGTACAACTGACTGGGTGTTTTTCCTCTGTGTATTTCAGGCAGTCAGCTAAACAACACTCAAGATGTCCACATTTGTGTCCATATTTTATCATGTGGAAGCTTCAATATTCAGTGATATTCATGGTATGAAAATAAAATTTGTTGGTTATATGCAGAGTATTGTACTATCCAACTTCATTTTCAACAAGTGAAAATGCAGCATTAAAAATAAAACTTTATGAACTGGTCTTTTAAGCACAATCTCAAGAAAATCTGTATCTTTCACAATTTTTCTCAGGTTATAATAAACCTGAAAATTTCACAATACAGTTGCTTGTTGCAGTGATTCAAAGTCACCAAGATATTTTAATTATTACCATCACTGAATTTTTCTAAATTATCTTATTGTGCATCATCATTCAGAATTTCGTTTTTCTTGATATCTAAACAGGTGAAGGTCATATTGTCACATATTTTTCCAAAAATATTAGAATATTTTTTATTATAAAAGGAGTCAAACTGCCAAACTAGGATATACTGTAGCAGTAATGACTGTAAAATTTTCACTTTTTTTGTTTGGCATCACATCAATATTTTAATGTTTGAAATGGTTAGAAATTACCAACATTTTGAATAGTCTCTCATGATTGTTTCAACAGTACAGAAATGTAGCAAATCTATTTTCCTTTCATCTTTTTAGTTATTGAAATTTTTATGGAAAAAAAAAATCAAAATATGTTGAATTCCTTACACTCCCAGGAAATAGATTTTGCAGTTTTGTGGTAGTAAAAAGTACTTGATTTTCTTCATAAAAGATGCCTTACAAGTTTGATACAATCAAGCAGCTGATATCACTTTTGTAGCAAGTTATACAAGTTTTGACAGATTTACTGCTGGCTGGTGACAAAGTAGTCTTGTTACTGATTTTTCTCTGCCAACATATCTGTATATTGGATTACTATAGCTGAAGTTTTAAGTCCAAATTTCTGACATTCCTTTTGATTGTTTATTTTGCAAACATTGTTTTAATGAAATTGGATAGTAAAATAATGTTCTGAACATGTTCCTCTTCTTTGATTGTGCCATGATCAATATTGAAATATCAGCATTATTCAAAGTAATCATGAAAACTGTTTCCATAATGGAAAAGAGCTGGTGTAGAGGGAAATGTGTCACATGCACTTTTTATCACTGCAGTACTTTATGGTACTGTATGTTATCACTACCCAAAGGTTTTGCTAAATTACTGGTAATATGCTTTGTTTGATGAGATGCAATATATACTGCATTGTAACAGCATCCATATTGCATTTAAGGTGACGATCAGTAGATTAAAAGATAGCAAGGGTTCTTTCTCCAATTTTTGTCTGCACTCAATTTGTCCATTTCTTTTCTTTGAGAACTGCACTGGGATTCCATGTTTTTTGTGAGCTATGCTTGAACATTTTATGTTGATCCACTACCAAAGATTAAGGAACATCATGTTCATGCTACTGTGAATTATATTAAAGTCATTACAATGTTGAATTGTTTACATGTGGTCCAGTTGTTTTAGGGTTTTAAGCTTTCTTTAACCATACCAGAAAAAATCACCTGAAAAATAGTATCACTGTAGTGACTTGGTGGGCTTAACTGAACAAAACCTATTGTTGGAAATTACCAAGTCTCAATAAAATTTAATCAGTGAATGCTAAGTGTGTTAAGAGCATTTCAGTCATACCTGTTATTATTCACAACATTTTTGGCACAATAATTTGGTTATCATATAATTATTTGACTTTCTGACATCAATAAGAAGTTGGCTCAAGTAATGAAAAAGTACTTGTAAAATGCAATGACACTATACAGTACGGTGTTTAAAATGCTCTAGTTTCTGTTTTTACACACAAAATTATGCTTGGTGTATTCTGCAGATTACTGTGGCTTGTTTTAAAGATTGGGCTTGACACATGGTGAATTTAAATTATGTTAAATGTTTATGTTGCAAGTCTAATTTGATTATACAGCTTAGTTCTCAAAACAACTGGACCATGTGTTTATGTTTAGTAAATAATTGAAAATAATGTGGTTGAATGAACAAATTTAAATAATGCCTTGAAAGATGTGTTTCCCATGGTGATTGATAAAACTGATATAGTTCTCACAAGTACTCCTGCAAACTACCAAGCAAAATGAAGGAATAAACAAATTTGAACAATTACAAATGATTGTTAGCTTTAAAAGTTACTTGTATATATTTCTTGAATATTTTCCCAAAAGCTGCATTTACAAGTTAAACTTTAACAAAATCACTTACAAAGTCAGTATTTCTGTATGTGATGACCTAATATACAATGCAAAATCAAGGTAGCATGCTTGTATGAAAATTGACATGTTGAAAACCAAATCTTTTCATCAAGATGAAATGAACAAAGAAAGTTTAATGGTTAAGCAAATGGCTTACAAAATGTGAAATTTGTCCAACCAAACCAGTTTGAGCATTATAATTGTGTGAACTGTCAAAAGGATTATTAGTGTTCTCCATTTGCAGGATGATCTCCCTGAGATAAATTTGAAGTGGTACCATTTCAGTGGTTTTTGGTTTTCACTTCTATATTGATATGATCAAAGTGTTTATTTTTGGATTATGACTGTTTTATGTGCATTTTAAGCCAGTTCGTTACCTAAATCATGTTTGCACTAACCATCCAATACTTGTTTTGAGGAACACAACAGTTTTATTAATTATGTAAGAAAATGTACTTTTCATGGCATTATAAAAACTTGTAGTTGTTATTTTATTGAATGTGTTATATTGCAAAGCAGAACATGGAAATTAGGTTTGACTGAAGTATTTGTGCTTTCAAAATTCTGAAGTTCCCCCCCCAGAATATTGCAGCTATGGAGTTAAATTATTTTTAAAAACTTTGATCTCAAAAATATCTGTATCGCGGAGCGTAAAGTTTTATCAAACGATTAAAATCTGTATTATCACAATATTTGAAAATATTTGTTGACGCTCATGCTCATTGGGAGTTTGATGCAATAATTGTAATAACCCATCTGGCTATTTCACATAATTCATTTTGCCATTTTATAAATTTGATGTTGTACACCATATGTATTTTCAAACTTTCTATGACCAGATGCAAAGAATTCACGTTTTGGCATTAAATGGCAGCGTATTTACATGCAAAGATTTCTTTCCACAAAAATCTTTGAAGATTTTTCTGCAAAATAAAAAAATAAGCATTGAATTAAAGCATACACACAAAAAAATCTTTTCCTTACACCTTATGCATCCGAAAACGATAAAAAATAGCAGTTGTTCAATTTTACGAGTTTATAATTTTGATTCAGTTTCTTTCAATGGATTTCTCCAATTTATACGAAGAGTCTAGTTTGTTATTTCAAGACAAATGTAAAAGAACATTTGGCGCACAAAAATATATTTACATTTGTATCCAAATCTTCAAATGCCGGACGCTAGCTGTAAATGGGGATTTTTTCGTAAGTCTTGGTATACACAATGTACTAATACTTCAGTTTGGCTTAATTCGTCCATGTTCCGCCATGCATAAAAAAGGACTGCACAATGACTTGAAAAATTTTAAAACCAACGGGAAGAGAATGCCAGAAATAAGGAAAAATTGCGCAAGAATCGGTTTGTTTTGTACTGCTGCTTAAGTTTTGGTTGTGACTGAAGATATAAAACCAGGTGTTTTGAAACTTACACCCACAGAACATAATCTGACTGTCCTAGGTAAACACAAAGTGTTTCCCGCAGGTACCGGTACTTCTTTTAAATTGCTGTTTAGTACTGAATTGAACATTTACTGAGTAAATAAACTAAAGTCATTCCGTACTTTTATATTAAAACATGGACGGCTACGCTGTGTTCCATAGTACTACTTTCGACTGGCTGTAAGACTTCGTAGGGCTTCCTTAAGTAGTTTTTCTGCTATCAAGTGAGTACCAGAATGAACTATGGTTTTGGATTGACGTTAGAAGAAATAGGAAACCATTCGAATGGACATGTTTTATTAAATGTCTGAACACACAGCTAAATCTCACACAGAAAGATTTAAGGACAGGTTTATTTTCTCTTTCGATGTCCAGCACATTACAATACCTTGCTGTTGTAGTTTTATTTGCACTTGGTTTATGGCTTCTTCACCACTTTCATAAAATCAGCCGTGATACTTCGTTTTTGTTGCCTAAACTAGTAAACTTTGTATAATGTTCCCTTAATCAGTGTAATTTATTGGACATTCAATATTCATATTTTTCAAATTTTTAAGAACGTTAAATACCTTTCTATGAAGAAATTCCATCCGTTATCAATATTATATAAATCTTGTAACAACCGTCGTACTTAATAAAGCGAGGATAAGGTTTCTGGATTTGTCATTTGAAAACATTTCAAATAATACGTGGTTGACTTGAACTGTGGCCAGTTTTTGGTGTTGTATTTCCATCAGACAATGAAGTAGTTCGTGATAAAAGGTCATTTCATTAGGATTGATGCGATATTTGAAGAATTTACCAATCTATTGTACGACATTTCTTAGCAGCCGAAGAAAGTGATAAAATATCATGAGGAATAAAAAAAGGCGTTGAAAATTTTTGTTTCTCACTATAGTAATAGGACGACGCCATTTTAATATCCGTGCTTGATAGTCAAAAACCTATCTTGGTCTTTCAGAATGTCAAGTGTTGTTTAATTTTGATTGGATCGCTTATTGCTCAAGTTGATATTTCTTTAAGAATTTGGCAACGTATTGTAGGACTTTGATAAGCGGCCTAAGGTGATAAAACCTTTAAATTGTCCAATATGCCCATGTCGAATAAATTGAGTGTAATGTCGATGCAAGTATAAGCTAAAATTTTGTCGGAAATTTTGTAAAGCATCCGTTGGTTTTCGGTTATTTCAAGTCATTGTGATTCCTTATATGGGATGGGTTATAATATAAGAGAACAGGTCGTCGTGGCTGTTTTGGACTTGGTCTTTTTGACAAGTAAGTGTTGTACTTCAAAGAGATTTTGTTTTTAACCTGACATGAAGATTGTATTATCCAAAGAACGTTCTTGAAAATCTCACTTACACCAATTATCAGATAGGTACCTCTTCTTGAACAGTACTGCCAAATGTTACGAACATGCTTCTTGCTGCTCCCACAGCTCGTAAGAGTGGAAAAAAGCCACTTAACGTAACGATGGAGAAATTTCGAAAACATTGAGTTTGAAAAACTTTAGCCGAGCGTAACAAATAATAGAATCTACAATCATTTTATAAGTAACGCTGGATGGCATTAGTGAGAAACAAACTTCAGGAAAACTGTGTCTAAGATTGATGGCTTGGCAACTACAATCATGTAAACAATTCTCTAATTCCAGGGCAGCTTATGGGAAGATTGGCCCGAAAACATGGAACTAAAATCCTACTCATATTTCACTGCTCATTTTAAAAATACAGTGGTTTGAAAACCTGTCTCAGGTCAGATCAAAGAACTTCTACCTTTACGACAAAAACCTTGAACCAATTTACATTAACATGAGAAGAATCTCCAGTTGAAGAAGCTAAATCGAATCCAGGATAACATCCGCCTCTATTTTTTTTTTTATGGTAAGAGCTTTATTTCAAAACTTACATCGGTCTTTGGATTTTTCCGGTGAAGTCAGATGCAATGCTTTTAAAACTGGCGACAGAAGCAATTTTGAAGGAACAATTATTTGCTATTGGAAACATGTCCTGACATATTGGCAGTAATGTTCTATATTTGGATTTGGTTACTTTACCAGACTTTCTTTATCTTGTGCGGGACCCGGCATCACTTTGTACGTCTTCCGAGAGACCCCTTTCTCCAACTGGCGCTTCTTCTCCAATGTGTGTCATTATTAACATGCTGAACTTACTAAACTTAACTTGAGTTAACGTATTTACGTATTTACACACATATATAGTAAGTTCTCAAAAGAGAACACTTCTTGAAATAGGAGTCTTTCTTATCCCGTCTTCCTCAGCAAGTGACAAGAAATTATTAGCACCTTGGTTTAATAAACGCTTGGTCTGCTGTCAGTGTCCCTGTAGGTTACTGTATACCTTCCGGAGTGTGTGTTGAGTCTATGAGCCTAGCGAATCCCGAGTGATTTTTTTCCATTCAAAAAAAAAACCAATAAATTTTCATCGGTCCCAGAACGCGGACGTGTTAAACACAACACAAAATAAATATTCATAGTAATTTTACTTACGTCGGTGTTCTGATTCCTTTCAGGAAGAAGAAAAAATTCGTGTTTCGTTTTTTATTTTCGATTCCCTTGAAAATCTACACAACGTTTTTGTGAATTTTGGGAGGAAAACCACAGTGGTCCCTTGCAAACGATGGTCAACAAAAACCCCTGTGGAATCTTTGAATTCCTCTACATATTTTTCTTCGAGGTACAAGTATTGCCTCTTGAAATCCTTGAAAATCGAACAAATTTCTTCCAAGTTATAACTATAAATTTACCCCTTAGAGGGAAAAATGGCATATCAAAGAAATAAACAAGCGCTCAATGAAAAGGAAATTCGCTTTAAGTAATTTTTTATTATTTTTGATAATACTTTTTTTAAATTGAAGCTGACTCTGCACTTCGGCTACGCAAAAAATCCTGTTTTCGAAATATTTTCACCTCTGAAGGTACACGGTAACCTTAACCAATCATTATGCCCTGTACTAGTTAAGGACCCGTTGTAATAAAGCCCTGGTTTAGAAAAACCTCTATTCTTTGGCAAAACCTGTCTGAATTGGCTTTGTCGTCTTGACCAATAATCACACTTGCCTAACAAGGGTCAACTTTGACTAGACACTAAATTTACCATTGTCTGCCCTCAGTCAATAAGATGACCCTATCAAAATTCACTGTAGAAACGTAAACTAGGTTTTCATGCATCTTGAACAGTAACACATCCAGTTCATAGATTTATTCCCTCTATGATTTCTTGCTACATAACTTTCACCAGAAAATATTTAAAAATATTGTACTAGAATTAGTACAGTTTTCAAGAATCGTCTTTTTCTTGGGGTCAGAAACTAGTTCGTTACAGTTTTTCATTTAACCTCTCAGGCGCGGGAGTTTTGCGTATTCTAAATGAAGTCGTCTGACGTTAGCCAGGACAGAATAAGACGTACAACTGATAAAGGTGGTACTTGCAACGTTGGATAGGACATCCCCAGCGTATCTTGTTCAAACTAGGTGCATCCACTCTTCTCAAATGTTTCTTTGGATAATACAATACTTTTTCGTAGATATACTGTTTCTGTTGTCTTACCATTAAAGGTGATGAAAACCAATGCTCCCAAAATAGCTTCCCTTGATTGTTTCGTAGTTGAAAAGACTTAGAAGATTTTGAAAGAGCTATAGTGTTCAACTAAAATTTTCAAAATTATAATTTGGATTCAAACGAAGTAAAACTCTCTGAAACGTCACACATAAATACCACCGTTTTACCAATATGTCTATTTTCACAAGTTTTCAAATGTTGGAAAATATTAACTCGAATTATTGTTATTGAAGTAAAAGTGAATTTGAAAATCTCTTAACAACTAGAGATTGGGAAAATATTTTTTCCTATTGTGCGTTCGGCTAAAATCCATTCATTAGAAATTGTGGTTAGATTGCTGTGACTTTTCTTTATAAAATGTCTGGTGGCATATTTATCGTAAAAAAATGCAACTCAACCCTCTCTGTTGTCGCACCGGAATCTTTGATTTGACTTTTAAGAATAATGTCCATCACCTTTAAGCGGTAACTTTAACAAAGTTCCCTAGCATTTAATTACTATGTGTCAGGTTAAAAAGGCTGGGAAATATGTGGCTGCTTAAAAAGGACTGAATTCTACCCTTATTTTGTTGGACAACGAAAAGTTCGTTTGCTCCAGTCCTATAAATTTCAAGATTGGTGAAAAGAAATGAATAAACAGTCACATCTTTCTTCACTTTGATTGTGCAAATGACCGTTTACTGTGGTACTCAAGCGAAATTTGCACGTCAAATGATAATCTCCTTGAGTACAATATGTTTACTTGTTGTGGAGAAGACCTAAGTCATTTTAGCAGTCGATAAAAGCTGTTGTTTTGCCAGAGTTTAACACCACTTACTCAAATTTGCCTTTTCGCTCACTTCCTGACTGACTTGGTGTTAAGTTCTTCGTTAAACAATGCTATTATTAATTGCTTGTGACTATCGCTCTTGTTGACTTGTGTTCACAAAAGCAAAATTCAATTATCAGCCATTCCTTGATTGTTCTCTTCTATAATGACTCACTCAAATGCATAGGTTGTTGTTTTCAAAAAAAACTTTATTTGGAATGTAGTCACGGTATTACAATTGATTTTTCAATAAAATTTTTACAAATTTCAATAGAGTCCTTTTTGTTTAAATATTCAATTCCCATGGGAATTGCCCTATATATACAAATAAACTGCCCCGGCTGACTCCCCAAGTGCTACTCCTACTATATAAGTAGGAATAGCACTCTGGGAGTCAGCCGGGGCAGTTAAAGAGAATGATCAACTTCAACATTCGTGAAGTTAAAAATCTCGAAGAGAGCAACCGCATTACTAACTAAAATACAATTAAAAACAACTACTACAAGCTTGCTTGAGCATAAGTGCTAATGGCTCAGCAAAGACAATATCATGCAAATTTGAAATCCATCTCTCCCGAAATCATTAATGCCAAACAGAGTAAGCATGCAGACCCACACTGCCCAACTAGTCCCTAACATCTGCCTATGCTTCCTCGTCTGCCTCATCTGCCTAGCTGCCTCTTTCTACCTCAACTATCCTCCATTCGTTTCTTACACCTCCACCACCAACACACTATCGTCTCGCACTCTCTTATACTGACCCATCCCCCCCCTACCTCCACCCTATAGAAAGAACCAAAATTTCCTTGTTTTCAAGGCACTATATTTTTATTTTGTACTTTCGTATAGTCGGCCAAATAAACCGTACGTTTTCACGAAAATCTACCGATAAAAATGGCTATCTTTGACATTCTTCTAAAAGGTGAGAAATTTTTAGCGTAATTTTTTTTATCTCATGATCTGACAAATTTGAAATCAAGTAAGTTGTCGTTACGGTAGTTCAGATTTTAAAGGGAAAAAAATGTGTTTTCATAAAAAGATTATTTATTTTCATCATTGGCTTTGGTGTAGCCAACCAAATAAACTGTAGATTTTAATTTATCACGAAAATCCGCCTATATAACAAAGTGTCGAGTCGAATTTTTAAACTTTGATAGAAATTTACGTTTTCAAACAAGCCTAACCTGTCTATTAACAGGATTAGTTGGGTTTTTGTTTTTTGTTGTCATAATACATGCTACTTGAAACGATTCTGCCAAAAAGTTGTTTTGCCAAATAAAATCGAGGTTATCACGAAAACCTATGCATATAAGAATGTGCTGAACCTATTTTTAAAGTTTTGATGGAAATTTACATTTTAAAACATGCCAAACTCATCTCTGATGTGGATTTATTTTTTTCCATAATAGATGCTACTTGAAAACATTTTGCCAAACAGTTTGTTTTTGGTTATCAAGAAATTTTAGTTCCTTCTGTTTTACTAAACCCTTTCCTACACTATACACACACAGTACTCAAAACCCACTTTTACATTTAAATTACAGTAATAAAAAATAAATAAACAAATAAATAAATTACATTATAATAAACTTAACTTAACCCATCTAGTTACTATGATTTTAACAAATGCCAAATTGTAAACCTATGTCATCTAAGGGTGAGTTTTAGTGAGCCTGTTATTATTTGGTTACCTTAACTTAACCTGGATAGTTACAAAGATTTTTTTAAAATGCCAAATTGTAAACCTGTCACATAGGATTGCTTTAAACTGTAAGACAGTTGCTCTCAAGAACAACACATTTACTGGACCAAAGAGGGTTTTATATACATATATCATACAAATAATTTATAATTAACAGTATTCTGTAAAAAGTGTCAACTCACTGAAAATTAAAAGTTTCAATCTCTGATTTCTGCCTTGTGAATGTTGGAAAATTAACTTTGACATTGCAATATGAGAACTAAATCATAAATTTTTATTAAAACATGTTTATAGCTGAGATAGCACAGCATATTATGTTCCAGGCATCTCTCATAAGTTCTCATTTCAAATTTCCAAGCAGCAAGGTAGAGGTAAATAAAAATTGTTGTATTTCTTCCTGATGATTATTAATTGTTGAATTTCAAAGAAAAGCCAAAGATTTGCCAAAACTAAGAGGGAGTTGACTTCAGTGAAAAAAAGTTGATATAAGTACCTGTAAGACAAAGCAACATTCTGAGGCTATAAATTATATTCTTATA
This sequence comes from Heliopora coerulea, assembly GCA_030142905.1. Lineage (NCBI taxonomy): Eukaryota > Metazoa > Cnidaria > Anthozoa > Scleralcyonacea > Helioporidae > Heliopora > Heliopora coerulea. Next base: position 1,057,626 of record JASJOG010000059.1, on the reverse strand, counting down.
TCTGTTGTTATTAGTAAGAACAATGGCATGATTAGGAAATTGTTTCATTTTTTTTCTCTCTTGAAACTCTTTATATGTCACATCTTTCAACAATTTTCAGTTTTAAATCTTTGAAGTTTGCACAGTGAAAAAATCACATTGCATACAACTAAGGTTGAACTTCTTTTGGCTCTTCATGCTTTCATTCTGACAGCATAAGTTAATCTTTTTTGTCATATTCCACTCACGTGAACCAAGGTAAAGATTCATTATTTGTCATTGTTGTTTCTTTGAATGATGACTGAATTGTTATCTTTTCATATTTTGATTACAATAACATCCATTTTCTGGCTTAGTTTTAGCAAAACTGATAGTTTCCTTTTTTAGTTTGATACCTTGGAAACTTCTTTTTTTATTGAAATGTTAAGATTTATCTATTTACCCTAATCATGCCATGACTCCAAAAAATCTCTGCTAACATACCTTGTGTTCTTCCATACTAATCCTCTTTTCACAAAGTGCAACCTATATTTCACAGTATTAAGCATGTGTCTCATGTTTAAAGGCTCACATCTGCTCTTTTCTTTTTGACAACTGAAGAAATAATATTCTTAACTGTACATTAGCTTTGTTAAATAAACTTTTTTGCCAGTTTAAATAAACAATTGACCATCCAAATGAAGTATTCTGGTTTGTAAATTTGAAAGAAGTAGACAAAGTACTATTGCAAAACCTTGTCTGATACTTTATACATAGTCAAGTTGATTTGGAATTTTTCTTAACTGATGAGATGTTTTGGTTAGTATGGAAGACTTAACAAAGATATACTGTTAGAAGATTTAGGATAACAACAAATTGGAGAGTTAAACTAAAATGCTATAATTTTTTAAAACCTATGAAAAGAACTGAAAAGCAGTTATGCATTAACCTCTCTTAAATTAAGAGTGGCTCAAATTTTCTGGATATTTGTATTTTAATGAGTGTGCGGTGTAGTTTATGGTTTTTCAAATATTAGTTAAAAAGATATGTTTGTGAAAAGCATAAAATTCTGAGAAAAGAACTCCAAACTTGCAAGTTAAATTGATTAGTCTGATAGGACAATTGCACTATGTCCCCAAACAGCAATTGCTTTTATGACTTAAGGGACTAAAGCATGTTTTTTTTTTCCGAAAGGTAAGGGCTCCTCTTTGGTCTCAGTAAAGTATGTTGTCTATTATATTAAATTACAGCAATAACTCACATTTGTTGCTATTGTCACTTTCACAACTTTTGAGAGGATTTTGATCAATTGGTGGGATGGTCCTGTCATCCAATGCAGCAGTGTCATAAATCTCTTGTCTCTTTGGGTAGATTAACAATCTGGAATGAAGAGGTTACATAATAAGTCATAAATCAAGGATACTGCAGGGAAACAGCAATATTTGACTTTGTTGTTGTGACTGTCGTACTGTATAGTTAATCTCACAATAGTCTTTTTTTAGACCATGGCAAGCACATAGAAATGGTTCTGATGCTGTGCCAGCTTACTACATTTTCTATACATTTTTTTACTGTTTAAAACTGTAAATAATTTTTCTTTATTTCAAATTTAAGAGTCTTAAAGTAAGGCAAGACTTTCTGCTTTTAACAATTGTGCATGTGGTCCAGTTAGATTCCCAAAAGTAAATCTGGAAGCTAGAAAATGCTGCTACAAGTATGCTCTGGAAATATCTGACACATAAAATAGAGATCTGAAATGTATTTTTACTTTGCAAGATAGATTAAGCAGAAAAGGTGGTGCTGTGGCCCTTTTCATTTACTTAAGTTTCTTCAAATAGTTATCGCAGTACTGGCTACATTCTTCATGTTTATTAATTAGGTCTGCAAGGATAGAACTCTTAGCTCTAGCTCATTGTGGCTTATCATGTATTAAGCTGTTTGTCCTGTATATTAAGTTATCTAATAGAATAATAAATGAAATTCAGTGTAATCTATGATCATTATCCATTTTAAATCTTTATCTAAGCTATCAGAGAACTTAAATTATTCTGACTAAATAGTAATATTTAAAACAACATTTTATGAGATTAGAGTAGTACTTTCAAGATTTAAATATTTTCAATTCATTACATCAAACAAATATTTTTAACTTGATAGATAATGGATGGTCCTAGTCATTTCTTGTTGTGTTGGCCAAACATGCTGACATTGCTGGATTTACCCATATGCATCTACAGTCATGTTGGAAATATCAGCTTCAAGTGATAAGATTTATAACCACTGACTTTCTTCTATTTGATATCACAGAGGCAACATTGGTCAGCCTATTAAAGCTAACAATTTTGTCACGTTAATACCTTTGTCAACTAGTTTTGCACTTCTCTTGAAAGAAACCCTCCTCATTACAAAACTCAAACCTTTGCTAAATGCCATGATTAAATCCTGCCCATTCTTCCTATTATGAATTATTCCCCTAAATTATTTATATGGTTATTTTTAATTTTATATAACTTATAATTCTAAGTATATTATATTTGAAGTAAATGGCTTGAACTCAGGAGAATCGATATATATTGATGAAAGTAGATTGTCCAGGTTAGTGTAGTCTTGAAAAAGATTGTTGGTGAGGATGAACTCAGTGGTGATCATCTTTAGGGTCGAAGGAAAAGGAATTCATTTTATATCATTGCTTCTCTATAGCCCATTTCATTTGCCTGAACTACAAGCTTAATTTTCATTAATATCTACTACTCTCTGATGATGTTGCAAGATGCAACAAAACTTAGGTATTTTAGGTAGCCATTTTGATATTCTTTCATCACAGTTTTACTCAGTGTAGAATCTTGAACTGGCATTAACATTAAGGTCAGCCAGCATATTCTGTCTGAGTTATAGTTCTATCACAACTGTTTGTATGGATTTCAACAGTTAGGTAGATAACAAATATTGAATATTCTTTTATGGGCATATCATTTAGCACCCTACCTTGTTGTGTAGGGCTCAAATTCAACTTTGGTGATAATTAACCACTCAGGTTAGCAAACTGAAAGTTTACTACCTAAATTATAAATTTTGCAATCCAACACTTTACAGATGGATTTCAACTTTACTTTTTGTTATGTAGTCTTTTTACATTTAAATTTGTGTTTTCTGATCATTCAAACAGCAATTGATCTCAAAGTATAAAAAATGAACATAGCATTAGCTGAGAGTTAATTATATTCCTTTAAACAAGACTTTTCTGGTTTAAAATTACCTAATTCAGAATTTTTACCAACCATTGGTTAAAAGGATACTATTAATTTTGAGCCCAATTATGTCAGAAATTTGACAGAATTTTTGCTGTCAAACAGAGCTGGTGGGTTAATTCATATGCATGCAAAAGAACATCAAATACAACAACATTTTATGACTATGGTTTAGAATTGATCAGTCTGTCATATAAATCCGATAAAATAGTTAAGGCTACTGATTGTGGCAGCCTTTTAACTATTTCATATTTTGTAACTAAGTTTTGAGGATGTAGCAGATTTTCATTTCTTTATTCTTATTGAGTAAAATTTAGGCCCCTCTGGATGTTCTTAAGATCAAGAGCAGAATTTCTTAATTTATCATGGCAGTCAGATTTTGCACTTGCTATGGCCTTTATGATATACAGTACTTTTTTGGGTCAGTTGTAGTCTCAGTGTAAGTTCTACACAATAATAATAATTATCACACTCACCATTTGTCCACTGAAGTAGAGTGCAGCTCTTGGTCCATCACAGTATAGGCATGGCTTGGTTTTCAAGATTCATTGGTTGCTGGCCACTGCTTCCAACTTTAAGAAAAAATCTGTGGAAAGAATTCATAAGTAAAACTGATTAGGAATTCATTTTACATTGAGCTCTTCTTTACCAATATAACATGTCATCACTTAATTTCATTCCTCACTTGAAATACTAAATCTAAGATAGTTTGTGCATGTGTTGCCATTTGTACTTTTTGTAGTTTATATTAAGGTTTGTTTACTGGTTGTGCTTTTAATCTAAGTAACAGCTTTTGTATGGAACTCACCAGTTTTTCACAAAAGTAGATTGGAGCTGCTGATCCATTAGAATCTGGGCATGGCTTGGTTTTCCATGTTCATCTCTTGTCTGCCATCTCTTTCAACTTTAACAAAAAATCTGTGAAAAGAAGTCATATGTAAAGTTATTACAAATTTATTTTGCATTGAGCTGCTCTTTATCAATTGAAAATGTCATTCCTCACTTTCATTCCTCAACCATAAAACTATATTTAAGATTTTTGAGGTGTTTTCTCAATTACAGCAGTCTTACCTTGGATACTGGCATCTCCTCTATCACCTTTTCTCTTGTCATGGTTCACAGTTTTCCTCTTTAAGGACTTTCTTTCTGAGATTTGTGGTTTTTGGAGTTTTTCTTGTAAATTGAAGTTAAAATCTGTATAAAATAGAGATTAATGGGAGCACTGGTAAGTCTCACAATGATGGAAAATATAAAAGCTTAGATATATAAATGAAGAGCTAAGTGATAGGAAGGGAATGAAGGGTCAATGAAAAGGAGAAATGATGAACAAAGGAGTGGGAAATTTACAGACTAGGGGGATAAGGATAAGAATGGTTTTAAACCAGGTAAATGTTAGGTTTAAAGATCTTATCTTCGTTATTTTTCATTTAGAAAGAAGGAAAGCAATTGAGACTTTTATGTATAATTGATCAGCTTGGTCAACTCAGTTATCCTGACCCTTGAAAATTTTTCTAAAACTGAACAAAATCTGAAAATCCTCAAAAATTCAAATATTTTACTTACATCATAGTAAAAACATAATATCGTTGCCTTTCTACTCTCATTAAAAAGATGATTTTTTGGTTTTTTAAAAATTTGGAAGAATCGGCCGCCATCTTGACGTCGGCCAAATGGTCACTTATTAATCCATTTTTTCTCTAACTCGTCTCCACCAAACTTCCTCCAAACGTCAATTTTGGCATTCTGGACATCTTGGAGTTCTCCTGACGATTTCTGGATAATTTTAATAGCGATTTACAGCCATATTTACCCAAAAAACGGACAATTACGGGTCTCAAAGATGGAAGACCTCCTTTGCACGTGCGTTGTTCTTGCTTAGTGACCTTTCCTCCTCGTTTACTCCCCTGGCTGTGTTTGCGGGGTTTTCATCTTTCTATAGTTTAATTATAGAAAGCCAAAAACGGTGGTAAAATTTATTTTTGTGACCAAATCCAGTCAGTTTGATGACACTAATGATGTTGTCTTTATCCTTAGTCATCATCTAGTCCTTATTTTGTCTAAATAATCGTTTTATTTAAGAGTTCTCATTAATTTTTTTTCGTGCTTTTATTCTTCAAAGAATCCAATAGTACAATTAGATGTTCACTTTCGTCGCTTGTCTCAATGGCTCGTGGTGTAAGGCCTCGCCCTGGCGGAAGTCGGCGTGTCGCAGGGTCAAACCCTGCTGATGATGCGGCAAAGAAACGAGTAAAAAGCCAGAAGAAGATACAAGAGAAAGACGAAGAGAAGCAGAAAAAAAATGTTACGAAATCTTTTAAAAGTATTCGATCCTTTTCTGTTGAGAGACGGTCCTCCTACTCTATCAACCCCTGCGTGCTCTTCGCTGTCAAGATGTGACTACGTGTGACTACACTGCATGCGGTAGTGTCTGTTGTAATCCTCGTGGCTGAAAGAGATGTTATGTATGTAATATGGCTGTACTGCAGTTATCAGTGATATAGTGTGGTGTAAGGTGCACTATGTTGGTTACTTCTGAACGTTTCCACGCATTTATGTAGTGGATAATATTTTTTGTCCTAAAAATTGTGGGACGCGGTCATTAAAATTTTCAGATTATCGCAGTTTTTCTCTTATGGTCAATTATTAATGTACCTCGCTATCGAGAAACTTGAATGGCTCCGAGAGACAGCGGAGGGGCGGTAAATTTAAGAACGGGGTTCGATTCTTTGGCATGATGTATTCCCAACTTTTACATTGAATTCAATAGTTGAAAACAACATGATGCTTAGTTGTTGTTAATTCTATGTCTAAAAGAATTCAATTTAAGTAAACATGAACTAGGAAAGTTCGTATGTGAACTTAAAGAAGATGTTAACTTTAAATATTTAATGATGCCGGCCGCCGTAAAATCTTTTTACAAAGCCACATACCTTGACAATATATTGTGGGACATGGGGAAACCTCATTATCATTTATTACAACGGTTTGTTTATTATTTTTGTTTTTAATATTTTTTGGAGGTGAACATCCTTATCAAATTTGGAAGAGACTGATTCTTCTGTCCTTTAGTTTGACAGTTCTATGCAATTCATATATAGAATTACAAGTCCTTTAAAAATGGTGAGGCAACTTCTCCAAGGCTTTCTTGTTGATCTTTCGAGAATCGAAACATCTTCATTAGGGGACAAATTTAAGATTATGGTTTGGAATAGGCTTCACTAATGATAAAGTTCCTTCCTATAATGGCGGCTTGAATGTCGTCTTGATTTTCAACGCTGTCAAGGCGAATCTTGCTCTAAGAATCATCTTTACGTTAACCAAAATTAAACCTACTAATGGTTACCTTTCACGGTGAGTTGTTGAGTTTAGAAGGTTGTCTTCATAATGAAGACAGTCATGGCGAATTCTCAGTCAAGAATAATCTCGTAAACTAACCAGAATTGAACCTAGTAATGGCCTTCTTTTATGATAAGTTGTTCCTCCTAGAATGGCCACTTGAAGGTTCTCTTGATATCGAAAGTAGTCATGGTGGATTTTAAATCGGACATAATGTTTCATGTAAAGCAAAATTAAACCGACGAATGATCTCCTTTGATAAGTTATTCCGCTTAGAATGGCGGATTGAAGGTTGTCTTCCCTATGAAAACAGTCATGACTAATTTTGTGTCAGGATTAATCCTTAAAATGAACTAAAATTAAACCTACAAATCGCCTCCTTTGACGATAAGTTGTTCAGTCTAGAACGGCGGCTGAAGGTTGTCTTCATTATGAAAGCAGTGATGGCGAATTTTGTGTCAGGATTAATCGTTAAAATGAACCAAAGTTAAACCTACAAATGGTCCCCTTTGACGATAAGTTACTCAGTCTAGAATGGCGGCTGAAGGTTGTTTTCCTTATGAAAGCAGTGATGGCGAATTTTGTGTCAGGATTAATCCTTAAAATGAACCAAAGTTAAACCTACAAATGGCCTCCTTTCATGATAAGTTGTATTGTATAGAGTGGTCGCTTGCCCCTCAGGTTTTCTTGATTATGATAGCATACATGACGAATCTAATTTGAAGAATAATCTTAAGTGAACCAATATTAAACCAACAAATGTTTTCCTTTCACGATTATTTGTTCCACTACTTCCACGTTTAATGGTGGCTTGAAGGTTGTAGAAAAATTTTAATGCTAGCACCTAACCAGAACAAGGCAATGACAGTTCTGGCGAAAGCCATTCATTCGAAACGCCGATTCCTTGCGCTCTAGTTCATTTGACAGAGTAGTACCATTAAACTTTTATTTCATACAGAATTGCCTACTCTGCATTCCACTTCATTAAAGGTAGTTGTCTCGATTATGAAAGTTGTCGTGGAGAATTTTATATCACGAATAATCTTCCAAATGAACCAAACTTGAACCAACTAATCCCCCACATCAATTCATAGTAGGGTATTGCATCTAAAACACAGCCGTAAAGATGGTCTTGATTTTGAAAGCTGTCGTGGGAAATCTTTAGTCTGGGATAATTCTTTCAAATAAATCAAAACCAAACGGCAAAATCACTTCCTTCTATGACGAGTTGTTTTGTGCAGATTTGGCTTCTGATAAACTCCCTTGATTGTAAAAGTAAACACACTAGATCCCTGCCAATATTGTGAAAGCGATAGCTTTTGTTTGTTTCAAAAATAATTAAATGAAAGTAAATCCTTCCCTGGCTGGATATCTCCCTTTGACATGTAAAATCGTCTGATGTCAGCCAGAGTAAGATGATAGACGTCTTGTCTTCCAGGTAAAGAGTTCAAGTAAATAATTGCTGCCTTCTATTATAAAATGCTTGATCAACATTTGGTGGTTATACAACTCCAGTTTTTCTCATAAAACTGCTTCGTTTTAAATCGACTTAATAATGATAAGGGGTTTAACCAATATTTGGCTCCTTGGAGGCAACATTGATTCTCCTTTTGGATTTGTACAAGTGGTTCAACACAGTCCATACAGTATTCAGCTTTCATAATTTCGTCCTGGTTAACGCCAGAGGATTTTACTTGTGAAACAGAGATGTTTCGCACTGGGAAAAATGAAGACTATCTTAACTCTCTTCGGTCCCAGCCTAACTTCAATGGTTTTATTTTGGCTGGCGCTGGACAACTTTACTGGTCTAGAGGGATATTTCGGAGCAAAAACCGGTGAAGTGTTGAGAGTGATCAGTTGGTACAAGTGTGCCGTCAAAAATTGTCAAACTAAGGCCGTCCAGTTGATTCTTCTGAGATCCTTACAACCTTATCATAAAATAAAAAAGTCAGACTTCGGTTTCAAACTTTTAGGCAGCGAAACGTTATTTACCATTTGAAATGGTCCATACATTAAATATACCAACCCCCACGCTGTTATTCTCGTACGCAACTATATTCGTTTCACGATTTTATAGATAGATCAAAGTCATACGACCAGCTCTTTATGGTATGTCGTTCTCACGTAATCTCTTCAGTATATTGTTCTCTCCTCTCACTCTATCCAGTGCCACGTTCTACCCACTTGCCCTTGGCAAAGACGCTGTTCTCTCACTATGTAAAGTGTGTTGTTCTCCTGTCACTCTGTACAATGTGCAGTTCTCCACTCTCGCTTTGTCCAGTGCTTTGTTGTCGTCTTTGACTTTTTACAGTTTGTTCTTTTCCTTTTTCATTCTATGCAGTATGTTGCTCTCGTCTCTCACTCTTTAACTTGTGCTATTTTCTTCTATCACTCTGTACAGCGCGTTGTTCTGCCCTCCCCTCTATTCGGCACAGTGTGTTGTTCCCCCCACTCGGTACATTGCTGTGTTTTCCTCTCTCACTTTGTACATTGTTTTGTTCTCCTCTTTCACTCAGTATAGTGCGTTGTTCTCCTCTCTCATTCTGTACAGTGTGTTGTTCTCCTCTCTAACAATATACTGTGGATTGTTCTCTTCTCTCACTCTATACCGTGTGTTGTTCTCCTCACTTCATACAGGGTGTTGTTTTCCTCTCTTACTCTGTACAGTGTGTTGTTCTCCTCTCTCACTCTGTACAATGTGCTGTTCTCCTCTCTCACTCTGTACAGTGCATTGTTCTTCTTTCTCTCTCTGTACAGTGTGTTGTTCTCTCTCACTCTGTATAGTGTGTTGCTGTCTCCTGTCACGCGATGTGGAGTAATATGTCACACAAGAAAGTCTGTTTGTTTAGGAATTAATTTTAGCACTGGCGCTTAAACGTGAGAAAATATTGACGCCTGCACTATGATGGTCATACAAGAATTAAAGTTATTACGAAATCAAAAAACCTTTTGGAAAGAATCGATTGTTTAATCATCGTCAGTGACGTTTTCTCCTTCGTTTCTGAGTGTGGTGGAGTGAAACTGCGTGATGAAATGTTTACTGTAAGGTTGCTCGCTAGTATGTAATATGGTGCAGAAAAAGCTTATAAAAGTTGTACTGTGCCGAATAAACGAGAGAGCAAGTTTGAAGTTTTTAGCGAAAGCCGTTCATTTGAGTAAAATGTGAGGTGAAGTCAAAAACGCTGGGTGTTACATGTTCGGAAAAGGTGGGACATAATGTAACCAATCTGATGAGCGGACGATAAACACAATGAGATGCACGATAAGAACAGCAGTTTAATCTCCTTCAATATCAATGAATTAACTTTCCTCTCTTCTGATTGTTTACATTTGTGTTTCACTTTGTGTTTCATTTATTGAAGATATGAAACCCAATGTTTTCGATCTGATCATTTTATTTTTCTCTGACGAAGAGTTTTCGTGTGCATTTTCTTCTACATCGTTCAAAACTTGCAAATGGATACGGTAGTCAGCAAATCTGCTTGAAGCTATCTCGATTCAAGGTTCTTCTATAGTCAGTAAATCCTTTCTCCCAAACATTGTAGGATATTTATGAATCAATATTATTTCTTTTTTTTTTATTTATAGTCTGTTACTGACGTCTTGATTGCTGATTACTGTAATAGCTCACTACCTGGGGATTTGGGGATGGTGTTTCATTCGTTGGCAACGTCGAACCTATTTATACCTTTTTCGTTCAATTTAGTTATTTGAAAGTTTAAAACAAAATAAAACTAATTAATTTTCTCTCATGTTTCAAATAGTTGAATTAATATAGTTTTCCACAAGTAAAAATGCCTAAGTAGGTCTAACCAGGGCGAAGTAAGAGAATGCTGCTCTAAGTGGGTCTAACTTGGCCAAAGTTTGATTGAGTAGGTCTAAGTAGGTATAAGTAGTCCTTTCGAAGTCTAAGTAGGTCTAAGTATTTCTAAGCTGATCTATGTAGATGTACATCGGTCTAAGAAGGTCTAGGTGAGTCTAGGCCTAAGCACGTCTATGTAGAGGAAAGTAGGTCTACGAAGATCTAAGTAGGTCCGCCAACGGCCTAGTAGGTTTAAGAAGGGCTAAGAAGCTCTCAAGCAGGTCTAAGTCCACCTAAGTAGGACTAACTAGGTTTAAGAGGGGCGAAAAAGGATTTAGTAGGGCATAGGAGGGCAAAGTAGGGCTACGTAGGTCTGAGTGGACAAACGTAGTGGTCAGCAGAGATAAATAAGGATATATAGGCCTCAGTAGGTCCAAATCCTTTCTGAAGCAGTTTTTTATACGTTGCCCAGTGTCTTTGTCTAAAGTTATGCCTTGCTTTTCAGAACGCCGTGATAACAGTTTGCAGATCTTGCTGAAAATTCTTAACTTTTATCACAATTTGACCATGTTTTGTACTAAAACAATTTGATCGCTCGTCTTGGTTTGCTATAATTGATAGGCAACCAGAGTGTTGCCTTCGTAGACCATCTGCTCACAAAAAATTGGCCAGTTATCCATTTTTAAAATTATCCCTTCTAACTACATAATATTAGAATACCATTGAAATAGGGCTTTAGTAAGAAATTGTTCAGAGGCTTTCTTAAACAGGAAGTCCAGGAGGGAAAGAACATGAAGAAAAACTTAACGTTTCTTTTCCAGTTTTTCTCCATCCGAACGTCTTGGAAGAGAAAGCCTCTTTTTTACAAACTGACACCTTCTTTAAATGGCAATCTTAAGTCCATTCGTCTACTTTTGTTTAAAAGTTTCTCTGACTAACTTCCGCTATCAGATTGTAATACGAGAGTGCAGCGCCCTGAACTCAACCAAATTGCAACGTCACTGTCAAGTTTTGAGGTGTAATAAAATGTCAAACTGGCAAAAGAACACCAATGAAAATGACATGATTTAATATCTCAAAATATCAACTACAACAACAAGGTAACACTGTCTATTTCACTGAATGTAAAGTAAGTATTGATTTGCCAATTGTTTCTTCTGAGACAGATTAATCTTATCGCCAAGATTTAGAGCCATCCCCTAAAAAATCAAGAATTTTTAATTTGTAAAGTTTTCAAAGGTTTTTTTAATGTGTCAGGTTTTGACAAGGGTTTGCAGATCATCACGAATGAGATCAGCCATCAAAGAAAACCAGCACCAGAAACAATACATTAGTAAGGTCTACACCACCAGTTAATGCAGCGTTCCTCAACGGGCGTGGTATCACCCCTCGGTGGCCTTTCAGAGAACGTCGGGGACGATGGAAGCAAGGGAGCAGAGAGGGGGAGGGCATTAGGATGCAAATGGTGGGAGTTCATCACTCATTCACCACCAAAGCATTTTTCAGTTTCTAGTAGACAGTGTTAAAATCTAAAACTGACTGACTACCTCGGCAATACCGAGGTCATTAACTTTATATTACAATTACTCAGTTCGATATTCCTCTGGAGTTGGGCGCTGGTCTGGGCACAGAACTGGGACTGAGTGTACTCAGTAATGGGGGGGCAAGAGGTTTTAGTATGAGGCAGGGGGGCGTTCATCCAAAAAGAGTTGGAAAGCACTGGGTTAATGTAACATCAATGGAATTCCAGACTTCGGAACTAAAATCAAGGCCTTCTGCTTATATGGGTCCCTCACCCAGGCCATAAAAAGAGGGTTCTATACAATCTACGATTTCCCCAGGCCCAAGACGTAACAGTAACAGAGAATAAAGTACCACTGTCCCTCACCTGACTTTTAGCTCGAATGCGAATATGTCCAGTGACAGGGGATTCAGGACCTTGATCCACAGGGATCTCAATGCTCACGTTGGCAAGTGTATCCTCACCAAACATACTTAGAGCGTACAAATTGGCAGCCATGAAACCACTTTTACCAGACAAATCCTGCAAACGGCAAGAACAAAAAATGTGGTCACATTTAGTTTTTGCAATCTCCTTTACCGTAGCTGCAACACGAAAAAAACAGTCTAACAGTACAGTATTTACAGTAATCTATTAGTTGCCTCTTCTATTATTAATCAACCTTACCTCATTCAGTCTTTTCAGGCCCTGGATATTATACTTCTGTCAGAGTTTTAAGTGTTTTTTAGTTCATTTGTTTGCCTGTTTATTTGTTCGTTTGCTATTCCTTGGTAAATTTTGTTTATTCGTTTGTTGGTTAGTTGGTTTGTGGTTTTAGTTTGTTCATTTGTTTGAGTGTCTGTTTGTTTACTTGCTTGATTGCTTCTTCCTTCCTTCCTTCCTTCCTTCCTTCCTTCCTTCCTTTCTTTCCTTCTTTCTTCCTTTCTTTTTTCCTTTCTTTCTTTTCTTCTTTTCTTCTTTCTTTTTTTCTTTATTACTTTCTTTTTTCTTCCTTTCTTTCTTTCTTCCTTCCTTCCTTTTCTTCTGCCTTCATTTATTTATTTATCTCGTTCTTTCTTTCCTTCTTTCGTTCTTTCTTACTTTCTTTCTTTCTTACTTTCTTTCTTTCTTTCTATTTTTGTTTCTTTCTTCCTTTATTTTTTCACTCCTTTCTTTATTTCTTTTTTTCTTTTTCCTTTTTTGCTTGCTTCCTTCCTTTCCTTCCTTCTTTCTTCCTAACTTTCTTTCCCTGTTTCTTTTCTTTATTCTCTCTTTCATTCTTTCTCCTTTTCTTTGTCTTTCTTCTCTCTTTCTTTCTTTCTTTCTTTCTTTCTTTCTTTCTTTCTTTCTTTTCTGTTGTTGTCATTGTCGTTGTGGCGGTCGTTGTCTGAATTAAGGCTATCATTATCCTCATCATTAACATCATCATTATGTTACTTCATATTCTCAATAACGAGCAGAGATTCAGACTACTATGGTTTTGTAACATTTTCAGTTCAGGAAGAACTCCGTTCGCTCTTTCACTTACTTCCTCAGGTGTTAAGAGTTTCATGTTGGTGCAGCTGATGATATGGTTGATGTATTCCTGGAGATCCTTGATATTTGTATTCACTGTAACCTAAGAAGTAACATATTCCATTAGTATTTCTTATGTACTTAAATCATCATTTGATAACTTCTGACATGTAACTGGACTCCACTTTACTGCACCACATTGTGTTGGCTTGCACTGCTCTGCATTGCAGTGCAGTGCACTGCACAACATTTCACAGTCTTACATTGCCCTCTACTTCACTGCGCTACACTATACTACACTGCACTGCACTGCATCGTACTGCATTCTCCTACACTGCGCTCTACTACGCAGCTCTACACTATATTATACTGCGCCACATTGCACTGTACTGTAATGCGCTGTACTGTAATGCACTATACTGTAATGCACTGTACTGTTCTACACTGCACTGTAGTTTAATGCATAGCACTATGAATTTACTTAGTCAAAACATCTCCGCTCAATGCAATAATTTTGGCACAAATATCACGTCCATCACTTACTGGAATCAACTACTAATGAAAAAGAACTACTTAAAAAACAAACTTTTGTTCCAAGCGACCGATTGACCGACCCCACTTTTTTCACAACACGAAATAGGAACCACAAATCCTTTTTCCTTATTGCAAATTTATGAAAAGGTAGCGTAGTTTGATGCATATTGTTGTGGTGTGGTACATTTCAGATGGGTAGCGTATCCTAAAGCAACGACATGCTTTTAGATTCAGAATGTACATGTTTCCACACAATATTATGATGAGAAATCTTTATCAATACAAAGCAAAATAACATTACAATCTGCTTTACCTTGTTCTCGCATTCAAACTCTGCCTACATCTGAACTCTGTGTCTGTACATGTGGCAGGAAGAAGGTCAGTGACCAACGACCACTAATACGGCCCATCTCACAAAATGCAACTGTTGAAAGACTTTTAATAACACCCCCCTTCCAAACACCAAACTCGACAGACTATGACGATCCTTTAATCACGTCAACAGATTAACCCCAATAAAAATCCAGTCCCTTGTATTGAAATGCATAATTTAACGAGATAACAATAAAACTTGAAAAACTACTTGGTCCATTTCATGGTAGAGTTACATCTTCTTTTGACTTTTACCTCCGCTTTCCCCTTTGAGTATGGTCTGTTTTCATGTCTGACTGAAAGGTTGCTACCAATATCCCACAGCCTGCCTAGGATTCCGATGTCTCCCGCCCCTCCCGTAAATTTATAAACACACGAAACCTCCATTCCTTACCCGCAACCGCGATTTACAACCTTCTGAACAACTACGACTTCTTGTGGAAACCAGTTTTATCTTTGTTTGGTTACAATACATTACTTCTGCGCTCCAAGATATTCACAAATAGTTTGCTTTTAAACGCACCTTTAATTACATAATTTGAAAGACCCTAGTCCGTTAATTAGGCCAACCCGTTAATACAGCAAAATTTTTGTCCCTATGGTGATCTTACCGGGATTCCACGGTATAACCTCTGGTGAATCAAGACTTCAGTAAAAATATTTTCAGCACGCTATTTTCAAAACAGAAATAGCTGGAACCTTTCTTTGCATGCTGTTTGTGGCCAGTAGACAGCAAGGGCGCAAACAGAAATTTGAAAAGGGGGGTCGGTTTTTGGTTCAGAACTCCCCTGCCCCCAACAATAGCAACACACATTGTAAACTATGTTAAGTATAAGGCTGTCACGGTTAAACGTTTAGAAAGACCAATATCCGTTTAGTAAATGCCTAAACGTTTAACCGTTTAACTTTAGAACGCTCAGTATTTCAGCAATCTACCAGCAAGAATAGTGTGAAACCATCAGTAAATGCTAGCCTCTTTTGCTGCGGTATAGAACTGTTTAGTCTGCGTCACAGACGTGCCGGTACATAAAAAATAGACGCAGGTTAAAATCGGTTAAAGCTATTGTACGATACAGCATCTTACCATCTATTGTGTCGTTTAAAAAAACAACCTCCGATCTGAAGTGCAGGTTCTGCACTGATGATGCACTGACGGGCACTGACAACCAAGAAAGCAGAGCAGCTCCTTTCGAAGCCATCATGGAAGAAATAAAACAAATCACACCAGTGATTGTCGATGAAGGGCCAGTTGCAAAAAAGTCCAAACCTACACCCGGAATGGACGTTTTGCTTGCAGGTTCTTGGAGAAATACTGCGAGCGAAAATGCAGACACAACTAAGGACTCTATCAACGAGTTCGCGGCGTACTTCCAAACTGCTCAAGTGGACAACGGAACCGACCCTCTGCAGTGGTGGAAAGAAAATGCTTCCCGTTTCCCAGCAATTTCAAAAGTAGCGCAGAAATACCTCGCAATACCTGCCAAGTCTGTTCCGTTGGAGAGAGTGTATTCGACGGCTGGCAATATTGTAAATCACGAGCGAAGTTGCTTGCTGCCAGATAACGTAAACATGTTGAATTTTTTTGAATAAAAATGCTAAATGGTGAAGTTATTTAATGTTCATCGTATATTGACAAAAAAAAGTTAACTTTGCTTTGCTTCAAAATTTCGTGCCCAATTTTGCGCTTTTACATCCTTACCACTTCCGGTTTTTAACCCCCCAGGAGGTAATTGCTAGTTGGAAACAAACGTTTAAACGTTTATGAAACATCCGTTTAAACGGATACTAAATTAAACGTAAACTGACAGCCTTAGTTAAGTATGTATTTAGTTCATAGTAACAACGTCCAACTTCAAAGGCGCCAAGAGAAGTAACTTCTGGGTAGCTCAGGAGATTAAAGCTGACGGTTGAAATCCAAAAATTCTCTCACACTCCCCAAAAGGGGGGGAGCGACCATCCTCCCCGACTCCCCCCTCTTTGCACCCATGGTAGCCAGCCCATATTTCGAATTCTAGGAAGGCAATAGCCCAGTTCAAAATTTCTAAATACAAAGTCATATCGACAAGATATGTCAAAACATTTTGAAATAAGTTCCTAAGATTTCGCTATATACATACAACAACTTAAGTGTGAAAAGCTGAAACTCGACCAAATCTATATATCTTATTACATAGTTTGAGGATAGTTAAGGAATTAACGGTTTAAAGCGAAGATAAGTCATGAGAGATTAAAACAAAGAAAGCAGCCAATGAAAATGGTTTTTTCGAGAAAGTTTAGATTTGTAAGGTGAAACAGTCTCCTGTAATTGTTTATTATTTTAATCCTTCTATCTTTACTGCATTCAAAAATATAAATAAGCGTCATCCTTTTATTCTCGTGACGACACTTACAAAGTTAACACATTCTGCCGATATCTTCCGTTGTCTCCGGCCGGTCAGAATTCTCATGTAAAAATTTTGAGCTGAGCACTTAAGTTCATCGTAGCACCACGTTTTTCTCCTTAACCATTGTTTGCATTGACCCTTTACGTGCCCCTAATATTTACAGCAGTCGCTCTTTTTTATAATATGATTTTGATAACATTTTTATGTTAATCAATGACGTGTTTGTGGTAGCTTGGTAATTATGTTCTTAATACGCACGCTCTCAAGCTGTTCTCTCAGAAACAGAGATACTCTCGATACAAGTGCAGAGTTATTGATTCCTGACTCATAATATTAGAAATAAATAATTCCTGAACACAACATAAACGAAATCGCCAACGACATAGCATTTGGATATCTGATTTTATTAGCATAAAATTTCGACAACTTTGAATCTGGTTTCCTGTTAAATGCCGATTCATTTGGCTACCTTTATGAGATACGGTAATGAGGCATTACTTGGTTCATGTCTCGATAATTCTTAAATAAATTGTATTATACACAATAGCCGAATTTTTAAACTAACTATGAGGTGTCTGAGTGTCTGAAGAAACACTCTTTCTAGCAGGAGTGTTCCTTCAGACACCCAGATGACTCGCGATTGGTTTAAAAAACCCGGCAATTGCCTTCTCAAGTATGCCACTGAGAAAATACATTCCACGGAGAACATTCATTCTACCTAAAAAATACATTCTTCGGAGAAAGTTCTACTTTGTGGAGGTATACCTCACTCAATGGAGAGACCCATTCTACGGAGAAATCCAAAACTGCGCAGTGATGACCTTAACGGGCCAAAGTAATACCTTAAGAATTAGAGACACATGAATCAGCATGTAGCCTGCGCTGTGGGTGAGCCTTGAAACACTTCGTGACATTTCCGTATCAGATATAAATGAACTGCGCGGGTGGATCCTAGATTAGTTTCGGCCGCTTTACCGCATACGATAAATAAAGCTTGTTCTGGTAGAACCTGCGCTCAGGCTAAATGAATAAATACAGCACATCGAATTATCCTAGACATTATTAGACAAATCCTTGTGAGGTCAGTTAAGCATGTTTAAGTCCAGCTTATCCGTCGCTATCTTTGTTTCTGCTGCAATCTTGTTGAGCGTGAAGACCCATCAAGTAGAGTCTTTGTGTTCGTCTAACTCACAATGTAGGGTTGGTACTTACTGTTGCAAGGGAAACTTTGTTCTCAGTGACCGCTGCCAGTCTTCCTGCGTAGGTAGAACTTGTAGTAAAGACAGCGACTGTGGTGCACCACGTGAATGTTGCCAAAACCGCGTATGTACTAGAACTTGTTTAGTAGATAGCGCTCTGGCCACCTGGATTATTGTTGTAATTGTCATTGGCGTTCTTCTTGGTGTCATTCTACCAATCGGCATTGTCATCTGCTGTTGCTGCTGCGCGGCTACTGCAGTATCAGCATCAAGAACACCAGTTCAACAAGGTGTTGTCTTCACCCAACCTGGATTAACAGTCATGGCTACTCAGAGCTCCGTGTTGCCAAGTGGTTCGTCGTCGATCCAGAGTCCTTACATCAACCAAGTAGGAGATCTACCACCTCAGGAACTTCAAGACTCATCTACATTCAAGAATGATCAATATTACGGATGAAACCATGTATTTAAGCCACACTTCTATTACCTTTTAGCCTTAGTTCAAGGTAGCGTATTCATCGCAATTCATTTTTGTAATGTTTTGACTTTTTCTTATGCTCATTCATGCTTTTTAACTAGCTCTTTATACACGATTGAAACATATGATTGAATAAAACTTATAAATAACAGCTTAAATCGCTAATCGAGCCAAGAAAGAAAGGGGACTAAACCATGGCCAGAGAGTAACTGATCTAGAGTTGGACTAACCAGATCGAAGAGGCGCTGTCTTGTTCAAACCCAAAATGAGCAAAAACTCGATACATATGTGCCTGACCTCGCATTTCCCTAAACTGTTTGCTTATTCACGTAGCACATTTTTGAAGTCTCCGTATGGCAGGGAAAACGAAACTTCCTGGAAAAACTCAGGAAAGACATTCATGAAAATCTCAACTTTGACAACGCACCAAATAATTTTCCGATCAGACATGAATTAAATCTTCTGCTTCTGACCTCGCTATGGACCTGTCCTCAACTACTCGTACGCTTGGTTAAGTCTCGTAGTTTTTCTGAAATTCTGGATGTTTCCGAGAAACGTACTGGTACAGAGCAGTTGATCTAGACTTTTGGAAGACAAAGAAACACCAGAGATTCGAAAATTTTGAGAAAGGATGTTACTAAAATTCCTCACTTTTATCACTTAGCAAATTGTACGCATCATTGAGAAGAAAAATGCGTCATCAGAATTTATAAAATAACTTGTATCGTGCGAAGACTTTCATTGACTAATATCCATATTTGGATTTGAGCATCCAAACACGGAAAATTTTCCTCCAAAAGTTTAGTGAAGTTTATGTTGCACGTTCAGTCTTAGTATTTATTTTATCGGAGAAATAAGTAATAGTTTACGTGTGTTTGGATACTGTAATCCAAGCACCCTTGATTTGTTTCTTGACTTTCGAATAGCTCAGAAACACTCGTTTGCGTCTTTTTTCACCAGGTTGAATCAGCTCGACCACTGTCAACCGGATGGTCTTCAATGATTGATCGTGGGGGGTGATCGATCTTCTTAAGCTTGTCTCTGATTCGTATAGTTGATGATTCTACGGTGAATTGCTAACTCAGTCAATGTGTTAATAAAGTTAGCAGCCTTTTATCTTTTTATCTGCCGTTCTTTGACGAAAGAAATACCAAATGGATTTTCATGTTTGGATATTGTGATCCAAACACTTCGGATGTTGTTCGACTTTCGATAAGCTAATGACACTAACCCAGCGGCGGGTCTGCTTTATACGCTTCACTTAAGTCTCCTAATATGACGGGTGTTTGGATCACTGTATCCAAACACGGACATAAATTTGGTAATTTTCAATTCCACTTTAAAAGGGACTCAAATGTCTGGCTTAGAGAGCTTGTTAAGGGTTTTGGAAATGTTGTTGCTGCGATTAAGAAACGAATTCAGATGACTGACATAAACATCTCTCACAATTTTCCCTTTTTTAACCACTTGGGGGAGAACAAAATTATAACTAAACGTTCTAGCAGTCAAATACCGTTCCGGTGTCCTATTGATAATCTTTCACCCATAAAAATATGTCAGTTGTTTCAAAATTTGAGTTGAAACAGGGGTACAACAAGCCGAAAAAATCCATTGTTGGGTTCAGCATGTGTTCAGATTAGAGCTGAAGCCAGGTCAATGATTAATGAGCTGTCCACTACCAGTCGCTACGTCTGGAAAAAATGGAGTAACCTGCTTCTAGAAAAATGCTAAAAATTTAATGACTCAGGATAAATATTTTCAATATATGAGAGATGTATTGGGAAAAACAACCGTGGCATAATCGTATTTTGTTTAATGTTTCATAGTGCTAAATAGTGTTTCAGAGCATTAGAAAATCAAAAATTTTCCGAGGACGCATGCCCCAGGACCCCCCAAGTGATTTCTCGCGCCTTTGTCGCTCGCCTATCTCCCTTTTTGGAATCTTCATTCCCCTCTTTAAAGTAATTCTGGATCCGTCCCTGCACCCCGTCACCTCGGTCACGGTCTTATCACGTGTGCGAATTGGGAACATTTCTTCACTTTATCATGGTCTCATGACAACCACGAGTGGGTAACTTTCTAATGTTACCTTGACCTGTTTCAGAGGGCAACTGGTAAAGTTGTCCACATAAGTGAACCAACTGAAAGAGTTTCCCAAGTAATTGAAATACAGGGCTAAATAACTGTGTGAATTGCCTTCAAAAGTGATCTCTGGCATCGGCCAACTTTTTGGCGCCTGGTTGGCGTCTTTGGTCATGCAACCACAGACCATAGAAGAGAAGAATACGAAACTCTAATAGCTTAACAAAATAAAACAGATTCCGGAAAATGTCATTCTTAACTTGTGATTTAATAAAAAAGAATGGACAAACAGATATGCGGTATCGATTTTTCTACATCTGTCTATTCCTTTTTTATTTGAATCACAAGTTAAGAATGAAATTTTTCCGAATCTGTTTCATTTTGTATTTCTTTGATCTGTTGACCAGTTATGATTTTATTATGGCTTTCATTCGTTTGTTGTCATCTTTTATGCCTTGTCGCCATAATTAGTGCATGGGGCTTGCATTGTCGACTTGATTTTGGCGACTACAGCCTGTTGGTATTAGGTCGTAACCACCAAGACCAGGTGAACCCGTGCTGACTGGGTTTAGATTACAACTTTTTACTAAGCATTCTTAGATGAGTAGAATAAAATTCGAAGGTATAATATCCTCGCTGTTATAAAACGGACTCAAAAACCTACCTTTGAAGTTTATTCTAATCATTTTTCCACAGGTATATTTATAAAGACTAGTTCCTTCCACGTTCATGAACACGGGTTCGTGAAGATGTTTTTGCAGAAATTAGAAGATGGAGGGAGTATTTGAATGTCTTTTGTCTTATTTTGTGGTATGAGGAGGCAAACTATCAGCAAGTTATTAGTTCTTATGCGATGTTTGTCGTAAATTTGGTAGCTTAGAGATATCTTCGATGCTCGATCACTATTAATGTATTGTGGCTGCCGCTTATGCAGGACAAATGTAAAACTTGCGCCTGAGCTCACCATCTGAGGTTCGGTAGATCAATCGCTAGAGCTTCTCGCCAGTCATCAAAAGGTTGATATCGACCATCTGAAAAATTTATTAGTTCTAGCTTTCACGCGGTTACCTGATCTCAGTAGTTATGATTTAATCTAATCTATCTCTGCAGCGCATGTCTTTCAAATCGGGTGGACTCTGTTCGCAGGCTAAATATAGATATTGCTATTTCACCAGTTTTTATCATTCTTCCGCGTTGTAGGAAGGTGTTCAGTTTACGATATTTAAGTTTGGTGTATGGCTGTCCCTTGTTCTCTCTGTTGCTGTCTTGTTGAGTGAAAAAATGTTTCAAGTAGAAGCTTTTGGTGAAACGTGTTCTTACAGCTTTAAATGTCACTTTGGTGAATACTGCTGCACCTAAAAAGGTTCCTTAACTGGTACTTGCCGATATACCTGCTTAGGCAGATCTTGTGACACCGACAGTGATTGTGGTGGCTCAGATGAATGCTGCAGTTCAGATGTATGCGCGACATTTTGTCCAGAAGACGCTGCTAAAGCTTTACACACGAGGATCATCGTTGTAATTGTCGTTGGCGTTCTTCTTGCGGTCCTTCTTCCCGTCACCATCGCCATCTTTTGTCGCTGTTACGCAGCCTCAGCAGAGCGTAGACCATTGAAAAGTGGTGTGGTCGTCACCCTGCCTTATCAACCTGGGGCAACAGTTGTCGCTACGCAGAATTTCCAATATCAAAGGGGTCCGTTGCCTTATCAGAGTCTGCCTCCCTACCTTAGTCCTCCTCCATACATCAACCAAGGAGAACCTCCGCCAACACGAAAATCTGAATTTTCACCTCCAGTTTATGAAACTCAACACTGAGGATGAACTTTCCATACAAACTGCTCTTTTCACAGCTTTTGGTCTCAGTTGATGGTTATGTTTACCTGGTTATGTCACTTCGTGTGCGTAACGTTAAAGCTGTTTTCGTGGTTATTCCTGTTTGTTCATTACGTACTTTGTAATAACGATCAAAATGTGATTTTATAACTAGTAATGCTGGACTTACGCACTCGGTCACATTTTCATAGTAACAACTCAAATGATCGCAAGAAAGGGGAGGGAACCAGACCGAATATGCAATCTTCTTGGCTAACCCAAAGTGGGATTGACATTTTGGACAGATGAGCCTTGATTACTTTTATTTTTCGCGTTTAGGTAAGTTTAGAAGGTCTGAGGATATATTTGGGAAAGAGCAAATGAAATTTCCGCTGCAGGGTGTCTCGGCAAAACTCAAGGTTGATGAAAATGCCGACTTGTCCTCTCACGACAACTTAATTTTTGAATCACTGTGCCCTTTAACAAATTCACCAGCAATTTTTAACATCAGTAAAGTCAATGAAACGAAACAACAATTCGTCAAAGTAATCTTGTCATAATGCCGTAATAGTTTCACGACGTGAGGGTAAAACCATGTATCAAGGTTAAGCCCATGGAGGTGTCCAGTGTAAATGCAATCAACAGTAAAAGCATAAAATATTTAAAATATCTACAAAATTTGTAAAACATAAAAAGAGCAGTAGTGAAATGGCGTAGTTTCGTAAGCATTGGTCACGATGTTCTTTTAACATCTGATGTCATGACGGCATTTGCATATCAAATCTCAAGGACAAAGTGATGTGTTGTCCCACCTAGAATATCATCGGTGTATTTTGAGAACTAGGTACTGGATTGCCTCCCGGTAGCGCAAAAAATCAAAGGGCCCTTGAGGGCGACTTACGGATGCATTGCGACGGCAAATAAAATGTGCAAACTGAAAACTAGTAAGGCAGTATTGTAGTGAAACGTCTTTCGCACTGGCATAATCTGTAACGTTGAAACTGGCTGTGTGTGGAGTGTGAGGCTGAAGTATCAAGGTTAAGCCCATTCTAAATGGTCGGATTTGATTCGGCTGAAAACAGCTATGTCGACGATCAATTTCCGGTCAGTGGTCTTCAGCTGATGTTGATCATTTTACTTATTTGTAGCCGTTTTCATTAGATATTTAACTATTTCACGATTAGTATCTTCCATTTTGTTTTTGTTCCCCGATTGCTCCTTCAGATAGTTGCTTCCATATTTAGGTCCAATTTATACCTCCTATTTCAATCGTCACGTCTGAATTCAAATCTTACTGTGCGAAAGACCAGTCAAACCACGACAGCGATTTGACATACACCAAGAGGTCGTATTTCAGCCTAATTTAAGTAACCTGAAAGCTTTTTTTAATCTTCTTTTTTACCTTTTTTATTTTGAACAACATTAGATACTGCTGAAATGTGACGTTTACATTCGGTTTTAGTTCGCCAACGTTTTAGTTTGAATATCAAAAAGTATAGGTTAGTTACCGAAACCGAGGTAACTATTGTGTTTATTAACCGAGGCGCGATGCGCTGAGGTTAACAAGCAACGTACTGTAGTTATCGAGGTTGAGGTAACTGAACTACTTAGTTCATTATCACAGAGGCTACATACAGAATGTTGTAGTGCAGTACTATTTGATTTGGGTGATTAAAAATAAATTTGAATTTCATCGTTCTGTTTATAGCTGGGTTTTTCTACAGCGAGACGACTAATTAATGTCCCAGGGTTAGTTATATATATATACCTAACTGCAGACGGAACCGTTTCGGCCTATTGGGCCTCATCAGTGCAGTGCTGACGAGGAGGATGGAGAAGCCTACATTATATAGGCAACTCAAATGTTCCACGCTTGTGTTACATCTCTCTCTCTCTCTCTCTCTCTCTCTCTCTCTCTCTCTCTCTCTCTCTCTATATATATATATATATATATATTAACCCTAGAACATTAATTAACATTAACTAGGGGTTACTAAGTGATTTTAAAAACCACGGTACTTCAGAGAAAACCGAGGTGATCATGAACTAATCTGGATTTAGTAACTCGCTAGTTCTAGTCACTACGCGGTCGCCTTATCTCAGTACAGTAGTTAGGATCTAATGTCCACACTGTTTCCGAAGTACATGTCAATAAAATCGGGAGGAGTCAGTTCGCAATTTAAAACAGATATTACTTCTCCACGAGCCTGGTCATTCCTGCGAGTTGAGAGAAGGCGTTCAGGAAGCGGTGTTTAAGTTTGCTTTATCCATTGCCTTTTTTCTGTCTGCTGCTGTCTTGTTAAGTGAAAAGACAAAAAACAAAAACACCTGTATACATTCCTCCCTCTGAAGATGTCACAAGACTCGCGACGAAACATCAGTAAAATTAATTTCTGTTTTATTAATGTCTCCGTTATTATGGCTTTACCCAATTGTTGAGAGATGTCTCTTTCCGTGAGAATTTTGAGCTGGGCTCTTATTTTCATATTGCGACTTCGCTTTCCGCCCGGTAAACCGCTGGTAACTATCCTGTACGAAAAGCTGTCCAGAAGACGTAGCTAAAGCTTTAACCACTTGGATCATTGTTGTAACTTTTGTTGGCGCCCTTCCCGTCTACATCGCCACCTGTTATTGCTGCTACTGTGCAGCTTCGGCTTCATTTAGACCAGTCCAGAGTGGCGTGGTCCTCACTCAGCCTCGTTAATCTGGCACGCACAACGGTTGTCGCTATGCAGAAGTCCTTATTTCAAAGTGTTCCGGCGGCTCACTATAGTCCACCTTTTCGAAGTTCTCCAGCTTACACCAACTAAAGACTAGCTCCGCCACTTCAACAACCTCAAGTTACAACTCCAGATTACAATGCTCAGTATTGAAGATGAACTGTACCAACCAGCTATCCTTTCCTCAATTTTTAACTTTAGTTCATGGCTAAGTTTACCTAGTTAATTTGTATGTGTTATGTTCAAACTAATGTCCTGTTCAATCCCGTTCGTTTATCGAGTACTTTGTATCAGCGATTAAAATATGTGATTTTTTATAACATTGTCCACGCTATGTGCAAGTAGTCTGCTCAAGACAGGTTGACTACATTTATTAATCCACCAAGCAAGTTTAGTGTACATCAGAGTCCATAAAATATAAATATGAAATAATGCGAGCACACTATACTACACAATGTATGTATAACTAAAACAAAATGAAATATATAGGACACGCGGTCAGGCATAGACCTAACTGATTTTAAAGTGAATAAACATTCTCTGACCGATGAATTTACTTTAATTCGAGCTTTCGGCTGTCAGGCTACAGCTTTCAACACGAGAATAATGTATAATAAAATACACTATTATACATGATATATAATAATACATATTATTCACAAATGTACTATCAATATACATCATTCTTCTGTTGATGGTTGTAGTCCGACAGCCAAAAGCTCGAATTAAAGTACTTTCATCGGTCAGAGAACTTCTATTTTTTTAGAATTTTCATTCAAGTCCCCTGAACATTTCAGACGAAATCCTGAGCTGTGATTTGATTGCTTGTGATTTAAAGCTACACTTTGAAATGCTTCCGTGTTCTAATAAGTAGTTTGTAAAAACATTACTTTTTGAATTAAATAGTATCAGGCTATTCAGGCGTCATTTTAAGAATAATATTGACTATCAGTAACTTTTGTTTACCTAATTCATATCTTCAAATTGCCACCCATACGTTTCCCATATTGTCGGTATCAACCTATCTATCCCAGGAGGGCCCAGACGCCTTGTTGCGCCATTGATCTAAGCGTTGAGCAGTTCAGTTTCCAACAACTATACAAAAAAAATATGAACATTTCAAGTGATTTCGTTGGATGACTTCGGTGATAAAGCTTTTTTCCCAGTTTGTCAAAACGCTATTTCAACAAAATGTTGTCACAGGCCGTTTCACCTAAACATAAAACAAACTGAAATATCCCAAGAACTGAAGTGAGGAACGTAAAAACTGTAGGCGTTCCTTAATCATTTATAGAGTTCTTTAAGTCAGATCAAATCAAAATAGAATTAAAGCAATTGAAACACGCCGTGTACATTAGATCTTCGTTGGCCGCTATTTTCATTAGTCTGAATAATTATCAGCAAACTGCATTACGAATTTACAAGTTCCAATCTCCACACGGTCACCGAATCTCAATTGTGATGCTCTCATGCCCACGCTTTGCCCATCCTGTTTCGATAGTGCATATCAGTAAGATCGGGTGGAGTCTGTTCGCAGGCTAACTAGATTGTTGTTTTACGAGTCTTAGTCATTCTTCCGCGTTGTAGGAAGGCGTTCATTTTACGATGTTTAAGTTTGGTGCATGTCTGGTCCTTGTTCTCTCTCTTGCTGTCTGGTTGAGCGAAAAGAGACTTCAAGTAGAAGCTTATGGTGAAAGGTGTTATTCCAACTATATATGTGACTCCGACGAACGCTGCTGTACCTTAAAAGATTCCTATGTTGGTACTTGCCGATCTACCTGCATTGGAAGAAGTTGTGACACCGACAGTGATTGTGGTGGCTCAGGTGAATGCTGCAGTTCAGACTTATGCACGACATTTTGTTCAGAAGACGTAGCTAAAGCTTTAGCCACGTGGATCATCGTTGTAATTGTCGTTGCCGTTCTTCTTGTGGTCGTTCTTCCCGTCTCCATCGCCATCTTTTGTTGCTGTTGTGCAGCCTCGGCATCACGTAGACCAGTGCAGCGCGGCGTGGTCCTCACCCAGCCTTGCCAACCTGGAGCTACAGTTGTCGCCACGCAGAACTCTCAGGTTCAAAGTGGTGCGGTGCCTTACCAGAGTCCTCCTCCTTTCCAAAGTCCTCCTTACATCAACCAAGGACAAGCTCCGCCACAACAACAACCTCAAATTCCTCCTCCAGAGTACAAAGCTCAATACTAAGGATGAACTATACTTTCTTTAACTTTTAATCTTAATTCGGAGTTAAGTAGACCTCATTATTTTACTTTGTGTTAGTAATGTTCAAACTATTTTCGCGGTTTAGACAGTTTGTTTACCAAGTACTTTGGATAAACGATTAAAATGTGTGGTTTTATAGCAAGGCATCTTAGCCATTTACAATGGATTTCACACTTACATCTTCATCGTAATAACTCAAGGAAGGCGACCAAACCAGACAGAAGACTGCGTCTTCTTCCCAAACTAGATATGATATGAAATTCTACGTAAACAAGCCTATGTATCATTATTATTGGCGTTCACAGAAGTTTAGAAACCTGCCCAATATATTTGTGACAGAGGAAATAAAATTTCAGCAGTTGGGTGTCTTGGCAAAACTCAAGCTAGACGTAGATTCAAATCTCGACTTGTTCTCGCATGAAGACACTTACGGTCAGACATACAATAAACCTTCTTCCCTTGACTTCGCTGTTCAAATGTCAGCCCGAACGCGCCGGCCATGGCAAGCCTTAAATATCTTCCATCTTGCCGTTCCTTGACACTTTTCGTTGAATTCCGAATTCCAAGAAGCGGAGTGAACGTGCCTTTGATTTTGATTTTGATACGTCAAAATGGAAGAGAATACAAATTGAAAAATGTAAAATTTTTTTGGATCGGATCTACTTAAGAATACTCCTTTGTCGTGAATAAGCAAATGTCGGCGTCACTGGTAGCTTGCTGCTAAACTTTAGATAAAATTACAGCTAAGTTGTTGTTCATTGTTTACCGAAGCGCAGGTAAGTTGTTCCTAAGAACGCACACTTCCCCCCTGTAAAATTAGACCGAATACGCTCGTAGATGTAGTCGCCAGATTGTTGAAATCCTACGCAAACATTGCTACAGATGAGTTTTAAAGGCAAAAGCAAAAGAAATAAAATACATTGTCAGTTGTTTGTGGTTGAACAAGACGTATCAAGTTTCCACTTAGTCGAAGTCGAACTCCTACCAGCTCGCTGATCACATCAATTCATGAACGTATTTTTCACAGTTTCACATATTCATAAACAAGTTAATATAACACAGTTAAGACAAAATGTTTGGTACAGTTGATTTGAATTTCTCATTGAACGTGCAGACCTACAAAGAGTACATACATACATTATATAGATGGAAACAACCAAATGTTGGTACCTCTGATGTACGCTTCCTCATATTTCCAACCCTGTCGCCGTCATCACGACCTTCCTGACAATCATCTTCGAATGATGTTCTGTGGTGAGGTGAACCTGTGGTAAGGTGAAAATATTACTGCCTTTTTGGGCACAGAATAGGAGTACTTTTGACATATTAGGAGCATTTTGACACATTACATTTCGACTACTCTCAACTCGTGTAAAGATAATTGTGGAAATTTGACTACACTCATTTGTTTTGTTATAAGAAACTAAGCTCAGGCCTCAGTACTGAAAATCTCTTAGCTTTTCTAGAATTTGAGTACTGAAAGTTTCTGAGCAGTTTCTTAAGTTTTTCAAGTGAAATTTGAAACCGAAGTGAAATATTAGCTTTTTACACGACATGTTCGCTTCGGACATTGCGCAGATATTGGGCAGTGTATGAATGCAGTTAACAATTTCTGTTGTCACTGTTTTGTCGTGCTGTGCATAGTTTCATACGAAGAAAATATAAATACTGTACTTGAGCAGTACTCAAGTTCTTAACTTTTTGTCGATCTCAGTACTAGTTTCTTATAAAATGGTTTCTTATAAATAAAAAATGAGTGTACATTGTCATGCCAGACCTACGGGGAACCGATTCCGTGGCGAATACAACCGGATCAGCAATCTGTGCCGAACAAATGCTTTGTGATCAGTAGCGTAGCGAGACATTTTGAACTGGGGAGCATACTACTCGTCGGGAATAAGTTGAGGGGAGCACTTAGATTCGGATGCGACTGAGAAAAACATGGAGACCACGGTGAACCATATTCGCAATACAACGCACATTTATACATTTACGCTACAAAGGCCCGTTCACAATAGCGATTTTGTGCCTCGCGATAGACATGCATCTTGGAATATGTATTAAACTAAGCATCCTGGAGAAGCCGGAGCGAATCAAACGCAGGTATCGTGCTGCAAAGAATGTAATGGGTTTATTGCATATACCAGGATGACAATAGCAACAGGCCTTGGGAAGATATTCAATGCAGGAAGTCCATTACAATTTTTTAAACCACAAATCTCAGTTGGGGGGGGGCAAGTAGAGGCATGATAAATTTGGGGGGGCACATGCCTTCCGGTGCTTCCCCTTACCGATGCCACTGTTTGTGATCTGACCTCAACGAACGAGTTTTCTGGGGACGAGACTGTGGCCTGACCAGGCAGAATATGAACGGACTGAAGTCAGCTGAAACATGTGGATCCAGTCTGCAAAGCTGAAACGGCTTGGGTCTTTTCAAAACGTTGAAATATGACTAAGCAACTACGACCCTTAAATCTTTCCCAGCGGCATAAGACTTCTATTA
Organism: Heliopora coerulea; assembly: GCA_030142905.1. NCBI lineage: Eukaryota > Metazoa > Cnidaria > Anthozoa > Scleralcyonacea > Helioporidae > Heliopora > Heliopora coerulea. The sequence continues at coordinate 1,027,965 of JASJOG010000059.1, read as the reverse complement.
TTTTACTTTGGCTAACGCCAGACGATTTTACTCGTCAAAGGGAGAGCTCCCGCCTCGAATGAATTAACCGACTGACTTCATAACATCTTTTAAACGGCCAAGTTCAATTACTCGCAAAATGTCGACCACGCGGATCGAGTACCATTGCGAGTGTTTTACATGTCACTCGAGTGGTACACGAGCCGAGCATTGTACTCGAGTGTCCTGGGTCTTCCTTTCTGTGGCAGCAACATTTTAATGTTGGGCTGCTCAATTTCGTTAACTATAGGTGGTGTGCACGTGACGTCATGGCAGCCATGTTGGTTGAACTTTCACCAAAGAATCTTGTTAGGTCGGCAGTAGAAAGTAACCACTGAGACCAGGTAACCGTGTGGAGACTGGGACTGGAAAATTAAGTATTTTATTTACTTGATATCCTCTCATCTAAGATTCAGGGTAATTCTGAAATGTCAGTGGTCCTAAGATTCAGAATTATGCTGAATATTATGGTTAGGATTAGGATTAGAATTAGTATTAGGGTTAGGATTACGGTTAGGTTCCTAATCCTAACTCTTACTCTAATCCTAACACTAATCCTAACCCTAATTCTAACCGTTGACATGTTATCCTTGGTGACATTTTAACCTAAACACTAAAGACTTTTTCCAAAACGTCGTCAGGTAAATAAAATACTTAATTTACCAGTCCCAGTCTCCACTCGGTTACCTGGTCTCAGTGGTTAAGTTCTAGCGGCGACGCTACCCCCTACCGGTCTTCATGCCTACCTTTTCCCCCACCCTATTTCGGTGGCGCACATTAGTAAAATTTAAAAATTCAAGGAGATTTATCTGTAAACAGAGTTGTGAGACTAGCCGATACCATGGCGAATGGAAATACAATAAATATCTACTGCGTTCTTAAAAGAACGGTTTGAAAACGTAAGTCCAAACTAAAAAATAGCACGATGCATTAGTTAGAATTAAACTGAAATTTCAACTTAACATGTTCCACTTTAGGATTTTGGGCTTGGCTCTAATCTTTATTCTTCGACTAAGGAACAAGTTTATTTTTAACAAGATTGGGAAAGGTATTTACCTCAGGCTGCAGCCTAGCTGGGTCCTCTGAAATTTCTTTTCGACTGGGGTTGAAAGTTCCGTTTGGGAGGAAACTGGTTCCTCCCTCGCTGGGATAAAAAAAGGTCCGGGATTTTGTATATTATGTCTAGAGTATTCAGAATGAGGGCCATGATTGCCTGATCGTTCTGGACCCGTAACAGTTCCAACAACTCTGCTGGTGTTTTTAAATTGCTGAATCTTGGCAGACATCACCAAACAACATGTGCTCCACTTTAACGGCTCGGGAGCAGGCAGATCTGCTTAAAATCCTTGTGAAGAAAGGTTCGTAAGGCCTCTCTACAGTTAAAAGATAACTCCTTGGCCACATGTCCCATATTGGCTGCTGCATCGATAAACTTTGTAGCAACTTCTTGTAGATTTATTTTGCCCTTGTTTGCATCACATTGCAAAAGCTCATTTAGTGTCATCATTATAGTAGAGATGCCCCTGAGCAATAAGTCTTGTAAATTAGCGACTTTTACGTCAGCTTTTCATGTACGGGCCAGGATGTTTGACAATATTTCAGGGTTAACCTTGGGGACATATAATTGATCACAATTCCAAGGTCGCTTGTAGGATTTGATAATGTTTTTGAGTTTGTCGACATCAAACTCTGGCTCAATATTTTTACTGATAATCTTGGCCAGTTTCTTTGAAATTCGAGGGCCTGCTTCGTCCGAGGTGTTCTGGGTCAGCTCGGCCACTGGCTTCGACGTCAGCGTGATCTTTACCACTCACTCGCTGCCCTGTCTTTGGGACCTTTCTGGCCTTCTTTGGGGCTGATTCCTACGATTCTTGATCGGTAGTGGTAACCCTCTTTGGGGTCTGCTCGACTTACTTTGAAGTTGAGCTACGGTTTGATTCAAGCGATGTGATTAGTCGCGAAATAAGAGCATTTGTTTGAGCTATGATGTCATCGTGCCTTGACGATAACAGCGCGACAACTTAGCCCGATGGCCTGTCTGGTTGGTTCCCGGAGGCAGGCTGGGGGATATTCGTTTGGTCTGTGTTATTGATCACGTCGAAGCTTTCGACTGACGTGTCCATTGAGCTACAAGAAGGTAAAACACAAAGAATAACAATAAAAACGATACCTGATGCAACGAGCCATTAGGCGAGCGGCAATACTAATCTTGCAACTAAAGTTGGGCTACTATGTGCTCGAATATCAGCAAAATTTTGGATTTGAAGATTTCGATATGTCGGAATAATTTTAATTTGAGCTCTTGTAACAGTATGGTCAGCGGCAGGTAGTACGTCCCTCATTGCACGCAGAAGCTCAGTTTGTTCGTCAGTGTTGGGTAAGTGTCTTGTAATGTCCAACTCAACTTTACTCGTTAATGGAACTATTCATCAAGTCACGAACGATTTAGTGAGATATTTCAAGAGAAAGACAGTGTTCTTTGATGAGTTTTTCGTCCTTGTTGTTTGCTCAATCAGTGGCAGTTCGTCCGTAGACGACCCTCACAGTCGACCAGATCCTCAAACATGGAGACCTCATGTACCTAAAGGCTCTTAAAAATGAACTCATTCCAGACGTAGAGACGTTGTCTCTTAACTTGGATATTCTTACCTCGCAGCAATTCACTTTCTGTAAGAAACGGCTAGTCTGTATGAATAATTGATGAGGTATTTAGGTGACTTTGTCGCTGGCCACAGCTTTGAGTGATGAAAAGTTTATGAGAAAGATTCTATTCGAAGTAAATAATTTTGCTGAAGAAATGAAATGTACGAGTCTGGTTGCGGCGGAAAGCTAGGCACAATTAGTTTTCGGTGAGTAGTCGGCGTTTTCTCTCATGCAACTCCATAGCGACCGTAGGCTGATGACGTAGTGGAATCGGGTGGAGTCTATTCGCAGGCTAAACAGATGTAGCTGTTTCACATGTCTTAGTCATTCTTCCAGGAAGTAGGAAGGCATTCAGTTTACGATGTTTAAGTTTGGTGCATGTCTGGTCCTTGTTCTCTCTGTTGTTGTCTTGTTGAGCGAAAAGAGACTTCAAGCAGATGCTTATGGTGAAACGTGTTATTCCAACTATATATGTGACTCCGACGAACGCTGCTGCACCTCAAAAGGTTCCTTCTATGGTACTTGCCGATCTTCCTGCATTGGAAGAAGTTGTGACACCGACAGTGATTGTGGTGGGTCAGGTCAATGCTGCAGTTTCAACTCTTGTATAAGTTGTTCAGCTAAAGCTCTTTATGAAAAGTGTTCTTCCAGCTTTACATGTGACTCCGACAAACGCTGCTGCACCTCAAAAGGTTCCTTCTCTGGTACTTGCCGATCTTCCTGCATTGGAAGAAGTTGTGACACCGACAGTGATTGTGGTGGGTCAGGTCAATGCTGCAGTTTCAACTCTTGTATAAGTTGTTCAGCTAAAGCTCTTTATGAAAAGTGTTCTTCCAGCTTTACATGTGACTCCGACAAACGCTGCTGCACCTCAAAAGGTTCCTTCTCTGGTACTTGCCGATCTTCCTGCATTGGAAGAAGTTGTGACACCGACAGTGATTGTGGTGGGTCAGGTCAATGCTGCAGTTTCAACTCTTGTATAAGTTGTTCAGAAGACGTAGCTAAAGCTTTAGCCACGTGGATCGTCGTTGTAATTGTCGTTAGCGTTCTTCTTGTGGTCGTTCTTCCCGTCTCCATCGCCATCTTTTGTTGCTGTTGTGCAGCCTCGGCATCACGTAGACCAGTGCAGCGCGGCGTGGTCCTCACCCAGCCTTGCCAACCTGGAGCTACAGTTGTCGCCACGCAGAACTCTCAGGTTCAAAGTGGTGCGGTGCCTTACCAGAGTCCTCCTCCTTTCCAAAGCCCTCCTTACATCAACCAAGGACAAGCTCCGCCACAACAACAACCTCAAATTCCTCCTCCAGAGTACAAAGCTCAATACTAAGGATGAACTATACTTTCTTTAACTTTTAATCTTAATTCGGAGTTAAGTAGACCTCATTATTTTACTTTGTGTTAGTAATGTTCAAACTATTTTCGCGGTTTAGACAGTTTGTTTACCAAGTACTTTGGATAAACGATTAAAATGTGTGGTTTTATAGCAAGGCATCTTAGCCATTTACAATGGATTTCGCACTTACATCTTCATCGTAATAACTCAAGGAAGGCGACCAAACCAGACAGAAGACTGCGTCTTCTTCCCAAACTAGATATGATATGAAATTCTACGTAAACAAGCCTCTGCATCATTATTATTGGCGTTCACAGAAGTTTAGAAACCTGCCCAATATATTTGTGACAGAGGAAATAAAATTTCAGCAGTTGGGTGTCTTGGCAAAACTCAAGCTAGACGTAGATTCATATTTCGACTTGTTCTCGCATGAAGACACTTACGGTCAGACATACAATAAACTTTCTTCTCTTGACTTTGCTGTTCAAATGTCAGCCCGAACGCGCCGGCCATGGCAAGCCTTAAATATCTTCCATCTTGTCGTTCCTTGACACTTTTCGTTGAATTCCGAATTCCAAGAAGCGGAGTGAACGTGCCTTTGACTTCGATTTTGGTACGTCGAAATGGAAGAGAATACAAATTGAGAAATGTAAAATTTTTTTGGATCGGATCTACTTAAGAATACTCCTTTGTCGTGAATAAGCAAATGTCGGCGTCACTGCTAGCTTGCTGCTAAACTTTCGATAAAATTACAGCTAAGTTGTTGTTCATTGTTTACCGAAGCGCAGGTAAGTTGTTCCTAAGAATGCACACTTTCTCCCTGTAAAATTAGACCGAATACGCTCGTAGATGTAGTCGCCAGATTGTTGAAATCCTACGCAAACATTGCTACAGATGAGTTTTATAGGCAAAAACAAAAGAAATAAAATACATTGTCAGTTGTTTGTGGTTGAACGAGACGTATCAAGTTTCCACTTAGTCGAAGTCGAACTCCTACCAGCTCGCTGATCACATCAATTCATGAACGTATTTTTCATAGTTTCACATATTCATAAACAAGTTAATATAACACAGTTAAGACAAAATGTTTAGTACAGTTGATTTAAATTTCCCACTGAACGTGCAGACCTACAAAGAGCACATACATACATTATATAGATGGAAACAACCAAATGTTGGTACCTCTGATGTACGCTTCCTCATATTTCCAACCCCGTCGCCGTCATCACAACCTTCCTGCCAATCATCTTCGAATGATGTTCTGTGGTGAGGTGAACCTGTGGTGAGGTGAAAGTATTGCTGCGTTTTTGGGCACAAAATAGGAGTACTTTTGACATATTAGTTAACTACTCTCAACTCGTGTAAAGATAATTATGGAAATTTGACTACACTCATATTTTTTTTTATAAGAAACTAAGCTCAGGCCTCAGTACTGAAAATTTTTTAGCTTTTCCAGAATTTGAGTACTGAAAGTTTCTGAGCAGTTTCTTAAGTTTTTCAAGTGAAATTTGAAACCAAAGTGAAATATTAGCTTTTTACATTACGTGTTCGCTTCGGACATTGCGCAGATATAGAGTCCTAAAGTGTGACGTCACGTTACCATGGCGCTAAAATATTCGGTTCTAAACAACTCGGATTATCTCTTACGCGTAGGTCACGTAGCCTTTGTCATCGCTTTGTCCGGAGGTCAAAACCCTTCCTAACCCTGTGTTTTGCAACAAAAGACGCCACTAAGAAGGACAGAGGGTGAAAATTTCAATTACTATTTCAAAATTATTGCTTTTGTCATAAGAAATAGATCTAAACGGACGGAAATGGTCTACTGCTTTGCCCCGTCATGCAACCATTCATCGGAGAGCCATACTTGCAAATACTTCAAATTTCCGAGCGCAGAAAAGGAAAAAGACGAATACAAACGATGGATCCGTCTGATAAGGTTAGTAACGGTATCCATCATTATCTTGCCGCTTGAATACAACATAAAATACGGCAGTTTGAAATGAGTGAATGTTCTATTTTCACCGACTTGAAATACTGTACTGAATGTAGAAGCGACGAATATCTTAAACAACCGCATGCAGTGTTTTTTATATCATTTTAGTTTGTGAGTGATTTAATTACGATATTTTTCTTGCATTTTGCTTTACCTTGCATTATGAACCTTGAAAAAGCTTGAATATAACTGTGAACTGAACCCGCATTTGTTTTCACTCTGCATTAGTAAAAATGTCTGTGTGTAAACATTTCAATCAAGTAATTCAAATTCCTAATTCCAAAAGGCCCAATTTTGCTGTTTTGAAAGAGATGGTTGATTTCAAATATCGAACTGAGAAATACATAGCTTCAAAAAAATAATACTGAGAGAAAATTTCAGGCAAAATGGCAGGTATATATAAATAATAGATCAAAAGTGTATATGTAGAGAAAACTCTTTAGATCATTTCTCAAGAACGAGACCATGCTAAGATGTAGTTGATATGTGTGCATGCTAAGATAATATTGATATATGTATAAACAGTCATTATATACATGTATGTAACATAAACTATATAGTTTTGTTTGAAAATGGTGTCAATATGTGTAATAATAATAATAATAATAATAATAATAATAATAATAACAATAATAATAAAAATCAAGTAATTCTCACATCAGATCACAAATTAAATGGCGATTTCTTAATTCTCCTTCTACAGGAGAGAAAACAGAATGCCCGGCAAGTACTCTAGGGTGTGTAGCTGTCATTTTAGAGAAGACAACAAGTCGAATGGCCCAGACATTTTTGAGCGGAACAGAGACAAATTATTCGCTGAGCAAAGGGGACCTCCTCCAAAGAAAAAGAAGACTGTGCCCAAGCAGAAGACTTTAAGTGAGTTGGTAGAACAGGCTCAAAGAAATGAATCACCATCTGTTGAAAAGGAGAATGAACAAAGGCCAAAAACAACACAGGAGGTTATCCTTGAGGCAGAACTGGACCTAGCAAAAAGAGAGTTAAAGAATCTAGAGGATAGACTACACTACAAGAACAGGTACTACACTGTGACAGAGCTTCCAGGAGATGTTATTAGAATGGAAACTGGCCTTCCAACAAAGGAAGTCTTTGACATTGTGGTGAGACACGCCTTAAGGTTTAAAGATTCCATGAACTATTTTGCGGGCTGGAAGGTGGAATCTATCATCTTTGAGGACCAGATTTTTATTACTTTGATGAAAGTCAAACAGAACTACACAAACCTACACTTGGCCCAGTTGTTTAATTGTAGTGTTGCTACAATTGCTAACATTGTTACAACATTTATTCATGTGTTGCATGAAATTTTATTTAAAGATATTATGACTTCAATTCCTTCATGGGATAAAAACAAACTATCAGCACCGTCATCCTTTAGTCAGTATGGATCTTGTCGTATAGTCATAGACTACACTGATATTGAGGTTGCAGCACTTGGACTAATGAGTCAGCAAAGTGCAACATACTCATCCTATCGTGGAATGCATTCATTTAAAGTCATTGTTGGTGTTGCACCAAATGGTGTCATAACCTATGTAAGTAAGCTTTTCCCGGGATCTATTTCAGACGAAGCCATCATGCAGGAGTCAGGCCTCCTCAAAAATTTGACCCCTAGGGACATGATACTTGCTGACAAAGGATTTGTTATCCAGGACATTATCCCCCATGGAGTTTCAGTTAATATACCACCATTTCTGAACAAAGGAGCTTTCACTGAAAGCGAGGCAAAGCACAGTAATTTTTTGGCGGAGGAAACAATTCAGAAACCGCTTGATTTGAGAGCGATGTGTTGGATTTTCTCTTTCTCCACTGACATTCCACGTCTGTACGGCTTAGATGGTAGATCCCATGAATGAAAAGGACGGCCGCGTGACTGCATTTAAACGCTCCTCTTGGACATTCGCATTCGGTTGTTTTTATGTTTTGTTGTTCATCCAAGTAAATCTGCAATTGTTTAAAATGAAAGGTTATTCGTATGGCAAACAAGTTTTCAGGAGAAAAAAGTTGTGGCAAGATTACACATTGGTCGTCGTTACGTAAACGAACGCCAACCTGTGATATATAACCAACAACTTTCGAAAGAGTAACTCACCGTGACTTTATAAACCTTCTTCTTCATACCTGCGTGTACTTCTCCGCGCAAAACTCCCTAATGATAACTAAATGACTCCACATGTTGAGACTTACAATGATTTTCTCCCTTCTTTATCGATTTCTTTTCGTCTAAAAAATAGGAAAGCAGCGACGCGATAGAAAGCGTCGCCATTTTGAAAAGCAATGCGAGTTTGTTTAGAACCGAGTTTTTCGGCGTCATGGTAACGTGACGTCATCGCTTTAGGACTCTATAGGGCATATACCAGAGTGCAGTTAACAGTTTCTGTTGTCACTGTTTTGTCGTGTTGTACATAGTTTCATACGAAGAAAATATAAATACTGTACTTGAACAGTTTCTTAAAAATCTGAGTCGCAGTACTCGAGTTTCTTAACTTTTTGTCGATCTCAGTACTAGTTTCTTATAACATAGTTTCTTATAAATAAAAAATGAGTGTGCATTGTCATGCCAGACCTACGGGGAATCGATTCCGTGGCGAACACAACCGAATCAGCATTCTGTGCCGAACAAATGCTCTGTGATCAGTGGTGTCGCGAGACATTTCGAACTGGAGGAGCACACCACTCGTCGGGAATAAGTTGGGGGGAGCACTTAGGTCCGGACGCGACTGAGAAAAACATGGAAACCACGGTGAACTATATTCGCAATACAACTCACATTTATTCATTTACGCTACAAAGGCTCGTTCACAATAGCGGTTGACATACATCTTGGAGTATGTATTAAATTGACGAGAACATCCTTGAGAAAGCGGAGCGAATCAAATGGGGATATCATGCTGCAAAGACTGTCATGGGTTTATTGCATATACCAGAATGACAATAGCAGCGTACAAAATCGCGCATGTAAACAGGCTTTGGAAAGATATTCAATGCAGGAAGTCCATTACAATTTTTTAAACAACAAATCTCAGTTGGGGGGGGGCAAGTAGAGGCATGACAAATTTGGGGGCACATGCCCCCCGGTGCTACCCCCTTACCGATGCCACTGTTTGTGATCTGACCTCAACGAACGAGTTTTCTGGGGACGAGACTGTGGCCTGACCAGGCAGAATATGAACGGACTGAAGTCAGCTGAAACATGTGGATCCAGTCTGCAAAGCTAAAACGGCTTAGGTCTTTTCAAAACGTTGAAATATGACTAAGCAACTACGACCCTTAACTCTTTCCCAGCGGAATAAGACTTCCATTATTTTACTTTGGCTAACGCCAGACGATTTTACTGGGGGAGCTCCCGCCTCGAATGAATTAACCGACTGACTTCATAACGTCTTTTAAACGGCCAAGTTCAATTACTCGCAAAATGTCGACCACGCGGGTCGAGTACGATTGCGAATGTTTTGCATGTCACTCGAGTGGTACACGAGCTGAGCATTGTACTCTACTGTCCTGGGTCTGTCTTACTGTGGCAGCAACATTTTAATGTTGGGCTGCTCAATTTCGTTAACTATAGGTGGTGTGCACGTGACGTCATGGCAGCCATGTTGGTTGAACTTTCACCAAAGAATCTTATTAGGTCGGCACTAGAACGTAACCACTGAGACCAGGTAACCGTGTGGAGACTGGGACTGGAAAATTAAGTATTTTATTTACTTGATATCCTCTCATCTAAGATTCAGGGTAATTCTGAAATGTCAGTGGTCCTAAGATTCAGAATTATCCTGAATATTATGGTTAGGATTAGGATTAGAATTAGTATTAGGGTTAGGATTAAGGTTAGGTTCCTAATCCTAACTCTTACTCTAATCCTAACGCTAATCCTAACCCTAATTCTAACCGTTGACATGTTATCCTTGGTGACATTTTAACCTAAACACTAAAGACTTTTTCCAAAACGTCGTCAGGTAAATAAAATACTTAATTTACCAGTCCAAGTCTCCACACGGTTACCTGGTCTCAGTGGTTAAGTTACCTACCCGGCGACGCTACCCCCTACCGGTCTTCATGCCTACCTTTCCCCCACCCTATTTCGGTGGCGCACATTAGTAAAATTTAAAAATTCAACGAGATTTACCTGTAAACAGAGTTGTGAGACTAGCCAATACCATGGCGAATGGAAATACAATAAATATCTACTGCGTTCTTAAAAGAACGGTTTGAAAACGTAAGTCCAAACTAAAAAAATAGCACGATGCATTAGTTAGAATTAAACTGAAATTTCAACTTAACATGTTCCACTTTAGGATTTTGGGCTTGGCTCTAATCTTTATTCTTCGACTAAGGAACAAGTTTATTTTTAACAAGATAAGGAAAGGTATTTACCTCAGGCTGCAGCCTTTGCTGGGTCCTCTGAAATTTCTTTTCGACTGGGGTTGAAAGTTCCGTTTGGGAGGAAACTGGTTCCTCCCTCGCTGGGATAAAAAAAGGTCCGGGATTTTGTATGTTATGTCTACAGTATTCACAATGAGGGCCATGATTGCCTGATCGTTCTGGACCCGTAACAGTTCCAACAACTCTGCTGGTGTTTTTAAATTGCTGAATCTTGGCAGATATCACCAAACAACACGTGCTCCACTTTAACGGCTCGGGAGCAGGCAGATCTCCTTAAAATCCTTGTGAAGAAAGGTTCGTAAGGCCTCTCTACAGTTAAAAGATAACTCCTTGGCCACATGTCCCATGTTGGGTGCTGCATCGATAAACTTTGTAGCAACTTTTTGCAGATTTATTTCGCCCTTGTTTGCATCACATTGCAAAAGCTCATTTGGTGTTATCATTATAGTAGAGATGCCCCTGAGCAATAAGTCTTGTAAATTAGCGACTTTTACGTCAGCTTTTCATGCACGAGCCAGAATGTTTGACAATATTTCAGGGTTAACCTTGGGGACATATAATTGATCACAATTCCAAGGTCGCTTGTAGGATTTGATAATGTTTTTGAGTTTGTCGATATCAAACTCTGGCTCAATATTTTTATTGATAATCTTGGCCAGTTTCTTTGAAATTCGAGGGCCTGCTTCGTCCGAGGTGTTCTGGGTCAACTCGGCCACTGGCTTCGACGTCAGCGTGATCTTTACCACTCACTCGCTGCCCTGTCTTTGGGACCTTTCTGGCCTTCTTTGGGGCTGGTTCCTACGATTCTTGACCGGTTGCGGTAACCCTCTTTGGGGTCTGCTCGACTTACTTTGAAGTTGAGCTACGGTTTGATTCAAGCGATGTGATTAGTCGCGAAATTAGAGCATTTGTTTGAGCTATGATGTCATCGTGCATCGACGTTAACGGCGAGACAACTTAACCCGATTGCCTGTCTAGTTGGTTCCCCGAGGGAGGCTGGGGAATATTCGTTTGGTCTGTGTTACTGATTACGTCGGACCTTTCGACTGACGTGTCCATTGAGCTGGAAAAAGGTAAAACACGATGAATAACAATAAAAACGATACCTGTTGGAACAAGACATTAGGTAAGCGGCAATACTAATCTTGCAACTGAGGTTGGGCTACTGTGTCCTCGAATACCAGGAAAATTCTGGATTTGGGGATTTCGATATGTTGGAATAATTTTAATTTGCGCTCTTGTAATCGTATGGTCAGCGGCAGGTAGTACGTCCCTTATTGCATGCAGAAGCTCAGTTTGTTCGTCAGTGTTATGTAAGTGTCTTATAATGTCCAACTCAACTTTATTCATCAATGGAACTATTCATCAAGGTCACGAACGATTTAGTGACATTTCAGGAGAAAGACAGTGTTCTTTGATGAGTTTTTCGGCCTTGTTATTTTTTAAATACGTAGATACCATAGTGATTGGTAATTTAAGATAAAGTAGGAGAAGATGAAGAGTAATATACGCTTTAAAGAGGTATACACAGTTACCAAAGACTGTTGGATAGTTTAGTTCTTAAAGGAACTGTTTGAAACTTAAAGAGGTAAAATTCTACGTAAAGAATAAGCCTAAAGAATTAGAAAAAAGCACGATGCATTTCGGCAGACCACTTATCAAGTGCTATACGTCTGCTAACTAAAGAAACATATCACCTGCTTATATAGTCTAAAGAAAACTGATGACATCGACCCAACGGTATGTGGGAGGGTCAAAATAGGGATAGTTGGAAAACAAATTCCTTTTGCCGGCACAGATCAGGATCATTAAGCTTTATGTAAATGGATTCCATCACCTTCAATTGAAAGGCAGAACGGCATTTGTAAAGAATTCTAAAATTATCATCTGAGTAGTTTTCGGCGCAAGACTTGTTGGACAAAAGATGTTTACCAACAGCTGAATCGCAACTGATGAATTGACTGGAACGGCATAGTCGTTCTGGTTGTTGACGTGATGGCTGAGTTTTATTTCTAATGACGCTAGGAACATGTTTGATCCTGTCACCCAGTCTCTGGTTAGTTCTACCCACATAGCGAGATCCACATTCGCATTTAAATTCGTAAATAACACAGCTGGATGAAGAAGCAGGTAGAGACTCTTTGTGAATGGGTGGGAGGATAGTTTTCGTCGAAAAAATGCCAACGAATCTAAAAACCAACCAACAAAAAATGTATTGTTTGGTCAGAATGAATAATGAATGATGATGAGTAGCCACGGCTCCCATCGCTCTGTTATTTTTGTTCTGTTTTTCCTTCATTTTGGTTCCATTGGTATTCCAAGCGATATCAAGCTATGTCTAACCGCTGGGAGCACAACTTGGAGCGATTTCTCTTCCAGAACGACCATCATTTCCGCAGAAAATCCTGATTTTGAAATCTGGTTGGAGCCGAATTCGCCTTATGAATTTTCTACTGCTTATTCTACGAACAATAGGGCGGATTCGTTGCATTGCAAGCTATTGTCATACCGGCAGAATCCGAATGATGCAAAGATCTATTCAAGCGTTCGAGTTGCTATTTTAACACTCGTACGGAAATTCAAGCGTGGCAAACGCCCGTGGGCGTATTACTCAAATTCATCCGCGACATTTCATTGCATGCTGGAAGGCGACTTGGTGTTTAAATTGAGTCCTGGGCCTACAAATAATGATGACCAGTCAACCATCTTAACTCATTGTTCTCGTGGGCGCTGCGCTGCGTTGTCTACCCGGTTAGCAGTCTTATCAATTGCGCCAAATGTATACCGATTGCCTTTTCACAACACCTCACACGGGATACCTGTCCACACCACAAGCATACGTCGGCGTGATTATAATCGTTTTTATATGAGTGCCAATTTAAATAATCTTCGCTCTCTTAACCGTGTTAGTCAAGTTCCCAATTTGCGGTTTTGCAAGAACTTTACTTTGTGTCTGTTAAATGCTAGATCGCTCCGCAACAAGACTCTGGTTATCAAAGATTTTGTTGTTGATCATGCAGTTGATTTGTTGGGTATCACGGAAACATGGTTGCATCTGAAGGGAGATGACGGTACTATTGGAGAGCTCTGCCCGAGTGGTTACCGTTTTGTTCACACTCCAAGACCGGCGGGGACTGGTGGAGGTGTGGAACTTCTCTACAAACAAGGCTTTTGTACTAAGACACGAATGTGCCGGCATTCTTTTAGATCATTTGAATGTATGGACGTTACATTTATAAATTGTAAATCTATCCGAGTTTTAATAGTGTATCGTCCGCCGGAGATTGGTGCTGCAATTGGCTTGTTCTTTGAGGAGTTTTCTAGTTTGTTGGAAGAAGTTGTTGTTTGCTCAGAGGAGCTGCTCATCATCGGCGACACTTTGGCAGTTTATTGGAGTTGTTTAACCTGAAACAACATGTGGCTGTTCCCACCCATAGGAGTGGTCATATTTTAGACCTTGCTATTTCTAGGAAGGACGCGGAAGCTTTGAAAGTCAATAAACTTGTTGTAATGGAGCAGTTAATTTCTGACCACAAAGCTATTTGCTTTCAGCTGAATCTTCAGAAACCGCTTAATGAACAAAAGTCTGTTGTTAGCCGCATGCTCAGGAACATTGATTTTGAGGCCTTTAATAAAATGATCATCTCGTCAGGCCTGCTGGCAGATGGCAGTGATCTCCCCCTGGAGTTGCTGGTCGACAGGTATGATAACATCTTGCGTGATACCATGGACATATTGGCTCCGGTGAAATCTTGGACCATTGTCCTTCGTCCAAACGCCCCCTGGTATAACGAGGACATTGGCAATGAGAAGAGGAAGCGGCGCAGGTTAGAGCGCAGGTGGCGCTCTAGCCGTCTTGAGTCGGACAGATTGAGCTACATAGAGCAATGTAGTGTTGTGAATACAATGCTATACAAAGCCAAGGAATTCTATTATTCGTCGGTTATCCAGGACAACGCCCATGACACCAGGCTCCTTTTTTGATCTATAGATAAGCTACTGCAAAGGCAAACTGAGAAGCATTATCCTTCCGCGGAAAATGATCAACAACTTGCTAATGCTTTTGCAGATTTTTTCACTACCAAGATAGAAAGGATTCGTGAAGAGCTTGTACTTAGGAAAAGTGGACTTGTTCACATTCCTGGTCTGGCTGCCTGTCACGGTTATGTGATTTTGATTTGGTCACTGAAGAGGACGTCTTGAAACTGATCAGAGGTTCCACTATCAAGGCTTGTAAACTTGATCCCCTACCAGCAACCATAATGCGTAGTTGCTATTCGGCTCTTGTCCCGGTATTCAAAACGGTAATCAATCTGTCGCTGTCGACTGGATCGATGCCAGAGGATCTTAAGATTGCTTCGTTGCGGCCGCTACTGAAGAAACCGAATGCTGACTGTGAACAATTTTCCAACTTTCGCCAGGTGTCCAATTTGAAGTTTCTTTCAAAACTGGTAGAGAAGTCTGTATTTGTGCAGTTGAATAATTATCTTACGGTTAATGGCTTGCACGAACGTTTTCAATCTGCGTATAAAGCGCACCACAGTACAGAGACTGCACTGCTAACGATCACAAATGACATCTTACTGTCACTGGACTGAGGGGACAATGTGTTCCTATTGTTACTGGACTTGTCAGCGGCATTTGACACGGTTAATCATTCTTTGCTACTTTCGCGTCTGGAGAATTCGTTTGGCATCAAGGGAACTGTTCTGCAGTGGTTTCATTCTTATCTGTCTGGCCGATCTCAGTTTGTCGAAATTAATGATACAAAATCGTCGGTTAGGGATCTGACTGTGGGCGTTCCGCAGGACTCTGTCCTAGGTCCCATTTTGTATCTATTGTGTACCGCACCACTTGCTCAGATAATACGAAGTCATGGACTTGACTATCATTTCTATGTTGATGATACTCAGCTCCACATATCATTCAAAGATTGTGATGTCGCTGTTGCAAAGCTGCGCATAGAGAACTGTGTCGCTGATATATGTCATTGGATAGACGTAAACGAGCTGAAACTCAATCACGACAAGACAGAAATTATGTTTCTTCACTCGAAGTACCATACTCGTCCACTTTTCAGCTACTTCAGTATGGGTAATGAGAGGCTGACAACCACCGCCAATGCCAGGAGTCCGGGAGTAGTACTCGATTTGCAGATTATCATTTAACCAGTTTAGGAACTTATCAAAAGATAAGAAAGTATCTCACACAGGAGTCTAGCGAAATTGCTATGCATGCTTTTATAACATCTAAACGAGACTACTGCAATTCCTTGCTTTACGGCTGTAGGAAAATGCAGTTGAAGAAGCTTCAATATGTTCAGAACACTGCCGCAAGTATCGTAACTCAGACTCGTAAACGTGATCACATTACGCCTGTTTTATTTGACCTTCACTGGCTTCCTGTTAGTTATCGTATTGTTTTTAAAATTCTTTTGCTAGTTTTTAAATCACTTAATAACCTTTCACCTAGCTATCTGGCGGACAGACTTAGTTATCAATCGCATTCCAGGAACTTGCGGTCCGCATCTAAGCAGTTGTTAGAACAACCTCGATCATTTACGAAAACTTACCGGGACAAGGCTTTTTCAGTGTGTGCCCCTAAACTGTGCAATTCGCTACCATTAGATTTGCGTAAGTCACCATCTTTAACTGGTTTTAAGAAAGGTTTGAAAACATATCTTTTTGGGCAATTTTCAGAGAGTGGGTCATTGTTTTTGTAAAATGATTTTTTGACCTGTAATATATGGATTGTAAATAGATTGTAATATTTTTTTATTCCATGCTGTGATATGTAAATTATTTCATTTTTTCCCATTTTTTTATATTGTAAAGCGCCATGAGCGCTATATAAATAAAGTTATTATTATTGTTATTATTATTATTATTATTATAATTATTATTATTAATTAGCTTGATCGATTGTCCAAAAGTTTCGGAAATTTGTCCTATCCATGGAAGTTTTAAATAGACTAGACATTTAGCGGGTCCAATTGGTTTGTCTTTTTCACTTTGATTAAAAGCCCTATCAAGTATACTTTCCGGGTAGCCATTAGATAAAAATATAGATTTCAACTTGTCAAGATCACTTTGAAGAAATTTCTCAGATGCAATCTTATGAGTACGGTCAATTAAACATTTAATCAAGGAGAGTTTTTGCTTTCTAGCACTGAAGGAATCAAATCTTGTGTACAGGCCCGTAAAAGTCGGTTTCCTGTAAACACTTGTCAAGAAAGACGTGTCCTCTTTGTGCACTAGTACGTCGAGGAAAGGAAGTTTATTATCTTTCTCATACTCACAAGTAAATTTTAATGATGGGTGAATTTTGTTGAGAGTATCTAGAAAGGCATTGGTCGCACTTTAGCCATTAAATATTGCGAAAGTGTCATCTACATACCGTTTGTACCACTCCGGTAGTTTGTACCATCCGATATAGATTGAAACAGTCTAGACTCGTAACATCCGACTAAGATATTTGCTAGAACAGGGCCTAATGGTGAGCCCATTGCCACTCCGTCGATCTGTTTGAACATAGTGTCATCAAAGCTAAATTCTACCCCCTTTGTGGCGGCAATCATAAGTTCACAGAAAGCGCCTTCAGAAAGTTCTGGTGGTGTAATATCTGTGTGGTAAAAAGTATTGGCACAAATACTTATAGTTTCGTCCAGAGGGATATTTGTAAATAAGCTTACTATGTCAAATGAACACATGACCAGATTCTTCGTGTCGATAGTTATTTCTCGTAGCTCTTTGACAAAACTAAACGAATCTTTAACAACTCTGCTTGAGAATTTATCCAGTACTGGCATTAAAAGAAGTGAGAGGTCGTTGGCCAAATTGTGTTGTGCTGATTTTGTCATCGACAGAATGGGTCTTAAAGGAGTCCCTTCTTTGTGGGTTTTGGGAAGTCCGTACATTCTCGGACGTTCCGAGCCTGTGGGCCTAGCTCGCTCATAAAAGCCATCATTGATCTGGTTTGATTTCTTCAGGCGTAACAATAGCGATTGTAGTTTTCTTTCATTAGATGCTGTCTTATCACGTTGCGGCAATTTGCCTAGTTCACAAAATTTTCTGTCATCATTAAGTATATGCAACATTTTGTGCGTAGACGACCCAAACAGTCGACCAGATCCTCACACATGAAGACCTCATGTACTTAAAGGCTCTTGAAAACGAACTCATTCCAGACGTAGAGACGTTGTCTCTTAACTTGGATATGCCTACCTCACAGCACTTCACCTTCTGTAAGAAATAGCTAGTCTGTATGAATAATTAATGAAGCATTCAAGTGCCTTTGTCGCTGGCCACAGCTCTGAGTGATGAAAAGTTTATGGGGAAGATTCTATTTGAAGTAAATAATTTTGTTGAAGAAACGAAATGTACGATTCTGGTTGCGGCGGGAAGCTAGGCACAATTAGTTTTCGGTGAGCAGCCGGCGTTTTCTCTCGTACAATAGTAGTGGAATTTGGTGGAGTCTATTCGCAGGCTAAAAAGGCGTACAAAGAGTCGTTCTCTGACCTGGAAATATTTTATTTTCGAGCTTAGGACTGTCTTGCTACAGTCTTCAACGGGAAGAATAAAGACTAATAAGATGGTGTGTTAGATAGAACACACCATCTTATTACTCTTTATTCTTCCCGTACAAAGGGAACACACCATCTTATTACTCTTTATTCGTCCCGTTGAAGACTGTAGCCAGACAGTCGAAAGCTCGAAAATAAAATATTTCCAGGTCAGAGAACGACTCTTTGTATCATGTATAAACCTGACCGCGCATCCTCTATCTTTAAATAAACAGGCGTAGCTGTTTCATATGTCTTAGTCATTCTTCCAAGTGGCAGGAAGGCGTTCAGTTTACAATGTTTAAGTTTGGTGTATGTATGACCCTTGTTCTCTCTCTTGCTGTCTTGTTGAGCGAAAAGAGACTTCAAGTAGAAGCTTATGGTGAAAGGTGTTATTCCAACATTATATGTGACTCCGACGAACGCTGTTGTACCTCAAAAGGTTCCTTCGCTGGTACTTGCCGATCTACCTGCATTGGAAGAAGTTGTGACAGCAACAGTGATTGTGGTGGCTCAGATGAATGCTGTAGTTTCAGACTCTTGTATGCACGATACTTTGTTCAGAAGACGTAGCTAAAGCTTTAGCCACGTGGATCATCGCTGTAATTGTCGTTGGCGTTCTTCTTGTGGTCGTTCTTCCCGTCTCCATCGCCATCTTTTGTTGCTGTTGTGCAGCCTCGGCATCACGTAGACCTGTGCACCGCGGCGTTGTCCTCACCCAGCCTTGCCAACCTGGAGCTACAGTTGTCGCCACGCATAACTCCCAGGTTCAAAGTGGTGCGGTGCCTTACCAGAGTCTTCCCTCTTTCCAAAGCCCTCCTTACACCAACCAAGGACAAGCTCCGCCACAACAACAACCTCAAATTCCACCTCCAGAGTACAAAGCTCAGTACTGAGAATGAACCATGTATACAAACTACACTTTTCTTAACTTGTAGTCTAAGTTCATGGTTAAGTTTACCGAATTACTTTCCTTCGTATATGCAATGTTAGACCTCTTGTCCTATTCCCCCTGTTTGTTTGTCAAAACTTTGTCATCGATTAAAACGTGATTTTTTCATATCCTCGTTGTCACCACTCAAATGATTCCAAGAAAGGCAAGCGAACTTGCCTTTCTTGGAACGAAACAGTCTTCTTCGACATGGATTGAAGTTTCATACCATGTATTTGAGTGACTTGAAACCTGAGTACTTTTTGTGTCTGGAGAAGTTTAGAAATTTTCGACAAGGGATGTACTCGTGGCAGAGGGAATGGAAGTCGGCGCTGTAGGGTGTCTTGGCAAGAGTCAAGGTTGGTGTAAATTTCGTTTTCTTCTCGCACGAAGGACATTTTGATCAGACATAAAATAAACCTGAAAACCCTAACTTCGCTGGACGAATTTCAACCCGAACACGCAAGCCACGGCAAGCTTTAAATACGTGAATACTGAGACGAGCTCTTTCTTTGCTTTTATTTACACTTCTCGATGAGTTCCCAATTCCAAGAAGCGGAAAGACATGCCGCTGATCTCGATTTCGGTACATCAGAAGGATGGAGCAGACAAAATTGTAATTTTTTCTCGAAGGGAACCTAATAATATTCCTTGTGATGGGTAAGAAAATGTCGGCGACACTAAGCAGCCTGCTGCTAAACGTTTGATGAAACTTCGGCTTAGTAGTCATTGTTCTTTGTTTACCTGAACGCAGGTATGTTTTTCCATGACTGTTCCTGTGAACACGGAATTTATTTCCCTGTAAAATTAGACCGTAAATACGCACGTAGATAGTTGTTCGAATGCTTTTGAGATCTTCTGCGAGTATTGTTACGGACGAGTTTTAAAAACAGAAATTACGAAACTGAAATAAGTTCTCAGGTGGTCGAAGAGGGAGAGAAAGACGCATTGGTTTTCCACGGCAATAACTAGAGGGATTTCTACCAAAGCCAAAGTCGAATCTGTCTCCTATTATCTCGGTCTGGTCACATCAATTCTTCCACTTTGTATCCACGATTAAAATAGGTTATTTTAGCACATCTCTATTTTGACAACTCAAACGATTCCAAGACAGACGAGGAAATAATGAAGGTAGACAAGGTAGACCTCGAATCATCCAGGACAGAAATACGCGTTCGATCGGAGTTACATGTTAAATCTGCTTACCGGCTTTACTGGTCACATAGCCATCCTTTCACGCTGGCATCGGCATGCCGTTTAACAATCAATTACTGTGTGTTTGTTT
Source organism: Heliopora coerulea (assembly GCA_030142905.1). NCBI lineage: Eukaryota > Metazoa > Cnidaria > Anthozoa > Scleralcyonacea > Helioporidae > Heliopora > Heliopora coerulea. The sequence goes on along the minus strand of JASJOG010000059.1, from coordinate 1,007,803 downwards.
TCACTTTCGATATCTACCGGGAAGCGTGGTAGAGACGTGCTATTCATTTCGGTTTTGGTTAAAAGAAAGGTAACAGATGAGGGATTTGAAATACTTTCTGCCGGATAGTAATAAAAAGTAAAAATCTTCTGTATCAACATTCGCACTTTGTGAAGGTTATCCATCAATTCCATATGCATTAGCAAACCTAAGCTTAGACAGTATGCAAATGTTCGTCAAGCTCTAATTGTCAGTATACATCCGTCTTAACTCCTAGTTGGGATTGGACTTAGCCGCGAGACGCTCAAACCATTGACCACCGAGAATGCGATGGAGAGCGGAGGTTTATAGTTTCTACAGGTTTGATTGGTGATTTGCACTACCTAAGCGATGGATTTGACAAAACAACCCTCAATGGTCTTTACGAATGTCGGATGTTAATGTTAGGCATATATGATCTCGCGGTTGTGGCTATCGTGAAAGACGACATTTAAGCGTTCTTCAGGCTCAAGATCGTCAGAAAACGTTTCTGAGCCCTGAGCCGGAATTGAACGCCATACCTCCGGGTAACCATTGAGACTCTAACTATCGGATGCAGAGCAAAGTTTACAGATGTCTGGGCGTTAAGCTGGCCGACAATCGAGCTCACTCTGCAGTTATGACAATACTTCTGAATCGACTTCCTGAATGTTTATTGATGTAAACCATGTAGTACCATGTAAACCATGCGAACGTTCGTCAACCTCAAATCCTGAGAAAATGTTTCTGAGTCCAAAACGGGGTCGAACTTCTGATTTTCGGGAAGAGCTCTGACTATTGAGCTACCAAGACTTGGGTAGAGAACTAAGGTTACAAAGGTGTGCTTGTTTGTTTGATGGACTTAAGCCTAGTCCAAACGAGTAAATTTTCTGTGGCAAGTTTTCTGTGATAGATATATTTGCTCGTGCATAAAGACAGCAAATGCTATGTTAAAATCTCGTTTGCCTATGCGCCAGAAATGACTATGGATACTGGAGACAAAATCGAAGAAGCCACTGCCAACCTCTGAGTACGTGGCAAATTTTTCGTGACTGGTCGTGTTCACGAACCAACTTTCGCATATGACATTTCTTCTTTGCCACATAGAAACTGGCGCGCCAGTCTTTCAACAAATCCATTTGTCAAATAAAATTCGGGCAAACTTTCTCACGTATACGAGCAAATAAAAATGGTCACTGAGAAAGCTGCCACAGAAAATGTGCTCGTGTGGACTAGGTTTTGATAGCTTTGCCTTCGGGGGGACCCTCAATACGTCGGTAATTTTAAATCGACCGAGTGAATATGCATTGTATTGGTCGAGACAGTTATAACCCTTTCCGAGAAGGACGTCTTCCCTCGACGAGTAAAGTCATGTGGCGTCGGCCGAGTAAAATAGTCTGGCATTAGCTAGCCTAAAACAGGGGACTTAAGATCTACGACGTTAACCCTTTAAGGGTCAGTATCCTGTAGATTGGACACCAAGAACAAAAGAAATTCTTGGAGAACAAAGCGAAAACAATGAAAGAACAATGAACAAAAGAAAACGAATCCAACCTTTAAAGGTTGAAACTTAAGCGACCCGTCCTTCGAAACAAAAGAATTTCTGATGTGTTTGTGGTAGCTTGGTAATTATGTTCTTAATACGTACGCTATCAAGCTGTTCTCTCAGAAAAACGTTCTGAGTCCCTAACGGGAATCGAACCCGTAACCTTCTGATCGCCGGTGAGACGCTCTAACCATTGAGCTACAAAGACTCATATGTGAGCGAAGGTTAAATTTGTGTACTAGTTCGTATAGATCTCACCGGCGATCAGAAGGTTACGGGTTCGATTCCTGTCAGGGACTCAGAAAGTTTTTCTGAGAGAACAGCTTGAGAGCGTGCGTATTGAGAACATAATTACCAAGCTGTCACAAACACATCATTAATTAACATAAAAACAGACGACATATCGAGACTAGCACACTGGCAGTACATATGTCTACCATCTATACGAATATACAAATTTAACCTTCGCTCTTCATCTGAGTCTTTGTAACTCAATGGTTAGAGCGTCTCACCGGCGATCAGAAGGTTACGGGTTCGATTCCCGTCAGGGACTCAGAAAGTTTTTATGAGAGAACAGCTTGAGAGCGTGCGTATTAAGAAAAGAATTCCTCATGCAAAACAAAGAGAATGAATTTTTATTCTCCAGGGCATTCTCAACACCCTCGTCGTTTGGCATACAATGTCACCCAGGCCATTTTCACGTCTTAAGGAAGATGTCAGCTCCCGTAGTGTAAAAAGCTGTTACTTAAATTTGAATTCAACTCGAGACTACAGTCGTTTCAGGAGAGCTGGACCGTTATAAGAGCCACAAAACAAGCCCCAAGTATCAAGCGTGGTGTTAAATATCCTCTCATCCAAGATTCAGGGTAATTCTGAAATGTCGGTGGTCCCAAGATTCAGAATTAAAATTAATATTATGGTTAGGATTAGGATTACAGTTAGGTTCCTAATCCTAACTCTTACTCTAATCCTAACACTAATCCTAACCCTAATTCTAACCGTTGACGTGTTATCCTTGGTGACATTTTAACCTAAACACTAAAGATTTTTTCCAAAAAGTCGTCAGGTAAATAAAATACTTAATTTTCCAGTCCCAATCCCCACACGGTTACCTGGTCTCAGTGGTTACGTTCTAGCGGCGACACCACCCCCTACCGGTCTTCATGCCTACCTTTCCACCACCCTATTTCGGTGGCGCACATTAGTAAAATTTAAAAATTCAAAGAGATTTACCCGTAAACAGAGTTGTGAGACTAGCCAATACCATGGCGAATGGAAATACAATAAATATCTATTGCGTTCGTAAAAGAACGGTTTGAAAACGTAAGTCTAAACTAATAAATAGCAAGATGCATTGGTTAAAATTAAACTGAAATTTCAACTTAACATGTTCCACTTTAGGATTTTGGGCTTGGCTCTAATCTTTATTCTTCGACTAAGGAACAAGTTTATTTTTAACAAAATTGGGAAAGGTATTTACCTCAGGCTGCAGCCTAGCTGGGTCCTCTGAAATTTCTTTTCGACTGGGGTTGAAAGTTCCGTTTGGGAGGAAACTGGTTCCTCCCTCGCTGGGATAAAAAAGGTCCGGGATTTTGTATATTATGTCTAGAGTATTCACAATGAGGGCTATGATTGCCTGATGGTTCTGGACCCGTAACAGTTCCAACAACTCTGCTGGTGTTTGTAAATTGCTGAATCTTGGCAGACATCACCAAACAGCATGTGCTCCACTTTAACGGCTCGGGAGCAGGCAGATCTCCTTAAAATCCTTGTGAAGAAAGGCTCGTAAGGCCTCTCTACAGTTAAAAGACAACTCCTTGGCCACATGTCCCATATTGGCGGCTGCATCGATAAACTTTGTAGCAACTTCTTGTAGATTTATTTTGCCTTTGTTTGCATCACATTGCAAAAGCTCATTTAGTGTCATCATTATAGTAGAGATGCCCCTGAGCAATTAGTCTTGCAAATTAGCGACTTTTACGTCAGCTTTTCATGCACGGGCCAGGATGTTCGACAATATTTCAGGGTTAATCTTGGAGACATATAATTGATCACAACTCCAAGGCCGCTTGTAGGATTTGATGTTTTTGAGTTTGTCGATATCAAACTCTGACTCAATATTCTTGTTGACAATCTTGGCCAGTTTCTCTGAAATTCGAGCGCCTGCTTCGTCTGAGGACAAAAGGTTAACGAAATGGAAGCAAGGAAGTAGTCCGTGGTGTTCTGGGTCAACTCGGCCACTGGCTTCGACGTCAGCGTGGTCTTTACCACTCATTGGTTGCCCTGTCTTTGGGACCTTTCTGGCTTTCTTTGGGGCTGGTTCCCTACGCTTCTTGATCGGTTGCGGTAACCCTCTTTGAGGTCTGCTTGACTTGCTTTGAAGTTGAGCTACGGTTTGATTCAAGCGATGTGATTAGTCGCGGAATAAGAGCATTTGTTTGAGTTATGATGTCATCATGCATCGACGATAACAGCGCGACAACTTAGCCCGATGGCCAGTCTGGTTGGTTCCCGGAGGCAGGCTGGGGGATATTCGTTTGGTCTGTGTTATTGATCATGTCGGAGCTTTCGACTGACGTGTTCATTGAGCTACAAGGAGGTAAAACACAATAACAACAAAAACGATACCTGATGCAACGAGCCATTAGGCGAGCGGCAATACTAATCTTGCAACTGAAGATGGGCTACTATGTGCTCGAATATCAGCAAAATTTTGGAGCTCTTGTAATCGTACGGTCAACGGCAGGTAGTACGTCCTTTGAAGGATAGGATAGGATAGATGTTTTTAATTGGTAAAGCTTGCAGCCATAGGCTGAATTATGTTTACATTACAAAATACATTCACTTCTATTATGTTACACCAGTTATACAATTTACCTGGAACTAACGGAAGTTTAGAAACGATACGTAAAAAATTACTCTAATGGACCATTTTTAGAAGGGTCGATTCTAATGTTAAGAGTTATTCAATCTAAAATACTAAAATTGTTTAAAATTTTAATGTGTTTGCGATGAAAAAACTGTTTTTAAAACGGTTTGTTCTGAAGTTTACATTAAACTTATGTTTGGTCCTAAGTTCGGTAGCATAGATATGTCGGGGAGGGAGAAATTCGTGAAGTTTGTGGTTTTCATCACTCATGATATCCAGGAAAAGATTATTCGTTATCTTTTCTCTTCTGGTACTGAGGTGTTGGAGGCCAGTAATTATCAGCGCATCTGCATATGAGGTCCAGGGATAGATTATTTTCAACGCTCTTTTCTGAATCATTTCCAAGTCGTTGGATAAGTAGTTGGACAGACTGTTGTGAAAGACCGGGCATGCATATTCCAAGATTGGTCAAATACATGTGCTGTAAAATACTATTAATTCCTTAGTCCCAACTTTGGCTCGTTTGAGTTGTGACAAAAAGTATAATCGCTTTCTTGCTTTCACGATGGTTTGGTAAATGTGATCGTTCCATTTTAAATTGTTGGAAACGGTTAATCCGAGGATTTTTGCACACGGGACCACCTCCAAAGGGGTATCGTTCACAATAACTGGATCGAAAGTACCACTTGGTTCACCAAAGCCAATACGTAATTCTTTACATTTCTGTTCATTCAATTGAAATTTTAATTCAGAGATTTGGGTTAGTAGATCATTAACTGTGGTCTGGATTCTGCTTTCGTTGCATTTGCTGACTAATTCATCAACAGTTGTGTCATCTACGAACTTCCACGTCACCACAAGAGACTGTTAGTTTATCGATCATTATTAAATATAGCCATGGACCTAATTTTGTACCCTGTGGAACTCCGGCGGGAACTTCAGCCCAATCCGAGTAATCCTCTTGGTTTAGCTTTACCCTTTGTTTTCTGCATGTGAGAAAATCTGTAATCCAGTTGACAACCCAATGCGGTAAATTATATGTTTGGAGTTTGGTAACCAATAAGCCATGATCTATCAAGTCAAAAGCATTTTTAAAGTCAAATAAGATGACTCTGACCGTAGCACCAGTTCCATCGGTAGAACCATTCCAAGAGTGTAACATACTTATAAGTGCAAACGTCGGGCTAGATTTTGGAATTGTGCCAAATTGATTAGGATCAATTCTTTGAAGTACAGTTGGTTTAATGTATTCTTCTACTATATAATCCTCTGCTATTTTGGAGATGATGGGTGTTAAAGATATTGGTCGTAGATGTTTATTTACCTCTCGAACGGGTTTTTGTTTCGGAATTGGAACGATATCCGCGTGTTTCCATATCGAAGGGAGACGCGCTTCATTATAGGATAGATTCAATATGTCTGAGATTGGTGAGGCTAAGATATCAGCGTTTTCTTTCAATACCCAAGCTGGAATGCCGTCTGGGCCACTAGCTTTGCTTGGATTTAAGCTTACCAGGTGTTTGAAGACCGAGAACTCGGACGTACAAAAGGATTGGTTAGTTAGTTGGGAATTCTCGATAGCGTCTCGGTTCGTAAAACAAGATGGCAATGGGTCGAATACTTTCATTGGCTCGAGGAAGGTTTGATTTATTAGATTGGCAAGGTGGTATGGAGTGTTGGGTGTTTGGCCAGTCCTACTTTCTAGGTTTTGCAATAAAGACATCGAATCTTCGCAATAGGTGACCTGTGACGCCAAACCACTAAGCTTTTTGACTTCCTTCCACCAAATGGACGGCGAACATTCTTTTAGGTGTTCTACCTTTGACTTATAAAACTTTGATCGACACGATTTACGCTCGCGGTTTACTCGATTTCTTAGAATTTTGAGCTCTTGTAATCGTACGGTCAACGGCAGGTAGTACGTCCCTTATAGCACGCAGAAGCTCAGTTTGTTCGTCAGTGTTGGGTAAGTGTCTTGTAATGTCCAACTCAACTTTATTCGTTAATGGAACTATTCATCAAGTCACGAACGATTTAGTGAGATATTTCAAGAGAAAGACAGTGTTCTTTGATGAGTTTTTCGGCCTTGTTGTTTCCTCAATCAGTGGCAGTTCGTCCGTAGACGACCCTCACAGTCGACCAGATCCTCACACATGGAGACCTCATGTACCTAAAGGCTCTTAAAAATGAACTCATTCCAGACGTAGAGACGTTGTCTCTTAACTTGGATATGCCTATCTCGCAGTAATTCACTTTCTGTAAGAAACAGCTGGTCTGTATGAATAATTGATGAGGTATTTAGGTGACTTTGTCGCTGGCCACAGCTTTGAGTGATGAAAAGTTTATGGGAAAGATTCTATTCGAAGTAAATAATTTTGCTGAAGAAATGAAATGTACGAGTCTGGTTGCGGCGGGAAGCTAGGCACAATTAGTTTTCGGTGAGTAGTTGGCGTTTTCTCTCATGCAACTCCGTAACGACCGTAGGCTGATGACGTAGTGGAATCGGGTGGAGTCTATTCGCAGGCTAAACAGACGTAGCTGTTTCACGTGTCTTAGTCATTCTTCCGCGTTCTAGGAAGGCGTTCAGTTTACGATGTTTAAGTTTGGTGCATGTCTGGTCCTTGTTCTCTCTGTTGTTGTCTTGTTGAGCGAAAAGAGACTTCAAGTAGAAGCTTCTGGTAAAACGTGTTATTCCAACATTATATGTGACTATGGCCAACGCTGCTGCACCTCAAAAGGTTCTTTACTTGGTACTTGCCGATCTACCTGCATTGGAAGAAGTTGTAGCACCGACAGTGATTGTGGTGGGTCAGATGAATGCTGCAGTTCAGATGTATGCACGATACTTTGTTCAGAAGACGTAGCTAAAGCTTTAGCCACGTGGATCATCGCTGTAATTGTCGTTGGCGTTCTTCTTGTGGTCGTTCTTCCCGTCTCCATCGCCATCTTTTGTTGCTGTTGTGCAGCCTCGACATCACGTAGACCAGTGCAGAGCGGCGTGGTCCTCGCCCAGCCTTGCCAACCTGGAGCTACAGTTGTCGCCACGCAGAACTCCCAGGTTCAAAGTGGTGCGGTGCCTTACCAGAGTCCTCCTCCTTTCCAAAGCTCCCCTTACATCAACCAAGGACAAGCTCCGCCACAACAACAACCTCAAATTCCACCTCCAGAGTACAAAGCTCAATACTGAGGATGAACCATGTGAACAAACTACGCTTTTCTTAACCTGTAATCTAAGTTCATAGTTAAATTTACCGAATTACTTTCCTTCGTATATACAATGTTAAACCTCTTGTCCTATTCACATCTGTTTGTTTGTCGAAACTTTATATCATCGATTAAAACATGTGGTTTTATTATATCCTTGTTGTCACCACTCAAATGATTCCAAGAAAGGCATGCAAATTAGATAAACGAAACAGTCTTCTTCGACATGAATTGAAGTTTCATACCACGTATCTGAGTGACTTGGAACGTGAGTACTTTTTGTGTCTGGAGAAGTTTAGAAAGTCTCGACAAGGGATGTCCTCATGGCAGAGGGAATGGAAGTCGGCGCTGTAGGGTGTTTTGGCAAGAGTCCAGGTTGATGAAAATTTCGTTTTCTTCTCGCACGAAAGACATTTTGATCAGACATAAAATAAACATGAAAACCCTGACTTCGTTGGTCGAATTTCAACTCAAACACGCAAGCCACGGCAAGCTTTAAATACGTGAATACTGAGACGAGCTCTTTCTTTGCTTTTATTTACACTTCTCGATGAGTTCCCAATTCCAAGAAGCGGAAAGACATGCCGCTGATCTCGATTTTGGCACATCAGAAGGGAGACGACGATAAAACTGTAACTTTTTTCCGAAGGGAACCTAATAATATTCCTTGTCATGAGTAAGAAAATGTCGACGACACTAAGCAGCCTGTGGCTAAACGTCTGATAAAACTTCGGCTTAGTAATTATTGCTCTTAGTTTACTTGAACGCAGGTATGTTGTTCCATGGCCGTTCCTGTGAACGCGGAATTTATTTCCCCGTAAAATTAGACGGTAAATACGCACGTAGATGAAGTCGTTCGAATGCTTTTGAGATCTTCTGCGAGTATTGTTACGGACGAGTTTTAAAAACAGAAATTAAGAAACTGAAATAAGTTCTCAGGTGGTCGAAGGGGAGAAGAAAGACGTATTGGTTTTCCACGGCAATAACTAGGGCAATTTCCACCAAAGCCAAAGTCGAATCTGTTTCCTATTATCTCGGTCTGGTCACATCAATTCTTCCACTTTGTATTCACGATTAAAATAAGTCATTTTATTACATCACCATTTTGACAACTCAAGTGATTCCAACACAGACGAGGAAATAATGAAGGTAGACAAGGATTAAAAACCTCGAATCATCCAGGAATGAAACACGCGTTTGATCGGACCTATACAGGGTGTCCCAAAAAAACCCGAAAACTATTGAAATCACTTATTGTTAAAATTTGAATGCCCTACTAAAAAGCTGAACGTAATGATGCGTAAAATATTGACAAGGTGCATGTATTAAAATTTAGATAAGAAAATCGCCTTGTAAAGTGCGCGATTTTTTGCCCGTGGGAATTTAAAGCAAATTATAAAATTCTAACAGAGAAAAACTTCGTGACCAACTGACCACAGAACAAAGAGTTTTTATTGTGATAAATTATACGCGTACCCAAAGTACAACGGAAGTGCTAAACGCTTTCAACAAAGGTTTCCAGATCGAAATCCACCTGCGCCAAGCACAATTTTTAGCAACGTCAGAAAGTATTTAAACGCAGGTACGAGTTTAAACATTAATTAAGGGCATTCTGGCAGAAGAAGAACTATTCGAACTGCGCAAAATATTGACGCTTTAAGAGATCTGTTCCAGCAAAATCCTCACGTGAGTGCTCGTCGCAACCCCATTCCGATTTCCAGAACAAGCTTTAACCGGATAACAAAGATTGAAATTAAATGGCACCCATACCGAATGCATGTGCGGCACGAGTTGTTGGCAGGCGACTTTGCACGTCGATTGCACTTCTCCAGATGGTTCAACGAACGCTGTCGTCGGGAAAACTTTTTGGATAGCTTGGTGATTGGAGACGAAGCATCATTTGTGATGAACGGCGAAGTCAATACGCAAAATGTACGGCAATATGCACCTAAAGGACACCCGCCTGCATTTAATTTTGAAAGGAGCGATTCTTGCGTACATTTGACGGTTTGGGCAGCACTTTGCGGTAATGGTTTAATGCTTGGTCCTTACTTTTTCGTGGGGAATGTTAACGGAATCGCCTATCTTCGAATGCTCAACGAATTTGTCTTTCCACAATTTAATGAACATTTTAATAACCAATATTGGGAGGGGAGGTTTCGGGGTCTTTGGTGGGCTCAAGATGGCGCTCCTGCACATCGTCTTATCGCAGTTAGAGATCGCCTCAACGATGTGTTTGGAAATCACCGCATCATAGGTTTAGGTCATGATGTTCAATGGCCACCGCGCTCACCTGACTTGACACCATGCGACTTTTTTTTAGGGATATGTTAAAGATAAAGTATTTGCAACTCCACCGCAAAATATTAACGAGTTACGCCAGAGGATCGTCAGAGAGTTCGATGCCTTACAAGAGCAGCCTACCTTCATTCGACGGGCAGTGAGTGATATGTACAGGCGAACAATGCTTTGTGTTGCAAGAGAAGGGAGACATGTCGAAGGTCACGGTGCTTGATTGTATCCATAGCTGTAAATTGTAAATATTGTAAATAAAAACTGTTTTGTTTTAATGCACATACTTTTCCTTCCTAAAAGCCTGAAACAGCACAACAAGCACATGTTGATCATGAATACAATCTGATTCCATTGTGTTTACGCACCATAAAACTCACATAAATAAACGCTGCGTACTAACAACATTTTACTGTTTTAGACAGCTTCATTATATATAAAATTACTTATATCAATCATTTATGCACTCGTTGGGACCAACAGAGTGCTAAGGCATTCAAATTCTAACAATTAACTTGTTGTTGGTGATTTCAATAGTTTTCGGGTTTTTTGGGACACCCTGTATGTTAAATCTGCTTTCCAGCTTCACTGGTCACATACCCATCTTCCCACATGGGCAACGGCATGCCGTTTAACAATCAGTGACTTACTTTGTGTTTGTTTTCACTTTCGATATCTACCGGGAAGCGTGGTAGAGACGTGCTATTCATTTCGGTTTTGGTTAAAAGAAAGGTAACAGATGAGGGATTTGAAATACTTTCTGCCGGATAGTAATAAAAGGTAAAAACCTTCCTCTGTATCAACATTCTGTATCAACATGAATGTTATCCATCAATTCTATATGAATTAGCAAACTTAAGTTTGGACAGTTAGTATGCAAATGTGTGTACAATTTGTATCGTACACACGAGCAAATTAAACTTGTCAAGGAAAACTTGGTCGTATGTGCAAGGCTCTAGCCTTCTGATCGCTGGTGAGGCGCTACAGTCATTGAGTTACCGAGGATCACACGGAGAACGGAGGTTAAAATGTCTCAGTTTGAGCGAAGAAACATTTTGGAGGGTTTGAGCTGAAGAAACTTTCGCATATTCTGTCCTACATAACTCTAACCGCGGACACAATGACGTTAATACACACTGTCTGTTTACAGGTAATGGCAGGGTCAGCGTTTCTCAACGGGAACGGTACTGCCCCCTAAAAGGAGTTCAGAGAACGTCGGGTGGCAATGGAAGCAAGGTAGTAGAGAGGGAGGCGTTAGGATTCAGGTGGTGGGCGTTTATTAGTCATTCGCCACCAAAGCATTTTTATGCTTCTAGTAGTGATTTAGTGCTAATATCTAACACTGACTAGTTTGGCATACCGAAGTAAACAACAATATATTATAGTTATTCAGTTCGGCATTGATCTGAGTTTGAGAGCTGGCGCAGACACAAGTTCACATTGAAAGTTCAAAGTACACATTGGAAGTTCTTCAAACTCAAATTAACCCCAGAAAAACGATTTCTGAGCCCCAGATGGAGATGGAACCCGCAACCTTCCGATGCCCGGTGATACGGTCTAACCATTGAGCCACCAAGACGCAGATGGCGGGCTCAGGTGCGAGTTCGACTATATGCTGTCTATGCGGTAGCCACAATATGTTAATAATTCTATTGAAGAAGACTGATATCAGTAATGTGGGAGCTTGGAGGTATGCACAGATGTTCGTAGGACGTTCGTCAAGCTCAAATAAACGTCAGAAAAGTGAATTCTGAGACCCAGATGGGGATTGAATCTGAAAACCTTCTGCTGACCGGTGAGACGTTCTAAGCATTGAACTGCCGTTGCCCCGGATGGTAAGCAAAGGTCAGGGTCATTGAGAAGAAAACTGACGAAAGTGGGGGTGGGAAGGGGGGGGCGGGTGTCAAGCCAAGATTTGCTTGATTTTTCAAACTATTTGTTATTTACCTGAAACTATTTTCTATTCATCAGGGACACAACTAGAGGAGTGTTGGGGGCAGCACCCCTGCCCTTTTTGTGGGAGGTCTTACGTGTGCCCTTTTAGCGACAGTTTTTTTTGCCCTCGTTCACCAAAGCCATGTAGATCTACTGGACTAAAAATTGTCAAAATCTCCAGGATGGTGCCTTGATACCTCCCTCTGCCCCTCCCACCCTTTAAAAGTCCTGGTTTTACCCCATAGGGTCACAAGGTTTCTGTTTTGAAAGTGAAAGGTCTTAATTGCCTTTTGAAACACTTAGTGACTTCACCTACCATTGACATTTAGTTGCCAAATCAGTTGTTTTATAGTTTACTTGAATGTTAACTTGAATCAGCCGGAAATTTACCCGAATTACATCACCAATTAATATTGGGGGTGTTACATCCCCCACTTCTGACAGCCGTAGCTAAGTTGCAAGGTCAACATATGTGCTACCTATGCCGCAGCAACAATATATTAATAATTGTGTTGAATAGGACTGATGTTAGGAACTTGGGCACATGGAGATATTCACAGATGTTCATTGGATGTTCATCAAGCTCCAAGTAATCTCAGGAAAATGATTCATAAGCCAGGGATGGGAACTGAATGTGCTATCTCTATGACATAAGCAACAGCGTATCACATGTGGAAGCCTCACATCCCTAATTTTCATTCATCTGTTTGCTATCATCAATTTATATTAATATATTAATATAAATATATAATAATATATATATATATATATATTAATATATATATATATATATATATTAATATATATATATTAATATATATATATATATATATCAATTTTTATATTAATATATTTGATATTCATCTATTTGCTACCTTTTGCTAATTGATGATATCCATCTCTTCAAGGTGTGAGGCTGGGCTGCTGATTAGGGATTAGCTAAGCATAAAGTACCAAAGTGAAAGTGCTTACTCCAGTATTATAAAGTTCTTCAATTATCATTATTTCTCAAGAAACTACTGGATATCCTAGTAAACTGGTGTATTCCAAGCTTAGAAAGCTATTCTAAGCTGGAAATAATAACTATTTTATATTTTACTTTCTGAAACATCCTGCTGGCAAACTGGCAGGTTTATACAACATGACAAATAGTACAATATTTGCACCCAAATTTGCTGGTTGAAATTCTTTAAACGTCCTCATTCTGGACAAAAAGAAATAAAAAATGAAGATGGCTATAGAAATTTTGAAAGGAAGAAGATTTTTTCAGTGAAATTTTTACCCAGTATCAAACCTTGATAATAAAGTATTTTTGTGACAAAGGATATCCCCATATAGTCCAGAATACTCTCATAATGGATATTCAAAACAGTTTTCTCCCTTTCTAAGCAATCTATTCATGCACTTGGGCTGGATTAGTACAGCTCTCATACATCCCACTCTTTCTGCAGATTTGTTTTTAATTTTTTAATTCCATTTTCTGCAGACCTGTGGCAGTGATGGATTTCTTTGTGTTCTTTGTTCAATACATTGCCATTACAGATACCAATGTCATTCAATGTCACATGGCTTGCTTTATGAAATTGTTGGTTTGTCCTAAACTATTCACAAATTAATACTCTTTTAGAGTGTATGGCAGTGGTTCTCAATCCTTTTTGGATGAATGCCTACCTGCTTCATATTGAGACCTCTTGCCACCTCCTACTGAGTATGCTCAGTCCCAGTTCTATGCCTGTGTCAGTACCCAACCCAAGAACAATAACAAACTGAATAACTATAATATATAATTACTCAGTAGTGAATTACTGGATTAGTCAGTCAGTGTTAGATTTTAACACTAAATGACAACTAGAGACTTAAAAGTGCTGTGGTGGTGAATGACTGGCAAATGCCCACCATTTGCATCCTAATGCGCTCTCTCAGTTGTCTCACTTCCATTGCTCCCCAACATTCTCAGGAGGCTCACTGGGGGATGGTACTGCTCACACAGAGAAATGCAAGTGCATGGTTTGAAAAAGTAATTCAAAATGCAGCTATAGGAAGCAACCTTTATGACAACATGAGAAAGACATTTGAAACCATTTAGTTCATCAGTCTTTGAGGCAATTATGTTTCACTGGTTCTTTTGCCTTCTCCTATCTGAAAATCCTACCAATGAGACTGTCCCAAGCTTATTTCTTCAAATGACGTCTGTTTCACATCTCTATCAATTTTTATCCCTGGCATGAACGCCTCCCAAGCAGGCTGGGAATTGAAGGAATAAATAATTTGACAGTACTCATATAAGGTCCCATTTACATACCATGGTTATTGTACATGAGTTTTCATTCTGGTGTTTGTAATGGTGTCTCAATGGTGCAGTTCCTGCTTATGATTCACTGGCTAATCCAACAATGGATTATACAACAAACAATCTTATATAACAATTGTATTGTGGAGACAGGGCCTTATTCTACCTCCTAACTAGGGGATGGGTCCCCCAGGTCCACCCAGCAGTTATGCCCCGAGCCTGAGTGAAAGGAAATTTTACTAATAACTAATTTTAAAAAAAATATTTCGTTTGGAATACCTTACTTGTGATAGCTTGAGAATCTGTTTTTATAGTCTTTCATGCCGACTGAAGTAAGTTTTTAACATCTTTTTGAACTTCGAAGGGGCTGCCGCCATCTTGCTTTTGGGCAAACGGCCTCCAGTTGTGGTAAAGTCATTTTGCCGCCAAGTTTTTCACAAAACCTTCTTCAAACGTAAATTTCTGCATTTTGAACGTCTTAGCGTTTTTCACGCAAAATGTGTTATGTCCTCGTACCGTTCTACTGACTTAATTTGAATTTCCTATGAAATGATCCATTTTAACTCTGCAATCTCAAACATTTCCTCTCCAAATGCGTAATATGAGCTTAGTAACCTTTCCTCCCCATTTACCCCATGGTTTAACCTCGTCGCAGAGCTGCTGGCCCTGGCCACTTTTTCCATGGTTTTGATCCGAAGGTTAAAATGGTTTTAAAATATTGTTCTTAACAAGTGTAGCCGTGATATAGACATTCTATTGAAGTAGCCATTACTGGCCGTTCAACTGTTATTTCAGTCTGTCAGAGTGTACCAATGGAGTGTACCGATTGCAGCGGGATCATCCCGCTTTGGCCTGCAGTGTCCCACTTCCTCAACGAGGACCTAGTGAGATACTACAGTCCCGCTTAAGCAAATGGGCTGCTTATTGAAATCGAGAAATGCTGAAAACTATGGTTAACCTAAATGTTTAATGTCGTCGATAATACAACAAAAGAGAAGATTAGACAGTTAAGATAACTTCTTTCTAAGGGCAACGGTAGATTGGCTTTGCAAAAAGTTAATGTGATAGGACTTCCAGTAACAATTAAATTCCAACGAACTGAAATTCATACCGTTACTCCAACTCAAATTCGTTGCTTTTTATTATAAAGTTATTGTGAATTCAGCCACCGGCTGTCTGAACCGATGGAACAAGAATGATGTACGCTCGTCAACTGTGATGTACTCTAATCTCTCGACAAGAATACATTAGAGTTGATAAGAGTGAATTAGAGTTAATGTAAGTGCGTTAGAGATCATGAGAGTACATCAGAGTTGATGAGAGTTCATCAGAGATCATGAGAGTACATCAGAGTTGATGAGAGTGCATCAGAGATCATGAGAGTACATCAGAGTTGAGGAGAGTGCATTAGGATTGATGAGAGTGCAATAGAGGTCATGAGAGTGCGTTGGAGTTGATGAGATTGAATCAGAGGTCATGAAAGTGTATTAGGATTGACGAGAGTGAGTTAGTGTTGATGAGAATGCATTACTTTAGAGTTAACTAGAGTGCTTTAGAGGTCACGATAGTACATCAGAGTTGATGAGAGTGCATTAAAATTGACACGTCAGAATTTCATGAAAGTGGATTAGTGCTACTGAAATGCTTATGACGTACCAAGTACTCAAAAACCATCACACGAATTCTTGTTGCCATTCATTGTTTATCAGTTGACACTGATAACCACTGTCGCGTTCCTCCCTTGCTGGAAGTTGAACAATGTTCAACTCATGCGTTTCCCCGCGCTGTGGTGGCCATGGGCCGCTTTAATTGGGGAGGGTTATCGCAGCTGTTAACATGTTCTGCCGTCGAACCTAGTCTGGTTTACCTACCAAGTAGGCTTGTTTTACAGAACAAAAGATTAATGTTTCATCGATGATATGTCGACGATTTTCAAGGTCAAACCCTCAGAAGAACGACTTCTGAGCCCCAGACGAAGATCGAGCCCGCAACCTTTAGATGACTGATGAAACGATCCAACAATTGTGAGACCAAGACTGAGATGGTAAGCTGAAGTGCAGCTTGGAACATGTGTTGCCTACACGGCAGCCATCGGAAGCCATTAGAAGGTTGCAGGTTCGATCCCTGTCTGAGGCTCAGAAATCGTTTTTCTGAGGGTTTGAGTTTGACGAACGTCCACATGTTGTCCATGATATTACCATGCTCCTGCATGGATTTTGTGTGCATAATTAATCTTGTAATAGTTTTTCTAAATATTTCCCGACAAGTGAGGGTGGTGAATATTTAGACCGATGCTGTTACAGAAATGTAGGCAAATCGCACCTCTCATGCCTCCTCGACTGGTTTGCCCTTGAACGTTCCCAATCTCTCATACCTAAAAGTGCGTAAAAAAGTTGGACTTGCTTCGACACATCCGTTTGCGCTTGTAGGGATATTACGGGTAAACATACTTATAAAATTAAATATACAGCTCCAGCAATGTTCTTACGTGCAAGAAGGACTCACACGTAGGTGTACTTAAAAAGTTGGAAATGGTTCAATTCTTGTGTTTACATGTTCAGATGTATTGCACGAAGCTCAGTCTTCTGCAACCGTCCATATAACATTTAACAATGCCATCTGTACAAATAAATGATATTGCTATTCATATGTGAAGGGTAAAAATCAACTCGTACCTTGTACTGTATCTCCATTATTTAATTTCAAGAAGTCCTTCTGCAAGCTAAAACCCATAACATACCTAGATTTGGCATTGTAACCCATGGTGTGCATTCATTACGTTATTTCAAACAAGCCTTATCAGTCAAGGTTTAGGGACTAATGACGTTAGGGATTCGACCAGTCTTAACGTATTTGAACGTAAG
Organism: Heliopora coerulea; assembly: GCA_030142905.1. NCBI lineage: Eukaryota > Metazoa > Cnidaria > Anthozoa > Scleralcyonacea > Helioporidae > Heliopora > Heliopora coerulea. The sequence continues at coordinate 990,806 of JASJOG010000059.1, read as the reverse complement.
ATTAGAAACTTTAATTGCTTCGAACTGCTCAGCGTAGAAATATTTTGAGCTGTACATTTTAGAATTATCTTTCAAAGCTATGTATAAATATCTCTTACTTGTTATCTTGAAAATATTGAGTCGCCAATTAACTTCTTGTTAAGCTAAATAACTTCGACATTGAAATATGGTTATTGATTGATCCATAAGCTCTTTGTAGCCACCCAAAAATAACTCAGAACAACAAAAAAAATTATTACACAGCTATAGGTGGAGAACGGATGGGTTTTCAAAACAAAGAAAAAAGACAGTTCGTTAGATTCTTGCTGTTCACCAGAAAAATTTTTTGGCTCAACTGCAAAGGATTCATTGATGTTTCAACTCGAGTGCTAATTACGTGCAAGAATCTCTGATCGATTATTGGCAAACTGGGCAATATGTCTCTACAGTTCACTGCGTCAAGATCTACATTTGCAAATTTGCTAAGGAAAATGTTTCTTTGTGATGTAGAATAAACACTATGTGAAATATCTGTTAATAAAACTGTAAAGATATCATAAATATACCTGTTTACCAATGCGCGAATTCATGTTGGTATTGTTTTGAAATTACTTGACAACATCAAATTGCCTACGAAGTATTAAATAGTTCTATCCAAAACCCCATTATTATGGCTTTCTTAAAGCAAATCTTTAGATTGAAACATATAAGTATTCTTTTATTTCGGTTCCCGCAGGTTAGATTCCCGAGTTTTTGGTCAAAAGGTTTTCTTCGGCCTTATAGGAGAACAGTGTTGTCCAGTTTGACTCTACCAAGCCACACTTAGCTTCCCTGGTACTTCCATTTCCCTCTGAATGGTAACAGTGGACCAAAGAGAGGTGGCATTTACCTGACCTCTCCGTGGAACAGCAGTGTAAGAGTTACATGATAGGCTAATTCAGTATAATGAACAATACTTACTTGACCATATACTTACTTTTTTGACGAATCAAGTCATCATTAGTCAATTCTTTCTTGACAGCATCAATCGTCTATCATTTTAGTCTAGCTAACGTCAAACGATTGCCCGCGTCAAGGGGACATATTTTGCCCGGAATGAGTTAAAACTCATTTGCGGCAAAAACCTTTCATGCAATACATAATGATATACTTATATGTCTGCGTTACATCACCGATTATCTAAGCTACCAAAGCTTTTTAAACTGCTGGAGGAGGATGGGGGTGGAAGTTAAGTTGCACGTGGAGCCCATGGACGAAGGATTTCGACGAAAAATTACGCGTTTTGATCAGGGACGTCGTGGCTCCGATGTTTTAGGGGTGGCCAAGAGTACCATTTTTCCGACAAACACGAATTTTTAAGACATTAATTGATTAATATAAGAACACCTTCATGAAATGTGAAGTGAGAATCAATACCAATAAATTTCAGACAAAAACATAGCTTTAGAAATTACGATACATTGTCGCAAGCAAAATTCTCAAGATCCTCGAAGATGTACAAACCTTTAACTACGTCTCTTCGAACAAGTAATGAAACGTGGACAACACGTATTGTATCTTAAATCCAGAATAATATATACCAATATACATATCGGACTCGGGAAGCTGCACTGAGTCTGATTTCCTATAACTGCAAAATATTATCGTATTGTTCAAGAACAAGGATAAGTAAAATACCTGGTTGATTGATTTATTTTGTTGTTCACCGTTTACGATCCCTAAAATTCCGAAAAAAATATAACATTTCTACATTCCGACTCTTTTCAACGTTAGGGGGGCCATGGGCCCCCCTAACACACCGGCCACGACGCCCCTGATGTTGATTGGCTGCTAAACGATCCGACATTTTACGATATTGGACCGACCAGTCCAATAAGGTTTTCGCTCCGGACCGGTAAACTTTGGCGCGAAAACCTTCGAGCTGATTTTAATGAAATTTATGGAGAATTATCTACATAGGAAAATTCTGAATAATGAATGTCTTGGAACACTAGTACAGTAGTTTTGTATAAAGCTAATAGTATAAAAGTTCGATGAATAAATGTTTGACTGGTGGGAAAAACGAAGAAAACGAACAAGTCAACAGTACAAGGTAAGGTAAACAGCAACATCCGAAGACGAAGACCTTGTCAAAAATTGGAAAGGAAACCAAGAGCCATTTAATAAGTTGCTTGTTAACCTCGTACTTGAAAGTATTTGCCTCGTACTTGGTCATTACTGGAAAGTATTTACCTTCGGTTTTTTAGCACGAACCTCGCTCCTTCGTCGCTCGGCCAGTACGAAAATTTTAGGCAAGTACTTTCCGTTACCTCACTCTCGGTTAATAAGTATTTAGGATTCCAGCTGTTCCTGAGTAACCCTTGCGGCTAGAGGAGCGCCTTAACGCTAAGATGGCAATATCCAAAGCCCTCTTCAGTGTAGCATTAAAGTCAATGACCTTCCCTCAGCACCACAGAAAAACAATACTCATTTGTTCGGTAGCGGACACGAAGCTGCATAATTCTTTGAATATTTCTCTCTTCTACATGGTGAATATACTGGCATCACTAAAATGCATGAGGAACTAGTGAAGGTACGGAAATTGTTTCTCAATAATTTTCTACTTCAAACCCAGAATAAACTTCTTAACCAAGACAAAAACCATGGTATTTGTAAGAAGACAATAAATATTCCTTAAGCCACTCGACTGTATTTCTTGTTGACTTGATAATAATCTTGCTACTTAGACGGCTATAAAGATTTGGGGATTTTTTTTTACCTCACTATGACAAACATTAAACAATAGGTGCTTCCTAATGCATGTTTATTTACGGGAAAATAAACATGCGTCCGTTTTAAGTAAATGTTTTTATTGCTCGAATATTTTTGGAATAATGTATCTTGTTGTAATTTAGATAAACCCCCAACAAGTCCAAAACTATGTCTGCCGTACTGTCAGCGGTGCCTAAAAGTACTGTCACGTTACGCCAAGTTTGAAAGAAGTAAGTTACTCGCTATAAGTAATCAACTTTATTACCGGAGCGGTATAACTATGGTCTTCAAGCGTTTGTTGAGCAATGTCGCCGCCATAGTATACATCTCATCATAAGCCAGAAATATTTAGCATTATGAAAGTATCAAACAGAAATACAATACCAGGTCCTCAAAACATCTCAATGTGCTCTTTGATAAAACAGTCTCTGGTCAAAGAACTTTGAGATAGTCTGTTAGCTGATGGAAATCGTAAGATGTCTCTTTAAAGCTTTGTAGAGCAGTTAAACAGTTTAAAAGATATGTAATACAGACGTTACGGCGTGTAAGTGCATTCGAATGTCTAACTTTTTTACGCTAGTTTAAAAATTGTATGAATTTTCTAGTCACTGACGTACAACCATCATTTAAGCTTACAACAGACTTTATTATTTGTAATTAGCTACTTGTAATATTAGTTTCGTTATATCACTTGTAATTATCTTAGAAAAGCCCCTCTGGAGTAAGATAATAAAGCAGAAATATAAGAATATAAGTGACGATGACAAGCAAGAGGACAGGATGTTTCAGGAGACTAGATGCTCACGGGCAAGTCGGCGCCGACATAAAAACAAAACGAAATTCAGAAAAACTGTTTCTGGGAGAGATGTGACCAGAGACTACTTGCTTATCTATCATCATTAACAAGGACCTTCTTCTTTCTGGTGAACACTGAAAATAGAGCCCAAAGTAAGATAAAAAGTAAAAAGGGGCAACATTTTGAACAATCCACGTAAGTTGGAGTAAATACCAATCAACAATGAATGAAGCCATAAAAAGGGGAATTAATACAGAAAATGTCATAACATGAAGTGAAAGTAATGTTCCGTTGCGCATGCAACATTTCCAAAGTGACAAAGAGGAAACCTTTGGGATGAACATCCAAATACTAAAAATGATCAGATTACAAGTAATTAAAGATGAGAGAAATAACAAGGTATAGACACATATCAAGACAGATGAACAGCAAAAGCTATTTCGGAAGTTTGAAGTAGTGAAATATAAAGAGACAATGTGAAAATTGTACAAGGTAAAAGGCCATTTCCTTCTTCAGGAACAAAGATTCCTGAGGGTGTCTGAAATTCGTACTTGTTAATTTGTGGCAAGTCTTTTCCATGATCCACAGTATTGGCAGATACTCAACGTTGTCCTTTACATACTGGAGATCCCGATAAGCTTTCTCAATCACTATTTGCTGACAGACCGCGATCAGATGCAACAAACAAGGGATCTCGAAGACAAAGGACTGACTGATTATTACTTATCATCGGGGTTGGGTCCGAAGACAAATACTTTGATGCAGAAAAATTCTTGACCCTACAGTTTTTGAAACAAAAAATTCCTCAACCCAACCATTAAATGGCCAAAAAAGTAATCCATTCACTTTTGAAACATTTTGAAGGATTCCAATGATTTTGCCACGAAAACAGCAAGAAAATTCCATGTAAGTCAGGAGTTGTATTGCACATGCAACAAGTAAGTTGTACAATGAGCAACGACAGTTCATTAAACTTCAAATTCTTTTGTTCCTATTTCACGACTGGGATGCTTGGTGACATTTACACACAGCAAACTATCAAATTCTATACAACGATATACCATATCGTTAGTTTATTGGATTCACTTGACTTGTGACTGCAGTTAGCACTACACATGTCGATCCCGAACCAGTATAAGTAACCTCCGCTCACCATTTGAGTCAATGTGGCCTATTGGTGGGAAAATCTCTTGGTGATCAGAAGGTACGGATTCGACTCTCATCTGTGGCTCAGAAACTTTTTTTGAATGTATATAGATATACACATTCGTATACTTATACGTAATATGTATATGTATATGTATATGTATATGTATATGTATATGTATATGTATGTGTATGTGTATATGTCTATGTATATGAATATGTGTAGGTGTAGGTGTAGCTGTAGCTGTAGGTGTAAGTGTAAATATATATATATATATATATATATATATATATATATATATATGTGTATGTATATATATGTATGTATATATATGTATATATATATGTGTATATATATATATATATATATATATATATATGTATATATATATGTATATATATATATTATATATATATATATATGTATTGTATATATACAGTATATGTATTATATATTATTATATATATTATATATATATATATATATATATTGTATATATATATATATATATTGTATATATATATATATTGTATATATATATATATATTGTATATATATATATATTGTATATATATATATGTATATATACATATATATGTATATATATGTATATATATGTATATATATATATATATATATGTATATGTGTATGTATATATATATATATATATATATATGTATATGTGTATGTATATATATATATATATATATATATATATATATATGTACACTTACACCTACACCTACACCTACTCCTACACCTACTCCTACACCTACTCCTACACCTACTCCTACACCTACACCTACAAATATACATGTACATATACATCTGCCTAAACCTGTACCTAAACCTGTACCTAAACCTGTACCTTTACCTATAGCTATACCAATATCTATGCATAAACATATACATATAAATAGATATATACATATTACTAAATATACGTATATGTAGCAAATAGTAAACCATATATATATATATATATGTGGTTCACTATGACAATTTTGCGACCCAACTTTTTCCTTGTTGAGTTTTCTGCATGCAACTTAAGAGATGATGATTTGTTTATTTACTCAAGAATTTTCTATTTAGTCGCAAGCCTGGCCAAAAATAACCTAAGTGCTAACAAAATTCTCATAGCTAGGATAAAAATCTACTAAAGAATACGTAAACTAAAATCAGTCCGAAACACACAAAAGCGCAAGTGACCCGATCACAATAGATAGAAAGCCTCACTAAAAATTGTGAACAGTTAAGGAGCCGGGTTAGAACGTTTGCTGAATGTCTTGGAACAACACGGACAAACTCCTTGTGGGAATAATGGATTATTCACAAATGGCATTTAATTCGACTCGGTTACAATTGATCTGAGTGATTTTTGACTTTCGTTTATGAGGTTCAGTTTTAATGGAACGTCTGTAATCGGTTGAACTTAAGGTTCACCACGAAGAAAATCAGTTTTATGTATGTGTCAACAGACACTTTATGTTATACCACAGAGTAGAAATGCTCTTTGTCAGTCACTTTAGCTCAACCATTACAGATTTTCAATAGATATCAAACTGCAAACAGGAAAAGGAAAAATTAGGATTTCTTCGACTTCTTAATAGCTTCTTTAACCAGAAACCATGAAAACGTATTAATAATTTATTTACTTTATACAGAAAATATAGGAAAAGATTGCATTTCCAGCAATTTCGAACGTTTCCTCTGGATTATGTATAATACAACAATAAGGCATAACCACACTCTGGACTACGTATAATACAACAATAAGATATCACTACACTCTGGACTACAACAAGGAATAGCTATACTACAAGTTTCATGTTAGATGGTTCAAGCTGTTCTAATTGCCCTTGATTGATTTGCGAGTTTTAGACTTTCATTTCTTGATCGGATTCGGTAAACATGCCACTCTCCTTTCTCATGTTTGTCCATGATCCTTAAATCTTTGTTTTCAAATCCTATTAAATAAAAGGAAAACCACGACTACTTAGGGATCGTCTGTAACTGTTGCTCATTATAGTAACCTTTTCAAGCATCCCTTTGAGCAAGGATGCTTTGGATAACCGTTTTTATTTATGTGCGGCAATCTAAGTTCCATTTCAGTTAAACTTCGGTGTATTTCCGCCAAGAAGGTTACAAAATGCTTGTTCTACATTTGCAATAATTCTTTGAATGCAGTATACATACTTCCGTACCTCCATATCCACCCACCTATCTCCTTACTTTCCTACCGATCTTCCTGCCTACCTACCTACCGAATTGTCAACTTTTCTGCCGACATTCTTTCACAATTACCTGACTTTATACACGTAAGCAAGGTTAAAATGTCTACTCGACGTGTTGAGACACACTTCCTTTGGCATGAGTACATCGCATTCTTATTGAATTCTCAAGGAAAGCTTTTGCCCTGAGCGAGCTTTCGAATGAACCATAGGTATTTCATCTACTTTGCAAAGACGCTCGAATATTGTTGAGATAACGCTATCCATTATTTAGAAGGACATGAAGTGATATGAGTCTATTTTAGTTTCATCCTCAGGAAAGCAAGAAAAGCAGATTCTACTCATTATTCTGTTGAATTTCATAGTTTTAGCTTACGCGATTTCCTTCTCGTGACTTACCAACAGTTTTGGTAAATTGAGCACTTAAGCACACGACTCCGATCGTATTCAAGTTCCTTGGAGCAGTTGAAGGTACAACGCTTAAGAAGTTTGCCTAACGACCAGTTAAGCAATATGGCCAAGATGGGGACCTTACTTGTTGACATTTAAAGAAAGAAATTGTACCTCTTCTATATCGAAAGCTGAACTGACATTTATCATTGTTGAAATTACTGCTTTAGTATGAGCTGAGTATATTGTAATTAAGAAAAGAACACAAGCCAAAACTGAAACAGAACTCTGAAACAGACTGACAGACTAATTTATAGACTATTGTACTAGTCTCTACTAATTACACTCAGCCGTCTATAGTCATTTTTTGCCAGTGTTTCGGTGATTTCAAATCAAACTTCCCAAGCTGTGATTAAAACTGAGTAACAGAGATGAAAGACATCATAAACATTCTTCCTGTTCTCATACGGTTGTACCGTTCATACGTTGCTAACTCCTCATAATTTTAAACTACTTGATCTCAACTTACTTTTACCGGTGTTGTTAAACCCAGGTGCGCACCACATCACTCGATATTTTATGAGACCGTGGAATTCTCAACTTGCTTCTGGTGGATAAGCGCTTGCTGGTAGACATCCGTGTTCCCCTTCGTCTTGGAGGAAAGCGCGCAAACGTGTATCCACAGTCCAAATTTAGGATCATGAACGAAAACAGAAGAGTCACGACCAAAAGAATTCGCTGTTGTTCAATCGTATGCATTGCGTATTGCAGATGTGGGAAAGCACTTTGATTTCTTGCGTGGCTTACTGTTGTGGAATGAAAGTTTATTCCTATTGGCTGTTATCCTTAATTTTTGGCATATTTGGCAAATAACACCATAATCGCAGACCTCTGATTCCTCTTAAGTGCTGGGAAAGCTTGACAAACTCTGAGGAGGAGGCCATCAGGGGGGTTCGAGGCATTATGAAGAATAACTGAGTGATGGACGGGACAGCACAAGAAGTCAACGAGACTAGAGCGTGATCGAGCTGGAGTTGCCTTTTGCCTAACTGCATCACCCCCATCACAATTATGGCCGCCAAGACTAGTCTATTAAATCTCGATATGCAGGTCTATCTCACGCGCAGGGAAGAGGGATGGCCGGCGTTATGGAGGTGTGTATGGGGTGTGAAACCCCTCAAGCAACATTTGACCTGTTTCAGACGACAAAGAGCGGATTTCAATCGCCAGATTCTAATCCTACATTGCAACAAAAGTTTAACTTCCAGTTTTCTGTTTTGATGATTTAACTTTTTTTCTTACTTTTTTAATTTTTATTTTCTAATACGGATAGTAAACTGTCATTTTTAGATTGGATGGATCGCACAAGTCGGTCTTGAATCGACAGATGGATTGCGGGTATCCATACTTTCAGTCGGTGATGGCAAGTGTGAGCTAAGAGCTTCCCAGCTAAATATTCTGGAACTACTGCTGAGAAGTAAACGAAGCCTAGGACCTTCCACGTTAACACAGGAAGCTCTGTCTAAATACCAAGGTTTCAACACGTAATACACAATTATTCAGGAGCCCAATTAATGGCCAATTCCGTTCATTGCTTACTGACGAGCGCCACTTCTGTTAATCCTTTGGTGCCGAATTGAAAACGGCGTCTTACAAAACGTTTTATGAGTAAAACAAAAATGAAAGAGGGAAGAGTAATGTGGGAAGAGTAACTAGGCAAGATGAATGTACAGGTCACGAGATTAACTTCGGGAATGTTGTAAGAATTATTACCGTGGAGTAAATGTTGATCTTCCAAATATCTTCAGGAAGACATCGTTAAAATCGCGGCTGACAGTTGGTAATGCCACTTCAACGTAACTTGATACGTTGTGTGTACTTTTCAATCAGATAAATGAAGTCGAATCATATGTCTATTGAAATTGTTTATGTTATGTGATGCTATTCTATGCTATGCTTTGCTACGCTGCGCTGTGTTTTGCTATGTGATGCTGTTACGTTATGTATTATGTTATACTATGTTACGTTATGTTATGTTATGCTATGTTGTGTTATGCTATGTTATGTTATGCTATGTTAGCTATGCCATGTTATGTTATGCTATGCTATCCCTTGCCATGCCATGCTATGCTATGTTATGCTATGTCATGCCATGCTATGCTTTGTAATGTTATGCTATGCTATGCTGTTATGTTATATGTTATGTGTCATTTCATGTCACTTTGAAAAACGAAACTGAATGCTTCGATATACCTTGATTCATTGTCTGAAGAACGGCCTTTACTCGGAACGTTAGAATTCTTATCGATCAGTCACGACAGTTACTAACTTTTGAATTTCTTGAGGAGTCGACCATTCCATGCTACTGCGCTCACGTGATAAAGACATTCGCAAGACATTCTACAAAGATCTGACATATATTCCCCATGATTATTTGGGGGTGCTGCTCTGAGTGCGGTGAAGGGAGGGGAGAAGGAAGGGATAGGGGAACTCCCTGGCCTCTCTCGGCTCATTCCAACTACATTTTTTTCAATATTGATTCACTAATTTCCTCTAAACTAGTAATATATAAGATGCTTAGCTATAGAGGTACTCACTGGTTTGGTGCTTTCGTACATTTCAAAAACCTTTGCAGCTGCTTTCAATGAATACTTTTCTAGATGTATATGTGTTATGACGTTGGAGCAAGTTAAGTACTCACTAGCATATTTTAATTGCAGGTGTTGAAGGCTTGAAGCAATGGTCTAACAACACTAATCACCTCCCATGGTTCCTCAACTTTGTTCTTCATTCATATCTGGTGAGGATATGAAGGTAAGACAGCTGCGTTCAAAAGGGTTCTCTAGTGGGCGGGTAAGAGGAGGTGACATTCTCAAGATGTCAATTTGCTGGGCTCTAGTATTTCATATGGACCTCAGATAGGAAATATAAAGGGAAGACAACAGTGTGCAGTAGAATACTCCAGAGGACGGGTAGAGAGATGGTGACATTCTCCAGATGGCAGTTTTACATGGACCTCAGATAGGAAATGTAAAGGAAAGACAGTTGTGTGTAGTAGAATCCCCTAGAGGGCGGGTAGAGGGATGGTGACATTCTCCAGATACCAGTTTAAAAGGTTCTAGTATTTCACGTGGACCTCAGATAGGAAATATAGACGAAAGACATCTGTGCGTACTGGAATCGTCTAGAGGGCGGGTAGGGGGGAAGGTGACATTTTTCAGATGCTGATTTGAAGGGTTCTAGTATTTCACATGAACTACAAGTAGGACATATTGAGGAAAGACAGAAGCGAACAGTAGGGTCTTTTAGAGGGCGGGTAAAAGGGAAGGCGACACTCTCCAGATGCCAGTTTGCAGGGTTCTAGTATTTTACATGGACCTCAGACAGGAAACATGGAGGGAAGACAGCTTCGTGTAGAAGGATCCTCTAGAAAGCGGGTTGGAAGAAGGTGACATTCTCCTGATGACAATTTGCAGGGCTGTAGTATTTCACATGGACTGCAGGCAGGAAATATGGAGGAAAAACAGCTGTGTTCAGAGTGGGGTCTTTTAAGGGGCGTGTAGGGGGAGAAGGCGACACTCCTCAGATGCCAATTTGCAGGTTGTAGTATTTCACATGGACCTCAAATAGTAAGTATAGAGGACTGACAGCTGCGTACAGTAGAATCCCCTAGAGTAACGGTCTACAGTTTTTTTCGCCAGCGACCCAGAAAGTAATTTTGGCATGTGAAGTGCGACCCACCTTGACGGACCAGACGAAATCAAGAGGAAGAAAATAGCTGCTTGCCCACAGCACGTAGCCAAAATTCTTTTAACGAGTTTTGTTCTAATACTTTTTTCAGTCTTCCACATGAAATACTGTCGATCAGCTCTCCATGTTTCTGATTTGATAAGTTTCTAACAGGGTCACTTTCGAGATTTTTTTCGGTTTTTTGAAGAGTTCTTGCGACCCGCCAAATATTTTCCGCGACTCGCAGTTTGCAGAACGTCACTCTAGAGGGCGGGTAGGAGGAAGGCGACATTCTCCAGATGCCAGATTGAAGGATTCTAGTATTTCACATAGACTGCAAGTAGGAAATATGGAGGAAAGACAGCTCTGAGGGCGGGTAGAGGAAGGCAAGGCTCTCCAGGTGCCAATTTCCTGGGTTCCAGCGTTCCACGTTGACTGCAGGTATTAAATAATTCTCTTAAGAAGTTGACCAAAATAGCTGGATTTGTTAGCGGCGAGCAGATCAACAATTTGTCAATGCGGAAGACAAAGGTTAATAACTGAAAAGTCGTGATATTTAACCAGGTTGAGCGATTTTTTTGTTGTAGTTTGATTTACACCTGACTTCAGTGGCGTGCTGGCCCAAAGGGACACTGGGAAATTTGCCCGTGGTCCTTTCTGGTGGTACTTATCAAGCATTGTTAGATTTGGCTGAAAAACCAGAAATCCTGGAAAACTAGTTCACCGCTGAGAAGTGGGCTTGTGTGGCTTTTTTACTGTCGCGAAAATTATATGAAAGTCATCAACGCTTTACAGTGGAACCCCGTTAATACGACCACCGTTGGGCCGAAAAAATTTGGTCGTATTAACGGGGTGGCCGTATTAACGGGGGTGGATCAGATACGTAACAAATGCGTTTTTAAATGACGTCATGGCAAACGGAGTCAGATTTCAGTTAGCATAACGCTAAAACCACAAAATAATCCACAAACAAATTTTAACTGAACACAACTCAACAAAATTAACCAAATGAGATGAATAACCTTGATAATAAACCCCTATGTTAGTTATTTAAATTTATTTAGGTTTAAAAATATCTGTAAGCTTCCGTTGGTTTTTCCGACACTCAAGCCAATCGGTTTGAGCTTGGCAGATTACTCTGGCGAGTTCATTTGCCATTTTTGAATTTCCTTTCTGTTCGAAAAGTAAAGCAGAGGCTAAAGTTGTTGGAACATGTGTCAATCGGGGCGGGGGATATGGAATGGAGATTCCATGCATTTACAAATTTATGGGGCAGGAAAAGAACATTGACTTGCTAAGCAACTTGCTGGACATCCCGAATAACCTATCCGTTAGAGTCGAAATGGAATGTGGCCAAAAGAGAACAGCAGAGGAAAGTGGCAGAAAAAAGAAGGCAAGAAAACGATAAAACGACCCAAAAACATATTTAATCACGTTCTATCTGTTTAATAAAAATTAAAATGAATATTGAAAAACGTTTAAGTGTTAATTATTTGCCGTATGTGTAATTGATTAAGATAATTATACACCGCATATCAGAATTTGATATCAAAAAGGCATTACTCAACAGGTTGAGTGGTCGTAATAAACAGTAGGAGACATCAAAATATGGTCGTTGGTCGTATTAACGAGGTGGTCGTATTAACGAGGTTTTCAGATAAGAAAAAAAGTTAGCTCTTATTCGGGGGGAAAAAAAAGTGGTCGTATTAACGGGGTGGTCGTAAGGCGGGGTTCCACTGTAATTAGTTTTTTAAAATGACTACATTCACCAAACTTGTTCACAGGTGGCAACCAACAATTTGTGAACGTTTCGTTCCATGTATATATAAACCTAAAAAAGCAATTTCTGACGTGAACCTAGCGCTGTTACGTATAGTAATAATAACAATAATAATAATTTAATGGTAAAATTTCCTTTCCCCACAAGTTCCCTGAAATGTGCAATGTCTGTTGCGGCCTTACCTGGCGGGATGCTGGGAGCCCGTAGCAGGCTGAGGCCCCTTCCACTGTCCTTAGTTGGGTGGTGTGCGAGTTATAATAATAATAATAATAATAAAACAGTATGGAAGAAATGAACAGTAATCGAAAAGCCAGGTAAGAAGCTGGCATGGAACTTTGATTACAGGATGAGAAAAACAACAACAGCGAGAAGACCTGATCAAACGCTCAAAGATGCCGAAGAATGCATAATCTGGATGGTTGATATGGCCTGCCCTGCAGAGGCGAACATCCCAGAGAAACGGAGGGAAAAATTGCAAAAATACCTGCAGTTAACGTTTGAAATTCGCGAAAGGCGTGCAGGCGTCATGATTGAAATTGTACCCTTGGTAATCGGATGTTTAGGCGGAGGAATTGAGAAACTGGAAGAACAGATAAAGAAGCTGATAAAAGGAAAATCTCGACAGCAATGGGTAGTAAGAGAAATGCAAAAGATCGTGCTAATGGAGAGTGAAACTATCTTAAGGAAGATTTTGTCTGGAGTGGTGCAAGTAGAGTAGACTATAACAAAAGATAACAAATATTGGTATCTTTAGGTTCTGTCCCATAGTCGTGGGCTTTATACAGTAACAATAATAATAATAATAACAATAATAATAACAATAATAATAACAATATTGTATATTTGTACTCCAGCGTCACTTTGATGGCGTGTTGCTCCTTTCACATAATAATAATAATAATGGTAATTAAAAATATTCCCATGAGTATCTTAGAAGGTACATTGTCTCCTCTGTCGGCTACTGTCTTGTTGACGGGCTACCTTTGGAAGCCAAACCCCCTCGCCATTTCCTTTGAAAAGTATGCTGGGACAGTGGGTAATAATAATAATAATAATAATAATAATAATAATAAAGTAGCAATTGCACATACAGTATTGGTAGTGGACAAGGGATAGAAAATATTGAGGAGGAGAATAATGTGAACAAGCAGAGTGCCAACACCGAAAATATAGTTCTGAGTGATTTTGAAAATACATCGAATGACGAGAAGGAAATGGTAAGAAAGATAGTGGAGTTAATGAACAATCCAGACAAAGAAGTCGATTATAATTTTAGGAAAGTGAATAAAATAGGAGTGGTAGAAGAAACAAGAAAGGTTAACGAGGTATTGAAGTATATTGAAACTAGCAACATTACAGAAACTAAAAGGTTACTGAAAGCTGTTAGTATGTGAGTGGTGGGGAGGATAGGAACAAAGGAGAAAATTACAACAAAAAGAAATAAGGAGCCATGGTGGAAGAGAAGGATTGTTGATGATATCAAGCAAATACAGAAAGACTTAGCAATACTGGAATGTAAGCGAAAAAGAGAATTAAGATGGGAAGGAAAGTACAAATTATTGGAAAGGAAGTATAACTTAAAAGCAAAAGGATTGACAGTTATTGTTGAGGAGTTGAAGCAAAGAGTAATTGCAAAAAAGGCGAAGGTGAAAAGGTTCGAGCAAAGAATAAGACAGCATAGACAAAATAGATTGTTCAGTGTGGATCAGAAGAGATTTTACCAAGAAATAAATGGGGAATCCAGGAAAGAAAAGATCATATCTGACGCCGAAGAAAGTAAAAGGTTCTGGGGAGGAATTTGAGATGAAGTAAAAGAACACAATAAGCAAGCAGAATCGTTGAAAGAAATCAAGGAAAATGCAACATACCTTCACAAGACGATCTGCAGATAACTAAGGAGAAAGTTGAGATGCAATGCAGGAAGATGCCTGATTGGAAAGCCCCAGGACTTGACGGAGTGCAAGGCTTTTGGATTAAATATTTGACATCAAGCCATCAAGGAATAGCGGATCAGATGGAAAAAATCTTAAATGATGAAGACAAACTTCCTGAGTGGATGACGTCTGGCAAAACAGTTTTATGTGTGAAGGATCCGACAAAGGATAACTTTACAGACAACGTTAGATCTATAACTTGTTTGCCTTGAATGTGGAAGCTCATGACTGGAATCATAGCAGAAAGTATATATTAGCTCTTGGAGGGCAACATGGTTTTGCCAAATGAGCAGAAGAGATGTGGAAGAAGGAGTTGGGGAACTAAAGACCAATTACTCATAGATAAAATGGTTCTGAAAGATTGCAGGTGAAATACCAACCTGGCTATGGCCTGGATAGATTACACAAAAGCCTATGATATGATACCACACTGTGGATCATTGAATGGTTAGAAATGTTTGGGATTGCTAAAAACGTGAAACGGTTCATAAACCATAGCATGTCTCAATGAAAAACGGAATTGACATCGTGTAGAAAAAGGCTGGGATACGTGCATATCAGGAGAGACTTAGTTCAGGGAATAGTCGGTCACCGTTATTGTTTCTACTATGTGTAATACCACTGAGTCTAGTATTAAGGAAAGTAAAAGCAGGATACGAGTTTAAAGGGAAACAACAAAGGATCAAGCACTTGTTATTTATGGATGATCTAAAATTATATTGTAAGAGTGAAGTTCAAATTGATTCCTTGGTCAAGGCTATACAACTCATTAGTACAGATATCGAAATGGAATTTGGTATCAAGAAATGTGGAGTGTTGATCCTCAAAAGAGGAAAGGAGGTAGAGTGTGAGGGTATTGTTTTGCCAAATGAGGACACGATGATAATTGCTGAAGATGAGGGATATAAGTATTTGGGGATCTTAGAGATGAACAAAATTAAGGAAGAGGCAATGAAGAACAGGTTCAAGAAAGAGGCAATGAAGAACAGGTTCAAGAAATAATACTTGCGAAAATTTAGATTGATTTTAAGGTCAAACTTGAATGGAAAATATAAGTTTCGGGCGATCGACAGTTGGGCTGAAGCATTACTCAGGTACAAGGGAGGAATTGTTAAATGGAGTAATGAGGAGTTACGAAGCTTGGATAAAAAGTCAAGGACGTTGTTAACATTGCATGGTACCTTTCATCCTAGGAGTGATGTAGATAGGTTATATCTACCAAGAGGAAGAAGAGGAAGGAGGAGGTTTATGAGTTGTGAAAGTTGTGTACGATCCGAAGAGAATGGTATAGAGTGGTATGTTAAGAATGCCGCAGAGCCGCTGTTAGTACTGGTTAGACAAGGAGGTGCGATCATTACGGAAGAACGTACGACAAAGGAACAGTACGAGAGAAGTAAGAGAAAAAAGAGAGTAGAAGTGGAACAATAAAAAGATGTATGGTTAATACTGCAGAGAGACAAGTGATGACATCGACAAGAAGAAGAGGTAGTTGTGGTTGAAAAAGAGTGATTTAAAGGTAGAAACAGAAGCTCTTATCTCTGCGACGCAAGAACAGGCATTAAGAACTTACTACATCGAGTTCAATATGGATAAGACTGCAGAATCACCCCTATGTCGAGTGTGTGGTGAAAAAGAAGAAAGTGTGGGACACTTAATTAGTGGATGCAAAAAGCTTGCCCAAAGGGAATATAAAAGACCACATGATAACATGGCAAGAATAGTCCATTGGACTTTATATGGGAAATATGGCTTGGAAACGCATTGGTATGATCATATCCCTAAAGAGGTGAGGAGTCTGATAAGATAAGGTTACCATAGGATTCCATGATACAATGTGATCATCACATAGAATATTGAAAACCAGATATAGTTGTTGTGGGGAAAAGAAGAAAATAAGTGTTTAATAGATAACATTGCCATCCCAGATGATAACAATGTTGGAGTGAAAGAAGAGGATAAGATTCAGAAGTATGACGTGTTAAAACAAGAAATTAATGAGCTGTGGTCAATGAACAGGGTAGATGTAGCACTGGTAGTCATCGCAGCACTCGGTACTGTGAACAAGAAGCTGGAAAAATGGATAGACAGGTTATGAATAAAACTTAAGATAGAACATTTCCAGAAGACTTCGATTCTGGGAACAGTAAGGATATTAAGAAAGACTCTAAAAAGTTGAATGGACCAATGTCACCCTAGACTACTGGCTGTGGACTGCTGACATTGATGATTACCAGGAGAACATCAAGCTGTGCGAATTGAACAAGAATAATAATAATAACAATAATAATAATGATAATGTTAACTATATTTCACTAGGATAACATTTCTTGATAGAGTCTTCTACCAAGTGGCCTTCTAAAGTTGTCTCACCTGTTTCAGCCTTCAGAATTTACTTTTATTTTTGTTTCCTTCTACCACGCGTAGTTTGGTTATCTAATTTGGAGTGTACGTAGCTGTAAGGGTCCTTTCAGGTTAGAGTTTCCCGGGCCTCTCTTGGGAGCCAGCACTTCACTGCCTGACGTTACAATTGGTATTCATTGAGAACTATCGTAAGAATTTGCTGACTATATTTAGAACAAATGGAGTTACTTGCAGTTGACGCTGCCATCTGTTAGTAAATCAAAATAAAGAAATAAATCGAAAGTGAAACGTAGAGTTTTGCAACTTCTGGGATGTAGACAACTATGGAGGAGGCTGGGATAAAAACGTCTTGGATACTCGATGAATGATCGTAGCGAGAAAAAAATTGCCTAGAATATTTTCTTTGAAACATAGTGTATCAAGCCCATGGGTGGGAAAAGGTGCCATGGAATTAGACATACTGCAGTGTAAAGTAGCAAGAGTTCAATAATATTCATGAAAATCTTTTACTTTATGCGTCTATTCATGATATTGTTATATCGTGTACTTGCAATGAGAAGTTAATAGCCAGTGTGTAACGATCCCATTGATGACATCAAATATGTTGCTGATGAGGTCACGCTATTATCAAGCTGCATTATAAACTGTTAATTATCATCCGAAGGCCGAGGCGAATAGTACAGAATGAGACTTGGTTAATTCTTGATATCAAAAAAGAAGAATTCAATAACGCCTATACTCATTTAAACCAACAACCAGAAAATTGTCAAACTTTGCCAGGTAAGTTACCTGCATAGGCCAAACTTGACGACTTGTCGGTAGCGTCAAGTCAGCACATGCACGGTAACTGTTTACTGTTTATGCATACAGATGATTACAGATAAAATATCGTGAACTGAGAACATGAGTATCTCGTCCACATTGCCAAAAAAAAGTAATACAATAATTTTTCCTGCATAACCCTTTCTTGGCATTGTGTTACTTTTTTCATGTATGTTATTAATTAGTAATAGCATGATTTTTCGTGCAATTTGGAAAAACACGCAGTCGTGAGTTTTCCAAAGACCTCAAAAAGCATTCTTCCTTCGGACTGGTGATATTTTGATAGTCTTTGAAAAACTCACTCGTGCGTGTTTTTTCCCAAATTGGACCTGGAAACCATGCTACTACGTATACTAAACGTACAGATATTGGAAATTCGCTCAAACGTTTTGACCCACATAGCCAAGTGCTTGGAAATAAGGTATAATATTACGAACGTAATACCAAATCGTCTCATCGTATGAATGACTTTAATGTTATTAGTAAAGACATGTGCCGGGTCTATGCATAATGATGGTCCTGTTTTCCAAGTAATTTCAATAATGGTCATTTTCTAGAGATGAGGAGAGAGCTTTCCTCGTCACCCCCCTATATTATAAATATCTCAAACAACTCATTTAGAAATGTGGTGAATGGATGATCGATCCCATATTTTAATTCATAAAATTAAACCCAAAATGTGGTCTTTCAACCTCTCTTCTCATCCCAGACAATTTTCTTTTTAAAAAGTACGCATGGGCAAAGCTGACCAATAACATTTCGGTAATACTTTGCATATTTGATATGCGCATTTGAAAACTTTTAGTTTATATTTGCGCAATATTAATGAATAAAGTTGTTTATAACTATGATTTGGATTTCCTTTCAGGTTTTGGGATTTTTTTCCAGATATGGACGAGATTCCGTCCGTGTTCTTAGATTTTGTGCGTTAATTTGGGATTTGTTTTATCGATGAGATGATTATCCGGCTTTGTGTTAGTGTAACGCATGAACATCCTCCGGAATTTGGTTTATATGCTCGACCAATGTGTCGCGGGATTAATTTAAACCATTCAAGTAGTCTGTTTTGTTCTTCGCAAAATGGCCGGAGATTCGTGGTGAACAGAAGAGGAACTCCGCCACTGCTATATAATTGTTTTGAGTAATGGTAAATGATTTGTCATTAAAGGCAAGAGGAACAAATCGAAGATGGGCAGCTGGAGACTAGAATTTACGCACTTTTAAGAGAGCACCTTCAGATTCTAATCCGATAATATTAAGGATCATAATAATAATCTTCACACAATCGAAGTTCTGTCGAAGAACAGGAAAAGGATTGTAGAACTTACCAGCATATGTACCACTTATTGACCGAACGTTAGGTTTGTCCTGGTAAAATATCAGGATGCAAAAACAAAGGTCCGATATTTCACTAGTACAGATCGAACAAGCAAGGTCAATAACTATTTTATTATATGACTTTAGAGTTAAATATAGTTTAACAAGTGCAAAGGTAGAGAACGTCAAATAAACAATTTTGTCTCCACTTTATGTAGAATTTCATCACTAACTTCAACCTGCATGGCTACTTTTCCTTTTCTAATTGTTCGTCATACATTTTCACTTCATATATTGTCAAATATTTTAATTTTTATTCAACATAAGCGAGACATTTTTAAGTTCCTCCTGGGCGGTCAATACAGGAAACATCCGACCACTTTTGAACCAATCAAATTGCAGGATTTCCATTTTCGGACAGCTCGCTGCCACAACCATTTAATAATAGTACCTAACAGAGGTGCGGTACAAGTTGGCCAGTTTTCCTTCAGGCCAAAAACTTTGAGAAGTCCAATGGTTGGAAGCCGGTAGTTTCTTGTGAAAGGCAACGTACAAATTGGATTCAACGAACGGGCATTCCAGGAACTGAATGTTGCTTTATCTTTGTCAAATTTTTGAACGTCTAAGTTAGCAGTTTACAAAGTTTAGCTACGGTGAACGGAAAACTGTTTCTCTAGTTGATCTCATAGGTTGGAAGATTCAAAATTTGCATATATTTTTTAAGATTGTATGAAATCACACCGACACTATTTCGAAATATTTCTAATATAACGATGGGATTTTCCCATTCGCGTTTTCATAAAAACTTCTCTCTTTCTGTTTGAGCCAAGTTTGTTTTAAAATAGTGACCAGCAAAGTTTTGTTAAGTGTCTTTACTGTTGGTTAAATATGAATCATCTGAGATTCAGGCGAACGGCTCTGTTAGCGAATTTTTGTAATTTCTTACTTTATTGAAACCTGATGCTATTCAATGCAATACAGCATTAACCAAAATAGTAATCAGCTTACCTCAATGATTCTTTTGCCTCTTTTAGAACTGAAACAGAGTACACAACTTTTTTTTGAACAATATTGTTCATATGTTCTCCCCGAACTAAGTAACTTTCCATATTAACCACAATGTCAGATATTTTCTTAGTAACAATGAAAGACACTTAGGTAACATCAGGGACCGCGGAAGTGGGGGGATTTTAGTGGATTTCAGTATCGCTTTGAAAAACGTCTTGACCATGGTGAATGGTTTTACAAGACAGTTCTGGAAAGAACTAGAGGAACCGACACACAGAGAGAAAGTTAATACTAAAAAGAAGCACTATGCATTCCGGCAGACCATTCTTCAGGTGCAAACGTCTGCTAACTGTTGAGAAATGAGTTTACAGCTTATATTTACACCTGATGTAAAGGCAATGATGTCATCCCAGGATGCTAAATTTCGAGTCTGAATAATTATTGGCACAACATCTGTTTGACAACAAGTGTCGACCGATTGCCGAGTCACAATTAATCGTTTGAGCAGAGGTACATTGCCTTTTCGGTTGATTTCTTAATGGTACGGTCTTGTTTCGTATAACACTTGGCACATGTTGCTTCATCCTTTCACTTAATCGTTGAGTTGTTCTACCTACATAGCGAGAACCCCACTCGCATTTTAGTTTGATTTTAAATATCCGATAAACATACCCGATATTTGAGTGACCAGCTGATAGTATTTGGGTTGTTCCTGTTAATATAACCAGTGTTTTGTGATTTCTGAGTAATCACTAAAATAAGAAGTGTTCACGACCGTCTCAGAAATATTGAGTTTAATTTTTTCAGGAGGGTCATGCCATCGCCCCTTGTCACCCCCCTTCAAAATATCGTTCCGCGGTCCCTGAACATTAAAACTCATGATTAAAACCAGCAAAATGTCTTATTACTGTCGGCTTAATTTAGCTATAACTAATGTACGATTGTTCAGTAAAATTTGTAAGTTATCTCCTAGATGCCTATCATTGTTATTAGATAAAACTCTTCTGCAAATCAATGATGTGTTTGCGGTAGCTTGGTAACTATGTTCTTAATACGCACGCTCTCAAGCTGTTCTCTCAGAAAAACCTTCTGAGTCCCTGACGGGAATCGAACCCGTAAGAGTTAATCGAAACCGTTAGAGCGTCTCACCAGCAATCAGAAGGTTACGGGTTCGATTCCCGTTAGGGACTCAGAAGGTTCTTCTGCGAATACTTGAAAAGGTTTGTAGCCACAGGATTAGATTTAGATTGCAACGAACAGTGATTGTGAGCGGCTGATAGTGAAATCAAGGTAAAATTACGAACTTAAAAATTATTCAACTTTTCGAACGGTTTTCTTAGGGTATAGTATCCGGGTCAAACATTCAATTCACTCACTTGTGTTTAATTTATTACATTGAATCATGACATTGGCGCAATACTTTGTTAGTCGAATTCAGCAACGCTAAGTCTTATCTGACCATTAATATAACTTTACGTATTCCAACTCTAACATTAAAATCGACGGGAAATGGAATGTCCATGAAAATCTGTTGCTTGAAGAGCCAACAGCTTACTTTTTGTATGTATAGTCCTTCCTGCTCAACTGCGGTACTTTTGGGGATTTTAAACGATTCTTTAGCATGTCCTGAAAGGTAATTTTCGTCTCTGGCAATCAATGACGACTCTTACCACTTCGTCGTATGATCCTGTAGTTATGTATGTTTCGCTCAAGTCGATATCACCATCTGGTGTTAGAGCAACAGGCTTTAATTTTTCACAAAATTCTAGCACGCTTCACTGACTTACTCAAGGCGCCATTCACATGGAATGCGATAAACTGCTTTTAAGTGCCCACCAGGACATAGATCATCCTTCCCCGAAGCCAGGGATTTGTGGGATTCCAAGCAGATGTTGTTTAGTTTGAGTGCATTGGTAAAAAAGATTCAATCATTAAACGTGTCTCAAAGAACGAAAGGTCTGTTATTTTAAAATACTGCATGGAAAATAGGTTTTCGCAAAACACACGGGACAATTGGATCATCAGATCAAGTAGGAAGAGTCGCCACTTATTACCGGGAAAAATAACACATTTTAACTCGTGACATAAAGTTTTCTGAAATCGCCAAGAATTCCACGACTGTACAAAAAAGATCGTCACTATACTGTTCCTGGATGGTTCTTTATCACCTTGCCTTTTCATTCACATCATTGCATGCTTCTTCCTTCCGGCTTATTATTTGCTAGAGTTGGATAAATTCAGTGTTTTATATTAACAATTTTTTGCGTAAAGAGTGTCGCGGCAAATTCTGCACCGTCTCGGAATTGTATAAAATAATTATCAGTAGTTCAAACTAATTTTATCAATCCGCGCGAAAGAAGGTTCAGTTTTACTTTACGAATCTCAGCTGATTATACGAGCTTCGAAATAAAGGTAATTATACCTCAAGGCAAATTCACGCGAGGCGATTTAGTCCTCGACCCAAACTGTTATTTAAGAGGTCAAAGGTACATGCGCATGTAAAAAGAGCGCCAATTCCCGAAGCAGATTAACCAAAAGTAGTTAACTATAAAAACAAACGCAAGCAGGTAGACATAATCAGATATACCTAACGCCTACTCGTGTTCAGGTAAAAGCTGTCCAGATTTTAGTCAGCTTTTTGAGCACATAAGAAATAAAAAAGAAGTAAAGACAAGAGGACAAAACAACCCAAAAAAACAAAAATGTTCGTTGGCTCGTGCTGGAAATACTTTATTGGATTCCTGTTATTGTTGCTGCTCTTCAATTCGAGCGATGAGTTTGTTCGAGTCATTTCAGCGCCAAAGTTCAAGCGTCGTCCACAGGCTTCAACTTATTTTTCAAATTCAAGAACATTTGAAGTGAACAAGAATGATCTGGAGATTGAAGGTAAAAGGAAGAATATTAAGACTTAAAGGTAAGGTTACGTGTTCGTTTTGTTCCTTTCAGTGAAGCCTTGTTCTTATATACCATTAGTATTACTTTTCTGAAGATAACAATGCAGGTCTGGGATGTGTCAGTAGCGTCCAAAATTGTGTAGTCTTTTTTCGTGTAGATGTAACTTTGAATTTATCCTTTTGTCCATGTTTAAATCTGTGTCCTACGTGAGCTCTTGAATTCCGAAGAGAGTATGAAAATCCGGAGAGTTTAGTAGGTTGGTTATTGTGATCCGATGTCATTGTCCTGCTTTACTGAATACTGTCTGTAACACATGTGACAATTAAAGCTAAACAATATAACTTGTTTAGAGAAAATCATCAGCCATGCAAATACGCGTTGTTGTTCTTTACTTTAGAAGTATTCAATACTCTTAAACAGCCAAAACAGCGAAAATTGGAAGACGAAACCACACCAGAACAAGAAATGGAAGGAAAAGAATGCAAAGACAACTGACTGTTTGAAATTTTTAATCAACTTTAATCACAATTCCCTGTTAAGACATAGCTGCTAGACTCGTTAAGATTAATGCAACTAATGCCGTTTATCATTCTTTTCGATTTGTTAAAAATTGTTCAAAGTTTTTTACTTTCAGTTGTAGCCAATGCATTTGTCTCATAGCTTAGTTGTTTTAGAAGTGCCAATATAATAAAAATGAACAATGCTGGATGTTTTACCAGACTTGCATTTAGCAGTTTGCTGTTGATATTCTGCATGCGATGACGACACAGTATCATAAAACATAATTTTTACTGAGCTTACATTTAAATTTTAAACATACATCCTTTCTTATCATTTCTTCAACGAAAAATTGTTTCTGTAAACTGTATTTACTTTATTGACAGTAAAACTTTACTCACCATCATTCAACATCGCGTGCACTAGACACGAGCGATAAATCGTTAATGTAACAACAACATTTTGGGTACAGTTCCTCCGTCGAACACAAACATGACAGGTAAATGGCCAAATATGCTAATGATGGTCTTTAGCTCATTGTCTTATTTCTATTTCTATGATGATTTCATGGAACTATGGTGTACATTTCTAAAGCCCAGTAACTTTAGAATTCGACAGTCGCTTACACTTTATTGGTGCTTACAGTTTTGAAATCTTTATGTGTGATTTCGAAGGCACACAGTTGTTCTGAAGACCATGTATTAAAATCCATTAATAAAATGGGAAGGTCGTTCCTAAAACAAACAGCTGGCTTTTAAAGTGCTTATTTTAATAATCTATGAAGTACACTCAAAATCTTAGATGATTCAGTAGATCTTATTTTGCAGATCGTTTAGGATCTCCGATGACTTTAAACAAAATTTATAATTCAGATCAATGATAACGCAGCACATCTGAATGAATGAATGAATGAATGAATAAACTTTATTTCGTGAGGGTAACACTTAACAGTGCATAGCACTACCAAACCCGTGGCCCTCAAAAAAATTAAAATCTAATTTACAGAAGATAAAATAATTTAAAATATAATAAAATGATTTGAAAAGAATTAAGGTTCATTTGCAAATCTAAGTTATCTTTAAAAAGTCAAGATTTTAAGGATTTTAAACCTGGTAGTGTTCTTATCTCAAGTGGAAGACTGTTTCAGTATTTGACAGTTGTTGCAGTAAATGTTCTACCGCCTTCAGACGCACGGGAGTATTTAGAAGGCACAAAGCTATAGCGAGCATTTCGTGTTTCTCGCTGGTGAACTTCACCATTTAAAACGAGTAACTTTGACAGATATGTTGGTGTATCACTCTGCGTACGCTTATGTGCATAACAACTTCTCTTGATGTCATATTCAGTATAATATAATTTTAGTAGCGCAGTGAGATTACCTTTACTGCTACTAGTCCAAATTATGCAACCATAGAGAAATAGTGGTTTGATCATAGAGTTGTAGAAGAGAATTCGCTCACTTTGTGGGAGATAATTTCTAATGTTTTTAAGGATGCCAATGCCTTTCGATGTCTTTTTGCAAATGGCGTCAATATGGCATTCAAAACTTAACTCTTCATCCAATTCCAAACCAATGAGTTTAGTGTAATCGGTTTGTTCTAGGCTCGAACCATTTACAGCGACAGTAAGACGGCGATCTTCCTCAGACAACTTTGCCTTTAAGCGTTTCCACTAATTAACATAACTTTACTCTTTGCGTGATTCAAAGGTAGATTGTTAGCATTAGCCCAGTTATCAACTTGAGTAGCACTAGATGATAATTTTTCATTCTGCTGTTGGACATTTTTGAGATCGGATGATGCAATTAGTGTAGTATCACCAGCAAACAAATCAATATCAGTGTAGTCATAAAGAGGTAAGTCATTGATAAATGTTAGGAAAAGTACTGGGCCTAGCATAGGGCCCTGAGGAATACCTTCATTTATAGGCATCATGGATGACACATTTCCTCCAATCGTTACATATTGTCAGGGCCGCCGAGAGACAGGACAGGCCCAGGGGAAAGAAAGCTCGCGGGCCCCATAATCACTAACGATATTTGACTTTTCTAATTTCTTTAACTTTATATTTGAAAATTTTAACATGTGCCTTCTAAATGTCAAGGTCAAAACAATTAATATCACGTATTGTAGTATACGTCTACTTTATTTGAGATGGTCCCATAACTTTAGTACTTTACTAAAGATTATAGTTTATGGATCAATATAAACTAAAATTGTTCAGGACTAACGTGAAAGGAACATGTCCATCAGTTCAGTTATCAAATTAAATTACTGCTTTACGGGCTTTTTTAAAGCGAAAGAATTAATTACGCTAGTAAAGTCAATCTTTCTCGTCAGTTCACTTTCAATACTGAGAATTGCAAGGTCGTTTAGCCTTTTCTGCGTCATGGTACTTCGCATAAAGTTTTTGATCAAGTTCAGCTTGCTGAATGAACGTTCTGCTGATGCGACAGTCACGGGCAAGGTACAGAAGATCCGAAGGGCTACGCATATGTTTCCAAATATCTCATAGAGGTTAAACTCACTGATTTTGTTCAGGAGATCTTGTGGGCTTAATGCTTTATCTCCAAAATTAGCACAATGAATCGACTTCAAGTGGATGATTTCTTCTTTCAGTTGATCTTGGGAAACATCACCTGAATATTTTCCGGCATAAACGTCAGACGCTTGGGAAATTTCCTCTTCAGATAGATGAAGGTACTGCCACAGAAAACTGAAAAGTTTGTCGATATTATTTGCAGCCTTGTAACGATTCGTAAGCCCAGCAATCACAGAATCGATAACGACAAAAAAACCCCATCACGTCTGAACTCTTCTTCTTCGCTTCATGGGGGTCGCATAACTCAGGTTCTACTGTAGTAACAATACTAACGATGAGGTACATATCAAATAACATTAGAAGGTATTGCAAAAGGTCAATAATTGGTCGCACAAAATGTGTAACAGAATCATTTAAATAATGTTATGACAAATCTATATATCTCAAGCAAAAGGGTACAATAAACAAAACTGACAAACAACTGCGCAACATCTAAGCATAGATTAAATGGATTTAGATAGATAGATAGACAACTTTATTTCAAGAGGGTTACACTCAACAGTTTGCACTGATAGACGCGTGGCCCTCAAATTCAGTAAATAAATATAAAATTACATAAATAGACTATGAAAAACTATAAAATAGTCAAAAATGGATATAAAAACAACATAGGTACCGTATCTAAATATAATACAAACTCTATTTAGTGTAATAATAAGTACGAATTGCTCTGTAAAAAGAGTTATAAGATTCCTTTTTCCTAATGTCTACTGGTATCGTATTCCATAATTTTGTCCCTAAGACCTGAAATGTTCTACGTCCTTCAGAGTCTCTCTTGTATCTGGGACAAACTAAGTTGATATTACAATGTCTAGTCGATCGTGAATGAGTGTCAGCGTTCCTTACAAGCATATTATTTATATAATTGGGAGTTAGGCCATTAATTCTCTTATAAATTAAACAGCATTTCCTAAGTTCAATTTCGTCACTAATTGTTAACCAGTTCAGTTGTTTAAAGAGAGAGTCGCTACTCTCACGACTATCTGCTTCCAAAATTACACGGGCAGCTCTTTTCTGTAACTTAGTGATTTTATCAATGTTTTCACGTGAGCAGGAGTCCCAAACTGGACTACCGTATAGCATAACTTGCTTGATCATTGAATTGAAGAACAGAATTCGTTCTTTGATGGGAAGATTTTTCTTAATATTCTTCAAGACACCAATCCTTTGCGACACTTTCTTGCATAGAGTATCAATATGGTCGTTAAAATTCAAATTACTGTCTAATGTTACTCCAAGTAAAATTTCCGAATTAACTTGATTTATATTGTTACTATGAGCCGTTAGCTTAAGAGGGTACAAATCCAATTTACTCCCCAATCTTTTACCGGTTGCAAGCAGCGCCTTGGTCTTAGATGGATTTAAGATCATTTTGTTGTTAGTTGACCAGGTTGTGAGTTGGTTGAGATCGTCTTGAAGATGGTGTTGGATTACTGAAGGATTAGCAATAGAAGCGAAGACACTCAAAGTTGTATCATCAGCGTAAATGTCAACCATTGATTTGGTAGCAACACTGGGTAAATCATTGATAGTCACCAGAAACAGGAGTGGTCCCAAGATGGATCCTTGAGGAACGCCATATTCGATCTTTTTGATCTATTCGTCGATAGATAGCGAGTAGCGAAAATGGCTTCCGCCTCTCGTTTTTGTGAAGTTTCTGAAGACGAAATAGAATGCTTACTTGAAAGTGCAATCCAAGAGAAGACGAAAAATGTTCTTTGCAAAGTGCGTTTCTACTAAAACAATTAGATTATTCACTCTCGATTTCCATGAGGTGATAGTTGATTCGGGCTTCGCCCTCGTCAACTATCACTTCATAGAAATCTCGAGCTCATAATCTAATTGTTAAGTAGCGGTTGGGGAGTTAACCAACCACAAACTAAACCAAATAAGGAAAAACCACAAGCAAAAATGTGCTGAATGAAGCTAACTGGGCGTTATTACGGAGCATGACTATGCTATTAATCCACAGATTACTAGGTGTGTAAGGAAATGCGAAAATGTGGATGTCCTAGCAATATGACTCAGCAAACGATTGAACTAGATAGCTAAGACAACCTACGCATTATAAGACCTTATAACCTGGTGAACCTAACGACAATATTACTAATTTAAATTATTTTATACTATAACAAATTAACAACTATATAGTCCTGTCACACAGACTTCTATAAATAATCATAAAGCGCCTCTCGCCAAGACGCTAACTAATCTAATTCTTCAAAATGTCATTAATCAAAACCCCAGTCATTTATCAGATAGTAGCTATGCGGTAACTAAGTGTAAGGCACAATATCCAAATATAGTTTGAAACTGATTTCTTAATTTTCTTTTGTTGTATATTTTGTTTTTAATCATAGAACACGGGCATATTTTAAACATGCACACTTCGTGAAAGTTGAATGAAGGTGAACTGCGCCAAAACGCCCGGGATTACTTTAGCCGATTTCCATCGGGAAGGGAATTTGCATGTAACAATAGAAGTATTGATAAGCTTAGATATGGATTGAGATAGTTCTTTAATACCAATTCTTAAAAGGCGAATGCTGATACCATCTATTCCTGTAGCCTTGTTTGAGGAGATCTGATTTATTATCTCAGTGAATCTATGAGCGGTGATTAGTGGCAAAATGAACTGTTCACTAGATGGTGGGAGTTTGTTTTTAATTTACGTCTTGAACTTAGAGATATCAATTTTAGTTGCAAAACTCATGCTGACCTGATTTTTTTAGCAATGGTTGTAAAGTAATGGCTGAAAACTTTGCCACTTCGCGCTGATCGTAGATACTTTTATTACCATCTACTAAGCTCGTAAGTTGTCGAAAGTATTTACCGCAAGTAAGGGATTTAATCAATTTCCGCATCGTTTTAGAATCGCCTTTGTTCTCATTAATGGTTGGCTTGAAGTATAATTTCTTCGCGGTCACGATTTCATTAACCGTTGAGTTTCTGGCCGCGCGATATTTTTCCAGGAAACAGGATCATTAATCTTCCTTGCCACTCGTAAGAGGTTGTCTGTTTTTAATGTGCTGCTCATCCTGCACGCATGTTTTGGTTTAGAGACGCGTTTTTGTTTTACGGGAATATGCAAATCGACAATTTCATGGAATAGGCCTTCCCATGCATAAACAGAATCATCAATGTCATCAAAGATTAACACTGTGTCCCATGGGGCCGTGGCAAGTGGAAATTTTTGTTCATAGAAGTTTCTAAAGTCACGACATAATATTTTGGAATGAACAAGCTTTGGTGTAGAATTCTGGTATTTACGGATTGCAAATACAGGCAGATGGTCAGATAGAGAGTAATCAGAGACTTTGACAAAATGGGTCCGGTTGACTCTGGTTCGTATAAATATGGTCCAGACAAGTATCACTGGAAGGACGGGCTGTTTGACCGACAAGTTGCTTGAAATTCATATTTTGCAAGCTCTTGGCCACACTCTGTTTCTTATAATGTTTCTGATCCTTCAAATCAAGGTTAGAATCTCCGGTCAATATTATTTCCTTGTTCTTCAAATATACATTTTCCATGCTTTTGTCGAATAGATCATATTCGCATCTCTTATAAGAAGGAAAACGATAACAGCCTGTCATTAGTAACGAGCGCTTTGATTTATAAGGGAATACCTCCAACCATAATATTTCGATTGAATTGCATTCGAGATCTAATCGTCTTTTGAAATTTAGTTCATTATTACAATAAACTGCTACTCCACCACCACTCTTACCGACTCGATCCTTTCGTAGCAATGTTTATCCTGAGATTTCATAACAGGAATCAGCGACTTAGTGGTTGAAAAATGCTTCGCTAAGGAAAAGGATATCAAGTTCAGGTCGGCCTGAATTTGTCAACAACAAATTGATTTCCTCCAACTTTGTATCTGTAAGATAGTTTATGTTCCAATGCCCAAAATGCAGTCCAGTAGCGGAAATTTCAGGTCGTAATAAGATCTTAAGCCAGGGTCAATTGATGTACTTGATGGGCTTAAAAGGTTGGTTTCTGTATTAGTTTCATTTGGATTCAATGGCAGTTCATGATAAGAATCCTCATCGAAACTAAAATTTGAAGAATTTGCATGACATTCGTTACACATCCATTGTGGAGAAAAACAGTCCTAGTTTGTCAGATTCAGCAGGGTCTAAACCAGCACGCGGTGAATGATACCACGAGTCGCAGTATGAACAAAATACAGAGCCATCATCCCACGTAATGCTTGCCGAACAAGAGCAACATGGCGGGTCATGCCACGAATTCGCCAGACACATCCTGAGCTCGGGTAGCGGATCTTCCAATCGGCCCCGGGCTCAACAATAGCGCAACATCACCAGATTGCTGTAATAAAAGTTCTACCATGATGTAGTTCGCATAGCGAAGGGCCTGTTTACCAATCAACATAGGCGACGATGAGTTAATAGTTAACTTCGCTCGGGCTGGTTTAGCAAGCAATCGAAACAACATAAAATTTGCTCGACCACGAATAGGCTTTCAGCAAGTTTTAATCTCTTGACATTTTCTATACCAGTCTTCAAATACGTTTCAGACTTCTTAAAAACCTTAAAATCAGATATAATGGCTTCAAAAATTGAAATAAGCAAGAGCACTCTTGCACATCGACTTCCAACTGCCATCTTGACTTGGCAACTAATATCTGGACGAAGGTAAATTTTGGACGA
Source organism: Heliopora coerulea (assembly GCA_030142905.1). Lineage (NCBI taxonomy): Eukaryota > Metazoa > Cnidaria > Anthozoa > Scleralcyonacea > Helioporidae > Heliopora > Heliopora coerulea. Next base: position 959,890 of record JASJOG010000059.1, on the reverse strand, counting down.
TCCATCATCAGACTGACTGACAGTCAGGATGATCCACCATCACCAACATGTAAACGGTTTTAGCATTATTGACTTATGGTTGTTTTTGTTTTGTCTTTTCTACTTTTATGCATTCCGTATAAATGTAGTATTACTTTATTTTGCCTCAGTGCAAGGCTGTCATTGCGGGTCTTTTATTTTTTTTAAGAGGTAAACTTCATTAAACGAACACACCAAGACTTAACAACGTGGAGTAAAGCTAAAGAAAGATCCATCTTATATCACTTCTCTATATTATTACTTTCATGTCTCCATGCCTACGCTATACGAAAAAGCTAAAGGAAGATCTTTCTTATATCAGTTCACTATATTATTGTCTTCATGTCTCCCTGCATGTATACGCTGCAGGAAAAAGTTAAAGGAAGACCTATTTTAGGTCATTTTACTAAATTGTTTTGACGTTTCCTTATTTACGCCATATTTACGTCAGCGTGCGCTACTTTCGGAGGGAAAAATCCATTAATTCGATCAACTTAGCTTAGTTCAATAAGGTGTGAACATAGCTAATCCACTCAAAATAACATTTCTCGAAGCAATAAGAAAAACAGATATTCGTACGTGATAATCTTCTTTTGTAAACAAAGACACGAGAAACTTTTCAGCAACGGTTAACATATGGAACGGCCTGTTCACACGAGCAATTTGGAACATTGCGATTGACATCTTGGAGTATGAGTTAAACTGACGAGAGAATCGAGGACAAACTGAAGCGAATCATAAGCGGCTTTCTTGCTGCATAGGCTGCTACGCGTTTATTACATACACCAGGATGACCGTCACAACGTGCAATTTTGTGCCTTGCGATTGACATCTTGGAGTATGTGTTTAACTGACGAGAGCGTCGAGGACAAATTACAGCGGATCATAAGCGGATATCTTGCTGCATAGACTGCTACGAGTTTATTACACATACCAGGATGACAACGGCAACGTATAGAATCGCTCGTATAAACGGGCCTTAAGGTTTCTAAAGCTCAAACATGCCCTGTTTCTTGTATTCGTTTTAATACTTTTCCCGCTGTGGGTTCTCTTAGTATTCTCCATGAGTTTTAAAATTATTCTTCATTTCCTTTCGATCTTTTTTGGAAGTTGTTTGTCGCCATTTTTTTTTCTCCTTTGATGAACATATTTCTTGTTTGCATAACTTAATCTTTTTTTTGCCTTGTAAGATTTTTAGAGGCAAACTCTGGCACAGCGTTGCACCTTTTTCAGGCCAACGGATGAAGTACCCAACAATATCAAAAAATCACTGTAACACAATAATCTTCGATTATATTAGAGGATGGTGTTGGGTTTCAGAAGATGAGTTAATCAACGCCTTTTCTTCCTCCTTTTCAACAGAAGTACTCCAAATCTCATATCCTTCGCTGATGCATATGACAAAAAAGTCTGTTTCAAATTAGAAGTGGAAATACCATTTATGTTTGCGAACGAGAGGTGGCTGCTTTTTTTCAAAATATTTTTAAACTACTTTTATTCTAAATCTAAAGCGTTCCTTTAAGAGATAAATGACTTTTTAGAGAATAGTAACCGCTTTCAAGAGTTTTTCTTCCCTTACAAATAATTCACATGCAACTTCATATGTGAAAATATTTCATATGTGGCATGAGTTTTCATATGTAAGTGTTCCATTTATATATATATATATATTTGTATAAAAGAGGAAAGTGTTGGTTTACGAAATGCAAGAGTACTCAATACCATATAGGTAGAGCAAATAGTAACAGTAATAGTATTTCGCTTACCTCAAAGCCGCAACAGTCTGTTTCATCCGTGTTTCATATTTTTTCCCCTGAAGATTCCCCACGGGTGAAACAGACTGTTGCGGCTTTGAGGTAAGCGAAATATTATTACTGTTACTGGTATATATATATATATATATATATATATATATGTTCAATCTGCACGTATATAGGCCCAGTAGGCCGAAACGGTTCCGTCTGTAGTTAGATATCGCTCTATGGCCTCTTGGTTCATATTGAGCACTCTACAGGATGAGTCATGCTGTTAGCGAATTTGCGCACGCTCACTAGTCTCTAGTTAGAGCACTCTGGCATGGCTTAGATGTACCACAAGTGTGGAACATTTGAGTTGCCTATATAATGTAGGCTTCTCCATCCTGTTCGTCAGCACTACACTGATGAGGCCCAGTAGGCCGAAACTGTTCCGTCTGTTGATACATACATACATACATACATACATACATACATACATACATACATACATATATATATATATATATATAATGTAATGTATATGTAAATAAATATATATTTAAAATATATATAATATATATGTAAAATATATATATGCAATGCATCCTGGGTGAATAATAATGCAACTTTAACTTTAAAATTCTCATGCAGAATGCAGTAACTGCATTATCACGTTTTTGTTGCAAAAAGTTGGTCTACGTTGCAAAAAGTTGGACAACAGCAAGTTGCAACCCCCGATCATGATGCCTTAGCCACGTCTCTGTTAGTTCCGCTGTTCAAGTTATTAGGGAATTCACAATATATGTTAATCATTGAAAGTTGCATTTTAAATATGGCATCAACTAAAAGCGCTGTTACACTATGCAACTTGTCTTGCAAGTTCGTTGTATTGTGTAAGATAGCCTGCAATTGCCAAATCTTGCCACATTTTTGTTGCTGAGAGCGTTGCACATAGCTGAACCAAAATCTACTTTTTCCAAACGATTGCTGCAATGCTGGAACAGATTTTTGAGGCATTCCACAGGATAACAACCTCGGTTACAACCAGTTTCAAAACGGTAATTGTGACCAGCCAATGAAAATAAGTGACCGGCTCATTCTTAGTCCTTTTCGGTCGCCGTTCCGCGGCAAGTTGCATGGAATATTGCCTAGTGAATATTCAGAGAATGTTAATTCTGTTATGTTCTGTTCACAGAATTTTAACTCTGTTCTTGATATTGTTAATGTTAATTTTGTTATAGTTCACCGAATGTTAATTCTGTTATCGTGAAACTAAGAGGAGGCAGATTGAACCATTGCGACACAAGTTGCAAGACAAGCTGCATGATACATCAGCGCCTTATAATTAAAAATCTTGCCGAAAAAGTCTCTCTGTAAGCACAAAAAACTTGGACAATACAAAAAAGTGAAAGTACTCGTAAAAAGCATTTATCTTTTCGATTTCTTAATATAACAGGAATTTTCTTTCAGAGATGAGAAGAAGCGAAATTTTGTAGTACAACTCATATAGTTTGCGGACGATGACGTCATGGCTGCCATCTTGGTTGAACTTGAAGGAAAGAATCTCATTAACTCCTACGGCATGTTGAACATGGCCGCCGTATTTTCGTCTTTTGAATTCTCAATGCGATTCATCTATCGCAAACGATGGAACAAATACGGAACTTTACGACTTGCAACGAAGTATGTTAGCAGCACGTACGTCACATGTTATACGGGCATGCGCCATGAGTGTACTCTTTTATTGACATAAGGGGAGTTTATCGTTAACCTGATTTCGGAACCAGCGAAGTTATGAATAGCCAAGATCAATAACAAATCGTGCTCCAAGCTTAATCTCCAAACACTAAACACAGTTTTTAAAATTGTAGAGAGGAGCTTCACCTCGAGAACTTCTGTGTGAACTTTTAATCCCAAGTGAATGAAGTGATAAGTATGTTGGAGAAGCATGATTGACAGGCGCAAATGCCGGAAGAAGCGTAATGCGCAGCACGGGATATGGGCTAAAACGTCACCGTTGTGAGGTATTCGATCAGATGAGCGTTGAGGCGGTCGCGTGCAGTTACAACACGTTGAGATTTTAGAATTACTTAAAGTCTTACTCACGAAAAAACCGGTCGCACAAAGACCATGGTTATTTTGCCACAATGGAGACGCTTCGTTGGCTATCTGTTTCTGTTTCTGCTGTTCACTTCAAGCACAGGCTTCGTCCGTTTTTGTCGAAAACGAGGATGTTCCCAGGGAAATCTATCAAGGAGAAAAACAAGCAACTGGAAAAGGAAGCATTACAGGATTTTTTAACTTGGATAAAGGAAGATTAGAGAGTAGATAGGCTAAGGTAAAGCAATGCTCTTTGATGTTTCTGTACGACTTTTATGTACGTCAATAATACTCTGGGTAAAAAGTACAAAAAAAAAAAAAATAGGCGCATTGGGACACTCCAAAGGGATATGTGAATCAAGAGCAGTAGGTAAGTAAAATTAAAGTCACGAGCGGAAGTTTGTGTTTCCTTTTTAATTCGGTATTCTCATTTCTGTATGCTTACGTATGTGATATATACGAGGCGTTATTTCCGATAGAAAAACTTATCCGCGTTTTGTGACTTTACTGATTTATATCGAGAATGTGCTTGGAATTGCATTGAAGCGGAAGACAACGTCCTTGCGAGCTATCTCATCGAATCTCTTGTTTAGTCTTGCACAACTCCTACCGCAATTGAATTCGTTTGGTGTTAATGAAACAATAACAATTAGCACTGGGTATGTTTACATGTGATATATTCTAATCTCAAACGGAATGCAAGAATTTCCCAGCTATTCAACGCGGTTATTTGAGCTAACAAACGTCCAAGATTAGTCTTTTGAGACTTTCACTAGTAACCGATCCGCAAGTTGTGGTAAAACCTTGAAAACAAAAGCTGTGGCTTGAAATCTTGACGAATCACCAAACGATAACGACGCTTCTCGCGTCGAGTCGAAGCGAAATGTGAATCGTATTCAAGCTAGTGATCGATGTTTGCATCAAATTGAAACTTCAATCTAACCTGATGTAAACAGCTTTCATTTGTAATGATAATCTGAAGAACTAAAACTCGGGATCAACGTATTCAGGATACCAGAAGTCCTTTCGGCAGAAATTCCCTTCACTGTTTCATTCTGCGATGCACACATCACAGATTCCAAAGATGACCAAGAATCATGTCCATCGCTATGGGTGACTTCGGATTGCAACCAGAATGGATATACAGTTGAAGTCTGGTGAAAGTAGATTCACGAGAGTCCATAACCAATGGTTTAGAAAATACCACTTTGTAGGAAGGTGGCTGTTTAACTTGGCTTCAGGAGTTGAACTCTCATCTTGGTCACACGACTTTACATTTAGAGTCAACATTTGTCGACCCTGGAGCGGAGAGACGAAATGGTCTTTTTCTGCACAATTCCACGTTGCTTTAACGTTCGTTTCAGGCACCTCGTTCATCATACAGTCATGTGCCATACTAAACTTAGCGCTTCGTAAAGTTGAGGCTTTGAGATGTTGTCAACAGCGGATTGTAACTTGAGCCTGATCAAAGGCGTTCTAGCTGATGCTTTTATGGATTAATACTTCATAGGATGGACAAAAAATATCATCGACCATAGTTTATAATACATCAAGTGTAATGGCAACGCAAAAATTCTTCGGACAAGTAATATTTTGCCGAGGTCCACATTACAAATTGGAAGTGTTTTGATGTAGTTTGAAACCGATCAACTCGTCCCAACACCCCTTACAATGCCTCAGAAACGCCCAATCAAACACCTCCACCGCGCCACTCTTTATTTGTCATGCCACTCAGTCTCGTGAATGGGTTCAACGAAGATTTCCGGTGTTATGTCTATTATTGGTCTTTGAGATCCTCAGGGGCGTATCGTGAGGAAGGAGGGGTGGGATCAATTCTTCTGGTAAATTAGTGGGAATGCAAATCAGTGCGAAAATGATGACAGAGAATCGTTCGGGTAAAATTAATAAAAAATCGTTTATTTGACTCGTGAAACACGTTACGTTGGTCGGCAAAAGGTGGTAGCAGCTTAAGTCAAAGACTCTAAAAACACCTAACATCTTAGCTAGCATTATCTTGTTAAGAATATTAATGCCCAGCATAGAGTTTTAAAAAGACCCATAATAACGGAGACTTTAATTATGGGTCTTTTTAAAACTTTATGCTGGGCATTAATATTCTTAACAAGATTACATTTCCCGCCTGGTTCGTCTATTGCCACCTTAGCTTGCATTAGTCTTTTTCATTCCGATAATGACCGCTGGCTAGTTGAAGAGGCGAAAAATAAAATGGAAGTCATCCTCGGATTCAGCGTTGTTTTGTAAAAGGCTTTAGATTGGTGGGTAAAAATAGGCAGCAGCTTGAGTCGTTCTTTACTTAAGTGGTCATTATATCCTAATGGAGGTCCTCGAGATGACGTTTCTACGGTAAAAATGAATCCTTGCATCGATTTTGGCATGAGAAGGCTTGAATGTGAATGTTTTAGTTAAAAGTAGTTATAACTGATTCTACATTTGTAGCCCAGAGACGTAAACAGGATTTGACAACACTTGTTTCGTTTGAAGATAGTGGAGATGAATACGACTCCAGCATGCTGAAGTATAATGAGTTGTATAACCATTCTGTTAGACATTTTTCTTCACACTGATCGACAAGTAATGCAAAAAGTGCACTTGTGGAAGGGGCGCCACTTGTAAGGGTGACTTCATCTTAAAAAACCGAAGCATAGCTGGCTACGACCTTGTAGCCGCACCAAGTTTTGTTACCTCACATTTTCTTTTCAGGTAAAATAATGCCAACAACTCCAACCAATTTCCTCGTAATGCCGCAATAATGGCACTCCGTAACCCTTGTCAGCTCTCAACTTTATTTGAGATACATTTCTGCGGTGAGGACACTCTTAACATAAAATTCCTGCACTATGTTTATTATTGGTGCCTTAGGGGTATTTTACAAACTGTCAAGTACCAGTATTTACAAGATACCATTAACGAAACTAAAAAAAATAAAAAGCCAAACTACATTAAGCGAAATTCACATTCCCTTTCACGAAAGCTAGTTCATTGAAAGATATTGGACCGCAAAGTTGATGTTTTGTGTATATGAGGGTTTTGCTTGAAATCGTGATAGAAGTAATTCTTTTTCTAAGTTTTTTCAAAGGCATTGGACTCCAAATTGTTGAATATACTGTTTTGTTTATATGGGAGATTGGGTTGCAGTGGAAGCACTTCTATGCATGTGCAATGGAGTTATTTCTTAACACATAAAATAACCGACAAAGTAAATGCCACCCTCCGCAAGAGTTTTATTTAACACTGGCTTTGGCATGCAACTTGAACAGATGCTTTTACTCACTTCATGAACAGATGCAGGTTTTGATAAACAATAGATTAGAGTCTTGTTTCGAAGCCGGCTCATTAGTGTGACGGCTGAAATTCCTCGACCTTCATCACACGGACACTGAAGGAATAGTCATTTGATTCGACATTGCTCGATCCTGTAACGAAGTGAGGGTACGTTCTTCTTCGACACGTCTTGTTGAACTTTAAGGTTCCTAACTTCCTTTCATCTTTTTTCTCGTTACTTACTTCATGAATCAGAAGCAGGGGTTAATAAACAATGAATTATAGAACCCTATTTTGAGGCCGGTTCATTAGTATGACTGCGGGGCTGGAATTCCACAACCTTGGCCTCACGGACTAGTCATTTGATTCGACATTGTTCAACCTTGTAATGAGATGACGGAACGTTCTCCTTCGACATGTTTTGTCGCGCTTTAAAGTTCCTACCCTTACGGAAAATTCAGGTGCCACTTCACATATGAAAATAATATTTCACATGTGAATTGTTTCAATTCCCCATCTGAAATGAAGATTGTCCTATTTCATATGTGAAGTACATGTTTCGCAAATCAGGTTTTCACATGTGAAATTTTGAACCAGTTCATTTCACGTGAGATTTAGCTATTCCATATGTCAAAAGAACCCTATTTCATTTGTGAAATGAAAATCTCATCGGTGAGAATGGTTCAATTCCATATGTTTTTCACATGCGAAATGTCACGTGAAATTTTTGTAAGGGTGTAACTTCCTAATACCTCGTTTCTATAAGATGATTCACTCGTGAAGTACTAATAGTATCAGCAATAATCGCTATTTTCAGGTTATCTACGTCAGTTGTTGCATCTGCTATAAACAGAAGATTTGAACTAAAGTGAAAGAATTGATCTATAGGCTCACTGTTGTCAAAGTGCAGGTCAAAATATTGAGCAATCTTCAGCAAAACTTGAGGTGCTGTCAAACGTGTAGTATTTTTCCTTTCCTTGGGTAAACAAACAAGCCTATCAGCCTACTAATCAAAAGTAATTTAGGTACTGATTTCGAAATAAATTATTTCATGAGAATGTGCAGAAGTTATCAACCACTATATTTGTACTACAAGGCTCAATGACAAGTCGGTTTAATCATCCACGCAGTAATTTCCAACAGCCTAGACTAAATTAAAATTGGAAACATTTTTATGAAAAAGGAAGCCTCAAAGTTCTCCCAAGCTCCCTTGCAGTGCTTTTGTAATGTTCTGTGAAATGCTCTTCACTACTCTGGACGCTCTTTATTTGGGACCTTATTGAGCAAACACTATGGGAAGGTGTAGGTAAACGCCCATTATCCAACAGCTGAATTTATCAGTAACAACAATTTGCAGTTCCAAAAGTAACCCCAACCTCGTTGTGTATACAGGGTTACTTGGATCATTTTTACCTTTTCTGGACGACTTTACTTCACGATGCTGCTAAAGCTGTTAGTTGAGTTTCACGTTAAACCATAGACCAGAATCCCTTTAGAAACATAACACTTTCAGTTAGAGGTCGAAACCACAAAACATCAACACGATAGTCAGTAACAAGTATACTTCCTGATTAATTTTAAAATTTTGGCTGTTTATTTATAGCCGACGTAGTCCAAGCTTTTTTGAGGTCCGTACTACTTAGTCTTGCGAACGCTATTATCCCGGACTTTTTGCACCATGATCGACTTTGTCTATGCTTGCATTCCTGTGACGGATTTAACAAGCGCCTAAAGCTAGTCCTTAGAAACAGTCACAGACAAAATACCAGTCAATCACGTTTAGCTAAGCGACCTATATGTTAAGACGACTTACGGAATACGTGAGCATGTTTTGAAGAACGAGGTATTGTTAACATAGAGGTATTGAGGTATAAGTAATCCCATCTATTATGGCGCTATTTTTAACACACATTATGAAATGACACGCATCCTACCTAAACACTGATTGGACGAGTCTCATTTTTCTCTGAGCATGGAGATACCGCTGGCGTCATTTTTATTATATATTCGAGTACAGGGACACGAACTACATAACAAGGGTTAGAAAAGGCCTTTGCTAATAAATGTTATTTCATAGAAATAAGTAGAAAACATCTTTCTTGTCTTGGTTACACTTTTTGTTTCCACTTGGCGTTAACCCAGTTGAAATGACATTATGATACTTACATTACTGAAATGAACGTGATGTTGCACTAGTGGTTCCCAAACTTCTTATCCTGGCTGCTCCTTTCGCAAATGCCGAGAGACTTAGCAACCCTTCACATCCTCTACCGGCTGCATCCCCACTCTGGAAAAGTTGTAAATATATTTTTTATTCTAACTATTGGTAAATCCTTTTTTAAATGACTGAGGTAGTTAACACCGAGACTTTGAAGGAAAACTAATAACGCTTTTCACGTCTATTTTTCATTTCCAATTTCAAATCCCTATTAAGTTGTTTTATATTATATTATCACCCCATTTCAAGTCTAAGCCACCTCTGAAGGCTCAAAGAATATTTAGTTGGCCTTTATTCCTAGCGTTTTCGTTTTATTGCATAAAAAATATTGTGATATTTCGGGTACATTGCTTTGTTTTTCCCAAAATATGGGATGCAAATCTGTCGTAAGAAAATCTTAAAATGCGAGACATTGGGTATCGAAAGTAATATTCAAATCTTATAACCGCCATTTTTTTTACCTTTTTTCAGAAAAAAGTAAGTCGAGTTTGAAATGTGATCCTAGGGTAATCCGAAGAAATCTGATGCAAAACGATCACAAGAAGCATACTTTTCCTTCTCACAAGAACAGAAATGGAGAAAAAAAAGGATGGTTATTCATTGAATGTAAAAAGTTCAAAGAATAGGTTATTTATCGTATAATCATTATCGTATAATCGTATTTTAATCGTTATTAGTACAATGTAGGGCTCCTTGCATTTGTTAAAAAGACTGACTAACGTTAATTCTGGATGTCAATTTATTTATTCTGTAATACTCAGTTATGTTAAAGACAGAGGCAAAAGAAATGGAAGTAATATTTGACATATATATTCTAATCATAATGAGTTGATGTAATTTTGAATATTGTTTAGTAAAACTCAGTGAAGTAGATGAATCTCAAGAATTACCTTTTACCGTGGTAATAGGTAATTGTTGGTAGAACTTTCACAAAAGAATCTTATTAACTTCTTTTGTATGAGGAACCAACATGGCCGCCGTATTATTGTCTTTTGAATCCCAAGGGATTGGTTGCAACCCACGTTTTCTATTAACCCTTTAACGCCCACTGTCCGGTATATTGGACAAAAAGAACGAAAGAACAAATGGATGAACAAAGTAAAAAGAAAAGAAAGAAGAAACGATTAAAAAAAGCAACAACAACAACAACAACAACAAAAGTTGTTGAAAGGCTAATGAACCATTGTTGTTAAATTCATTTGCCCATGAATCTTAACTCTTTCCCGGCGGCATAAGACTCCTATTAGAGACCTTAAGCAGTCAACGTTTATGAGTCACGGACGTCAACCGGAAGATTTGATGAACTGGTGCTTTTTATATTTGGGCCATGTATAATTTGATTAGAATTTTTACTCCAGCAAAGATAGTGAATAACTTAAAAATCCCAGAAGAGGCAATAGTGCATAAAGCCTGGTTCACCCTAGAATAAGGACACGATCAATACGAAAACAAAGCATGATATCTCTGGGGCTTGCAAAGATGAAACAACAAGAGTTTTTGTTTGTTTCATCTTTTGTTCGGCTCTTGGCTTGCGCTTGGACTATGATCTTACGCTTATGACGATCCTTATGTCGCAGGCTTGACTTCGTTCCTTTGTTTTGCCTTTTGTTTTGTCTTTATGCTTATGCTCACGTGTGAACCAGGCTTAAAACAAAAGGCAAAACAAAGGAATGATGTCAAGCCTGCGACATAAGGATTGTTGTAATCATAAGCATAATATCATAGTCCAAGCATAAGCCAAGAGCCGAACAAAAACAAAAATTCTTGTTGTTTTATCTTTGCAAATCCCTGAGGAGATATCACGCTTTGTTTTCTTTTTTAATCTTGTCCTTATGCTTATGTCGCTAGTGTGAACCAGGATTTACTAATCAGCAGTGCAGCGGTGAACTTAACTGACAGATGTTGACGTTGTAGGAATAGACGTCGTCTTTAGAACGTGGAAACGCTGTTAGTAACGTCTGTACAGAATGAAAATGGCGCTTCAGAATTTCGACGACGCCCTTAGGATTTTAATTTATTCATTTTCTTTTGTTTCGAATGAAAAATGCTATTGAAACAAAAAGCTGTCCGTAGTTCAACAACGCCTGTTGTTTAAACTCCCTATTATGTTAGTCTGGCCAACGACGGACGATTTTATTCGCCAAGGGGAAAGCTACCAAAGTGAAAGAATTATAACCCTCTCAAATTAAATCTTTCCCGGGGTCATAAGAGTTCGGTTATTTTATTCTGACCAACGCTGGACGATTCCATTCGTAAAGCGGACAGCTCCCACTGGGGAAGAGTTAATGAATAATTAAAAATTGTCCCGGCTGTGGGTTATATATATCATCTCAACCATGAAACACTTCAAACGCTTTTGCTCAAAGTAGCAAAACTAATTTTAACTCCATTTCCACAATAACGACAAGACAGTCTGTTTCCTCTAGTACATACACCACAGTCTGTCATAATTTTTCTCTAACAGCAAGATAACGTTTCGCCATGCAATGACTTAATAAGTAAAGTGCGAGCTTAATCCTTACCAGTATTGCTTCAACGATATTTTAGCGTAATATCTTCGTTTTCTTGCAGTCACCAAGGTCGCTTTCTAACCATCAACGGCAGCAGAACTTACATACATTTCTTCGTATTAAAGCCGAAAGTTTGAGCAAAAGACCTTTTTTCTTTAGTACACAAAGCAGAAAAAGGTGGTTCTGATTCACCAGTCAACTAGCAAGTATAATTTCCCGAATGAATAACCATCCATTCATTCAAAACATTCCAAAGCGAAAACAAAGGAGGCATATTATTTCCTTTCTTAATAGCATGTTTTCATCATTATTCTTTATGCACTTACCCGTGCTACGAAAACGTTGAGGATATCCAGGTACGTAAGGGTTAATCAATGGTCACGAGTAAAATAGAGGATTTAATATAGCAAGTGAAGCTTAACGGCGATGAGGGGACGTAGCCCCCAAGTGGACGTTCAAGCTTCACGATCGATGTTAAATTCTTTTATCACACGAGTGTACATTGATTAACCACCTTATCTCATGACTCACCCACAAAGAAATAGCCTTTTTTTTCCAGTTTGAGGTCGAAGAGACGTTGGTCGTCAGAAATTAAGGTATTCACTTATTAGTATGCGGTAAGCGTTTGTGACAGTGATTTCAAAGTATGATAAGTCGTTATTACACTCCTGAATACTAATGAGTGGACGAAAAAATTTAACGCTTCTGTTGAAACAATGAATTGTGGGTGTGTCGTGAGATAAACAAAATTATAGTTTATACTGATTGAACTAAAATACGCAAAACTTGTTTCAACATCCGAAGGAGGACGTCCGAAAGTTTGAAACGATAAATGGAAAGCAGTCGCTTTGCAGACATTCCGTAAATCCTCCCAAATCACGAACTAAAACGGTTAGTTACCTCAAACTCGATAACAAAAGAATGTCATTGGCTGTTTTTTTAAAAAATTAACACCTAAAGACGTTTCTGCCGTCGAAAACGTTCCTGGTTTTAACTCATGATATCAGCTATAGAGGTACCAGGCAGGAATCTTAATCTTAAAATAAACAGCAAAGCCCAGCAAAAAAACACGAATAATAGGCATTTTAAAAACGTTTTAATATTTCTAGCGTTTCGTCGCGTCTCACGACATCATCAGAGAATGAATATCTACAAAGTGAATTAGCATATAAATGGCAATGTGTAATACGATATTACAGGAAGTTGGCGTGTGAGAGAAATAGAGAGAAAAGTCAAAAGAGGAAGTAAAAGACAGAGTATATAACAGTTGTGGTGTTAATATCAAGAGATGGATTAATTTTTTTGATCAAAAGACTTTCCCTGATCCTTCTCTTAATATTAACACCAGCTCTTTACCACTCACACTCTTTTAACTCCTTGGTCTCATTACTGTTATATACTCTGTCTTTTACTTCCTCTTTTGACTTTTCTCTCCATTTCTCTCACATGCCAACTTCCTGTAATATCGTATTACACATTGCCATTTACATGCTAATTAACTTTGTAAATATTCATTTTCTGATGATGTCGTGAGACGCGACGAAACGCTAGAAACATTAAAACGTTTTCAAAATGGCTATTATTCATATTTTTTTGCTAGGCTTTACTGTTTGGTTTTAACTCCAAATATTTAGCCTTTTACTTTTACATGCACGATAATAATAATAATAATAATAATAATAATAATAACCTCCCCTGGACTACTACCTTGCAGTGGTGGGGAGGCTTGTGGACCTCGATGAACCCAAGAGCTATGCTGGTGGAAGCAAATGCTCCTGGTAAGGTCACCTAAGCCAGACAGGTCGAAAGCTAGAGGTCAGACAAAATGTAGTTCGGTGGTTGTGTAACCTTAAAGTTACTAACCTCAAACAATGATGAGTCAATGTAATAGAAATTCATACCACATCGCTCGTCGCGCGGTCTACCAAGGAGCGCGTACTCCAGCGGGGAACCAGGCTAGGATCGAAAAATGTACTACTTGAATCAACTCTACCCACCCCCCAACACCTGTGAGTTACCAAAACGAGGAAACTCCTCAATCTGGACCCCAAAATGTACAATCAAACACAAATAAAAAAAAAAAAGAACCAAATGGAAAGGGAAGAGTATAAGCAAGTAATGGAGGCTTTTATTAGGGCACAACTAACACCACAAGAAAGCAACACAAAGCAAAGTTACACCATATAGAGAGCAGAAAACCCCACAGCAAGACCGAATATGGATCCCAACAGACTAGCAAACGTTAAAAGAGACATTATAAAAAATAAGAGATTGACAGAGATTGACAGATTGACAGAGATTGATAGATGTTGGAGAATAGTGAACAAAATGAGCAATTTGAAAATGTTGAAACTGAACATGATATACCAGTAAACCAAAATGATACACCAACGGACAAAATACAGGATGAACAAGAGAATAAAGAATATGAAATGCTAAAAGAAGATATTTAAAGAAAATGGGAAGAGGTCAAACACCAAGACATAAAAGATAGAGATCCACTCCCTAAGATCAACAAAGGTAAAAGGGTAAAGCAACTAATCAGACTTGGTAACAAAGTGATCGCAGACATTAAAGAAAGCTGCAGAGAACCGCTCGGTATTGCAGCAATTAACGAGCTTATATATGCAATAGCTTTAGTTATTACTGAAACTAAAGGAGTCAAATTAAAAAAAAAGGCACGGAAGAAAAGAAGGAAACCTAAATGGAAAGAAAATTTAGAGAAAGATATTCAAAGCAGGAGGAGTGACTTGTCAATCCTAACTGAATTTGAAAATAAATCAGAAGTTAATCAGAGAAAACAAAGGAAAATAAAGAGAAGATATAACATCAAGAAGATGGAAGATCTACCTGAAGTAAGAGAAAAGTTGAAACAGCAAATTCAAGTAAGAGCACAGAGAATCAGAAGGTATGAGAATAGGGTGAAACAATTCAGACAGAATAAGCTCTTTAAGGAAAATACTAAGAAGCTCTATAGGGGCCTAGGAAAAAACAGATCAATGTTGAAGAACCACCTACGCTTGAATAGATAGAAGATTTCTGGAGTAAGATATGGAAGGACGAAAAGCAGCATAATGAGACAGCCGAATGGATCAAACAGCAGGAGGAAATGATAAAAAATCAACCAACTCAAGAATGGAAAGACCTAGAGAAAAAAGACATCAGCATTTCACTGAAGAAGGCTTGTAACTGGAAATCACCAGGTATAGATAGAGTGCCAAATTTTTGGCTCAAGAATTTGGATGAAGTGCATGAAGATATAGCAAGGGAATATAATGAAATCCTTCAGAATACAGAAAAAAGGCCTGGCTGGTTCATGCAAGGTCTGACATACTTGCTCCCGAAAACTGGAGATACGAAAAATCCAAAGAACTACAGACCCATAACCTGCCTTCCAACATTGTACAAGATTCTCACATCTACCATCACTGAGAGGACATATACCTTCCTAGAAGAAAACAAGTTATTACCACCTGAACAGAAAGGCTGTAAAAGAGGAAGTTATGGATGTAAAGATCAGTTACTCATCAATAAGATGATACCAGAAAATTGTATGAGTAAGAAAAAGAACCTCAGCACTGCTTGGATTGACTACCAGAAAGCATTTGATAGTGTCCCTCATTCTTGGATCATCAAGGTTATGGAGATATACAAAATGTCCCCAACCGTGACCAAATTCGTGGAACAAAGTATGGCCAATTGGAAGACCACCATGAAATTAAATTACAACCAAGATACAATTACTGCCAGATCTATTAATATCAGACGGGGTATCTTTCAAGGCGATTCCTTATTGCCACTATTATTCTGTCTTTCTCTTGCCACCCTGAGCAATATGCTTAACAACACAAGATGTGGCTATGAAATATATAGGAAGAAAGTTAACCATCTGTTCTATGTCGATGTTATGAAAATATACGCGAAGAACGATGGT
This sequence comes from Heliopora coerulea, assembly GCA_030142905.1. NCBI lineage: Eukaryota > Metazoa > Cnidaria > Anthozoa > Scleralcyonacea > Helioporidae > Heliopora > Heliopora coerulea. Next base: position 944,092 of record JASJOG010000059.1, on the reverse strand, counting down.
CAATTGGAGGGGCTGCTTCCAACAATTAAGGTATTTAGCGATGATATTGGTATGCAGTTTGGCCTCGACAAGTGTGCCAAAGCCACGTTCAAGAGGGGCAAATTGGCACAAACCTCAGGCATCCATCTAGACACCAACACAATCGTTCAAGAACTTGAACAAGAAAGCACCTATGACTACCTGGATATTAATGAAGGCGATGGGATACAACATGCGGACATGAAGGAGAGGACAAGAAAAGAATACTACAGAAGAGTTAGGTTGGTGACAAAGAGTGAATTGAATGCAATAAATAAAATTGAAGCCATCAACACTCTGGCTGTACCTGTAGTCACGTACAGTTTTAATATCATTCATTGGCAGATGAGTGAAATCAAGAAACTGGATAGGAAAACAAGAAAGTTGCTTACCATGGAACGAATGAACCACCCCATGGCGGATGTGGAAAGAATTTATCTCCCTCGACAAATAGGAGGAAGAGGACTCACTCAGCTAGAGTTAACTTATAAGACAACCACAGTGGGTCTTAACGTTTACCTAGAACAAACAGAAGATCCGCTCTTGAAACTGGTACACAAACATGAGAAGAACAAAAAACTCTACTCTGTAGTAAAGGATGCCAGCAAAATTAAGAATGAATTAGGTGAGTCAGATCTCGCAAGGAAATATCACGAATCAATCACAAAGTTCGCAAAAAGAGTGAAACAGGAGACTAAGAAAAAGTTACAGGAGAAGATGCAACAAATTTGGGAAGAAAAACCGATGCATGGTCAATACCCAGCGAGAATGAATAAGCTAGATGTTGATCAGGAAAAGACACACTAGTGGCTCAGGAGCTCGGGTCCCAAATCGGAAACTGAAGGATCAATTATCGCAGCGTAAGATCAAAGTCTTGCAACAAAGTCGTATCATCATAGGACAATCAAAGATGACGCTGACCCCAAATGTAGAATGTGCAAAGAATTCGAGGAGACAGTTGACCATATAGTAGCAGCATGTCCAGTACTTCCCAAGACAGAGTATATTCAAAGACATGACAGAAGAGCAGGATACCTACATTGGAAAATCTGTCAGCACTACCACCTTCCAGCTGCAGGTAACTGGTATGATCATATACCAGAAACAGTGACTGAAAATGAAAGTGCCACAATACTATAGAACATGCCAGTCAACACAGATGAGCAGATTAATGCCAATAGACCAGATATCATTGTGAAGGACAAGAAGGCTGACAACTGCCTCATGATTTACATGACAATACCATCAGAAAGAAATGTTTCAATTAAACAAATGGAGGAATTATCAAAGTATAAGGACCTTGAAATGGAAGTTACAAAGATGTGGAAAATGAAGACAAGCACAATTCCAGTTGCAGTGGGGACGTTAGGTCTCATTACGAAAGGCGTGGGGAGATACATCAACCAAATTCCGAGAAGTGTCAATGTAGAAATGGTGCAGAAGATCGTTCTTTTAGGAAGTGACCATATCTTGAGGAGAACACTCTCCACTACATAAGCACTACACACAAGTGCCCCAAGGTCATGAGGTGACTTCTGCACTGCAGGAAGAAAATGTACAATAACATAGAAATATAATAATAATAATAATAATAATAATAATAATAATAATAATGATAATAATAATAATGGAAAAGGAGGCAGGTTTGCTTGAAGAGGTTACAGTCTGGTACAAAACAGCATGGAAGACGGGAACAGTCATCGAAAAGCCAGGTAAGAAACTGGCATGGGACTTTGAGTAGAGGATGAGTAAAACAACAATAGCGAGAAGACCTGATCTGACACTTGAAGATGCCGAAGAATGTATAATCTGGATAGTTGATATGGCCTGCCCTGCAGAAGCCAACATCGCAGAGAAAAGGAAGGAAAATTGCAAAAATACCAACAGTTAGCATTTGAAATTTGCGAGAGGGATGTTGGCTTCAATAGTACCCTTTCTAGTTGGATGTTTAGGCGGAGGGATGAAGAAACTGGAAGAACAGATAAAGAAGCTGATAAAAGGGAAATCTCGTCAGAAATGGGTAGTAAGAGAAATACAAAAGATCGTACTAATGGAGAGTGAAGCTATTTTAAAGAAGATTATGTCTGGAGTGGTGCAAGTAGACTATAACGAAAGATAACAAATAATGGTATCTTTAGGTTCTGTCCCATAGACGTGGGCTTCGTACAACAATTATAATAATTATGATAACAATAATAATGATAATGATAATAAAATATGTGGAACATGAGAAGAGTCACTGTTATTTCTGTGGTTGTTGGTGCACTAGGAATGGTCTCTAAGGATTTGGAGAAGTCGATTGAAAAGATTGGGGTTGAAGTGAGGGTTGAAGTGAGGGTAGAGCATTTGCAAAAATCGGCGTTATTAGGAACAGCTAGGATTCTGAGAATGGTGCTTCAGTAATAAAGAAGAGGGACTTAGCCCTTGAGACCTTTGGCTACTTGTTGTAGCTTGCTCTCAAGGTCATTACCGAATAGAAGACCTAAATCCGAGCATGAAGAGAATAATAACAACATTAATGATAATAATGATAATAATCATAATAATAGTAATAATAATAATATTAATAATAATTTATCAATTATCATTTTTGTTTTTCAGTTGTCCTAGCTATCTTGGTCTTCTATAATTGTTATGATTAGTATTATTATTATTTTTGTTAATTATTTTTACTTTGTTTTAATCTCATAACTTTGAGCTTGGTCGGATTTGGTATATCTTCTTTGCTTTACAACAATATTTTTAATATTATCTTGTACAACAACATAATCAGGATGCACAGTAACTAGTAAGTGATTGCTTCGAAATTTTTCTTCTCATATTTCTTTCTTTTATTTTAAAATAAATGAGAGTTTTTACTATTCTTCTTCTTCCGATTGTTACTATTATTATCATTTTTATTACAACTAGCACACCACCCAACTAAGGACAGTGGAAGGGGTCTCAGCCTGTTATTATCATCATTATTATTATCATTATCATTATTATTATCATTATTACTATCATTATTATTATCATTATTACTATCATTATTATTATCATTATTATTATCATTATTATTATCATTGAGTGAGAGGAGCAACACGCCATCAAAGTGACACTGGGGTACAAATGTACGAAGCCCAATATGCCCATCATGACAACCAGTCTGATAAGGGTACACCAGGCACATGCATCACAGCTAAATGTGGGTGATATGGTGTAACTAAAAGAAAACAACGCATATTATTGAGGAAAGTCAGCTCATACGAGCCAATGAGGTCGTTTAGCCCAAATTGCCATATTATGCCAAAGTGGGCACATGTCCCATAAATTATAGTGGTATGGCAATCACAAAGTGAAAAACATCTTGAGTAGTTAATGCCATTTTACACCACAGTCTCACATACACAATTCCGTTGGCTGGGCATGATCAAGGGCTGGTGCTTTGCACCTATAAATCATGAGACTTCCTCAATAACCATCACACTTCCTCTCAGACTATTCTAAGGGTCTGTTCCGCAAAGCCGACCAATTAAGGCAAGCTAGACGCCAGTCCAATAGCTGAAGTTGGATAATGTGATCTATTTTGTTCTTAGACTAGGAGAGTTCCTTTCAGACACGTAAGTGTCCTGGGCTCACTCAACCATTTAAGGTAAAGGACATCAGGACAGTCAGAAGGATTTACTAGTCCTTGGGCTAACAGGGAAGGTTTGCCAACACCTTAGGTGAGGTTACTTACCACTGACGGCCAATTAGGGCAAGCAGTGGCTTCCACTCCCTGAGGATGCCGAAACATCTTGCCTACCTATTATTATTATCATTATTATTATTATTATTATTATTATCATCATCATTATTATCATCATTATGACCATTATTATTGTAATCGTTATAGTTTTCTATGAAATGATTATGAATAGGATTGATCATCAGCTATAGAGGTACCAGGCAGGAATCTTAATCTTAAAACAAACAGTAAAGCCCAGCAAAAAGCACGAATAATAGGCATTTTAAAAACGTTTTAATATTTCTAACGTTTCGTCGCGTCTCACGACATCATCAGAGAATAAATATTTGCAAAGTTAATTTGAAAATAAATGGCAATGTGTAATACGATATTACAGGAAGTTGGCGTGTGTGAGAAATTGGAAAGGAATGGGAAAAGAGGAAGTAAAACACAGAGTATAAAACAGTAATGAGGCCAAGGAGTTAAAAGAGATCAGCAATTATATCATAATCATAATCCTAAACCTAATTATAATCATAATCGTAGTAGAAATCATGATGCTAATCATAATAATGAGCCTATATGTCTATGCGAATTATTACGCTTCTCTGGCATCGACAAAAATATGAGTCATTTTTTATTTTTTATTTTGGAAAACTGAACATAAATTTGTACGTTTGTACTTTATATTTGCATGATAAATTAGTTATCCAAGGTCTACACCTTCCTATCTTTATCCATAATACATGTTACTGGCCATGCTGAAGTTTTGGTTTTTTTTTATATTGATTTGTGCATATGCAAGAATGAATTTTTCCAAAGTCTCATAATCTACTCCCCATTATTCATGTAATGCGCCACCAGCAATTTTTCGTCAATTGGTCGATTAGCTCTGCTTCCATTCATGGTCGGTTATTTCTTTGGGAGTCAATCGACTTGAAGCTGGCACTCTAGAGTTTGAAAAACATATTTCAGACGTTGTAGTTTTGAATTGCCTAGGGAAGTGTTTACGTGATACAATTGTTCATACTGATGCATCCGATTAACTCTGTGGAGCCTTCCGAATGGATTGAGACTTTGGTGAGCAAATCCAAATCAGGAATTGTGTATTGGAGACAACATTACATACCCCAGGAAGAACAATTGTAAACGGCAATCGTCTCGTTTAAACTGGTTCTAAGGAGATCACGCAAAGTATTAGCGATGTCATTTCAAAAGCGTTTTGCCAAACGTGAACATCAGCACGTATGAGAAGGTTGAAGTGATAAAAGAAAATTCTTGGTTCATTTGTTTCAATAACAAACTGACTTACTTGGCAAGCTATTCCTATTAATTATCAGAAAGGTAATGTTCTGGACCTAGAAGAACTGCGTTAATATGTGCTAACGCTGTAACAATAACAATGTGTATTCAAGATTTAGGAACATTTAATATATCATTGAATTTGATCTTCCGAATTGAACTTAATCTCATTATTAATTTTTTTCAATGAAAAAAATTCTGCGAATAAAATGACTTGTTAAACTTTAATATAAATAGCAATGCCCACCAATTAAAACTTGAGTTAAGAAGGCGACCACCCTCTGATTAATTTTGTCATAGTTTTAGACCTGAGCAACATTCGAAGATGACATTAAGATCAGCTTATTTTCAATAGATATAATGAATATTTACTGCAAGATGTCTTTTTTAAGGAACGAGTATATATAAGTCAGTGTCCTACCTTTTGGAGTTTTTGTAAGTGGAGTATGTTAACGTTTTGGCAAGTAGACTGCGTTCTCCAACTGACTTCTTCGAATTCCTCCGACGAGTTCGTACTCTAAGTGTAAAACCAATAGATTGAGCCTCCATAGTACAGAAGGTAATAATTACAAGAATGCAAAGAGTAAAAACGATTGATTTTTTCGTGTCCATGGCTGTGGAAATGTGCGAACAGTAGTTACGCGGCTTGCATAAATAACGTGAAATGGAAACGTGATACTGTTGAGAAATCATGTCTTCAAGGAGTTCAACTGGATAACATGTCGATAAATGACATTCCGTGCATGCGTGGAAATCATAGGAAAAAAATAAAGAAAGGTCGAAAAAAAAAACAGGCTAAGTTATTAAAAATAAACTACAAAACAAAGAAACAAAAATAAAATAGAATAAAGTAAAATAAAAATTAAGAAAAACAAAACAAACCCCAGGAATGTATTACTGTACTTGAAAAGCAGTCAAAAGAACAAGTCATTTTCGTAACCAATTTAACCCCAAATCTTTCCCATCGGGATAAGGCTTGTGCTATTTTACCTTGGCTAACGCCAGACAATTTTACTTGTCAACGGGAGAGCTCTCGTCGGGAAAGAGTTATGGCCGGCTCAACATACTGTTTCCTTAGGCGATATGACTTGTATTATTCTACTCTGGCTAACGCCAAACGATTTTATTCGTGAACGGGAGAATTCTCGTACGGAAAGAGTTAATGCATTCAGATAGATTTTTGACGATCACCGAGGAGTCTTCCTTTTGATGGGCGATGACAAAATATGATATCCCCATCCTATTTAAACCACCACGTGGATAATTCTCATCATGCCCGAAGATAGAAGAAGGAACTTCCGAAACATCGCACCGCCAAAACCAACCAGGTTCAAGAATAGACAACATTCAAACAGTCATTACAAACACTGAGCCAACAAACCAGTTCTCCATTTTCCTTAAATTGAGACATCGCGGTACGTTTACTGCATACACGACAATTTGCAAACGGATTGCGGGAAAAAGTATCCTGAGAAACTGAACATGTGTAAACCTCTGCCGGCAAAAACTAGAAGGCTTTTTAGCATTTTTGATGCCAATTTTCATGATTAAATCTCTGACGTCTTTGAGAATAAAGTTCTCGTGTGAAAAAGAAAATGTTGTCAATTAATTTTGTATTTGTATTCAGTGGAAATGATACAAAGACAAGATGTCGGCGAAGAAAAACTTGCAATAGGTTGCTGAGGGAGATCTGCTTTGACGAGGAATTGTCGCCTGGTCATACAGAGAATAGCTTATATCTTAATCAGAAACGCCGAACTGCTTCACGTTGATGAACTGAAGCCACATTTTATCTTTTCTTCATTTAACTTTTATAAAATAAAACAATCGTTAATGGTCCCCTCATTAAGTAATAATGAATCCAATTAACGACAATCTTTCTTCTTCGAGTAGGTTTGCACGATTTGTTTATAGTTGTTTTGTTCCTTGACTTTGCGGTTGAGCACATCATTCAGAAAATAACAAGTTTCACAGCTGACTCATCGTTATAGACTGTTATTGATTGTCGGAAATTATTATGGAAATAGTCGCGTCAACATGGAAGGATCGTTCAAAACCTTCTTTCTTACCAAGATCAATGCGTTTAAAAAGAGTAACACACGTATACAATATCTTTCAAACTCAAATCCTTGTCACGGAACGCGTTCATAACTTTATTTCGAAGATCGATTAAGGATAACATCCTACTGCTTAAGTGTTTGTGATAAAAACCTCACGATCACATTTGCGCGCGATAACCCTCAGATATTATTTACAGCAGAGCCCAGGTGATTCTTAAAGTACATCTATTATTTGCAAGGTGATCTGCGAGGATAGCCAAGTAAACAACATACTTTAGTTAACGGGCAAAGTATTTCGGGGAATCCCTTATTGATGTGTGACGGACCAGTTAGGAGTTTCAGCTGCGCACAAGAATTGAGTCTTGATAAGATTTAGATCACGGATAACATGCGGCTGAGATGGTTATGGTCAAGATTGCTTTTATGATTGCAAGACCTCTTTACAGGGGTGTCCTAGCCTTGAGTTGGAATACAATTTGCCTACTGGTACTCCCTGATAATGATCCAAACCATCAATTGAAGCCTATGTCTAAAAAGCCGCATGAAAGTCTCCTGTTGAAAAATAGTCGACGATGTCATCACTGATGGTTAAGCGTGAAAACTTGTTACACTAAATCATCCATAGACTTGATGGTTGTTAAATAGCATGCAAAAGTCAGTTCTCTTTTCAAAACGCGAATTGCACGTGCGTGATCTTCCATGCAATACGAGATCTCCTCGAGATTTACTCGAGGAAAAACATGGCAACTTTTCCAAGGAACGAAGCACTAAGCAAGGGAAAAAAGCCAAACCACAATTGTACTGCTGGGAAAGAAGGACTTTGAAATTTGAGTTCTCCGTCCCGGGTATTTTCTCGTATTTGTTCCAGAACCACATCGGTGAACTGTGCCTGGCAAAATGTATTTCCAGCCAACATAATGAAAAAAAAGGAAATAAACGCTTCTATAGATTTTGGGAGTAAGTAACTGGCCCGACGCTGGGGTTCACTTGTGATACAAGACCGAAATGGGGCAAAGCGCCTCGTTGGTTTTAAGAGTGGTTGATTGGACCAGCATTGGGTTCACATTGTGATATAAGTTGTTTTGTACAAAATTAACCTTAATATAGTGTAAAGCGCGCGCATTTGGCTGGATACTAAAATGCGCACATGTGACCCTGGACGAAAGAGTGCGCCGTGTTGAGATGGATTGTATGTAAATTAATGAAAATAAAAATAAGGAAGAGTAGTGGGATACAGAGTAAAAGATGCGTATTATGTATTGTGCATCATTGAATTTGGGACACGACCGTCGACATGCGCTTCGATATTTATTTGATCTCTTCCGCGAGACATTGCGAAAGTAAAGGAGAAAATTTAACAACAGAATAAAAAAAATGTTAATTAAGATAGAAACATAGGAATAGAACTGAGATTGGTTTTCTGTGAAAGGTTAAGTTTGCGAATATATGAGCTTCATTTGACAAGAGGTTGGGAACTACAGATATACGAAGAAAGTCTAAATGAGCTTCCTCTGACAAGAGGTTCGGAACTAGAGGTGTATGACGAAAGAATACGGAAGTCGTTAGAGAAGTGGTGTGGCCACGAGACTCTTGTTGTCATCAGTGGATCGCTTGGTCCACATACATTGCGCCGCAGCACTAATACATACAATAGATCACGTTATTCACAATTCTATTGTTCAAATTTTCCGCGAGACCCCTCAATTAGAAGGCGGAGCGGAGGCCTGACGAAGTCAAGAGACGATGAAGGTTTTTGCGACACCAAGTCCCCTAGAGATTTCTAACAATTTTGGCTAATTTTGTGCTTTTCTCCTGAAGACCGAATGCAGTTTGCTTCGCTATATGCAAGGTAACCCATTCGTCATTGTTATACGGAAACATCCGATGCGATATTCGGAAATTTTTTTAACACTCAATTCGAATTGCTACTGCATTACAGGTGAAAGTTGACCAATGCAATTTTGTCATCAACCTGATCAACAAAAGTCAGGGAGAAAGCCAGGAGATTTTTGGCAATGAAAACCTTTCGTAAGACAAATCATTTTCTTGCAGTCTTCCGGGACGTAGAGGGGCTTCTCAGTGACGCTACCCTGAAGTGTTTTTCCCGATATATACAGGGAAAAAACGAGAGGAAATCCTTTTGAATATAATAGGTAAATGAGCTACACGTTCCTGGCCATGGTCCCCAAAACTGATTAAAGAAAATGGTGCAAAACAAAAACACAGAGCAGTAGTAAATATCCTATCTTTTCATGTTAGCTATTGATTTTCCGGGCGGAAAGCGTAATCGTAACAAAAAGATCAGAGCCCAGCTCAGAATTCTTAGGTGTATCGCCATAGTGAAATAGGCAAGTCAAAAAGTTTTAAAACATATTTACTGACGTTTTCGTGTTTTAAATATGTTTTAAAACTTTTTGACTTGCCTATTTCACTATGGCGATACACCTAAGAATTCTGAGCTGGGCTCTGATCTTTTTGTTACGATTTTCATGTTAGCCTTTAGTTTTTATTAAATGAATTCAGGTCTCCTTGTATACATACATTCATACCAAATCACAAAACTGTACGTGTGATAAATAATCTGGCCCTGGTTTTCTACCAACACTTGGACTCATCCTTGGTTTTACGCCAATGACCTTTGAGAACAATCAAACTAAAGATTAAGGGCTGTTGATTCATTCTTATTGTTTCCAATTTGAATTTCCTCAGGTATTCTCCTTTGTACATTGCCAAATAAGTGAAAGCTTTTCTTTTTTCAATACATTTCTGATGCCAAACAATCCTCAAGTTGCCACAAGAACTTCAGTTGGAGGGAAAAGTAAACCTCCTTGAAAGAGAACACCACGGTCGAGGGATGGAAGTTGGATAGGTAGATGGAGAACGTAATATTCATCTCGGATGATATAAGAATGTGTCCTTTTATTTTGAACTATTTTTAAAAATTCTTTCTGAACGAACCAACTTCCATTTCTCACTTCAAATCCTTGCAAACCTTCATAAATGTTTGTTTGAGTTAGTGAAAATATGGTAAAAAAAATTAACCACCCGATAGGCGAAATTAGAGATTATCTAAATCTCCAGTACTGTGAAATACTTCACTTCATTATGTCATCACGTTTTAAACTCTGCATGCCAGTTTATATCAGAATAACACAACAAACAGTTATGGTTAGGAATGGTCAATGTTTTCCAGCAACAGTCGTGTTTACATTGGATAGCTCTCGTTGTCAATAGAGGTGAACAGCTGGAGTTCTGGATAGACGGTGAATAAACATGTTTGCACAGAAATCGTGGCATGAAGCATTTTCAGTTATTGGACCACAGGTCCACAGTTCTAGAAAGCACGTTGACTGTTGTAATATTTAAGAAAAGCAAAATGACTGACGCGTCTTCTTCTAATTTTCGTTACATTCTTTTGCTAACTGTGAGCTCTTAATGCAACTACGATACATACAGTTCTTGGGACAAAATGAAAATAAATGTCGTAAACATTTGGATTCGTCTTTCATCAGTTTCATGTTTTCCAATCACTTCATGCTATCCCTCAATACAGTCTGTTTGAAGCTTCAATCTCAAAACGCTTTGCAACACAACAGGTATATTATAAAACAAGGTGTCTTTTAGCCTATTCGAAAAAGTTAGTGGACCTACAGTATTTCCCAACGCCCATACGAAGAAACAATCATAAACTTTGTGAGCGTTCCTTTTCCATATGACGTCTGTAAATATCTATCTGATAGGTTTTTTATGGATATGTAGCATAAAATCCAGTGCTTGCACAGAGGTGTAAAAATGCATATGAATATGGGGAATACTAAACTGTCTGCTAGACTTAGAATTAAAACGATGGCTACCTTCATTTCCAATTTTCTTTCCTAATTTGAATCCTTTGTCACAACTATGTCGTAATAGTGTCATTATACGCTTATGGGTTAGTGGCTAATGTGAACTGGATGATTTCTAGCGTTTTTCATTCTGTATAAATGTAGTCGGGCAACAGCAATTTATCGACGAAGCTCAATAATCCAACATGCAAGAAGTGCATGAGGTAGTATTTTCCTTCTCTCACGGAGCTTTAGTGCTTTTATCTCACCTTCCTGCAATTAAAAACGACGTTACGTTTAACACACTAAATGTCTGTCTTCATAACTGCGCTATTGGACGGCTTTGTCTCTTTTACTTTTCATTACAGATCGTCTGGTCCATGATAAATGAGTATGCAAAGGCTTTCATACGTATATACATTTCGTAAAACAATAATGAAAGGAATAGTATATTCGTGTGCCAAAGCATCAACCTATCTCCTCCAGAAAATGTGATCAAAGTAACCTTTGAGTTCACAAAACTAATATTCAATCATTCATTCTCAAAATGAAGGAACCCTTCCTTTGTATATTTCAAGTCAATGTTTGTCATTATGCATTACAAGGTCTCATTAGATTTTAAATACGTTTGGGCAAATTCCGTGTGATATTTCTGATCTTGTACAATCGACTTAGCTCATGGTTCTTGTACAATTGAGTTAGCCCATGGTTCTTGTGCAACCGCCTCTCAAACGGGCCACCTATACAAATGCACAATGTTCAATTTAAAGAAACGTTTGACTTACGAAGTAAGCCAGTAATCTGCCATACACAGTGAATAGATGTATTTCACATAACTCTGTTCACTGTTGTGGGAATTGCATTGCTTTGTTTAATATCAATACATAACCAGACCAAACCAAATCTTTTCAATGGGCAAAGTATATTTCAACTGTGTAATTTGGAGAAAGTGCCATGAAATTTGTGGGTTAGACTAAAAAACTGTTGATAAATGGAAAATACTAGCTAGCCAATGATGCATATATCACCCTCGGCTGTCGCTTCGATTTCGATGGACAAATACCCTGATTACAACTTTGTAAACTGTGCTAAAATCTTATAATCTAAGATATTTCGAAAGGTGTAGATTTGGTGGTTCTAGGTATTTAGGATACAGACTAACCTGTAATTCAGCTTAGGAGAAACAATCCTTTGCTTGTTATATTAAAACCTTTACGTGGTGATTTAAGACAACGAGTCTTTGAAGAACCATGTCTCAAGCCATAGAATGTATTTCATTTGTTGTTGTTATTAAGCTGAATCGTGACCAAAGTTCTGTCTTGTTTTCAGTTTGACTTTATAACAGCGATCCGACAGGCTGTCAGACACCTTTTCCCCTTCCTTCGTTTTCATACTTGAGATTCAATACGTTTTGTTAGTTGGTCATTCCTTTTTCAGCCACATCGATCCGCGGCAACATTATGCATGCACTTCCAGTTGTTTGAAATGTTTTGTTCATTTTCCAGCTGTCGGCATCATCTTCCTTCTTTTCTTTCACAGTTAATTCCCTTGACGATTGCTAACTAAACAGCTGTCAATGTGCCACAAAGGAAACGGCCAAAAATCACAAGACAGCTTTCAAATCTTGTTTACCACGTTGAACAACATACATGGTTGGGCGCGGTTCCGCTTTGAAATATTAAACTTTGAGAGAGAGAGAGTTCCTTAAAATGCCTCCTAAGAAACTTATCTTTTCCTTATTTGTTGATGATTTTCTGCTCGTGTTCACTTTTCATTTTCTTTTTTGAGTCCAATACTTCCACATTGTGTTATGCGAACCACATTAGGCAAAATTGATGGGCGTTTTTGCTTGGGGACAATCCAGATTTCATCACCGTCTCTGGATGTTAACAAATTAAAATAAAAAGAAAGTTTTTCTTTAAGCTCTGTTTAAGAATCCGTGTAAGGCGCGATGCATTTACTGATTCGATATTGCCATAATTGTTTCAAATTTCTATGGCCTAAGAAAATCCATCAAGTATAGTTCAAGCTAGGATTGTTTACAAGTGCTGTGAATGCTCAAAGCTCAGTTTATTAGGCTTTGTTTTACGCGACGACAGACATTCCTATGAAGTTCAAACCGTCGCTCTGAAAGGCTGTCATCAACAATGTGAAATAAAGACAGGGTGCTTCTCCTTTGGTCTTTGTGCACGTTCTTTGGAAATTTAACAGTATTTACTTCACGAGAAGTCAACACAAAGTAGTAAAAGTAAAGTGTCTGGGATCAATTTGTGTAGAGGAGAGTTCTAAACACGAATTACTTTCCAGGCTTATACAGACAATAACAACGTTGACGTAGTTAAAACCAACAAGGGCAGGCGACATCACCGCTGTTAGTTCCAAAATATGATTTACAGGTTTTTCTGTACAGTCTGTCTTTCTCTACGCTTGTGAAACCTTAGCCTTTGCATCAGATTTGCAAAGATGAACGTAAGCAAAGAAAATGAGGTAGAACCAAGAGATCTCTCAGTCCACCACAAAAATATTATGTAACCAACCAGGTGGAATCGTACCAGAATTCAACAGTCTCTGGATCACATGAAGATCTCTTGATCACTTTGAAAACCAGAAATGAGGTACAACGGTGAAAGAGGGAAGAGAAAAAGAGGCTGACAGGAGTGGAAAGACATAAATGACTCGATAGACCAAGAGTTTACGAAGTCTTAAAAGGCAGTGGAGAACTGGGAAAAAATAGAGAGATGGCAGGGAGTAGTCGATGGTTTCCCAGTGACCCTGGGAGTTCGGAAATTAACGAAGGTGAAGGTAAAGATAACATAAAGCTCTCTCCGTTTGATCTCAAGGGTGGTAGGAGATGTCCGGCTTCGCGCCACACCGTATTACGGTGTCGCATCAGTTATAAGGTTCTCTGTGTGACACATCGAAGACCAATATTCCCGGGTTTCGTTTTATAATTTCTTCAATTTTGAAAAGAAAATTGTCGCAGTAATATATAAAAAAAAACTGTCACACATCCACCAAAATTTCTAGAGAGTCTCAAATGTTATTTGGCAGATAGATCAAATGTCTCACCTGTGAAATGATCGATTTAAAAATAAACTGAAAACCCTGATAGATGAGGTAATCCTTCACATGTGAACTTTTAGATTGATTAGATTGGGAAAGACAAAATCAATAGTCGATAAGCCAGGATTCGAGTAGTAATGAATCAGATATTTTACAATCTGAAAGAGAAAACATTTCATGTGCGAGAAATTTTCCATTCAATATGTTTTGTATTTACAAAACAAGAAGGCCAATTTCAATGGGTCAGCGGTCAAGCAGTGACGTCTCTAAGGGGAGACACCGGGGGGCACATGCTCTCCCAAAATTTGTCATGCCCCCTACTTGACCCTCCCAAATGAAATTTTTGGTTAAAAAAATTGTTATGGACTTCTTCAAACCGAAACTAGTATGCTGCATTGTACTAAATTATTTACTTGACTAAATTTTCTGCATTGAATATCTTCCCAAGGACTATTGTACGTTGCTATTGTTATCCTGGTGTATTCAAGAAACCAAAGACAGTCTTAGCTACAAGATGTCCGCGTTTGATTCGCTCCGGCTTCTCCAGGATGTTCTCGTTAGTTTAACACATACTCCAAGATGTATGTCAACTGCGAGGCACAATATCGCCATTGTGAGCGGGCCTTTGTAGAGTAAATGAATAATTGTGCGTTGTATTGCGAATGTGGTTCATCGTGGTCTCCATGTTTTTCTATGTCACATCCAAAACCGAGTGCTCCCCCGAAATTTTTTTCAACGAATGGCGTGCTCCCCCAGTTCGAAATGTCTCGCGACGCCACTACGGTCGATACCACTCAACCATCGATCGACAAATATGACATTCACGCAGTCAATGTACAAGGCCAAAACCTCTTGGACGGTATGGGAGGGAAATAACAGCATGATTGAGAATTGTCCGACGAGATAGGTTTTACCGGATTGGGCTGTATATAAAACGTAGATTGTGTAGATTTACGTCAAGACGAAGGAGCTTTTTTTAAAATAGTAATTTATCCTTACCATTCTCTTTCACGCCGGTATTATTTGGAATTGCAGCCTTTCTATAAGGCTACGGGCTTGCAATAAAACCAAGAAAGAAAGAGGGTGACAGACTCAGCACATGGGCATTGTCCTCAGCAGTGCTGCGTTTTAAGTCGAGTGGAACCGGAGAACGCAATAACGATACTGTTTGCAAGTTCAAGCATATGCGAGGACTATATATCCGAGGTACAAGAAGACCATGGTCTTCTCCGATGAATTGATTTCTTATATCATATCTTTATCTCACACAAGCAAGGCATTTGGATTCAAATCACTCGTTCATGGTAAACATTAATGATTTATTTATCTAAGTAAATCAAATGTCATATTAACTGTGTTACAGTTCGTCTTACTAGAAAACTTCAAGGAATCGGTTAAGGGATAGTCAAAGAATGGTAAAGAAATTGCTCAGGGAAGAACTCTACGCAAAATAACAATGACCTATCGTCTTAATCTATTCAATGCCTATATCAAAGGTTTAAAGACATGCTAAAATTTAAGGTTATTATTCACAACAAATTTGTTTTATAAAAATTCTCCTCCCGTTGGTCAACGAATTAAGTTGTTTGGGCATCATGATGTTGCTTAACGACTAAACTAATGTAACGAAGTGGTATATTGAAAAGGTGTGAAAAAAGTCTCGTTGTAAATCGTTGAGAAAATACTTTATTTCGTTTTTCAGGATCATCCCAGGAGTATTATTTTGAATATAGATGCTGCTTTACGTTAATAGATTTTAAATATTTTTCTTAGTGTACCTAATTAGCAGCTGAGTGAGTTTGTAATTAATACAAACAGCAAGCTTCCTTTAGCTCATGCCATGGTCTTGCTGAGCTCCGTACACGCGATCTCATAAGACCAAGTCATCCTGACGTGGAAATTGCTTGACAATTAACGTTTTAATATTTGTTCCGTTACTAATCAAGATAGGTTGTAATTTGAGATGGTTTGAATTTTTTTATTTGCTTATGTTATAGGAAGGGTAACTCCTCTATTTAGAACGGAATCTAGGGTCTTTTAGCAGGAAGACGAGAATTGTTTGGTAAGTTAAGACTTTTGTGGTTAAGACAAGACTTCCATGGTCACGATATGACTTATGGCGAGTCTTACGGGTTAGAGACAAGGCTTGTGTGGTCAAGACAAAACATGTGTGGTCGAGAGGTTTTGGACAGGTTTTGTTTATTTTTTTATTTTTTTAATTTTTTTTTCACAATGTTTTGCGCATCATTTTGTGCATTTGGATTAAGGTCGCCTTTCAGGTAAGGATTAAGATAAAGTTTTAGATTAAAATTTAAGTTTAGCATAAGGCTAGAGTTAGGTCAAAGAGTGTACTTAGTACGCAAAACGTACAAGCATACAAACCAGGCGAGGATGGAACTTTGGCTATTTTATTTGTAACAAACGAAACTTCAGTGACCAACAGAATTTGAAAGAGAACGACAAGTCCTCATTAAATAACAACTCGGTCTTTTTGTGGCGTCTCGAAATCTCGAAATTTAAAATTTTAAGAATGGAAATTTTCAGCATCTTTATTTAAAAGAAATGTTATCGCTTAAATGGACTAGAGCTTCAAGAAAAAAAAAATCATTCATCTCTTTTTTTTCTTCCTTGATAATCTCAGTGTTCGAGAATTACTCATCAATCAAGACTCCAGTAGGTTTGCATGAGCGTGGAGCAAAAAACCATTAAAAAATTTAACGATGCAAAAAAAATTGAAAACCTATGAACGTGGGAGATTGAACGCATTGAAAATCAAGCGATGAACGTTCCGCACCTTTATACCTCAAACTGTGCATTAGCTAAATGCTTCGGATCATATTAAAATGGAACCATGTTTTTCTGTTCTTATTTTTCTTACCTTTGTCAATATCCAGGATGAATCTTCAACGTGCAGGATTGCTTTTTATTTTTTTTTTAATTTACGTTTCGTTTCCTAAGCTGAAGCAGATACACATGTAAGTGTAGACGTAAGTATTTTTCTGGGCATATAAAAGCCTTTTAATTACAGCTCTAACACAATCATTATTTCAAATGTACAATTCAAGACATACATAAAACAAGATTACGGTTTATTTTTTATCGAACGTTACGGTTTGTCGTCTCAAATTAAACATGGCATTGACTAAATTTCGTTTAGTTTCTGGATCAACTTTGGTTTCTTTCACCGTGGGTTTCTTCTTCCAGGATCAGTGGTACGCTGCAAGTGTAAAATTGATAAAAAAATATTTTAAACCATGCAGTTGCCCTTCGTGCTGTGATGGAAGTTCATACAGTGAACTCTCTCTAAGGCGGACACTCTCGGGACTAAATTTAGCGTCCGCCTTAGAGAGGTGTCCGCCTTAGAAAGAGCTAAGTAACCTGACACCCAAACGTCAAAACTAAAACCAGAATTTTATACTTGTGCAGAATATATGGGTTAACTTTAACAAAACCCCTTATGTATCGCTTGTTATTGGGGAACTTAATCTCTATGACGCAGTCCTAAAAACAAAATATTGTTTTATACAATACAAAAAAGTGAATAATCTGAAGTTCTAGAATGAATTAATGATAAAACTCTATTAAAGTCATTTGCGAAAGAAACTGTGTAATCACAGATTGTTTTTGCTTCGCGAGTCTGGCATCTTGTAGGCGCTGTAATATCTTCATTAAATCTACGACCATATCGTCATCTTTTAGCTGCGAGGATGCGAAGCGCTGTAAGTCGTCCATAATCGTTATGGCTTCTGCAGTCGACTTGATGATACTCTCAACGGGTTTGTTGTCTACTTCTTCCTGGTCACTCAACGTGCCACTGTCTTCTACTAGTACTTCTTTAGAAGCTGGCTCATCTGCATCTGCTGTGCAAAAAGAAAGAGCTTCGTCGCGAACAGCTTTCCGCCAATCCACTCTGGAAGTGTTTACTGGGGCTGCTGATGTCGGAACCTTTTAGGTCATTTAGCGCTAGTACTGCCCTTTTGTAAAATTTCGTAAACATCGCGTGTCCGCTTTGAGAGGTATTTTGAATCAAAACGCCGGGAAAAAAGTGTCCGCATCCGCCTTAGAGAGGTGCTTGCCTTAGAGAGAGTTCATTTACAGAGAAACAAGCGTGATACTGCAGGGACCAAATTTTGTGTCCGCCTTGGAGAGGTGTCCGCCTTAGAGGGGTGTCCGCTTAGAGAGAGTTCACTGTATACCTATACATTTAATGCTTTTGCGCCGAAAATGAACAGCAATAGAAGCACAATTAAACCCCGTTTATACTGTAAGATTTCTGGCACGACACGGTTAATTAGCCATGGCGAGCACGTCTGTATATGTAGGTCTCGGCACGGCTACCAAATTTTAAGGCCGCACCGTTTACACTGTGAAAATCACTCGTGCCGTGGCCAACAATAGCGGAACCCGTGGCAAAATTTCAGGCGTGCTGTGCCCAAAATGTTTATAGTGTAAACGGGATTTTAATCACAACTTTACACAAAAATGAGCATAAGAATAAGAATTTTTACAGAAATGGACATTCACATTTATAAATGAGCATAAGGAAAAAGTTCTCATAGACTTTTCGTAGCAGGTTTGCACAAACCTATACAATCCTTCTTGTCCTTTTAGCAGCAATTGCATTCAGAAGTACAAGAAACGTAATATTTCTGGGGCGATGAAGACTTTTTCCATTAACTCTCCTCGCCAGGATAAACTTTCAATTATTTTATTGTGGCTGACGCCAGAGGATTTTACTAGTCAAGGGAAGACATCCTGCTGGAAAAGAGTTACAACTATCTCAATTAATAACTCTTTCCTGGCACGATCACTCTTCAATTATTTTTCTCTGGCAAACGCCACGCGATTTTACCCTTCAAAGGAGATGTCCAACGGCGAAAGAGGAGAAACATTAAAAATCTGAGGAAAGTCGTCAGTACAGATCAAAAAAACAAAGGCAGCAATATCATAAAAAAAATTAAAAAATGTGCATTCAAAGATCTTCAGAGCAAACGTAATGCTGACTGAAAGAGGAGCTTTGTCACAGGTTGCATTTTAAGCCACTAGGTCATAGTGGACAGGTCACTACAGTAGCTTTGGTATTCATAGAACATTTTCAACACAAAGGCAGTTCAATAATTGTTGACAGATCCCAAAAGACATGCTGATTGAAAGGATATATCGCCGATTTTTCGTAACCTTGGTTGATTATACCTGTAACAACGTAGGCTCAATAACTTTACCCTAGTGAATGTTTTTATGCATTCGCTACCGAAACTTAAGAAAGATCGTTCCGTCTTGCGCAATAGAAAACAAAGCTTCAGTCATTGCTGGAGAGTGGTATGCTTAGAACGGTCAGAATTTGTCCATAATCTGGTTCCAAGAAACTCCTAAACGTGTAACCTGAGTTACTAGTTCTATCATTAATTATGCAGGGTTGATAAATTCATTGTGAAATTCCAATATACCTCGCGATACAGAGATCAAGCCAGAAAATCCACCAGGGAGCACGAATACACATGTATTTTTCAAAAAAATATGTTACAGTCTTGCATGCCAGACTAGAACGATTCGGAAAATCCGCTTATCCAAAAGCTCAACCATTACAAATTCAAGCAAAGACAACCTTTTTACATAGTTTTTAATTAAGTCATTTATGAGCAACGTCAGAATGTCTTCTTTACTACCATATCAGAGATTTTTATTCTCCCTCATAACAGAGATTTTTTTCCATATTTGTCCATAACAAGAGAAATCCAGTAGGAGCTAAAATTAGCACAATCAAACCGCAAAGTAACGCAATTTTCTCTTGATTAGTTACGTAACACATCCATGGAACTTTCTCGAATCTGGGACAGTCATAATGACTGTACTCTTCCAAAGTTAAAGCGGTTTTGTAAACCCCACAATCAACTCAGAGGAGACGTTTTGTAAAGGAAAACCGAGGATATTTGGTTGAATAGTCGCGAGAGATGTTTATAATTAATATTGATGCAGACAATTGTTACACGTACAACGTATTTAATTTTACCCAATTTATTTTTACCCAGTCGGGGCTATATGATATGCACAGCTGAAGCTTTTTACGCCTACATTCGAGAGTTTCATAAGGTCAACATAACCGTCCGAAATCTCAGTTTCTGGAAAGTTCATTAAAATGCTAGACAATTGTCTGATGAGAATTAATAATCGGTCCACATACGTTGAAGATTTGGTTCATGCAACAATTGTGTTTTCAGTCTCTTCATGATATTGCTACAACACCATGAAGGGGCTGAGACCACGATTAAGCTTTGACCGTTAGTACCCTCAGTCCTTCTGTTGCAAAAAGCCACAGGCAAATTGTCATGTACGAAGGTTACGACTTTGGCTAAGAGGAATTGCCGTTTTATCCAGAAATGCGACGATTCTGTGCAGTTGTAGTTTTGAGCGGCACTGAGTTACATTTTTAAGGGTTACAACCAATATAATTTTAAACTCCTGGTAAAAAATAGTGTCATCTATGGCACAATCTTTAACTTTTTTCACTTGAAGAGCAAACCAAGATCAATTCATTATATCTTCTTGAAGCTGTATCCAGAAATTAGTCGTGAGTCTGAATGAGGATGTTCGCAAGAGATTTCCCAGGGGGAAAACGTAATCTTTGTACTAAATATCAGCGCCCAGCAAGAAAAACACGACGTACAGACACAAAGAAATAATGAGGATGCTTCCTAGTTTCATGTACGCTATCCAACAAAAAAAAGCAAAATTCATTGTCTCACCTGAAGTTTAGCTCTTTTCACCAAATTCCTTTCCTTTTTCAGAAAAACTGAACTTTTCTTCGATCTTCTACTGCGGATTCTTAAAGGGAACGTAATGCATTGCGTCTCCAGATCACACAACGAGATGATAACAAGAACAGAAACCACAAACACGACCAAGTTTTTGAAGTTCATCGCTGTGCTGGTCTGCAAGTCGAAGGTTGTGTTGTTTATATAAATAGCATTTACTTGCAACTTGATACTGTTAAGAAAATATCCTCTCGCAGTTCAATTACATGTGCTTTTACCAATCACTGACGTTTCAGATAAAATATGAGAGATCCATGAGAAACGAACAAATCGCAGATCGCTAAAAATACTGGAAAAATTTCACGCGAGTGAATAACTTCTATAGGTATACAGTAGTTTCTTCTTTTATTTAGGAATATACACAAGCGGCACTCCAGTACCCCCACCCTTCTATCCGAAAAGATCCATCAATCACTTCGTCTTCCAACAAATAACAAGCGTTACTGAAATTCATCACGCGCCTTTTGCGTCAGTGAAGGAGCACTTTGCAGCAAGTTGAATATTCTTTTGCAGGAAGTACAGCATAAAGAAGCTTAAAAAAGAGCATGAATCTAAAAGCAGCATTTTCGTTGAACCTCTGGGTTAAAGGGGAAGAGTTGCGCCTCATGCAAGAAAGACGTAAAAATATGGGAACAAACGCATCAGGCTGTGTACGCAAAAAATTATATAGGTATTAAGCAACAGTTTGCTAGCAATTTTGCATGGGATTACCACACTTCAGCCAGTTCACAATCCCAAAATGTTCAGATAAACAATTATTTCCTGAGTTCGTTTGACTTTACCAAGCATTTTACTTTCTACTCCTTACTGTGTCACCTTTAAATATACTTAAAAATTATGTCAGTCAGTTTGTAGAAACGTTGAGTTATCGTTGAAATGTTATCAATGTTCGGAGTTACCATTGTTGTGTATTCTACGAATTTTGTTATGAGCTTTATTCAAACAACCGAAGACTGCGCTTTCTCCATCCTATACCTGATTGTCAAATCAGCACATCAACGCAATCGGCATCTCACTGATAAAATCCTTTATTTCGAGATAAAGTTCAGAGACAGGTCAAAGTTAGAAGGAACGGGTGGAAATGCAGCTTCCAGATGGAAATGCGTTTGGTAGGAACGCTCACATAACAGGGTTTTCACATCTCATTGTGTACAAGACATAGCTCGCACTGTTCGTCTTGTGATTGTAATAATTCTCCTCTTGTGAATGCTCCGTATGCTTCGCCATAGTTGTGCATCCATAGCGTTTTCGTACAACCGTTCTAGGGTATTTTATCAGGTTTGCCGTAGTGAGGATAATGTTCACCATAAACATTACCTCCTCAGATTTGTTAGACTTTGGGCACTGGTAACATGCATAGATGAACACTTGACCATATTATATTTGTGGCAGTTTGAAATTTTGGCTGGAAGAAGGTCTTTATAGAGCTTTTTTCACCAACAAATGTTAACTGTTGCGTTTGTTTACGAAGTGAGGATCCTTCCAAGCAGCAGGAGGTATGAGAAGCGATCCCCTTTTTGTTCCATGTTAATGACTCCAAGGTGATTTTTTCGATAGCTGGGTAAACAAAATAATTCGGCGAACAGATCAGGTGAGCAACCACCTGATTTGCGAAAAATGTGAAGAGACACGTTTGGAGATCAATAGATTCAAGAAGCAAACGAAGATTAAGCTTATTAGATAGAAATGCCTTAGAAAAATGAAATTAATACTCAAGCTGATATTTCCAAAGGAGATCTCTGTTGAACTGGGCGGGACGTCGATAGTGACATACAGTGGTTAATAGGTAATGTAACAAATCGAATATTCATCTCATGAGAGCCATTTTTTGGTTTGCAGTTTGTTTCCATTCTATTTTATACTATTTGATATTCACTTACACAAGGTGTAAGTGAAAAGTTTGTGTTTCTTTAGTGTTCAACCGTGTATAATGTTGAGTTTATCAGCAAAATTTTGTCATGTTCGGCAAAGCTAAGTCGTTTTCCAGTAAAACTCTATATAACCTTGTATTCCTTTTAATCTAAGGCTATCCTATGGTTCTAAATGGACATCTATATCAGTATCGACTTTAGAATTGTCATCTATTATCTACATTTACGTCTACATCCATATAGACATGAACATCTACCTCTACCTCTATCTCTACCTCTACCTTTACCTCTTCCTCTACCTCTACTTCTACCTCTACCTCTACCTCTACCTCTACCTCTACCTCTTCCTCTACCTCTACTTCTACCTCTACCTTTACCTCTACCTTTACCTCTTCCTCTACCTCTACTTCTACCTCTACCTCTACCTCTACCTTTACCTCTTCCACTACCTCTACTTCTACCTCTACCTCTACCTCAACCTAACCTTTACCTCTACCTCTACCTCTTCCTCTATCTTTGCCTCTACCTCTACCTCTACGTCTACATCTACTTCTACCTCTATCTCTACCTCTACCTCTACCTCTACATCTACTTCTACCTCTATCTCTACCTCTACCTCTACCTCTACATCTACTTCTACCTCTAGCTCTAGCTCTAGCTCTACCTCAACCTCTACCTCAACTTCTGTATCTCTATCTGCAACTGCATCTGCATAATATCTCTACCTGTACCTCTGCCACCACCTCTATCTGTACTGTACTACATCTACATCTACATTTGCATCTGGATCTACATCATCATCTAAAACTATACCTAAAATTCTATATCTACATCCATTCTTAAATCTACCTCTACTTAGACACATACATTTAAATTGAGCAGAACCTACAACAGCTAAGACTTCTTTATGAACGTGGCTGGGCGCTGCCTTTCTTCAGAACGCTTAATGAGAAACAGACATGCTAACAGATTCATTACCATATAAATCTATACTTGGATTCTATTTTGTCTAGACAGAGTGGTCAAGAAATTGAACCATCCCACGCCATAGCAAATGTCTGAATGCATTTTCTGGAGGATTTAATTTGAAACCAACAAAATAGGAAAATGCGGATATTAGAAGAAATGTTCCATTCGAAAAAGTGCTCCAAAAAGATTTAAGCAATTTAATAAACATGCTTAGGGAAACTTCAACAGAAATTTTTACAAGCATCCTAACAAAAATTTTGTTAATAGTCTCTGAGGAGGAAAATCATGGAAATTTTCTTTTAAGGTTTAAGCAATTTAAAATAAGTTTATGTGACAATATCACCCGGTTTAACAGATTCATCCAGTTATTGTTCTATATGTAAGGTCAGAATGTTTGTAAACGAGTTCGAGGGCGTCCACAAATTACTAAATTTATTTTATATTTTAATGGACGGATTATAAGTGCGTGATATTTTAAGACTTATATTATCACCAGTGAAAGCCAGATAGTACTCATGTTGCAGTCTTGTCTCATCAGCAAGTTTTTTCCCCCCAATTTTTAATTCACGGTTTGTGTCCGTGTAGGTGGTCATCAGATGGTCACGAGTTAGGTCACGAGAATATATTATAATATTACAATAACATCAAGCTGTCGCACACGTCATGCACTAACTAGTTGGCCTAAAGACTGTTGATCAACATGTCACAGTTTTAGAAAGGGACTGCTTGTGTTTTCAAAAATTACCAGTTGTAGTTGTATGAACATGTGTAAGTATGTACGTATATACTTATGTTTATATGTATAAATCTATGCGTTTGTATGTATGTGTATGCAAGTATGTACGCTTTCATACATGCATGCAGGTAGGTAGGTAGGTAGGTAGGTAGGTAGGTAGGTAGGTAGGTAGGTAGGTAGGTAGGTTAGGTAGGTAGGTAGGTAGGTAGGTAGGTAGGTAGGTAGGTAGGTAGGTAAGTCGGTAGGTCAGTAGGTAGGTAGGTAGGTTTAAATTCTCATCAAACATGAAGTACCTCAGTGATTAATCACCACATATTAAAATATATTTCGAAACTTTAACGTCAATAGAAATGTTTATCTTGTAGGTTCTTCTTCGACAGAACGATCACCGCACAACGCAGCAACCCTGAAAATCCATAAACCAACGTCTGTCCATTTGAAAGGTCAGAGAATATAAAATTTGAGTGAAAACAGCCAATGAAAAGTCAACAAGCCAGAATTTCTGGTTAACAACTATAAAAACTTGCTCAATATACTTGTAATAAAACTTTGCTAGCAACGAACAATTTTCTAGGTAATGACTCACTGAACGTAACATGCTATATTTCTTACTCCAATCTGATTTCATTTTTCAGTAATTCAGTTTTCTATTTCAATATCATCGTATTTCTGTAGTGCTACGGGGATATTGTTTAAAACACTTGCAAAAACCCTTTTTATGGGAGTCTTAGTTCTCTATGAAGAGCAAGCAGAAAGACAAAATCTAAGCAAGCAGATGAGCAACGGTTGGGAGACGGACAGAGACATAGAGGAAAAAGAAGGCAAAGATGGAGGAGAAGGAGAATAAGATGGAGAAGGAGAAGAAGAAGGAAAATATGAAAGAGAAAGGGAAAGACAAACAAAAGGCCAAGGAAATAGGTCTTTGCGTGAAAGCAAAGCACAAGGAACTTCGTCCTGGTCCACTAAAATTTTATTCATCATTTAAAACTTGAAGAAATCTGATTACTGGAACTTTTAATCCATATTAACCTATGAAACTGTGAATAATTAGTCTAAATAAAACCTTAAAATCGCTGAGAAATCAGAAATAATGAATTGAAAAATAAAAACCTAAACAAACTACAATTTGTAAGAAAGTAAATTCAATGTTTGCATCTAAATTCCTCCGTAAACAAATGTGGTATGTATGCATAAATACATAGATAGATACATATAAGTTACCTATAATAATCTAAATAAAATTGCCTTAAATAAAAGACCTACTCATATATATGTCTACATATCTATGCATATACATAATTACATGTCTATGTCTATGCATATGCGTATGTCTATGTATATGTACATGTATATGTGTATGTTATGCATATGCATATGTATGTGTATATGTATGTGTATATGAATATGTATATGTATATGTATAGGTATGTATACATCCATATCTATATCTATCTATCTATCTATCTATCTATCTATCTATATATATATATATATATATATATGTTAATGTATATTAATCGAAAAAACGGCCTTCTTAAAAGTCCCCAGAACATAAATAAATTCAACAACAACAGGAACAGTTCAGACTTTTCTGTTAACTTTATCATTTCAAGGTGCTGATATTTCAGAAAATGTGTATGTGTATATGTGTATATATATGTGTGTGTGTGTATATACATATATGTATATATATATATATAAAATTTGACCTTATATGTGTATTTATGTATACTCGTTTATAAAAACGTTGTCACTAGCAGGTAGATAAAGACGTCAATAAAAGTTTTTTTACTTTCTTTCTTCTCTTTCTTTCTTCTTTTCATTCCATCTTTCTTTTTCTTTCTTTCTTTCTTTCTTTCTTTCTTTCTTTCTTTCTTTGCTTCTTTTATCCCGACATCCTTCCTACAGCTGTATGGTTTTGATAAATTGAAGACCGATCCTATAACGGTAATAAAAAAACTATATTAGAGAAGAAAAATAGTATGGTGAAAGATTTGATATAATTACTTTAATTGCATTACTCAGTGGAAGATCTCAAATTTTTGTAAGGGGGAGTTCACGTCCAAAAAGAGTTAAGGTGGTGGTCAGGTTGTTTTTTTTCCCCTTCTTTTTTAATAGAACAACATGGAACACTCGTGGATCTGAAAGGACCTCAGGGGACCCAAGCCCACCTTGACCGGTAAAAGTTATTAACTGATATCTTATTTTTCTGTTAGTTTGAAGGTTTAGGAACCTGACTTATATTGATACTCGTGTAACTTGGTCTAAAGCGAGTACTGGCACTTCACTGTCCAGGAAAGGCCTTGAAGCTTTATTGATCCAAACATCAGTCAACCTGGTTGAATTCGTGTGACTGGCAGCGAAAAAAATTGGCATTTTATCAGTTAAAACGATTCTATAACAGACGTGTGATCGAATCGATATGGACCAGACCCATGGAATGAGATCAGAAGTTCCTCGGAAAGGCTTCTTAATACCGATTCGGAAAATATTGCTGGGTTAGACTCAACAGCTTGAATACCGAAAATACGATCCCGCCCACTGTCGTGGAAACTAAGAGTAGGAGCAGGTTTCTTACTAATTACTTCAGTCGCATTTAAAAGCTATCTCTGGCATTTGTTTCTTAAATCATTCAGGTATTACATAATTACAAGGACATTTAATCATAGAATTTACTTTTCATTTAACACCATTAACACACAGCCATGATTGTTTGTAGTCTTCCCGGAGAATGTCCATACCGTCCTTTCCTTTTTTATAATCTGCTGCTGTTAGTAACAACCAGGGACGGCGGAGCGGAATTACGAGTGGGGGGGCTTGAGATAAAAATACAACATTTTGTATGCTTCTCTGGGAAATTGCACAACAAGTGTTTTAAAGCGTAGTTGTTTCAACATTACATTTGGAAAAAAGTGGGGGGGCTACAGCGCCTGCAGCCCCCCGGCTCCGCCGTCCCTGGCAACAGAAAAAGTGTTGTTAGTAGTTAAGTGGGTTATCTTCCATAGACAAGGCAACAAGTAAAATTACGCGACTACTGCTGAGCGACATGATGTTAATCTTGTTTACGAATTACAAATCCTGTTTTTAATCTAAATCGTCGACGATAATCCTAAATCAGGGACTTGAACTTGACTTGTCGGTCATCGCACGATGAAAGACCCCGTACCTGAGTTTGCGTCACGATATCCACGTTAGCTGTCACAAAGAGCCGATCACACACAGAAACCAGTATGTATTCGATGCCCCAATAAATCACCGCAATTTATTTTGAGAGCTTTTTGTCACACTAGGAAGGCATGGAGTGAAGGGACTTCACTTAATCAAAGAGAGAAGCAGACATTCAGGTGGAGTACACGTGGATGAAAGTTTGTCGCCTTAGGGCTGGAGTGGACTAAGCATTTCGCGCAAATAAAACCAAATTTTACGAGCTGCATTACTGAACAATGATCTGCATTTTGTCAGCTATGCCTACCATAACAAAACTCTCGAGATGTTTAAACTGTATTACCTGTCAGGAGAAAGCATAAAGTAAACATGTTTACCGAAAATTTTTAGCCAGGGGGTCGTTTTTCAATGACATGAAAAGTTGACATCAAAATGAAGACTTCCTGGATATCCGGGCAAATTATGCTCCAGCAAAATCCTTAATTTGCTAGAGCGAATGCGCACTTTACTCATGGAATAGGATCTACAGTACTTCCAATCGAAGATATTCATCGCCAGTTCCAAGGAGTTTACAATCTAAAGCAAGCCAATAAAACGAATGCCTAAGGTTTCTTTACGGCCCAAACGCAAAAGTTGCGTAATCAAAGCATTCACAAATCTTCCCTCAAGTCACTGCTATTTTTATTAGCTAAAATATCAGCCAAATCCGCCGTAAAAGTATGACACGTTTGAAACCTACTACAAATCATTGGCCTGCAGTCCAACTTCAGCCTGGGTAAGACGTGACGCTTTGAATATACTATACTGCGGCTTCGCATAGTTTTCTTCTTAATTCCGTTTCACACCCCCGTTTTAAGAAGGACTTGGATATAACCAACAACACCTGGTCCTCGTTTTGGGCATCCGTTCGGTGTTGATAGAGAGGTGTTGATCATTTAGCTAAACTAAAAAGCTTAGACTTGTGGTTCCATTTTACACGGAATGATAAAATACTCAATACTGCAAAAAGATTAGTGGTAAGAAGGATCACTTCTTTAACTGTGAACAAACTCTGAGAAGTCTTTCGTAATGAAGTTTTTCTGGACGTTTAATATTACAGGGCGGACACGCCCGACCTGTTTGCTTTGAATCGTAAACAAGACCGGCGTGTATAACGTGATAAGGTCTCCTGTATTTCAATCCCCTCCAAGCCATGTTTAGTTGCTTGGGAGTAAGTTTCTCATTTCGTAATCATTTCGCAAGATATCAAGAAAAGTCAATATTAAAGGAGAGGAGAAGAAAAACGAAATTGACGAGTACAATTCAAATGGAAGATAAGACCTGAAGTCGCAGGACTGCTGATCATTTCTCGCGAAACGTAAATCAACAGCTTGCTGAATATCGCAGGCCGGAAGTTGCCAGAATTGACTGAAAAAGCTTAATAACATTCTCGAACGGTGAATAATACTGAATACGTTGCTTAAATTGTTTTGAATTCATTAGAAGAAGCAGTCACTAAGGCGCATTTGGCTTTCTGGAATGTTACCACTCTGGGCAAAGAGCCATTATAGGCGTTCACTGTGGTCGCCTGAAGCAAGTGGGTATTGAAACAAAAGTGAAATACCTTTCGTCAAAGGTTAGTGTTTCAAATGGTTCAAATCAATACAAGATATGCTTACTGTAACCATTGAATATCTAAGGAGTTAATGTAGCTGTGAACATTAGTTTGATTCTTGAAATCTACAATTGCATTGACTGAAGAAGGCAAAAGCTTTCGCAAACTGGAAAGATCGATCAAACGAATGTCTCATTTCAATTTGAATTATCTGTTTTCATCAGCTGCTCACCTGTTTTACAGAGGCAATCACAGCATTAAGCAGTGAAGAAAGCCTCATATTTGGCGAAAGGTTTGGCCAAGGAACGGAACAGAACTAAGTAAGACTATTCTTACAACAGCAATGCAATGTCAGAGTGATTCCAGCGTAAGACAGTAAGCTGCCGAGCACAACCAATTTACAAAACAAGGAATATTTTCAAATGCCTTGAATAGTACTCGATAAAATTGCAATATTACACCCCCTATTTGTTAAGTACATAGATTATTTCAAGTCCAGAAAAAGTTTGAAGTTGGCAGTAGCAGCGATTTTTAACAAGCGAGTTCTTTGACAAATAGGTTGCGTTAACTCAACTCTTTGGTTTTGGTGACTCGCGCTTGGGTAAGGTTATGAAACTTGCAATTGTGTGATTCGCTTTTTACCAAAGGATACACTAATGTTGACGCTGCACGTTTTTATGAATAGAAAGTTATAGTTTGTCAATTGAAACTGGATGAATGTAAACGCAGCCCTCATGTTGACTCTTAATTGTTGAATGAGCTGCGCCACGATTCAATAAAATACAGAAAAGGAGAAATCTCTCATTCGAGTTAAGACGTAAGTTACGACAAGTAAATGAAAGCTAACAAAGCGAAAACGAGAAGAAATTAATCGAGGAGTTGTGGAACAAAAATATAAACTTCGTATTAACCTGAAACCCATCTGGTACTTCATATTAATGTACATTTTCTATTTTAGAATCACAGTTACATATAATGTATAGCTTTGCGGACATTGGCATCACATGCAACCTTGTCAAATTGCGGTGAATGAAGTTATCATTATTACCAGAAAATATTTAGACCAATAAACTTTTCCTTTGTACGATTTTCAAAGTCTCGTGTCTTGCTTAATTCCGAAATGATTCAACGTACACCGATACCGTATCTGCTCACTTTTTATATCAAATGGTAATTTTAATGGGTAGCTAGGATATTGATTTGGTTTCAACTGAGACACGAGCTACGTTCTCGACGAGTGGACGAAAAGATAACCTAAATACCTCTGAGAACAAAATAAACTATTTAAGGCGTGCGATATAAATGTTTGGTAGCTCTTCGACAATCCGATGTTTACGAGTCTATGCATTTATATCTGTCAGTGGTTGTACGGACTTTCAATGTGACATAAAACCGTAGAAGTCTAGTGTGTTTGTTCCTTAACTTTTCTTAGCAAATGTGGCCTACCTCCTTAAGAATTTCGACGAGCACAAAAACGTAATGGATTTGTACGTATTTCCATCACGATAAATTTTCAGTTTCCTTGTCTGATTTACATAATATGATGATAAGATCTGCACAACTAAACCACTAATATTGTAATTAAGGAATTTAACCAAAGGAAAAGAAACATCTCCTTGTCGTAGAACGTAACTGAACGTTTCATTGAAAACAAAGGGAATCAATTCGTTGAGTGTCGAGAATATCCTCAACACCATCGTAGTTCAACAAACGAATTTATAGAGTGCATTTCCATGTTTTCGCAGGGAATTCGGACGCAATCGTTTGAGCGAATTCTTATTATTCCTATTCCAGAACATGAAAACAATATTCAATCTACTTTGATTAAGAAAGTTCTAGCAATTCAATCTGTGCATTCTGTGCTGCAAAGAAGATCGGCCGAAACGCTATTCCATAAATGTTTTCTCGAGAACAGAACAACAGAATTAGGTTTCATTCAGACTATTTTTTTTTCTGGAATTGTCCCAAAAGAACACTTTCTTGGTGCGCATTTACAGCGTCGAGTTTTGAAGGATGTGTTTAGCGTCAACACAATTGCTAGAATTGTTGACAAGCGTTGAGGTGAAGGAGAAATAGCATCGCAACTGCTTCAAAACAACAAGCTCTAAGTGCACTATTAAATCGTAGAATTCGAAAGGTTGTGTTTAACTTTAATCCATTTGCTAGAGTTGTTTAGAAGCGTTAAAGAGGAGGAAAAACCAAGCATTCACAATTTGTTGCAACATCAATGTTACACGGCTGTGCTCAAATGCTAAAACTCGAGTTCTTTCCTTGATCACTGTTGCCACTTTGACGTGTTTAAACTTAACATTTGCTATTAAAAGCAAACAGCCACAAAAAACTAAAGACAGTAGAAGCAAGGCATGCCAGGACCCAGGAACATGTTATTGCTTTAAGAAAGTCCAACTTTACATTTATCAAGTGAAATGTGTTTACCAATGTGTTTACTATGTGGAAATTTTATCTTCAGGAACCTGTAAAGGCTGAAAACCTTTTCTATTCAAATCAAGTCGGTCAGTTAGATCTTGCATTATGCATCCGTTTCTCTTTCATTATTCTGAATCCCGGGATTCTTATTCCACCAATCCTGTTGCCTTCATCTGTTGTCTTTTGGACTACCTATTTAGCATCTCTTTCTGATAACATCGTTTTGTATGTAGTCTATAGGCGACGAACGTCTATAGAACCCGGCGTTATAACTACTAGTAAGTACAAAGTGTAAAACTGTCAATATGCACTCCGAATATAACGAAATTAAGACCTCGAATCAACTCTGTATAACATATTTCCAATACACACGCCTTTCGTCGTATGTTTCACTTAAGCATTAGCACTTCAGCAGGCGATGTACAAATGCAGCGCCGCCGACTATACAAGCAGAAACTTGCGTCGCATAAACATTCAGACTCTTCTCGAATATCGATCAGGTATGACAATTGCAGCGAATTTAAACACTTCCAATATTCCGTACAAATACTTTGCAAGAACCCAATGTATTTATGCAGGAATTTTTGTCGCGATATTTCAGACCGAGAAATGTCCAACGTGTTGCTAATTTCACACTAAGTGCAATGTGTCATTATTTTCGCCTTCGACTTGGTAACTCCAGGCTTTTTTCCCGCAACTCAGTTAAGACATGAGCGCGCACTAGCTGTGATTTGGGAGTTAAGAACAGAAATCACTTGAAATAAAAAAAAATCAACAAAATTTAAAAAACGATGTGTTGCAAAGTTTTTTATTTTTGACCCGCGCACGCTGCGTAGCAGTATTCGTGAGTCGACCAGACTGTGTGGGCCATTGCTTACATTCCAAACATTCCTATGGTGTTAACAAATGACCAGGCTGGTTTGCGGGAAAGCAAATGACCATGCGTCTTTGTTGTTGCTACAAGCGTTTATCGACTGCGACGATTTTAAAGCAACGTATTGTGATGGCGAATGTTGTTAAACATTGTTTACAATTGGCATATAACAACCGATTATGTTTCGTCAGAAAACGTTGTACATCAAACTTTACATCCAGATGAACTACAACTGCAACGCATCATTTTTGCAGCAACACAACGTAATATCGACCACGCAACTTGTCCAGCAACGATTTGATTCCTCATCTAACAAATGCGCATTCAAAACAGTCATGTTCTCGACTGTCTTTCGCATGAGTTGCAAAAAACTTCGTTTCCTGTTCCTACTAATGACTTCCAACACTCCACACTACAGAGAACTGGAATGTCTACGATTCATTCGCTAGAAAAGAAGTCTGTCACTACAACACTGCCTTATGTGCTCGAGATAATCTAAATATCGCGGTTTTGTCAAAGGACTATTACTATACGTCTCAAAGCATTTCAAAGGTGCCATCACGTTGACGCACGATACATTACAGTTCCTTCCCTGTGTGAACCTTAATTTCGATTATTCCCATTATATTTTGATTTGTTTGAAACTCCCCCGGTAAACAAATCGGGAAAAAGGATCCAGGAAAAATTAAGTACGGAACAAAAACCCGCAATAAAAATTTACTCGCGACAATAACCCGCGAACCGCGACATTTAGATTATCTCTACATGCTCGTAAATTTTATTTGTCGTTCCCCGTTTACATCTTTAAATCCGCCCTCAAAGGCTCTTTCATTAATATCTGGTCGTGTTCCTGAAGTCCATAAAGAACGTAGCGTTGATCTTCAATAACCATTCTTTTGCGTGAGCTCAATGTTCATAACTCAATAACTCGAGTTGAATTTATCGTGGGGCTTGAGGAACCGGTTTTTGTGCGCATAATCGGGGTTAGTTTCTCGAAACTCTGCATGACCATAAAAGTTTTGTATGATCATTCTGACCCTAACCACAATGAATCCGTACCAAGCGACGGCTCATTCGTCAGATCAGCAGTCTCTCACTTGAGGTGAAGAGTTAGAATCCTTCTCCCTCAGTTGCGGGAGTCTCGAATTTTTACCGAGATTTCAGGTTTTCTTTCACAAAAAACGATTTACCGGGAGGAATAATTGATGTAAATGGCCACCTAGACGGGAAAAGAGCCTGAAATCCAGGGCAGCCGAGAAAGGGGGGCAGGGGAGGGGGAATTGCCCCGGACCCCCAACTCAAAGGGACCCCCAAAATTGGAAGGATTTAGCATGGGTTGGTGGTTTTGACCATATGAAATGATTCCTATGACGTCATAAATAAGGCCCCTGAAAAAGATTTGCCCGGGGCCCCGCTAATTCTCTCGGCGGCCCTGCTAAAATCACTTTTACAAATTAATGACAGGAACGAAAAAGTGTGCTCACTTGAGTTGAATTTCGTCCACGTGAGGTTTAACGTTTAAAACAGGCCTAATAGTTGCCTGTGGTTCTACTTTGTGAAGAACATTTCATGACATTGAAATCTTTTTAAGATGAAATGCCAGCTAGAATAAATTCAAAAAATACCTCGTGACTTATGGACCACAAATCAAAGGCAAATGGGAAGTAGTTTTTATTTCACGTAATCACACCTTGCAATCTCAGCAGGGCCGAAACAATCGTCTTAACCTCATAACACGCGTTAGAAACAAAACATGCCCTTGACGCACAAAAGTCTAAATCTGTTGATAACCGGACAGTTACGATGATAACCAAAGATTTTCTAGCCGGAAACTGTAGTCAGAGTAATAAATGAACTGAGTATCACGAAGCACAAACATCTTTTAAGAAAAATTCACCGACGTTTCTTTTTGCAAGCAACATCACAAAACGTTACTTGAAAACTTAGTTGTTCAGACTCAAGACCTTAAAGTGAAATACCGTGAACAGGAGACAATTTTGAAATATTTTATGAACAATTTCGCTAACGTGTCGTAGCTTCTCGCTACATCGTCAGAGCAATAATATTAACAGATTTTGAGGCGAACATTATATATTGGCACAAGTGAAGTGCCATGAAGACTAAAAGACTGTGTATTTCTGCCAAGCTTCCGGATTTCATCTGTCAGTAGCATTTAGAGATATGCAGTTTGTGGTCAGGCAAAATCTTAATTCCTTTACGTTATGCTTCCTGCGATGAAAAAGGCGGTTGAAATGACGGCCGATATAGCAGACGGTAATGCTTGCTCGACAAGCGAACTGAACGAACAGGTATTTGTAAAAAGACGATAAGTTACTGGTCGCAATCATGAGGAAACAGTTTTCGGACTGTACAGGACAAACTGGCGATTCCGGTTAAATTCACATTAGTATAAGATTTCAAGCAAGAACTTATGAGGTTATTTGCGCTATTGTACTATCAAAGAGGTTATAATCACGTGGGGGTTCAGTTGCCATTGTTACAGTAATTTTCAATGGTGTGTTTTACGAGGTTATAGAAAGCTACTGCTCCTTTAGGATAAACTGTGAGTAGTCACGTTCACTGCAAATGCAGCAAGGAAAGTAATATTTTGTTATGGATAATTAATAACAAATGTTCCACAAATAAATGAGAAATAGTTGCATTTGGTTTTTTCTTTCCATATTTCAAGTTGCTACCGCTCATATTATGGAATCTTGGACCAGGCTTGCACTCCGTCGCCATTATTCATAAGAAATGCGAGAATAGTATTTGTCATGTGCAAGACGTATAATGATGAATTTTTTCGAAGTGTACGTTTAGCTCCTGGACTGTTGATAATTCCAGCTGTACCTCAGACCGATGAGTTAATATTTTTTCAAAAATTGTTTTACCGATCAGACCAGGTTTAAGGGCTATCAGACTGACAACTTTGGGGCTCTGAATTTACCCTGATCATTGTATTCACATTGATTAGTAGGTGTGATTTCAAAACACGATTTCTAGCAGGGGTGAGGTGTTATCTAAAACAACTGTTATCGAATTCCTTGTGAACTCGCTACAGGGAAGGTGTCAATAATCCCATTCTCCCCCAAGCAAAACTCACACCAACTCGAGAGGCCTCGATGTGGAAAGAGAAATAGCGAAGATATGTAGTGAACAGATAGTTTTTAAACCGTACACAGGCAGTAGTAAGAGAGGAGTGTAGAGAAGTGAATTACCCCTAAGTCTTCCAAGTTGGCAAATTGGAATCCCGTTCGAGGATGATCGAACATGACTTATTCTGAAGACAAGAAAAAAAAATTTTCAGAATATCAAAAGTTTGAAATCGAGTCGGGTTTTGGATTTTTTCGACTGAACAACTGTAAGAGACATACATAGTTTTCGACTAATGAATGATAAAAATGGCTATCTAAAAATATGAAATGTTGAACGCAATAGTTAATGCACGTTGCTAGTCATTACAAAGCTACAAGTTTCAAACATCAACTTTTTCTGGTCGTTGAGTCTTTCAATTGAACGCACTGGTCAAGGTGTCTAACCGCAATCATTCGGCAGTTGTAAGTTGTACACATTCATTAACTTTGTAGAACATCGGGTATTTTTGACGCAATGGTTAATACGCTTTACTGGTCATTACAATGTTACTAGTTTTAAACATTAGTTACTTATTCTGATTGTTGGGTCTTTTAACTGAACTCACTGGTCAAAGCGTCATCTCCGCAATCACCATAGGCAGTTACAAGTTGTGCACATTCATTAACTTTGCTTTAAGTTGGGTACTTTTGACGCAATGGTTAAAACACATTATCGGACCGTCACAGAGCTACAAGTTTTACACATATGTACCTTTTTCTGAACGAGAATCCTTCATTTGAACTCACTGGTCAAAGCGCTTAGCCGAGGTCATTAAGCATTTACAAGTTGTGCGCACTCGTTAATTCAGCTTGACGTTTGGTAATTGTGATCCAATGGTTAACACGCATTACTGGTCATCAGGAAGACACAAGTTTCACGCATTAGTAACTTATTCTGATCGTCGAGTCCTTCGATTGAACTCAGCGGTTACAGCACCTCACCACGATCGCTATGGACATTTATAAGTTGTACATAATTGTTAACATTGCTTAACTTTGACTACTTGTGACTCGATGATTAATATGCATTATTAGTCATTCGAAAGTATCAAGTTTTAAACAGTAACTTTTTCTGATCTCTGGGTCCTTCAATTAAGCTCAGTGGTCAAGGCGCCTCATCGAGATCGTGAGGCGGTTACAAGCGGTACAAACACGAACGTACTAACTTTGCTTCAAAAAACTCGTTAATTCGCCACGAGGAAAAGACAAAGGAAAATTATAACCAAGTCGTGTCTTTAAACGTCAGAAAAACACGCTTACTTTTCTCCTCACATTTTGGCGGCTTAGAAAACATTTATTTTCAAACTTTCTTCTCCAATTAGCGCATTAAGGGGTTCGTTTTTGAAGCCATATAAAAACTCGCAGCACGTGCTTAATGGAATTTAAACATTAATTAACGTCGGGTACTTTTGACGCAGTGTTTAATACGGAAAGTTACACATTTGTAACTTTTTCTGTTCGTCAAGTCCTGTCATTAAACTCAGTGATTAAAGCACCTCACGAATCACAGATCATTCGCGTAAGTGGTGGGCTGGAACGCATATGCTAAGTTGGAAGAATTGAGAAGGTCATCGCACGTTTTTTCTACTTCTATCCACTGCAGACAGAGCTGATGTAATCTTTCGACGACAATGTACGACAATATCTGGACTATAGTACCATTAAACATTGAAATACGGATATCTCATTCTACCATATTTACATATAACACGAAAGCTTTATTTCAACTTATTACACCACATGGTAACTACTAGTAACTAAAAAAATTACATGTTTTGTGATCGAAGCAGAATTCCTGGAAAGATACATGACCGCAGTGCGTGTTTAGATTCCGACACGAAGTCGCATTTGACCACACTCTGTTGTAGTGGTGGCGTTCTGGTGCTCTTAAAAGAACGCT
Source organism: Heliopora coerulea (assembly GCA_030142905.1). Classification (NCBI taxonomy): domain Eukaryota; kingdom Metazoa; phylum Cnidaria; class Anthozoa; order Scleralcyonacea; family Helioporidae; genus Heliopora; species Heliopora coerulea. The sequence continues at coordinate 906,634 of JASJOG010000059.1, read as the reverse complement.
GATTGTTGATGACCAGAAAAACAGCCGGAACGCAGATGTTTACCATCAAAAACCGGCGACTATATTACGGAAAAAAGGTGGCTACAAAGCGACTCTTTTTTGCTGCCTTAGGCGATAAATGTCGTTCACCGGTGGCATCACTCGTTTATCCTCATCATCACTGTCGTGATCTTTCGAGCCTTTCGTCGTCAACGGTCGTTTTTGGCCTCGGGCTTCTCGGTCTTTAGAATGATCTTCAGCTTGGGATACTCCGTTAATACTGCCCTCTGGTAGAGCTAGAATATCAAGAGAAACATCATAACAGATCGATTACATATTGTGCCGTGCCTCATTCTTTGAGAGTGAAAGGAAATAACAAGAGGTGGTCGCGTTGTCCTGAAATTTTCTCATTTGTTGCTGTTATTTAAGATGTTGTTACGAATGATACTGTTGTTGCTGTTGTGGATATTATTGTTGTTATTATTGTTGGTTTAGGTAGTTGTTGCTGTTATTTTTATTGTTCAGGTAGTTGCTGCTGTTATTGTTGTTACTGAGGTTGTTGTTGCTATTAGTGTTGTTGTTGAGGTAGTTGTTACTGTTATTTTTGTTGTTGAGTTACTTGCTGCTGTTCTTGTCGTTGTTGAGGTAATTATTGCTGTCACTGTTGTTGATGAAGTAGCAGTTATTGTAGTTGATGAAGTAGTTTTTGTTGTTATTGTTATTGTTGAGGTAGTTGTTGGTGTTATTGTAGTTGATGAGTTAGTGATTGCTGTCACTAACGTTGTTGTTGTGGTAGTTTCTTGCGTTGTTGTTATTGCTTTTACTTTTGTTGCTGCTGTTGTTGTTGTTGTTGCTGTAACTGTATTTGTTGATATTGCTGGTTTTGTTATTGTTGCCGTAGTCAATGGTGTTGTCGTTACTGCTTATGTTCTTGCTGCTATCGTTGCTGTTGTTTTGTCGTCATAGTCGTCGTTTTCACCACTGCTGTTTGTAAATTTAGTGACACAAGATTCTTACTCTTCAAAGCACTTGCTTACCCTTTGTTTGAGGTTGCTGAAGATGGCTTTCTGTTATCATCCTCATCAATTCATCGACCATAACGAACGGCCCCTTCAAAGAGCAATTCACAAATACCTTAAAAAGTTTCTAGCTGAACAGAAAGTGAAAACAAGGAGAGATTCTGGCTTACCTGGTAACAGATTGGAGGAGGCATTAACGAAATAAGGTGAGCAGCAGCTGGAGGTAGAGGAAACACGCCTCCAGGAATATGGTGAACCCCAGCTACGGTGATGCATTGAAAAATTTTAGTAGGGAAGACAAAAAAGTAAAAGTGGGAAAAACTGATAAAGGAATCATTTACAGTCAAGGGAAGGATAGGTACTACAGTAACACGAAAGAGAAAACGTCAACGCGATTATTATAGTGAAAAAAAATATAAACAAAAAAAATAAAGAGATACGAGGGGTCAATAACAAGGGCCAAAGGATTAGTTTTCAATCAACCTGTTCCAATAGGTGACGGTTTAAATGGCGTCATCAGACGGAGGTTTGGTTTGGGGTACTTTATAGCTGGAGTCTCACTTTCCTCCTGAGCAGGAGCCCTGGTGTGACCTGGCGTTGCTGGGAGGCTGGATGCCGCTGTATCTTGGCTCTGGAAGAGAAAAATAAAAATAATAAAAAAAAAGCAAACACATCAATCAAGGCAATTGCCTTGACTGTCTAGAAGCAGATTGTGTATTAAGTCTGTTTATTTGTACTGGATAACCCTAGCAACTACATAAGCTGTTCTCCCTAGAGGTCGAGTAAGGGCCACCCCTCATGGGTCCAGTGTTACTACAGGAGGAAACCGGACTATCTGGAGAAAACCTGCGATGATTGGTAGAGACAATCTGGAACACCACTCTTTTCACATGTGACCAAGGTAGTTTTAATCAGATAACCGCACGGAGCCGGAATCGAACCCTAGTCACAGTGGTGAGAGACACGTGCACTACCACTGTGCCACCAACACCCCGTTTCGAACTCCATTCACAGCAGTGAGAGACAAGTGTACTATCACGGTACCATCAATACCCCCTTCACAATGGCAAGAGATTCGTGCACTACCACGGCGATTTAAGATGAGAATGACAAAACGAAAAATCCACTTTTTTAAAGAGTTCGAAAGTTAATACCGGCTGCTATGTACCTACATAACGTTTAAACATCCTTCACATTGAATTGCTCAGTTTGGATATACCATTATAGTTGCAGTAGCAGTAATTAATCACTGGTTCATCCTCCCTCGTAATAATTCCAACCTAACTAAATAAAAATTAATCTGTAAGATTTTACCGTGTAACCAAGAACTTTTAATTCAGTCTTAGAACAAGGGAAGAGATCAAGATATTTGTAGCGATCAACCAAAAGAACTGTTTCCCGTGATTCCAGCTCCTATAACAAAGAAAAAGACCGCAGATTCATTCACTCATTAACTTCGTACATTAATACTTCTTTTTCTTTCTTTTTTTCCTTCTTTCTTTCTACCTTTCTTGCTTTCTTTTTTTCTTTCTTCTTTCCTTCCTTTCTTTCTTTCTTCTTTTCTTCCTTTCTCTTTTCTTTCTTTCTTCCTTCCTTTCCTTCTTTCTACCTTTCTTGCTTTCTTACTTTCTTTCTTTCTCCTTTTCTTCCTTCCTTTCTTTCTTCTTTTCTTCCTTCCTTTCTTTCTTCTTTTCTTCCTTCCTTCCTTTCTTGCTTGCTTCCTTTCCTTTGTCCTTTCTTTCGTTCTTCCTTTCTTTCTTTCTTCCTTTCTTTCTCTCTTTCTTTCTTTCTTTCTCTCTTTCTTTCTTTCTCTCTTTCATTTCTTTCTTTCTTTCTTTCTCTCTTTCTTTCTTCCTTCCTTCCTTCCTTTCTCTCATTCTTTCTTTCTTGCTTTCTTGCTTTCTCTCTTTCTTTCTTTCTTTCTTTCTTCCTTCCTTCCTTGCTTTCTTGCTTTCTTTCTTTTTTTCTTTCTTTTAACTTAATACATACTTGCTACTTACATCTTTGAACAGCGAAAGTTTTCGCTTTTCGACTTTCATATAACTTGAAAGGTCTCCACTGTTTGCTTCAAACTCCAAGAATTTTGTATACACTTCACTGTTGGCCAGAACAAAAAATACTATTAGCAGGTTTTTATGCACAAAAATAAGAGCATAAAACGATATTTCGATATAAAGCCAGAGAGCAAGTAAGATAGACGGGATAAAGAAACCGAAAACTCTCAAAAAAAAATCCTTCGAAGGTTTGAGGGTTTGAACCTTTTCCCAACCATTATCAACACGCACTCTCTTTCTGTTTCAAAGAATTAGACATGCGAAGTTGGGGTGCAGGGAGTCGAGTCTCTTAAGTCCCTTCATTGACAGAAGCGAAAAAATACAGAATTGCAGGGAAACAGAAATAAAGAAACAAGGAAAAACATAAAAGACAGTCAGACAGATATACAGACAAACAAAATTCAAAATTATGAATTAAAAGAAAGCGCGTGGCACTGTACCTGGATTTTTCTTTAGGGAGGTTGCTCAACGTTCTTTCAAATAATACTCGCGTATTGTTGTCATCTAAATAAGAAGACATTCGGATTTCATAGTTAGGCAAACGGAGCTCTTAAAATAAGAAAAATATCCTATGAAACAAAGATATTTACTTTAACTACATACCGTTCAAATGAATTAGAAAATCGAGGTAGGCCAGCAAATACTTTGGTTCACCTGAAAACTTCTACGGATGCAAGAAAACAGAAGGTAAACTATATATACTTCTATGAATGTGCTACGTGCAAGTTTCTAAATGACGTCGGACTGGCGAATAAGGGTCTCATACCTTCAGTCCAAGTTCGAAAATCTTGAGGGACACGTTCTTATCCTAAGTTAATTCAGGTCATAATACAATTAATAACGCAACTTTATTAAACAGAACGAGACTTTCGCATTGGAGTTTTATTGTTATTTGCTGTTCACTTTGTGTTAAGTCTTCAAGTGTCCATGGAGAAATATAGGGAAATGTCAACAAACAATCTTGTGTAGAAATATTTTATGACTGTAAAAACAGACAGGTTGAAGCTATAAAAAACCATTACCAGCCAACAACTGAAAGAAGTAGAACAAGAAGCATACTCCCATGAATATCACCTTGTTAACTCAATATTTGAACTGTGAGACAAGAAGAAACAAATCGGGGTGATATTTCGACTTTATTTCAAAGTCATTGTCAAACTTAATGTGTTACAAATAATGCTGTTATTTTATATACTGTAGACCTTTCACGATTATGTGAAGGTCTCCAGTATATAAAATAACAGCTTTATTGTAACACATTAGGTTTGACAATGACTTTGAAATAAAGTCGGAATATTACCGTCATTTGTTTCGTCTTGTCTGATAGTTCAAATATTGAGTTTACAAGATGCTATTCATTGGACTGTGTTTCTTGCTGTACTTCCTGAAGCTACCAATTTTACCTGGTTCTGTCAAATCTTTGACAATTCATCATTTTTGTCATATCAACCCATTTTATTCATTAAAATAAACGAATTTCCAATGTTCATTAGTCACTACAACCAGTTCGTTAAAATAAACGAATTTGCAAAGTTCATTAGCCATAACAACCAATAAAAAATTGTAGGATATTTTGATTTTGTGGCACATATAACTTCGTCACTCATTGTAAGTTATTTGGGGCTAAATTGTAAGTAAAATATTTGCACGGATCTATCCAATAATAACTTCTACTTTTTACATACCTTTGTAACAAAATATTCCATTAAAGCTGCGGCAACAAAAATCTAAAAAAGTTAAGACGATATTTCACTTCAAAATTTTGTCATCCAAAATACAGGTGTAATGGTGTGTCCTTTTCAACTGTTAAAGTCTGAGAGAAGATAAAACGGGAAGGCTAAGACAATGGATCTGGATCTTTTATCTCCAACGCAAGGACGTTGAAGTCTAAGAGAATATTATAAAGAAGTCTGAAGTAATTTGTAATACACGGGAAGGGGTGTTTGATCTGATCTTCCAACACCAGAACGTCAGTTGAATGACGAGGAGATAAGATAACCGTAAAAAAAAGTTCAAGGGTTGGTAACTTCCGTGACTGATCTCAAAGAATTCCAACGTTTCGAGCAAAGGCCCTTCTCGAAACGTTGGAATTCTTTGAGATCAGTCATAGACAAGTTATCAATCTTTAAACTTTTTACCTTACATAACACTGTCTACGCAGTATTCTATATTTATATCATTGATTGGATAAGATGACCGAGCTTTCTTAAACATCTTCGAGGTGTTTTGAAATCACATCAAACAAGAGTTTTGAGCGTATAATATGGCTTCTGAAAAGAATCCATATTTAAAGATGAAGTCGATTTTAAAGGTGCCGATGTTTTATGCCAATTGAATTCACATTTCCAAACTAGGTGTTGGTATTTGGCAGACCGCTGACACCTTTCCGCAGACTACTAGGTCTAAGATCCCTGGTCGAGTAATGCAGTCTATAATGAGCTGAGTTAAAAAAACCCGCAAAAAGAAACAAACAACAACAACAACAACAACAACAACAAACAAAAACAAAAAAAAAAAAAAAACCAAAGCAAAAAACAAAACAAAACTGGGGGCAGATGAAAAACAATAAATAGATCTCAACTTGGATCCAAACGAGACTAGAACAGGGCCGATACGTCAAGCCTAGAGGAAAGCTGCATAGGGTATACTATATTAGAACAGACAAGACAAAATTAGTCCACTTCGGCATTTCCCGACGTTGCATGCCTCTTCAGTGCCATGAACTGCATAACACATCGTACGAAAATCCAACGCCCAAATTCCTTCGTTCACCTGTGACAGAAATTTGCTAGACGTACTCACGTGATATGAAGTGCGTGGATCTTCGCGTGAACGTTTGAATATCGTGCGACTTTCCTTTATTCCTTCTGCTCTTCGAGAAAACTTCATATATTGAATATATACCTACAAGAGACAGGGGAATAAAAAAACTGCGAACTTTCTGTTTCAGTGTGCACTTGATCCGGAAATGGTGCCAAAAGCTCGTCGATCCTTTAATAATCTGTGATCTCACAATCTTGTTCTAAGATATGTTTGTTGCAGGTTTGCAGCAAGGTTTTATTAAGTTGTAACAACGCAGTCAATCTTATCAAGTCGCAAAAAGGTTGCGGCTACCATGTTTGTTGCAAATTGCTTTGCGCAGAGCCGCAAGAAGAAACAATAAGCAAGATCCTAATCGACTAGAAAAACTTCACAACAACTTGAAGCACGCTTCTGAATAACCGGTGACATATTAGTCACAAGAAACCGTAACTTGTAATAAGAACGCTGCTAGTTACAATCGGCGGGATTTTGGGCGTGTAATTTAACTGGAGTATTGGAAGGACTTGTGGAAACCAAACCATGTCCAGGTGTGGGCTGTATAAAAAGGTGATTAACCCTTTAACGCCTGATTTTTTTTTTTTGTTTTGTTCTTCGTTCTCTCTTTGTTTTTGCTTTATTTTTTGTTTTATGGAAAACGTAGTCTTAGCAAAAATATCAGTGCCACCATAATACACAAATAAACGCCACAATCAGCAGATATAATATTGAATCAATTCAATTTTCCCTTTCTCCGATTGGTTACTTGTGTAATCAATATTCTGTTTGTAACTATATAGTTAGTTTTACCACACATAAATTATTTCATTTCATAAATTTTAGTGTGATAAATCCTTTTCGGCTGCTGAAAAAACCCGCATTTTACCATATGTAAAAGATAGGATATTTTTACATGTAAAGATACGATATTTTACATGTAAAGATATTGGTTCAACGATCCAATGAAAAGCCGCGTAGGATATTTTATTAGATCAATCAGATCCAATGTTTTATAATTCGTATCTCGGTGGCGGTTTGATGATTTCAGTTTGTTTCCCAGACGTTCATTTTCTGCGAACAAAACAAGCTTTTTTGAGAGCAAAAGCAGACAAAAACTTTCCAGATGGTTGATCCCTATTTTAGACTGAGCGTTAGTGTTTATTACATAAACAAAATAATACACAGGCGTTTGGAGATATGGAATTTACCTTCCCGTGTTCAGTTTGAACTGCCACCCGTGGCTACGTCACTAAAAGATAAATTCCATATCTCCGCGCGCTCATGTATTATTCTCTATAAATCCGAAATTAAATGTAAAGATGTTGCCGGTGTAAGTATCGATACGTCAGATTTACGTTGATTCAATACATATTCGTGTATTGTGCTGTACATTAATATTTTTGCTAAAAGGTCGATTAATTTATGATTAGTATTAAATATTAGCCAATAACGATCAGTGTATGAGAATTTCCCAACGGGAGATCTAAATTAAGGGAGAGTCAGTGAACAAGCTTGTTTAGTTTACTTCTAAAAGGGTTGCGAGTGTTGATGCAGTCTGCCGTGTCTGCTACCATGTAACAATAAAAGTAAAATTCTCTAGATAACAAACCAGGGTTGGATCGACGTTTTGGTTGGCCAGCAATTTCTCGTAGACTTGTTTTGCTTTGTCTGCTTTCATTCGACTCTAACACATAAGAAAAGATCAATACTGCGCATTCAGAGAAGATCATGAAGTTTTTAACCAATTGAATGAATTGCAATAGTCCGTTAAGAATTTAATTTCCAATGAGTTATTAATAACCATTAACTAAGAACTCAACTAATAAAATGAAAAGTTATAGATTACCAGAAATACTTGAAAAGCTCGACTTTCTTCCGTTGATTTGGGATTTCATGGGAGCGCCGAAAATGAGGCGAAAGCTTACGAAAAATAGTACCCTTCCGCGTACAATAGTGAGTTAATAATGCTGTGCGAGAATCGAGACTGAACACTAAGCGAAGGGAAGTTTTTCTTAATGGTTTATTCTAGTCATGGGACGCTTGGGACTGTAACAAAGGGTGTAGTTGGTCATACCTCGAGGAAGTCCGCCCATGAAAAATGCAACATAGTATTAGCCTTCAGAGGTCCAGAAGTTGCTCTCTCATAAACTGAACTGGCTTCTTCTGCCATCGCCTTCCCGTTTTGTTGATCCTAAGTAAGAAAAAGACACAGGAAAGACGGTTCATTTCAACACGCTGTCTTTGATTTCACCTTCGATTTTACTCTGATCAATGGCCTCGCCTGAAAAAAAAGTGTCTCGGTTTCTTATTTTTCTGGCAGAGTACTTATAAACTTTTCCCGTTTCATTCAAAACTGCCTACGCAACACTTTATATTTAACAAACAGAAAATTGCTTGAGGAGGTCTGCTGTGATAGAAACATGAATGACGTAATTTCAACCGGAAAAATACCAAGTGAAAACACGAGGTGTAGCCGATTTTTTTCTGGTATTTTTCCGGTTAAAATGGCGTCATTCATGTTTCTATCACAGTACAGAGACACGAAAGCTGTTTTCTATTTGTTTTATAAAATAACCAAGGTTTTTCGAGTTTTCGTGATGTCATCCATGACTCTGTACTCTAATACAAAATAAAAATGACTTCAGTAGTGTCTCTGTACTCTGAGAGAAAATGAGGCTCGTCCAATTAGAGGATGCGTAGGACGCTCGTTATTTTATAATTCAAATTACTGTTTGACTTCTTACGTTCTCTTCTCCTAACATTTTTTATTGAAGCAAAATTAAGGTTGATACACTTACCCCTTTTTCTAATAACTGTTTACTTCGGTCTTCCAAGAACACTGCAGCTTGGTACCACATATTGGGATAGAAACCTAAGCACAACAGTGCTTGCTCGTAGGCATACATTACTAAAGACAAGAAAGAACGCAGATGAGCTTTTAGCCAAAGGGGTTACCAGAAATGTTTGGAAAATGTTAAAAACGTAATATCATACATAAACATGAAGAACAAAAGAACAGTGCTTAACTACGTGTTTAGTTATTTCATAAAACCATTAATTCATAAAGAAAAAACAAAAAATTTAAAGTTTAATCAGTAGCTGTCAATGTGGTACAAGTTATACAACCACTAGTGGTTGCATCACACTGCATTTCGTGAACGTTTCGCGCTATTTTCTCGACTAAAATCGTGTGAATCTTCATCAATTTTCAAGAACACGAATGTTTTCATGTATTTGTCTTATAAGCTTTTTTTTGGCTCGTGATTGTATATTCGATACAGCACGGACGCGAATGTTGTAAGCATTACATATATGTGTAATATTTAAAAACCAAGATGACTGCCACAGAGGCCGTCGAAACATATATTCATTTCATAAGCTGTTTAGAACGGCATCTGTGTTGTAAACATTACTTAGAAAGACATAATTGAACATTTGAGAGATGTCAAAGCGGAATCCACATTGTTTATGTGTCGATGGGAAGGGAGGGTGTTGATGAAAGTCCTGCTCCGCATATCTCGTGGAAAATTCCCATCTCCCACAACTCAGGTCATCATGGTAAACGGGACTTTCCTGTTTTGCAGTAATCGGCTATTTCAGAATCATCCACAGAGATATATGAACAGAAATTTCTTAATGATAATATCACACTGCCGAAGTCAGCTGAAGAATGTTGACCTGAGCTGGATTTGAACTCGCACCTTCGGGATACCGGTCTGCCGCTCTACCTGTTAAACTATCGAGTCCACAGTGATTGGATGCGAATTTTTATCCAACTTAAGTGCACAAAATATTCTCGCGACAACTTAACGCTTTCTTTTGACCGGTATCCCGAAGGTGCGAGCTCAAATCCCGCTCGAGTCAACATTTTTGAGTTGACTTCGGCAGTGTCAAATAATTATAATAAAAAAATTTCTGTTCATGTATCTGTGAGGATGATTTTGAAATAGAATTCAAACACAGCACATTCTCTCATGGATAAAGCGTTAAGTTGTCGCGAGAATATCTCGTACACTTAAGTTGGATAAAAACTCGCCTCCAATCCCTGTGGACTCGATAGCTCAACAGGTAGAACGGCGGACTGGTATCCCGAAGGTGCGAGTTCAAATTCTGCTGGAATCTACATTTTTCAGTCGACTTCGGCAGTGTCAGACTATCATGAAAAAAAAGTTCTGTTCAGGAATCAGCTGTTGAAGTGCAATTGCAGCAAACATGACAAGAATAATGAGCCGATAAGTAAAACAGCTAAATAAGTGGGCCGAATAAAGCTTGAAGAAGACGGAGATTTGTCGAAGACGTGATGTCATTCATAAACCTGTTTAAAAAAAGATGAGAAAAACATCTTCCCTTACTTCGTTTCGTTAGTAAAGAATGATCTTCGGTCCTTAGCGGATTGTTTTTCTCCCATAAAAGATACTTGTTCCACAACTGAAGCTGCAATTGGAGATACAAGAATCGAGACAAGTTCCTCTTAAAAAAAGGGGTGAATAACGATTATAATAAACAAATTCCTTCCCCTATGTGGGAATACTCTGCTATGTACCTGCTTTAATTCTGCTGTCGTTCCTTGAGGAGGTATGGAAGGGTTTCCGCGTGAGATGTTTCTTGTTATTGCCTCGTATTCCTAAATACAAAATTATGATTCAAAAGCCAGGATATCGAGACGAAACCTTACCGCAGCCTGCACATTTGAATATGAAGAGGAATGCAAGCATATAAAAATTTAAAGTAAAAAAAAACAATCCCGAAAAACAATGACATCTTGAAAACCCAAGATATGACTTGATAACAAGAGGACAAAGGATTGCGATGATATTTCGACTTTATTGCAAAGTCATTGAGTTCGCAATTGCTGACATTAAAAAAATTGACGATCAAGAAATAAATAGACCTAATAGAAACCGCAGCAGCCCTTGGGGAGACCATAGCCGCATCAGCCAACGTCGTCATCGACTATTTCAGACTGAAAGCAGTGCGAGGTTACACGAATATACAAATGTTCGTCAACCGCAATCCTCAGTAAATGTTTCTGAGATATTTCTTTGTCCAAAAGTTTCGTTTGACATTGATAGCATGCCAACAAGAAACTATGAAGACCTTCGGCATACTATAAACGTTTCTGAATCCTAGTGAATTATTCTTCAATCTTAGTGAAAAAATGTGTTCCCTTCCTTACCTTGGCGACCCTTCTGGCATTCATATATTCACGGGTTTTGTCGTCAATTAATTTCTTTGCTAAAACTTTGTTTACACTCTAAAGAAAAAAAGAAGGAATAGTTAGAAGGGAAAACGTGCAAAGAGATGAAGTGAGACAGGAAGGAGGATAAGGTGAAGAAGTGGAAAAGGAAAAAGAAAAAGGAGGAAAAAGAGAAGAGGGGGAGAAGAGGTAAAGAAGAAGAAGAAGAAGAATAAAAAGAAGAAGAAGAAGAAGAAGAAGAAGAAGAAGAAAAAGAAGAAGAAGAAGAAGAAGAAGAAGAAGAAAAAGAAGAAGAAGAAGAAGAAGAAGAAGAAGAAGAAGGCGAGGAAGAAGCGGAAGGAGAAGAAGACGACGAAAAAGAAAAAGAAGAAATGAAAGAAGAAGAAGAAATGGAAGAAGGAGAAGAAATAGAAGAGGAAGAAGATAAAGAATAAGAAAAAAAGAAGAAAAAGAAAAAGAAGAGGAACAACAGCAACAACAAGAACAACAACGGCAAACGATAATGACTAGATTAACTGTATAAAACCACCTGTTCAAATGCAGTATATTCTCTCCAAAGCGCTTCCAAATTATTAATTGGTGTAAAAACGGCTCTCTGCAAACAAATGGAAAACTTTAGCGTGCTACCCAACGGAGTAGTGTCCAGATAAACGAGAGAAACTGATTGTATTTTCGGTGCTACTACTGCAGCTGCGACATCTGCTACTTTTTCAGCAACTGCTACTGCTGTTTCTGTTGCTGTTACTGCTGCTTCTTCTGCTACTACTACATGTACTCGACCTCCTTATTCTGCGTGTCCTTCAGCCCTTTCTATTCATACTCCTTATCTCTTCGCTTGTTACCATCCACCTGCACTAGCAGCAGTATCAGTGCCTTCACCACGATCACAACCACTACCATCTTCATCATAACCATCACCTCCAGAGTTATCACCACATGCATCACCAATAACACTCCAACTTCCACGAGCGCCATCACTATCATCATAGCTACCACTTTCACAACTATAACCACAGGTATTTGTAACCCCACTCTAATGCCACTAGAACCATTACCATCTCCATCACAGCCACCATCTTCACATCTGTCCCTGGCGGTTGAAGTGGTGTAAGTAATGCCTGTAGGAGCGTCACATGTTAGAGCAACAAGATGAGCAAGTGGAATTACAGAAATATCTGAACAGATTTTTTGACAACACGCAACAGATCTTATTCAAACTGTCGTTCTCTTCAAGTACCTGATATACTTTTCGTAAGATCATAATCTTCTGGTTTTCGGCATAGGAGCCACTGACTTCCCTGTGGATTAACGGTAAATGATTTAGTACACCGAAAACTAAAGGGCAAGCTAAGAAAGAAATAAAAAATGAGTGGATTTAGCTGTTTTAGGCCTACGAGGTTGTTAACGTACCCTGCTTTTAAAAACGTAATGTAATCCGACCAGATCTAAAGAAATAACGACAGAAATGAAACGATTGCACACTTACATGATCACTGATAGGTAGGTTATAGAGATGCATTGGTTGCAATGGTGTGCCTATGGTCTGGGTAAAGACACTAAAGGGTGGGTTGTCGAAATGCATTGGTTGTAAAAGTGTGTAGGTGGTCCGGGTAAAGACAAGGGTATAAACAATTGAGGAATGCGTATGTTAAGGGGCAAGTGGGGCGGGACAACGAAAGTGTATGGATGGGGGGACTGTTGAGGCATATGGAATGACGCGGCGGTAGAAACAAGAAGCGAAGGGTGAAGGAAAAATCGCATTGTGATAAAATATCTCGTTATTCTACGAATTCATCAACAATACCTGATAAGAATTGAAATCCAATCCCACTTTATCCAGAGCAAATTCGAAGGCCTGTGTCATTTTTTCCCTGAAAGAACAGACGAAAATGACAGCACGATACACACTTAAAATGAATTCCAAACCAAGATATTTTTGCGGAAGTTACCTGAACGATGGCAAAGAACCTTTTGTTTCTTTAACGTAATGCAAGTAGGATTTCCATAAATCAACATTCAACACTTTTATTAGACATCTTTGAAACAACTAAAAGGGAAGAAAATGAAAGAAAATGACCTGTTGACAGTGAACTATAGGCCTAGTGAAATATTTCAAGAGAAAGGCAAAATTACGAGGACTTTGTCGAAATCTTTGCCAAATTACTACAACTTTCACAGTTCTCATTCCGTCATATTCACTCTGGAAGTTTGAATTTAAATCCAACACCGAGGTTATGCTTTGACAAACTTTGAGTTCGAAAATGGGTTAGTCAAGACATCAACAAAAGATGGAGTAGAACTCCTGAAGAAGGTAATATAAAAAAATCCTTACGAAGAATGTTTATATGTGCAACACCCAAGATTGAAGGACTTTACAAGGACCAAAGTTTTAGGGCTTTTCGTTATAAATTTCTATTTAAAGAATTTTCCAGGCAAATCCATAGTCTATCATTTGCCGTTATCATGAGATCCGCCGAATCTAGTTTCGACCAGTGTGGAATAATTCAAAATCATTTCAAACATACCCGAAGTGCCACACATTCCAAATAAGCGTTTATATTTATGCTTGAGGCAAGTTCGTTCGAGAGGGATTATTGAAGTCTTAATTTATACAAATGAGAAATTTATCACAAATGCTTAAATTTCCTGGTGAGGACAGAATGTTTGTTGAAAAGATAGTTACTCAGTGGGTTTGCTGGATAGGTGCAAATATTAAGTACTTTCTTGAAGGGAGCTTATTGAAGAGGTTTTGAAAGTACGGGTCTGAAGGTAGAGTATAGCATTTAAGTTTCTGAGAATTTTACTTAATAGTTTTCCGAAACTTTAAGGTACCATAGGGTAATTTTTGACAGGGATTACTCGGTACGCATGCGTAGGTAGTTGACGTTAGGGTTGTTATTCCCTCGAGACAAGCGTCTGCGTCAATTCAATTACTAAATTTTCTTTTTAATTCGGTCAATTTCTTGAAAACTTAATTCAGCAAACGAATAGTATAAGTATGACCAACCTAGTTCTTTAAATTTTCTTTGAAACAGGATTTCTTAAAACCCATTAGCTTTATCGGAAAAGGACCTCCCCGAATATTTTGTTAAGGTGTTCAGAAAAATTCATGGATCCGCTTCGAGGGTAATGCGTCCTATTTGCGAGATTCATGGAAGTAACTTGATACTTCGGCAATTCGACAGACTCGATACGAACCTAATATTAAAACGGAACTGACCATGACTAAGGACTGTTCTAAGGAAATGAAATGGACACTTTAGTTAGCCACACACTATAAAGGTAATTCTTTAATGTTTCATTACAAAGCATTTTCCCGCATCCTTTCCATCAGGTTTATTTGATGGCGTTGTAAGTTGTGCTCTGGTTCAAATGTTAAATTTTTTAGTGCACCGAAAAATGTACTGACATTTAACAGAAATTCTTTAGCCATTAACTATTTCAATGTTCGCACTTACCTGTTCAATTTTATCATAATTTTTGTTTTTCATCTACAAAAATGTTTAAATACAAGAATTACTAAGTGTTTTTTCAACGAAGGATGATATAAAAATAAAGGAATTTCAAGATGATCTAAGAAAACAGGACATGTCATACGTAAGACATATTGGTTTATTTTCAGCTAACGTTAAGGTGAAATGTTGGCCAAATTGCTGACCCCTAAAATGGTTCGGTCAGTCACCAGAACAACATACATCGCCAACATATCGCTGTGGGTCATTTGCCAGTTAATGTATCTAAAGATGTATTTCCATAACATTGAGTAGACAATGGACTTGAAGATGTTAGGTTCCAAATGTGAAATGTTAAAATCATGGGTGGATAGATTACGAGACCGACGAATGTCATGGTAACTTCGCACGTGCTAATAGCGTGACTAATATCCAGCAACCGATTGGGCGAAACGCACAGCTTTCCACAAACACATGAAACACCTCGGTACTGAATGATTTTGTGGTGTGTTTACTTAGGGCCAGAAAATGTAATAGATGACTGCTCCTTGATTGGTGATAAAATTTACAGAAAAAAACGACACAATTCGTACGAATGGCATAAGGTTTAGTATGGCGTGTAACAAATGGGGTTGAAATCCGTTGATCAGTTAGGGACGGTAGTGTTCTCGTGATCGTTTGAAGGAAGAGCTACATAGTTTTTACGCTTTCATATTTGAAAGATGACTCTCCAAATGTTCCCACAAACACTTCCATTCCCAGCTTGTCATCAATTTTCAACGCGTTTTGTTAAATGCGAACAAACATGAAGGTTGTGAGGTAAGGCTAAAGGCAAAAGAGAATTGGAGCAATTGGAGTTTGGCGAAGAAAGTACAGTCGGAGCGTTGAAATTGTTAACGCATGCGCTAATCTCGTGTACCTACACCTGAAACTAAGGTTGATTCACACCTTTGATTCAAAATTTTTCAGATCGCATAGAAGCCGTTTTCAAGGACTTCAACATAAATAAAGCATGTATCAAGAATATTTCTCTTCCCCTATACAGTTGGAAATATTACCTCCTAAATTTTTCAGATTTGTAAATTCGATCTTTGTTCTAACTAGACCAGAACGTTATTGACAGGAACACCTAATACGAAGTTAAAAGGCTTTTCAAAGCGAACGACCAAAATCTGTCGGCTTTTTAAGATTAATCTTGAGTACAAGGTCTTTTCCAGGTCACAATTCAATTTAAAGTTTTCCAAGCAGGTCTAAACAAGTAACCCATTATTACGAAAATTGATTTCGTGAACCGTGCACCGACCCTTTCAGCAAAATAGGTCCAAGTCTTGAAACAAATCAATTCACAGGTGGGGAAACGGCAGTCTTCCTTAAAATGATAGAATCCTACCACCGTTCGGAAGTGGCTATAAACCTCTCAGGAGAAACGTCAGAGGCAAATTAGAGTGCAAGACTAAGACTTTCCACACCTCACATTATGTCTTTGAGCAATACGGAGCCCACTACTTGTTTTATTCTGGCTATTCCACTGATAACTAGCAATTTTCGTTGTCTATTATTTCACTACTTCTACAGTGTTGTTCACACGAGAGAGACTTGTTTTCAAAGATATTTCTAGGACCAAATTTGTCATTCAAGGTTGACGTGAAAATGGATTTACCGGCCATGAATAACATACTAGATTCTACAAAGAATGTACAATCGCATTTTCCCGGATTCAAAAGACAGGGAGTGTAAAATATAAATTTGAGACTCAAAAAAGATGTACATAAATACTTCCAAGATAAAAACTGAATCTCACTCAGAAATGAAGTCAAAAAAAGTGAAAATCAAAACCTACGATAAAATGAGAACTGGTTGCTATGGCAAACGTAACGTATACAAACAGCTCCTAATTATATTCCATTCTAATTCAACTCGAAACTTTTTGGTCTAAAACTTGAATTTTCCTTTACTCAAGGAACTGTATCGAGCTGCCATAGAGAAGAATAAATATTAGATATAAAAAAATCCCGTCCCTGTTTTTGTAGTATTTTATGGTATTTCCTATGCAACTTTTAAACGACTGATTTACCTAGATTAAAAGGTTCCATAGTTGATCTAAAAGAGACTGAATATCTGGAACTTTTTAGCAGGAATTTACTTGGTTGTGGACTTCAGAGAACTATATGTAGGCGTATTCTTTGTTAAATGACGCTCACCAAGAGGCATATTGCAGTAATTCTTGCAGAAGGATATGGATAAAGCAAAACACTACCATGCTCTAAAATACAAAATGTTTCCGAAGCGAATTTTGTGACTAAACAAAATAGTGTCAACAATTCTGCTGCTTTGAAATAATACGCGACATATATGGTTAACGCTCGTGAAATCCCACTAACCCCATTGCTGTTAAATCTCGGGTATAATAAACCCAAAGTTGTTCCTTCTGCTTCGAAACCCAGATTCCCTTCACCCCACGGTTACAATTTATTTCCCATGCACTATTCTGGAACCAAAGTGTACTGCTGAAGGAACCCACTGACCTAACGATCAACATTCCTTCCTCCAATCTGTTGAAATAGCTGACCGCAAAGTATCATAACTGAGAGCCTTGGGCCCACAAGGGTTAAAAAAGCGCTGTTTCCAACGTGAAAAAGGTCCATTTTTTTACCAACAAGTCATTAAAACAACTCCGAGGAAAATCCGAAATATATTCCATAGCTAACTGGATATTAAATGATATGGCATCGAAGTGTCAGCAACTTTGGTGCTGTGCATGTCAAATTGGTAGCATAAATTGAGGGGACTCAACGAATTATGATACTCATAAAAACACTCTGAATGTAAAACGTGAATTAAATGCGTAATCCTCTCTGATCGTCGACGAGATATTCTGATCACTGAGCCACCCACACTCAGATGATTGAGCAGCCGTTACACCCTTATGTTACATACATGAACTTTGACAAAAAAGTTCGTTAAAAGATATCCTCATATACCAGAATATCGCAAGGACTCAAACATGTTTTGAGTACCATTGCTAGATGAATCCACTCAATTACATGTGTAACCGTAACAAGCTCATTTTGAAACTTTAACCGTGTCCCAGGTACGTGTTAGAGGCAAAGGATCACAAAGGATCCCAATAGGCGAGGGGTCTCAGAGACCATTCGGTTCTGATTTTTTTACTTTGGCAACTTTTGTCCGAAGCTTTGTATTTTTCATACCGCGTCAGGTAGAGTCGTCTGTCGGATCATCACGGACGTCAAGATCTACGACGTCAACTTGAACGACGACGTTCTTTAAAATTTCGGCATTTAAAAAAACCACGGTTTATTGACCACCGTACTTGATACTTGGGGCTTGTTTTGACTGCTAAATGATGGAAGTAGTAGAGACCTTTCTTTTAGTAGTAGGGACCTTAAGATCTACGACGTCAAATTGAACGACAACGTCCTTTAAAATTTCGCCACTTAAAGAAACCACGGTTTATTGATCACCATGCTTGATACTTGTGGCTTGTTTTGACACCTAAAACGCTCCAGTTCTTCTAAAATGACTGCAGTCTCGAACTGAATTCAACCTTAAGTAACAGCTTTTCTCTCTCCGGGAGCTGACGTCGTCCTTAAGACGTGAAAGTTCTTTGAATGACGTTTTTTCCAGAACGACGACAGTATTGAGAATGTCCTGGAGAATAAAAATTATTATCTCTCTTTGTTTTGCATGAAGAATTCTTATCTTTAGAAGTACGTTGTCGTCGAAGTTGACGTCGTAAATCTTAAGGCCTCTAATGACCCGAGACCCGTCTCTTATCTGGAACGCTGTATAAGAAAAAGAGATTTTGAAGCGAATATGGCACAGGTATCACTTATCGAATCTCCGGCGATATCCCCTAAAATTCTTTTCAAGGTTTTAATTTGTAGCAGGTCATGGTTGAGATCTTCCCGAAAGCTTGGCCAATTGCATATCATAGGGACAAACGAAGATCCTCCTTCAGATGATAAAGTAATGGTCGTCAAGCTTTATACTCAGGAAAACGATTTCTGAGCCTCAGACGGGGATCAAACCCGCAACCTTCTGATGACCGGTGAGACGCTCTAACCATTGAACTACCAAGACTCAGATGGCGAGCCAAGGTGCAAGTTCGACATATATGTGCGACCTAAGCGGAAGCCACTAAATATTGATAATGACAGATGAAGTTTATACGATAAACGAGAGCTTGGAAATATCTTCCGATGACAGAGGAAGATATTTCCAACCTCTCATACATTCAACATACAAACTTCATCTATCATTATCAATATATAGTGGCTTTCGTTTAGGTCGCACATATATGTCGAACTTGCACCTTGGCTCGCCATCTGAGTCTTGGTAGCTCAATGGTTAGAGCGTCTCACCGGTCATCAGAAGGTTGCGGGTTCGATCCCCGTCTGGGGCTCAGAAATCGTTTCTCTGAGTATAGGGCTTGACGATCATTCCTCTATCATCTGAAGATATTTCCAAGCTCTCATACATTCAACATATGAAGATCCTCCTTATCCATTAGCTATCCACGTCTACCCTGAAGACCGAAGTCGCCAACGCATTTCACCAAAATTTAAATGCGAAAGATTGATTGGCTGCTTCAGGAATAGCCTCCCCCTTTGCATACGTCGGAAAAACTTCCAACCCATCGGTGAAATTAGAAACAACGCAAAAAACGTCGGGAAAACCGTTATCGCTGCTCATCACACGACACAAATGGCGCATGCGAGAGTACCGCCTGAAATACACAAGTTATTTATCAGTGTCGAGAATGTTTCCATAGGATCGAATTAGCACCACAGTTAAAATAAACTTTAAGTAAACGACAAATTTTTAATAGTATACATGTTTCAGCAAGATTATATATGATAGATTCTGATTGCTTTACGGTTTCTTACATTCTAACGAGACTCGTGATTGGCTCGCTTACTTGCGCCAGTCCTCCCCTTATTCGGTTTCAATGTTTTGATTTTGCACGTGAGTTTGAGAGATCAATCTTGCACGCCGTTGTGCTTACAGTTTACTCGGGAATGGATATGCCAGAATGCAATCTTTGCATCAAGAAAATTCGCAAACCTAACGAAAGATTCCTTGTGGAAGGCAAAGGGCAATTCACCTATTTATCAGAGACACAGACCTTGCCTTTTGAAGTACTGGGAAGCAGCGAACTTATTTGCATAAGGCAATCAAAATCTATTGTATAAAATCATGCAACTACGCAAACTCAGAACATGGATTTGTTCGTTATTAAGCAGACCCACTTTCTTCCGCGTGAAAGTCGGGCTGCGACGCAGGCTAGGTCTCCCCCTTGACAACTAAAATCGTCTTTCGTCAGCCAGAGTGAAATACTAGAGTGCTCCTCATTGGTTGGAAAAGAGTTTACCACTCAAGGGGGAAACGCAAATCAGTATTTAAGACGTTGACTTGAAAACCTGATAATAATTAGCATAAAACTTTGATAACTCTCAACATGAATTTTTCCTTAAATACCGATTCCTTTGATCCAGTATTAAGACACCCCTAACTTGGTTAAAAATCCTGGATATCAAATCGTTCTTCAAGAAAAAATGTGATATTCAGATAGCATACCAAGTACTCTTGATGTATATTCCGACCACACAGTGATTTTATTGGTTGGCTATTAGAACTCTATTTTTGATGAATCTCAAGCATGTATGACATTTACCTCTATATATACCTATATATTGCTCTATTCCATGACGAACATGGTGAAATTATCTTAGGAAGACAAGAATTATATATTTTCGAGACACCTTGTACACCGAGCATTACAAAACATTTATCGGTTTATATGTCACATTTTTAATTTGGCGGATTAATATTGGATAAAATAAGGACGTTTAAGGACAAACTTCGTGACACTACGAAACCGATACGCCGGTATAGTTTATTTCACGTTTGCCTGGAGACAGCATGGACATGCAGATCATTCAGCATTCATGACGCTAAGTTACCAGCTGATTTTTTGACAAGATTAGGACATCTGTTGAATAGCACACGATAACTTTTGGAACACACCATTTACATCACCGAGCAATACCATGACTACCCCCAGTCTTCTCTGTTTAGGCTGGGGCATTTATACTAGTTAATATTATCCACCTTCATCAGCGTGAAAACGTTTTCTGTTCTATCTCATTCACATAAAAAAGAATTACAAAGCATGCCACTGGTGGTAAAGAAATATAGAACACGTCTGCTGAGATCCTCTCAACATGCGATCCTGTGCGAGTTTGAGTTTGGCAAGGCTTTCTTTTTACCCCCGTGATGAGATTCAATACGTGCAAAAACGCACAACTTGTTCTCAGGTGTTAAAGCCTGCGCACTGACGAAATTGTTGTCGATGGTGAGCAATGTTTTTGATGCAATCCCCCTGTATAAAGGGACGTCGGAAAGGGGACAGTCGCCCTCCAATATCAGGTGAGAGGGGACGCATCCCGCAGTACTTGTTGGCGTCAAAGCTCGAAAACGCGCGTTTTCTTTATGCGAGAAATAAATCAGTCAATTTACAACAAAGCTTTCATTACTCCCCCCCTGCATTCTTTGGGTGGATTAAGTAACATCACAGGGAAGAAACAACTGTGTACGAAGTATGTTTCCTGCAGAATTCAGTACCATTTTTAAGAGAAGTGCAGCGAAGCAGTTAGAATATTGGGGGAGGGAGCGCCGAGGACCGAGACACTAAGGGGTCTCAGCCGTTCACAACCAGCACATTCATGAATCCGCAGTTCACGGGAACACCATTTGCCTGTTTCTACGGATGAGTTTAAAGACAAAGGTTTATACATCTTTTTTTGCCTCACCCCAACTACATCAAGTTGCTGTCGACCCGCTTGTTTGTACCCAGTGAAAAATGCTAACTGGTTGCAGACATTTTTAGCAACATTATTCAAGGTTGACAGTGATTGTTCGATCGCATTTCTCTTAACTCCAAAACAAGGGCCAGAAAAGTTATGTACTTGTCCAAAAGTGTCACCAAAGGGCGGGAAGGTGTAATCAAAGCGCACTGACTCGGGGGGTATACCCGCTAAACTACTCGGCCGGACAACCGGACGCTTAATTTTCAGCTTTGCATAGGTGTCTCATCACAAAATGACGAGGACAAAAAAAATTCCTTTCTGTACGTACAATCGTCTAGGAATAGGTAATAAAGTATATTACACAAGACAAAAACTAGCAAAATTTGGTGAATACATTCTCTCATGGGCAGGTAAGTTCATTTCTCAAATCATTAAAAATTCATGAGTATATTAGTCAATCACACGCTATGAATGGCACCACGTGAGCGAACTTGAAATTCCACGGAAGTACTGGGCGGAGGACTTGAACTATTTTTTCCAGTCCTTGGAATGGATATAATAGCTCAAGTCCTTGGACTAAAAATATAATTTCACACAATCTGTTTATTCATCCCTGCATTCATTATTAGTACACTAATTCATTGTGCCAATACACTAATTGATTCTGAGAAGCCGTTCAAAGGCCTCCAATTCGGACTAGATCGGGTTTTCGAATACTCGGAACTCGTTCCGATCCTCGGCTTCGCCTCGGACTGGAACGAATTCCTCGTACTTGAAAACCCGGTCTAGGCCTCGTTGTCGGCCTTTAAATATTACATCTCAACCAGAAGGCTGGATGAAACTCTTTCCCTGCCGGATCAATGTTGTTATTTCAAGCTTCCTTCAAATGTTCGTTATTATCATAACCATAACGAAATATGCAAGCACAGTTGGCACTTCACGGTCAACTGAACTCATTGTATTCCCCTAGTGCAAACGAGTTAATTCACGGGCTATTTTAGGGGCCGTTCACACGAGCGTGCTAGATCGATCTGAGTGTGAACACTTAAATGCGAACTGAGATCGATCCAAACGAGTGTGAACGCTTTCACGAAGCGAACTGAGATCGATCTCAGATGGGTCTCAGATCGATTCAGGTTAGATCGATCTCAGTGTGAACGGCCCCTTAGTGTGCAATACTGCACGCTTTATGCAGTATTTACTGCAAAAAATTAAAATCTCGGGTAGATATTTTTTTCTAGTTTTAAGGTTGATTTCCTGGCTTTAAGAAATAACTTCTTGATAAGAACAGTCGTGTGGATTTTTCCCCCTTCCTTTGAGAAGCTAAAGAAAATATATCTTGAGTCAAGAATATTTTTCCTGTCTAGTCCAGATATATTTTCTTAATTGAAGAAAATGTCTTTTTTCTTATCAAGATAGCTTATTCAGAAAAATTATCCTGTCTACGAGACAAGATAAAATTTCTTAATTTAAAAATATGGTCTTAAAACAAGAGTTTTTCTTTTTAAAATAAGGAATTTATTTGAGTATGCAATACTGAATTTGAGGATGCGTAGTATTGAAATTCTACGATTTCTCAGAAATTTAGAGGTTTGAAGATGTGATCATTAGTTTTCTTAGCAAGCAGGGAGTTTGTTTAGCAGTTGGCTACGTATGTTCCTTTTGGACATTGCACAATCTTCAAATGATTATGACTTTTATCTGTAAATTTTTTACAATACATGTTTCAAGACGTGGCCCCGCTCCAGTAATAAGGTCAGGTGGGGATGCCAAAGTACACACGCCTGCTAACCTCGATACCCATCCTTAAGTGCTGTCAATAAAAATTTTCTTAGAATAGGCCCCGAGTTAATTAACTATGAAGTACTATCTGAGCTTGCGTATGTCTTTATAGTTATACGTTACCACCAACGTGAGGACCAGACTTCACTCTGGCTAACGCCAGACGATCTTGCTCGTCAAGGGGAGACATCCTGCCGTTCGAACAGGTGTTCAAACGTTCGTTCCGAACAGGCAGTTCTCAAGTACTCGTAAACTGCCTGTTTGGGAATTAGCACCACAAAATTCGCAAAATTACTGTAGTAAGTGTAAAAAGAAACTGTAACCCAGCCCCTAACTTTTCACTATGGGGCCAACCGGGTGTCCGGACGAATAGCAACAATCACAACTCGCACCCTCAGCAATTACCAAACAATAATAATCGCCACTGATTGTTTCAGGCACTAGGACTGGAAAAAGCCAATTACGGTGAAGTGCAAGCAGTTAGGTGGTATTTTGCCAGAAAAACGTGAGAACAAGTTGCTGACTTTTCGAGCAGAAGTTTTTCACTGGACTAAGAGCATTTGCTTGAAATTATGAGCGAAGGAATTATTTCAGTTTTGACGACAAGAGCGACTTTATTTATTTCATCTTAAATATTTCTTGTAATTAACGAGCTTTGATGAGTAATAATTCTGTTATTGGTAGGCTGAAGTTTGTATTGGAGACAATAGGTTGTTCAGCCTTTGCTTCCACCTGCAATCCTCATTTAACGAAGTTTTAATAATAAAAAGGAACGTCATTACCTTATTCACTCGTTTTTTACCAGACTTCTACCTTAAAACAAACTTTGTCTACGTCTTTCAGGACTGTCTACACGACACTCCAGTTTTGATGTTTAGTTCACACGGGTTTTGACCGCAGTAATTTCGTCTCAGAGAGTGATTTTCTCTATAATTGGAATGCTAATTGGCCAGCCAAAAGTTAATCCAAGATGGCCGCCCTTGGAGTGTAATTTGTAGAACTCTATTACAGCTGCAAGATTGACTTCGGTCAATGACTGAATGAAGAACTGGAGTCAAAAATGGACGACATTGGCACTTTTTTGACGTTCGTTTCGGGCCCGAGTCGTCACTTCCACGCAAACGACTGCGTAAGAGAATGAAAACAACGTTCAAAAAGGCCTCCATTTCAGATATCACTTTTGATTTGTAGGAAGCCTTCCAGCCATAACAGAATTCAGTGGTAAAATTTTACACGTCAGTTTCACTCCCCCCCGCGGGTTTCCAGAGGAATGGTCGAACAATTGTTGTTACATCTGTGAACACGACCTTTGAGTTAGCTCAGTTTTTTGTGCCCCGATCAACGTGAATATTATTTCATGAAGGACAGGCGGGAGCATTGGAACAATAATTAAAAATAGCCACAATTCATCAGTAATCTCAAGCCTTCACAGACTCAATGTTGCAGCCTTGTCGAACAATAATGCCTAACCAAAAAAATAGCTTTCAACTTGACGTTCTTTATAGAGCATATTACGTTCGCCTTGCCGGTTTCGTTCTAGCGAGAAGACTCTTTTGAATAATCCACATAAGAACGACGCTATTTTAGGGTAATTTGTACGTACACATAAGAACGTTAAATCGCCGGTCATTTTTTTGTAAGGCCTAAAAATATTGTGACAGTCTGTTAAAATTTTACGCGTGCAGTGGATGCTCCATTGCTTCAATATTACAACGTTATCAGGCTCAAAAATCAAGATGTAAAGTAAGTTTTCCAGTCTGTAACCTCCCTTTCAGAGTCTGATGTCTAGAACACAACCAACTCGCCCTACAAGACGGCCCCAGCTGGACATCTCGGGAGCGTTAGCAATAACACATTCATAGGGAGTCGGACTTAAAGAACCTACTTTTGACTATTTTAGAATTTTTGGCTCAGACTCCAAAGTGCCCATTTACTATGGCTCTAAAGATGTTAATTTCGACCAGTTGAATTCGATATGCAGTAATGTCCTCGAGTGTCGTGGGAACCCGAAGGAAGCTCGGGCAGTTCGGTATTTCGATAGATCGGAAATACACAAAATAAAATCGCAAAGAGTAGTCAGCTGAGAAAAGCATTCCAGAGAACTAGAAACGACTTAAATTTATCCCTTTAATAGGACATCGACATAACATTTTGTCAGGTGTAGTAACTTTCGTACATCCATCGAAAGGTCGAGGGAAAATTTAATCAATAATTTCCCTCAAATCATGGTATTTAAACAAGTTAAATTTACGCATTACGTTTGTAGGCAAAACGGAAGTTAGGGTTCTTTCCCTTATCTCAGTATAAATCTTAAGGACTTTTCAAGGACTTTTTGTGGTACATTCAAGACATTTTTAAGAACACAGGGCATATTATGGGTCTTCATAACATATAATATATTATGATATATTACATGGGTCCTCATACATTATATCCAAAAAACCTAGAAAATATACAATACATTAATATAAAGCCGTAACTATGCCAAGTGTCATGATAATGTCCAGACCGTTTCTGATTTCATTTAATTATAATGGTTGCAAATATACGCTATAAATAACCCACGGTTATTCAGAATACAAACTTTTGTTAAAAGCCAGCAGGGCAAATAAAATGTGAAGACTCTTCATAAACTAGGGTGGGTTTTTAGGAGGACTTTTGAGTAATTACTTTTAAAACAAGAAAATTTAAGGACTTTCATGGTTTTTGACGAGCCTTACAAACCCTGTGGAGTAGAGTGATAATCAGAAAGAGAAATTCCTCGGCATTTTCGGTTTTTAAGTTCATGTTCAGGATTACGATTATGTCAGTTATTTTCGCTCACTGAGTCATGTCCTGTTGCTTTTTCACACCATGATCAGTGCAAAGCTTCACGGCACTAGTTTCATTATTTGTATTGCATCGTGTTGCAAGTCAACGCTGTTCAGGGCAACAATTTTAGAATACACTTCAAGGGCGGTTGTCAAAGTTTGTGAGTGGGGAGTTAAAGTAAAGTAAAGTAAAGTACTTTTATTTATACTGGATAACCCTATCAGCTGTCTGAGCTGGTCTCCCTAGAGGTCCAGTAAGGGCCTACCCTCATGGGTCCAGTGTTATGACAGGAGGAAACCGGAGAACCCGGAGAAAACCTGCGATGCTTGGTAGAGTCAAACTGGGCAACACTCTTCTCACATGTGACCGAGGCAACTTTTAATCAGATTACTGCACGCGGCCGGAATCGAACCCTAGTCACATGTGGTGAGAGACACGTGCACTACGATCGTGAGTGACAGAGAAAAAAGCTATCATATTTGAAAATATGTTTGCTTTTTTGAACGTACGGATGGAAGGGTGTGTGTATAGGGGTGTGTAAAAGTCTATATACCAATTTCTAAACACGAGGATCCAGTGTAGTCTCCCCGCCGATCTGACATGTTGACTAGCGAGACAAACAACTGGTCAGCCAAATGGCTTCTTCGGGCTGTGAATTGATTAACGACAACCCTGCTTGCCGCTGAAACGTCGAAACAACAGTAGTCGCCTTTACACACACCAGAGATCCAGCTAAACCTGACCTTAATGTCGGTTACATTAGCGTGCCACAATTGCACTCTCAAGGCAATCAAAATAGGGACCACTAAGAGCCTATTGACACGATACAACTGTGGTATACGAATGTTGTTCTTGGGGCATGTACCTTTGCCTTGGGTAAAATTCGCCTAAACTTCCGGACGACTCCGGTGAGTAGATCGGATACACTAGAAGGAACAATAGCATACGATAATTGTGTCGTCCAAGTGGACAATGAAACAAGCTTGGTGAGGTGTTCAGCTTATTCCGTTATTCCAATCACTGCATAAAAACACATACCCATTAAGGTATGTAAGAGAGTTCTAATTTCACCTAGTGCTCTGCACTACACACGTTACACAGCATCATACCCTGTAAATATCATTGATCAAATGGTTAGTCATAAGAGAATTGTGAGAAGCCTTTTCCTTTGTTCAGATTGGGGTCTTTGCTTGTTTTGGTTGGAAAACTGTAAATAACTATAAATGTATATACATACATACATACACACATATACATACACATACATATATACATACATATATACATATATATGTGTATATTTACATGTATATGTATAAGTATATATATCTGTAGGCCCATTTATGTGTATCTGTACATCTGCAAAACAAGTAATGCAACTCGTTCTTTTATTGTTCCCCATAAACACCTCATCTGCTAGTAAGTGCAATTTGCATATCAGTTAAAACAACAAGGTCATAAGCGCTTTGAATTGACGAGAAAGACCACAAGGTACAAATGACACAACCACCATTCTTAGTAACAGTATACATGTTGTCAGTCAAGGTAAGTGGCATACAATTTTCTTTTAATCTTTGCAAAGTAGCATGCCTGGGCAAAAGTTTAAGCGACAAATACATATGCACACCATTTTCAGGTCAGATCCCCAAAAATCATGAATCCTCAGAATACTTGGTTTTTATCCCAGGATGAGACTTGTCAAACAGTGGCAAACTACCAGTACAGTTTTACAGCCCAAATCATGAAGATGATTGTTAAAGAAAGGTTTCTACTATTATGACAATGTTTGGCTTATTAAAATTTTATTGCAAAACTATAATAGATCTAGTTTGTGTTAGTATTGTCAGGTAACTCTTCCCTTATGCTTTACAAGTGACATGCTGGGCTGTAGTAATAATGCAATGCTAAACTTTGTCAGGCTTTTTCAGCACTAAGCAGTCTGACCCAAATCCAGCCCTTTCTGCCAGTAATAGTCAAATTGTAGTTGTAAGAAATGCAAGTATTTATAACTATTCAGTAAGTTCAGATTCTAAGTTTATCAGGTTTTAAAAGACTCTAATGCCTAAACCTGATCTGTGTGATGTGTGAGCGTACAGTGTAAACCCATTTAGTTAATAAATAAAAAGTTGCTTGAGTGTCTCTGTGCTGTGATAGAAACATCACACAAAAGCTATTTCCTATTTGTTTTATAAAATAACTAAGGATTTTTTGAGTTTTTGTGATGTCATTCATTTCTCTGTACTCTGAGAGAAAATGAGGCTCATCCAATCAGAGCATGCATAGGATGCCTGTTATTTTATAATCTATAACACCGCATGCACATGCAGCTCTATTATAAATAAATTAAAGCACAGTTGTATCCAGTAAAAGCAATAATGACCGTCATTGGACAGCTGAATTAAAATGCTACATAAAACACCACAACAAGAAGTCACTAACTCCAGTAACACATTACAAGACTACAAGTTAGTTCAGTTTGCAGCTGTAATTTAGTTTCTTTTCCTTAAAAGGAAACTTAACGCAAGACACAAACACCATTGTAACAAGAATAGTCACAGAGGTTCGAAAAAAGCATTTAATATTCATTTGAAATACAGTAAAGTGTGTTATGGTATGTATATGTACCCAACAAAGAATATGTGCCTGGCAGAAGATGTTTAAGAAACAATCCCTCAGTATTGCAACTAATGGTTTTCTGGTTCCATAACTAGCTATCACAAGATAACAAAAAGCACTTGTTACTCAGAAATGAACAGGATGTGCTTTACTATGATCACAGGAACCTGGGCTACCAACACAGTGCTACACATGATTTCATATAATTTTGCAGCACCATTGGATAAGGTTGAGAATGCACCAGGTGTTGGCATAATGCAAATTTCATCCCTGTAAAAATTTGGGCAAATTTTAATTTCAACACACAAGATTCAGATTCCTTTAAAAATTTAGGATGCTGTTTAGAAGACTAAACAACATAGTTAATAGCTACAACAATAATAATTATAAAATCTAAAAACCTCTTGCTCTATGTAAAGTCTCCAGTACCGTCCACAGGTGGGAAACCGTTCCACAAGTCTTTCATATAGCAGCCTGCCATTTGCAATGGGCATTGTCTAAATTTGAAAATAACAAGTATTAACAGGGTAACTCTTTCTGATTTAGAGTACTATAATAGCAATTTTTTATTTCTGTGGTCTCTACAGGATCTTTGATCAATACCTAAATGCATAATGTTGCACTGAGATTAAATTTATTTCCATAAACATTTGGTTTAATGCAGAGAAATCTTTACATGAATGTCTAACTTCCAACATGGTTTTACTGTGCAGTTTGATGAAAATGTATTTAAGAGGTCTTAACTTTAATATTTTTCTGTGAGAGCATGCTAGTATTTTGGACATTTCAATTATTTCAAGATTTTGTTTTAGTCTGGTTTCACTTTATAGATCAGTTACATTTTTTTGGTTGCTGATATTTCAGTTATATTATGTAATTACAAAAAGAAAAAAAACCCACCAAAAAACCCACTAAAACTCAGCACTATTAATGACATAAAGAAAAGAAGTGAGTGTAATTTATTGCATGGTGGTTTTGTCTCTGATAAACAACTGATTGCAATTGTATATTCTTTTCATATAGCTAAGCTTGGTTTGCACTTATAACTTGCTTAATATTTGGTGTGTGTTTTTATTAAATCTTTCTTCTTCTATAAACCAAGGTTTGAATTAATTATTGGAAAACACTTTATGATTTTTCAGGAATTTTGAAGCTCAATTATGGAGATTATTCAACCATGTTGAATAACATGGTTGACGGGGTCCATTATGGAGACTGCAGTAGCAGTGAAGTGCATTATAACAGAACACACCTCTAATCCAAGCCAAAGTTAAACAATCCCCACAATCAAATTACAGTAGAAGTCGTCACATGCTATTCGGAATTCACAATTATCTTATCAGAATTCATATCTTTACGTGGAATTACATATGGATTAACAATCCATGGTAAGTGCCATTGTGTTCAAACATTATTTCAGGTGAGCACAGTAACTGTACCGAGCCAAACAGATTATTGTTGTTAACACGGTGTTTCCACAAATTTTTGTTTGCTTTTTCAAGCCTTTTTCAACATTGTCTCAGCAATGAAGCTTGACATGTGTAACATTAACCTGTGCAGAGGACTGGTAATGAGAACTTTGGGGTCCATGAATCAACTGCGTTATACTGAGTCGTGTTATAATGAAGCGTGTTATAGCAGGGTTACACTGTAATACCATTAATAGGATTTTTAGAATTTAAGTTCAGATCTAATATTACATTATTTATGCATCATTTACAAAAAATATGCAGAAATATCTTGTTGTCTAAAATGATGGTTCTCATCTTTGATCTATTGATTTATCACACTGATCTCGTTTTCTAAATCTTGCATTATAAACCTGCATTTGTGTGAGACACGATCAGTAAAACCTTTTTCTGACCATCAAATTCAAATCATTTTGCCACTTCATTACAGGTCACAGCATTTATACTGGTTTCCTTTGGCATATTTATTAGCCCAAATAATTTCACAAAAAAATTCATATCACCAGACAAATTTGATGGCATCGACAATAACTATGCAAAGAAATATGGCAAATTCCCAATACAAATGTTTTAGAAATATGCCACAACTAACCCAGAACACCAAAGAATCACAGCTGGTGCAGTGTGCCAGTCACATTAGAAACTTTTGATTTGTGATCTAGCTCAAATTTTCTAACATTCTGGTCATGAAAGTTGTAATTTGATTTGTAAATTGTGAATTACGAATTGTTATTTTGTATTTTGTAAACCTTGACATATTGAAGTCAATGCACCACAACAGCTGTAACACTTGATATCTTATACCAAACAAAGGTGGCCATTAATTTTACACTTTGTTTCGAATTTCTGTCCAGTGTCCAAATGTCTGACACTCTATTTTCTGACATCCCATTGTTTGAATGTTGTTAAACCTGGTTTCCACATAATTGTTACGATCACTACAATCACTGTAGTTGTTCTGATCACTTTAAGAAAATGACAGCAGCAACTGCAGCCTGCCATCATAGGGAAACCATACTTACCATGTTCCAAGGGATTGTAATTATAGTAGGAATCAAAATGGTTGAGGTAGAATGGTTTCTAGATTGTTGATCATTAGGGATGCTGAGAGCAAAGCTTCCATATGATCCCTGTGGTCACTGAGGCTATTCTTTTGATTTACTGGAACTATTACAGCAACTGCAGTGACTGTAGTGGTTACAATGAAACCAGGCTTTAATTTAGAGTTTTTGTCCTTTTTGAATAATGTAGTCATTTTGCTGTTTACAAAAGTACAAAAACCTAATTTTTCCACAACTAGTAAACAGGAATATGCATGACTTCAAAAGGCAGCTGATCAAAAAAACAAAACAAAGACCAACAAAGTCAAACTCAAGTT
Organism: Heliopora coerulea; assembly: GCA_030142905.1. Lineage (NCBI taxonomy): Eukaryota > Metazoa > Cnidaria > Anthozoa > Scleralcyonacea > Helioporidae > Heliopora > Heliopora coerulea. The sequence continues at coordinate 875,248 of JASJOG010000059.1, read as the reverse complement.
GTCCTGATTGCAAAGAGAGTTGTTTTTGTATCTCCAGGAGTAAAGTTGTATCTTTTCATGTTTGATTCCATTTTTTTACAATTTTAGTGGCCCAGTTGGACATAATCTGGTGAGCATGCCTCATTTATTGCACTGAACATTATAGATAAGTGAAAAGTTAAAATTATTACCAGAGATTAGCTTAATTTTCATTGTTCCTGTGAAAATACTATGAATCAAAATTTGTTCAACCTTTCACTTTTCACTTTTCTGCTGCAAAATTTCATATTTACTTAGACAAATTATTTGTCTGGGATTATTCATCATGCTCACCAGATTATGTCTGACTGGGTCACTAAAATTGTAAAAAAATGGAATCAAACACAAAAAGATACAACTTTACTCCAGGAGATACAAAAACAACTCTCTTCACAATCAGAACAATTTGAGTTTGACTTTGTTCGTCTTCCTACATAATTATGGCCATTTGAACAGAATTACATTTTTTGTAAGTTGAATGATGAGGGAGGCAATACTTACATGACAAAGAGTGGCAGTACAAGTATTATCTTCCCCAAGGGGAGTGGGGTGCTTAATTAAATTGATCCACCTGTGGCATGTTCAAACAATTACCTGAGCTTCTCGAAGGAGAACATTCCATGATTCTGTGTCATAAGGATCCGCAAGCAACCGCTGTTCAGCCTTCTGTCCCCTCTCAGTTTTACTGCGGTACGCCATTCTGACCTTGAAAGCAGATAAATAAATCAAACTAGCAGCTATATTAGCACCATGGGCTGCGAAATTGTGGACCAAAACTGGACTACGAACTAAATTAAGAATTTTTAACGTATTCACTATTGAATAATGACCACTATAACCCCTACTTTTCCATGAGCGCTTTTTTCGCTTAATTCAGTTCCAGTGCATTTTTACTACCTCACCTGCAGACTTATTCTGTCCAAAAGCTCAAAACAGGTTAAAAAAGTCGATAAAAATTCTGAAACTTTACAACAATCCTCGATGTATCCACAGCAACAATCATGGACGACAGAACGTGTTTTACGTGGGCAAGCTCGAGTGGTATTGTGGGTAGAGTACTCTGCCGAAATTTATTGGACTGGAAATAACCAATCAGATAAAAAGATTTCAAAGAATTTTCTTATTTTACTAGAATTTTTGGGACTGCTGAAAACTTTGCGGAACACGCAACAACTTTGGGATTTTTTCCGTATTAATCGTTATTTATTTTAACTGGAAAATCATCAAAGCAAAATGAAATGTTTTCCAGAAAAACATGTTACAGTGACATGTACTAAATGCCAAAATTTACAAAGGCCCAATTAAACGTAATCTCTCTCCCCACTAGAAATGTCCATAGTTGAATATCGTGTGTAAAATAATGCTTCAGTACAAACTTATGTTCTTTAATCCAACTTTTTTTTATGAAAAACTAGGTATTAAGTGTTATTCATAGGCAATAAAGTTGGCTTAATACCACAACTCGTAGCCACTTGACATCAACTATCAGACACTCAGTACGGCAGCTAATCATGTTGCAGTATTTGTGTTAGACATCAGGTAAGTTACCACTGCTGAATGTCATTAGTAATTTAGTATCTCACGAGTGCCACAATTATTAAGGTAGCCTGGTGGGGGAGGGCATGGCACCTCAAGAAACACTGGCAACCCCCTGTTATGGTAATATAATGATAAAACAGTTTCAAACAAGATGTTTATACAATTGCAGCAGTCCATAATGACATAATTAGATGTTCAAGATGCACTCCCTCATATCTGTTCTAGATGTTGGCCTTCTGGAAGGCCCATCAATACCCCTTCCCCACAAGCAATGTCATTATGTCACTGATTATCACCATGCGAGCTTTCAAATAACTAAAAACTTTGCAAAGTTGATACAGTCCCCTTATATTAGCAAGACACTGTAGCAGAAAACTGTGCATACCATCTGGATCATGCATAACAAGACATAAGGCCCAGGAAATGACTCTGTATCAACACAAAATCAGCTGATTTCTAGTGAGAATTGGATTTTGGTATTCATTTCTCATGCAGTAATGCTAGGAAAAAAATTTGTGATGGCATTTTGAGGAAAAAGCTGGTGAGAACCAGATAGTGGACTTTAAAAATAGGGATAATGGTTTATAAACAGATTCTGGGTGGAATTGAGAGTGTTGTCATGTATGCTGGAAGTTGCTGAGCAACTTGCAGACTGACCTAGCAAATAGCATTTAAAAAGTCTTCACTGGATTCAGTTGGAGAGTTTGTAGATAAACATGTGACCTGTACAGTACTAATTTTGATGATACCTTCAAAGTGTCAAAACCATCTTATCACCCTACATGCTTTCTACTGTAGTCAAAAAGTATATTTAAAAAAATGGAAAATTGCTCGAATGTCTCAGTGTTGTGATGGACAAATGAATGATATTTTATCCAGAAAATTGCAGGAACCACTGAGTATTTTAATAAAATACACAACACCAGTAACTCCGAAAATCAATAACATGCTAAATTTATTCAACGTTTCGACTAGGCTTTAGTCATCATCATTATCCAGAAAAATGGCTTGTGCAAACACAGGGCATACCCAACTGTTTTCTGGCATTTTTCCTAATAGAAATGGCATCTTTCAAGTATCCATCATGATTTACAGACTCAGAAGCTATTTTCTATTTCCTATCTAGTTTTCTAGATATCAACCATGTCTGCACACTCAGATATAAAATGGAAGTGGTGTCAACTGAGTTACTGTACTCTTAAAGATTTCATGAAATGACATACAAAGGCTGCTGTGTTTGATGTTTGTAAATGGGAAGAAACTGCTTAAAACTGACAAGAATGGGGAAAAGCTATCAGGTCTGGTATGGAAAACATAGAGCAGTAAAGAGCTGATGATACAGAGTGAAGGCACTTCATCGGAAACAATCCAGGAAACCCAGAACACTCTTGCAAGGAATGTGGTCATTGTTTTCATAGTGATAGGGGCTTATTGCTACATTGGAGACTTCAACATCTCACCTAGTCATCATCAGTAATTGATAGACAGCATAAGAAGAGAAGAAGTACTCTGGAAGAGCACATATAGGATGTGTGTTATGTTTATTTATTACATCAAAAATTTAACAGTTCACTTCTTTATACACAAACCTTCCAAAACATGTCTTCCCAAGTTATTATGTGAAGTTAATTATAGAAAATAATTTTTTGGGGTCTGTATACTGTACAGACTCAAAAATTTTGGAACAAAAAAAAAAAAATTGCCCAATTTTCCAGATACGGTTGACCTGATTTTGATATAATTTAAGTCAAATTTATCATATCAGCCTTTACATTTCTCGAATTTAACCAAATTTCTTGAGTAGATTTTTACCCCCTCCCCCACCCCTTCTTCATATTCTGTCCTTGAAGGTCTGAATTTTAGGGTAAATAATTTTTAATGAGGAAAATTTACCACACTAAAATAACGTCATTCGTCTGATTTTAAAAACGGTTCCATTCGTTCTTCTTCTGGTAACATGTCATTCAGCTTGTCCATAAGTGGGACAATCTGCTGTAACATCATTTCAACCCGATCCATATTTCTCTTAATCTCTTTCACTGTTCCAATCATGTTCATCTGATCTTGTAGCTTCTTATATCTTTGGCCAACATTTCGTAAAATCGAAGCAGAATGACTGTCCAACTCCTTGACACGATGTGTTATGGCATCTTGGTCAAATGCAACGGCCTCAGCGCACAATCTCAAGTGCGTTTCGTATCTCGAACACATTATTCGCGCTGGACGGACATCTAGCTGGTTCATCAAATCAAAGTCAGCCACTGAAGGGATATTTAAAGAGCTTTTCATTAACGGGTAGAAGGTCGGAATTTTCTCCAGTTTAAGAAGATCAGGGTCTCTGTTTATTTGCTGATCTTTGCTCTTGTTTTTCCCCCTTTTTACAACAACTATATCACCTATAGGTGACATGCCAGGAGTCCTGTTCGACTTTTGTCCGCTACTTTGCTCCTGTCCCATGTTTTAAAAGACTTAATCACACTTTTACCATATCAGGCATGAAAAAACCAACATACTCGTCGGCCATATTTGGGACAACCTGAAGTAAGAAACAGGGGGGTTGCTAAATATGAACTAATACATTGGATGGAGTTAAATTGAGATTCCTTGGCACAAAATCAGTTTCCCTTAATTTACAGAGTGGCATGTGAATCTAGATTTTAATTCTATTCATTTGAAATATACTTTGGGGTGTAATTTCCAGAATTATGCGTGATTCTGCTGGAGTTTCCTTTTAACGGCACCCCTTTTGAGTCCACAACATCAAACGCACAGCATGGCAGAAATGAGTGTGTTCGAATTTACGGCTCCTAACTAACGTTTGCCGTGATGTATGCGTCGTAGAACTGAGAACAACGACAGCATTACGATCGATTTAATGAGTTAAAGGAGCAGTATTGTCCAAAAAAGCGAAAAAAGCATTGGAAAATTCAAGGGAGAACGCGATACATGTTCGGGAACAACTCAACATGGCTTTTCAAAGGATGAGTTTTAAATGCAGATGGTTTTACCTTGTAGGCTTTCTTTTAGCAGGAATTGCCCTGTTGACTTTTAAATCACGGCTTGGACTGAGCTCTGGGTCCAAAAAAAGCTATGGTGAGAATGCTATATCTGAGATAATTCCCTTCAACATTCCTTTACCCTCGCCGTCCTTCGAACGTTGTCGAATGCACACGAATAAATGCTTTAATTTGTATCGTTGTGGATACAACGAAGAAAATAAGATAAGCGTTTACGTCTATCCACTGACAAACTACTTTGACGAAAATGGAAACCAACTGTCTCCGACTTTATCTCGTGAATTTTACGAACTTATGACAGCTTTGAGAGGAAGCAGTTATTACACTGAAAATATGGACAGTGCATGTGTTATAGTCCCAGTTTTGGATACTCTAAACCAAAGAAGAATCGATTTAAACAATGCAGGACGAATCCTGAATGGTTTGGATAGGTAAGTGAGTAGCCTGCCAAAATTTCAATATCTTATAGAACAGACTGAGACTGGGTTTTATTACAAATTCCTTTCCTTTCCTTTCCCTCCCTGGATTTTCCTTCCCTTCCCTTCCCCTTCCTTTTCCCTTCCTTTTCACTTCCTTTTCCCTTCCTTTTCCCTTCCTTTTCCCTTCCTTTTCCCTTCCTTTTCCCTTCCTTTTCCCTTCCTTTTCCCTTCCTTTTCCCTTCCTTTTCCCTTCCTTTTCCCTTCCTTTTCCCTTCCTTTTCCCTTCCTTTTCCCTTCCTTTTCCCTTCCTTTTCCCATCCTTTTCCCTTCCTTTTCCCTTCCTTTTCCCTTCCTTTTCCCTTCCTTTTCCCTTCCTTTTCCCTTCCTTTTCCCTTCCTTTTCCCTCCCTTTTCCCTTCCTTTTCCCTTCCTTTTCCCTTCCTTTTCCCTTCCTTTTCCCTTCCTTTTCCCTTCCTTTTCCCTTCCTTTTCCCTTCCTTTTCCCTTCCTTTTCCCTTCCTTTTCCCTTCCTTTTCCCTTCCTTTTCCCTTCCTTTTCCCTTCCTTTTCCCTCCCTTTTCCCTTCCTTTTCCCTTCCTTTTCCCTCCCTTTTCCCTTCCTTTTCCCTTCCTTTTCCCTTCCTTTTCCCTTCCTTTTCCCTTCCTTTTCCCTTCCTTTTCTCTTTCCCTTTCTTTTCTTTCCCTTCCCTTTCCTGACTTTTCTTCTCTTTTCCTTTCCTGTCCTGTACTTTCATGTGCATTCCTGTTTTTTCTTGTCCTTTCCTTTCCTTTCCTTTCATTAACTTTTTTTCCTTTTCCTCTTTTTCCTTCTCTATTCATCCCATTTCAAACTCTTAATAAACTTAGCAGTCAAATTTTTGTTTGATCAATTTACCATTGCCTGGTTTGATCTTCTGGGAAGTGGACTATCAGGATGGAAGCATTTTGATCAGTGTTCTAAAGTGAACAGTCTTAGGCTTGAAGATTAATCCTTTCCTGGTAGGATCAGTCTTCTCCATGTACATGCATTATCTTAGTCTGGCTAATGCCTGATTATTCAACACTAGATAATGTCAGACAGTTTTACTTGTCAAAGAGAAAAGTCCTGAATGGAAAGGGTTAAAGCTGCTTTTCAATTTGTTTACAATACCTAAAAAATGTAAACAGTGATGCAACAAATCTGCTATCAAAACTGTTGATTTACTCAATTACTAAATTATTATTTAGGTTATTACAAAAATCTGGTTTGGTATATATTTAACTGGGGCACAGCTCATTCCTGTAATGAGTAAAATTGTTGGGCATAAGCTAGGGTAATTGTGTGCTTATCCCTTAATAGGTTAATGGGTAAAAATTTCTCAATACAACTCAAATCTAGTCTAAGGGGTTCTGTCTGTTACAAAGAAATTTAGTTGTCCCAGCTTGGAGAGCAATACCTGCATCACTAATGACTTTAGAATATTCATTTCCAGCCAACCATTTAAAAAATAAAATAAGAAACATACCCTGAGAACTAGGATTTTGTAAACTCAATGTTTAAGTTCTGAAAAGCAAGACAAATGTAAACTGTAATTTATAGTATTGGTATTTTCACTTCAAAATGAGATATTATCAGTTCATATTTGTCATGTTTTTGAAACTTGAATCCCGATTTTACAAGGTGTTAATTCTTCTTCAAAGTATGTGTCTGTCTTTATCACCTTAGGGAAAACTGTAAATCAAAGCTGGCAAACTCCCAACTGCTGAAAATAGGTACAGTGAAGGGGAAGAAAGCCTAAGTAGATGACCATAAATGTTCAACCTTGCTCCTTACACACTGAGGATAAAGATTCCAATTCTTCAATGATGATTTCATCCTTTAATGCCCTGGACTTGTCTCTATGATGAGTAAAATCATCTTTGAAGTTAGCCAGCGTAAATTAGTAAAGTGTGCCCTTCTCCCTTAATGGGTCATAGATTAGTGTTCAACTCTTTGACACCCAGGGCTTATTCCTGTGATGAATAAATCTGTCATTACTATTATCCAGTGAGAGTAAAATACCAAAGTTTGTCAGCCCTTGCCCCTTTAATAGGTCAAACCTACCACATAGAACTCTATGGTAACATACAAAATTGAAAGAAAGGCACCAAATTTAACTAATTAAGAGGGAACTACCCCACTCTGCTGAATAAAATCATCTGGCACTAGCCAGAATTAAATTCTAAAGTGCACCCTTACCCCTTAAAAACTAAACCATAGGTTTAATTTAACTCTGAACTCACTGGGGTAGCAGTTTAGCATGCTTGGTATTTGCTGCATCATGGCAAATAAATTAACAGTACAGAATTGCAAGAGATATTCTCATATTTTTGTATAATGACTTGAAAAAAGCTATATTCCTACTTCTAAATTTTTTTAGTTGGAGAAAACTTGAAGGCAAAAACCATTTGATCTTTAATATGCTACCTGGCCAAGAACCAGACTTTAACACATCCCTTGACGTTCGTACTGATAAAGCAATGATAGCTGGTGGTGGCTTCTCAACATGGACTTATCGTCCTGGATTTGATATCAGTATACCAGTCTTCAATTCATTAACACACAATCCACATTATCATCAGACGTCCTTGTAAGTTACACTGTAATGTAAGACTGACATTATGAAAGTTTTGCACTTACAAAGTGCAGTAATATTATGTATTCATAAGATTACTATGTAATTACACCTTGATCTGAGCAAGGGTTTTGTATTAAGATCTTCTGTAATCTACTTTACTGAAGGTTGTTATATTTTTATAATTTATTTTAGGACCTCAGTGAGGAAGTGGTTCTTGTTGTCAACACAAGTAAACTATAATGCTAATTTTAGAGTATCTCTTGAAGATCTTGCAGCTTCTAAGTCTGATGTACTCATTTTGAATCGTTGCTCAAAAGATGATCAAATTTACACACGCTGTGATGGCAAAGCTGTCTATAAGTATCCTCATGTCCACCAGGTACAGTCTAGATGTATCTCAATATTTCATATTTGTTGGGGTATTACTTCAGATCTCTTGGGAGGGTGCAGAGACAGTGATATGTATAAACCATGCACAAGTGTTGGGATGTTACTGTATCTAGTACTGAAGAAAAGACAATTAGGATAAGGTGTATGATAAATTACAGGCCATGTTATTATCTGAAATTAGGAAAGATCTTCAATGCATTTCGGTGTTGATTTCTTCAAGGGAAACTTGTGAATTTCTAGCTTGACCTTTTCCCTTTGCTTATTCTTATGCATCTAAAATTTTATTAGTATGGTGGAATTTTTGGGATGGGTACATAACCCACCTGGAGCTAGACAGGTACAGCTCTGGTGTGGTTACTTTATATTACTTAAGGTTGTTTTATATTACTTTACATTATTATTACTTTATATTACTTTTGTATTACTTTATACTATGTTAAGGTTCAAATATAAGCATTCCACAACCACAAGGAAATGTTGTCATTCAATATGATGTATGTTTGGTATCTTAATTTCTGTAGTTTAATTTTCATGTTTGGAAAAAATAAACTGTGATGGATTTAATGCAAGTGTGGTGCCAAATTTTTATATAATATGGCAGGAAGGCTTGTCAGGCTAATTGAAACTGAATGGATGTAAACAGAATTCATGTGAACTTTGTGGCCAGATTGAAGTTCAGTCCAGTCTTACTCAGTTGTAGCTACATTTGTAATGGCAGTGGTTTAATGTACAGTAACTGGGATTAGCAGTTGCTGACAAGCACAAGATTTAGTAGATCCTTGATCCTTTAAAATTCAAAAAAGTAGATCCTTTAAAATGAAAAAAAAAAGGTGATATATGTATTGAATGAAAATGAATCAAAACTTAACAGTGTGTCCAGTTGGCAGTGATACTCATGCCTTACAGTACATTTTCAACTAATTTGCCATCATTGGAATACCCCACACAAATTTTGTGACAAAAGAATTACTGAAAATAAGCAATATAGAATGCACACCCCTCCCATGTGCTAATCTGTATTCTGTGATCTTTTACCTTTTTATGCAGCATGGAACATTCTGTTTAGTTATCCGAGGGGCAAGACTAGGTCAATCTACTCTGATGGATTCCCTGATGATGGTAAGTTGAATAAAAGTGAAAGTATTTTTACTTATTCTGGATTAGGATAACTTTATCAGCTGGCTATTAAGCTGTTTTCCCTGAGGTCCAGTAAAGGCCACCCCTCATGGATCCAGTGTTAGCACAGGAGTAAACTAGAGTACCTGAGGGGAGCCTACAATGCTTGGATAAGTCAAACTGGACATCTGACTTCTCACTTGTGACCAAGACAACTTTAAAACAGAACAATGTAGAAAGCCTGAATTGAACACTAGTCACATTGGTGAAGGATTCCTGCACTATCACTGTGCCACCAGCACTCTCAGTAAAGGAATAGCAATGCAAATTAAGATATAACATCATTCTGTATTCTTAACTTCTTAATTCTCTTGAGTCACCACTATGAATGTTTTGTCTGTAAGTTAACTGACTACTTAGTCTGACATGCTTGGCAGTGAAGCAGCTGTCTGGTTCACTGACTAATTGAGCAAACTGGAAGGAAGAAAAGAGATAGAGGAGAGAGGGAAATGGAAGGGAAAAGAATGTAAAGGGAAGGAGAGGAAGGAAACAGAAAGGAAAGGAACATCAGTGAAAGGAAAGGAGAAGAGGGAAGGAAAGGAAAAGGAATGGAGGGGAAAAGAAAGAGTACGGAATGTAGAGGAAACGAACGGACATTAAAGGAACGGGAAGAAAAGGAAGGAAGAGGAAAGGAACGGACAGAAAATGAAGGGAAAGGAAAGGTAGGGAAGGGAGAGGAAAAGGAAAGGGAAAGAAAAAGAATGGAAAGGAAAGGAAGGGAAAGTATAGACAGGGAAAGGAAAGGAAAGAAAGGGAAAAGGAAGGGAAAAGAAAGGAAAGGAGAGAAAGGAAAGGAAAAAAAGGGAAAGGAAAGAAAGGGAAAGGAAAGGAAAGGAAGGGAAAGGAAAGGAAGGGAGGGAAGGGAAGGGAAAGGAAAGGAAAGGACAGAAAAGAAAGGGAAAGAAACGGTATTGAAGGGAAAAGAAGGAAAACGAAAGGAAGGAGAAGGAATGAAAAATTAATCAAAGCAAAAAGAAAAAAAAAAAGAAAAAAAAGGATGAAAGAGATAAGGCAACGAATGAATATGAAGATTATGAGTGAAAGGATAAAAACCGCAAAAGAAACAGAATGAACAAATAGAAGTGGATCGCAAAATAGGTTAAAAAGAGCTAAGAACCAATTTGATGCACACAAACTGACTAATCATAAAGACACAAGTGTATTAGCAGCATTAGGTGCAATGATGTGCTCAATGTTGGTGTTACTTGTTATTTAGGGTTGTATTCCAGTTATTGTGGCCGACAATTACGTTTTGCCGTTTTCTGAGGTCATTGACTGGAAAAGGTGAGGCTCAGAGACTGAAAACGAATTTCGGAATAATGTTGCCTTAGAAATTGCTGATAGTTACTGTTTAAATGTCGATGTTTCTTGCTGTTCAAACTGTGTTAAGACTTTGGTACTTAGAAAATCTCTTGGATGATAGATGGACGTCGGTCCAGCTCTAACCGCAGAAAAATGATTTAAAACTTGACTAATTTACTTTTATTTATTTATTTATTTATTTAATCATATTTATACACGGTAACTAATCGACCAATAATAAAATATATTTACAGGGAAAAAATGTTCAGTTGTTTTTCATTAGGCCGTGTTGCACACATAAGAAATTAAAAAGAGAAAATAATAAATAAGGATATTTACATCAGAGCTTTTAAATGGTAATACTAAAAATAAAAGCCAAGCTAATTACAATTAAAAATACTGAATTTCAAAGCTCATAAATTTTGTCCTCTAATGATTGGGCATTCCAGATCACAGCGGCTCTAATGTTTATCTATTATCCAGAATATCTCCAAATTATCAAAATTCCAACATATATCGGATTAATATCTATATTAAAATGTCGTAGCTGCCGCTTAGGTCACACATATATGTCGAACTTGCCCCTTAGCTCACCATCTGAGTCTTGGTAGCTCAATGGTTAGAGCGTCTCACCGGTCATCAGAAGGTTGCGGGTTCGATACTCGACTGGGGCTCAGAAATCGTTGTTCTAAGATAATAGCTTGACGATCGTTCAAAAATCATTTATTCAAGGTATCTCCAAGCTCCCACATTTCCAACATATATATCACATCAATAAGATTACTAACATACTGTCGCTGCCGCTTAGGTCGCACATATGTCGAACTTCCACCTTAGCTCGCCATCTGTATCATGGTAGCTCAATGATTACAGCGTCTCACTTGTCATCTGAAGGTTGCGGGTTTGATTTCCGTCTGGGGTTCGGAAAGCGTTTTTCTGAGGTTAGAGCTTGACGAATGTTCATCTATCATCAAAAATATCTCCAAGCTCTTAGTTCCAACTTATATCGCATTAGAAAATCTCTAATGCCCATATGTGGGATTCGAATCTTAACCTTCGGAATGTAACCAGACGCTCTAACCGTTGAGTCAATTCTAACTTCCATCACTCTAAGTAACTGTTAAGTTGATGCCAGAGCAAATGATCATTCTCGGTATTTAAACCAAAGACGAAGTTGCCTGGTATGCAAACCGCCAGATATCGGTAATTCTCTAGTCATATTTTTTTATGTCAGAAATTTCAGCTGCATATGGAAAGGCTGGACAAAAGTCCCGTCGGGTCGTCCGGGGGAAGTACATTTAGGTGTCGCGCTAGTTACTTTTCCTACTCACTTGCCCGATGGGCAAGGGTACAGCCAAACTTTCCGCTGACCAAAAAATTTCCAGGCCTCATACGGGACTTAAACCAGCAAGATGTACATCACCATTCATGTGAACCAGGTAGGATATGGTAAAATACCATCGTGCTACCATTTAGTGTTTTTAGGTAAATCGTTGAAATTCTCTTTGTCGGTTTAGGGCGGCGGTGATTATAAGAGAGGGACAACATTCTGATGTCTATAAAATCCTCAAGACATTCACTTCTCAAGAGATTTCTGATATGACCAGACAGGTACTGGAAATATAACCCGTATTACTGTAATCATGAAAAAAAGAATAAAATAAAAAATAGAGAATTTCTACCAACAACTGTGCATAAACACCTCATTTTTGCATCTCATCCGGCCAATGTTCGTCCACCTCATTTGTGCATCTCTTTCCGTGCCGGTCACGTTACTGGGAATTTGAAAATATGGTGGGCGAAGGATAATTTATGCTGACGTACGTTGAATTCTTGATAAATTCGCGGTGACGTAGTCTTAATTTACCTTGCAGGTTAGCCATCTTTGGACGAATTATTTCAGTTCAATGAAAAAGATTGGTCTCACTACATTGAAAATTCTCAACGACAGAGTGTTTCCGAATTCCGCGTGGTCATATGAGGTGAGGTTTTGTAAAACAACAGGCGTCCTACGAACGTTCCGATTGGACGAGACTCACTTTCTCTCTGAGTACAGAGACACGGTGACGTCATTTTCATTTTGTATTACAGTACAGAGACATGGTGGGGTCACCGAAACTCAAAACACCTTGGTTATTTCATAAAACAAAGAGAAAATAGCTTTCATGTCTCGGCAGGTGCGTTGCCTGGAATTTTTCTTAGGGGGAGGGGGGAATTCAATGTCGAGTAACTTCTGCCACTTGTAATTTTCAATCCTCCAAAATATGTACTCTCTTCTTATATAGCAGTTTATTACATAGGAGAGTAATTTGAACTTAATGGCAACGAGAGTTCTGCCATGCCTTTTTAAACCATTTGTTAGTCTATTTCACTCCGTGGTAAAGCGTTCTCCTTAAAGATGTCAGTAATAATGCTCTTTAAATTGTGAGTAATATGGAATGTATGAGCAGCACAGTGGGCTAGTTTTGAGCTGTCTATAACTCATTGGCCTGCAAGTGCTACCTGTCTCACGATCGGCATTTGTCAGCGATTAATGTGTGTTGAAGTTTATTCAATATCCTGCTGACAACTACCCAAACATTCACATCCTTACTTCAAAATTTAAATGATTTTACCTAGGAGTATCATTAGAGGAGCTGGTGGTTGATTGTCTGGGTTGTTATAGTCTTCAGAAAGACTGTTCTAAGTGACTGACGTTTAGACAGCTTCAGCGGTGATCATTTTCAGAGTCAAGAGTTCGTCCTGTCGTTCAAGTCAACGTTATAATGTAAATGGTTCAAACTAGGAGTATCAGTAGGAGTTGGTAATTGGTCCTTTGGGTTGTCAAACAGTAGTCTTCGGAAAGGCTTTTCTCAGTAACTGACGTTTTGACGGCTTCAGCGGTGGTCATTTGCAAAGTCAAGCCTTCGCCCTGTCGTTCACGTCAACGCAATCATGTAAACGGTTCAAACTAGAAGTATCTGCAGGAGTTGGTAGTTGAATGTCTGGGTGGTTGTAGTCTTACGAATTACTGTGAGAATCAAGTTGATTCTGGCTAAGGAAACTAGAATTCCTCAAATGCGTGAGAATACGCTACTGCAAGTGATGCTAACAGGCGAAGCATCTACTCCTGCAACAGAATTTCCTTTTCCTCGTTGTGTCACTGCCTCTTGTATGACCTGACTCTCCTCCAACTACCTCCTAACAGCCATCCCCCCGATACTTGATCGATTGTCGTGGTTGGGAACCACTGGATGGGAACCTCTTCTCGGAGTTAGATACCCCCCCGGGGCATACATCCTTACGAAAATTTCATATGTCATTTCACATATGAAAATAGTATTTCATGTCAACGTTTCAATTCCATATGCCAAATAAAAATGTCATTTGTGAAATTAATTTTCACATGTGAATCTTCCATATGAGATGTGAGATACGTGTGTCGAATACCAGCATTTCACAAGTTAAAATTTGAATCATGTCATTTTGCATGTGAATCAAGTATTTCATGTGTCATGAAAATTTCACGTGAGAATATGTTGCACTTTCATATGTTTTTCACGTGTGAAACCTTCGTGTTGGAGAACCGTATTACCATCCGTCGTAGGTCTGCTGTTGGGAAGGGAGGGAGCAGGGAGACCTGGAAAATTCAATAAATTACTTCAAAAGATTTCTACCAAAAGGTGCAATTCATGAAACATTCTGTTCATGTTACCCTGAGGATGATTCTGAAATACAGTATTTGTTTGGTGGTAGAGTTCAGTATTTTTTATTTAGTGGTGTAACTCGAGGTTTTATATTTGTAGGACTGGAACACTCCAAACCTACCATATTCGAGTAGGACGAAGGTAGGTGTAAAGGGTGGAGCACTTCTGATTATTTCTTCGTCCTCTCTCGCCTTTAGACGTCACCGTTCTGCGTCACCGTTCTGCGCAGGCTTATGCAGCCAAACAACGAATGAGTGACTTTATTTAAGTGTCAATTGTATTTAACTTTGAAACGGCGGCTTCAATAAAACGCTGGCAAAACGAAAAAGGAAAACTAACTCCATTATTTCTTGACGACAGACCGATCGTGCGACAGTGATTGATTGATTGATTGATAATATCACAGATTTCGAGTAAAATTTTCTCGTAATTTCTGACATCTGATTGGATTATTTCAAAAAAATGGTAGATGGATTTCTCATTGTAAAATAAATAATAATGGTAATGCCAATGGTAATGTTAATGCTAACCCTAATACTAATACCAATGCTAATGCTAATGCTACACTAACACTAATACTAACACTAACACTAATACTAACACTAATACTAATACTAATACTAATACTAGTACTAATACTGATACTGATACTGATACTGATAATGATAATGAAAATGAAGATGATAATGGTAATGATAATGATAATGATGATAATAATAATAAAATCTGAATTTAAGCACGGAGTTACGGTCACTTAAAATGTGCTCTTCCGTGGAATCGTGCAATGCAAAAGTGTACAAATTACAATATTACTGATACATAATATAAATACAATCTGTGCAGAAATATAATATTTAGATGATGTTTAAGAAATCGACAGAAGAATATGAAATGTTGGTAATGCTAATAAATATGTTTTATTAAAGATTTACATTGAGATATTGGGCCAATTTCGCTTCCTCTGGAAGGCTTTTCCTGACACAACAGCTTCGACACAGCTAAAACTTTTGCAGAATCACCTTAAATACCAAGGATAATTTTAGATTCCGCTTACTCCATCGTTTCCATATTTATTTTTGTCTTTCTATCGTAATTTGTTCTTCTATTAAGCGGAGTCTGTACGCAGGCTAAACTTGCTCCTTTCCCCAACGTATTGCCGTTAAGCTATCCTTGAGACTACCTCATCGTGATGGCCACTTTCTTTCATCCACGGCCGCCCATCTCAACGTGGTCTCGCGGTTGCGGTAGCCATTGTACCACTGACATTGTCTTGGCATTTCTGTTTTTTTCGTCTTTCAGGAAATGATCCACTCACCGTTCATCGTGCCGTTAATCTCCCCGAAACAACGCGGATTTACAGCTGTAGTTCTCACCTACGACCGTATTCCATCGCTCTTCCGTGTTCTTAACCAAATTGCTCAAGCGCCAAGCCTCGCTAAGGTATTGATTTGTTGTGTTTAGTTAAGAGCTAATTGCACAGGCGATTCTTCTTTCGATTTTCCTCATCCTGAAGTATGCGATTGAGTAAACAACTCACCGAAGTATTGTACCGTGTATATTGTTTGAAGCTTTGCATGGTGGAAATTGTTGTGGGTTTTTTTTTTTTTTATTAAAAGTTGACTTTGTGGGTTACAACATGAGTGATTTTTATGTGAGCTTTCGGTGCGTTAATCCGGGCCGTCATCAGAGAAGTTGAGAACGCATTGTTACTTTTTACTGTATAGCTTCGCAAAAGTCAATCCACTCGATCGCATGTGTCAGGAGGCTAAAAACGCAGCAAAATTCGCCCGTATAAACAGCCCTTTAGGATTCAGGTTTGAACGAAAGTAACGAAGCATGAATCATGAGTTTACTTTTGGTGGTTGGTGACCGCCCTAAACCAACGAAGAGAAATTCGAAAATTTTTTCATATAGAATTGATAAAAAGACCTGTGGTAGCAGGAGCGTTGTGAACCCATTTTGATTAAGGAAAGGAGGGGGGGGGGGGGGGTGTCCAGCTTAATTTGCCCGAATATTGTGTCCTGTCAAAAATTGCCCGAATTTATTTTGACGCGCATTCAGGCCATGTATGATGTAGCCTCGCCTCCTCAGCCTTAATACCCTAAATTGAATACGAACCATTAACCAAAAGGGATTTTGACCTACCTTACCAAACCAAATTTTGCCCGAATTTTGATGCTCCAACTGTCTATTTTTGTCCAAATTTTCGATCTTTTGACAAACTTTGGAGAGATGTCACGCCGCCACTCTTCCCATAAACTGCCCCCTGTGTAACAGTGAAACATTGTGATAAAAGTCGCCACATAGTTCTACTTCGGATTACCGGTCCACCGCTCTACCTGTTGTTCTATCGAGCCCACAGGCATTGGAGGCGAGTTTTTTATCCAGCTCAAGTGCACGAGATATTCTCGCGACAACTTAACTCTTTTCCATGAGAGGATGCGAGTTCAAATCCCGCTCGAGTCAACATTTTTCAGTTTACTTCGGCAGTGTCAAATTATCATGAAAAATTTCCGTTCATGTATATCTCTGAGAATGATTCTGAAATAGTTCTATTGCCCATTGACAACCACCACAAGGCGGCCATCCGTGACAAGTGACCACCTTCCGCAGGTCCCTTCTTGACCCTTTAATCCTTTCCTGTCCGAGAGGTCTCCCCTTGACGAGTAAAATCGTCTGTCGTTAGCCAGAGTAAAATTAAAAAGGCGGGTATTGACCGGAAAGGGTGGAAGCTTGAATTTTTTTTCTTTTGTTCTTTGTTCTGTCATTGTTTTTACTCTGTTCTCTCACTGATTCTTTCGTTCTTTGGTATCCCATATATCGGACGCTGGGTATTAAAGGGTTAAGCGAACGCCGCGGAAGGAACCCAGGCTCACACAACGCTCGGAATTTAGCCTTCGCAAGAGGCACGTTTGACGACTTCTGACAACGGCAGCTGGAAATCAACAGATTGTTCCGCCGTGTTTAGCCTTTCCAGATTTTTGACAAAGTTCTTGACCAGTTAGGAAATTAGCTAAAATATTTCCACTCTCCAGGAAACATTTTGCCTAATAAAATACCTTGAATAAATTACAATAATTACTTTTTTCCTATTTCTAGATTGTGGTTGTTTGGAATAACGTTGATAAAAGTCCTCCTCCCGGTAAGTTTCACTCGACATAGACCAGTGAAAACAGAACAGAGTGTTACAGGTTTTTGTTGCGACAGGTTTGACACCCGGATGATATGACAGTCGTATCAGGCTGTTGGTTTTGACAGATTAAGTATATATAGATATAGATACACATACCACCCCTCAACACTCATACACATATGTAATATTAAGATACAGGAGGTCCTCTTCGTCACTGCTCTTTTATTATTGCTATACGTTCTGCCACAAAAAGGCATTGAGCATTCTGTACAATAGCAAGAACACAGGAGCAAGGCACAGAGCACAAAGAAAGATCAATTTGCGGCGAATTCCCGAGTAAAAACCAATAATTTAGACATCTATGAAAACAATGCCAATAAAGTTTGGGATTTTTTTTATTTTTTTGTTTTTTTTGTGCAGTACGTTTTTTCTACACGCCAGGAAGTTTTGACGGAGAAATTCCCCATTTGCTTTGAACCCAAACAAACGAGATTCAGCGACATTTTACAAAGGATTAACCAAAAACGAACTGCTTATGACTAGGTTTAATCTTTTCCTTGATTACTTTAAGCAGAAAAGTAGACGAATAAAAAAAAAAAGAAGCACAAAGTCGTTGGCAAAAACAAGATCTATAAATATGCTGATGCAAACTGGCAAATTTAAAAATCCCATAATAAACCGGTCCATTACGGGAACGTAATGGCTGCCAGTCAGAGCCTCTCAGTCGATCACTGGAAGTAGTGCCAGCAAAATAATAATTAACAATTATTCGCCTCAGGCTCAGTGAATAATGTTCGTCGAGGGGATTATTCAATAATATTCACTGACCCTGAGGCGAATAATTCTTTTAGTATAATTACACAGGTGATTATTTGAAAGAAAGTAGCAAACTAGCGCTTTTAAAATCTCCTCGGTAACATTTACAAAGGTAGCCGCCATCTTATTTCTGAGCCTTCACTGTTATAATCACCTGCAGGTGATTATGGAGATTTGTGCCGTAATTTTCTGGCCAATCACCACGCGGGGTTTTGGATAATCACGTGTGTAATTAAACCAATGTGTCTTAATTGTTATAATTGCGTTGTAAAAATCAATGTTGCATTTTTCTTGTAAATTTGTCTCGGTTTGGGTTGAGCTGACTTGAGCTCATATCTGTATTTAAACCATTCCAAAGTTTTGTATATCGAACTAGCTTCCTCTTCATCAGTAACTTCGCGTTTAAATTTCTTTCTAGTGTCAGAGTGGCCTCAGCTCACCAAGCCGGTCGAAGTGATCGAAACAAAAGCCAACAAGCTCAGTAACAGGTAGGGACAATTGGACTTCAGGAGCAATGTCTTGTGGTTTTGTTTTTTTCATTTTATTTCTTCTTTTTTCATTCATTTCTGTCTCTTTTTCGTCCCATCTGGTTGCATCCGCGCACTTTCCTTTTATCTTTTCCTTTTTCATAAGCAGGCATGTCGTTCGAAGACCTGCTAACGGACTAGAAACATGCCTCCCTGTCATGCTTGGAACCTAACGACTCACGACACTGTTTTTCTTAAAAACCATGGGCAGCATGTCAGCAGCTACCCTCGCGAATGTTGGCTCCCTGGGTCCTTTTACTTTAGGTGTTTATATGGATGTGAGCCTGCCCTCTTGGTAGGGCTAGCCCAAGTAGGAGGACTGAATTTCACCTCGCTTTTACATGAAAATTTTCTTGTCCTTCCACCAAGGCTGGATCTAGTGCGCACGCGTTAGAGGAGGGCCACTCCTCAGTGTGTTTACCCGGGAAATTCTAGCCCTCCTAAGCGAGATCTCGGGTAGTCAATAGCGAGATCTCGCTTAAGAGAGCTGGCTCTCCTCTTACGTGAACAAAAAACAAATTTTAGAAAGGGTTTCACAGCGAGGCGAAATCTCGGCAAAAACAGCCAGCTTTCCCAGGAGGGCGGGCTCGCTTTTATGTAAACGCCACCTCAGCAATCGGGTTTCCCACTCCCTTTCGTTTCTGTATTTTTATTGCTTTACTTTTCCTTAACTTCTTTTTCTGAGCCTTATTTTTATACTAAACCCTACTCCTAATCCTGGTCTTTTCCACTTCTACAATTATACATATCATTTTCTAACCCTAATCCCAACCCTAACCGAATACATGATTTTAAACTTTTATGATTTTTGATGTTTTTAAATTTTTCTAAACAAAAGCCGACAAGCTCAGTAATAGGTAGTGACAATATCAACTTGAACATCACGTTGCATCTAGCAACCTGAGATTTCAAGTACTTTCCTGAGAATCCTCGCCATCCCCAGCCATAGGGATATTTGGATTTTATTGCTATTATTATCATCTTTTGTTATTATTATTATTATCATTATCATTATTATTATTATTTCACTTTTTCTCAGCTTATTGTTCGAAGGTAGCCGGAAACACCTTGCCAGATATCAGGTTGCATCCCGCGCCCTAAGGTGCCTAGCACCTTTCGCAATATTCTTGCTGACCCTACTAAGCAAAGTATTCTTCGTTTCTTACTACTAAGCAAGCTTTCTGAAGTGCGTAGAAGTTTAAATTCACACTTAACTTCTTTATGTAATGTTTAAAAAACGAGCAAACGTTTTATACGCTAATTCCTTAAGTAAGTTTGGCAATTTCAGTTTTCTAAGGCTAAAAATATTGAGGAAAATGTGAAGAGAAATTCATCATAAAGTCACACGTGTCTTTATCACATATGAAGATACGACACGGTTATGATTTTCTTTTGTATTTTCCTCATGAATTCTTAATGAGTTTTTTAACTACTGTTCAAAGTTGGTGTGAACGGTCCCCAAGCCCCCAGTTGTAAGTGGTATGATAACTACTTCTTGGCACTTCCTTATTCGTTTAGTTTCTCGCTTTAGATCTTGACATTTTTCCACCTTTTCTTGTTTATTCTGAAGTAAGCTTGTGTGAAATGGGCAGGCGACATCAATTAGAAAACACTTTCTTTTTTCTTGTCCAACAAAACTGTGTCTTCTCTGGAATATTGTACCTCTTTGTCCGTCTATATTTTTAAATCCCAAATTATCTCTAGTTCTGCATTTTCAACAACACTTTTTACCTGGTGGTCATATCAATTATTTGATACATTAATTCCGTACTTCTTGCAAACATCCCAATGTATCATCCGGGCAATTTTATCATGCCTCCAACTTTATATTGCTTTTGTGCCAGCGTTTTACACTCAGAATATGTGCAACCGTCTCATCCCGTTCTCCGCACATTATACATGCAGGTAATATGTCCCCTTTATCTATCACTTTCCTGATGTACCGTGTTCTCAATGCCTGTTCTTGTGCAGTCATGACCAAACCTTCCGTTTCTTTCTTCTTATTGTGCTTATCATTATTATCACTGATTTCTTCCCAACAGGATGAGACAGGTGGCAATCACATCTAAGTGAATGCTTTCTGACGGCCTTTGGGACGAAGAAGTGTTCCCAATCTACTGTATTGTTTTACTTTTCTAGGTTTTTTCCATACAAGGAGATTGAGACTGAGGCAATCTTGTCTCTTGATGATGACATTATGATGCTAACGGCTGACGAAATCGAGTTTGGTTTTGAGGTAAATCTGAAAATTAATCGGATTTGGAAGAAATTCTTGAGTAATTCAAGTGGATTAATGTTATTGGTCAACTTTTTGGAGCAAAACATAAATTTAACAAAGAACGTCCAAGGGCAGATCCAGAATTTTGAGATAGGGGAGGAGTAAAATTTTTTTACAAATTCATGCCACAATGTGGCGCTTTAGTAGAAGAATTTTTATGCTACTGTAGTATCCCACATTTTTTAAATTTGAAGTTCTTCTACTCCCTTTCTTTTCTCAGCTGTTTGTTCCGATTACCTTTGAAAATAATCATCAATCTTCTTAGTAGCCAACACGTTTAATGCTTGTGTTTCTTAACCAAGCACAAAGTCATATGACGACTAACCAAAAAACTGGTGTGCGTCCTCACCTAAATTCTCCCTGACGTCGTATTCGTTGGCGAGTGATTGAGAGGCTATCTCTGTGAGAACCTCATATCACTCCAGTACCAAGCAGCAGACTTCCTTGAAAGTTCGTAAGTGAATTGCAGGTAGTGAATTAACCTTCAGACCACACTTCATTTGGGCTAAAACCCTTTCTATTCCCAGTGTACAAGGAAGGTTTTCGTAGTGCAAAAAATGGCAATTTTTCAGTGAGAAAATCGCGAATGTTAACTCCCAAGTTTTAAGGTTTCTCACATCACGTACAATTTATACAAGGTAATAACTCTGCTAACACAAGATAAGTACAAGAAAGATATTGGAGTAGAGTCTTTTTTAAGTTTTGAAAACATACTCATGGATCAATATTTAACCATTATTAAAATACGCATTTATAATTCACGAAGAAAGTACAAAAGAAATTGGCTCCTTAATAGTATACTGTAAATCGGATACAGAATGCTAATCAGAATTATAGACTTTTCTCTTCGATTTTCTATGTTAGAATTTATTAAAACATCGAAATAGCCGATAAACAAGGCCATTTAAATGTATTCGTATTTTAAGAAAGATAAAATATTCGCGCCGGAACTGTATGGGATTTACTACTGTTCGCCTTCGGCTCACCTTGTAGTTCCAAACAGTTCGGCCGCTCATGTTGTGTTTATTACGTATAAAATAACTCACGTCCTACGCACGCTCTGATTGGATGAGCCTCATTTTCTCTGATTGCAGAGACATGGATGACGTCACGTAAACTCGAAATAAGCCTTGAATATTTTATAAAACAAGTAGAAAATGGCTTTCATATCTCTGTACTGTGATAATAACATTCATGGTGCTATTTCAACCGGAAATATACCAGGAAACACTCGGCTACGCCTCATGTTTTCACTGGGCATTTATCCGGTTGATATTATGTCATATTTCTGTCACAGCACAGAGACACTCAAGCAATTTTCCATTTATTAATCAGGGCCACTTTGAGTGTTTATGCAAAATTTTAGAAAGAAAATAGGTCTACAAAAAGTCTTTAAAACTCCAAAGTTAGAGTTTGCACTGTCAATCCGCTATTGTAATAAACAGATGAAGATTGTATATTCTTTATAATGGCAAAAATTCGCGCGAACAGCGAGTTCTTTGACCGAGAAAGCGCTTTGGAGTACTGACAGTTTTCAAAATGTTTTAATGGATCAATACTCATACCTCGAATCTCGATTTTTATGGTTTATTCAGAGTTAAATGAAGCCTCTCCCGTCAAAACAGTTTTAAAATAGTTTTTTAACATGGAAACAGAATGGAGAAGAAATAATAAAGCCCAGCAAAAAACACGCAAAATAGGCATATTAAAGGTTTGTAATGTAATTCTAACGTTTCGTTGCTGCACGCAACATCCTCAGAGAATGAATAACTTATATTACAAGGTGATGATATATAATGGTATGTTATATGATATGTAAACGAGATATTGGCGTAAGAACGGAAGTGGGAAGGGCACGTTAAGACCTTTCGAGAAACGAAAGGTCTTAACATGGGCTCTTTTCCACTTTATTTTAAGACCTTTCGTTTCTCGACCTTTCCACTACATCTCAGTCTGCTGTTTCCTTGTGCCCTTCCCACTTCCGTTCTTACGCCAATATCTCGTTTACACATGTAACATACCATTATATATCATCACCTTGTAATATAAGTTATTCATTCTCTGAGGATGTTGCGTGCAGCAAAGAAACGTTAGAATTACATTATAAGCCTTTAATATGCCTATTTTGCGTGTTTTTTGCTGGACTTTATTATTTCTTCTCCATCTGCGATTCCCACCTGGTACCTCTATTGCCCGTATTTATGGAAACAGAATGGTATTAGAAATCTAAACAGTGCTGAATGACATGTTTTTTGTCTTCGAACGTGCATGACAGGCCATTTTTCAGGGGCTGTTTACATGATTCCAGATTGAGTTTCATTCAGGATTAAAGTCATACTAGTCCTGTTAAAATTCCTTTAGTTGTTTACTTGAATCTTGAATGAGATTTAACTCATTTCCCGATTGAGTTCATGCCGGATCTCACACCTGGATGAAATTTCATTCGGGTTTGAAATCTCATTCCGGCCTCGTGTAAAGGCGGCTAGAGCATTCACTCGAGAACGGAAGATGTGACCTGGAGGACTGGAACGAACGATGTATGTGTGCTTTGAAGATTTAAGCACGGCGATATGGTGGAAATGTCGGCTAAAATTTCTGTATCTCCATGAATGACCGACGGAAACACCAAAATGTTTTCAGTAGACGTCGAAGCCTTTAAAAGGCAAAAGCTGGGAGAAGGAATAGTATAGGACTCTAATAAAGCTTCGATGGTAGAACATGTTTGAATCAAGTGTAAATCTCTGAAACAAGCATACTGGCTCTAAAGTTATTGATCGCCAACTTGAAATTTCGGATTTCACCCCCTGTGCGATGCTGGGACACAATTCCTATGTAAATGCGGTTTAAATTCATATTCAATCCCGAGTGAAACTCAATCCAGATTCATGTAAACACTCCCTCGGGCTGCAAACATTTCTGCTACAACTTATTTCATATGTGCACCAGTGTCCTGTGTTAATAGAAGCCTTGGACGTCTGGTTACTAGCAAAACTTAAGATACTGACATCAAAACCCGGACTTGGTAGAGCTAGTTTACTGATATGCTAGGAATTCTTTGGAATGTAATAATATTCCGCCCCACACCTACATCCAGAGGAATAAACACTCCTCATTTGAAAGGCAATCCGGTCTGAAGTAGGCCTCTAAATGGTGCGATAAGTGTAGCGTTTACCTTTTTTAAGGTTTGGTGCGAGTTTCCAGACAGACTTGTTGGCTTTCCTGGTCGGCTTCACACGTCGAGCAATGTTACTAGAAAACTGAGATACGAATCAGAGTGGGTAAACAAGGTTTCAATGGTACTGACAGGCGCTGCTTTCCACCATAAGGTAAATTTTATGTATGAAAAGTAAAGCATTTTTCATCAAAAGCAAGATAGGTAGTACCTTTCACTAATCTTCTGCTCGAAACTTTCCAGTCGAGAAATCTTACTTTATTGTACATTCTGGGAGAGATCCACCTCGGACTAACTTCCTTTTCAAAGTCCCTTTCATACATACTATCTTGTTTCGGCGGGAAACCCATTTTGAGTGGTGATCCCATATTTTATTTTATTTTATATTTCTATGGAGAGATACCATCATTATGTGATGACCCCATATAATTCTTACAGTATATTAGTTTTCAGAAACTTTCTTTGAGTGGTGACCCCGTATAGTGTTCTACTGTCTTGTTTCGTGGGAAGATATCCATTTTGTGTGGTGACCCATACAGTTTTATACTATTTTAATTTAGGAGAGATACCCACTTTACATGGTGATCATATTTCATTCTTAAGTGTTATATTTTTGGGAAGATATCCACTCTGTATGGTGACTCCATACATTCGGGTTAGATATCCACAACAGGTGGTGATCCGACTTAAAATAGGTAACTTGCTTGGATTCTTGTGTCTCTAACCAAAGTAGAACTCTACGTTATGTGTAAAGATAACAGGTATCCGAACTAAAGGGACGTATGATCACAGAAACCTTACAATAAGAAGGGAAATGTTGCCAAAATTCAGTTACTGATGATTCAAATGCATCTATCCATTTGTACGCATACTTTAAAATTTTGCTTAGGCTAATAGTAGAGTCATGCCAAACTTGCGTGCGGTTGCCGTCCACGCGTTAAACTTTTGCTATTTTTTAGGCGATTCATTAGGCGATCGCGGGCTCAAGTCAACAAAACCTAACCTAACCCTAAAAAGTCAGCCGTTTGTTTGCGTAACCTAAATTATACTCTAGCCAATAAGTATTCTTACATGAGTATTTCTTCCATAAATCCTTCGGTGGCTTCTACAGCCATGTTCAAAATTGGATAAAAACATCTACTCAGAGGACATAGAATAGTGAGTCAAACTCGACTACTTGCTATGGCATTTATAAGAATGATGTATTGTGCGATGCATTTGAATCGTTTGAATGTTCTAAAGTGTTTCCATATCACTACAGGTTGGTCACAATCACCAGATCGTTCAAAAGTTTTTGATCGTACACAATCGCCGGCTTGTTTTGGAGCTATCGTGAGCGATTATAGGAAACACGTATTTCACAGGAATAACCAAAAGATTTTGTAGGGTTGAAAAAGGCTAATTTGGGTACTAGTAGTCTAATTTCACAATAAAATAACCTCAAGTTTGATTATAAGTCTACACTACTAAATTCAAGTAGAAAAGTTGACTTAAGTGGGATTTGAATTCGCATCTTTGGGTTACCAGACCGCTGCTCTGCCAGTTGAACCATCAAGTCAGTTGGGAACAGTATGCTCGTTTAATTCATTTTAAGTGCACGAGAGATCCTTGCGACAACTAAAAATGTGAAGATAATTGTAATCCGTGAGGACAGTTGTTCGCTGTATTATATATCGTCTGTGCTTTTATTACCACTTGCCATTTGTTTCAGTACTTCAGCCATGCTTTTACATACATGATGCCTGCTAGCGTCCGAAACTGGGTGGACAAACACATGAACTGCGAAGATATTGCAATGAATTTCCTTATAGCCAACTATACTGGGAAAGCTCCAATTAAGGTGAGGGTGATTTCTTTAAGTATTCCTTGTATTGTTCTGAATATTGCTCGGGGCAGTTATGGCCGCCAATTGCAATAAACAGTATCAGAAGCGTTGTAGTAGACTACCGTTATTTTTCGCCACTTTGATTACTTGTTCTGTTATTGTAGTACTGTAATAAGTCGATTGCCTTGGTTCTTGTTCGTATCTGTCGTTGACCGATTTGACTCTGCGCTCTTCTCTTTTCGTTTTATTTATCCACATCCTTGCTATTCCGTTTCTTCATTCTGCTTCTTGTCACGTATCTGGTTCCCTTCTCCCTTTAACTTGTCCTCCTTTTCTATTCGTTTTTGTTCTTGTTCTCTTTACAGTTTTTTCTCCTTCCAGTTTATTTTTCCACCCTTTCCTTTTTCCATTATTTCTCTCCTTTCCCCTTTTCCTTTTTCCTCTTTACTCTATTCCTTTTTCCTCTATTCCTTTTTCCTCTTTTCCTCTTTTTCCTTTTCCCTTTTCCTTATCCCCTTTCCGCTTGCCTTGTCCCTTTCGCGTTTTCCTTTTTCCCATTTCTACTTTCCCATTTTCCCCTCTTTCCTTCTCCTTTTTCCCTTTTTCAATTTTGAATTTTCCTTTTTCCCCTTCTCCTTCCACTCCCCTCCTCTCCCCCTACCACTTTCCTTCTTCGATGTTCTCCATGCCGTCCTCCTTTCCACGATACCCTTTTTCTCTTTCGCTCTTGTACCCGTTTCCGACCCTTTCTCTTCTCTTTCTTTCCATTCCCCCGTCATCCCCTTTCCTCTTCCCGTCTCATCGGGTTGCCCTTCCTCCTTTTCGTCTTATCCTTCCTCTCCTTTCTTATCCCTTTCACATTCCTTTCCCCTTTCCCCTGCCATTCTCCTCCCTTCGCTTTTCCCCACCTTTCCCCACCTTATCCCCTCCCTTCACTTCCCGGCTACGTCAGTCGCTCTGCCTTCCCTCATCGTCGTCACTGTAGATGCCCTTTCCTTGTGTTAATTTTTATTTTACTTTTACTCCTTTTTTCCACCCTCTCCTTTATCTTTACTGTTGACTTCTTATTTACATATCGCCTGTCATCTTTCAAATCTTGCTAAAACGTTTCGTCAGGTCACCCCGAGGAAGAGGTTCAAATGCCCGGAATGTACGACGACTGAAGCTCTGTGGGCGAACCCAGGCCATTTCATCGAAAGATCAGCGTGCATTGAAGAATTTGCGAGGTCGTATGGAAAAATGCCGTTGAAGACGGCTGAATTTCGTGCTGACCCTATTCTATTTAAGGACGATATACCATCTAGGGTAAGACGCTATAAAAACATCGGTACTATATAGTATTTATATATATAGTATCTATCGGTACTATATAGTAGAGTAGTATTTCTATCATATATTTCACATATTGTATATAGAAATAATTGTATCTCTTACGGCATAATTTTTTTTGTATCTGTTGAAAGAATGGCTGAAGATTATCTGTGTACCTAAGTCTTTTAATAAGAATTTATGCACATACAACCCCGCATATTTACGTACAGGAGTTGAGTGCTGCGTCAGTGGTGTATTGAGCTATAATGTTGATAAACTGCTGAAACTGAAATAGAAGAAAAACCAACTGTCTAAGCGAAGTCTGGTCATTAGATTTGAAGCGGCTTAATTTAAGCTCTTTAACGAAAGGTATTCACTCGATACTTCACTTTTCTTTGTGTTGAGTTTCGACAATTTATCAAACTTTTATAAGATTAAAGGCGGAACTCTGCCAGAAAACGAGCGAACAAGATACCGGCGTCTCGAGCGAAAGCCATTTGAGATCAAGGAGCGGGATAGGGATATACGGGTATAACGGCTTCGATTAAGTACTTTTCCGAAGTCGGCACTCGACGTGGTTTTGAATCGAGATTACAGTCAGTCAGTCAAAAGCTTGTTTGACGAAATAGGGCGTTTGCTTTCTTTAGAACGCATACACCCAGAGGAAAAAGCTGCAATTATTTGTAACTAGCGAATCAAACGTTTTCCAGTCAAGGCGTATCCCAGTGTCTTCAGAGCTTTCATTTAATGGTGGGGACCGCAAAGAACTCGGACTCTGGCAACAAGAATGCTGATCCAACATCTTACCCCTGAAAAGATGAATAGCATCAACTGACAAAACAGATGAATATCATCTAACTTGGGGAAACTCAGAATGGGGTCAGAGTTAAATCACCCCCGATGACAGTAATCCTATGTCTCGCCTAATTTTAAAAATACTTTTAAAATATGCATTTTACCTTAAACATTACTCTGGATGAAATGAAAAACTCCTGCAAAATTGGGATTCAAACCATTAAACTATGACTGAAGAACTTGAATTGTACATAAAATGACAATTTGTGTTGCCGCTTTTTTTTTTTTTTTTAGGCAGGGAAAGGTGGGGCCTCCTTGCCCCTTCATGAGATCCTGGTTATACAAAAGAATATTTTATTGTTAAATCCATACATATGGTTTTAGCTCCAATGAGTTAGTAAATCACTAAAAATAGCCATCTTTCTGTTGAGAGTTATGAATTAAATTAGATGGTGAATTTGGTCTCTTACAAGACCGACGTAAGGGGGGTGCAGGGGTACCAGCGAATCCCCTTTTCAATCGACGAAAACTCGATGCTCGTTAAAACCTGTTGAATTAGGAAAGAATTTTTCGACGTATTTGGCTTGCCGCTTTAACGTGTCGTAGTTTTATTTACATGCAAATAAGTGTCTTGGGTTTTAATATTTAGCTTGGGAATCCGATATGCTCGAAACTATTACCAGTTTTAAAAACGTTCATCAGGGCCGAATGTGCCCGGACACTCCTAATCCTGTTTTTGCTCCAAGGGAACAAATGACCCCCAACCAAATCCTATTCTCCCCTCTGGCTCTCGTGATCACTCGATGGTCACTCGTATGACAAACGATTTTTTACATCACTTGTGAGGCTTGTACGTGTGATGTTAATCCTTTGTTGCTGCAAGTATTGAGATTTCAGCCTCGTAGACGAATTGAGTAAAACGCGCAAGCCATTGGGGATACGACTTTTTTTACCGGCGAAAAAGTATCGTAAGAGTGTGTTGACTTGCCATCATTGAACTCCAAAAAGGCTGGAACGATACCTGCAAACTGTATTTTGAAGCCATCATGGAGGCTGGAATGTGGGTCAATTTGCAGGTCACCCAGTCCCCTACGCGATAAAACACGCAATCTGTTGTGAAAAACTTCACCCAAGTTTTGGATTTTTTGACAGTTTTCTTTTCTGTCCTTAGTAAAGTGGAAGACAATGTCGTTAGGATTGCATATTTGTTAGAATTAACTGTCCATCAAAAATAAAAATTCAGTACAACTTTTTCCCACTCGTGTTTTTGACCCACATGGCTGCCCCCATGTCGGCTTAACTCAGTTGTAAGGCTAGACATAACAAGGTATCGTTCCAGTCTTTTTAGAGTTTACTGCTTGCCATACGCGTTTTCTCACCAGTGAAAAAACTCGTATCGACGTTCTTATTGGGTAAATGTTTTCCCGCCACAACATTGTCTTTGCTCTCTTCGGCTACTCGACGTTTTGCTGATACAAGCTGTGAATGAACGAGATAAGGAAATACAATGAACCAGAACTTTGTTGGAAGTAACTCTGGCAAGAACCAGAAGGTAGGAAACGCGCTTATATTGGAAACAATGAGTTATTTTGACAAAAAAAGCGGGTTGTGATGTAAATTTGATCATGTGTTGCTGCTTATCACTTACAACTACGGTGTTTATCTTTGAAATCCCTGTACTTCTAGAACAAATATATTGATGGTAAATACTGTGTACGACTTCATTCGCTCGTTTTAATGAATAATGAAACTCGTTTGCTTGTTTTTATCAAGCAACGGAAGAACACGTTTTATATATCTGAAAATTTCAGAGAGACATAGGCAAACAATAGAAGAGAAGCCGGCTAAGCTTTCTGTATTCACAACAATCAAGCGCCGTAAACAAGCAATTTTCATTTGACTTTGCCTACATCGCCTTTTATGTTTTTTAACACAACAGTTTACGTTATTTTACTGGTACTTCTTTCCATGGAGGGTACAAATGAAATTAGAGGAGACATTGGCAACCAACTGTTGCCGCCATGTTTGGCTTACAGGGGGGCGACAGGTTTGTTTGCAATACTGGGACTGGGACTAACACGGTTGGCACTAACTGGCTCAAAAGGCAAAGGCAATCGTGATGGCCAGTTGGTTACCCAATATTTGTGTCAATGCACTCTTGTTTTATTTACGATCTCTATGCTTCTCATCTTAGCAGAGCGGTTTGGCTGAGAGGTCACCCAGTACACATGATTTGGCCTGCTCACGGCTGTAACGACGCGTGTTCATGGAGAAAGTTCTACAAGTTGGGAGATTTTTCTATCTTCCCCCTAGGCTAAATTTTGTAGAGCGTTATGACAAAACGTACGGTTAAGCCAGGTCATCTTGAGTTATCTGCTCCAATTTCGCTTGTAATCACATTAGTTCGTATGATGCTAAATTCCTAACAGGGGTCTACATAATTATTTCACTAAAAAAGAACTCTGGTCGTTTTGGGTTACCCTGTAACAGTGGTCGAGATATCGGGGGGGACAAGGGAGGCTTGAGCCCCGCTTTCAAATTTGGGGAGCAGACCCCCCATTTTCGTCAAAAATGGGACATTTGTACTTTAATTGTAAGTGAACCTTTACATCTAGAGAAAATTTGGTGTAACATTAAATTGAAAAAGTGGCAGAAGCAATTGTGATAATTTATAATGAACACTAAAACTGTTGTGAGGCAGCCGTAGATATAACACGAAATGTTCATGACTACAAGATTTGTTGGAAAGATACCCTGCGAAACCCTCCTGCACGTTATTTACCTTTTGTGCTGGCTTACATCCTATTGCCATTATCCCTCCCCCTTTTCAACTTGGGAGCCATCTCCGCCCTTGTATACCTTCTAAAGCGACTTGCCCAGTGGCTAAGGTCATCCTTACCATGAAAGAACCTGGTTTTGCGTGCATGGAAACGATTCGCTGCAATTTAGATAGAACTGTATGAAAAGTTGGCAAACCCATGGTTAACTTAGGTTTAAGGTGGCTCTCATGCCAGAGTCAACTTTTTTTCTCAAATAAATAGGCTTTAGCAAGGTCTGATTTACATTTAAAAGATTTTGTTAATCTGACATAAGAACTGGACAAATACAAATTAAGGAGGGAATCTTTTGTGGCGTAGGTTATTCTTATCATGAAGTTGGTTAGAACAACGATTTGCATAATCGCTTGAAACTGATGTGGCTTGGCTAGGCTTCCTATCGTGATGTGGCCTGGCTTCCTTTTAGCAATCACGGGATTGCCTTTCCGGTAAAAAATATTTCCCGAGTGCTACCATA
Source organism: Heliopora coerulea (assembly GCA_030142905.1). Taxonomy (NCBI): domain Eukaryota; kingdom Metazoa; phylum Cnidaria; class Anthozoa; order Scleralcyonacea; family Helioporidae; genus Heliopora; species Heliopora coerulea. The sequence continues at coordinate 843,957 of JASJOG010000059.1, read as the reverse complement.
TATTGTTAAGTCGGTAGAAAAGAGGAACTATTGAAGAAAAGGTGAAGTCTGGGTTAAAAGAGAGTTAAAAGCACCAAATACAATATAATAACCCTTTCCCAATTGACGGCCAGTCTCTAGTATTTTACTATAGTTAAAAGCAGACGATTTTACTCGTGAAGGGGAGACCTCTAGTCGTGAAATTGTTTGATATTTTCTTAATGTTTCGTCAATAGGAAGCCTTCATTATGTATAAATTCGAAGTTTTCATAAGATCACTAATGACCAGGTTTATATCTCCTCGACAACAATATTAGTAGCTCAACGAGTTTTTGGTTATAGTTGGTTAGTTGGGTCGTTTTACTTCTATTATAACATGTTGAATACGTTTTGAGATATGCCAAGATAATCATGTTGATATAAAATTAAAGGAGATTCAATCATGGCGTACAGCTCTTGACTGATGGATCGTACGGTTGCCAGGAAAACATGTTGGTGATAGAAATAGCATTTTCTCATATACTTTAATGCCTTGATCAAAATTATTGGAACCTTAATGACAAACTCGAATATATGTATTAATCCAACCAGGCAGGAATTCTAGGACAAATGTTCTGAATTTCGCGATGAATTTCGGATCTGTTATGCCAGGAATAATCCCCTCAAACAGATATTTTGAGTGGGTACATGCCACTTAAAGTAATTAGATCAAATCAGTTATGTGAAATAACATTTCATTGTATAACTGATCAACTGCTGAACTACAATTACTTTACCTCTTACAAGTAGAAACTATTTCCTATGGGTATGTAGGCGATAGATCACCAATAGTCACAATCTTTCAGGCTTAGATAAGATAAATAACTAGTCTTACATTTTATTTTTACTCAGCACACTGAAAACGCGGTGATTTTGTTAATACCAAGTTTCCCAACATTTTAACTTCAAGTTAACATGAAGTTAAAATTTTGTAAATATTGGCTTTTTAATCAATGAACATTGTATTATCTAATGGCGGCTTTCTGTACAGGTGATCGCAAAACAAAACGAAGGTTGGGCTTATCGTCGGACCCCTGATTTTTATCTTTTGAAAGGGTCTGCCAATTACTCTTAGCAGAGTAATTCGGTTAGTGCACTCCTTTAACACCTTTGAAAACACAGCCCGCGAATGAACGTTTTTGTTAAATTTTTTGTGGTGGCAGTTGCATTAGAAGATTTGATATATTGAAGCTAAAGTTGAAAGCTTTTATACCTAACATAAGTAAATTTTAATTAAATTGTGGTCTGGAACGATTCCTATGTGTTGAAGTAACGCTTTGGAGAACTATCAGAACTGAATCATACAAACATTGAAAGAAGAGGATGGATTATATTTGTTTTTTGTAGCTTCCTGGCGACATGCCGCCATTGTGACGGACATTTTGAGAAATCCTCAATTGGTATTCCAGAAAATCCCATATCCCCTTTCTGGATATCATTTTACTAAAGAATCATGTAAAAAAGAAACCCCCAAAAAACCCAAAAAAACAACTTGATGACAGACATTTCACAAAGTTTTGAGAGAAGTTGAAGTTTCTTGATCGGCTTTGCTTGTTGTCTTGATCCAACCATGAGTAAACAACTCCTAGTACTCGTTAACTATTTCGCTCAAAATAGTCTCTCGGAAGTATAGTTACCCACACGCTTTTTGAATAAACTTATCCATTCAACCGTTTTAGCTGTACAAAGAAAAATTATCGAGGCAAACGTGATAAAAATTGCACAGCCGTAATAAAAACTGTAAATCCTAATTGCATTTTTCCCCTCGCATTTGAACGAACTGGAAAATTAGCCTTGGCAAGCCAAATTTCGGGGACGAATACTCACCAATACTCTCGTGGCACCGACGTACTTTAAGGTAAAACCCAAGAGCGAAGGTGATTCATGTGGATTACAGACGCATAAATGCAAGATTTATACAATTGTAGACCCTATACCGGCCTTTCACTGAAAAAAAACTTCTTGCAAATATGACACCATCCTGACATTAAATGTACATTTACGTCTATCAAAAATAAAATATAATATGAAAAAAATATGAAATGTTTTCGCGCGGTGCGAATCTCCCAAGTAAACATGTAAAAGACAGAGGTCATGATTTACGAAATGAAATTCTAGACTTAAAATAAGAAAAAACATGGTTGTTTTATTTTTTTTGTTTGTTTGTTTTTTGTTGTTTTTTTTTTTCCACTTTCCTGTCATCTCTATAGGGTGGTAAAATATTTTTTGCTGTCCACGACGAGACAGTTTAAACTGTCATCTCTACTTTACCTGAGCGTTCTTGGGAAAGATTCAGTTTCTTTTAGTGAAAATAGTTTTCTGAAGCTCGACTTTTTAAACTTTAGTTTCACGTCACTTTGGAAAGTTAAGGGATTCAATCAAGTTTTAGCAAAAGAGTTAAGGTCTGAACTACCTCAGGCACTACCATTCACGTTTGATAAAAATAAACTTTTATGGCATCCCAGGCAATCCTATCTTTGACAAGACTTTTTTCTTGTAATTACCCCAAGCCAAACAAAGTTTTTCTTGTAAAACCCTAACTGACTACTTATGAGCTACACTCGTCAATCAGTCTCAAGACAAGCCAGCGAAAGGCCTTAGATCGTTCACGAGTTCACGCTAGATCGCGCAAATCTCCAGTCCTCTCTGAGTCACAATGGATTTGCTAAACCTCTCTCTTACAGTATACAAAAAACGCATGATCATAAGCCCTGGCTTTCATGCACAACACGAAAAATTTGATTTACTGACATTTCGCAGTTGGGCTTGAGCAAATGAACATAAGAAATTTGGAAATTTTTCAAGCGTTCTAGAACCTTTAATTAAAATTTTTGAGAAATATTTGTGGGAGATCATAAACCAGAGTCAAAAAACTTATCAAACATTAATTTCCTTTGTGTTTGGTATAAGAGTTATTAAAGACTGAAAATAATACTTCAAAACTACAAGCACTTCTCATAATTCGGGTGTCAAAACTGAGTTGATAGTCTATGAATTGCTTTACATACTTGCACATTTAATTTGTGACTTAAGCGTTATATTATGTTATATCCAGGTTTATCTAAATTTTTCAATTGACGTTGACCGTTTGTTCATTGGATCATAGATAGCTAAGAGAATATTGTAATATATTCGAGAATAATGGGAGCATGGTCAGTTAGGTGAGTGAAAAGGTAAATCACAGGAAAATTGATAGTTTTCTATTTTTTTAAACGGTTTTGATCGCTAAACATCGATTGTTTTTAATGTAAACGTGTACTTAACTAAACATCACCGATCAACTCAAGTGCAATTTTGTAGAACATTGGCATTCAAGGTCAACCTCTCCAAATATGTTGAGTGAAGCCTTGCTGCAATTAAGTTTCCCGAAGCATGCTTCCGGCTAATTATGGCCTTCTTACCTGGTGAAAAGTTAATCCGAACACTTATCACCCAGGTAATCCTTGCTTTGGAATCACAAGAATTCATCACATTTGATCAAATCAGTATGAAAATTTAATTACAGCGTCAATTGTTTACCTATTTTAAGTTTTAACTAATACAGATTTGTTGAATAGTCTTTTCGTCAGACCCTTATTTACAAGAAAGTTGTGCTTGAGATTGGATAAAATTTTAAGAATTTGATAAAAACATAAGCAGGCTGATATTTAACGTAGAACATCTTCATTTAGTCGTCTTATTTTTGTAGCGAGTTCTGGATAAACATATGGATAGTATTGAAACAAAATGAAACAATCTGGTCGTATAACGTACAATCTAATTTGGTCCCTTGGCGGGATACATATAGGGGTAGCACTTTCTACTTGATTTTCTAATTGATAACGTAAATGTATATATACTTATTTCTCCATTTAAAGATACCATCTAACTCAAGAACATCTCAAGAATGTTTTCACGCCTAGATCGCTAGGAAATTGAGAATGCTCAATTCTAGCTCAACCTCACCTCAAAAAATAGACACTCTCACAAGAAACAAAAAGGAATACCAAACTTATTTCTAGCCCTACCAGAATTCAACCACTCAATGATCAAAGAAATCTTTTGGTATACTGTCAAGAGATGATCCCAAAATTGAGGGCTGTAAGTAACTGGATTTCTTAGCCCGTCTCCAGGTCAAAATATTCTGGAAAAAGAGTCCTACATGTCCATTCTAGAGAGAGTATGCATGAGTGGTGTCCGATGCATTTGTTTTGTCTCTTAAACGGATCTCATTCGGCAAGGAATGTCAATGAAAATAACTCGGTTGATGTTCCTCAACCCATAGAGCTTTACTTTTGATGAATCAGTCACAAATGCATGTGCACACGCACAAGTTCGTACATACGCACATACATACATACATACATACATACGTACGTACGTACATACATACACACATACACACACATACATGCATACATACATGCGCACATACTTCTGTACTTAAGTACACTGATGCCAAAAGTATGGTTCATTATTGATCCAAACAATATATTGCTGATTGCAGATAAACCAAAGTTAATAGAATATATTAACAACGCTGTTCACGCATGTTCAATCAGGCCAAATTGATAAAACAATCGTTTTCATTGCCATTACAACATGGTTATTCTATTTTGTTATTTCATCTTGCCTGCCATAACATCGGTTTATGTACCATGAAAAATGTTGTCGCTACATATTTTAACAGCCGCATTTACATTGTTTTTTGTTTCGTGCAGCACATGTTCCCTAGGTACAGCACTTCTATTATGATTGTTCACATTGGTGAACAAGTATAATACTATTTGTAGTAAACATCAGACAAATTTATCGACATTAAAGCTTTCGTAGTATTGATTCGGCACTTCATGTGAGCTTCGAAATACAAAGGTACCTCACGCCATGTAAACGACTACTCCTGCTGCAAATCTCTAGAAATATCGACATTATTTTATCTACTCAAATCCTGACAAACGACCAAAAATGAAAGCCAATTGTACAGTCTAGTGTGCAAAAACAACTGACCACATGTTGTTTAAGGCGTCACTTTTAATGCACGACCTTGAAATTCTTTGTAATTTTAATCGAATGTAATTGAATGGTACGTCTTGGAAAGTAATGTTTTTCATTGGTATTAATAGAGAACTTACACTTTCACTCTGATGGTGTTGCGTGTAGCGATGAAACAATAGTCAATAAATATGTTGTAAATTCTTAAGGCCTTCTTTGCATCTTTCATTTGCAAGCGGCATGGCAATATTGCGCACAATTTGCTGGCTTTAATGCTACTTGTATTAAAAAAGGACTTCCATTTGATCTCGTCATGCGATTCCTGTGACAAAAGTTGGACTTTTGAACAACTGGTCTTATGTTCTTTCAGACCTAAAGATAAATTCCTTCCTGTTAAACCGATGTAACTCAGTCTTCGGACATAGAGAATGCAATAAAACCCTGATTTTCAAGAAATGTCCGTCATGTCCATCAGTGTCCATACAAAAACGTGATAAAGTTTTAGTGGCTATATTTTGATGTATCTAAAAATCAGTCCGAAGGTGGTCCTATATATGGTGGGCATACCTGCAACATCGTTTCATATTATTTTCCACCGGATTCGCCGCAAGGCCAATCCCTCTGCTCTGAATGACTTGGCGTGGGAAGTTATTACGCATTGAGATTTAAAACCGATTGTGTGAGGTCACATTCATTTTGCAAGGTGACCTACGTCATATTGTTTTGGCTCGGTGGAAGAGTCTTTCAAGCTGAAGATTTTATCTGCGGATGGTAGAATGACGCAAAGCTTAAATTCCTTTCTCACATGCGCCGATTTGCAGTATACGCTATGTAGCCTAAGGTCGCATCAATCAATGGTAAGCAAAACGTCGAAAAAAGGCAACCGAATTTTCTTCATCTACGTCCCCGTTGTGAACTGAATTGAAGACCTGAATGCTGTTAAGACAGATATTAAAGGAAGGTGTTAAGTTCACATTAACAACATATACCACATACCTGGTTTCAAAGCTACAGTTGCGAGAAGACTGTTTCCACATTCCTTCATCAGTGTTTTCATCCGGATTGATCCATTTTTCTCCCATTTTCCAGGTAGGTTTTTGTCACCGTACAAACTTACCGCAAATATACCGTGAACTGTTTGTGTGTGTTTACGCGAGTGCTTGTTTGCCTTTTTGATGAAATAAACTCGTCAATACAACTCTGTTAAGCTTCTATTGAACGCACAGCTGATAGTCTGCAAACAAGTGTAAAAACATTAAATAATACCATTTTTCTACATAGGTTCGACTAAACAGCTCTTCATCATGGACTTTGATCTTAATCCCAGCGTATTGTTTATCCTGATTTTCTTCCCGCTCTCTTCATCCTCCGGCTTATACAAAAGAAACGCTGAAACGTAAAAGATTAATAATGTAGTACGATAACTGGAAATCGTGAAAAAGTTACACAGCATTCAAATTTTTGATATACTTGTGTATACCACCGTCGTCGATCTTGACGTTTTTGACCTGCCACCTGAAGAGATGTTGGGGCCGACTGCGGAGCGGGAGCCATATTTTGAGTTGATGTTTGAAGTGAACGTACGCCAAAACATTAAGGCCTTTCATCAGAATTAAACAAGCTACTTTATTGAAAGATACGGATCGTAAGGTCGATCTTAAAATCTCGCGATTTGATTGGTTGGCCCAGAATAATGCTTGGTATAAAGTATCTCATGGAAGCAAGGGATTACGCAGAAAAGACCAGAGGCATCATGAAAGCAAACTGTCTAAATCTTTTTAAAAGATAGAAATATGAAGTCATGGTCTGTATTTTTCCCTTTGTTTTTGGTGTATCTTATCATATGTCCTGGTGACATTATTGGATTTTCAAGAGTTCCTCCCCCTGCAAGAAGGCATACAAAGAAAAATCCCAACACTAGCCGGAGATCCACTGCTCAGCAATTGAGAAAGCTGGGCAATTTCCAGCTACATGGACAGAAAACAGGACGGGTTTTGGATCATACCTGATCAACGTAAGTAAAGCACATTGATTTATGAATAATAGAGTGGCTGATATTTGATGCCCCCTCAAGCATTCACCATAGTTTGTTTTAAAGCAATCTAATTAAAGTGACCGGCATGGTCTTAGTCAAATTTGCCTTAAAAACTGATCCAAGTATTCATCTTCCATAATGTCTTCGCTTAGGGCGTCGTTAATCCTAAACATTGAGTTAGATGTGTATTCTATGACATTACCGATATGATGCTTTTTAGAGATTTCTAATCGTTGTGGCAACAGCTATGCCATACTAACCAAATTGTGAATTTCGTTTAAACGGAATGTCTCGTGTAATTCACAGTCGCAAGAGCTAGAGCAGGGAAAAGGTTGCTTGTTAATCAGGTTTGCGCATATTATAGAGCCTCGAAAAATGAATACTGTGCAAAAGTCATAATCGGCCAATAATTTTCAAATCTAACAAACAAAATATGAGCCGAAAAACGTCATCTCGTGTCTTGATGTTCAAGCTAGAAGAAGATACCACAGGTTCAAGGTACGGTGATATTTCGACCTTGTTTTCTACCAATCTTTAACTTATGCATTCGAGCTAGAAACATGGTTGAGAACGTTCTTGGATTTGTGTATCCTTGCTTAAATATGCGTTAATAGAAACGTGATCTCTTGCCAAACAGGAGAGAGGAGATCTTCCCCGTTTATCTCATTGACCCGAACCGGTTTGTCTTCAGTCAGGGAACAACAGAAACTTTAGAAGCTTCGACATACTTTGACGTCTGATTTCCTTGAAGCGAAAGAACTGACATACGCCATTTCTGACAGACCCAAGCCATTCACAGTATTAATAGCTAATTTATCAATTAAGACAAAAAGACGTCACATATACCTAATACGCATCCTTACAATTTATTGTCTTCTATAGCATACTCAGTGGCATCATGGCCACACGTTTAAATGAAAATTCTACTGTTTGAATAGTCTGCCCATGCACTACTTGCAGCTCTCTGAATTTAAACGACAATGGTCTTCGCTCTTGATGGAGGTCAAAGTGTACTTTGCCAAATGAATATTTTGTTCATCTAACTTTATTCGATAATTGAGCTCCAATTTACTGCAAGTTCAAAATGACAATTGAATTACAGATCCAGGACTGTAGGCAAATTTGTCGATATTTTGGCACTAAGACGTAAGGCATTAGTTGTCTTAATTGACTCTTGTACATTTGACAAAATACTTGCAAAAATATCGGCCAAAATTTTATTGTAATTCAATGGTTCGTGTTTCATTTTATTTACTGGCTATTTCCAACAGCACTTGAACAATTTTAGAATTACTCGATCCGAATCCATACGAAACTGAATAATTTGTAAGTCGTTGTTGCATAAATAATACTGCCGCAAAAATTTGGTAGAATCTACACTAAATATCTCTGCTCCACGTATCTCACTGCTCAGAATTATACTCCATCTCCAAGAGATCACAAATAAATTAGTCCTCAAGTGCCGGCCATTTTTGTAATTAATTTTTGATGATATTACCAGTGTCCACGTTCAGACTCGTTAAAGTGGCACCATCCCGTTCGCATTAGCGAATCAAGCTATTTAGTCGAAAAGGGAACTTTTATAAAAATCGTCCGCCGGCATAGTCTTCTGAAGATGTTCTTAAAATTTACGAACTCAGCAATAAAATCTGGCACAATTTGAGGATATATATGTTGGAAACACTATTCCTGCCTTGTAACTCAAGACTTACTTGTTTGACAAACCCTTGGTTCTGTCGACAGAAGGTATCACGGGCCAATACATTTGCCGATTTTCTACGCAAAACTGCCGACCCAGTACAAGTTAGCAGGCAATGTTTATATTGTACACTGAGATGTGTCTCATAATATTTGTAGAGATATTCTGTTTTCAAAGTATTTTATAGTATACGCTAAATGAATTTCAAGTCTTACAAAAAAAGGTTGTTGGCCTATCACAAATTGGAAGATACGGAATAATGGGTCCAAAGAGAAGAATCCGTTTGAAAGATCGAGAAAAAGTGCTGGCATTATCCGAAGAAGGCTACACACAACGTGAAATTGCTGCTCGTGTGGGTTGAACTCAAAGTAGTGTCAGCGAAATCCTGAAGAAGAAGAGACTCACTGGTAGTGTGAAAGATGCCAAGATCCCTGGACGGAAACGAAAGACATCTGAGAGGGAGGACAGGCTTATGATAAGGAAAAGCAAGTCAAATCGCTACAAGACTGCACCGCAAATAAAAGCTGAGATGCCAATTGAACATCGTGTCAATATCTCGGTTTCCACCACCCAAAGAAGGCTTAGAGAGGCTGGTCTAAATAGCTGCAATCCCAGAAAGAAGCCTAGGCTTACTGCTCGCCATAAGAAGTCTCGATTACAGTTTGCACAAGCACACAAAGATTGGACGGCTGAACAGTGGTGCCAAGTTATCTTCAGCGATGAATCAAAGTTTCTTCTTCATAGAAGTGATGGGCGTGTGTATGTCAGAAGAATGACTGGCGAAGAACTAAAGGAAAACTGCATTCAGACAACTGTCAGACTTGGAGGTGGTGGCATCATGGTATGGGGCTGCATCAATGCAAGAGGTGTTGGCTGTCTTTCTAAGATAGATGGAAAGCTCAATTGTGAACGATACATTGATCTCCTAGAAAATTCGCTTATTCCAACCACACACTTGCTGACCACACCAGATGGTTGGCTATTCCAGCATGACAATGCAACTTGTTACACCTCCCGCCTTGTCAAAGGGTGGTTTAAGATAGAGGGCATAACTTTTATGGAATGGCTAGCACAGTCACCCGATCTCAACCCTATTGAGAATCTACGGGAGTAACTTAAGACAACGGTCCAAGAGCAAAACCCTACCAATGTCACAGAACTTTGGAGTGCTGTAAAGGCTGCATGGCAAGGCTTTCCATTAGATAAGCTAATTATTTTAATAAATAGCATGCCTCGAAGGTGTAAAGCAGTGATCAAAGCTCGTGGAGGAGTCACTCAATATTAAGATTTGTTTTCTGATTGTTTTCGGTGTAATTACTTGTCATGATAAGATTTGTTACAATGTTTATGGTGTCACCATCTTTAGCTTCTGTGTGATCGATTCTTTTTGACCGCCAGTGTACAAACTTAACTTGTGATCGGTACAGTTGTCAATGCACATTTCTGTCTTAAAATTCAAGTCTTGATTCAAATTACAGTTAATGCAGTGTGTTTAGAACAGGATTTAATGAATTTAATTCATTTTTACTCATAAGGTTTTATTTTGAACTGTATAATACGTTTGTATTATACGTTATACAGTTAATTCAATTAAAAAACTCATTAATAATTCACGAAGTAAACACAAAAGATTTTGGCTCCTAATTAGTATTCTGTAAATAGGATTAGGAATACTAATTAGAATTATGAACTTTTCTCTTCGATTTTTTACGTTGAAATTTACCGAAACTTCAAAATAACCGTTAAACATGGCCATTTAAATGTATTCGTATTTTAAGAAAGATACAGTATTCGTATCCGATCTGTATGCGATTTACTATGGCTCGCCTTCGGCTCGTCTTGTAAATCGCATACAGATCAGCCGCTCATATTGTATCCGTTGCTTAAAGACCAAAGACATTGATTTCAGTAAGCACCATCACTTAATGTAATAGCCCCTCCTTTACAGTCCCTCTTACTTTCACATTTATGAAGTATCTTGACCTGCATTCCTGTGCTTATTCTAGCGTGCTACAAACATAAGGAAGGGCATACTCCTGCCTCATCATGTGCAACTGATATGATACACGAAACTTTTCCAAACATTTTGTTTGGCGTTTAGTTCGTTGAAGTCGACTGCAATCCAGGAGAAGAATAAAGACCACCCTGTCATAAACACTGCTCACCTATTAATTAAAACTTACTAAATGTGTCAGTCATTTACGGTGACCAATAACTGTAATTCTGTAATCCATGGCCAAAAATCTCTAATCCATATCAACAAAACACCACATGCCCGACATAAGATGTAATCTTAGATCAAAGTGTCGTCGAAAAAAATCATAGTCAGCAAGGGAAAACCTTTGTAGTAACTTCGTGCACCATCTATGATTTACATTTGTAATACAATGCGTAGTTAGTAAAATCGTTTTTCGCCATGTGCGAAGATTATGACAGCTGCAACCCATTGCGTTTTAAGACAAAATATTTTTCAAACCCGGGGAAGTGGATTTAGCACACTTGAGATGCATGAAATAAGATGCTGGAAAAACATCGTGCAACGTGTCTTTTTGTTCTGATCACGTGAAGTATGTTATTAGCCATGTTTAGTCAACGACCACTGGTTTGATCGTCCCTCGAAGCATCATCCAGGACGGGTTTAGGAAAAAATTAATGGCGATGTTAAACTCCTTTGGATGGTGCGTAAAACATAAAATACACTGCAGTCAAACTAATCTTAATATTACGTAATTCACGCATGAAATGATGTATTTCATCAAATCAAACTACAACCTAAACCAATTCATTTTCATAATCAAAGTAGCCTTTCTTATTGCGGTCTCCATCTCTTAATGAAATTTTCGATTGGCGCTTTAATAGGGAACCGATCGTTAATCCTCGTGTATTGAAAGGTGTTTTTTGAGGTTTTTTTGGGTGTTTTTAATATGTATATTGTTCGAGCTGCAAAGTGGCCACGTAAATATCTGCACTATTAACCAACACTTAGGTTAACAACTGTTTTAGCATATACCTCGTACAAATGTTTTCACACATATTTTTTTTAAATCTTTAAAACAATTTTATAGAACATCAGCTTGTCGTCCGCACGTCATTTGTAAACAAAACATTTTAAACACATCCCTAGTGCAAAGTATCGCTAAAAAGTAAAAGAAATACTTAACTCTGAATACTTTATTTTCCAATTTCGTTCCTTTTTTGGTATTGTCTGGCAGCAGGTTCGTTTATTCAAAACAATTTTGTTCTTTCGCAACTGAAACAAAACGGGAAACCATCTTATTTTGCCAAGCTCGGAGATGTATAGCTCAGGATGTTCCGAGATAGAGGAACCAATCAGATTACGCAAAAAACATTCACCTGCGAGGTATATGCTAAATTTATATATATTCTAAAATATTCATTTGGAAAAAAAACTAACAAAAAATTAGAAAATTCCAAGATTATCCAATAGTGCGAAATTTAATTTGAAAGTTTAAATTAGTTTGAGTGAGATTCGAACACATATCTTTGTGTAACCGGACCGCTGCTCTAAAGTTGAATTGCACGAAAGACTTTTGCAAAAAGCACCAGTACCGGCGTAATTGTAACCGCACGTTCATATTTATTTCTTCATCTTGGAAATGTAAATTTCAAACTTTTTGTTAAGAATTACGAATTCTTCTCATTATTTAGATCAAAATGGAAGCTAGAATATAACTATGTTTGATGTCGCGTTACATGAATAGGATTTGGATGAATAGGAAAGCGTGTAAACATCTTACTCGTTTTCGTTTTCTAGGCAGACTCTGGAATGGTTCCAAACCTCATCCAGAAGACACTCTCGACGCGATTTTGCTAGCTAGATTGGAACAGCCATATTGTATTACTGACGCATTTCGAATTTGAGTAAGTCAATACAAGTACCCTGCAAATTATGGAGTTGGATGTTTCGATAAAGACATGAGTACGTGGGTTTAAAACATATTCGTTAATAAATTAACATTTTGTAATATCCCAACTATGCAAGCGATATTTAGAAAAACGAAATTATAACATTAATTTTCTCTCTGAGCTACTACCTTCGGCTTGTTTGTAATTGTTCCCTCCTTTTGTCTTTGGGAAGGAAAGATAATTACTGTATTCTTATTGACTGTTTTAGAGACAAGAATGGATTCAAATTGAGAAAGAAAAAACCGATGCAAAAAAAGTGACCTTGTAATAATTTCTTCGTATGCTAAAATTAACTATGTTTATAACACTGCCAGTTAAACATCAACCTGCCGTATCAATAAATTGTAAGGTTTCTGTATAAGTTGTTTTTGATCTCAAAGAGGAGGTTAACTAAACTACTTATTTATGTTACATGAATTATAGATACATACGATCATTTTTCATACATTAAATTTTTCAAAACAACGTAATTAGTAAAATATCGGTGCTGGTTATAAAGTTAGGTGGGCCATGATTAGAATGGGCGAATCGCTTATTTCGTTTATAATCACTTCGCACGAAGTAATCATAACATTTCCAGCAATGTCAAAATGGCCTCTGAAATGATGGTTCATGAAGCGGACGAAAAGGAATTAAATGAAGGAAAATACTCTTCAAAAAGAAGGGTACAATTATGTAACTAAAGTTGGAGTAAAACATTTTTTATGTAAGATTCAAGAATTTTGTTAATTTCAACGGCTAAATCCGACCTTTTGCTGGTGGGGTCGCTGTCGATACGATAGTAAAAAGAAAACAGATTTTTCTTCATTGTATTCTTTGTTCATCTATGATAATCAACTCCGATATTTTATCAGAACAATTTGTCACTTCCGTCTCGGTCATAATCGGCTTATATTTACCGAGCCGCAAAGTGTATTAGGTAAACATACACAGAGAAGAGAGGTACCAGGCGGGAATCGTAAACGAAGAAGGAGTAATAAAGCCAAGAAAAAAACCACGCAAAATAAGCATATTTAAAGTTTATAGTATAATTCTAACGTTTCGTTGCTGCACGCAACATTCTCAGAGAATGAATAACATATACTACAAGGTGATAAATATTATAGTGGTTATGTTACATGATATGTATTAACGAGATATTGGCGTAAGAACGGAAGTGGGAAAGGCAAAAGGAAACAACCGACTGAGATGTAGTGGAAATGTCAAGAAACGAAAAATCTTAAAACAAAGAAAGTGGAAAAGAACACATGTTGGCATTAAACGATGGATTGAGTTTGCGGATAAGAAGACTTTCTCTGACGAGAAGTTCAGAGTTGAAGGGAGAAGACAAGATGGTGAAATAATCAGGCGAGGCAGGGTGTCCAATGTCACAGTGATGTGACAGGATACTTGTCGGAGGAGGATTGACTCGCTTCTTGCCAGTAAGTGCGGAGATGTCCAAGTGCTCTGAGATTCGTGTGTGGAGAAGCCGACTCGTCTGGCCGACATACAACGGACTATATCGTTGACACTTAAAACGGTAAACAGCACGAGACCTCAAGGCCCAACTCTGAACTTCTCGTCAGAGATGTCTTCTTATCCGCAAACTCAATCCATCGCTTAATGCCAGCATGAGCTCTTTTCCACTCTCTTTATTTTAAGACTTTTCGTTTCTTGACATTTCCACTACATCTCAGTCCGCTGTTTCCTTTTGCTTTTCCCACTTCCGTTCCTACGCCAGTATCTCGTTGATACATATCATGTAACATAACCACTATAATATTTATCACCTTGTAGTATAAGTTCTTCATTCTCTGAGAATGTTGCGTGCAGCAACGAAACGTTACAATTATATTATAAACCTTTAAATAAACATACACAGATAATCACCTCAACTTTGGTGATAAATAGATGTTTTAAAGTATCTGACAAGATTAAACTTTGAATATGGATAGCTGTCGTCTGTTGGTTATTTAAACATAATTAAACCGGCTAGAGTTACTTTGAAGAGAGTTTCTAAGGTACAAAAAAAAAAGTAAAAAACATCCACAATTGATCACAACGCCGATAAATATGTGGTTTTGTTGAAATGCTGTGGCATGAGCTATTATGTTTAATGCGTTGCCGTCCTTGCTGTTATGAAGTTCTCATTTCATATTGCCTTTCGCCTCTATCACTTCAATTTCATTTCAAATTTAGGTTACCATCTTCTATTTGCGAGTTGAAACATGATGAAAAATTTAACAACAGAAGAGTTCACTCTGGCAGGAAAATGACTCTTAATTTAATAACGCCACGTGCCAACAGCATGGACTGAATAAACATATTTTTAATTGACTAACATTTCGTCACCATACAAGTAACATCATCAGAGACTAGTGATGTGACAGTGGCGTAGGAACCGGGGGTCCTTGGGGCACAAGTCCCTCAATATTTACGGCAGTCGCTGTTTTGTATAACGTACCTGACTAAGGTTGGACCAAGACAATCAGTTGTGAAGTGAATATTTGTCATTATTAGGATTGAAATCAGTGAGTCTGTTTTAGGTTGTATATTAGTCTTGCTACTTTTGACAAATATAATTATAGCATGATGCAGTGGTGTGGGACACTAAAACGTTTAACATGTGCCTATGTTAAACTTTATTTAAAAACTAGGTTAAGGTAAGAAAAACATTGTGTTATAATAATAGTGACTCAGTTAAAACAAAGCCTTGGACACTTTATCATATTCTATGACACCTTGTACATAATTAGTTTTAATCGTTGTGTTAACTAATGACTATAAGCTTTAATCTTATTAATTAATTTGGATATGGTAAGCATTTAGGAAAACCAGGTCAGGGTTACAGACTATTGAATAGTATTAACTTTGACCATTCACCATCATGAGCTAATACAAACACTCAAAAATTGGTTTTGTTGGGGAAAGTGGAACAGCAATTGAAAATCACTACCTGTTGTCATATACAATGATGAGATAAAATATTTTATTACATTACTATAAATTTTTGGTGTGTTACTGTTTATGATTTTATTATTTTTTTATTTTTTATTTATTTATTTATTTATTTTGTTAAAATGACCCTCAAAATGAAGGAAATAGGATTTCAGAGCCTTGGAAAATCAAAATTTTCCGGGGAAGCATGCCCTCGGAATGTGCCTCCAATGATTATTTGCTTCCTACCCCTCTGTATGATTATACAAGTGCAACATTCTACAAGTTATATAATTATGGCAATTGAAACACCAGACGGGAATCGTAGCCTTGTCATGAATATTACTGCCCAGTATATTATTCTTAGTAGCGGCATTATTGAACCAAACAAAAACGAACCAGTTGATAATCCAAATAATTTATAATCACTAACGTTTCGTTACATAACTTGTAATATCATCAGAGTAAATGATAACTATATACACGTGTCGGGAACTTTTAAAGTTTAACGATTACAAAAGTAGAGCGGCGTGGTGAATGTAACTAAGGAATGACGAAAGAGGTGTTAGTAAGTAGATGGTAAAATTAAAACAAGGAGAGTGGGAAGGATCGAATGTTCTTATTTAAGGAAGGTTTTAGTTTGGAAATTAATAAACTTTCACGGATTAGGATATCAAACTGTGAAGTGCCTCTGGCCAAAACATCCCATTTTATGACACGTGTATATAGTTATCATTTACTCTGATGATGTCACAGGTTATGTAACAAAACGCTAATGATTAAAAGTTATTTTGATTATCAACTGGTTCGTTTTTTGTTGGTTCAACAATGCCGCTACTTAGAATAATATGCTGGGCAATAATATAATCATACTCGTGTGTTTTTCAACGAACTCAAATAGCACACATTCTTCAGACTCGGGCTATGTTGATAGCTTTTAAAAATCTCCCGCGTATTTTTTTGCAAATTGCGCTCGAAACAATTCTATTGCCCGTTCTAACGATAGGACTTTATCCTTTTCCTGTTCGAGACGTCTCCCGTTGACGTTGAGTAAAATTAAAAAGTCGGGTACAGGCCGGAAAGGGTTAAAGCAGGACTAACAAGCTTAAGTACTGCAGCATTTTCATCTTGCTTATTCAACTTTTATCAGACTTTCTAAATCCTCAAATGCACTACCTGAAGCTTCAATCCTGGCCAAAAATACTGGGACAACACCTTAAAATGAACACATTTTTGACCCTTCTTCCCCCTTCAATGTTGCGAGTTTTTGGTCAATTTTTGCTTTGCGTATGACACAGCCAGCATCATCTTACACGGTGGAATGAAGCAACATTAATGGAGGGGAGAGAGGGGGAGGAGCGAGTGATATTTCCTTCTTTTGTCTTTTGTACGGTTAGTAGGGAGTCATTTGCAGCGCTGTCCCAGTCTTCTTTATTAGCTTTACAAGTTATGTTGTTGTATTGCGTCCTTTGAAAGAAACTTGTAAAAGAAGTGTTCCGTGAGAGTGAAAAGCGGGTAGCTCGGCAAATAATACAACGGAGACATCAATTATTATTTTCCGTTCAATATTTTGCCGTTAGCGTTGCCACTGATTCTTACAGTGATAAGTTTGAGAATATTTTTTACCACATGCTAATAGGATAACCAACGACAGGAAAATCTCTACACAGCAATTTGATAGATTGGGTGATCCAATTTATCCTCTCAAATTTAAACGGATTTATTCCTTTTCTATCGTTCTATTGACACTTCTTTGTTTTTTTGTTAGTTTGAAATATTTACATTGCTATTGCTTATATCACACGTATTTTTATCACGAGTTTCGATAAATTAGTTGTATCCTAGAAATTCTCAAGTAGGAATTACAAGCACTGTTATTATTTCCACCTAAGTCACTGAAGCTACCACCACTCAGACATACTTTAACGGTCAACCTATGTAAAAAGAGACATGTTTGACATAAACTATTTTGTTCGACATGCAGAAATAGCTCAAATTATTTTTTGGATGGAAGGCTGTGAAACAAAGGAAATCGTAGATCCTAGAATAGTTATGTTTACTTTGATGATTGCTGTCATTATACCAAGTTCGAATGCTTGAATCAAACAATTTTCTGGATGAACTGAACTAACAGTTAGTCAAATGCTTTGTTAAAGTTTTGACATCATACTTTATTTCATTTGCATACCTCTCAAAGCGGAATACCTTAACAAAGGAGTGATATCTGAAATTGCCGATACGTTCGTTATTCGAATTGGCTTCGTGAACATCCATTTCGCAAAGTTGCACCGTTTATCTAGTGCTCATCAACCTTTTTTACATGAATTTCTTTTCCTTTCCTGCTTTGTTCCCTTTTGTTTTTCGCTTTGTTCTTTCGATGGTTCCATTCTTGTAACTTGTTGTTGTACAACAACAGTGTACATCTTAACTCTTTCCCAACAGCATCCGTTCATCAACTATCATTTTCTTTTGGCTGTGCGAGGAGATTTTGCTCTTCAAGCAAAGACATCTTGCCGGAAAGGCTTAATGCTCTTTAAATCTTTGTTTTCATTTAGCTGTAATTGTTATAATCCCTATCGGCATTTGTAGCCAGGTATTCTAGAAATAAACTTAAGCTCTGTTGTTGCAACAACAACAACAGTCACTGACAATAGAAGTCTGGCTTGAAAAACGGCAGCCATCGCCTATCGCAATTTACTAACCTAGAAAGTTAAACCGACTGTTCAATTGCCAAGAATTCATCTCGTGATTTTGGATTTCAGAGAACGGTAGAGTTATTTGGTTAGCGTGGAATAGGATTAGGGTGAGAGATAAGTCTTAGGATTATCTGTTAGGCTGTCATTATCGAATCCTTCCCATCTTGGCACAGTACATGGTAGTGCATGTGTCTGTAAAAGAAGTTATTGAGTTTCAACTTCGGCTTCTTGGAGATGTCTGGCTAAAATTACCTTGGTCCTAAGTAAAAAGAGCGTTTGAGTCTACGAAGCATCGTGCGTTTTTTCCGGGTATTCCGGTTTTTTCCGGTAGTAATACTAGACTTATGACGTGTGTCCCTTCCCTGTACCTCTTGGGAGAACAGCTTAACTTGCTGGTGGGGTTATCCAGTAAAAAGGAACTGTACACTTTACTTTTGCGTTGTTAATAGTAGGATATCATCATACTTCCAGAACAAAAAAATAGTAAAAAATATTCAATGAGTAATTCAAATACTGCTGCCCTCCTTTAAATGAATTTCAGTGTCAAACATGAGAGCCTTTGTTGCAAACATTAAGTTTATCTTATTTGAATGAAATATTATAGCTCTGGGGGATAGGTTTTACCACACTTTTTGCATCATGTAAACAATCATTAAGAGACGTTTCATTCTTCCCCACTTTCGGGTAAGTTGTTAGTTTAGTTGAGTTTGTATCATTGGGTTCGCATCAAGCTCTATTCTCAGAAAAACGGTTTCCTGAGGATAGAGCTTGAAGATCGTTCATCTATCATCTCAAGATATCTCCAAGTTCTCTCACTTTTAAAATATAAACTTCAAAAGCAGGTTATGAGACCAATTTGTCAAAGAATTAAAATTCTGAAACGAAGTTCATGGGCTCTCCGAAAAATCATAACGTATGAAAACAGCTTATTAACAATCTATTTATGAGTATGAACTGTTGCTTGTTTTAGCCATTGCCTAAATTTGGCCTGCTTGTGGCCATTAGGAGGGCCTGTTTTAAACCCTTTTCCATCCACTCCATAGGCCGATGTCCACATTCAGGGATCCAGAGCGTGATACTATGCAATGGCTTTCCAAAAAGAGTTTTCATCGTGATATTTATCGGTCACACCAAGATACTAGTGGCTCTCAAAAAGTGATGAGCTAAATATTGTAATTCGTGATTTATTTTCCCTCGTATTTCTAGCCTAGACTTGTAACTTTTTCCGAGTTTTGTAGAGGCACTGATGGCGCTAAGAGGGGCATGGTGTCATTTGCTTCCCAGAGGTAATTTTTGCATGTTTGATTTTGCCGCCCAACTTATAATGAAATTGTAAAGAAGATATTTCTTAGTCACAAGTTATGAATGAAAAATGCATTTTGAATGAAAATTAAGCGGATATTTTTATTGTGTTATGATAGATTATAGACTTCCATTATTTGAATAGCATTTATTTCCCCCCCCCCCCCATGACATTTCTCATTTCTTATATGGGCAGAGTTGCTCCCTCTTAAAAATTCCATTGCTTCCCGTTTGTTCCTCCTAGAATTGAAATTAAGACGAGGGTGCTGTGGGTAGGTAGTTTTGCAATCCTCAAACTTTTGCTTCCTTCCCCACTAACAACTTATTCCAATTTGTGTGACCCACCTCCACCAATTCTATCTACGAAGTTTCAAGTAGCTTGCACCAATTCTGAAACCTTGCAGGGGGGTCTGGGATTTTAGAGACGGAGGGACGTGAAGACGAGCGCCCAAGGGGAGAGAAATTTCTAGGGGGGTCCGGGGGCATGCTTCCCCGGGAAATTTTGAGTTCCTAGGTATCTGAAATGCTATTTCTAGCATTTTGGGGGTAGTTTTAAGCGAGATTTTAAGAAAATAATTAGCCACAACAATAATTTTCGAAAAATGGAGCATTTGTTAATACCTTTGTAGTGTATCTCAGAGCAGAATGTTACTTTGGCCACAGACAATGATCATCATTGCATCATGACGATCACCTTTTTATTTTTTGAAATTCTCGTTGATCTACCTTCACCTGCCGGAAAGCATTTTCAGTTGCGTTCGCAAAAATCTTGTTTTAGTAACTGAGGTTAGGTAACTATTTCCATTATCATTACAGAAAACTGTATGAGTCTAGAGTATGCAAACTAGCACGTATAGACAAAACAGAGGGTACAGGCCCCTTACGCCCCCCTCTAGATCCGCGCCTGCCTGAGGAAATATCTCCCTGGACGAATATATGAGCTAAACGACTAGCTGTCATGAACGCTACTGGAGCTGCTCGAGGGTCAAGAGACAAAATGAATGAAATTGAATGTCTTTTAATTTAAAACACATCATCAATTACCCTGTCATACATTTTTCATTTAACTATCTATGTTCTAATACAAGCGATTACCCTGCCATTCAGAACTTAAAATTACAACTATGTTCAAAAATCTTTGACATGGAAAATGATGGTCTTCAGGTTTATCTATTTTGCCAAAGAATATGACGTTTCTTCAGGCCATTTTACTTTAGTCTCTAACGGTAAACTTCATCAAGATATGATTCTTCAAACTTACTACTTTCTTCTGTCTAAAAATAACATTTGTGATCCAAAAATAGTATTAACATTTTCATTGGTTAAATTTTTTCCTAGAAATTATATTACACATAGTGCTGTGTCTGGGATGTCTATCGATCAATCGAAAGGCATGAGGCAAAATCAAAGAGTCAAGATATGTAAGGTAAATAAGATTTAAGATGTATGGTTGACACATGTGTCCTGCTCTGTCATCTCGTGCTGTTCCTTACGAAAATTTCACACGTCATTTCACATGTTAGAAACGTATGGAATTGGGACTTTTTCACTTATGAAACTCTTGTTTTACATATGAAATTGGAACCTTTTCACATATGAAACACCCAATTCATATGTGAAATGAACTGGTTCAAAATTTCAAATGTGTAATCATGGTGTACGAAATAAGAATTTGACATATGAAATGGAACATTTATATGTGACAATTATTTTCAAGTATGAACTTGTCATCTCACATATGGAATTGAAACATTCACGTATGAAATAGCATTTTCATGTTTGAACTTGCATGTGGAATTTTTGTAAAGGGTGTTAGTATTTCTTACGACGACTGGAAAGCCTCATAGTCTCACCATATGCAATGTACTCTAGTTCAAGTGAGAGCCATAAACTTTCCGTAACTAATAATATCAAGGCATGAAATTATAAGTCGAAACGTTCTTGATAGCCTTACTTGAACCGGATCTCTTATGTTTAATTTCTCATTTGGAATTTTATTGGTGCGTTACTTCATCTGATCAAAACCGACTCTCTTCAGTACATAAATGTTAAATTAAAGTAAAACCAACGTAAAAGTGAAACTAAAAGTCATGGGCAATTATAAACCGTTTGTAAAAATAGATGACAATTTGATATCCTTTTATGTGCATTTCAATCAGCCTAACTGGCCTCCTTGCGAGAAATTATTAGATTATCAACATAACAACGAGGTTAATCGAAATTTAAATGCGTAAAAAAGAATATCAAGTTCGCAGCCATTTTTTGGGTCTATAGAAGTGAAAATAGAAGCAGAGGAGGAACTTCTAAGGCAGTTTATACATAAGCGTATTTAAATTTCCTCTTTTTGTAGAAAAAGCTATATATAAGAAATGTTTATTATAAGGTTCAAGTACAATCATGGTTAGGTTGACGAAATTATTGAAAAATTAAATTTTTATTTAATGGTTTATTAAATATCAATTTTGAATTGAAAGAAAAGATTACTGGGCTTAGACAGCAAAATATGCGAAGGAAGCTACTTTCTTTCATAAATATCGGGTTCTTGAATTTAAAACACCTGGGAGGAAGAACTTTCAATTAACCCCTTCCTTTCTGGGACCAGGGGGTGGCACTAGGAAGTCCCTGATGCAGGGGTTAATATTCCTGACAGGGAGGCTAAATCAGAGGGGTCAGGACCACGCCCTCTTTATAATTTTCTTAGTTGAAGGTAGAAACATATTATTTTTTGCACGAATAATCACGACGACTAGCTACTTTTAGATATGACAAGAAAATAAGAGTCTATCATCTTTCTTCGATAAATCAATAACAAGTACTCATAGTTCGTAAAACATATAAACTTGTTATCATCAGTAAAAATTCCCCGACGAATTGCTAATTTTTCCCCAACAGGAAAGCTAAGGTTCCCAGACTGGGGGGCTGTAACCCCTTTGGCGCTAGCCCAGTCTGCGACGTCTCCCTTGACAAGTAAAATCGTCTAGGGTTAGCTTGCGTAAAATTTAAAAAGTCGGGTACGGACCGGAAAGTTAGTTTTCTGACAACTCAACATGTTGTAGTAATCAATAAATATTGCTTTATTATAAGTCATACTGTTTTCAACCGATCTATTCAGCTT
The DNA here is from genome assembly GCA_030142905.1 of Heliopora coerulea. NCBI lineage: Eukaryota > Metazoa > Cnidaria > Anthozoa > Scleralcyonacea > Helioporidae > Heliopora > Heliopora coerulea. The sequence goes on along the minus strand of JASJOG010000059.1, from coordinate 821,278 downwards.
GTAGCTTGCTCCCATCTATTGTTCAAATTAGTTTGATTCGTTAAACTCTATTTGAGTTTTGGTAACTAATTCGAGATTAGCTTAAACCAGTTTTACTTAGTACAGGTTCTGATAAAATCAACTCAGAAATCAGCATTAGGGGAAACAGTAACGGTTGATTAGACAATGACTCTGAAGTAGAGTCGAAATATCAATGCACCTTTGTCTCTGTATTTTATTGTTTATAACTTGATTGTGAATCTAACAAGATGACATTTTTCGGTTTATGTTTTTTTCTCTAGGTGAAACAGTTCATGTATAAAATTGTAACACAGCAGGAATAAGTCTTATAGCGTTTTTAAGAAAAATGTGAGCTGATAATCGAATCAAACCAGCTTCCTTTTCACAACATCAACGTTGGCTTAACCCTTTTAGTTTGATTTTAGATGATGTAAGCCTTTTCACTGCAGTTCATTTTAATTTAATCATAATCTACTGACCAAGATGATTTTGCTTAGGTGTAACGTATCGACATACTAGTCAATAATTTAGCCATCCAATCTAAAATCAAAACAACATGCTTTGGTAATGCATAGGCACGATTTCAAATAACTTGCAGTATTCAGTTTTAGTTCGTGTCTTGCACTATGATACATAAGCCCGCTCTTCACCTTCAGTTTGTTTCATGAAATGTTTCATTAAGGCTTATGTGTGATGGCCTTCATGTTAGATGAATATGGTTTATATTCCCTATGTTGTTTACAATTCTCTGTTTGACGAACAATTATTTGTTAGAATATGTGAACTTACCTTTTTCGGTAGCAAAACGTCTTTTCCGTAACGACTATACAATTTTCGCTTAATCGCGTTGAGTATGGCGGTTCTTCGATCCAGTCTGTTACTTTCTAGCCCTCTTTTTCCGGCGTTTGTTGGCGTTAAAATCCCGTAGACACCTTCGGCATCTTGTACCAAAAGTGTCGACAAGACAAATAGCATTGAAATCAGTAAAATACCAAATTTATAAGTCTTAATCATGATTCGAGAACTATATGCACTTTTCAGGTATTTTGGTCGTGAAGTAAAATTTGATGAAGGCGATGGTTTGATCTTCACAGCTTACGATAATAGCTTTATATATTCTATGTGACACGAGGGCGTAACAAAATTCGGAAGTAGTCGCACAGGTAATCATTGTAGACGATAGCTCGGCTTCGAGATAAGATATTTCCTGTTGTGAGAGTATTGTGAAATTACAAGAACAAACAAAAGATCAATAAGCCAGTTGGAGATAAGGAAAAAAAGTTAAAAAAAAAAAGAAACCATCAGACTTCTTGGGTCAAGGATTTATTATTAATCACTCGTTACATTATTCGGAAAATGTAACGCATGATTAAAAACAGTCAAGGTTAGTAATTGTAAGAGAACATATATGAGTGCAGGAGGTACCACTCGCATTAGTTTCTCTATAACTGATGTTATATTATGTAAATCGTCGTCATAGTAATTATCAAGCAGTGTGTAAAGGAAAAGCTGACCGAAAAACTGCAAACGATGGTCCTGTTTCTTTTATTTACTTACTTTTAGCGAAATTCATCACGAAAAAGTCCTTTTAATGTTGTTGTTCTTTTTCCAGTTATGCTGCACTGTGTTTGTATGTGTGTATTTTCGTTAAATGTTGAGATTGATATTTGTCCTTAATTTGTGCTGTGTTTAGATGCATTGCATGAGTTTAGTTTGGTCCTGTGCGTTCCACCTAAAACTCTTGTCGAAGTTAGTTGTGTAGTCAAAAATATATATACTTATATATAAATATAAATGAAAATCCAGAGTGTAAAGAGAAATCTTTGAGTAAATTTTCGCTAAGCTTTTTCGCTAATCTTTGACCTACATAAATCTCGGCTATGCATTTCGGATACTTATATGAAATACATGACGAAGCACTGCATTTAGACGGAGAAAACAGTGTATGTTTACAATTTCATACATATGTGCATATCTAGTTCAATATATATATAAGGAATTAGTTATATCTGCTTTAGGGTACTTCTGTATTTAAAGTTGCATGTACTGGTCGTTATGCCATTTTCTCACTGTGGATAGTGTAGGCACATTCATAGACAATGCGCATAGCTCGAAATGCATATTCGTCAATTATTAGTCCTTCCAAATTGTATTTAATTTAATGAAATTTTGACTTACATATACTGCCTACATAATATAACATTTCCCCCTCCTTTTAACGTCACTAACACTCCAACTGTGCCTTTTGAAATGTTCTCATGTTATTTTTTATACGTTTATCGCTTATTTCCTATTTACATGCATGAAACATTACTGGCATACATTTTATCTATGTTGAAAACAAGAACAAGTACGTCATACGATTAATTGACTGAGGTAATAAGGGAATGATAATCATTAGTTCCACTACCTCTTGCAAATTTCGAGTAGCTTCCTTTTAATTATTTACCACTCATTAAACTCGATTTTGTTTCGTTTAACAATTTCTACCTGCGTTGGACATCCTTTAATCCCACTCAGTAACGTCAATTGTGCTTCCCTATCATTCTTCAGTGGCCTATTAGAAATTTTATGGATAATTTTTGTCACGTCATTGTCATATGTGTATATAACGAAAAATACAAGTAGGAAGTTTTCATTATTCCAACCCTATTATACCATTTGATAGTATTACGCATGCATTTCTATTATTTACGGTCCACTTTTAACTTGCTAATAATTGTTACTTGTACCACTTTGTCGATTGTTGGTTAGCCTGGTTTGTCTTCTTCGTATTATATTCTTGGGATTTCTTATTTTTACTAGGAGCCATACCTGTTATGGACTTAAGCTTTCAACTCGAAGATTCTGCTCACGAATGTATCATGAGGGGTAAATGGCTTCTTTCTCAAGCTTTTAAAATGTAATAATAAACTGTAAATTTGTTGAGCTGATGACATTGGTAATAACGAATATATTTAGAGCGAATGCTTTATCGGATATTACATGCATTTGAAACGACAGCCAAATCTGTCAGATCCGATAAAGCACGTTTAACGAGATTTTTTAAACAGGTACCAAACCAGCCCTTACAATTAAGGTTTTCTGAGAGGTAAAAGTTTGAGTGAAAAATGAGCAGGATCTTGATGAATTTGCAATTGTCTTTCTCTTGAGAATAAAAGATGTGTGTATATGTATATGTATGTGTATATGTATATGTATGTGTATATGTATATGTGTGTGTGTGTGTAGGTGTAGGGGTATGTACATGGGCATGTGCATGTGCATGTGTATGGGCATGTGTATGTGTGTGTGGGCATGTGTATATGTATATGTGTGTGTATGTGTAGGTGCAGGGGTATGTACATGTGCATGTGCATGTGCATGTGTATGGGCATGTGTATGTGTGTGTGGGCATGTGTATATGTATATGTGTGTGTATGTGTAGGTGTAGGGGTATGTACATGTGCATGTGCATGTGCATGGGCATGTGTATGTGTGTGTGGGCATGTGTATATATATCTCTCTCTCTCTCTGCATATATATATATATATATATATATATATACACACATATATGTATATACTATATAATGTATGTATTTGTAAATCTTTTGTTGCTTAAAGGTCAAATGACAATAGATTAAAATTTTTTTTCCTTTTCTATGGCTGTTATTTAAACTTTCAGTTTTGTAATAGCACTCTTACCTCCTGTCTGGCAGATTCTGTCTACCATTATTTTACCTTGCCTAATGCCTGTCGTTTTTACTCGTCAGTGAGAGACATCTTGCCTGGACAGGGTTAGAAAGCTTTTTAATCCATTTAAAGCCATGGAAAGGTGATCCTATCAGGGTTGTTATGACTAGGATCCTCGAAGGATCAAGTTGATCTTCGTGAAGAAGCAAATCCTTTGAAACGTTGGAATTTAATTAACTGTAGAGTTTATATCGGGTAATGTTATGGTCATTTTAGACTTGGGCATTGGTTAGATTTCATATAAGCGGTCAGCCACCTTCAAAGCTCTTACACGATAAATTTATTGTATTTATGTATGTGTATATTTATGGATATTTATATTTATACACATATGTATCCATATATACCTTTATTTATATGTACTTGATTTGACGCAAGGCTTCTCGCCACTTTTTGTCGGGGTTCCTTATCTTCTAGTCAGTCTTTATATACGGCCATAAAGTGTGTCAAATCGTTTTGCGTTTAGTGTTACACAATGGCGTAGAAAGCAAGTGTGGGTTGGGGGGAAGGGGGGGAAGGCAAAACCTTTCGGAGGCACCTTTGCGCACGGAAAGGGCACCCTGAAAATAGATAGCATTTATCATACCAGGTCTTTTGACAAGAGGTTTGCATTTTAGTGAAACTAGTAATTAACACCAGTATTAAGACTACATTACAAAAAGTTTAAAAAGTTTGAAATTTCCAACAGTATCTGAGTAATGTCCCTGTCTCGTTCAATATGCTTTTTTTTCATATTCTTATATATCTTTTAATCCGACAACCATAGCAAGAGGGGATAAACTGATGCGTTTTACTCCGTTATAAAAAAGGTATTTGTTTTTTCTTTGAAAAGGGCACTTTTAATGCTTAAAGAGGGCACTTTTTGTCGTTTCCAAAAGGTTGGGGGAGCACTTGCCCCAAATGCCCCCCGGTTCCTACGCCTATAGTGTTACATGCAAAAGATCGTATCTGACATTTAAACGATTACATATATAAATGCATTCTATGGCGACAATATAAGACCAGCAAAAAGATTCGGTGGTACAAAGATGATGACACCGCATAAATTGCTGCGTTTAATGTACGTATGTGACAAGGTCGGGTTTGGATATATAATAGAGTAGCTAAATTACAACTTCAAAAGGTCTTCTAAAAACTATTTCGTAAGATTGTTTCACGGAAAATGAACGTTCTTCATTACCTTTGATGAATCTGTTACATAATAAACTTGATTTTCATCTTTGAAAGAGACATGAGTTGCTATCACCCATTTCTTAAGCTGTCCACTCCTTCCATTGAATTTTTCATGAGAAGCGAAGATAATGGAAAACTTCAAGCGTCATGGCCAAAGTAACAAACTCGCATATCGTTCAAAACAGGACATTATCCCGAGGTCATTTTAGCCTATTTGACGAGGTCAACTGTTGAGGTCCGTCTATACACTTTCGATTTTGGCTGTGATTTTGGCAAAATTATTATCGGAGATTTGATTACGACTTGAAATTAGTTGTTTTAGCTACAGGTGATTTTATGCAGACTTCACTCCAACTTACCATTGAGTTTTTCGCGAAACCTAACCTATAAAGTTTGTTTTGAGGACAAATAGACTCTCTTGTCTTTTTTTCTCCGAGAAACGCAAAAGTTAATAGCTTGAAAACGAAAAATCTACGAAGGAAATGTGACCACAATTTTTGGTTCTCGGTTGACGAAATCCTGTTAAAATGGCCGAAAAAAAGTTACAGTATAAATCGCAGCAACATTTGCGACATGCAGTTGCCAAATAGGCGGTGAATGATTATAAAAATCAGTCTGACTGGTAGTAAAAAATAGCGGCAGGATCGCAGTCCAAATCACCTCAAAAATCTACGTGTGTACGCGATTTAATAAAGCATCAAAAGTTGTATGTTAGGTTTAGTTGTTGATCTAATGAGTAGATATGCCGGGAAAACTTGTTAGGACATCTGTGAAATAGATCAAGAAAAAAACAAACAAAAAAGCAAAAGAACGTAAAAAAGAAATGAGAGCATAAACCGTTCAATTTTCAATACACCGCCAGTAACTTTTGAACTCATTCATAGATGAAATTCGAACTGTGTTCGGTATGCATGTAATATTGTCACTACTGGCCAGGTAATCACCCAGTAAAAGGACATCTTTCAACGCTTTGGTAACTGACTTGTTTTCTTGTTTTCTTCGAATAAATATTACCTGGAAGAGGTACATATTTCTCACCACAAATTATTCACTCATTTTCATCACAAAATCTGCTTTAAACCAGCTAATAATGGTTGCTGTCACAAAAACAGCTATCCACGCTCAATATCGTTTACAGTTTACTCTTGAAATTGTATTCCCTTCAACAATTTTAATTTAACGTGGGCTTTCTATTCATTTCCTTAATTACCCCTTAGGTCTCCGAAAAAATAAATCTGTGTTTTCTTCTTGCCTTATGTTCATGCATAATCACAATCACTATACTACTTTATTTCAATGGGCTAGAAGTTGTTTTCTAAACAAGCCAGATGTTCCAATACTATTGAGTCAGCTAGAAAAAAATTACTAAGCTAGAAAGAGGAGGAGGTGACTAAGTTTAGTATCATCTTAACCCAATGTTTGTGTCTGTTTTTGCGTTACACACTCAGAGACATTAATATATACATTTACATATGCATAAATATACAGAATGTACAAAAATATAGAAAACTATGATAACGTGGCATTTAAAATCGCTCCCTTTGTGCTTGACCCTTACGGAAATTTCACATGTCAATTCCTATGTAAAAATATAATTATGGAATTGGAACATTTTCACCTACGAAATTTTTATTTCACATATGAAATGGGAACGTTTTCACAAACGAAATCTCTAATTCATATGTAAAAAAGAGTGTTCAGAATTTCACATTTGAAATCTTGGTGTACGAAACATGTATTTCACATATGAAATACAAGATTGCCATATGAAATTCAAGTTCACATGTGAAATTCTTCTTTTAAATATGAAATCCTCCGTTCGCATATGTAATTGAAACAATTCACATATGAAGTATTATTTTCATACGTGAAGTTGCTGTGAAATTTTTTTCAAGAGAATTAAGGCCTTCCGTTTTGCTAAGCCACGAAAAGATCCCATTATTGATTGAAAAAAACTCTGATTTAGTTCGTGGGTATAACTATTGATTGGTAAGGAAAACTCCAGAAATTCAACAGTGTATTTGTACTCATGTGATTCAATAATATCAACAAAAACCAATAACTGTAAGTTTTCAACCTTTTGTAAACAACGGTCCGTATGGTTTCGGTAATACATATAAAGAAACGAATAATTAGGTACGAATCTTATTGAGCGATTGGGATTTTAATCAGAATCGCTGTTAGCTTTTAATTTTGCAGTAATATAGTAGGTTGATGTTGATTAACGCTTCTTCTCAAGCAGCTGGAATGGAGTAATCTTGATAAAAGCTCAACTTCTTTTCACAGCATTCTGATATCACACGCACTGCACCTGCTACCATTACTTGTTTTATTACGTACCCATTGTAAACTTATTTCTCAAACTCCTCAATTGTTCATAAACAAAACCTAAAATCAATATCAATTCCGTGGATAGAAGTTTGAAATTGGAAGATGATTTCACGTAAATTTGCTCAACACTCATCTCGTAGTTTCTCTCAAAAAAGAAGCTTGTTTCATAAAGCTAGTTCAAACACATGCAAATTATTTTTACTCCATTACATTTACTCCACTACAAACCGGGAAGCTCGTTAAGAACTTGGCGTCGCTTTGCTTTTTCAATCGCTTCTCAGCGTTTTGGAATCGGAAGAATGACCTTTATTGGCGTTTGAAATTACTTGAAAAAAGTTTTCTGAAGCGACTGGGTATTTCTTGAAATGAATTGAAAAATAAAGAAATAACGAAAAAAGACCCTTGTTTGTGTTCGCATTGTTAGTTCCAAATTGATAAAAATAAAAAAAATAGAAAAAAAACAACAAACTTGCCTGAAGATTTGCTGGTGGATGTATATCAGTATGCTAAGTTTAATTGGAAATGGAAAGACACTAACATGGCGAATCAGTAACAGAGCGGTTCAACCTTAAATCAGACTCATGTTTTCTAGTCAGGTCAGACCCCAAAACACCTTTTAATCTCAAACAGTGGACAGTAAACGCAACACTCACACCTAGCTTTTTTTCTTCCTTTTTTATTCATTTGTAGTTATTAAACCATTGTCACCTCTTGCAGGGCGGACAGATTATTTCATTGAGACGAAGAAACAAACTATGAAATGAAAAAAATTGGCACAAGATAAATAGATTGCAATAACCCATATTTAACATTCATGGATAGATGAGAAGACCAGATAAAAGAACTAAAATGCGTTGAAATGCTAGCCAAGTGAGTGGTTAATAGTGTGATCTTATTATAACTGGATATACATACATACATATATGTATATGTGCACATATAGATATACGTATACATAAACATATACATATAGATAGAGATATACATACATATATATATATATATATATACATATAAGTCGTCATGAGACACTTGTGTAATTTTCTATTTGTTATACATACATATATACATATATACATATATATACAATACATGTGTTCAATTTGCAGACTTACGTTTCGCTGTACCACAGCTCATAAGCGCAGCTCGGAATGAACATGGAATCGATAAGGAGCCGGAGTGCTCATACCGCTTCTCATGCGGTGGGCAATGCTTAACGCTATCGGTTATCCTTATATATCCATAGAGTGCTCAACAACATCGAAATGTGGGAGCGTATATATGTGTTCAATCTGCAGAAGTACGTTTCGCTGTACCATAGCTGATCAGTACAGCTCGGAACGAACATGGATCATGGCACTTTATGGCACTTTCACTCGACTGTTTTTTGGAAGTCAATAATTCTGATGAAGGAAAATCTCGAGTGTTTGGGGTAACTCGATTCCTAAGACCCAACCTAGACCTGTTGCAAAAATGCAACTTTTGACCTTCCAGTTGGGAATCGAACCCGTATATACATACATATATATATATATATATATATATATATATATATATATATATATAACTGAGATGATAATGTTTACGATGAATCCAAGAGTGCTCGATACCATGTGGGGCAGAGCTTAAATGTAGTGAGATTTCGCTTAAGAGTATATGGTTGCTACTCCGAGTTTCACACGGATGCGATCTTCAGGCAACTGAAACAGCGTCGATTCATTGTCTCCTTTTTCTCTGTTCATTGATGTCATGGTTTGCGTGGGTTGGATGACTCATCGCTATTGTCCTCGTGTGGCTTGTCTCTGAGATGAGAAATCTGTTCCGGTGTCTGCACTTTGAGACGATCTCCGATCTTTTGTTGAGAAGGTTCTTTAGGTGGTTTTTTAGGCGTGCTTTCATGATGCAAAGTTTTTCCTCCAGGCAAAGGTTACATCTTTTTGCTCCGCTTGTGTAGGCCGCGGCTCTTTTCACGATCGACCATTTTATACCGAAAGATTGGCTATTTGATTTTAGATCCCATAAGTATTTTGATAGTTCAGTCTCATTGGAGTACTTACTGTCTTTGAAGGATTTGATGTGGTTTCTGTATCGCTCTTTAAAACTGTTTGCTGTCATTCCTATGTACTGTTTTGTCTCTCCAGTGTCTGTCGTGGTTACGTCGGCTCTATAGACGATGTTGTCAGTTAAGCAGTTACCTTGGAGCGGGCACTGATCTTTTCTTCTGCAGTTCCAATTATTTGTTCTCTGAAGCTTTCTATTTTCATTTTTATTTAGGATTCGGGAGTTATGTTTGGTGATCATAGTCTTCATGTTGTCCATGCAGCTGTAGCTAATTTTGACTGTGTTCCGGTTGAAGATTTTGTGCAGAGTGGATGACTCAGGAAAATGCTTGCCAATTAGTTTTAGAAAGTTATGGCCAATTTTTGATTTGATGTTCTTGTTATATGGTGGGTTGAACCATATAATGTTTCTGCGTCTACGTTTTTGGGACGATGTAGATTCGGGCGTTTTGTCGCTGTCGGAGATATACTGGAGTTTGGTGTTAAAGTGGCTACGTCTCCACCGTCAAAATTAGCTACAGCTGCATGGACAACATGAAGACTATGATCACCAAACATAACTCCCGAATCCTAAATAAAAATGAAAATAGAAAGCTTCAGAGAACAAATAATTGGAACTGCAGAAGAAAAGATCAGTGCCCGCTCCAAGGTAACTGCTTAACTGACAACATCGTCTATAGAGCCGACGTAACCACGACAGACACTGGAGAGACAAAACAGTACATAGAAATGACAGCAAACAATTTTAAAGAGCGATACAGAAACCACATCAAATCCTTCAAAGACAGTAAGTACTCCAATGAGACTGAACTATCAAAATACTTATGGGATCTAAAATCAAATAGCCAATCTTTCGGTATAAAATGGTCGATCGTGAAAAGAGCCGCGGCCTACACAAGCGGAGCAAAAAGATGTAACCTTTGCCTGGAGGAAAAACTTTGCATCATGAAAGCACGCCTAAAAAACCACCTAAAGAACCTTCTCAACAAAAGATCGGAGATCGTCTCAAAGTGCAGACACCGGAACAGATTTCTCATCTCAGAGACAAGCCACACGAGGACAATAGCGATGAGTCATCCAACCCACGCAAACCATGACATCAATGAACAGAGAAAAAGGAGACAATGAATCGACGCTGTTTCAGTTGCCTGAAGATCGCATCCGTGTGAAACTCGGAGTAGCAACCATATACTCTTAAGCGAAATCTCACTATATATATATATATATATATATATATATATACATATATACATATATCCTATATATATATATATATATATATATATATGTATGTATAGTAAGTCGCACTTGATTCGCGGGGTCACGGGGTTCGATTCCCAACTGGAAGGCCAAAAGTTGGATTTTCGCAACAGGTCCAGGTTGGGTCTTAGAAATCGAGTTACCCCAAACACTCGAGATTTTAGTTCATCAGAATTGTTGACTTCCAATAAGCAGTCGAGTGAAAGTGCCCTGCCATAATGTTTATATATATATATATATATATATATATATATATATATTTCTTGTGTATATATATGTATATTTGTATATATGCATATACGTATTTTCAACCGACAAAAGGCCTAATGAAATTATAGGAACCCGAGGCCTCAGTCAAGTGTTTTCAGGTATTTTTGCAGTTGAAAAACACTAATATTTCTATCACAGTACAGAGAAGTAAAAGCTATTTTCTCTTTGATTTATAGAATAACCAAGGCTTTTTCGAGTTATCGTGCCGTCATCCATGCCTCTGCACTCTAATATAAAATGAAAATAAGGTCCACCATGCCTCTGTACTCTGAGAGAAAATAAAGCTCATACAGTCAAAGCGTAGGTAGGGTGCATGTTGTTCGATAAATGCTTATAACTAGGTCTGATTGCAGTGAAAATGAGGAAAACAAGTAGGATAATAAAAAGAAACTCGGTAAATTTATAGCATTAGCACGAAATAAATTGGATCCTTCTATTAATGGTCGAAACTGTTGGGCTAACATTTAATAAACATTTTTAACAGGATTGCAGGCTTGTTTGAGTTTGGAAGCTAAAGAAAATCGTCTGGGTGCAGGCAGAATATAATATATTGAGTGTGGTAGCAGTCTAATGGTAAAAAATGATGCGCATGAATTACGAATAGATGATTTATTAAAAAGTGATGTAATTAAGGTTGTTGAAAGAATAAGTCCTTATATTCCATTCTTAGGATTTCTATCTGGTGGTATAACTACTGCTAAACACTTCTACGAACATAAAACTAAGAATACTGAACAACAGCTAAGCTGTCAGCTAAGCTGTTCATCAAAAGAAGATGAGATGACTAAAAAAGCGGATATAAACTGTTAGAAGCTTATCTGTAAGTTATCTATATAGTCATTACAACAGAGTAACAACCAATCATATGCAAGAGTAATATACAATATGGGTGTGTGTCCACAAGTATGATCCACCTGAGTCACCATAAATAGAGCCCTGGAGATTTTGACAAAAACTTTTAACTATTTTTCGGAAAAATCAAAAAATACCAAAAAAGGGGTGATTTTCATGTAGGGGGTACATGGTTTTTGGAAGTTGGTGAAGGTGAACCAATACCCCCATATTGTGTACTACTTCAATACAACTCTGGAAGTCAGTGGAATGAACGTAATCTTAAGAAAGTATAGTAAAATACTGAATTTCAACGTTCACAGCTTTGTTTTTTTTTCAGTATCTCTTCATTATTTTCATGTTATCGCAAAGGATTGCTCGGAGCCTCTAGTTTCGAAACTTTCTGGTAGCCCACCCGGTTTAGCCACCCGGTTGTTCATTCTTCTAATGTCTCTCCATCAGTGCCAGATTAACCATATGGCAAAAGCGGCATATGCCGCGGGCCCCGCGCTTTGGGGGCCTCGCGCTTTCTGATTGCGCATTTTTTGGTCCTTGATCCCTTTCTTTCTAGACAGCGTTAGACCCCAGAAAGCGCAAGGCCCCCTAGAATGCCCTCCACAACAAACGCTGGTCCAACGAACGTGAGCCCCCTAATATCTCATGGCTCAAAAGATGCAGGGCCCCTTACAATTACAGCGCATGGCCCAAAACGTGGGCCCCCAAAAAGTGCATGGCTCAAAAAACGCGGGGGCCCTAAAAACGCAAGGCCCAAAAAAGGCGGGGCCCCTAAAGCCCTAAAAGCGCATGGCCCAAAAAATGCGTATCTCAATGAACGCATGGCTTTCTACGCCCGGCCCCTAAAATCGCGGGGCCTTGGATATTTTTAGCTGTGTTGACTTTTCTTTTTTCTTTTATATAATATATTATATATAATGTATACAGTAGCTCAGAAAATCGATAACGTGGTTAAATTCTTCGACGTTTCGACTATGTTTTAGGCATTATTAGCGTTCTTGACGATGGCAAAAATCTAGTGGAAACTTCGAAATCATGTTATCGATTTTCGGAGTCACTGTTGTTGTGCATTTTTTATCAAAACACTCAGTGGTTTTAACGCAGATATGGGTCACATTAATAATTTACGATATAATTTCTTTTTATTTTTTTAAATACGCAGGTAACTATTAGTTGTTTGAGAGGGACCAAAAGGAAAAAAATTGATCTTTTATGTTTGAACTTTTTTGACTAACGACGTCTGAACTCGGGGGTGGGTGGGTCAAGGGGCCCCGTGCAACCCTAATCCGGCCCTGCTCTCTATCTTTCACCATCATTGGTTTTTTTTAGTGTTATGATATATATGCTTAAACAAACACCAAATCCTGTTGGAACTTGTAAACAACTCCATATTAGGAATAGGGAGAGTTCAGCTTTGGTGCATGCTCAGCATAAGGGAATATAACGACACCTCAAACTAAACAAATTTGGTTGTTTTGATCCATAAAAGAAATTGTAATTTCCATCAGCTTTTTTGAATGGTGGTGGATGTCCGCTGTTATTTTGTTAACAGAATTTTGGAATAAAATTTTGTAATTACTTATTTGATAGTTATTCACTTGTTGTCGGCATGATGATGCCAATCTACCTTCAATTCTACCAGCTAATAAACATTAATTCGGATAAGTCTTCGTAAATTTGCATACTGTATCAAGCTATACGAATCTTATTGAATGCCCCATGATATGGAACGACAACTCTTTAACAACACATTCATGTAGGGAACTAAATATTAGCCGCATGTTTATGAAAATGTCTTCCACCTTCCTTCTCTTGTACTTAATCTCTTGGACTTACAAGTAAAGAACACTCATGTAAATACTTGACATTTGTTGACGTTTGTAGCTCTCGCTATATCCACTGATGTCCGGACAGGCCATTGTTATTGTGGTAAAACTGTTGAAACTTGGTGTTGATAAAAATAATAAGCATGGTCTGTAGCTGTTGGCTCTAAAGAATTTTCTAAGTTTAAGGCGGGAATGGTCTGGTAAGTTTTTTTGATCGCTGTTGACGGCGTTGAGACGCTCTAACATTAAGCTACATGAACTCAAATGGTGCGAGAAGGTTACATTTTTGCGCGTGGCTCATCTTGAAGTAGGCTAAATGTTCAGGATTTCATCATTTGTTCTCAAACTTTTCGGAGCAAACTACTAATATATTATTGGTAATAGATACAATATGAGTGGCCGATCTGTATGCGATTTAGAAGGCGAACCGTAGTAAATCGTGTACAGATCAGACGCGAACATTGTATCTTTCTTAAAATACGAATACTTTTAAATGACCAATTTATCGGTTATTCTGAAGTTTGGTAAATTGTTTTTGGTAAAGAAAATCATAATTCTAATTAGTATTAAAAACCATGACCAGTCGACAACTTCAAAAAGTATAAAATAAAACATATTCCGAAGAATAATGTCATCTTGAAAACTCAAGATATGAGTCAATACAAGATAAAACTATTGTTGAGACTGTGATAAATAAAGTCGAAATACCACAGTCTCAACAATAGTTTTATCTTGTATCGCCTCATATCTTGAGTTTTCAAGATGACATTATTCTTCGGAATTTGTTTTATTTTATACTAATTAGTATTCTCTATCCGATATACATAATACTAATTAGGAGCCAAAATCTTTTGCGTTTTCTTCGTACATTATAAATGAGTTTTTGAATATAACTATTGTAAATATATATATATATATATATATATATATATATATATATATTATAGTGCTATACATAGAGAGCATACATCAGCCTAATTAATATTTGCATCTTAACAAACTAAATAAATTGAAATAAAATCTAACTAAATATATCTAACTAACTAAATAAATAAATCTAACTACATAAGTTAAAAACTAAAAACCAAATATTAGCAGACTAAATCGTCAAGACTTATGAAATATAACGTTGCTTGAGATTTATAAATAAGCACTGTTAAAAGTGATTTCTAATACTTCGTTTCGTCCGCGTTAGTGCACTGAGCCGCCGGATGTAAGTCTACGACAAAAAGATAAACGTAGCGCTGGTAATTCAGCCAAAGATTATCACGTAATAAAATAGCAACACATGTTTAATAAGCTTGTCATCTGAAGAAAATTTAAGTCATAAGTTATTTTTCTAAAATATCAAATTAAAATTAAACCTTGCTTCCGCAAGGTCACTTCACTTTTTGAACTCGCAATTTGTCTTGCATGGTTTGCCACAAACCCACAAAAACCTATTGTCTTCAATCAGTCTAATGGGTCGCATACTTTTTAAAGTGAGTTTTTCACAGGATTTAAAGAATTCAATGTACCCAAAGCGAGAAAAACATGTGCTATAATTCATGCTTTACATATCCGCAATGACATTTATATCTGTAGGATTACTGTGGCAACTCAACGTGGTTTTCATTTCGAAATGACCAACCGTCGGTGGACTACATACGGTTAACTGAAATGAACTGACCCTGTCCCCACCAATTGGTTAATGTAGTGGTTACGGATTTGCGGTCATTGATAGCTAAGTTGTTCGTGTTACCAAGTTTGTGCCTTGGATTTTTTGCGTATTTCCCTTAGATCGCAACGACCTTGCCTAAGTTGAAAATTGGCTGCGTGATTATTAACTAGAAATATATTGTGCGAATGTGCTGCTACCATCTGTAGCAGGAGGTTCAATAATAACATGTTAGGATATATTTTAATCATTTGCTTCTTCTGATTTGAATATTATTCTCTCGACTTCAAATCAAAAATAAGTACTGATCCCTATGCAGTCAACACAACAGTTAATCACCTTAAGTCAGGAGTATATCTCTGTCACTTTGTATGCCGCACTAACCACACTTTCTATCGTGACATCAACCATTAGCACTTGTATAATCGGTTACCTAATGAGTTATGGAACCTGTGACCTGCTCATGACCGTTGAAATTCCCTTGCCATCAGGTTAGGTGTGTTTAAATGAAGCAAAATTATTAAATTATTATATGTGTGCTGGTGTACTTTGGTGATGAACAACAAATGCTACTGAATAGTAGTTGTCAGCTAGAGGAACGTATCTGGTCATCTCTGCGCTCAAAGCATCCATGATCTTAGCTCTAACTTTGCGTCTCTGGCAAGTACCAAGATTGAAGTAAGCTGTCTGAAAAATCATTTCTCGAATTAGTTTCCCAAGAAAAAATTGTAAAAATTCTTGTAAACAGTTCGGTGGATTTAGCTATTCCAACTTCTGTTACGTTTGACTGATGCAAAATGAAGTTGATTTGACCGAAAATCCATCACCATCAAACCACCATAGCATTATACATTGAAACACTGAACATAAAAAAAGCTCTAAAACTTGGAGTGGGCGGTAAATATTTGTGGTTGGCCAAGTAGATGTTGATCGATCAAAGTTTGTGTTGCACAGTGTTGCCCATTAATAAAACCACTATTTTTATTATTGTTGCTTTAATTTCGTTGGTCTGAGACCTATTTGGGTAGCGGATAAATCTCCACAACTGTGTTACAATAAAACGTTCCAGTAATGCTTACCAATGTTACTTTTTCTTTAACTGGACTATGCTTAGTGATTTCTTGAGAATCACTGCATTTTTTCTGAGTTGTATAGAAAGAGCTGGTTCTCTTCTAGGGTCATATTCTCTTCTTTTTCCAAACTGTCGGTGACTTGGAATTCGAACAAATCCATCGACAAATCTCATGGTAAAAAGCGAAAAACATATACAGGAAGTCAATCCAGTAAGGAAAAGGCATAGAACCAGCCGCATACTGATACAGTTCTGTTCAACCAGTACCATCTTCGCATTCCAATAGCTGTCTCTTAAGTACTTGTGACTAATACTCAGTGTAATTAATAATATCAGCACGACATCTACTTACGCATATTTGTATAGACAAAACACACTCTTTGTACTCATGCATGAGGGTGTATAAATATGAGTCACTGGATTTAATCATGTGCAAAGAATTTTATTTCCCCTACTTTTTGAAAAGGATATTGTCATCAAAAACAGATTATCAGAGACCACCCCGAGAGATTCTCTCCGTAAGACAGGAAAAATTTTCGGCGCCAATGAGAAATTCAGTTTACGTTCTTAGTTGATTGAGCTAAGTCCACAGAATTACATATACCTGCACTTAAAATATTTTTTTCACATGGAAAGCGTTGTGAGCAGGCTATTTTGAACAGTACAACAAGTTTTAAAGTCTTTTATTTTATTTGTTTTTTGTTCTTTTGTTTTTTTACCTGTTTTCGTCAATCTGTAAAGACCCCGAAAACAACGAAATATTTAAAAACATTTGCAAGGGAGCTTAGTAAATTTTGATCACAAGAAAATTTTTAGAATTGATGGGTCTTCGAAGCAATATTTCTTGAGTATTGAGAGTATTTTTATCATTAGATAGGATCCTCGTTTATTATTACACATCATCACTCGATCATGACATCTTAAATTTCAAGTTCAAGAATCGTGACCGCGCCTGCCTCACTTTACAACTTTTCTGTTTACATAAACTTTGTTATTTATGTTTGACAAAACGTGCCTCCTGACACGACATATTTATATCTTCAATAAAACAAAAAGTGTTAATAAAAAGATCTCTCGGATCCTGCAATTGTGGACTTGTTTATCAGCTAGCTATGAAATGCTTGCACGCTGGTTGTTGACTCTGGATCTCAAAGGAGCAAACTGCCAACACTTTAGTGGCTTGGGCCCATATAAACACCAAAATAATTCATTTGCGAAAGTTTCCTAGCTTGATAGCACAATGGCGCAACGGAGAAAACGTGCTGAAATTGTAATAGGGAGAAATAGGATCAGGACTAACATGAAATAAGAAACAAACTACGGGTAAATTAGTTGTTGCCCTTGCCAGCTGTTATCGGGAGATTTTTAATGAGTCATGTGGATTATCAGGTTCCTCTTGTGAAGTAATACCAATCATGTTGACAAACTCCTGCAGTGAATCACTGAAAATGTAAACTAGCATAAGTTAGTGAACCAGATACTCAAACTAACAATGATAACTTCAAAATCATATTTCCCTTTAAATATGGTTTATGTTAGCGATGGTAGATTATCCAGGTTAGTATAGTCTTGAGAAAGACTGTTGGTGACTGACGTTTTGACGGCCTCAGTGGCGGTCATCTCCAGAGTCGAAAATGAGGAATAGTCGGGAACAGTCAGCCTGGTTCATTACGTCATGCGTGTGGGTGTAATACACCGACTCTAACAATGCCGACGATGCACACCCATAAGCTTGAAACCTCCCACAACCACCCACACGCATGACGTAATGAACCAGCTATATAAACAGGTTGACTGTTCCTGACTATTCCTCTTTTTCGACTCTAAAGATGACCGCCGCTGAGGCTGTCGAAACGTCAGTCACCAACAGTCTTTCTCAAGACTACACTAACATGGATGATCTACCATCACTGACATGTACCGATTCTCCCGGGCTCAAACCATTTATTTTAAATATGGTTTATTTCCTAGTCACTTTATTGGCTCAATTGTACAAGGAATGAAAAAAAAATGTAATACACACACACACACACACACACACACACACACACACACACATATATATAGACCTTTTTGAAAAACGAAAGTTTTGCCACCAGTGGTTTTTAGATTGCTCAATACCAAAGCAGAGGAATGATAAAACATTTAATTCAAAACATTGGATATGTACGAATTAAAAAACTAAAATACGGTTACTCGAGTTTCACGCTCGAAGCGATCATCAGACTAAAAGTGGGTTAAAATTACAAGGGTTTAAAATTAGCTATATAAAACTTGTTTTCGTTGTTTTCGTGCCTACACTTAGGGGCCGTTCACACTAGAGTGTTAGATCGATCTGAGTGTGAACACTAGAATGCAAACTGAGATCGATCCAAACGAGTGTGAACGCTTTCACGAAGCGAACTGAGATCGAGCTCAGATCGGTCTCAGATCGATTCAAGTTAGATCGATCTCAGTGTGAACGGCCCCTTAGTTAAGAGCTCAGTCCTTTTGTTCAAAGTATGTTTTCCTGCTTTTAAAATGCAAAGTTTCTCCGCTAGACAAAGGTTGCATTGTTTCCCCTCACTTCTATACGCATTCGCTCGTTTTAAGATTGACAATTTAATTGTATACTTCGTTTTTGCTTCTTTTCATTCCCAGATGTACTTAGAAAGCACTGTGCT
Organism: Heliopora coerulea; assembly: GCA_030142905.1. Classification (NCBI taxonomy): domain Eukaryota; kingdom Metazoa; phylum Cnidaria; class Anthozoa; order Scleralcyonacea; family Helioporidae; genus Heliopora; species Heliopora coerulea. The sequence goes on along the minus strand of JASJOG010000059.1, from coordinate 802,386 downwards.
TAATGCATATTCCTTGTTGTTGAATGGCTGTTGGTAGTTACGAAATCTTGTCTTGAATTCTCCTTCTGTCATGCCGATATATGTCTTCGGTTCTTGGTTTTCTAGAAATACAGTGGCTTTGTAAACGAGGTTTCGTGTCAAGCACACACCATCAAGTGGGCAATTTGGTTTCACTCGGCAATTGCAGGTTTTTTCCGGGGCTTCCGTGTTTCTTAGGACTTTTGGATTGTGGTTGTTTATTATACATTTCATATTTTGCATACAGCTGTAGCTGACCTTGATCGTCCCTCGATTGAATATCCGGCGCAATGGGTTGTTAACTAGAAAATGTTTATCGATCAGACCTAAAAATTGCTTTCCCACATTGGTCTTAACGGTCTTGCTAAACGGTGGGTTGAACCATAGAATGTTTCTAGATCTATTTTTCTTACTATGTTGTTTAGGCTTGATATAAGATAAAGGCTGCAGGAAACTGCTTGACTTTAAGGCCTCGTTACATATAGGAGATGCTTTATCAAACTCCGCTTGGTCGTAGGAAAGGTCTGAAATTCTTCGACTAATTGGATTGGACATGTGTTTCAGGACAGATGGCGGGTGATCGGATTGCACATCAATATATAGTGGAGGGTTTCCCGGTTTTCTGTACGGATAATACTTTCCACTGTGTAAATTGAGAGTGACATGTTTGAGGAAGTTGATCGTCCAGGTTAGTGTAGTCTTGAGAAAGACTGTTGGTTGAAGTGACTGACGTTTTGACAGCCTTAGCGGCGGTCATCTTCAGAGTCAAAAGGAGAGTAAATGTCAGGTTCGCCTGTATTTGTATCTGGCTCGTTGAACCAGAGTTGTTGGCGAGTACGTCTGACCTGCTTGCAAAACGGATGTAGTCGTTGGCAAGCTGTTCGCTCTGCCGTCCAAATGATCGTAATAAAGTAAATGGTTTGAATCTGGGAGAATCGTGACATTTGAGGAAGTTGATCGTCCAGGTTAGTGTAGTCTTGAGAAAGACTGTTGGTTGAAGTGACTGAAGTTTCGACAGCCTTAGCGGCGGTCATCTTCAGAGTCAAAAGGAAAGTAAATAGCCAGATACAAATACAGGCAAACCTGACATTTACTCTCCTTTTGACTCTGAAGATGACCGCCGCTAAGGCTGTCGAAACTTCAGTAACTTCAACCAACAGTCTTTCTCAAGACTACACTAACCTGGACGATCAACTTCCTCAAATGTCACGATTCTCCCAGATTCAAACCATTTACTTTATTACGATCATTTGGACGGCAGAGCGAACAGCTTGCCAACGACTACATCCGTTTTGCAAGCAGGTCAGACGTACTCGCCAACAACTCTGGTTCAACGAGCCAGATACAAATACAGGCGAACCTGACATTTACTCTCCTTTTGACTCTGAAGATGACCGCCGCTAAGGCTGTCAAAACGTCAGTCACTTCAACCAACAGTCTTTCTCAAGACTACACTAACCTGGACGATCAACTTCCTCAAACATGTCACTCTCAATTTACACAGTGGAAAGTATTATCCGTACAGAAAACCGGGAAACCCTCCACTATATATTGATGTGCAATCCGATCACCCGCCATCTGTCCTGAAACACATGTCCAATCCAATTAGTCGAAGAATTTCAGACCTTTCCTACGACCAAGCGGAGTTTGATAAAGCATCTCCTATATGTAACGAGGCCTTAAAGTCAAGCAGTTTCCTGCAGCCTTTATCTTATATCAAGCCTAAACAACATAGTAAGAAAAATAGATCTAGAAACATTCTATGGTTCAACCCACCGTTTAGCAAGACCGTTAAGACCAATGTGGGAAAGCAATTTTTAGGTCTGATCGATAAACATTTTCTAGTTAACAACCCATTGCGCCGGATATTCAATCGAGGGACGATCAAGGTCAGCTACAGCTGTATGCAAAATATGAAATGTATAATAAACAACCACAATTCAAAAGTCCTAAGAAACACGGAAGCCCCGGAAAAAACCTGCAATTGCCGAGTGAAACCAAATTGCCCACTTGATGGTGTGTGCTTGACACGAAACCTCGTTTACAAAGCCACTGTATTTCCAGAAAACCAAGAACCGAAGACATATATCGGCATGACAGAAGGAGAATTCAAGACAAGATTTCGTAACTACCAACAGTCATTCAACAACAAGGAATATGCATTAAGCACAGTGCTTTCTAAGTACATCTGGGAATGAAAAGAAGCAAAAACGAAGTATACAATTAAATTGTCAATCTTAAAACGAGCGAATGCGTATAGAAGTGAGGGGAAACAATGCAACCTTTGTCTAGCGGAGAAACTTTGCATTTTAAAAGCAGGAAAACATACTTTGAACAAAAGGACTGAGCTCTTAACTAAGGGGCCGTTCACACTGAGATCGATCTAACTTGAATCGATCTGAGACCGATCTGAGCTCGATCTCAGTTCGCTTCGTGAAAGCGTTCACACTCGTTTGGATCGATCTCAGTTTGCATTCTAGTGTTCACACTCAGATCAATTTTGACTTAGATCGATCTCAGATCGATCTAACACTCTAGTGTGAACGGCCCCTAAGTGTAGGCACGAAAACAACGAAAACAAGTTTTATATAGCTAATTTTAAACCCTTGTAATTTTAACCCACTTTTAGTCTGATGATCGCTTCGAGCGTGAAACTCGAGTTTTATTATGTTAGAGAGAGAGAGAGAGAGAGAGAGAGAGAGAGAGAGAGAGAGAGAGAGAGAGAAAGTAGATGGTTTAACACAAGTAAATCTATAGCTAAAAGTTGTGTTGACAACAAAAAGATATCAGTATGAATGAAAATCATGAAACCACTCAGTTTTCTCTAAATGACTTTTTATTTCACATAAACGTTTCCGCTATTGAAGCTCTTCAGGTGTGAGTTGTCTGTGAGTGGTGACTAACTTATATAATATTTACATGGTTACGTCAGTCTACTGTTTTGTTAATTATCTGCTAATTACTGGTAATTTTCTTTAATGGTTTTATAATAGTATGATGATTATTTATAAAACTTCTTTCCACAGAACGTCATACTGTTTCTGCAAAATAATCTTAAAAGTTTTTTTCCAAAAAATTGTTATTTGTTATTGCTATTAAGTTCCTGTTTTAGTATTGTTATGATCTCTCCTTGCCTTGATTCCATTGTGAGTCTGTCTGAATTTTTACATTGGTATATTGGTAAAATGTTGAATTTTCCTTCGTTGCAATTCTTCAAATGTTCACTAACTGCTAGGTGCCTATATTGTTTATGATGAATTTGTTCCTTATGTAACGTTACTCTTTTTCTTAGGTTTTGGGTCTAACCAACGTAAAAGCTTTTGCATAGAATGCAAATAATAATGTATATGACATTCTTGGCCTTGCAGCTCATGTTGGATTTGATAGTCCAAACTTTCCCATTCTTGAGCTTGATAGAATTCCCAGTAAGTAAATGTTCGCACGTTCCACATCTATCTTTCCCGTATTTTTTTTACGGCTGGTGGTTCTTGTTCGGAATTGGAAAATTTGGCTTGCGTCAACTGTTGTTTCAGGTTTTTTGGCTGTTGTCGGCTGATTATTAGAGTCGTTTGTTCTAGTATAGTTTTTATTTTTTTTTGAATTTTCTCGAAATTTTAAGTTCTCCTTGACAGCCCTGGTTACGTTGGGGCTGTTTGGGTTGTTTGTTATTACCAGCGGTAATATTTTCTCGTTGTCGGGTTTTTTCCTGCATGTCCGTAATTCCTCGGTGTCTAGTGTTTTTGCCTTCTCGATTCCTTTCGTAATAATAGCGTCGGAATAGTTCTATTTCTTTAAAAATGTTCTAAGTTCATTCAATCGTCGTTCTCATATATCTGTTCTTGATACAATTGCACATATCTGTCTTGCCAGGCTGTAGGGAATATTAGATTTTTTACGCTTGGAATAACAAGATCTAAAGTCCAAGTATTGATGGGTGTCAGTTGTTTTGTAGTAAATGTCCGTATGTAGTTTATTGCCTTCCTTGCAAAGTAAAATAACTAAAAACGATAATTTGTTGGTGCTCATTTCCATCGTGAACTTAATTTTTTGGTGAAGATTATTAAGGAGTTGATGAAATTCCATTAATCTCTCCTTTGATTTATTCCATAGACGCCAACAATCGTCTAAGAATCTCTTGAATAGTTTGATAAATAGTTCCGTTTCCGTTGATCCGTAAATTTCTTCATATCTGACATACAGTTATTTTTCTAGATATCCCATCACTAATGTAGCGTATGCAGGGGCCATTTTGGTGCCCATGGCAGTTCCTTGGATTTGTTTGTAGTCTTTGTCATTAAATTGAAACGTGTTTTCCTTTAAAATGAGTGAAATAGCCTTTAACATAAATTCTGTGGTGAATGGTAGTGTTAGATTTGTGTTGTGATTTTGTAAGCAATATCCAATTGCTTCTAATCACAAGTCGTGCGGTATGTTGATGTAGAGGCTGACAACGTCAAAAGATGCTAATAAAGTATTTTCGTCAATTTCGCTTGGCATGTGGTTTAGAAAGTCCATGCCATCCCGTAGGAAGCTTTGGACTTCTTTGCACAACGGTTTTAAAATAATATCTACGAAGTTACTAATGCGGTGGGTTGGTGATGAAGGACCAGCTACAATTGGTCTCATTACTAAATCCTCTGGCGGTGGTAATGTAACATACACTGAATCTTGTTCCTTGACTGCGTTTTTTATTTCCTGTGACTTATGGATATTTGGCAACCCATCAAAGCTCGATGTTTTGCAAGTAAAATTCTGTATGTAGTCAATTTCGGATTTAGTTCATGTTCGTGTTCCTTCGTGAGTCGTCTTAGTTTTCTCATAATCTTGTCATCTTCATTTCCTTCGGTAAGTTCGATGTATGTTTCTGTATCTGAGAGTAGTTATAATATTTTATTCTGGTAGTACGTTTGGTCCATGATGACTATTGCTCCTCGTCTGCTTCTTTAATCACAATAGATTTGTCTTACGATAAGTTCTTTAAAGCTAGTTTCTCCGATGAAGATATGTTGCTTTTATTTTTAGGTTTTGGACCAGTTTTAGAAATATTTGTTAGTAATTCCAGAAATGAAGTTAGGTGACAATCGCTTGTTTGAGGTGGAACAAAGTTGGATTTGTTTTTCACTAATGAACTGTCAGAGATCTTATGTCGGCCATGGAAATGTTCAAGCAGTCGCAGCTTTTTCCCAAATTCTTGTAGGTCGTCTCTCAATTCCCTTTCATTTCGTTCTGGTGTACGGGTAAATTTCAAACCTATCTTTAAAAGTTGTATTTCGTGGTAAGAAAGTTCTCTTGATGAGATGTTTATTATCTTTGGTTCTCTCTTCGATGTGTCGTTTGGTTCTGTTGCGGATGTTGTCTCTGTAGGGGTGGTTGGTATAGATGATGGTGTTGGTGATATGTGGTTTGTTCTGGATTGAGTGCATGGTTTCGACGGGTGTGAGATCCTAAAATATTATTTTGTTCTCTGTTGTTGTTCAATGGGCTCCTCCGTGAGTGTGGGTTTTGTCTAGGTTCTGGCTGGTGATCTTGTTGCTACTCATGAGACCAGTCTCGCACGATATCCGCGTATGTTGTTCTACTGGATTGTGATGACTGACGGAATTGGTTTGAATAATGTTGTCGTCGTGTCGGCGCTTTTTGCATGTGTGCTTCTCTTCTTCTGTTGTAGTTGCTCGAGAAACTTAGGTAGTTATCGTGTCTCGTATTTCTCTGTTGAAATGGGAGCCTACTATGTTGGTTTCCTCTGCTTGGTTGTGGGGATGTTCTTGAAGAAGTGTTGAATCTTTTCTGGGTTCGTTGAGATTGGATTGTATTTCTATATAACATCTATATCTATATCTAATATATATATATGTATATATATATGTATATATATATGTATATATATATGTATATATATATGTATATATATATGTATATATATATGTATATGTATATATATATATATATATATATATATATATATATAAGGATATATATATAGGTATGTATATATATATATATATATGTATTTATATGTATATATAGGTATATATATATATATATATAATTACCTATATATGTAGTTATATATATATATATATATATATATATATATATATACATATATATACCAGGGATTTACCTGGGATTGCACTGGACGTGTGCGACTGAATGACAATCTTTGCGGACTACTTATTAGATATAAAGCCATTTTAGCCAAATAAATCGAAGAAAAAGTTCACGTAAATCAGAACAATTCAGTTTGCGATTTTACAACCTCTGATTATACTGCTATATCTGTTTTCTTTTTATTTATGAATTATTGATAAGTATCATAAATTAATCCCCCCACGAAATAACGCCAAAAGACGGACTGGGCTCGAGATGATTACGCGAAAAACCCTCCAGCATGATTAGAATTTGTATCAGTCTGAGGATTCTCTAGCCCGCGGGCAGACTCCGCCTACCTACCTCATTTTGTTATCAGGCGGAGTCTGCGCGCAGACTAACGATTCTCGTGACTAACCTGTATGCATGATAATTTTTGTACCGTTTTTTATCTTTTTCCCCGCTTGCCGGATCCATATATAAACACTGGCAAACTACAACAACAAAATAAGACGAAGTCGATTCAATCTTATACTTCGCATATGCAAGGAAAAAGAATGACCCATACAAACTTCATTTACCGGTCGAACTTCATGTCGGTTTTGGTCGGAAAAAAATTGATGGAAGCAGGACACGTCATACGACTAACGACACGCACTATCTCGTCGGTCGACGGGATAATGCCTGGCTCGCACTGGCCATCGTAGGGCCCCTATACCAAGGAACAATGACCAGTCATTTTGTTATACGGCAAGATAGCATAGTGGTCAGTCCGAGCCTGGATAATGCACTCGTGAACAACGTGAACAAATCTGGAGGATTACTGCCCAGCATAAAGCTTTAAGTAGAACCATAACACAAAGTAATTTGAAAATATTTTATTACTGACGATTCGTTACTACACGTAACATCGTAAATGGTTTGAACCTGGGAGAATCGTAACATGTTTGAGGAAGTTGATCGTCCAGGTTAGTGTAGTCTTGAGAAAGACTGTTGGTTGAAGTGACCGACGTTTCGACAGCCTTAGCAGCGGTCATCTTCAGAGTCAAAAGGAGAGTAAATGTCAGGTTCGCCTGTATTTGTATCTGGCTCGTGCGTGATAAGTGGGCGGTCGTATTAGTCATGGAGGTGTGATATTTGGCGAGAAGCAATGGGTGTGGTTGTGTAGGCGTTAATTATCAGTTTGTCGAAGTGTAAGTCTATTGGCTGCTCGCACGTTTGACTTTGTGAATTAGTCGTTTGTAAGGTCCCGGTAATTGTTGTGATCGGTTTAATGGATTTTGTTCTAAGTTCGTATACCAGCTTTCTAGTGTGAGTCCCGGTTTGTAGTTGGTGCTGTACGTAATGCATTTTTCCGATTCCCAGTCAATGTTGTGTTTGGTTTGTCGGTGGTGTTCGGCAATGTGGTTGGTTTTGTCTCCGTTTTTTGTCGCTCGTTTGTGTTCTGTTAGTCGTATATTTAAGTTTCTGCTAGTCTCACCTATATAAGTGGCTTGGCAGTCGGAGCAATTAATTTTGTAAACTGCACCTTGTCTTTGGTGTGGTTGTTCTCTGTCCTTAGCGTTAGTCAGTACATGTCGTAAAGTTGTGATCGGTTTGTGTGCTACTCGTATGTTGTATGGTCGTAAGATACGCGAGATAATCTCAGACGTACCTTTTATGTAGGGTATCGTTGCTGTAGTTGTTGTCGGACTGTTGTTTTCGTCGCGTTCATTGTGTTTGTAAGTGTTAAGTTTGATGAAGTCAGAGTTATAGTTGTTTTTGTGGAAAACGCATTGTAAGTAGTCATTTTCTTGGCGTAGAGCGTCGGGTGAGTTGCAAGTGAGTTGTGCGCGTCTCGTCAATGTTTTGATGGTGGTAGCTTTGTGTGAGGTTGGATTGTATGATGATTGGTCCAGTAGTCTGTCAGTATGCGTTGGTTTCCTGTAGACAGTGGTCTGTAGTTTGTTATTGTCACGACTTACCAAACAGTCTAGGAACGGAATAGCTCCGTCTTCTTCAATCTCTTTGGTAAATTGTATGTGACTGTTCTGTTCGTTAATGTGTTTGTGAAACTCGTCAATCCTGTCTTCGGGTAGTGCAGTAATCGTGTCGTCAACGTAACTCATCAGCGTGACAAAATATTCAGCGTGAAGGAGACAAATACTTAACTGTTACATAAATAGAAAATGTCAGGATTAATTAAATGGAGATTAGAGAGGTGGAAAGGCGGAAAGACAATGGTGTCATGCAAGATGATGGATAGCAATGGTGTAGGAGAAAGTTAAAAGAGTGTTAAAGGAAAAGACCTAATAATGGTATCAAGCAAAGGTTTAATCTTAGAAATTAACAAACTCTCTCTCGAAGGACATCAAATTTTGTCGAACCCTGTAACAGGATAGAAAAATCATCCAGAGAAACGTCGCAACCTGTTTTTATTTTGTGCTCGAGAATAATCGATAATGCGGATTGAGAAAGCTACACCCTTGTGTGTAGAAGTCGGCATGTTTCGTCAACATACAATGCCTGGCAGCATCGGCATGTAAGCGTATACACGACATGGGATCGAAATCTGGCTGGCAACTGACCTTTGAATTGAAAAAAGTTGGACGTGCGGCAGACTGGTCAATGTATTAAGAACAATTCTATGTATTAAGGCCATTTGAAGCCAAATAAGCTACTGTCTGAGATCGTCATGAAATCTTTTAATAAAACAAAGATCAAACGAGTTGAGCTTTAAACATAATACACTGCAAAAAATTAATTCTTATTTAAATAATATATATATATATATATATATATATATATATATATATATATATAAATTGTTTGCTCTGCCTATTACGGTATCGAGCGCTCTAGACATCCATGTCATACCTGTGACACTTTCGTTACATTTATTCGGTTTATATATATATATATATATATATATATCTTGTTTTAAGACCATATTTCTTAAATTAAGAAATGTTATCATGTCCCGTAGACAGGATAATTTTTTCTTAATAAGCTATCTTAATAAGAAAAAATTTCTTAAAAGAAGACATATTTTCTTGAACTAAGAAAATATATCTCGAGTAGGCAGGGAAAATATTCTCAAATCAACATATGTTTTCTTAAATTTCTTGAAAGAAGAGAAAAAAATCCACATGGCTTTTCTTATCAAGAAGTTATTTCTTAAAGCCAGGAAATTAATCTTAAAACCAGAAAAAATTTCTACCCGAGATTTTACTTTTTGCAGTAATACTGAAGTACAACTTCTTTCGATTATCCAATGTGAACAAGATGACTTACATAACGAGTCGGGAATATTAACAGGAACGGCGGAACAGTGGTGGAGGAGAACAGTTCCCTCCCTCACTTTTTCGGCGAAGTTAATTTTGTTTCCAATTAGCGCGTTCTTTTAATACTGATAAACAAACGTCTTTGTTGGGCAAAGGAATTTGATCTATTTGGCCACCCTCGCAGATTTTTTTCCTGTAATTTTTGCCTTCTCATTACAGAAAACGCTCCGAGGTCTCAGTTTAAAGTATGGTAATCAAAATTGTTGTTAAATGAAAACATAAATATTATAATTACTAATGAGTCTTCCAGATAGACTTAAAAAAGTACAACAGTTACGAAGGTTCAAGGAATTCGCGGTCACTTTGACGGTCCCAAACACGACATATGCCAACAGCTATTCAACTCTTTTTCCTCACCATAAATTTAACTTATAACCCTGAACGTGAACATCTAGACACGAGCCTGATTTGTCATAAAACCTTGGACAAACTACCTTAAAAGTAAATTCCTGTATAGGAGTTTTGGCATGTAAACACCAATCATGTGCAGTGAGTACACATATTTACCTTGAAAAATTGGTCCAAATCTAACCGATCTATTGAATCCAAATCTGGCATAGAAATGAATTCGTGATTGGATTAACGTACGTAAGCGCAGGAGATTATGCTCGTGTGGTCAACAACACTTTGAAAACAATAACGTAAAGAAATCTTATAAATAAATCTGAGAAATATGCAAAATTTCCGTTCAACTAATTCACTTCATTCTGTTGACTTTATTAGATCGTCAACTAGGCACAATTGAACAAGCAACTGTGCGTAGTTGACGATCTAATAAAGGCCACAGAATAGCGTAGGATACATATAATATTTCAATCCCGGATCTTTAAAATGTAAATAAACTGAATGGTGAATACACTTATTTCTTAGTTTTAATGAAAATAAAGTATACTTACACAAACTCAGTTGCGTCGACATTATATCCTCTCCGTGATTTAACTACAAAACAGCCTGGAAGAGACTGCATGGGAGAATGCTTGTTCAAATCCATGCATTTAAGTAGTTACTATATAACAATAAATAAATCATAAAATATTTAAGCTATTTAAATTCAGAAAACATTTCATCTCCACGTGCGCTTCGTCATCAATCCACCGAAAGCAAAACACGAAAATCTGTTTTTATTCAGATCAATTTTAAAGACATCCGGAGTCAATCAAAACCTACAGTTCTATTCGTGTAATCGCAAGGATTTAAAAGGTGCAGGCGAAAGATGAGATGCCTAAAGCTTATTGTCAAAGAAGGGTGGCCGTATGCTAATATTTACAGAACAACCGCCTTGAATCGCCTCGTTGTAGGACATTTAACTCTACTCCTTATGCAATATGAATAACAGATTTTTTTTTCCACTTTTTTTTTTTCCCACTTTTCCGCTGTGAACAATGACACAATGATGCTGAACCTACCAAGGGTGGTGTCAGATAGGGAGCAGAGAAGGCTACGTCCCATCCAATGGGGAAAAAAATTAACAATTTATCCGGGAATTTTTATCCATTATAACACATTCAGATATTGTACAAACTATGAGTACTTGTTATTGATTGTTATTCATTGTTATTGATTTAGCCAAGAAAGATAATAGACTCTTCTCTTCATGTCAAATCTAAAAGTAAACTGTTTCTAGTCAGCTGTTGCTATTAATTTTTAGGGAAAAATAACATGATGTTTTCGACCTTCAGATAAGGAAATTACAAATGAGACGTGGCCCAGTCCCTATGGTTTAGCCTCCCTGTAGGGGACGTTAGCCCGGGCTTCGGGGAATTCCTGGTGCCACCCGTGAGATCTACATCTCAAATACCCAAGAGTAAAGTAATGAGGAATGGAAATTAAGTACAAATAGTAAGGACTGAAATCTCTCTTAACACCCTGCCATGGTGTTGACCGGGTCACCATGGAACTTTCTTAGCACTTTCTGCGGTTGGAAACAAAATTCCGGGAGTTAAGTTTGCCAGGGCAGTACACTTCAGGCAACAATGGAATTTTCAAGAATATATCGCAGAATGAGCGTTTGCTAACTTTTCATTTATTGTGAAATTAGTCAAGTTGTTATTAAATATAAGTTGAAAACAAGAAAGGAAAAAGGCCCAAAACAAAACCAGACAAAAATATAATCACGGTGGCGTTTTCAAAAGATAAACAGAAGTAGTAAATTTAGCATCAATCAATGCGAAACTTCCTTAAAAATGTTTACTTGCTCGTTATTAGTCAATTTGTATTGGAATTTTGATATCAGTTTAGCTCTTAACAATTTACTTTCATTCTTAGTTCTTACTGTTATCAAGTTAAAAGCTCCGAAATGGAAGTGAGTGTTATGAAGGTCAAGTTGTGGTGATGAACTCACTTACGGTGAGTCAAACCTTACGTTACTGAGGGTAACTCATACACTGAGTTCACTTGCATACTATCTAAGCTTGATTTACAAAATGTTTGACGTAAAAGATCGCACTTAGTTAATTATACAAATGTTAAATTAAAGTTGGTTATCCACTGAAAATAGGTTGAAATTTGAAGACTGATGTACAGATTTAAGCAAACTTTTGTTTTGATTTCAAAGTATAGAATGACAAGTTCAAATTTTATTTGATTTTAACTTGATTTAATTAACAATTTTCAAACTGTTTAAGCTTTGCTGTCTATGATGCATGAGATAACAAGCTTAAAATTTATGGCTGAATCAAACCATAAACACATATGAGTTGATGAATTACCAACTAGTTTTTTTGGGGTTATTTTTTTGTATTTGATTCGGATCTCCAAATGGCTCCCTACAGATTCCCATTTACATGTGGTTATTTGGCACGGCTTTCACTTTATGGAATTTCTATCCTTCAACTTACAGTTAAAGTTATATTAAATAAACATCTAATGGCAGTGAACTATACATAAGATATTTGTGAAATCGAATGATGATCTAATATTGCCATGATAATGGAAGGGTTGGGAATTTGTCACATTACAATTAAGACGCACTGCAGTCAAGCGTTACTTAAATAAGATGCATTAACTTAAATCCTCTTTGAAGAATATATCCTGAAATTTTTATCAACATAGTCACTGTACTCAACAACATTATAAAATGTGAGTAGATTTCAAAAGTTTCAGTTTAATGAAAAAGTTCAAAGATTAGATTAGTTATTATACTTATGTTGTTTGCTTCAATTTATTTAATAAGTTTTGAAAAAATTTGTGGAACCAAACACCGAGAATTTGACATTTGCCTTGACACGGATGGCCAGGTTAGTGGTGCAATAGTAACTGGACAAGTTTATCATCTATTCATGTTTGCCGAGCCATATTTAACCAGTCCCATGTTTTAAATTACTGTACTTTCGAGAACCTCCTGAAGCCTGTTATTTCAGCGGAACTTTTCATCCAAAATAGATAACCATTCATAAAAATAATCTTATTTACTTGTGAGATTAAGCCCGTTTAAAACCTTTTTAATTAAAAATTCGCGCTGGCAACACGTATTTTGGCGGTGAACCAGCATCTAAATTTCCTTCACCTCTCAATCACAACAGGGCAGTTTCAGCCTTGCATGATGTTTCCACAACAATGTCTGTGGTCAGTTTTTATAAAGTTTTATAACATTGAACACACAACAAAGGAGACTCCGGAGAATGAAATCATTTTATTCTCAACGTTTCGACTATCTTGTAATCATCATGATGAATGCTGTGGTTGACGTGACCTACGATCTATACCTGGGGAGAAAACTGTGAATAAATAGCACGACACCGTACACCCACAGCACTCCTGATGATGACTGCAAGATAGTCCAAACGTAGCGAATTAAAATACTTTCAATCTTTGGAGCCTCCATTGTTTTGTATTTAATCAAAATACTAAGTGGTTATCAAAATTATAACATTAAACACCCTATTTTTCTCAACACCCCAGTTACAATTATTAACAGAGTGGAAATCACATGAAACATGTTGAGGGGAGTCACGACTAACTATCGAGGGTACGGTACTCCTGGAAAAATGTGAGATTCCTTCGTGGCAAGTCTCAATGCCGGACCAGATCATTCATTTCCTCTTTGATGCCTTTTGTGTGGTCCTTCGGTAGGGGGAGGCATATTTGTCCAGTTATGGCTCATGGCTTAGGTGGTTCTACGTCCACATTCATGCATTATGAATGAGGTTACCATTTTAACTCAACACTCAGTGAGTTAATTCGTCTGCTTGCCAGCTACGTAATCATAAGTTTTTCGTTTAATGGTGTCAAAAACAGGCTTTGAATTCGTCAGTAGCATAGGATTTTCCTTAGGGGTTAATCATCGCCCGACAACGATGGGCCAACGCCCAACCACAAAGACCTGAAAGGCCAATCAATTGCTCACACCCAGGGACTGCGGAACGATAGTTTGAGTGGGAGGTGAATGAAAGGGGGCGATTGCATGACCCCCCTAAGAAATTAAATTCAAAATTTCTGAGACAGTCTTGAACACTTCTTATTTTAATGATTACTCAGAAATCACAAAACACTGGTTATATTAACAGGAACATCTCAAATATTATCAGTTGGTCACTCAAATATCGGATATGTTCATCAGATATTTAAAATCATAAACTAAAATGCGAGTGTAGTTCTCGCTATGTTTGTAGAACAACTCAACGATTAAGTGAAAGCATCAAGTAACATGTGCCAAGTGAACGAAACAAGACTGTACCATTAAGAAATCAATCAAGAAGGCAATGTACCTCTGCTCAAACGATTAATTGTGACTCGGCAATCGGTCGACACTTGTCAAACAGATATTGAGCCAATAACTATTCAGATTCCAAATTCAGCATCCCGGCAAAGTGCCGCTCAGTATTCTTTCTAAAGATTATGGAATCCATGTATACTGGCTTTATTTTGATGTTTAATTCCCCCTACGTGGGATGACATCATTGCCTTTACATCAGGTATAAGTATAAGCTGATAACTCATTTCTCAACAGTTAGCAGACGTTTGCACCTAAAGAGTGGTCTGCCAAAATGCATAGTGCTTCTTTTTAGTATTTACTTTCTCTCTGTGTGTTAGTTCCTCTAGTTCTTTTCAGAACTGTGTTGAATAACCATTCACCATGGTTAAGACGTTTTTCAAAGCGATACTGAAATGTTTAATTTCTTTCCAAAAAAGGGGGGCTAAAGCTTCCCCCCCCGCTTCCGCAGTTCCTTACACCCCCGCAACTTGGTCTGGATTGATTTTTGTGACCAATTCAAAGGAAAGATCCTTTCTAGTAAGTATACTGTCCAACCTAAGGATCTCGTAAAATCGGGATTTTATTAGAGGGGTCTGGGGGAATGATTCCCTAGAAAATATTGTAATTTTGATGTCTTGAAACACCATTTCTGGCAATCTCAAACGACAATTTACGTCAAAAGTGATCAGTAAATTCATCGTCATTTTGCACCTATTTTTTCTACACTAGTGAATGACAAAGTATCTTGATTCCTCAAACTGAGACATATTTATCGACAAGATGTTCGACAAATCGGATATTACTGACCTATTAAAAGGTAACCAATCAAATTTACGTTCTGTTTATTTCGTCCATCTGTCTACCACTGGCGTCATTTCTTAACCAGGTCTTCTATGGATATCTGCACTATTAGAGTTTGGCGAAAATATCTTCCTAGTCTTGTTGTTTCTTAAAGTAGATGTCGAAATCGGGATTTTTCTAATCCCGACGACACATCGGTCGGGATTCGGGATTTTCTAGCAAAATCGAAGCAAATATTGAAGTGGAAAAGAGGAAACGAAGAAAACTCGAACGGTGTTGGCGTAAATCACGATTGATAATCGATAGGGATATTACTTTTGAGGGAGGGAGCGGGGAAGAGCAGAGACAGCGGCTCCTTTTGCTTGCTTGTTTGATTGATTTTTAAACAATGCTACTAACTAAGAAACTTGAAATTGAGTTTTGTCACTTGATTTGTCAATTTTGATATAGCTGAAAACTCGAAAAACAAACGTAGGATCGCGTGCGAGTCGATGTAGTTAGAGTTAACAAGAATTAATAAGGGTCGTTTCATACGTCGCACGGTTGTCGCGTTTCATTGAGACGGAATTTAATTCATATTAGTTTCGTCAATTAGTCGACGTAAATTCGTGTTCGTTTCATGCGACGAATTTAATTTAGACGAACTAAATCATTCCAAACAAATTCATAGGAACAACCAATGCTCATGACAAAGAACAAAACATTTGATTATGGGCTAAAAAGAATTTATATTATTACAATTTATGCATTTAGTTCGATGCGTTTGTTTTTAGTGGATAACAATTTATACTTCTAAATTGAACTTACAGTCCTATAATGTTTAGTTAAGCTTGTCTCCTATTACTGATGGTATTACAGATAGAATACCAGTTTTTCTCGCAATAAGTTTGTGAGTAAATAAATGCAGTTATCGATAAAAATCATATTCTGAAATTTTTGACAATCTGGATATTAATACACCACTTCAAGGCAAAAAATACATTCATTTTATTCAGTCGACATTCACTAGCGTAGATACGCAACCATTTGCATCGAAGAGGATTCTATAGCGCCAACAACGACCATTAACACCATTCTACAATACATTAGGGATACTAAAATTTCAATTAGCACGATATTTCTCTTGTGTGATTGAAATTTTATTATCCCTAATGTATAGTACAATAGTGTCAATGGTCGTCTCTTAGCGCTATGGATTGCCCTTTGATGCAAATGGTTGCGTATCAACGCTTGTGAATGTCGATTGAATAAAATGAATGTATTTTTGCGTTAATGAGTTTGAGGTGGGGTTAGTGATAGTAAATTTTCTGGTCATGAACAGCAAAAAGTGTAACTCTACGCACCTGCTAACAAGAACAGTTTCAAAACCAGCGATCCTGACCTTAGGATTACAATGTATATTAGTTTTAAACATATAGGAACTTTAATGTGTCTTTCTGGCAAAAATATGTGGTCAGAAGTGATCGAAGAGTTAGCTGTACTGTCAATGTTGATGGAGGTTCGGGTGTATTCCGTTACCTTACATCCAGCAACTATTCATCACCCGCAATATCTCAGGGGTTGAGATACTAGCAGCGAGGTCAATAAATGTGATACAGAGCCATCATGCTTTATTAATCAGTTAGATATCCGTTTACGGACCCTGATTGAACGTTTACTTCTTTTGAATTTTCATAGGGAGCTGTTTATGAGTGTTGGAACACCGGTTATAGCTCCCATTAAAATGAGGTCATTTTGAGCTTACCACAACCTGAAGGATACATACCTTTATAAGACTGTTGTTTAACTTATTGTAACGAACTTGTTATTTTCTTAGGTTATTCAGTTTGACTTGAAACACTTTGAGCTTGATTGTTATACTGCAGTCCGGTACGTAACAGTTGGAAAACCAGCACAAACACCGACTTTATGACCCCGTTTTTTCATGCAATTTTTCATTTCAGCGCTATTTTCTTCAAGGTACTCATTTTGATGACTCTCGCCGACAGTTCACTAGTCAGTCTACGTAAAACAACGTTGAAAAAGGGAATGGGGTTGTCTGCAACAGCTCCAAGAGCTATATCCGTTTTTATCTCTAGAATTAAAGTGTCAAAAATCTTATATCCAATTCAAGGGAGAACGTTCAAATCATGACAGATCCGGTACCTTAGCAAGTACATAAAATTTATAAGATCTTCTAGAACACGATATTTCCTAGCTAAACATAATATTTTGAGTTTTCCTTGTAGCTTGAAAAAGTATGCGGTGCTTGTTACGCGTTGAAGGTATTTCCGGCCTTATCTGATCGGTCAATTAACTATGTGTTGCTTTACCGGCATATACTCGCAGTGGTAAACAAGACAACAAACATGTTTGATTCAGTGGTAACCTAATTAAGCTTCTGCACTGAGAAAAATTAAAATCATTGGGTAGATATTTTTTCCAGTTTTAAGACTAATTTACTGGCTTTAAGAAATAAATTCTTGATGAGAAGGGTGATGTGGATTTTTTTCTTCTTTCAAGTAATTTATTAAAATATATCTTGATTCAAGAATATTTTTCCTGTCTAGTCCTGATAAATTTTCTTAAGTCAAGAAAATGTCTTGTTTTTAAAGAAATTTTTTCTTATCAAGGTAGTTAATTGAGAAAAATTTTCTTGTGTACGGGACAAGATAACATTTCTTAATTTAAAAAATATGGTCTTAAAACAAGACTTTTTTTCTTAAAATCAGAATTTTATTTTTAGCAATGTGTCTATTCTAATGCCAGCTCCGGATGTAAGGGAATAAGTGCGCGCATCTTCACCGGATGCACTTTTAAATCCTGTTGCCGCATGGGGAAAATTTTCATATTATTTTCATGTAGTGCTTGATTTATTATAAGTCTAGGTGAATTTTTAATCAAAGAAACGTCTTCGTGGAGCAGAATAGATTGTTCTCAGTAATTCCCCTTTTGGTGGAAAAATACTCTCGAACAAATCTATTCCAATAAATCATTTAATCTGTTGAACATCGGAACTTTGATGTTGCCCTCCATCTGGGCCTGTTTGACGTCACATAGAACGTCGGGGTCGAGAGAGGTTATATTGTGTTGTTATTTTCTTGTTATATGTTACGCTTACGAAACTATCTCGCTCATTCGCTATCGCCACAACAATTATTGCATACAGGAAGAACAACAAACAATATTATGACGCCGACAAATTTAAACTTAGGTGGTCTGGTTTGGGATTACAGTATCGCAAAAGTTTCATTTCCAAAGTCAATCACTGTCAAGGAATTTAAAATTAGGCGGATAACGAAATTTTAGGGAAGGTTATCAACAAAATCCTGTGCATTGTTTTACCAAATTTCCCTTTCAGGGCCCATAATGCAGCGAATTCACTCACTAGCTATCAGCTCTGTTGTTCTTTCCTCCTTTAAAATTTTTTTGCAAATGTGAGTACTTAAAGCCAGAATCGAATCAGCGAAAGATAAGCATTTCATATTTAAAAAACCATGCAGGAAACCTTTATAGATTTTCAGATCGATTAAGACCGGGTGGAGATGATGTCAAAATGTTTTCCGCAGGAAGTTGGTTTCTCCTTTTGGTCTCTACCTAATCACGACGTATGACTTCAATCGAGACAAAAGGGCGCCGAGTTCTGATATCAAACATTAGAAATTTATTGCAAGAAGACCATCAAAAAATTCGCACATAACATTTCTCACGCGAGGCAAAAATCCTACTGAGTTTTGGACTGCAAATAGATCTCTTCGCTCCGAGTTGTGCTTTAGACCACTTGCAATCATACGCCAAACAGCCCATCTGGAGGACAATTTTAAAGCTCTGACCTTCAACAGATCAAATAATTTGTTGGCATTCTTTTGTTTGGAGGTATTTTTTCTCCAACTGGGGTATAAATACAACTGGTCTATTTTAAGTATCTTTAAAAACTCATTTGTGCCAGCTTGTAGTTTTTCCAGTTGCTCCCCAAACCATGTTATAACGTGCACTAATTAAACTATAACAAGAGGGTAATTCTTGTATTTTGATTATTATCGGGAAATGGAAGATGCAGCCCTTACGATAAATTCTGCACATTACTAATCACTTGATTCACAGCTCTTGTAAATTTACATGCGTCTGATCAGTACTTCGTAAAAGCTCTAGTTCTTAATTAATGGAAAGAGGAATAACGAAGCTTTTTCTTCGAAGTGCTTTTCTCGTCTTTCGTCCTAAACTTGTCTTTCACCTTGGTTGTTCGCTTATTTAGCATTTGCATGAGGATTCCACCAGACGAACAGACGAAGTTATCAAGCTTTTTCTTAGGTTATTGGGGGAGAAAATCAAGCACACAATAATTATTTTCTTCAACTTTACCTTCACTTGCCGACAGCCAGATATTTTGGTTTTTAGTCTTGACTAGTTTCAAAATTAGTTCAACAACCAGCATACATCAACTTTCTCCGTAAAGCTATAAAGGAATTCGGAACACCAATGTCTCTTCAACCTGATGCATTTTTTATTTGCAAGAATTAAATTATACGTTTATTTTGACTTTGAGCATTTCACACCTAACGACTCCAAAGCCTGATCCAATCTTATGGCCAAGCCTCATGGGCGGACTTAGTGAAAAGCATTCGTCGCGAAGCCAGCACCAAACTCACTTGGACACAGTACTAGGAAATCTCGGAATATTCCTCTACATTTCTCGGGAACTAATGATCCCAACATATTTTTGAAGATTTAGACGTTTTATTTGTCAAGTGCTTATACAAGCAGTTAAAAACTGGATGTTAATGCTTTACTTTTAATACCCGCCGGTTCTCCTTATTATGTCATCCGAACACAAATACCATAACACATTGCGGTTGTTCCATTTTGATGCAAGTGTTGAATTCTCAAAGCAAATGGAAAGACTATTGCTCCGACTGACATTACAAACAAGATTTCAAAAGGCATTCTGGTAGTTGTGTTCAGCAGATGTATAAGGGGAACCGAGCATTTGCTTTGAATGTGAGCTGCATTAATTGAACAATATAATGTACAGAGTCTTGAAACCAGTTCTATTTTACAGGTTGCTCGTTTACTAATTGAAAGATGTCGCATGCAATTGATGGATCATTAAGGTATTTGTACAGTTTGTTTCTGTTTTTACGAAGTATTTTAACCTCGCAAAATTTCAGTTATTGATTTTGGACTCTTACTAGCTTATACACAGCAAAATGTCATTTTCTTAATAAGGAAAATTTACTTAATTCTAAGAAATTATTTCTTGAAATAAAATATATTTTCTTTTGGTAAGAAAAATTTCTTATAACAAGAAATGTTTTCTTATGGTAAGAATATTTTTCTTATTGTAAGAAATATTTCTTTGCCTTTTCTCGTTACGAAAATTTTTCTTGTTATTCTCCTTACCAAGAAAATTTTTCGTAAGAAAACAATACTTAAAATAAGGCTTTTCGTTTTCTTAAAATAAGAAAATGATATTCTTGGTTTAAGAAAAATTTTCTTCATAGGAAATATTTTCTCGCTATTCTTCCACTTAAGAAAATGCTTACATTAAGTCAAAAATATCTTAAAATGAGTTATTTTTTTCTTGAAACAAGAAAACGATATTTTGCTGTGTACATCAAAGACTAAAAAATTATCATTGAATTACCTCTAAACTTATCGGCTAATTTTTGATGTATGATGAGCGGTTATTGCAACATATAAGTGAAATGATAAATTCACATGGTCAGGCTTAGTTCAAGGTGTACATCAGATATAATGAACAGATGGAACAACAGGAAGTTGCATTTGGTAGTCTTACTAATGTATGAAGTTTATCATGGCGAAATATGTTCAAAATTGCTCTTGAAAAGCAGTTGCAGTGGATAGCTTCCATTGGTGTATAGTGTCATATGACTTCACTGTGAGGGTGTAAGTGTAGGTGGAAGTTTGACTGTCTTTGATGCCACGTTAACCAATCGTGCTATTCATTTGTCGAAGGAGCATCGTGTGATTTGCTTTAGAGTTTTGTTTCAAGTTTCAGTCTTCCCATCCAATGGACGGAGCCTTACTCCTTCATTTTCAGTGGTTTATTTGTGAGCTTCGTCTAAAGATTGAAAGATAATAAAAAAATCCTTTAGCAAAGTTGAGCAACATGAAATTTGGGACTTAAAACGGAATGGTTGAATCTTTATTCCAGGACTTTTCGACCACTGCAAACAAAGCCTAGCTAAAACCTTCATTCTTATCTGGAATCCTCAAATATCTAAAAAAGAAAGCAACTCCGCGAAACTGCAACGGTTTTCAAGTAACTGTGGTTTTTCATTCTGAATAACTTTCAAGACTCTCACTTTGGTATTAATCTGCTATGTTCAAATATGAGACTCGGTAAAACATGTTAGTCAGTTTTTAGAAGCTAATGCTTTTTCATGAAGACGGTTTAACTATTAAAGTGTCATTTCTTCAGGTTATGCAACATGTAAATAGACGTTTTACGACCATCACATCAATAGATAGCTTGAAATTGGTTGAAAAACATAGCTGTATTTCCAAGGAGCACAATGAATCGGAATATGAATGTTGTGTTTATGAAATTATGTAGCTTGGCTTTTCAAGTACAAGACCAACAACGTAGTTTAATCGCTTACATTATGGATCACAACTGCGTAAAGATCATGCTGTAACAGTTTGAGAGAAAATGTGTCGAAAGAACGTGACTGTGAAAACCATTAGGAGAGACAAAACAAATTTTCCAACATTTAACACCAACATTTTCACCTTAAGAAAGTTAAAACCAATTGGGACAAACAAACTTTTAACTATTTAGCACTAAATGATTTTAATTGTTTGCCATTTGCTGTAAAGAATACTAACTCTTTAAGTACTTTTAAATTATATTTTAAGCAATTAAGTTGACCTTGCTTTGCTATGACGAGCAATGAATCATTTAGTTATATTTTTAATGGTAAATTTCTTACTACTTAACTGTATCTAGTATTTTATTTGATTGATTGTTGTTTTGTTATTGTATATTTTTAACATTGAAAAACTCTGCGGCCCCATTGAAAAACTCTGCGGAGAATGGGCACCCTGATTAAATATCATTAAACAAAACAAACTAGTTGTGAATCCAGGATTCTCGATAGGATGAGCAAAACGTCTATATATTTAAGAGCCCAAAAGATGGAAAAGCTTTCCTAACTAAGAGCTCCGAAGATGCTCTTTGGGAAGCAATTGCCACATTTCTCTCGATCCTTCAACGTGGTCAATTCTGTAGTGCTTGCATTCAGTTAGCCGATTCCGAAAAACGATCTTTATTCTTCCCTGGAAGACACATAGCTCCTGAGTGATCTCTCTCGGCTAGCAATACAGGTCGAAGTACTTAACTAAGATATTTCAAAGTTAAACCTCTGCCACCGGTTTAACGTCTCATGAATTTTAAGTTGTCATCCATTTCTCAGTTCGGACTACAGTATCGGTTCTTCACTCGTTTCCTTGCCCCAGGCATTCTGGCAAAGACAAGTATGCATAGTATTTCACGATCTATATCTCACTGGTAATGTTATTGTGATAGCGTCCTTAAATCGCCCTTTGCGTCGTGTCTGTATTAGGGACCTTACGATCTACGACGTTAACTTGAAAACGACGTTCTTTAAAATTTCGGCATTTGTAAAAAAAACCACGGTTTATTAACCACCATGCTTGATACTTGGGGCTTGTTTTAGGACTCCTAAAACGCTTTAAATCCTCCTAAAACGAATGCAAGTTCTTGTTGAGTTCAATCTTAACTTAAAGCTTTTTTCTCTCTGCGAGCAAACGTCGTCTTTAACAAGTGAAAATGGTCTGGGTGCCGTTGTATGCAGAACGATGACGGCGTTGAGAATGTTTTGGAGAACAAAAGTTGTTCATTTTGTTTGTTTTGTATGAAAAATTCTTTTGTTTAAAGGACGTCGTCGTTCAAGTTGACGTCGTAGATCGTAAGGTCCCTGTTAACATATGTAAACACCTATCCATATTACACTCCTCTATTGCAAATTACACTCATTATTAGGTATGAAGAACTGCCTAAGTGGTATAGTTCCTGCTTTAATATATCCAACTGCCAGTTATTCAACAAACGCGTTAAACTTGACCCAAAAAGTCCGCTCAGCTTATATTTTCTGAGTATATGGAAATTGCCGGACAATGTCATATAGTTGTCATCAGAGGCGAAAACGTGAGTACATAAAATAGAAGTTGATCGCTGTAAGCTGGAACACCACTTGACATTTCTCTTAGGAATTTCTGCAATGCCCAACTTTGTGACCCGGGGGAATGCAGCTTCCGACACAGTTCGCTTGTTCACAATCTCGTATGTCAAATGGTTTTGCTACCAAGCTGAATTATTTAACGTTAGGCAATTGACAGCGTGCAGTGCCTAACTTCTTGCATATGTAATTTATCTGTTATGTCGCTCAAAAATCCCAGTTTAATTATAGACAAAACGACTGAAATTTGATGAAACCGTCAGTTAAAATGATCGGATGAGGTACGTTATTTTAGTAAAGACTAGTAAACAAAAATACGTTTCTCACCATTTCTTTCTGGAATTCTGGGCATTTTTAGTTTTAAGAACGATTTAAACATGTATTTTTTGTGCAATTTCTTCTTGTGGTAGAGTCGCATGTTCTTCTTTTTGAGCCATTTCTTGGAGCTTTTCCACTTGCGGAATTTCGGCCGTATTACACTGGTCACCCCTTCTGTTTCAGGTATAAGGCAGACCAAGAACGTGAGAGTGACGATCAAAGTGAATAATAGCATTGGCGTCCGCATGACTGGTGTAGTCCTTCGCTTACGGTTAGGCAAGTTAAGTTTAAGTTTCACAACAATTCCAGATGGTAACTTTTCTGTGACTAAGCATTTGTTTTGCTTTTGGGTGAAATGGTAATTTCGCGGTCCTTATATAACTGTTCATGCGGTAATGCATTGTGGTCTAGTTGTTCGTGAGACAATCGCAAGTCTTGCATTGTTGTGTTAATTTTAAGATACCATCAGTTTTGTCTTGTTTGCCGATTTTTATTGCCATTTCACAAATCTCAACTGGATTGGACTATATTTAGCCCAGACTGCTAACAATGATTAAGAAATCTTTGGGCGATACGCTCATCAAAATGAGATAAGCGACTAGTATTTGTCGCATCATCGTCTCGTGCCATGAGTATTTTTGGGGTTCGGTACTCATAAGAGAAGAAAATGAAAAAAATATGACAGCAGAATGGCGGCGAGACCTGGTTTAAAATATCAAAGAGCAGGTAAAAGAAAGTGACGCTTACTTTCGGTTTGCGTTGTTTTGTTTAGTAGAATGTGATAGGATTTGAGCAATGCCATGAAACGTTATACGTTTATGTATAAAAGAAACACATACTCCTCAGAAGGATGACAGACACTTCAGGAATGTTCCAGTGTTAGAATTCGGAACTCCTAAACCAGTTAAGATTTGAAAAAGTATAACAAGCCGCCTAATGGATCATGTACTGTTCTGTAAATACTATTCAACTTATTTTCCAGTGAGGAACTAAGCATCTTGCTACTGGAGTAAATATATGATATATCATTTCATCAAGAAGAAGCAAATAGAATTAAATTGCTTGAAAGCTTGTCTCATAGATATAATTGCACATGCATGACACCTATATACGTCAATTCGATCACAGTTCATGCGCGGTAACTGTTGCTCTCATTAAAAAAGCCTCTAATATCAGAGCCAATATCAACAGCTGAGTTCTGTACACTATGTCCTTCTGTGTCTTCGCCTGATAGAATACATGCTCCTATCACATAAAAGCATTGCTCTACAATTAGAAAAACCTTATTACTTAAGTCAAATGGACATTTATTTGATTTCCAGGAGCAAGTGAGGAATGTTTTTACTGTTATATATGGTGACAACCAAACTCGTGTAAATGTGGCGGGTGCGACCTCATCGACGAACGTTTCAACTCGAAATCAATAAGACTGGGCAAGGCACACGTGACAATTCTATTTTAGAACCAGTGTGTTGCCATAATTGCGCATGCACATCAGTTAATCGTTAGTCGAATTTGGATTGATGGAGCCTTTTTTTACCCAACCTTTAAAGATGATATCATCTTTACTTTTTCCAGATGAAACGGTCAATAAACAAATTCACATTTTGTCGTCTTCTTTGTGGTTAGTCCGAACCCAAACCACCCCAGACTTTGTTTTCAGCAGCTGAGATTTGATAGGACTGAAAGTTTCTATTGTCATTATCAGTGTCGTTGATTGGGGAACGGTTGGGAGTTGACATTCCCATGGATACAACAATGATTTTTAGCTCATAACTGTGCCCCTAGGATGTACCCCAAATTTCTGATGATATATGCTCGAGGGTTATATTATATTAAATACTTTTTTCTGCGTTTATAATACGGGGCATACTTTCAGGGGACTTACGCTTGAAGGGAAATCAAACGTTTTAAAATGAGTTGGTTTGGGTTTTGAGTTGGAATATGTTTGGAGGGGATTCTGGGTTTTCAAAAATTGGTCCAACCGACTGAATGAGATTTTACCACTAGTAGTTACTGTACTAACAAAGGCATAGTGTAGAAAGCAGAAATGAAAATTGGACGTATAAACCCAGAGAACAAACTGTACCATACAAAAACTTCCTGTCAATAAAATAGATCAGAGCAACGTTCAGCAGTTCATTTAGGTATAATGGTACATGAAATTGAGAACTAAAAACACGAAAGTAAAGAAAAGAATCATAGAATATGTTTTTCAGTTTCATTTTTCGTCGTTTCGATTGTGATATTTTGTATTGTTTTGTTTAGACAGTCATTTTCATATTTTGTCATTGACTACAAAATCGTCCATATTGACGTGTAGAGTGAATTTTCATTAAAGAAATAAAATAGTTCAACATATGGTGTGGATACAAGTCCCATTTTAGAAACAACAGTCCGACATTAGCCCATGAGCTTATTTTCCGAGGGTTTATAGTCGGAACGAATTTTTGTTTGAGATCAGGGTGCGCTTATGTTCAGGACTTTATTTCAGGAAGAGCTTATTATCGTAAGGTTACGAATAGATGATAATCTATCTTAACCCTCTAAGAGAAATTTCTGCCTGCGCGCCCGGTTCTAATGTTAAATCTAAGGGTGATTTCAATATATATGTCGGATGAACCACTGTTAAGTCATAGTCTTTTAGGAATTACAAAAACTGTGCAATGGGCGAAGTTTATTTTATTTTGTCAACCCGACATTACATTTGTGTTTAATTGTACATGGATGATATTTTATATGGGATGTATCTTTAGACAAGGAAAATCAACTAAAATGACCAAGCACATACATTGCAGCGATGCGGAACTTTTTATGTTTGGAAGACAAATAACTCGAAATAATACCAACAAATTAAATCCATTTGATGTCCCGCAGTTTGGTTAGGTATGAAGATAATTTTATTCTCTAAAAACGTTTCGTTCTAAATATTCTTCTCCACTATTATATGCCCTCTATCATACGAATGAGTCATATAGTGGAGATGTATAACCAATTTACCTTTTAATTTTTATCTTTTCCTATACGGATGTTATTGTTGTTGTTGATGTTAATCAATCTTGTTGTTATTGTCGTTATGGTTGTTGTTGTATTGCTATTGTTGTTCTAGCAGTTGCTATGATCCCTGTTGTTCCTCATCATCATCGTCATCATCATCATCATCATCATCACCATCATCATCATCATCATCATCATCGTCGTCGTCATCATCATCATCATCATCATCATCATCATCTTCTTCTTCTTTTTCTTGCTCACCTTCTTCGTCCATTTCTTCTTCTTAACTTTCTTCTTATGATTCTTCTTCTTCTTCTTACTTTTCCTCCGCCTCCTCTACCTCCTTCTTCCTGTCCTCCTTTCTCTTTTCCTTCCTCTTCTTCTTGCCTTCTTCATCTTCTTCTTTTGTTGTTATTGTCGTTGTTGCTGTTGTTCTACTGCTTCTTCTTCTTTTTCTTCTTCTTCTTCCGATTCATCATGTCCTTGCCCTTGTTCTTGTCCATGTTGTTGTCCTTGCCCCTGTTCTTGTTCTTGTCCTATCCTTGTCCTTGTCCTATCCTTGTCCTTGTCCTATCCTTGTCCTTGTTCTTGTCCAGTCTTGAACAGTCTGGAATGAATAGATTAACACATTGGTCAGAATAAGTTTCACTCTCTGCCCAAGGGCATTTGCTCGAAACGTTAGAATTCTGTGCGATCAGTCACGGCAGTTACCAACCTTTGAACTTTTTAGGTTATTTAACATTGTCCACGCGGCATCCTATTTTTATATCGCAGAATGGATAGACATGTTTGATGGTTCCTGTTGTCTATTGTACTTTGAATGCTGATAGTTTTATGTATGGTTAACGGAAAATAGAGAGATTTCTTCTGCCTCAAAGTAAACACTAAACATATTCAAGCGTAACAAAGCTTATTTTACATTACATTATTTTTTACCTGTTTTTCTTTTTATCTTTTTTTATCTCATTATCTTATTTTACATTATTTGATTACAAACTTTAGCAGAGTTACATCATTAATATTCGTTAATTGAGGGTGATTCGTATAGATAAAATGAATAGCTCCTCTGCATGTTAACAAGGAAAAAATGTTCCAGCTTAGTTAAACTGACAAATGAATTCACATGTTTTATTTTAAGCCAACGCGAACAGACTATCTAAAGAAACTTGGGTCTTGTCCTGAAAATAACGTGTACAGACGCACCCAAATCACGAAAATAGACAACGGTCCGAAAATATAGAAACTGCCCTACATTATAAAATAATTTAAAGTATATGTTAGCAATAGTTACAGTGGTAATGACTAATTGCCAAGAGACACAAATTTGCATTCAATGCACATTAAAAGAGACGTCTACTTCGCTCCCGTAGTGTCGGAATGACTGATGCAGAACACGAGACAACTCCTGTTAGAATTGATTCTAGTTGAATTCTAATCTCCATTCATCTACTAAAAAGTTTCTTTTTAAAAGATATAACTTTTATCGGAGAATACCACGAGAAAAACTCAGTAAAGTAGATTTAGCAAATGTAAAGCACATAAATATGTTGACTAAATGCAGAACATAAGGGTGGATGTGTGTGCTCATTATTTATGTACCTAATTTCCTCTATTCGATTTGCTCAGCAAAAATCACTTGTGAATATTTCAGTTCAAGATATACTCGAAGCAATCAAGCAGATTAAGATCCGTTCACATCATAACTAATTCCATAGCTTTGGTTTTCATTATAAGTCGTTGACAGATTGGAACTAAGAATTGACACTTGCGCATCCAATACATCAACCCAAATCCGGGCTGCATCGTTCAGTCGTAAGAAATTTTTAGGTCAAATACTACCTGGGAAATGAACGTTCGCATATTAAATTTCGAAATTCTTGGGAAATGGTTCTTGATTTGGCCGAGTGATATTGATAGACGAGCGAAGTGAGGCCGACCGACATAATTCGTACATGAACATGACGGGCTTTAGACTTTTCATGGAACTGTTTTGAATTTCTAGTTCTTCATGGGCTAATTTGAAAAGCCCATTTGGCCCACAATTAAAGCAACCATTCACGCCTAAGACACAGTTGCAGCTGCTGGATTACCTATCCAAGCCTCTTGTGTTCCGTGAAATTCGCATGAAAGCGTCTTGTACTAGGCGTAAAAATTCACGCTTTCGACACCCATTGCTTCGTTGACGTACATGTGGATAGTTTTAATTGACATTATCTAAGAATTATATTCTGAGTATACAAATAAATGGTAAGATATTAAGAAAGAACCAAGTGCACATCTCCACAGACCGCCAACAACGTTTTGTAGAGAGAGACAGTTGAGTGGAAAAGAACTTGCTTATTGAAGCGTGATCGTTTGAAATGGATTATGACGGACCCAAGAGTAAAAATATCGAAACTGATCATGTGAAATTAATTTTTCATTGGACTTCCCTCATGGCCAAAGTATTCTTAACTGTATGATGTTATCACATACTGTTTTGCAAACTATTCGTCGCAAACTAGAATCTCAGCGATTCTCAGTATAAAAATGGAAAATATAAAAGTTCGGGATTTTGTTATAATCAATCTAATTTTTGTGGGGAACACCAAACTCTCACTTTCACGATAGCAAAGGCTCGTAGCTTGGTATTTCAAATATATTTCTTTTCCATCCAACCTCTTCTCTTAATCATGGTTAACACACAAGCACACTCTCGCTCTGAAGGCTGGTTACTATATAATCGCTCACGATAGCTGTTGATCACTAGCGATCCTGAACGATTGATGGCGATCTTATGGAGACATTTTCCAGCAATCGTGAGCGACCTACAACGATCATTCGGTTGAACGATTTCAGCAACCCGGCGATCGTCAGCGATTATATGGAAACTAAACTTTAATATCCGCTGAGTACATAATCGCGTGTAACAATAATCAACAAACAATAAAGAATAAAGAATGAGTAGAACCCCATTTATAGCTAACGTAACTACAAATAGTGACCGTATTTTTAACGTACAGATAACCATTCATTAGCTGGTCCTTAGTTTCCTATACATTACTCAGACCTTCTAGTGGACATTGTCCTCTTTCTAATCATGGCATTGTTCAGCCATTCATTCCTGTCAACGCTTTACCAATTGAGTACAAAGCCGCTGGATATTCAAACCACTGATTAGAAACTTCTTAAATCCTTCCATGTTGAGGATTAAAGGCACGAGACTTGACATTGATGTTTACAAATAATTCGTTTCCCGCCATCTTCACCAATTTTAACGATGCATTTACTCATGTACACCGATTCAGAGGGAACTTGTACATGTCAACTCGAAGTTTTGTTTGCCTGCGGGTCATCAGATAGGTCGAAGTCAATGTACTGTGGCTTAGTTGAGATCCCTTGGACATTTTGAAGCTCATGACCTCCTGAAAAACCTTCCCAGTCGATGTTGAGGAGGGAAATTGTGACTTCCCTAAAATCTGGGAAACGGTCTCAATCGTCTAGCTATAAAGACTGTAATGGTGAGATAAAGCTTTCAGATGTGCTGGCTATGTAGTTTGAGATGTATGCAACATATGCTGCGACTTGTCAGCATTCTAATCCTTTCCAGACAGTAGGTCTCTCTTGAAAAGTAAAACCGTAAAGTAAAATGCTGTACTAGAATGCTTGGGAGAAGGGGATCGAATGTTGACATGCCAGTGTTTAAATCGAACTCCCACCACTCCTAACAGTTTATTCTTCTCTTTTGCGTTGCAAATGTTGATCAAGCATGTAACATTATAGAGATAATATCATTCTTTCGTAAGTAAAACTCCTCTCCAAGTTGGATGTGTATTTTTTACTTTTTGATTGTCCGCATAACTTTAAACCGCATGTCCTACAATCTGAACAAAATCTCAAATGGTCATTACTTAAAATCATAAATATTTGATGCCAGACAGAATATTTTTATATTTTGCTAGCTCCTTCAAGTTTGCGTCATCCCATGACAATTTTGAAAAACTTGAACCATAGCTTAAAATTTCCTTGATCTTATAATAAATAACATACATCCGAAACATGCATCAAATGCTCGTTGAGTTTATTCGCCAGCCTGTCATGTTCCCGTCAGTTCTATGAGCGGTTTCTTTACAAAGCATTCGAAGGTTGATCAGAACATATGATTTTATCGAAAACTATGAGTTAAAGCCTGATGTACATAAGAAAGCCAAGAAATTTTCAACTGCAAACATTCCTTTGTCCCTAGCAACCAAAATATTTAACGTGCAAAAGGCCGTAACCTCAGAGTTTCTCTGGTAACACATCTCACATGTTCTCAATCTAATAACCACTGAGCGACACTCTTTCTCCCACATGAAGCATCCTGCGGAAAATATTTGCTCTATTTTTGTCAAAAATAGATTGAGCGGCAAGACAACCATATCGCTAAATTTGTTTCAAATTTCCTACACCGATCTAAATTAAGAATGCCATCGGAGGTTTATTGGTCCAATTACTTTCCAATGCAATTGCCGCGTCTTAATTATTTATCAGAAAGAAATTGCTAGTGTCATTAATGACAAGAAACGCCTCTGCAAGACTTAACCGAGAAATTTTGGTAAAAGAGTGACTTAGGCGGAACTTGATCGAGCCATTATGTGCATGATTTCAACCAGCCAGACTTTGGCACATACAATTTATTGTATCATTTGCATGGAAGGTGCGATGTACGGTTTAAGGCTCCAACCACGCGATAGGTAACGATTAAGCTTCACCCTGGTGTATGTTATTATCTAATAAGAGCGCAATTCCTGCTTACTATTCGCTTACGAATGTTGCAACACGTCCTCTTGTGACTAAATCACATACCTTAGCACGAACAATTGTACAATGGTACCGTGTAGATCAAACATAAGATTCACTCGTAGTTTTAGAATAAATATGAGTGCCCAGCACAAAACGCGGAATAAAGTCATGACAAGGATAAAAATAAAGTTTAATTAAGTGTACGAACGTTCCACTCTGATGATGTTGCGTGATGCAACGAAACGTTAGTGCAGTTAATAAAACTTTATTTTATCCTTCTCATGGCTTTATTCCGCGTTTTGTGCTGGGCACTCGTATTTATCCTAAAACTACGATCTCCACCTGGCTCCTCGCTTGCTATAATATTCACTATTTGTTAGGGTCCTGTGGAGGATACATGGTTAGAAGGCCCCGTGAAAGATATTACTAGGAAACAAAATCTCGTTCTGGAACCAAGGCATATGACCGTTTGATATTTGATAGGTGTATTTCCGGAGAGTGTTGGGAACTACCAATAATGAAATCCGGTCTTGTTTTGCTTTCCTTTTTACTCTTAGCCCATTATTTCCCTGAACGATATGACTTGGTTGGTTCCTTATCCGCACAGGATGTGTGAGAACGTCATACGACCTCATGTCATAATTCGACTTCCGTGAAGAAAATATTGGTTATCCACGTTAGCACCAGTCGGCTTTCAAAGAGCATCAAGTTTAGAGCCAGAAACATACATGATTGCACTGGAGAAGAAGGCGTAAGTCGAAATCCATAAAAAGTAGAGAAAAGTATTTTGAATCGATGGACACGGATACACAAACCCCATGACAAAGGTGAATCTTTTGACAGGAATTCGTAAGTTTTTATTTTGTTTGTTGTTGGACAATTGGACAAAAAAAATACATTACGCAAAATTTTAGGAGAGTTATTACACTCCTTCACCCTCTTATTAGCAATTGAGAAATCGACTTGTGCAAATGTAATGGCTTTTCATGCAACGTACAGGGATATTGTAGAAAGCAATCGTCATACAAAATCTCGCATGGGTTTCAGGCATTGACATTTGGAGCATGATTCAATTTTCAAAAATCTTCTTGTAGGTAATAATTTAATTTTGTCAATAAAATGTAAATGCAGTTTTTCTTAGGATATAAGCGAATTAAGCAACAAAGTCTGAGTTACATTACGTTGTACTGATACTGGTACTGATACATCTACCTGAATATCAACTGGTATTTTTTTACTGGCACTAGCACTGGTAGTGGTACATACACTGTCTTACGTACTGATGCTGATATGGTTTTATGCGCTGGTACTGCTGCAATCACATGAATTGGTAATAGTAATGATTCTGGTCTTGATGTTGATGCAAAATTCTACGTCTATCAAAAGTTAAAACCCTTGCGTAACTGTGTTACCCAGATTTACGTCATGGAGTTCACTAACAAGGAACGAGGAATTAGATCTGCACGAGGAAATATTTAGTGAAATTTTAGGAATATTTTACAGCTTCAGAAAATCCTCACTTTGGTAGCGGTCTGGATTTGGTAGCGGTCTAACTCCTTTCTGGATGAGCCACCCCTCTATTGCTTTATTCTGGAAAACACTGGACGATCTTCTCGTCGACCGAAAACATCTTTTAAATAGCGTTTAATGCCTTTGTTTTGTGACAGAGACCAGATAAGGTTCCAAAGAGATATAACAATATCTATAAACAGTGAGGTGTATGGTGTTAAATTACCTAGGCTAGCCCCATTATTATGTAGAAAAGGTTTGATATATCCTTACACGGGATGCATCGTGATTTTTTAGGTGATCAAGTGTACAAGCTTAGACGGAAAAATTTTTACCATAGCCATTATGTGACACATCGTCAAGGACAGTGCAATGACATCTCCGAACTATGTTTTGGTCGCGAAAGACGTCATTCGGGGTCTGTTTCGAATTATAAGGGGTTGCTGTTTTCAATTCTTTGTGCCGACAAGTAAATTGTTATTGGAGGTGGACAGAAACAGTTAAAACAAACAAATTCATTAAGGTTTGACTTTTTAAAAGATAACCGAGATGATAACATCAGTTCTATGCGCAGGGACAAGCGAATACGACTGAATTAAACGTTATCGATGAATTAGTTAATTAGTTGCACTCAATGTTAATTTGATTTAGGCCGATCCTGACCCAGCAACAGAACGTTTTGCAATTGTTAAACGGTAATATTGGCTGGCATTCATTTTCGGATTTTTTATTGCCGACATTATTCGGAAATTGACGCCGGTCAACTTTGCTGAATTTAAGCAATCTCTCCAATATAGAAGATATAATTTTACTGGAGCACTTCAGTTCTCTTTGCTTAGGTATTGTGGAATGTCAACAATTTGAAGGTTACATCATCTTCTTATGATATGACAAGGGGTTATCGACATAATTTGCGGTCAGTTATTTTGTTTTGTGATAGATCTCACGTGTAATCACATTCTTCATTCTCCTTTAACCCAAAAGAAGGTATCCTGCTAATTTAGCTTCTTTTTGTCATGGATAAAAGAGAAATACTATGTCCTCGCACGACAACATGTAACGATTCAAAATGATTGCCAGAGTATTACGTCTATTTCCAATTAGCCGTTTCAGAAATAACTAGAGTGCTGGGTACATTCATTGATTTTTATTTCTTTTATTTCTTTGGTCCTGAAAGGGAGGAGGGTTGGAGGATTTATCCATTTAAAACTGTTGTGAAAAATCGAGCCCATGGAGGTTTTAAAAGTCAATGTTGTTTTTCAAAATTTATGTTCTTGTCGGTTGCCCGGGGAGAAAACACAGGTACTCAACGGTTTGACGTCATAGAAGATTTTTATCAAGCTAACAAAACGTTGTAAGATATGCAACACCAAAACATTACAAACTGTTTACGTTGGATAATGGCACAACTATTTGATTGATTGAGTGTACCAAATTGGGCAAGTTGAATGTTGTCGAATCAGGATTGTGAGTCACTGCAGGTGCTCTAATCAAATATTGTGCACCCTTAGACGATTGAAAGTGTTTTTCTACTTCGCGTCTCAAAGAAAGAGATTTTTCAGCGCCGGACGGGAATTAATATCGCTCATCACAAAGTTATGGATTCGATTCCTGTCAGGGGATACGGATATCAATCTTTTATCTCAAGAGCTCTACAAAACTCTATGACCGTCTATGGAACCTAAGATCACATATTGATATTGATTTGTCATCAATCATGTATGATCCTTTCCTGAGGTATATGTAGCGCGTTTGTAAACGTCGCACGCCATTTCAGTTTATGTAGTTCTATGGTTACT
The DNA here is from genome assembly GCA_030142905.1 of Heliopora coerulea. NCBI lineage: Eukaryota > Metazoa > Cnidaria > Anthozoa > Scleralcyonacea > Helioporidae > Heliopora > Heliopora coerulea. The sequence goes on along the minus strand of JASJOG010000059.1, from coordinate 767,873 downwards.
TGGTTATGGGTATCAGGCATTATAAGGTGGCTCCATCGTAGAATTAAAAATCATGTTAACGTAGTTCCGTAATTCAGGTCAATAGGCCAGTACACGTTTGTCTACCGCGATTTCTGCAAGGTACAGACCTTATTCATCAATGGTGACAGATTTACTATCCTGTTAATTGTACACTAATTAGTCCCGATGACCTTGTTATCGTTTACAACATTCAAATGTAATTTTACCTAACTCTCTCCCGGCACGATAAATCTTCTATTATTTTACTCAAACTTTGACTTTACAAATCAAAATTTGAGTAAATTAAATCACGGTTTCGTCTTGTCTCGTAGCTCAGATATTGATTTTACAAGATGGTATTCATCTGATTATGTTTCTTGCTCTACTTCTTTAAGTTGTCGGCTGGTAATGGTTTTTGGAACGGTAGTGGATCAGGGTATGTTTTAAAATAGGGCCTATATATCTTTACTGATACAAAGATATCAACAAGCAAAAGTTTGTGAGACTTCAGAAAAGCCACATAGAAAAACCAGCCAGGGGTGAGTGCTTTTTGGTTTTTAGTACGAGTCCAGTGTCAAGTGTGAAAGGCCCTTTACGATCATTCTAAATTAATATTTAAAAAACGAGCAGGAGTACTTTATCGGATTCAAAACACGAGGCAATAACCAAGTGTTTTACATTAAGCAATTAAGACGTTTCTTCTATTATATCATTTATCCTTTTAAAATTCTTTTCCATCAGCTTCTTGTCCTTTTTACATAACCTCACTTTGATTCCTAGGTTTTCTATTTAACCACTGTAATCACATTTATGAATTATTATTTTCAGTGTATGTTAACAGTATGATACTTTACAAGCACCTCTTCGACATTCTTAATTTCCTCCAAAATCTTTTTGTTGCTTTCATTCTCGAAAGCTGGTGTTATATATGGCAATTATTTAAAAAACTCGTTAATTATTAATGAGGAAAATACAACGGAAAATCATAACCGTGTCGTGTGATAAAAACACGCTTACTTTTCTCCTCAAGTTTTTGCGATTTAGAAAACATCGGTTTTCAAATTTTCTACGCAAATCAACGTATTCAGAGGTTTGTTTTTTAAGCCATCTAAAAATCTCGCGGCACGTGCTTTATCGGATATAAAACACTCGGCTGTAGCTTCGTGTTTTAAATTGCACAAAGCAATCTTGCTCGTTGTTTGAATATTATATAATGATCATGATAATGGTAATAATAACAATAGCAATAATAATAACAATAATAATAACAATAATAATAACAATAATAATAACAATAATAATAACAATAATAATAACAATAATAATAACAATAATAATAACAATAATAATAACAATAATAATAACAATAATAATAACAATAATAATAACAATAACAATATTAATAATAACACTCACAGTAAAGGTAATGTCAATGGTAATGGAAATGTAATAGTAATGATAATAGTAATGGTAATGGTAAAGGTCATGGAAATGGTAATAGTAATAGTAATAGTAATAGTATTAATTGTAATAGTGATAGTAGTAATTGTAATAGTGATAATAATAGTAATGATAATAGTAATAGTAGTAGTAGTAGTAGTAATAGTAATGGTAAAGGTAACGGTAATGGTGATATTGATAGTAACAGTAACAGCAACAGCAACAGCAATGGCAATAGCAACAGCAACAGCAACAGTAACAGTAATAGTAATACTAATATTTCGACTCCATGCAGCTGTCTGATTAAAGTTACATTGGTCACATGTGATAAGAATGTTGTCCAGTTTGACTTTATAGAGCTTGTCCGTCAATAGTCGACTAGCTGGTGTGGTGACAGGTCCAATGTCCTAGATCAGTGGTTCCCAAACTTTTCCAGGCTGGCACCCCCTTGGCTTCCAGGTGGATTCCTAGTGCCCCCTCCCCCTCCCCCCCCACGCACATGCGAACACACACCTTTTTGTTTATATTCGGTATGCTTCACATTGAAAACAACAAGATTAAACACAAAGTGTTCCTTTACCTCAGTGTTTATAACATATATTTTGTCATTCAGATTTCGTAAAAGACAAAAAGTTATTTATTAACTTTTCCTAATGCCACTTTGCCGCCCCCTACCGCCCCCTACCGCCCCCTTTTGCCTCACCACTCCACCAGATCTTTCTAGCGCCCCCAGGGGGCGGTACAGCCCACTTTGGGAACCACTGTCCTAGATCAATTACAGCTGACTTCTTAATTTCATATAAAATTAATTTCACGAATGAAATTTTCATCTCAAATATTATTTTCATGTGTGAAATTGCACTCGAAATTCTTGTAAGGGAAGTTGTAGATATGAAATAGCTGACGCTAAACACAATTTTCTTATATTAGTGTTACTCTGTTGAAACTTGTTTTTTTAATGGTCATTTACGGTTATTGATCACCTACCATGGTATGCTGCTTGTTAATCCTGACAGACTTTACTATCATTTATGTCCAGTCATGGAGCAACAGTGGCCTCAAACTACCAAAGATATTATTTCAGTGAACCTAGAATTTTTCATATGAAGCAATCTTGTTAAACAGTACATGGCAAAATCACGTCATCTCAACATTATATCGTATTTGAGGCAAACAGTTCGAATACCTTTTTATAGACATCCCTGATACCTGCCTCAAAAAGACTTGTTGCTGAGTTATGTCGATTTACTTGCACAAGATGAAAAACAATCAAATAGAAATGCAATTTTGCACAAGGTGAAACTGCCTGAGTATTGAATTGTATCGCATTATTATTGCTTCAGTCAATAAAGGATAAAACAAATCCTGAAAAATACTGACCTCTTGAGGACCTGGGATATGAGTCTACAGTATAATTACGATTATATTTCGACTTAACTTCAAATTCGTTTGCTTGCTTGAAGAATTTTCTCGATTTGACGGTGACTTTGAAACGAAATTGAAATATCATTGCATTTCTTTGTATTGCGCAATCAAACGGTGTGTTCTCAAGATATCAGTATTTTGTGATTACATTCCCTATTTGAACAGCTTTACTCTTCCGCTTTCAAACCCACTTATTGATCTTGCTTTCGGACTTACTTCATTTTTGTGAACTTTATATTTTGCCTGCTTCACTTGTCTAAATGCTATTATCTTTTAGTCTTCTATATTCATGAGAAAATTATTGGTCTTGCATGTGCTTGCATTACTCGTGTGAACATGGGTGTCCTTAAGCTTGCTTAACTTCTTGTAGCACTCTTAGTCTTGAGCTTTCTTCTCTCATCCAAACATTTTCGCTGATACATTTTCTTCATTCAAGTCAACATTTGAGCTAATGTGTATTCCACATGTTGGAACCAGCTTACAGTTCAGTGGTGGCGTTAGGAATTCCCGATGCAGGGGCTTACGTCCCCGACAGGGCGGCTGAACCAGAGACGCCGGGACCACGCCTTCTTTATAATTCCCTTATTTGAAGGTCGAAAATACGTTCCTTGTAGCAAGAATAATCGCAACAACTGACTAGAAGCATTTTATTTTTAGATTTGACATGAGGAAGAGTCTATCATCTTTCATGGTTAAATTTGTAACGCGTATTCATAGTTTGTACATTATATAAATGTGTTATTGTCAGTGTAATTCCCCGATAAATTGTTAATTTTCCCCCCAACAGGGGCTAAGGTTCCCCGACAGGGAAGCTGTCACCCCTCCAACCCCTCTGGTGGAATCCCTGTTACGGTTATGCCTATCTTACGCGTGCTTCAGAAATGTCCCGACTCCCTAGTTCTCAGGAGCGTCCCGTGCGGATTGTAGATGGTGCAACGCCCCCTCTCTTCCACAAACTCCTCGGCAAAACGGTCCGTTAGTGGGGAAGATCTAGACATCTCGGTCCAAATCAGTAAAAGAAAACTATCATTTTACCTGGAAGAACGCCATACTTCCATGTAAATAACCTTAGTTTAGTTAGGCAGACTGAGACAGCCCTCACTTGAAATAGGTAAGACTGTTCAAGAGTTTTAGTTTTCATACAAAACGAAAGTAGTGAACAGAGACTAAATATAAAACGTCTTAATGATTAATGATATTTCACTTTTAGAGCAATCGTTCATTTGGAAATGATTATAGTGGCAAAGATAGCCTCTCACCATACTTTAGCAATTAAAAGGACAAAGATTGCGCTGATATGTTGAGTTGATAGCTTGAACTTTGAATCAGCATTCTTTGTTTCGATCCTTGACTTCCACCAAAAAGGTGCCTTGGTTAGAAAATCTGTGCTGGCTTTTCACATCCGGCTACTATCAATAATTAAATGTCATTATCTAAATGCTCTTCAATTATCTGTTAAACTACAATTTCCCATAATGTGATTCAGACAAATGCAAGCACAACAGAGGAAACTTAACAGAGGGTAATCTAATCTTAAAGTATGCTTAACGATTAATGAGGAAAGTTAATTCAGCCAAGATAGCGATTGCAAAAAATAGAATTACTTTTTATAACTGGGGGAAGAGGAATGGTCGTGTAATTATAATTATAATATGGTGCTATTTATAGAAAGGCAGAGGTAATAAACTCAAAGCGATAATGGTTTCATCAGAATCTTCGGCTAAAGTTTCGCTTCACATCATTAGTTGGTTCGTAAAATGTTTAAGTTAATCTGAAGAAAACATTGGTCAATTATTTTTATGGATTAACTTTCAACTGATCACTAAGATTCAACAATAAAGCATTAAGCAAAGCTGTATATATTTGTAGGTCTATAAATCAGTTGCCCTACTCAGCCACTTCATTTAACTTCACTTAATTCGCCCTTCATTAACATGTATTATTATCCGTATTACGCGTATTTGTATGTATTCATAAATATGCCTAAGCGAAGACGTGTATGTATGCGTATTGGGGTGGTGTATTCATGGATATACTCTAGCATAAACGTTGAAGTGTGTATGTGTAAGCCTTGGTGGGTCCATGCAAGATTTTGAGAAAGTAGAGGGCGCAAAGATAAGAATCTGCCAAGGGTTGGCTTCTGTTTGTACCAATGGTGAAAGCTTATTTTTGTTAAGGAGAAGATTTGTCTTTCCTTCTTTCAACTAAAATTGTATTACAATTATTTTAAGTAGACATTTTTAACAAAACCTATATATCAATGACCCACTTTACCATTGACTAGTAGGTCACTTTTTTTATCCTTACCACTCTCTAACGTCATCTGTCATCTCTAACTGAACAGACAATGGCACGGTAAAATCTGTTAAATAAATATACACATACCTAAATAATGTGTTCATACATATAAATATGCATGTATGCCGATACTCATACACGCATGCATATTCAAATAAACATATGTATACATTTACACATAGACATATACATACACATGCACATGCACATACACATATACATATACATATACATATACATATACATATACATATACATATACACAATAACGCACGAACGCGACTGTGCCGCCAAGAGTGAATTGTTTTGAGACTAATATCGCTGTTTGTATTAAGGACTTAAAAAAGTCTGTCTATTGAGTTGGTTAATCAATTGTTCGTTCTATGCGTTCTGACTCCAGGGTAAAATACACGAACTCCATTCCATTCATATTTTAACGGAAATAGGCCTGACAAAGTCAGCTTCCATTCATTCCGTTCATTCCGTTCAACCCAAAAGAATGGGTCCAACTGAAATAAAGCGTCTCAGACTTCACCAGCAATAATTCAGATTGAGTGTTCCAACTGGTTCTTAAAAGGTGTTAACGAAATCAAGTTTCCGGAATTGAGAAGCCGGATTACTAAATTGGATGTCTAAACTTGGGTTATAAGCATCTTTCCCAAAATCCCAGATTTGAAATTTAAATAGCCACAAAAGCATCTGAAAAGCAGGTAGCAATGACTTACCTAACTCACCGCAATTTCATCCTCAACCGTTACACATTATTTGTGGTTGTTTCCCAAAACTCGATATTCTTGCTTGTTTCTTATGCTGAAGATGTGTGTTTATATCCATTCCATCGAAAATTCTTCTGAAAATCACAAAATAATAAACAAATTAAAAAGAAAAAAACTAAATAAGATATAGATTGAAAATTTAAAAAGATTATTTAAGCCAGATTTTGTTCTAATTTTAGAGAATTTCATTGCCTATCAGACAATGACGCATAAAATTTATAATTTTTAATTTATATTTATCTGGGAATACGTTTATCTGTGAGTAAAACAATTTTTTCGTTTACGGCGAGTTTTTTTGTATCGTGACCTAAAAATTTGCGAATAAAATTTTCAACATACGTCAGAAAATTGTCATCACGTGACCTGCAGCTTTTCTCGGGAGTCCTCTAGGATTCGCCGCCAATCCTTTAAACTCTGTGGAGACAAGAGAAGCTTGAACGACTATGATCATTATCAAGAAAACGTTTCATAAGAGTAGGTCTGTGGAGAAAATTTGATTATCAATTGCCAGGTAGAGGACAGAATCAAAGTTTCTTTATGCGTATGCTCTCAAGCTACCCTCTGGCATGCTCTCTAAAAACATCATATATCTATCAAGCAGTGGCTACAAAATATGTAAAGTTTCTTACAAGACGCACGGCTGTGACAAATATATTGGAATGAAACATACAAACGCTTAAACACCTGGATTTCACGGATCAGATGACGGAAACCCAGAAGAAAACGCGTGCGTGCAAGTTAAGTTAGTGGTTACCTTAAAATATCTGCGAGTGATTGTACAGTTGGAAATCATAACTTTAATATAAATACCAATGCCCAACAAATTGAGCAAAGTATCGCCATATATAAATATTAACAACATAACACCAGTGCAGTTGCCCAACACTTTCTCGAATGTGAACACGCCCACTTCATTAATGACTTATACGATCAGTACGACCGACTAAATGACCTTCCCTCATCTTCTAACATATCTACCTCCATTACAAATTTAATCTTTAATAACTATAAAATTCTTTATACGAATAAGTCTACTAACACCAATAAACTTCTAATAATTGAAGCACCTCACATTAAGTTTAATAAACCTGAGCTTAATTCTGGGCTTAAAGCTAGCAAAGAACTCAACCTTTTTATTTAGATATTATGCGCACTTGTTATCTATTAGCCCGATACTTCTATTGTTCACGCTCAACCGCTTTATTCATGGTGGTGAGAATTTCTAATTAATTAGCATCTTAGCGTCTCAACATCTCAGCATGTAAATAGTGGTTACCGGTAGTGTTTCCTAATTCCGTCTCGATGATGTCATCACACCTCCTGTATATAGACTCTGGCATGTTATTGTAATATCTTTCTGTCTGAAGATGACTTTGAAATAAAGTCGAAATATCACAGTTTCAACAATAGTTTTATCTAGTATTGACTCATATCTTGTGTTTTCAAGATGACATTATTCTTCAGAATATGTCTTATTTTAAGCTTCAGTGTTTTTGAGAATCATCCTCAGGGTATTATGAAACGAAACTTCACAATTAACCTACGCTGCCGAAGTCAATGAAAAATGTTGACTCAGTCTCGAGCAGGATTTGAACTCGCACCTTCTGAGTACCGGAGGTCAGCCGCTCTACTTGTTGAGCTATCGAGTCCATAGAGATTGGATGCGAGTTTTTATCAAATTCAAGTGCACGAGATACTCTCGCGACAACTTAACGCTATCCACGAGGATGTATATGCAATGTTTCAATTCTATTTCAGAATCATCCTCAGGGTATTATGAAACGAAACTTCATAATTAACTTCCTTGTAAGTACGTTGGTTAGACAGACACTGCCTTTTTTCATGCAAAATTAGATTAGAAACCAAATCCGAATTTCGATTCATTCGATCAAGTACATCGAATCTGATTCAATAGACTCAGAATATATTTTTGGATTCAGAAAAAATAATTCAGAACCTTTATTTGAATTCGTAAATTGGGCTCAGATTTTTATACAAAGAAACGCAGCCAAAACGTTAGCTTGGCATGCTTTTGGAGTCGCAGAAATAAGCTTTTTATTCCATGAAAAGAAGCTGTTCAACATTAGTAGGGTAATATTTCATGGAGAAAACTGTCAAATAGCTCAAGGCTGTGGCCATTACATCCAATTACTGTTGACTACAGAACATATGCGTAGTGTTATTATGGTTTATAAATAGAATAAAGGATGCAATTGCAATAGATATATGAGAACAATTTGTTTCCTGAAAGATTCCGGGTCCTAATCCAACAGATCCTGACCACGACATTGTATTGTCAAAAAGCTTGCTCTATTTTTAGCTATTTCACATAGTCAAGGCCTTATTGAAACTGTCCGCAAAATATTTATGATTTTCTTCTTTTGTAATCTTGTTTTCTTTCTTTTTCTCAAGGAAGTAACTTCTCAGAATTTTACGGACGGATTCACTTCACTCAAAAATTCAGTTCTTCCCATACTTATTTGGAAATATCCCCAAGTGATTATTCAATTACGCATGGTAATCCCTTTTTAGTTTTCTTTGGACCGAATCCTTTTGCGCAATAACTTAATTTCCTTTTTTTATGTTTTAATACGATTTTGTAGTAATAACTTAACAATTTCTTTACAATTTTTATGATTTTGCAAACTTTGATAACAACAATACAGAGATCATCAAGTCCTTTGAACACTCATCATGTCGTTATTCATGTTGTCGAGTCATCGTTATTGCAATTAATCTACTTAAGCTTTGGTTACCTCCCTCGACAGAAGGCAAATACGTATATTTATGACTGGCCATAAATCGGTTTCCATCCGTAAAATCATGAGAAATGTTGGGTAACCTGGTGCCCTGAGCTCCAAGCTGTGGTCAGTTTTAGCTGGGAAAGAGCATGTAAATTAATTGGATGGCGTCTTGACTAACAAATTTAGCACAGATTTTGAGGATTTCTTCTAGGTGTTGCAATGTGTCAGTTAAGGACATTTATTATGAACAATGTCCTCTCGTCATGCTCAAGATTAGTTCTTAAATTTGAAGATCTTTCTCTATGCACTTCGAAAAACTAAATGAAATGAGAATTTTGAAAAAAACATTCCAGATGAACATTTTTTGTTGGTTTAATAACTGCATTTTATCTCCCAACTACTCTAAAGGCGTTGTCTCAATATGTAAACATCTATTGTGATAATGACTATAATGATAATAATGATGATAACGATAATAACGATAATAACGATAATTACAATAATAACGATAATAACGATAATGATTATAATGACGATAATAATGATAATAATGACGATAATAATGATAATAATGATAATAATCTTAATAATGATAATAATAATTATAATTATGATAATGATAATGATAATAAAGATAATGATAATAAAAACAATGACAATAATAATAAATTAATGACGATGATAATGATGATGCCACAAATGAATGTTTGTTCTTTATAAAGCCATTAGAAGAAACTATGATAATAATAATAATCAATTACGTGATTGTGGTAGCTTGGTAATTATGTTCTTAATACACACGCTCTCAAACAATCACATCATTGATTAACACAAAAATAATAGACGACATATCGAGACTTGCAGACTGGCAGTACATGTCTACCATCTATACAAACCAGTACACAAATTTAACCTTCGCTCACTATCTGAGTCTTTGTAGCTCAATGGTTAGAGCGTCTCACCAGCGATCAGAAGGTTACGGGTTCGGTTCCCGTCAGGGACTCAGAAAGTTTTTCTGAGAGAACAGCTTGAGAGCGTGTGTATTAAGAAAATAATAATAATGATAAAAATAATAATAAAGTAATTATAATCATGAAAATAGTAAAAGTAATGATTGTGATTGAATTACACTATTATAAATTTAAAGTGACGGATGTAAACAACACAGTAACATGGTAATCAGAATAATAAGATGAATATTCTCAAAGCATTGGAATGAAGTACAAACAAAATACAGAGTAAATAATTCCACTTAGAAAGATTTTATCAGATTTTAATTCATGAGATAACTTTTTGCGAGTTTTCCGCTTTCTTCTTTTGAGCTTTCGCATAAAAAATTCGTTTTGGTCTGAAAAAATGCCTTTTTAATTACATCTAATCCATCATCTACTTCCTTTGAGCAAAATATAGTTTACCTGTTTTTCACAGTTATGGGTAAATTAAATTATTGGCTTAATGTGTATCTGCACTGGTAATTATCCAGTATTTATTGCCCGTCAGAAAGCCAATTTTCTTGTCGATAGATCTTTTACTTAAAGTCTTGGAATTTTTCCCCGGAACCCGGCCTTTCCAAAACTTCCTTTCAACTTCCGTGGATTTTTTCTTCTCTTGGTTACCTTAGATATACGTAAATGACGAGATGCTCTCCGAATATTTCTCGGGTATATGATGCTCAGAGATCCATTGGATTCGTCGAAGGTGAGTACAATGACCAATAGTATAACAAAGACATTGAGTGATAATAAATTTATAAGGCGCATTTTTGGGTAAGTCCTCTACTGCGTTTTCTTCGTAGATCGGTGTCTTTGGCTTGTATTGAAGCTGTTCCTCGAAGAAGGGTATTTGCCGCAGCCTCCTGGTGTCCCGTCTCTTTGACTATTGTCCTTTTCTTGTTGTATTTATCTGCTTTTAGTAACGAGAAAACAATAGTCCAGTGTTTAAAAAGCTGCGTGTGTCCTAGCACCCTGGTGAAGTTAAAGCTAGATTTCTTTCAAATTGGCATCCTTACACAACGGGGTTATGATCTCTCAAGGAATGTCTTTTTCTCCTTGCGGAGAATTCACTCGTACTGGCTGATATTGTGCATGCACAGTCGACTAAGGTGCCTTCAAGCAAATGCTGCGATGAATGAAAACTAAAGAGTGTGACAGGCTTACGCTAACTCATGGAATGCGCTAAAATTCCTACTTGGAAAAGACGCGGTTATCACATTTGTGGTTGGTGAGATACTGATTTAAGTCCGAGGAAACAGTGCGCTGTAAGCTTCATGTACATAGAGGGAACGAGCGAATTTTGAGAATAAAGATTAAATCCTCGTATAGTATATCAAGAAAAAATTTTCCTAATGTTTTGGGCTTTAACATAATTTTCAAGCTGAGCTATGCCTGTTGGTCAATTGATTCCATGGGAACTCTTCTTTCAAAAAATATTTACATAAAATGATTCAAAGAGTAACTCGAATCGTAGTCATGTGGGTCCTTGCACGACGAAGGTCAGATGGGACGAAATATACCCAGTTGGATGGCAAAAAAGTGTAGCTGCTGAAGAAGAGACAAATATGCAAACCATTTAAGAATAATTTTCCATCGTTTGGATGACCAGCTGCGAAACCATTCAGCGCGCAAGGGAGATTTTTTAGCATATGCCCATTCAAGCAAAAGGGCCTAAAAACGTATTTGCATATTTGACTTCAATCTCTGTAGCTTGTATTCTCTTTAAGCAGCGTTTAAAACGCAACCAGGAGTACTTTATCGGATTTAGAACACGAAGCAATAGCCGAGTGTTTTACATCTATTGAAGCACGTACTGCGAGATTTTTAAATGGGTTAAGAATACTAGCTCCATAACATGTTGATTCGCGTGATAAGTTTGAAAATTGATGTTTTCTAAGCCGCAAAAATTTGAGGGGTAAAGCAAGAGCGTTTTTACCACATTTAAAGACAGGACATTGTTATGATTTTCCTTTGTATTCTCCTGAAGGATTATTAACGAGTTCTTTAATAATATATAATTGTCACCATGTATACTTCTATGTCGGGAGACCAAGCTGGACTTAAGGTTGAAATAGAGCTGGTAAAGTTGTTTCTGGTCAATACGGATTACCTTTACGACATTCTTTCACTATGACAACATCAAATACCTTGCAGGGACGGATACTGGGATTTTGAAAAAGGAGGAGTTAAAAACGAAGTGCTGACAACAAAGTAGGCTAAAGTTTCTTGGAAGCTCGTCGACGACGACAAAACTTCCCGTAAAGATTAATTATAATTGTGCATAACTGAGCACAGAAAATAAAGAAACGCACATTCGATGTCCATAAACCTCATCAAGTACCAAGAACACTGAATTTTTTAATTCATTACATATTTATAAACTGATATTCATTATATGTTGTTTAGGAGTGTGTCCAGCTGCTTCGGTAACATGTTTTCCTATCTATGAAAATGTGGCACGTTCGTGGTGTTACCAATGATCAAACCCGATCTCCTTGCCAAAAGTTAAGTGCAGTGACAGCTAAAACCATGACAGCATGTATTTAATCACAACTTGCAAAAATAAAATTACACGCAAAGCAAATGGTTTGGTCCAAGTTGCATTCAAGGAAGATTTACTGTAAATCTTGTTTGCGTTAACTACATGATTTACTCCTTAACAAAGATTGGTAAATAGCATCGTTGAATCGTGTTGCATGAAACGTTTTCTAGAAATTTCAAAATTTGTTTCGGTTTTTTCAAAATATGAAGAACAAAATGACTAACGGCATCTTAGGAATTTTGTTGAATCTATGCTACTGTCTCTTATTGCTATTATTACTATTATTATTATTATTGTTATTATTATTATTATTATTACAACTCGCACACCACCCAACTAAGAACAGTGGGAGGGGTCTCAGCCTGCTACAGGCTCCCAGCATCCCGCCAGGTAAGGCCGCAACAGACATTGCACATCTTATTATTATTATTATTTTTATTATTTTCTACTGGGCAACTTCATTCAACAGACAAGGCAAGCTTGCAGTCTCTCCAAATTTTTTATTTCTTTAGTCTTTCTAAAAGAATTTCTGGCGACATGAGAGGATACTTCTGTGGAATTGTGCGTTTAAATGGTCGGACCACTGATTTAAATGCCAACATACCTGTTGGATCATAATTTCAAGTGAACAAGGGTTTGCCGTTGGAAGATTAGGCTCAGATAACTTTAAGTGGGATACAGTTTTTTCACAATGCATTGCTGTGGAATGAGGGCTGATAATGTGCGAAGATGATGAACCTCTTGACAAAACTGGAGGAAGATAAGTTAGGATTCGATGAAAGCAATTCAAATACTTCATGGTGACTGTTCTCCAAATATCCCCTTAGAATTCAGTTTCTGCTTCAACATTAGAGTCCTTACCCCAAAATAATTTTGATATGAAAATTTTTCATCTCCTATGAAATAAAATTATCTCATCCAGAAGAAGTAAAGATATTGAGATTGCATTATGTTTGACTTGAGTTGACGTATTGTTGCAAATCTGTAACTATGTCTACATAAAATATCTAATTAATTATCTCAAGGGTTGAACTATATCATAACCGTCAGTTTTCCGCGTGTTCGTAAAGTAGCTGAAAACTATATGGACTTAAATATTTTGTGTTGTGAAAACGTACTTATACTCACCTCCTGTGAACATACAAATTATTGGTTTCGAACTTCACTTTCACTGCGAAAACAATATCCTGGTTCAGTACTGCTTCAACGATTTCAGTTACAAAATCTGAGTAATAGTGACTCACGACTACCAGTCAGTCACTTATATACCCGAGACAAAAAGCCACAAACTTTAGTGTTTGTAGCTTGTTTACCTTGTCGAATCGTTGCTTGTCAATGGAGATTAATGTCATCCAGCAAGCCATCAAAATCATGTTTATCAGCTTAATATCTCATCAGCTGGCATACGAAATTATTTTTAAAACAATATGTGACATGGGTTATGTCCAATTTCTTTGAGTCCTTTGGACTTGAATATTTTGCGTTGTCCATAAGTAATGTTTGCCTATCCTTTATGAGTATACAAATTGTTGGTTTCGAACTTCACTTTTGCTACGCAAACAGCACCTCAGTTCAACGCTTCTTCAAAAATTTCAGTAACAATATCTCAGTAAGAAGGTGATTGTGTATCAGTTGCTTAAAAATTCTAGAAGCGAAAAGCCACAAACGTGAGTGTTTATGGTCTGGTGACCTTCCTGAACCATTGCTTGACGACAGAGATTAATGTTATCCAGGAAGTCATCACAGTCATCTTTACCATCTTAATTAACATCTCATCAGCTGGCAGATAAACTTGTTTACTGTCGTGACCAAAAGTATGCGAATCCCCTAGCGCAAAGGTGAGCAACCTTTCTGGTTCTGCGGGACAAATTTCTGGCTTAGTATAGTTGATCGGCCACCAGTTCTTGCTTCTGCAAAGCCGTAGATTGCGCACCCCTACCCTAAAGTTAGAACCAACTTTTCCACTTGTCACAGACACCGAATTTAAACTACTGACATTTTAAGAGGGTGGTGAAAGTTTTCTAAAAAAATCTTGCGGCAGGTCGATTACCCAACTTTGCATATAAAAATTTGGAAAATGGAATTCGGCTTCTTGTGGTCACTGTGTTCGAAATTCTTACTCTCGTATAACATATTTTTTTTTTCCCAATAGTCATCATAAGGGAAGGCTTGTTCTCAGAAACCAGTCACCTCCCCTTAAGATATGATATGATTGGCCAATTAGTCCACGCATTGATTATCATTGACTTAGAACTGGAAAACTACATTTACACAAATTTGCACAGGTGGATTCCGAGCTTAAAAGTCTGCGTAAAGCTTTGGGATGTCATTTTCAACGACTAATTTCTGAAGCACGTTTTCCTTTTCGGCTAAACAAGAACAAGCCACTTCATTGTTGAAACTGCAGAATCATGACCAACTTTGAAAAAGCAACTAGTTAATTGAAGGAAAAACTCGTCAACTTAATTTCACAACTACATAGAAATGAAAGTGGTCAAGGGAAACGTAATTGTGTATATATGGTTTCATTGATAGGAAGTTTGAAAAAAACTAGAGTTGGCGTTGTGAGCCAGAAGAGCCTCTGCTAGTTTCCTTGTAGGACGTCAACAGTTGTAAGAATTGACGTCTGGTCTTTGTTGGGCAGAACGATTATGCTTATGTTAATCCTGTCTCGAAAATTCAAAATATGCATCGTTTTTAATTTGTATGTAACGAACAGACCAAACAGGACAAAGCGGGGTGTTTAATCTCCTATCCAAAGTCGAGCAGTATTTATTTTTTTAACTTAACTTCCAGGTGTTTGAATTCAAAATGAAGCATTTCGGAATTTTTTGGAAAATATATAGAAAAGTTGTCGAAATTTTACGTTAATTAGGATCACGTATCCAAAACGCTATGTCTGCTTAATAATTTCCGTTTGCATGGCATACAGAAACCTTTCCAGGCTACTCTGATTAATCAAGTTTAAGAAGCATCAGTATTCATGTCGCCATTAACTCTAAGCTATACTGGCTTAGATATCCTCTTTACAGTATATGGCAAAACAACTGCAGTCACACGAGAAGTAACTCGTATTCTTCAAGAAATCACTTATTGTGATTGTTTGAAAGTTGTTGAATGTTCTAAGAATCCTTTTTGAAAGGAAGCGTAACCATTTTCCAAATGAAACCTTTCTTCCGACGGATTTTGAACTGCACTCACACTTTGCATCAGCATGTAGTTGAAACAATCTCTCTTCAGCGTGGCCAAGGGGGTGCCTGGGAGGCCCGTACCCCCCAACTTTCATTAGGCTGATAAGGTTATTGCCCGAAATATTACACAAAACATCTTAGATTGCCTCGAATCAGAATCTATTCGGCCTAAAATTTAAGATTTAACCTGTAGGTTTACTCCCATGGCCAAAGTTCTCCGTAGCCGAGCTTTTGAGTCGCAGAAGGCCCTCCAAAATGTACACTGCAAAAAATTAAAATATTCAATAGATATTTTTTTTAGTTTTTCTATTTATTTTTTCTATTAATTTCCTGGCTTTAAGAAGTTGATTCTTGATAAGAAAAGCCATGTGTATTTTTTACTTCTTTCAAGAGTTTTAAGAAAATATATCTTTATTCAAGGGTATTTTTCCTGCTAGTCTGGATATATTCAAGACTAAAGTATATCTTCTTCAGTTAAGAAATTTTTTACCAAGATAGCTTATTAAGAAAAACTATCCTGTCTACGGGACAAGATCACATTTCTTAATTTAGGAAATATGGTCTTAAAACAAGATTTTTTTTCTTAAAATAAGAATTTTATTTTTCACAGTGTAAGTATGGCCACGCTTCTGGAGTAAACGCTTTGCAATTATCCTATTTTCGCCCGTTTATAAAATACTGTTTTTACTTTATTTTTTTTTAGTCTTCCAGGGTTTAGGAATATCAGAAGCTTTGAGATTACTAAGGTAGGTGATTTGTGCATAAAGTATGCCAATTATTTTACTACTATTGTGAAATTTTTAATATACACGGTATAGAACGCATTGGATTATTATGTTTGAGATGAACAAAGAAAGAATCCTGTTGAAAGAGTGGCAAGCTTAATCCTTTAACGGTCAGTGTCTTCATTTGGCAACTTATTCATTTTACCCTGGGTAACGCCAGACGGTTTTTCTCGTCAAGGGGAAACCTCCTGAAAACTTACCCAGCAAAGAGTTGAGGGTGATGTTGAATGGGACTACGATTTTTAAGCCCGGTTTACACAAGCGAAGCAAGCGCAAGCACAAGAACGAAATAAAATGAAAGTATTCTTTAGAACCATCGCAACCATTAGCACAAGCAAAACAAATAAATATAAGCACAAGCATAAGCTCGAAACAAAGGATAAAACAAACGAAGTATTCCTGAGAGACAAAGCAAAGTTAGGCCCTAGCAAGCGAAATAAATCCAAGCGCAAGCACAAAGTTGAAACAAAAGATAAGACAATGTATTTCTGAGGGAGAACCCAAGTTTAAGCATTAGCGCGCTAAATAAACACAAACACAAGTACAAGGTCGAAGCAAAAGATAAGACGAAGTATGTTTACGTACCTGAGGGACAACACAGGTTCAAGCAGAAGCAGGTAAAATGAACGCTAGCACATGAGCAAGCATAAGAGGTAGCCAAAAGAGAAAATAGAGATTCTTTAGCTTCGTGTTTGTGTTTGCATTTGTTTTATTCCGGTTCGCACGTAAATTTCACTTGTGCGTGCGCTTGCGTTTGTATCACTCGTATAAATAAGGCTTAAGAGCAAGACAAAACAGGAACGGAAGGCTCTTTTGCTTCAAGCTTGACAAGATGTACAAGACAAAAGAACCTGTACTTTTTGTTTTGTCTTTAGCTGTTATCCTTGCATTTGTACTTGCGATAGTTCTTCAGAATACTTCCTTCGTTGCACAAAAAAAGAGCGGAAAAAGGAACATGAATGACACTTATGACATGCCTTGTGTGAACAACTGTCATTGAAATCTTGAAACGGCAATGTGTAGCTGTAAAGATTATGGCAAAAAATCGTGCTGGATAACATTACCTGTGAGGCCTGTTTACACGTACATAAAGAGATTCTTACTGCACTTTGGACTGCGATTTTGCTGACTTCTTATCGCAGACGTGGCTGTTATTTCAAATCTCTTGTGCAAACTACCAGGAATTTTACTGCGAATTGGACGGCTGTCGTCATTGTTGCGTCGACTTGGGTGGGAAGCTTCCTGACACCTCCCCGTGATCGCTACTGAACTTCGCTTTTTATAGATGATGTGCATCCGCACGTAAAAGTACGTCGAAAAAACGTAGCACAGGAAATCTCAGGAAAAAGTTATTTATCATACCTCAATTAACTCTTTCTCGTTCATGGGACTGATTACATGAAGAATTTCACTCCAGATTAAATCCCAATACTGGCTTACGAAGAAATATCTAAGAAAATATCCGCCCTTGCTGACCTTCGTAACTTTAGTCCAATTAGCCGGTCCGAAATTTGTCCGTTTTTAGTCTGGCTAACGGTGGAATTTCATACTCTGGTAAGTGTCAGACGATTTTTTCATCAAAGCTAGACGGCTGGGCGGAAATAAGTTTGGCATGTAAACTTTGAACGTCAATGAATTACATTTTTTTGATTTTTTTTATTCAACAATAAGGTTTAAGCTTCTTATCTGACATTATCACCGCATGCAGTAAGTCTACTTCGTTTCCTAAACTCCGTAAGGATTCCTACACCCGACAAGTGAAAGACACTAATGTTCGATAGTATAGAGTCTAAGTGCCCTTGGTGCGAGAACGTGGGTGCAGTGGGAGTTTCTTGCAGGGGACCTGGAGGGCATGGTTCCCAAAATTCAAACCAACGTATGTGCCCCGCTGACGCTTGTTAACATATAATTTGCAGGGTAAACTAGAGTTGAGTGGAAGGTTAAGACTCAGAACCCAAATGAAGGTGTAATAAGTGAATGAAGAAGCGTTTCGCTATTCTGATTCGAGAGAAATTCAGGTGTCATCGACATCACACAACCCACGCATTACGTGAGGTGTAATCTGAGCTCGCAATAATTTGTTTCGAATACCAACTACCAAAATCCAACGAAAAATACAAATATGATTAACCATTTTGTTTCTATTTCAAGTAATGCTTCACTATGTGCAAAACCTCTACGGACATTTTTCAAATCGTAAAATCGCCACTGCATGAGTGATCGCATGAGTTAACCTGACGCTTCAATGCACTTCATGTGTAGTACCGTTAATATAATTTGAACATGAATAATCATTTAGATTGTGCGATAAATGAAAGAGGAGGCACGGATAAATACTGAATTCATCCCGACGATTTGTTTTGCTAGGTAAAGACGCCATCAATTTCACCATGGCATCCTGTATTACTCGGCCAGCTGTATGAGTCAAGTTTAGAGTTTAAAAGGCAAGGTCCTCATGGAGAATTTTTAATTCTAAAATCAATTATTTCAGTGGTTAAAAATTGAACTCTATGACGGCAAGTTTGAAACATTATCTGCGTTTAATTTATTTGTGCCACAGGTTGTTGCTTCACAACAACCTGTGGCACAAAGATACTTCGTATATTATACATCTTATTTATTATAAATATACTTCATATATTATAATTATATCATATGTCATGTATATGTTGTACATGTATATGTATATTTATATGTATATGCATATGTATATGTATGTGTATGTGTGTGTGTGTATATATGTATATGTACATGTATATGTGTGTGGATATGTATATAATATATATGTATATAATGTATATGTATATAATGTATATGTATTTAATGTATATGTATATGATGTGTATATATATATATATATGTGTGTGTGTGTATATATATATATATGTGTGTATATATATATATATATATATATATATATATATATATGTGTGTGTGTGTGTGTGTGTGTGTGTATGTGTATATGGGTATGCATATATAGATCATATGTAGTGGATTGGAAGAATGTCGCTAAAAATCACTGTTTGATACTTGGAAATTCCCTTAAGACGAGGTCTTCAGGAAACTGCGTGAAACTCCGAGTATCAATTATTGAGCACTCTGGAACATATCGCAAATATTTTGTCTCATTTTTTTTGTATAAATTATATGTGTGTGTGTGTGTGTGTGTGTGTGTGTATGTGTGTGTGTGTGTGTGTGTGTGTGTGCGTGCTTGTGTATATGTATAATTATATGTATAATGTATTTTTTGTCATTTTATATTATATTATATTATATTTTATTACATTACATATAATTGTATATAATATATATAATATAATATGATATAATATGATATGATGATATAATATGATATGTGATATAATATGATATAATATGATATGATGTGATATAATATGATATAATATGATATGTGATATAATATGATATAATATGATATGATGTGATATAATATGATATAATATAATATATATATATATATATATATATATATATATATACTTCATGCAAACATATATATTCATGTCCTCCAAGCCATATGAGAGCACATGCGCAGCGGTTTCTTGTACCCGTTCCTAGTTCCGGGAGTTCGCATCTACAGTAGTTCGGGTGTAGTAATTCCTTTGTCATGGCTCCTTTACAGCACTGTATATGCAGTAATGTTCGGGATTTTTTCGTTTGATCAATCATCATTTCATGATTTGTTGACTTGCTCCATCGATTATATGTGTCCAGTTGAGATGACAAGCCTTATTTAGTCCAAATGCTATTACTTGGTTGAAGTATTTGGAGATAACCGGAAATACCTAACAATAACGAGCTGAAGTTTGTCTTCCTTCAAGAATTGCGCGGATAATTTGGGCACATACACTCCATTACTGGAGCCAGAGGGAGGAACATGGTAACGTTTCACTGCAATGTTGTTGAAATTTATGTTAATTTAACGATCTTGGTCAATAGCAATCATTAGTTTTTAGCTTCTCTCAAGTCGAAAGTGAAAGCAAGAGCATTAGTAGCCGTAGTACGAAAATAAGAGCCCAGCTCAATATCATAAGGTGGAAACCCATGAACAAATGAGACAAACGGTAAGTTTAAATAAAATTTTACTGACGTTTCGTTGCCACATTTAACATCTTCAGAGTGGATAAAATCACAGAAGTGATAACAGCTATATATCTATTTACATGTGAATAATTAACTAGTAGATAAACCAGTAAGGACAAAGGGACAAAATTACGAAGTGACATTTACGGTAGAAAAGCCTATTATAAATGCACAGCTAAAATAAGGACAGTGGTATGGAAGAGATAACGTTATTTAGAAAGGGTTTTAATTTAGAAATTAATAAGCTTTCGCGAATCACCAGTTCAAGGTTAGAACCAGAGTGGGCGGAAGAAATGATGGAGAAGTCGTTAAGAGAGATTGCGTGTTGAGTGTGAGCGAGAATACCCGAGAGTGAATACCCGAGAGTGAATGCAATGCTGAAACTCCCATACGTTCTGAGATTCGTGTATGAAGATGTCGAAATACAACCCTCCGTAGCATTGACACTTGTGTTGATAAACTATACTCGATCTCATTAACTTGGGGATTCCATCTTCAAAGTGGAAGGAACTGGACAGTCGTCTACCTGGCCCGAAGATAAACCGTAAAGATATGTCAGGAAAAGCAGAAGAGCATAATTTTTGAATTTCTGTCCGTATTTGTAAACAATAGGAATCCGTAAAAGGGAGAGAAAAGTTGATGATGGTTTTTACTTGATGTTGTCCGTTAGCGTCTGGTGATTTACGGTAAAAAAAGTTTATCAAGAAAAGCATGAATGAAGCAATCAAGAAACACGTCAGGATAGCCATTATTGAGAAAGATTTTTTTGAGTTTTAAGAGTTCATGGTGGAAAAGGTGGCGTGAGGAACAGATTTTAAAGTAGTGATCAAGTAAAGTGTAAACGAGACCTCGATTAAAGGAAAGCGGGATAAAACTGTCAAAGTTGGTAAATAAACCAGTGAAAGTGGGTTTTCGATAAACCGAGGTTGAGAAGTCTTCAAAACGATTAATTAAAATATCTAGGAAAGGGAGGGTAGAATTGATTTCAAGTTCACTGGTGATAGTTAGATTAGGGTGCTGTAAATTCTAGTAATTCTGGAAAGGAAGAACACGTTCACGGGAACGGAAAATAACAAAACAGTCATCGACATAACATCAAAAATAAATGGGTTTAAATTCAGCAGGCCAATCAGTTAACCAATTGCGCTCATGAAATGATAAGAAAAAGTTGCCAAATAGAGGATCATGGGGAAAACCCATAGCTAGACCATCTATTTGTTCGTAAAGGGTGTTGTTACATAAAAAATGACAGTGTTTTACCGAAAAACTTAAAAGTTTACCAAGGTGTGAAGCAGTGAAACCATAGTAAATAGGGCTGTTAACAAAAGCCTTATTAATTATAACATCGATGGTCTCTTCAAAAGGAACGTTTGTGAAAAGAGTCTTGATATCTAAACTAGCCATAAAAATTTTGTCAGAATCAACATTAAGGCAACGTAAATCATCAAGAAAATAGAATGTGTCCGAAATTATAAGAGGATTAACTAATAGCGGTTCAGGATGGGGACAAGAAATTTAGATAGCTTATAAGAACACGTACCGATAGCTGAAAGTATAGGTCTGAAAGAGAGATTAACTTTGTGCACCTTCGGTAAGCCATACAAAATACCTGGTCTAGAACCTGATGGTGCTAGCTGTTCGTACATTTCTTTGCTGATTATACTGTCTTTCATCAGAGTACGAAGAAAGTTCCGAAGTTGGGTTACTCGACTCCGCGTTAGCTTCAGTGGGTCCTAATCAAGACTTGTAAATTTTGAAGTATCTCCCACAACATTGTGCATCTTGGCGTTGTAATCTTCTCTGTCAACCAAAACTACACCATTCCTCTTGTCAGGTTTCATGATAATGATGTTTTTATCAATTTTAAACGTATGAGCAATTGGTAGTCTTCGCGTGTGAGTAGAAAGTTCGGTGGTGCAAAGTTCTTATAGCCTGAGAGTGCAATGTCTTTCAATTTGGTTCTGAAGAAATCTTCGTCATAACCAGATTTTTGAGATATAGTCTCTCTTTTTAACTGACGATGAAGTAGTTCCAACAGTAGAAGAAAGTCGCAATAGTCCAGCTTGTTCGGAGGTAGAGAGAAATTTGATCCTTTAACTAAAATTTGCTTTTCTTCGGAAGTGAGAGTTCGGCTCTAGAAATTAAAGATGACGTCGTCAGGATTTTGAGTTGCCGGTGGAGTAGAAGAACAGAGGTGAAATAACTTCTTCTCTTGGATCTTTTGATGCTTTTAAATTCTTCTGGAGTCCTCTTTATCCGAAACAGACTTGAGGTGGATAAGGTCAATCGTTCGGACACACGCGGAGAGATCAGAGTTTGCCGATGAAGTTTGAGCTGCCAGAGTCCGTATTCTAAGTTTCTTTAGAGATATCTCAGCGTCTTTTGGCCTTATCCACTCTGAAGATGTTGCATGTGGCTACGAAACTTTAGTATAATTTTAGTCAAACTTACCGTTTGTCTCACTTATTCATGGGTTTCCACCTTAAGATATTGAGCTGGGCTCTTATTTTCTTACTACAACTACGTTTTTCGCCCGGAAAATCTATAACTACGGTTCTAAAAGCATTGGTGTCCAAGCCATGCGACGTTGGTGAATCATCGAATATAACTGAAACGTATGGTATTTAATACACAGGCAGTCAAAAAGAACTGCTCACCAGCAGGGCAGATAGTGATATTAAGTAACATTATCACAGAACACCAAAACACCAAAACTAAGACTTGAAACTATAAGTGAGGAAAAATTTAACAGTTTGTGGGCCCTCCTCTGGCCTTGATGACAGCTTCGCATCTGCTAGACATGCTGTCGATCAAATTAACTAAGCGTTCGCGCGGAAATCCTTCCCAGGCAGCATTGACAGCTGTACATAGTTCTTTCACATTTGTCAGTCGCTGTTTCTTCAAGATGTCACTGACACTTCTTTGACTGCTGCCCACTCGAACAGCGATCTCTCTTGGTGAGTAGCCTTCCTCTGATCATGCAAGCACCTTCCCGCGATTTTCAAGGCTTATCCTTGGTTTTGAACCCATAGTCTTCGCAGTTCGCACCTGGCCCGAGATTCTCGCTGTACCAATCACTCGAAGTGATGTTCTGATAAATTCGGAAAAGACCACACCTTCCCTTGAAAACTGCTTAAAATGGCAACAAATCCTTACGAAAATTGTGGGATATGCCTTAAAACCTACTGAAATAAAGTGTTCTGGCATGCAGGTTAACTAAAGTCTTTGGTGCAGGTTGTAAGCGATTGTAACCCTTCACTGTGTAAAAAGTCGAGCTTGAGCAGTCCTTTTTGACTGCCTGTGTATAATGCCATTGAAATTTTTGATATGGCTACGTCTAATTTTCACAAGGATTAAATAACTCCAAAGCGCTGTATGCGTAATCACCAGACTGATGTCCTAACGACACAAAATTGCTTTAATGAATTTTGAGAGCTATCGCGACGGTTTTTATTGTTGTTTCATTAGGATCAAATTCCTCACATAAATTAAAATTTCGTTAACATCAGTCAACCGATGAATTGAATATTTACTGAATTCTTCTGAATTCGTTGGTCGTGCATCACTTTCGCGGTGCGCTAACGGGTTTCAATTCTATTTGAGGATCATTCTCAGAGATTTTCAGGAACAGAAACTTTTCATTTGGGAGCCCCTCCCACTCCTTGCACAGGTGTGGGAGGGGCTCCCAAATTTGTCTTGCTCCGGCACATCAAAATTCTCTCGGCGGCCCTGCATATCACTGCAGGAACCCCTGAATGTGCGAGGTGTGTCCCTGTTTTAACGGCAGTGGCGTTGGGCAAAGTGCTATCAAGTTCATCTGCTTTGATAAATTCGGTGTGGTTGTCAATATTTATGAGATAGTTAGTGAACTCCAGTATTCCTATATCTTGACTAATTAATTGCCAGAGGTACTCTGATATCGGCTGGAATTCCATTCGCTCTCTAGCGTTTTGTGTGTTGTATTGTGCACGTTTTCCACAAGGTTGGCAAGCTTCTCAGATTTTGGTTTATATTCCAGGGCAAATTAGCAGGTCTTTGCTCATGCGGATATTTGACTCAGGTTCCAGATGAGCCGCGTGTATTACCTGCACTATGATTGCTGCCCTATTTCTTGCAGACACAATTTAAGGTCATTGTAGACGATGCGATCGTTGGTTTTGGTTGTTTTTGGAATGACTAGTAGAGTGTTAATCTTTGGGGTAATTTTGTAGTTTTGAGCCGTGTTTTGGTTTGGGACCATGTGAAGAATTTTTGATATCATTATCTGCATGCAGGATTACCATCTTACTATAGAGCCACCAAGTCCACTTGTCACATATCGTATCGATGGATTGGCCATTTCAACAGAAAATTCTCTGATTACGAAGTTATAGCAGTGCGACTTTTCATACATTTTCTTTGTATCTTGACAAAAAATAAAATTCTTATCATAAGAAAAAAAAACTTACTTATAAGAAAGAATTAAATTAAGAAATATTCTCTTGTCCCGTAGATAGGATCCTTTTCCTTTACAAATGAAAAATATTTTGAATCAACACATATTTTCTTTAAATTCTTTAAAGAAGGAAGAAAAAAATCTACATGGCTTTTCTTATTCAGAATTAACTTCTCAAAGCTAGAAAATTAATCTTAAAACTAAAAAATATATATACAGTAGGTTTTATTTTTTTTACAGTGATATACTAAGACAAATTCTTTTGATCGCTCATTTTACATAATTGTTTGTGTCATTATATTTTAAAATATCTACGAATGCTTTGATATGTTTTATTGATATTTTGTTAGGACGCAAACAAATGGCACCTCAAGAGGGAAGCAGAGTGGATGAAAGAAAAAGAATTACTTCTCACAAAGATAAAAAATCTTCAAGACAAGTTGAAAAGGAAAGCTGACATCAGCAGCCCAATAGATGAGATGAAAGAGAACGAGACAGAATACAAGACGAGAAAGATTAAACAGGTGGAAGAACTGAATAAAAAAATAGAAGAACAAAATAATCTGAACGAAGAACTTCAGATGATCAACAGCAAGCTTGAAGAAGATCTAAGTGACCTGAGATCAACAAAAAGAGAGATCCAGTCCAGTGTGGAAATTAAAACACATGAAAACGCTAAGCTTCACCGACGAGTCGATCAAATGCAGAAGGTAAACGGACAGTATGAGATTAGATTCAAAGAATTGGCCAAGCAATATGAAATTCTCCAATCCAAACACAAAGACCTGCGGTCCTTAGTCGAAATAGAAAAACGAAAAAATATCGACGTTTCCAACGAAATCAAAAAGGTGAAAGACAACGAGGCAGAAAACATGAGGGGAAAAGTCAAAGATATGAAAGAACTAAACCAAAAATTAGAAGAACGAAATAAATATATTAAAGAACTCCAGGCGATAAATGACAAGCTTGAAGGAGAGCTCGCTAAGGTGCGAGCGATGAAAAGAGAGTTCCATTCCAGAGTGGAAATTGAAAAGCAGGAAAAGGCCAAGCTTTTTCAACAAATCGATGAGACGCAAAAGAAAAGCCAGCGGTATGAGAGCAGTTTCAATGAATTGAAAAAGCAATACGGAAGTCTTAAGTCTGAACACGAAGAGCTGCTGTCCAGTGTCAAAAATGATGAACGTAAAAATATCGGCCTTTACAATCAAGTTAATGACATGAAAGAGAAAATGGAGAAAGAGCTGAACGAAAAATTTGAAGAAAAAAATAAAATGTACGAGAAGTTTCAGATGACTAACGGGGAGCTTGAGAGAGAGCTACATGAATTACGATCTATAAAGAAAGAACTCGAATCCAAGTTGGAATATGAGAAGATGAAAAACGCCATGCTTTGTGAAGAAATCGATGAGGCACATGAGAAAAACAAGCATTTTGAGAACAGTTTTAAAAAACAATCAGAGCAACGTGAAACTCTAGAGTTCAGGAACAAAGAACTGCAACGTGTAGCGGAAGCTGAAAAAAGAAAAAATACCGAACTTGGAAACACGATCGATGAGATGAAAGAAAGAAAGGTATAAAACAAAAAGATAAAAACCAATTATACCGACGAACTGAACGTAAACTTGGAAAAGTCAAAAAGAATACAAATTGAGCTGTTTGAGAAACTTCTGGGAATCAACTACAAATTCTTCAAAAGCATGAATTTCCTAAAACATGTGAAATTTTATTAAGCTTCAGTCGATTTTATTATTTCGCGTCTGTGTCGTTTCAATCCATAATTAGGCTCTAAACTTCTATTGCTGCTAAATTATTTTTGGAAATGGTTTGCCTTTTCCAATTGTTGATTGAGTTTTTGTAACTACGGCCAGTTTTCTATATCTAAGCAAATTTTTCTCAAATTTTGAAAGATAGGCTTTTTGTTTCGGACCTTGTTGTACAATTTCATAGGCTCATGCCATGATATTTAATATCGTGAGAAAAACGGAAGATTTAGTTATGTGTATATGCAAGAATTTAGTTTTTGTTTCTTTGTTTATTTTTAGCCAAATCATTCCTCTGCAGGAACGGGTTACCAAGACGATGTAGAAAATAAAGTTTTAACAAACAATATTACTGAAAGCAGGTACATGTTTCCTTTGAGTAGATGGTCACCGAAGGTAAACCATAGCCATGCGGTACAGAATGAAACGGTCGTTTTGATCGGATTACTGGTTGTACATTGCAATCCACAGTATAAGTGTCGGCTTCATTTATAAATGAATCGCGTAAACCAATAGATGTCTAATTGATGGGACATCGTAGCGACTTGCTTTAACGAATTCATACGAAAAGGGATCGTTCAGCTGCGGCAAAGCCTGCAACCAGATGAAATTACTAGATTTACCACTGGTCAGTGTGAATGTCAGTATCAATGTCTGTATAAGGTTAGTGGCAGCTGTGCCAGTATCATTTCCTTAAAGAATACAACTTAGAGAAAGCTGGTATGGCCTTTTTTTCCTTCCGATTTTGAAGTTCGTGTTTAAACACTGTTCTTGGTTTATCAATCTCCTGGTCTTATTTATCTGGATGTCAAATTATAATTCACAACCGATGATATTGGACTGGTTGTTATATTCTTACTGCTGAAGTGAATGACTTTTACAAATCAACAGAGGTTAAAATAAACGTTGTCGCGTCGTACGAAAGCAGAGATCCTTTATTGGCATTGTCTTAATTCTTTTTGTTCAATTGTAGTGACACCAAGAGCATGGTGACAAACATAACCGGGGCTAGAGAGAAAAAGGTGAATCTCCAAACTTATTGAAAAGTAAAGACGAATTGGTACTTTCTTTGATTTAAGTCATTTCGGTCTTTCTCTTCTCAGTGTACGTACATTGTATTGCTTCTTATTTGTGGGTGGAACCCTGATATGATACAGGCTTGAGAACACGTAGATTAGTCCACTTTACCATTCATCACAATATTTCGCTACTCGACGTATAAAACCTGAACAAATGGGAAATAAGAGTAATCCGTTTCATGTGTGAGTCATTTAAAGCAGTTTATTTAGCAGGAGTTAGTACTTGAGATCTTGTGCTATATCGCATGGACTTGTGACCGTCAAAAATGATTCCTTTATAATGATCAATACAAACCGACTACCTGGCACCCCTGTTCATTTTAAATATCCTTTTTTAGTAATAAATGTTTTCCTTAAATGGGTTAAATAAATTTTTAAGCTATATTTACTTTCATTGTCCTATGACTAACTTTTCTATTGCAGCCTGACGGAGAACTCTCTGGAAGGGAACCAAGAATTGCTCCCAAAAATATGACGGTTAGATTGGCTGGAACGCAAGGATCAACTAGAGGTATGACTTTTGATAAGTTGCATGTCCACTCCTTGAAGTTTGAGCTTGTGCAACATCGAGAACTGCCACAAAGCAGAATACTTTCTTTGTGTATCCAAACAGGAGGTATAGAATTAGATATATCTAGAATGTATTCTAGAAATGAATATAGTCGGTGTCTTTATTGCTCGATATTGTGTCAAAATCTACTGTTTCTTCTACTTCTTGTTTTACCAACTTTTGGAGCTTAGTATTATGTTTTTATCACAAATACTCATTGGTAGTTTATTAAACATGACAGCTCATCTGGTTATCATCAGTTAATTATTCAATATTAACTTCAATTCAATTCTTTCCAACTCAAGCTTTTTGCAAATTATAATAAGTCTTCGATTGTTCTTAAGCGTACAACTTGCTTTCTTCTGCCATTCAACGGAAATCATTACTTTTAATACTTCCTTCCTTACTTTCTTTCTTCCTTACTTTCTTCATTCCTTCCTTCCTTTCTTTCCTTCCTTTCTTCTGTCCTTCCTTCCTTCCTGCCTTCGTTCGTTCCTTCCATCCTTCCTTCTTTTCGTCCTTTTTTGTTTTCTTCCTTCCTCCATTTCATCCATCGTTTCTTCCTTTCTTGCTCCTTTCCTTCTCTTCTTTCTTCCTTTTCCCCTTCCCTTAAACCTTGCAAGGATCCATATAATCAGTTTGCCAATGTTTCTAGTCTTTTGTTGAATCCACTTTATCAATATTTCTGAATCATTGAAGATTAGTGTCCTAAATCTACTTCCAAATTGTTTTTTTAATTCTTATAATTTTTAACTCGAAAAGACGATATTTGAAAGATTCGAAAATAAATTCATGCTCTTATTTTATTTTTTGGCTTTCGGTTTTCAGCTAAGTTGAAGGTTGATGACTCTGTGATCAATGTGGCGTCTGATGTCCGAAGTCTTTCAACAACAACTAATTGGTACTGTTATGAGTTAATTATCTGTTGTGGAATAGAAAACTGGCCATTGTATCGTCATTAGAGTTCCTACAATCGTAATAAGATAGAACGTGGAATGATGCATGTTTATTCTATCCATAAAAATGTTAAAAACCTTTCGAAATATGCAATAATCCTTTGCATTCCGAGGGATCTCTCCTTTACGAGTTAAATTATCAGGCGTTCGCCAGAGAAAAATTAAAAAAATCTTGTGTGGGCTGGAAAGAGTTCAATACTTTTCGTATCCCAACTTAATCTTTACCTTATTTAAATTTCGCACGTGAAAAACATGAAATTGGAACATTTTCCTTTGTGAAATTATCATTTCACACTTGATGTAGTGGCGCTTTCACATATGAAATACCTAACTCGCGACTGAAATTGACTCATTCAAAATTTCACATTTGAAAACTTGGTTTGCAAAACACATATTGCACAAACGAAATTGAAAATTCACGTATGAAAATTTTATCAACAAATTTTACATACAGAATTGAACAATTCATTTATGAAGTACTCTTTTCATATGTGAAGTTGCATTCGAAATTTTGGTAAGGGGTCACTCTTCCAAAGATTTGCACTTGTGAGTGGCTATTGTTGATGTATCACTTAACTAGATTTCGTGTTAAACGATCACAGTTCATTTAGTTTGTTTTCTCAAAAGTCCTGAGCCGTTTCCTTCAATACTCCAAATTATCCCTTTCAAAATTTTCACATTACAGTTCGCACATGGCAATAGTGCTTCATATTTGAAATGTTTCAATTCCATATTTGAAACGAATATATTATAAGTGAAGTTAATTTGTATATATGAATCTTCCATTTCATATACGAAATACATGTTTCGTTTGCCTAAAATTGCACATTTAGCCATGTCATTCCACATGTGAGTTAGGCATTTCATATGTGAAAACGTTCCATTTTCACGTTTAGTCAAAATATCTTATGTGAAATTGTTCCAATCCCATAAGTTTTTTATTAGTGAAATAATATGTGAAATTTTTGTTACGGATCTACCCGTCATTGTTTAAAGCTTCATTTTAATGCTTTATTTAACTGCTGTTCATCTTTAACTTTAAATGTAAATTGTTACATCGACCTTGCGAATCACTGCAACGCCAGATGACCTATCGAGTCAACTGGAAATAGTATGCTCATTTCATCCATTTTAAGTGCGCAAGAGATTCTACCGACAACTTAACGCTAATCCAGGAGGATGTGCACTGTTCCGATTCAATTTCAGAATCATCTTCGAGGTGACATGAAGAAAAATGGTAGAACATCGGTCCGGAAACCTGGCCCATTAGTACAGGTCCACTAAGTTTTACCGCGGAGTTTTTCCAATGCGTTCTATCATGTATTGTCATGATTTACACATACGAAAACTCTACATGACTATTCACACATGTCATCTCATGCGAGTCTCATTCTAATTTAATCTGGTCCACTAAAACAGGTTAAAATAACATTAAGCTAAAATGACTCCGGCTGAAGGCAAAGATTCCATGCGTCATTTTGTACCAAGCGTACATATATCGTATCTATACAAATAAGTACACATATATAACCATCGGCCTCACCCTCATGGAAATTACACATGCAAGGTTTCGCATTTGAAATTGGAACATGTGACAGATGCTAAACACATGTGATCACGTGAGAGAATGTGAAAATAGCCGATTCGCATGTGATCTCAAGTGAACACATGTGATTGACATATGATCACGTGTGAAACACATTGTCACATGTGATCACATGTGAATAATCATGCGGAATTTTCGTATGGAATATTGCGGCGGCTTTGAATGTAGCAGTCCTTTACCGCTAGATCCGATAGTAACGAGTGTCAGTTATATATCGAGACTTTGTGGTTCCCCCTCCTCTGACTTTGAAAAGCCTTGTCCAACGTTCACACGATGCTTTGCTCTTTCATTCTGTAGGTTAGTTGCCTGCTACGAGGACGGTAACCCCGCGTTATCCAGTTTGGTGTGTCTTGGATCAGGCAGTAACGGTATCGGCGGTTTTCTGTCCCTACTGAGGGACGACATGGTGGGATATGTCTTTTGTCGGGTGGTAAGTTTGTCAATTGAAGTTAATTCTACTGGATATTTTCACGCTGTGTTAAGGGAGGCGAGGAAAATAAACCGAAAATCAATTAGTTACATCTCAAATAGGTGGACCTATAACTGCATGCATTGTAAGAAAAGTTGAAGCTGTTACTAAGCAAAAATCTCCATTAAATCAGTTAAAAAAGCTGTTTGTTTACGTCACTATAATTTCATGGTAACAACAATGTCCTGTGGTGATCAGTCTAGACAGGGTAAATGTCAAAACTTCCAGAACTTGACTGTAGGTTTAAAGCT
Organism: Heliopora coerulea; assembly: GCA_030142905.1. Lineage (NCBI taxonomy): Eukaryota > Metazoa > Cnidaria > Anthozoa > Scleralcyonacea > Helioporidae > Heliopora > Heliopora coerulea. Next base: position 736,470 of record JASJOG010000059.1, on the reverse strand, counting down.
TATCAAGTCAGTCACTAGCAGTGGCGTTACGAGGGTTAATTTTTAGGAGTCCAAAATTGTGGCATACCCTGAGGTGTTAAAGCCTTTTAATGATGAAATCAGCGCTCACCATTAAGTAACATCGTTTGGGATCACTGGGTAGATGGCGGCAAGTGTTTGTTCGATATCACACCAAGAAAACCTTGGTATTAGAAACGTTTTTTAGTTAAGTTGGGGGGGGATGGCCGCTTGCCCTCCCCTCTCGCGATACCTATGGTGACAAGGACATTGCCATAAAAATCCCTTAGGTAGCATGTCATATTTTCTGGCTACTCTATTTATGGTGGAGTAAATAGTGTCGAAATTAGAGTTAGGTCTAATGTTATGTTTTCTCCCTAATGAACATGTTAAGAGGTTCCATTTTTTTGGACCGACTCTTAATCTTTATGGAAATGTCGTTCGAAACACAACCTTCGTAGGTTAGACGATATTTCAATACTAATTGAGACAGTTGCGCTTAGAGTTAAGATTGTGGTTAGGATTAGGGTTAGACAGACGTGATAATTTAGTTTAATTTATATATCTACTGCAATATTAACCAGTGGTACAGATTTGGGCGTGGCACAGTGGATTGTTGGACTAAATATTGATATTTCTGAAGTGAAGCCTAACCATGTTAGTAAGAACTTGAATAGGTGAGCACGCTAGGAAACTTGGGTAGTACAAGAAGATGTCTGAAATTTTGTAAAAGGTTCAAAGGTTGGTAATTGGCGTTACTGATCGCAAAGAATTCTAACGTTTCGAGCAAAGGCCCTTCGTCAGGGAATGAAACGTGCGCTGAAACACGAATAGCACACAAATGGAATGGTAGACAAGAAATGAAGGTGACGTTAGAGAAGATAAAGAGAAAGCATAGGAATAGGAAGTATGAAGAGCATCCTGTTAAAAAATAAATTTAAAGTCAATGTGATTGTAGAATTTTCACCCGCTGGCCCTTGACATCCTCTGTCTCTCTTATTATAGGGGAATATCAAAATGAGACAGCAAAGGAAAGTTGCTGTCATTGGTCTCTCTCTCCTTCTTCAAAGACAAAGTTGTTACAACCCAGCATTTAGAGTAGACTTATCCTTTATTTACGTCTTAGTTGTAGGTCACCCATAAAACGGTTCCCACGTGTAGAGTTTTTGTTCTTTTCATTTGCAGAAGGATGCTGCTCACAAAATGGCAACTGCCAAGTTTGTATACATTCAATGGGTAGGAGAAAATGTAAAACCAATTCACAAGGCAATAGTTATTAATCATAAGTACGATTTGGAAGATATTTTTTACGTATCCTTTTATAACAATGTCATGATAGGCAGTATTCACCAATGATAAAACAAGTGCGAAATGAAGAACATTATGTAACTTAGTGAGACGTCCAAGAAAATGCGACTCATCAGTAGGTTCAGGAATCTTTATTTAGTGATGGCGAATCAGGCTTGGGAAACGTTTGCATGCTCATGCATTCTTCTCCATAATGTAATTAATAAATAAAAACTGTTTTACCGTGTTTATATAGCCTGATGCGAACACGAAGAGGAAGTTAGGAGAACTCGAAAGCAGCCTCTCCGAGTGTTTGCATCGGGTTATATAAACACAACAAAACAGTTTCTGTATTTCTCGTTACGGACTCTCCCTTAGCCTGTTAGATTGCATGATTTGCTAAGATTCCGGGTCGGGTAAATATAACCTGTGGTATCAAGTTACTGTTATGTAATCTTGTTACTATATCATTGTATAATTGCATCATATCAGAGATCGAAGATCACAATTCTGTATTCATTTTGCAGAGTGTAAAGTGACGAAACGTTAGCTATATTAAAGAATTCTTATGCCTGTCTTAAAAATTATCTGCTGGGCAATAATTTTCATTACGAGCATAGACTTATGTTTTTAGTCTACCCAACTCGTAGTTTGTAATAAAGCTATTAGCTTAAATTAGCAGTCGTGGAACGTTCAATATCAAAGGAGGCCCAAGTTGGAATGAACAATGGCTGGATCTAACACTTAAATGCGTGATGTAGACATACAAGTTAATTTCTTTGAAGTTTATTCCCTCCATATTGCAGTTGAGTTCTGAGTTTACAGGTTATTCCATAATCCTTAATTCTTAACTTCAGCCTGCTTACGTCACCATCGACGCTAGGAGTGCAGATGATGTGCGTGAAGATGAAATAATGAATAAGGTTGAAGCAGTAAGAGGCTCCTATGGTAATATGAGAATTTAGATACGAATGACAACACTTTGCAATCTTTGTTTGTGCATTCCAGAAAAGCAAGACATGGGCTTCTTAAGGGCCTTTTAAGAGATTCCCAAATAGTCTTTGACTGGGGTGTATTGTGTGGTATTACATGAAATATATTCCGTCTTGTATACCTTTGTAAAAAATTGAGTACTGCGTAGGCACTGTTGAAATCGAAGTGAAATAATCGGAAAGGTCTGAGTAATGCCAAAATGTAAAGAGTAGTTTTCTAACGTTTCGAGCGAAGGCCCTTCATCAGAGAAAAAAACCAAAACCTTTTTTCTCTCTGACGAAGGACCTTCGCTCGAAACGTTAGAAAACTACTCTTTACATTTCGGCATTACTCAGATCTTTCCGATTATTTCACTTAGTATATCTTTGTGTTCGGCGTTACAATTACTGTGACTCATAATGTAGCTGGTTGCAACTAAAAGTTAGTATATTGCCTGATCAATTATTCCTCCAATTATGTCATGGCATTGTTTCGAATTAATAAACAGAAAATTGCGTGAGTGTGTTTGTGTTGTGATTTTAACGTGAAAACACGAGGCGTACGTGAGTGTTTTCAGGTATTTTTCCGGTTGAAATGGTGTCATAAATGTTTTTATCACAGTACGGAAACACAAAAGATATTTTCTAATTGTTTTGTAAAATAACCAAGATTTTTTCGAGTTTTTGTAGCGTCATCCATGTCTCTGTACTCGAACACAAAATGAAAATGACGTCAGCCATGTCTCTATACTATACTCCGAGAGGAAATGATGCTCGTCCAATCAAGAGTGCGTTTGACGCGTGTTACTTTACAAAATAAATAGAATAACACTGAAATAAAAATGCCGTTGATATTAACCAACGGAAAGCCAACTTCAGTCAACTGATATTAACCAACTGAAGCCCTCCATGTTAGCCCTTTAATGTCTTAATTTTTTTCACATTTGTTCTTTCTTTGTTTTTGTTTTGTATTCTTCTTGATTCTTTTGTCGTAGGTGTCCGGTATATAAGACATTGAGCATGAAAATATTACGAAGAACTCTATAGTTTATAGTCCCGCGGTTGCGGTCACACTATAGTTGGTATTTTGGATTATTGTTATTGTAGTTTACAATGGTTTAATTAGGAGTAAGCAGAGTGTTGCTAAAGTGTTTTCTTGCCGTTTCAGTGGTGCGTGGTAACGAACTCTCAAATATTTCCCAAATGTTTTAATTAAGGAAATCTTTTTATATTTCAATTTTAAAGGGAAAATGTAGCGTGAAAATATTTGAACAAATTTAGGAATTTATTGAAAACTTTAAGATAAAAACAATACATTAAACTTTTTTTAACAGTTGCAGGTTGTCTCGTTGAATCGGTAATTGAAATAAGATGGTGGATCATATGCTTCAGTTCATTTAGGAGGTAAAAGGGTTGTTATCGATATTCGAAGTGTATTTAAATCAGTGATGACGTTGCCATGGCGATGCCAAGCATACTTAATAAGCCTTTCAAAATATCGTAAGTTACTTGAAAATTATTACTGAACAAAAATACTATGTTTTAAAATATTATTTAGTAGCACTAACCCCGTCCATTTTCCCGATTTTGCTCCAACGAATTAACTGTGCATGCACTGATGTAACCATTGGTAGAGAATCCAGCTTCAAACATCAATTTTTTCTTGCTCACAGATTGCCTGCGGAAGTACACATCTTCCTTTTTTGGGTGTCGTAACATCCTGTCCATCCGTAATCACTTCCAGCCGAACTTAATCAAGGATAATATCAATAGATAATCATACGGTTAATCGTTCGGTGTGGAATCACAGTAATCCTGTTCACAAAATTTAGTGGTTTTTGAAAAACACTGGTACAAGTTAACTTTAAAATGAACTCGAAACCACATCATAACAAAAATAAATTGTAATTTAGTTTTAAGCTCACATTGTAAGGTTAAGACAGGTTGAAAGGTACCATTAAGGCCTTGAAATTTCATTTGGTATCCCGGTCAGCTGAACTTTTCATAATTGAATCTCACAGTAAGCCAACTTGAGAATTTGGGAGAGCACTCAAAAATTTAGAGAAAACTCTTACGCTTTTTTCGTGCCCTCGCAACTTCCCGCGTGCATCCATAACTAAGTGAAGCCAGTGAACTCAATTTCCCTATCTGGAATGCTAACTCCCAGTCATTCGCTCGGGCAAAAAGTGAAGCCAAGATGGTCGCCTATGGGGGGAATTTTTGACGTCAGTTTCAGTCCGCTTCGCGGTCTTGTAAGTCAGTTCCAGTCCTTTGCACGACTTTAATCTTTAGTTTTTGTTTGGTTCGGCTTCGAAAACAATGCCAACCATGGAAAAAGTGTTTAGACAAAATACTTATGGACCAGTTTTACATAATCGAGTATTTAAAAGGATTCATTATTGCCGTGTGGCCTAAGAAGTGCACTAAATTGTCTGAAGATGGTAAACAGGACTCTAATGATAACAGTACATTTGTACTGATCGGTTATCCTGTGTAAATATTCGTAATTATTATTATTATTAACTAACGGTAAAAAGAGGACTTGCACTTAATAGTTTCTCCAAGTAACTTTTCAAGACCGTTATATCAGGTTTCTTGGATGTTTCGTAATTTATTTTCGTGAAAATATATAACCTGTAACTCGGTTTGACTTTGTCGAAGTATATTTAAAATTCTTAAACTTATTTCTATATTTTGAAGACATGTTTTGTGTGTATTTCCAAAGAAAACTCGTTAGAAAATGTAAAAAGTCGCGTGGGAGACTAAAACTGACGACCAAGCCCGCGTAGGGGACTGAAACTGACGTCCAAAATTGGCCTCCATGGGCGGCCATCTTGGCTTCACTTTTCATTGGCCTGTTAGCATTCCAGATATGGAAATTGAGTTCACTGAGTGAAGCAAGCCAAATCATGAACTATTTCTTTGATATATTTTATATTAAATAGATCAGTTACTACTGCTGTGCTCAGTGCTTTCACTTTGCCAAGACTGACAAAATTTCCTCCTTTTAACCTGATTTTTCCTTTTTCAATCAAAAAATTACCTCTAAAATACTGAAATCTCCGTTACAATTAGTCATAAAATTAAACATGTCTGCTGTTGAAAACTTGACTTCAACGAACCATTTCTCTGTCGCGTTTGATCAAGGCAGGGTGGGGTCGTGGAAGACTTGGAACGAGGCTATTAGCCAATCAGTAATGATCTCTGTGGACAAAGGTAGATATGTACTATCGTTCTGGACAGACATACAGGATAATTAATTTCCGAATGTTTAATAAGATTTTTACATATCCCTCAAAGTTCAAACGTAATATCAGAACAAGTTAGATTTATGGATACCTAATTTTAGTGTGCAGTGATAACCAATTTGCGCAGTAATAAAAGTAAAATGTGCAGTAACAAAATTTGTTTTGCCAGTTTTGATAAATTGATAATTAACAAAAAATGAGGTAACGAGCAGAAAAACGAAACAATATACACCCAAACAGTGAAACAAATCTATAATGATAATCACAGACGAAACCAAGACGAAATTTGTCTTCACCAAACTAAAAATTCATCTTGACACTTGACAGCAACCAAAACATTTTGAATGAGAATAATTTGAAATTGAAATGAAAACTGGGAAATTATCAAGTATCAACACTAATACTATACTTAAGGTTTATCACATGAGCAAAGTCTCTCACCAAATATCTCTTTATGAACTTGGAATATGGAGTGAATATTTAACTTTTGTGTAAATTGCGTATAGTCTTCAGAATTCTGTAGAATGTTTCCCCAAATTGCAGGAAATACCATTTTTGAGACTCTAAATTGCAATATTTCCTGTGGGTGCATGTCTCCAGAACTCCCCTAGAGGTTTGTCATACCTACGCTGACCCTCATTTCCCAAGACAAAAATATTTCTTTTCTACAGGCAGGATAATGAAACTGTGCTGTCATAGATAGTCGTAGAATGTAGTAACAGTATGTACTGTATCTTGGTTTTGGCATTTTTGAATGTCAAGTGTAGTCTATTTTAAATTCAGTGGTCACACATGTTATCATAAGAGTGTGGTCAAAAATTTTCAAAGGCGTGCTTCTGCCTGGCTAAACTTTTCACAAAAATGTGCAGTGATGAAAAATTCTTAAAATTAGATATGGATTTATGTAGCATAAAAAAATTGCCAGTAGACAGTATATCCCTCATCAAACTTCGACGTTAACCAATAATTTCATCAGCTTATATATTGGGTGTCACTGTTAATTTGCTATTTATGTGGTTGCTAATTGCCAATCAAAAAGTCAGTTGACCAACAATCACATCATTTCATCACTAGTCTTCAAAGTCAAATTATTGGAAATTGAATCAAATCAAATTTTCGTAGCCCGTCCTATCATGAACATCCATTCCCAAATTCATAAAAATTGGCTTGGATTACAAAAGTGTCAATTCGCAAACCTACGAAGTCATGAATGCTAGTGCACAAATCTGCCAGACAACAAAATTGGCCAACCTGGGTTGTTGGGTTTATGAATTTTTGGAAGGCAATACATGACTGGTGTGCAGGGTGTGTTGACTAGGAGATTACTTGCTGTCTCTAAAAATCCATAAACCCAACAACCCAGCTAGGCCCATTGTGTCTGCTTGCAGATGCCCCACCGAACTCACCTCAAGCTACCTTGATCACATCATGGCACCCTTGGTCAAGAAACTACCTTCTTACATCAAGGACACCAAACATGCTCTGAAAATTTTTGAAAACATTAGTTTTCAGGATCAACACAGATTCATATTCACCATGGATGTCAAGTCACTGTACACTGTCATTCCTCACCAAGATGGTCTTGAAGCACTCAGATTTTTCTTTAACCAAAAGACTAATCAGGAACCATCTACCACCATATTGATGTGCTTGGCTGAGTTGGTGCTCACCCTCAATAATTTTTCTTTCGATGGTGAATATTACCAGAAAATAAGTGGTGTTGCCATGGGAACCAAAATGGGTCCTAACTATGCCAACTTGTTTGTTGGTTATGTGGAAAAACAAATCTTTGAATGCTACACTGGTCCATTACCTGATTTCTACGGTCGGTTCATTGATGACTGCTTTGGCACTGCATAATGTTTGCACACTGAACTGGATTGCTTCACTAGCTTTGTTAATAATGTCCATCCAGCACTCCAGTTCACATGGGAGATCAGTGAGACCAGTGTATCATTCTTGGATATTCTTGTATCCATAAATGGCAATGGGCTGATCACATCTGTCTTTTACTAGCCTACTGACACACACAGCTACCTCCTACTCTCTTCCTGTCACCCAAAACACACCAAAACTTCCATTCCTTACTTTCAGTTTTACTTTGCAGTGAAGATGATGACTTCCTTGCCAAAGCTATGGAAATGAGAGGCTTTTTTGTTGACCGTGGGTATCCTTCTCATCTCTTAGACACTGCCTTTCAAAAGGCCTCCAACATTCCCCGTTCAACAACAAAAAAGTACCACTGGTTTTAACTTTCCATCCATTTAATTTTAAAGCAAGAGATATCATTTTCCGGAATTTGGAAATACTTAAAAATGACCCTGAAACATCTTCCATTTTCTCCGATAACCTCTTAGTATCTTTTCGACATAGCAAAAACGTCCGAGAAACCCTAGTGCACAGTTCACTTCGACAAGACCGGGTGTCACCCACTGGCACTTCTTGTTGTCTTCGTCCTGTGTGCAAGACTTGCAAGCACCTTAATCCCACCATCTCTATTTCGGCCCCAAAATGTAAGTTTGAAATCAAGCACAGTTTTACATGCGTTTCCTCCAACCTCATTTATTGCATTTTCTGCTGTAAATGTGGCAAACTCTACATTGGAGAAACTGGAAGACGTTTAGGTGACAGATTTGCTGAACATCTGCGTGATATAAAAAACAATGAGTGTAACAAACCTGCCGCCAGGCATTTCAACAGTGCCAACCACTCCATTTCTGACATAAAAAGTTTGTGCCATCCTCTCCATCACTGGTGCGAATGATACCCGCAAGAAACAAGAACAGCGTCTCATTTACAAACTTGGTACTCTCCATCCCCACGGCCTTAATGAACGTTTTTCTTTCGTTTAGGTCCTGATCTGTCAATGCCTGCCTCTGCAGACATTCACAGTATTTTGTATTACTTTTCTATGCCATTTGTGGTGTTTAATTTTCTACTGTGCTCTCACTTGTTTTATATTCAGCCTGCATGCAGGCATACCCCCTTACTATCGGGTTTGTTGCTGTGTGCGGGCTCAATATTGAGTAAGTTTTCATTTTGTTATGGTTACGTTTCTGTCATTGGTTAATTTTGTTTCACGTGACTGCTTTTTAGAGTTTCACTGGGTCCCACTGCTTGGTCCACTTCAGAGAGAGTTTAAGGATTACTACGTGAACTATTACTCCATATATGTTCGTTTGTTGTATCAGGAGATACCTCCAGCAACTTTAAGTTTACCGTGTGTTTACTGGTTGGACATAATTAGGCAAAAGCTAAAAAGTAGTTTGAGATATTGCGCGGCAGTTTCCTCAGAAGTCGTAATAGTGAGCTGGATGAGTCGAGAACCACGTGGGAAGTCTCTTGGTAATTTGTGGAACTCTAAGAGCGACGAGAGAACTGCAAATGGAAATTGCTGTGGTACAAAGAAAGCATTTACTCGATCGTCGTCTTTGGAAACTAATGAAAGATTTACCGAAAAAAAGCTTTTCCCGTGCAGTGTATGTGGTGAAAAATTTTCACACCAATCTGATTTGTCTTTCCACAAAAGAGTTCATTCAGGTGAGAGGTTGTACAAATGCGATGTCTGCAACAGAACGTTTTCCAGATCATATAACCTTGCTACGCATAAAAAAGTTCACACCAGAAAAGGGCTTCTGAAGTGTGAGGAATGTGGTAGAACATTTCTTCGATCAAATCACTTAACAAACCACAAAAAAAGTCATGGGTTGTTTCTGAGATGTACAATTTGTGATAAGTGGTTTAGTGAATCACATGAATTAACTGTTCACCAGAGAATTCATACTGGTTTTCGACCATACAAATGTAACATCTGCAAAGAGGCTTTTATTACTCTAGCTGTTTTGTTATCACACCAACAAAGCCATGCAATGAGTAGGCATTACAAGTGCAATATTTGTGATCAGACATTTGAAAAGTTAGCTGACTTATTGTTTCACCAAAGACACCATGTTGGTGAACAAGATTTAAGTGAAGAGTTTAAATCAAACCAGGCTGAAGAAGGTGACGTTCTCTCTGATGAACATGAAAACAGAAACGTGAAACTGCATCATAACATGGAGCCAACTGAAGAAAAATTACTTAAAGTGAACAGTCCGAACCACATTTGCCAAGAGTATCATGAAGAGTTCTCTTCCACTCAAGAATTCGTGGATCATAAATCAGTGAGTCATGGTCGTGTGGAGTATGAATGCCATCATTGTCAGGCCAAACTTCATTCACGTAAAACATTTGAGCAACATCAATTTGATCATGAGTTAGAAGCCACAGAACCAATGGGCATGGAATATATATGCTTCAGGTGTGATGTCAGCTTTAACCTTGCCAGAAAATTGGTAAATCACATGGTTGAAGTTCATCAAAATGGGTCTAGTTAAGTGAGTAAACATTAATGTAAATATTAATGACAATTTGTAGCAACAGCACCAATTGTTTTATTTAATTTTTTTTTTGTTTTGTTTTATTTTTAAGTATTGTTTAATCTCACAGTTGTAGTAAAATATGATAGTGTCCTGACTGGTTCCAATATTATCTTTTGTAAATGTAGGAAATATCAAAACTGATTGGTCAGCTGCATTGACCTGAGCAATTGTTTTATCTGGCATATGTATGTATGTAGATATATATATAAAGTAATCAAAGGGTAACCCTACTCCGTAATATACTGTAGTTAAGAAATATATAATTTAATCAAACACTACATCATATGACATTTTGACTTTTGTCTTTATCACAGTTTAAGATAAATATATATATATATATATATATTTGTCACTTAACTATATATACTCACTATATATACTCACTCACTTACTTATTACTTACTTATTACTTACTTACTCACTTATTACTTACTTACATATATATACTCAACCTCAGAGCCTATATATATATATATATATATATATATATATATATATATATAATGGATAGGCTCTGAGGTTAAGGCATATTTGTAATTTGGAGGTGTTTGATAATAGATTAAACAAATTATGGGGTTACCTTCTAAAAAGAGGATTTAAGAAAAGGTATATGGACTCTCAGTTTGTTTGGGCAAGAGGGAAGAGTCAGGAGAGCCTTCTAGGTCAAGGTAGGAGTCAGAAAAGAAAGAATCTAGATAGGATCCCTCTAGTAATGAATTTTCATCTGGCATTTTTAGGGGTAGGAAAAATTATTGACTCTTTATAGTACATCCTTCAAGCTTCAGATGACATGAGAGCAGTTTTTGTTGATAAGAGTAGTAGGGAAAGTGAGAGTTCTGGGAATTTTTTATGCAATCTCAAAAAAAGGCCAAAATTTTTCTAAGTGTCGTGGGGGAATCCCCTTTTTCCAAAACCTGTCAATCAAAACGAATGACGTCATCAACCACGTGACCGTGGTTGACATGCCGCAATGCATTCTGGGAGACAGAGAAAACCGCTGGCCATGACCGTTTGATTTTGATTGACTGGTGATATCGCGAGTTTCAGACTGATTGACAAGTCACATTCTCCCATGATGCTTTGCATGACAGGAAAAAAAATTGAAGAAGAGAAAATTTCATTCTTCTTGTTTCTCATTGTTTGAATATTTCTTTTTCCCAATATGTTTTCCAACTGTTATTCCACCAGAAAGAATTCCAAGATAGGGAAGAAAAGGTGTCACCTTTTCAAGCAGGAATTTCACATCTCTTCTCAACAATTTATCTTTCGACAATTCTTTTTCCAATGCTTCACTGCTTTCAATTGCTTCCAATCCACCAAGCAAATTTGCAAATTTTGACAACAGCAAATCTGTCAAAAAAGCGTTTGCTTTTTCCGCTTGCTGTCTTTCATATTCTGCATAAATTTTCAACACAACTTTTCCGCTTGCTTTTTTCAAACTTGCAACAGATTGACTGATTTCTCCGTCTTCAGAAAGTTGAATCAATTCTTGACGCTTTTTCGAAATTTCTTTTTCTTTTTCTTCAGAAGAAAGATTTTCACAATTTTTGGTTGTTGGAATTTCTCTTTCATCGTCACTCATTTATTATATAGCCATACGAAAAAATCAAAGAGATTTCCAAATTGGAATTGCGTTTATTTTTTAATATTGCCATGATTTTTTGTAATTCATTGCGGTTATTCACACCTGAATATTCTTCAAGGATGATTTTCAGATCTTTTTTGTTTGGATTATAAAATGTCACCAATTTAGAAATATTCTCTCTAAATGGTTTTGCAATGGAAGTCAGTTGTTGAGTAATGACAACAACAGAAAGATTGTAATGACTTGCAGAAAATCCCAACTTTACCAATTCACTTGTTCTATTTTTGACATCTTTTCCACTTGCACAATCATCAAGAATAATTAACGACTTGTTTCCTCTTAAAAAATCAACAACAATTTTCAAGTATTTTTCAACTTAATCTTGATCACAAGGAATAGCAATAAAATCTTCATCTTCATCATATTTCCAATTTTCATAAGTTTTATTCCATTGATAAGTAGGACATATCAAAAAAATATGGTCAAAATAATTTTTATATTCTCTCTCCAGAAAATTCAAAAGATAATGTGTTTTTCCACAACAAGTCATTCCAACAATAATCATATTAAATGGTTTCTTTTCTGTATTGAATGTTTTGACAGATTTTCTTTCTTTTGCTTCTTCTGAAATTTTCAACAGTTGTAATTTTTGACTCATTTTTGTTTTTTCTGTTTTTTTCTCTTGTGAAGTAATCTTTTCCATCTTTATTATTGTTTTTTTCCTTTAAAACTGGATAGAAGACAAGTCTTTATTCGCAATATTTAACAATTCATCACTAATTACAAAAATGTGACATTTCACATTTGCTGTTATTGCAGTTTTCTTTATTTCTAACAGGAGACCAGATTGTGTATTGACCAGCTTTTTTCCATTTCCATATACAAAATTATCATCCAATGTTCTCAAATCCACAACCAATGCAAAAGAATCTTTAAAGAATTTCTCCACACTCATCACAGAATCACAGGGAGTGAAACCACAATGAAATACTCTGAAAGCTTCTTCGAAAAATCTTCTTTTTGGCATTCCTTGTGAATAAACTGAATTTGGAATTCCTTCTACTGAGATTTTTACTTCTGTTATGTTTGGATAAACAAATTCTTCAGAGTCTGTCAATGTTTTGTTTCGGAAAAGCAACACCACTGCTTTCATCGATTTTCTAGGAATATTCACTGTTTCATTATGAAGTGTTGCGTCTTTGTCCCATTCTGTTGTTTTCATCAAAGTCACATAATTGTAAGATAAACTTCTTCCACTGGAATAATTTGACAACACTTCATTTGCAAGATCCAAATTTTCTATTGTTTCATATTCCAACTCAAGGTTTTCAAATGAATAATTTCCTTTATTTTGTCCACTTTGTGCAACCATAATTTCATCAGAGGGAGGAAAAGTAACAACATATTGGAAATTATTAATCATTCCATGTGGAGCATATAATCCATGATCTGAAAGAATTTTCTCCAGTTTCAAACATTGTTTTGTTCCAAAAGTATCAAACATGAGTTTATCAGATTTCTTTTGTGCATCTCCACTTGTAGCAGCAGAATCATCTTTTGAAATTAGTTTTCTCAAATTTTCATTCCCGATTCCATATTCAATCATATCTGCTCTTTCATATTCTGGTTTCCACAAATCTTTGTAAATTTCCAACAACGATTCTCCTGTGTTGTCATAGACAATTTCTCCAGCAAATTTAATCACAAGCCTCTTTTTCAACAGTTTTGACAAATTATTCAAAAACCAAGATTTTGTGTTGCTATTTTTGAAATCAAAGACTAATCTCATAGAATCTGGAACAAGACATAAATTTGGATTCAGCTTTGGAATATCCACATACAAATCTTCTTCTGGATTTATTTTATTTGGATTTATTTATATATGTTTTTTTTTCTTTCTTTGTATTCATTGTATAAAAAATAGGTTAAAGCAAGTGTTAAAATCCACAAGTTTTTTGCAAGAAAAGTTATTCCTTTTGCACCCCATGATAATATTGACCCAATTAAATTCAAAACTGATGAAATCAATGGTCCAAAATTTTTACCAATATTTGCAATTGCTTTTCCCAAATTTCCAACTGCTTTTGTGCCAGATTTTAAAGCATTTCTTGCACCAATAATGATTGTTGTCAAAATTCCTGCAACAGAAATTGAAACTGCTGATAGACCCAAAAGATTTTCTTTTGCCCATTTTTTAAATTTTTCAAATCTTCCAATATCAGATTCTTAAATTTCTTGTTGAATTATGGAAATTGTTTCTTCTTCTTCAGGTTTCAAATCATTTTCAAGACGAAATTTGTCAGCCACCAATCTTGTTTTTTCAGCATCTTTATACCATTTTTCCTTTCGCTCATCAGTTTCAAGCAAAGCTTTATGTCTCCAATGGTCACCTTGTATTTCAAGAAAATTAATTTTCTCTTTTGGTGTTTGTCCTCGAGGATTCAAAACTCCATTTAATTCTCTCACATCTTGTTCATCCATTTCTGTTTCTTTCATGTTTTCTTGAATATTTTCAATACTATTATTTAATTTTTCAATGGAATTTTGTTTGATTTCGTCTTTGAAAAAATTTCTTCCAAAAGGATCCCATTCATAATCATCCCAATCCATTTCTTGGTCAATAACACTATCAAGGGTTTTTTCATATTCCAAGGTTGATTTTCTCAAAGCATCAACAAACTTATCAACATATTTTCTATTTTTTTTGGGATATAATTCAGGTTCATCATTTTCATTAACATTACCAATTTGCTTTCCTTCGAAATAGATTGAAACTTTTCCTTTTTCATTTTTAACAAATTCAGTGTTATCTAACAACAGGCTTGAATTTTCTCCATTTTTCTTTGCAAGAGAAGCATCAAATATTTTTCTGAAAGATTTTTTTTTATCCTCAGTCAATGATTTTTTCATTCCTTTTGCATCTTTTCTCACATCAGGAATATCAACCGTGTTGAATTTCCTTCTTGGAGATCCTGCGTCAAGGTTTTCAGGCTCTTCTCCAATATCCCAAGGATCATCATCATCAAACTTTGTTTCTGCTTCTTGAAATTATTCTTCTCTCAAATTTTTATTTCGCATTTCAATGTCATCAAATCCTCCTTCAGCCATTTATTTTATGTGTTTTCTTCTTTCACAACACAGCAGATAATTCTTGTTCATAAAATTTACCAAGTATTTCTTCTCCTTCATCATCTTTCAACTCATACATGTTTGGATCTCCAGCAAACACTTTTTCAACTTGGAAAATTTCTTCTGTGAAATTTGCTTCATATCCTTTAACAAAGACATTTTTATATTTTGAAATTCTAACGTGGTCTCCAATTTTGAATTTGGGAGAAGGAATTTCTCTCACAGGTTGACCAAAAAGTTTCACCCAGACTTGATTCTTATTTGCTTCATTTACATCTGAAGGTTTCATTCCAATGGTTCTATGTTTTGTTGTGTTATAATTAGCGACAAAATTATCCAAAACATTTAACCATGTGTTGGTATCATTTGTGTGAAAATATTTCCACATGGAAGTTTTCAAAGTCCTATTAAATCTTTCTACAATTACTGCTTTCCTCTCAGAATAGGTTGTAAAATATTCAACACCATGGTTTTTCAAGAGACTTTTGACACCAACATTGTGAAATTCTTTTCCCTCATCAAATTGTAAAAATTTTGGATATTTTCCAAATCTTGTTTTGAATTTTTCCAACAATTCCTCCACAGCTCCTGTCATATTTTTTGTATCTTTTCTGAAAACAGGAATTGCAAATGCAAATCTTGATAAAATTTCAACCGCCGTCAGAATCCAATAATAACCTTTGTTTTTATTTTTATATTTTTTCATATCAACCAAATCCATTTGCAATTGATCACCCAAATCTCTGACAAATGTTTTTCTAAATTTATGTTTTCTCATAAGTGGTTTAAACATGGTAAAAGTATCTTGTGTTTTTAACCATTCTCCAACTTTTTTTCATGAAACTTTCAAACCTTCTTCTTTTGCTTTTTGATAAAGTCTTTCCGCAGATTGATAACCTGTTTCTGGGTTGTAGTAAATGTCTCTTAACTCTTGTTCAATAACAAACATGTCAGCAAGGCTGTCTTTATCTTTCATTTATTTTTATTAAAATAAACAATGAATTCAACTGAAGAATTTAAAAGAAAGTATTATGGAAAAAATTATGATTATGTTATGAAAAATATTAAAGAAGATGTTGAATTGGAGAAAAAATATTTTAAAAAAAAATATCCATATGCAGACATGTCAAGGTTTACCTTCGAGGCTGATTTTGATAAAAATGCTGTTTTTCAGGGTTATCATATTTGGTTTAAAAATAATTCATTTTTGTCAACAGATATAAATTCAGATACATTTAAAAATAACCCAAACATGACAAAATATTTAACAATAAATAAACCTGTTGAACACTTTCCAAAAATTTGGAAAATTGGAGGAACTGTGCAAGAATTACCAAAAGGTAAAAGACATGTTGATTTTACCGGAAAATCATATTATTGGGATAATTTTCCAATAGAATATGTCTTAAATTATCCTATAAATCAGTTTAGGATTTATGTAAACAATACAGATTATTTTCAAAGCAATTTACCTGGATTAAATATAACTACAGATGATAATGCAGAATGGTCACTTAATGAGCCATATTTTCAAAGCATTATAGGAACATGGATTGCAACTTATGGATGTGGAATTTCAATACAACATTTATTTGGTCCAGATGTGTCAAAACAAATTACATCATTTATGAGATTTCATCTATATTTTACAGTTAGAAGAATTATGTGGCAATTGAGAAATGGTGATGATGAAAACTTTTATAAATTTAATGCAGGTTTTTTAAAAGATCACTATCCAAAATGGACATATCAAGAAATTTTACATATCAAAAATGAACATTTAGGACAAGATGTTGTTGGAGTAAGACCATGGGAAAGATATAAACACGGTCCGGGTCAAATTAGAGATACTCAAAATGATTATAAAAAATTCATTCCAAAAATTTCAGATGGATTAATAAAAAAGGGAACTGAATTATTGAATCAAAGCATTGAAGCATATCTTTATGCAATTCTTGGAGCACAAGCTAGAACTAGACAAAGTGTTGTTTCAAATACAGCTTCAGCATTGGAAACACAAAAAGAATTTAGAAAAATTTTTGAAGATAGTGTAATAAATTATGATACAGCAACCTGGATAAATAATATGAATGTGGCAATAACTGCAACAAATGTTGTTTTAAATACTGCAATTTCACCAACTTTATGGTTGATACCATCGTCTTTAATTATTTTAAAAAATCCTATTGATGGTTATAATAATAAATTAAAAGTTTCAACAGAAAATTTGGTTTTTGGAATTAATGAAAATTTAAATTATTATGGAAAAACACCATCATCTGTGAAAAAACAATACAACTTGTCGGTGAAAAAATTAGAAAAATTGGGTGATAAACAACAATCTAAAGTATACAAAAAAGATGATCAATCTAAAAAACCTGCAAAATCAAATGAAACAAAAAATCTTACCAAAACACCCATGTCCACAGAAAATTTCATTATTTTATCTTTATCGATGATTGGTGGAATTTTAATTTCAAAATATTAGTAGTGGTAAAGTGCTGATTCTGTGACATTCTGGCACTTTTTTCAAAATTTTTCTAAGTGTCAATTTTAACCTACTGCGCATGTGCGGCCAAGTTCCACCAACCTGTCAATCATAGGGAAACACCCAAAATTTTCACAAGTGTCTCAGGGGAATCCCCTTTTCCCAAAACCTGTCAATCATTCTGGGAGATAGAGAAAACCGCTGAGCAAAATGATTGCATTCTAGAAAATAAAGAAAAAAAGGAAAAATCCTAACAACAATGCTCAAGTTGGTCTATAATTTCAAACATCTTTTTCTCTGCTGTGTTTATATTCTCCCAAACATATTCTATATGGTAAATCTTTTGTAATTTACGACTTCTCTCAAACTTATCTTTAAACTCTAAAGCATCCAAATATTCCTTTTCCGTTTCCAAAAGCAAAAGTCTTAATCTTTTGTTATTTTTGCAGTTGCAAGGCATTTATTAAAGGAAAAATCCTATATATGTAAAAAAAAATTTTGTATGAATTTTTTCATACAAAATCAAACAACACTATTTATTCTTTTTCCTCCTCTTTTCCTTGATATTTCTTTTTCATGACATGTTTTCCAACTGTTATTCCACCAGAAATAATTCCAAGATAGGGAAGATAAGGCGTCACTTTTTCAACCAAAAATTTCACATCTCTTCTTAACAATTTATCTTTTGATAGCTCTTTTTCCAACTCTTCACTGCTTTCAATTGCTTCCAATCCTCCTAAAAGATCTGCAAATTTTGACACCAACAAATCTATGAGAAACATATTTGCTTTTTCTGCTTGTTCCCTCTCATATTCTGTGTAAATTTTTAACACAACTTTTCCGCTTGCTTTTTTCAAACTTGCAACAGATTGTGGGATTTCTCCATCTTCAGATAATCTAAGCAACTCTTGTCGCTTTTTTGCAACTTCTTCTCTAGTCTCACAATTTGTGGTTGTTGGAATTTCTTCACTCCCATCTTTACTCATTTATTATAGTGTCATATGCAAAAATTAAAGAAATTTCCAAATTGGAATAGCGTTTATTCTTCAACTTATGCATAATTTTTTCCAACTCATTGCGACCATTTACACCTGAATATTCTTCAAGAATGGTTTTCATATCTTTTTTGTTTGGATTATAAAATGTCACCAATTTAGAAATATTCTCTCTAAATGGTTTTGCAATCGAAGTCACCTGTTGAGTAATGACAACAACAGAAAGATTATAATGTCTTGCAGAAAATCCTAATTTTACCAACTCACTTGTTCTATTTTTAACATCTTTTCCACTTGCAACATCATCTAAAATAATTAGACTTTTGCTTCCTTTTGCAAAATCAACAACAATTTTTAAATATTTTTCAACATCATCTTGATCACAGGGAATAGCAATAAAATCTTCATCCTCATCATATTTCCAATTCTCATAAGTTTTATTCCAAGAAAAAGTAGGACATAATAAAAAAATGTGATCAAAATAATTTTTATATTCTCTCTCTAAAAAATTCAAAAGATATTGGGTTTTTCCACAACAAGTCATTCCAACAATAATCATATTAAACGGTTTCTTTTCAGAATTGAATTTTTTGACAGATTTTCTTTCTTTTGCTTCTTCTGAAATTTTCAACAATTGTATTTTTTGACCTAATTTTTCAGTTTTTTTATCTTGTGAAGTAATCTTTTCCATTTATTTAAAACTGTATTGAAGATAAGTCTTTATTTGCAATATTTAACCCATCACTAATTACAAAAATGTGACATTTTACATTCGCTGATATTGCTTTTTTTAATTTCTAATAGAATTCCAGATTGTGTATTAACCAGCTTCTTTCCATCTCCATAGACAAAATCATCATTTATAGTTCTCAAATCAATGCATAATGCAAAAGTATCTTTGTAAAATTTTTCAAGACTCATAACAGATTCACAACTTTCATATCCACAGTGAAATATTCTGAATGCTTCTTCAAAAAATCTACTTTTTGGTATTCCCTGTGAATATATACTATTTGGGATACCTTCCACAGAAATTTTCACTTCTGTAATATTTGGGTAAACAAATTCTTCACTATCTGTTACAGTTTTATTTTTAAATAACAACACCACTGCTTTCATACTCTTTCTTGGGATATTAATCGTTTCATTATGCAGAGTTACATCTTTATCCCATTCTACAGTTTTCATTAAAGTGACATGATTAAATGATAAACTTCTCCCTGTGGAATAATTTCCCAAAACTTCATTAGCTAAATCTAAGTTTTCAATAGTTTCATATTCCAATTCCAAATTTTCTAAAGCATATCCAGCCACACTTTCTCCACTTTGAGCAACCATAATTTCACTTGCTTTTGGTAAAGTTATAATGTATTGAAAATTGTTAATCATTCCATATGGAGAATACAATCCGTGAGTTGAAAGTATTTTTTCCAATTTCAAACATTGTTTATTTCCAAAAATATCAAACATGAGTTTGTCAGACACTTTTTGTGGATTTCCACTACTGGCAGCAGAATCATCTTTACTGATGAGTTTCCTAACATTTTCATTACCAATTCCATATTCAATCATATCTGATCTTTCATATCCTGGTTTCCAAAGATCTTTGTAAATCTCCAACAAAGATTCTCCTGTATTGTCATAATTTCTCCAGCAAATTTAATCACAAGTCTCTTTTTCAAAAGTTTTGACAAATTATTTAAAAACCAAGATTTAGTGTTTTTGTTTTTGAAATTAAATAACAATCTTAGAGAATCTGGAACAAGACATAAATTTGGATTCAGTTTAGAAATATCAATATGAATTTCTTCTTCTGGATTTGCTGAATTTGGATTTAATGTCACAGTATGTCTAACCCTGTTTCCTTTAATTTCACTCATTCTTGATTTTTTATATCCTGGATGCAATACATTGACTCTACTCATTTATTTATATGTATTTTTTTTTTCTTCTTTCTTTGTATTCATTGTATAAAAAGTAGGTAATTGCAAGTGTTAAAATCCATAGATTTTTAGCAAGAAAAGTTATTCCTTTTGCACCCCATGATAATATTGATCCAATTAAATTTAAAAGAGAAGAAATGACTGCTCCAAAATTTTTACCAATATTTGCAATTGCTTTTCCTAAATTTCCAACTGCTTTTGCACCTGATTTTAAAGCATTTCTTGCACCAATAATAATTGTTGTCAAAATTCCTGCAATTGAAACTGCAGATAATCCGAGAAGATTTTCATTTGACCATTTTTTAAATTTTTCAAATCTCCCCATATCAGATTCTTCAATTTCTTGTTGAATTATAGAAACTGTTTCTTCTTCTTCAGGTCTCACATCATTTTCTAATCTTATTTTATCAGCTACTAATCTTGCTGTTTTTTCAGCATCTTTATACCATTTTTCTTTTCTCTTATCAGTTTCAAGTAATGCTTTTTGTCTCCAGTGATCAGCTTGTATATCAAGAAAATCAATCTTTTCTTCTGCTGTTTGACCTCTAGGATCCAATACTCCATTTAATTCTCTCACATCCTGTTCATCCATTTCTATTTCTTTCATGTTTTTTTGAATATTTTCAATACTATTATTTAATCTTTCAATAGAATTTTGTTTAATTTCTTCTATGAAAAAATTTCTTTCATAAGGATCCCATTCATATGAATCCCAATATTCAAAATCCTGTTTTTCCATTTGTTGATTAATAGTAAAATCTAAAGTTTTTTCATATTCTTTTTTTGCTTTTTCCAGTCTGTCTTTAAATTCTTCAACCAATCTTAAGTTTTTTCTTGTATAAAACTCTGGTTTTTCATCAATAACACTTCCAATTTGCTTTCCTTTGTAAAAAATTTTAACGCTTTTTTCCCCAAGAAAATAAGTGTTTTCAATCAAATCTTGTGAATTTGGACCTTTTTTCTTTACAATTTCGATATCAAATATTTTTTTAAAATACTTTTTTTATCTTCAGTTATTGATTTTCTAATTCCTCCTGGATCTTTTTTCACATCAGGAATATCAACTGTGTTGAATTTCATTTTTGGAGATCCTTCACCAAAGTTTTCAGGATAATCTCCAATACCCCAAGGATCCTCGTCATCAGAAAACTTTGTTTCTGCTTCTTTATCTTCTTCTTCTTCTTCTTCTTCCTCTTCTCTCAATTTTTTATTTCTCATTTCAATGTCATCAAATCCACTTTCTGCCATTTATTTATAGAAAGAAATAATAGGAGATAATTCTTCTTGATAAAATTTTCCTAAAATTTCTTCACCTTTTAAATCTTTTAATTTATACATAATTGGGTCACCAAAAAATATTTCATTAATTTTGAAAATTTCTTGTGTAAAACTAGCTTCATAACCTTTTTTAAAAATATTTTTATATCTTGAAATTCTAACTTCATCACCAATTTTAAATTTTGGAGAAATAGTTTCTCCAATTGGTTGACCAAAAAGTTTAATCCAAACTTTATTTTTATTTTCCTCATTTACTTCAATAGGTTTCATTTCAATAGTTCTATGTGTGGTGTGGTTATAACTTTTAACAAAATCACTCAAAACATCTAACCATTTATTAGTATTATTTTTATAAAAATATTTCCATATCATTGTTTTTAATGTTTTATTAAATCTTTCTACAACTGCAGCTTTTCTTGTGGAGTAGGTGGGAAAATATTTTATATTATAAACTTCTTTCAATAAAGATTTTACTCCTACATTATAAAATTCTTTTCCTTCATCAAATTGAATAAATTCTGGATATTTTGAAAACCTAATTTTGAATTGAGTTAACATTTTTACAACAGATTTTTTCATATTTTCTTTATCTTTTCTATAGACGGGAATTGCAAAACCAAATCTACTTAAAATTTCTATACCTGTTAAAATCCAATAATAACCTTTATTCTGTCTGGAATATTTTTTCATATCTACTAAATCCATTTGTAATTGTTGACCTAAATCTTTAACAAATGTTTTTCTAAATTTATGTCTTTTAATAGCTGGTTTAAACATAGAAAATGTATTTTGTGTTTTTAACCATTCTCTTACATTTTTTCTTGAAATTTTTAAACCTTCTTCTTTTGCTTTTTGATAAAGTCTTTCAGCAGATTGAAAACCTGTTTCTGGATTATAATATAAATCTCTCAACTCCTGCTCTATAACAAACTCTTCATCTTTCATTTATTTTTACTAAAATAAATAATGAATTCAATGGAAAAAGAAGAAAGAAAATATTATGAAAAAAATTATGATTATGTTATGAAAAATATTAAAGAAGATGTTGAATTGGAGAAAAAATATTTTAAGAAGAAATATCCATATGCAGACATGTCAAAGTTTACTTTTGAAGCTGATTTTGATAAAAATGCCGTCTTCCAAGGTTATCATGTTTGGTTTAAAAATTCAGCAGATGTTTCAACTGATATAAATTCAGATACATTTAAAAATGATCCAAATATGACAAAATATTTAACAATAAATAAACCAAAACCAAACTTTCCAAAAATTTGGAAACTTGGAGGAAGTATACAAAAATTACCAAGAGGTAAAAGACATGTTGGTTATACAGGAAAAAATTATTATTGGGATGAATTTCCTACAGAATATGTCTTAAATTATCCAATAAATCAGTTTAGGATTTATGTAAACAATACAGATTATTTTCAAAGTAATTTACCTGCGTTGGACATTACTACAAATGATAATGCAAAATGGAATCTGCAGGAAACATATTTTCAAAGCATAGTTGGAACATGGATAGCAACTTATGCATGTGGAATTTCAATACAACATTTATTATTTTCTCCAGATGTTCCAAAACAAATTACATCTTTTATGAGATTTCATTTATATTTTACAGTGAAAAGAATAATGTTTCAACTTTCAAAAGGAGATTATACCATTTTTTATAAATTTAATGCTTCCTTCCTGAGAGATCACTATCCAAAATGGACATATCAAGAAATTATGAATATAAAAAATGAGCATTTGGGTAAGATGTTGTGGATGTAAGACCATGGGAAAGATTCCCACATGGTCCAGGTCAAATTAGAGATACACAAAATGATTATAAAAAATTCATTCCAAAAATTTCAGACGGGTTAATAAAACAAGGAACTGAATTGTTAAATGAAAGCATTGAAGCATATCTTTATGCAATCCTTGGAGCACAAGCAAGGACAAGACAAAGTATTGTGAGTAATAGAGCTTCAGCATTGGAAACACAAAAAGTTTTTAGGAAAATTTTTGAAGATTCTATTACAAATTATGATACAACAACATGGATTAATAATATGAATACAGCAATCACTGCAACAAATGTGGTTTTAAATACAGCTATATCTCCAACTCTTTGGTTAATTCCTTCTTCTATGGTTATTTTAAAAAATCCAATTGAAGGATATAATAATAAACTCAAAGTGTCTAATGAAAATATGGTTTTTGGAATTAATGAGAAATTAAATTATTATGGAGAAGAAAAAAATTTACAGGGAAATGAAATAAAGAAACTTGATAAAAAGAAAACTGAATATGAAATAGATACAAAGAAAAATGATAGAAAAATTATTCCTCCAAAAGCATCAAGCGAAAATTTATGGATTTTATCTTTTGCATTAGTTGGTGGAGTATTAATTTCAAAATATATCTAAATAAATGAGCAAGTGTTTTAAAATCTACATTCCAAAAAAAGAGAAAATAAATATAATTGAATTGGATGAAACTCTTGTTTTAAAGGATTGTCATAAAATGTATGTAAAATCTGTAAATATTTTTTGGGATTATAATAATTTAGACTCGACATATTTTTACAAATATGATGTGGATGGTGTAAATACAAAAGTTACATTCAAAGAAGGATATTATAACTTTTCCTCTTTGAAAAAATTATTTGAAAACATTGGGAAGATTGAATTGGAAGAAATTCCTTTCACAGGAAAATGTAAGATAAAAACAGACAAGAAAACGAATTTAAAAACTTTATCTCCCATTCTTGGTTTTTCTAACAACAAAGAAATAGCGGCAAATACTTTGATTGAATCAGATTCAGTTGTTAATATTAATAACAATCTGGAATATGTGAATATTTATTGCAACCTCATCAACAAATCAAGGAATTTCTTGAATGGAAAAAGAAGCAACATTTTATGTCAAATTCCAATTCCTAACAACCAAACGTTAAAAGGATCTGTTTCTTCTTTTACTTCAGAAGAAATTTATGGTGGAATTATGTTTTCAAATGGAATTTTTAACTCATTGGAATTTAAAGTTGAAGGAAATAATTCTTCTTCTATTGGAAATGTTTTATTAGAAATTTACATTAAATAAATATGAGTCTCTACTACGGATATAAAAAAGAAGAAATAGGAATTGGAGGTCTTCCAACAAAAGGAGGAGAAATGATTGGAGATATTAACATGCAAGATAATCATATTTTAACATCTGCAGATCCTACAGAAAATTCTCATCTTGCAAGAAAAAAATATGTGGATAGTTTAATAACAAATCATACAGGTGTAAATTATCTTGCAAAAACTGGTGGTGTTATGACTGGAAATATAAACATGGGAAATAATAAAATTACAACAAATAAGAATCCTACAGGTGTTAAAGATTTAGCAAGGAAAAAATATGTGGATGACCAAGATGCTAGAAGATTACCAGTAACAGGGGGTGTAATGTCTGGAAATATTATAATGGGAAATAATAAAATTCAAACAACTGCAGATCCCACAGGTGATAAAGATCTTTCTCGTAAAAAATATGTGGATGACCAAGATGCTAAAAAATTATCTTTAACGGGTGGAACAATGACTGGAAACTTGAATATGGGATCAAATAAAGTCTTATCAAGTGCAACACCTTCAAATAATAATGATCTTACAACAAAATCATATGTAGATGGAAACTTTTTAGGTAAAACAAAAGAATCTTATTTAGGATCAAATAAAGATACTTTAAAAGGAGACCTTTATATTAAAAATTTTCAAATTTTTTGTAAACAAAATCCAAATCATGACGATTCTCTTACAAGAAAGAAATATATACATGACAATTTTGTGGAAATGGAAAAAGTGTCATGGTTGGGAGCAGACAGGAGTAAAATTAAAAGAGATATTTACACAGACCAAAAACAAGTTTTGACTTCAAGAGATCCAGATTATAAAGATGCGTTATCAAGAAAAAAATATGTGGATGATAGAGATAACAGCAGATTACCTTTATCAGGAGGAACAATGACAGGAGATATTACAATTGGAAATAATAAAATCATCACAACTTCAGATCCTACACTTGATACACATTTAGCAAGAAAAAATATGTAGATGATCAAGATGCTACAAAATTATCAAAAACAGGAGGTGTGATGACTGGTGATATTGTAATTAATGACTATAGAATTTGGTCAACTTCAAATCCTACACATGATAGACATTTAGCAAGAAAAATATGTGTGGATGAAAGAAATAATGCGACACTTCAGGTAATTTATGCAAAATCTAATGAAAAATTGTCTTTGACAGGTGGAACAATGACTGGTGATTTGGATATGGGAAATCATCATATTATTCATGCTGCAAATTATGTTCCATCTTCTGATCAACATGTTGTAAATAAAAAGTATGTTACAAATTTGTTATTACCAAACATGGTTGCAAATATTTATAATTTACAAATGGATGACGAAGGAATTTTTGAAATAAAAGATGATATTGATTATATAGAATATACTGGAAGTGATAAAAAGGTTGAAAAAGTTTTAAATTTATCAAGAAAAAAAGATTGGGAATTTTCACAATCGGATACAAATAAACAACCATTTTTCAAAAAATCTACAATTAATAATTTTTATTGTATTCAATATCTTGGATCAAACACTAACAATTTACATTTAAGTACTTCACAAGACATTTTATCCAATCAACACTTGAATTTTTATCTTGTATATGGAATGAAATCATTAAATAATAATAGACCTGAGGTATCATTATTCAAAATCACAGATAAACAAACAAAAAGTGGTCATGACACTTTGGAATTTGGTATTTCTTTTATAAATTCAACCTTATATGTCACAAATTCACACCCATTTTTGGTTCAAAACAGTAAATGGCAATTAAAAGCAAATGCAACAGAACTAAATAAATTAATATGTCTTTCTGTACATTGGGATCAAAATGATGTAAATGGTCCAACACCAAAAGGAAATCTTTACGTGAATGGAAAAGAAATTGTTTCTTTCAACACAAACTACACAAGAACACATAACTCAAACACGAAATTTTATCTTGGATCAAAAAATAAAGACCATGGAAAAATAGATGGAGAAATATTATATGTATATGTTTCAACAAGAAAAATGAAAGAAAAAGAAATTGTGTTAAACCATTATCTTCTCTGCAAGAAATTTGAAATTGATTTTGATAAAGATGAGGTTATAAAAGATCTTTAACTTGCAAGTAGATTTGAATTAACTGGTGAATAGTTAATAATTAACTGATGAATAGATTTGAGTTAACTTGCAAATAGATTTGAGTTAACTTGTAAATAGATTTGAATTAACTGGTGAATAGATTTGAATTAACTGGTGAATAGATTTGAGTCAACTGGTGAATAGATTTGAGTTAACTTGTAAATAGATTTGAGTTTAACTTGTAAATAGATTTGAATTAACTTGCAAATAGATTTGAATAGAATTTGAATAGATTTGAATAGATTTTGAATAAGATGGTGTTTTTTTTCATAATTTTTCCTATTAAATAAATATGAGTGGAGAAGAGGAGAATAAAATAACTTCGACAGAAAAATCTGTTAAAATCAAAGATCCAAAAAGAGTGGAATTGGGTAAAAGACTTGCAAAAATTTCAAAAGAAGCAAAAGCAAGAAAAAAATTGGAAAGAGAATCTGCAAAAAATCAAAAAATAGAAATGATTGATTTTAAATATGTTATTGGAGGAGTTGCAGTATTAGCTGGAATATTTGGAATTTATTTTTCGTATAAAAAAGATAAAAGAGAAACTAAACAAGAACAAAGATTTGAAAAAGTTGAAGAAAAAATAGAAGAACAAGAAAATGTTTATATTTCTAGAAAAAATAAATGTTTAGAAAATCTTTAAAAATTTTTTTTTTTATATAATAATAAATGAGTAACGACATGAACAGAAAAGAAGCAATGAATGAATTGTATGATTCCACTTTGATTACATTGGGAGCAGTTGGTATTGGAATGGTTACAAGAAAAGCAATTGGTGATGGTTTATCAATTCCAGCATCTTTAATAACAACTTTGAAACTTGCAGCAGCTGTGGGTTTAAGTACACTTGGAATTAAATATGCTCAAGATAAAAAATGGATTCCTGAAAATCCTTTTAAATAAAAGATGGAAACTGCTGTAGGAGGATTATTTAATGCTGTTGCATTTGCAGGAGCAGGATTTTTATTCTCGAAATTAAATCACACTGGATATGAAAAAGAAATAAAAAGACATAATGCAGCAATGGAAAAACTCAGTAGAGATAAAGAAATATGGATGGAAAAGCAAATGGAAAGAAAAACCAAGTTGGAAGAATTAAGGCAACAATTGTCTGATGCAAACGCAGACATTAATAGAACAAACAAGTCTTTTGAAAATCTAGAAAAAATAAATTATAGAGTTAGAAAATTGCAAAATGAATATGAGGAGGAAGAAAAAAAGGAACCAAAATTGGAAAATTATTATAAACCTTCAAAAGAGATGAAAGAATATCAAAATGTTGTATTTTTAATAATTGGAATATCAGGTGGGTATTTAATTCATAAATTAATTTAAAAAGAATTATTCGACATCAAATATATAATCAATGTGATAATCGTGAATCTCTTTTAAACATTCACTATAACTCCGTGTAACTAAAGTTTTCCATCCAATTTTTTCTAATTTTTCTAAATATATTTTTTGTTTCTCAGCTAATTTTCCATAACCTCTTGGATTTTTAAATTCTATAGCAAAACCTTTCCAGTGACTAGCATGGTTAAAAATCAATAAATCTGGTTTTCTTGCTGTATATCCTTTTCCCATGCTTCAATTCTTTTCTCTGAAGTATTTTGTAATTCACCTAAACCAGTGTCAATTATAAATTCTGGAAAATTTGCTCTTATATATTTTACAACTTCTTTATGAAGTTCAGTTTCATTTCTGAAGTACATATCTTTATTATAGTGAAAAAAAAATACTATAATAAAGTATGAAAACTTATGACGAATTAATAAAAATTGCATCACAGAAAAAAGTTAAACATTATAGTAGATATAAAAAACATGAATTGGAAAAAATTTTTGAATTTGAAAAAACACATGGAGAAAAAGAATTTTTTGAAAAATATTGTAAAGACAAATGGAAAAGAACACCAGTTTTAGCAACATATTCAAATGGGGAAAAAATTGAATTTAAAAGTCTTTATGCTACAGCAAAATATTTTAAAATCTGGCCGGCAACTGTAAAATGGAGAATTTTAGAAGGAAAGAAAATGAAATTAGATGATGGAAATTTTTGGGAATTTTCTTACATCAAAAAATGAAATTGATTTTTTTTTTCTAAAAATTCTAAAGAAAATGAAATTGATTTTTTTTTTTCTAAAAATTCTATAATAAAAGAGAGATCACTTCAAAAGAAAATGAAATTGATTTTTTTTTCTAAAAATTCTAATAATAAAAGAGAGATCACTTCAAAAGAAAATGAAATTGATTTTTTTTCTAAAAACTACTATAATAAAAGAGACATGACTTCAAAGAAAAATGAAATTGATTTTTTTTCCTAAAAATTCTACTAAAAGAAAATGAAATTGATTTTTTTTCTAAAAACTACTATAATAAAAGAGAGATCACTTTAAAAGAAAATGAAATTGATTTTTTTTCTAAAAACTACTATAATAAAAGAGAGATCACTTCAAAAGAAAATGAAATTGATTTTTTTCTAAAAATGAAATTGATTTTTTTTCTAAAAACTATTATAATAAAAGAGAGATCACTTCAAAAGAAAATGAAATTGATTTTTTTTCCTAAAAATTCTATAATAAAAAAAGAAGATCTTCATACCCATTTATGTAAAAGTTTCTATAATAAATAAGGAGAAGGTTTCCATTTATGTAAAAAGTTTCTATAATAAATAAGGAGAAGGTTTCATAGTAATAGAAAGTAGAAAATATTTCGTTTCTATTACTATGGTTAGTAATAGAAATGGATGTCAATGAGAGATGCATTTCAAAAAAAGATGTTAAAAAAACATCTAAACAAATTGATTTTCTTCAAAAGAAAATGACTTCAAAAAGAAAATATATCAAGTCAGGAGAATATACAAAAGAAGCAATATTAAAAAGGAAAATGAACAGGATATTAGGTAAGTTTGAAAAATTACATGAACAAGAAGGAGAGAATTGGTATAAAAAACTTGCAAATACACATAAACCTATTGAAGAATTAAAAAGAGGCATAATTCCAAATTTGTCTACAGGAAAAAGAAAATATATAAAATCAGGATACTACACAAGAGATGCAATATCACAAAGGAAAATTACTAAGTTGATCAACAGGTTTAAGAAAATAAGTGATGAAGCAGAAAGTAATTTGAAGGAGGAAAAAAGTTGGTATGAAGAATTGAAGAAAAACATATTGAATCTATTTTTTAACCAAGATCCAAAATTTGAATTGGATAAAGAAGCATTAAATGCTATAAAGAGATATGTTTTGGATTTAAAAACATCAGGATTAAGTTTTTATGACCCTAAAAAAGTTTTGGAAACAATAAAACCACTTGTGATAGAAAAATTTAAAGAAAATTATAAAACAAAACAAAAATTATCAATTATTTATTTGATGGAAAAAATAGATATTAAGACAGGAGAAATAGAAACAAAAGAAGCAAATTTTAATAGCAAACATAATGAAAATATTTTTGAAGGTAGTAAATTTGATGAAATTTATCAACAAATGTGGGATGAAATTATTCTTCAATTTGAAG
Organism: Heliopora coerulea; assembly: GCA_030142905.1. Classification (NCBI taxonomy): domain Eukaryota; kingdom Metazoa; phylum Cnidaria; class Anthozoa; order Scleralcyonacea; family Helioporidae; genus Heliopora; species Heliopora coerulea. The sequence goes on along the minus strand of JASJOG010000059.1, from coordinate 706,370 downwards.
AGTTTATAAATAATGGAAGCATGTGGAATTTTGTTAGAGGTTTAAAAATTATATTAAATATTTACAAATATAATCCTTTGAAAGCATCTTCTTGGATTCCACTACCACGAAAAATAAAACTTAAAAAAGCGGTTATAAACCCAAAAAATAATGACCAAAAATGTTCTTGTGGTGCATTGGAATTTATAAACTTTTAGAAAAAAATAAAAACATGAAGAAATTGGAATTAATATCAAATAATCTTAAAAAAGAAGTTGAAAAATTTAATTTGGATGGAATAGAATTTCCTTGTGGATACAGAGATATTGATAAGTTTGAAAAAAATAATAAAATTTCAATAAATTTATATGGATGGGAGAATGAAACAAATGAGGTAAGTATTTTAAGAATATCAAAAGAAAAACAAAATAAAACATATGTAGACTTGCTATTAATTAACGATGAAAATAGAAAACATTATTGTTTAATAAAAAATTTAAGTAGATTAGATTCAAAACAATTTAATAAACATGGACATAAAACTCACACTTGTCATTATTGTTTAAATTATTTTACAAATGAAAAAACTTTAAAAAAACATTTAGAATATTGTGTAAAACATGATTGTGTTAAAACAATTTTTCCAAAAAAGGGTGAAAAACTAAAATTTAAAAATTATGAAAAGATGCATAATGTACCATTTGTAATTTATTTAGATTTGGAAAGTAATTTTAAAAAAATAGATAAAAAAATTGGTGGAAAAACAACTAGATATCAAAAACATAAAATGGCAAGTTATGGTTATCTAATATTATGTTTTGATAAAAGTATATATAAACCAAAATTAAGAATATATACAAAAAAATCAGAAAATGAAAATATTTCTTTAAAACTTATAAAAAGTTTAGAAAATGATGTTAGAGAAATAAGTAATGAATTTATTTTTCCTAAAAAAATAATAATGAGAGAAGTAGATATAGAAGATTTTGAAAATGCAAGTAGTTGTTATGCATGTGGGATAGAATTTTCAAAAGAGGTAGAAAAAGTTAAAGATCACTGTCACTATACGGGAAAATTTAGAGGAGCAAGTTGCAAAACTTGCAACTTTAAAATGAAAAATCCAAAATTTATACCAATTATCACTCATAACTTAGCAAATTATGACAGTAATCTTTTTATAAAAAATCTTGGAAAAACACCAGGTGAAATAAAATGTGTAGCAAAAAGTGAGGAAAATTATATTTCCTTCTCAAAAGAAATAATTGTAGGTAGATATAAAAACAAAAAAACTAAAAAAATAGTCAATGTTAAAAGAGAACTTAGATTTATAGATAGTTTTAAATTTATGGCATATAGTTTAGAAAATTTATCAAATAATTTAGAAAAAGATGACTGTTGTTATTTGAATTCTTTCTTCTAAGATGAAGAAGAAAAAAAATTATTAAAAAGAAAAGGAGTCTTTCCTTATGATTGGTTTGATTCCATTGAAAAATTAAATGAAAAAAATCTTCCTCAAAAAAAAAGAATTTTATTCAAAATTAAAAGAAGAAGATATATCGGATGAAGATTACCAACATGCCCAAAATGTAATGAAAAAATTTAATATAAAAAATATGAAAGAATATCTTGAATTATATTTGAAAACAGATATTATACTTCTTGCAGATGTTTTCGAAAATTTTAGAAAACTTTTCAAAAATGATTATGGATTGGATCCTGCGTGGTATTATACCACACCAGGTATGGCATGGGATGGAATGCTTAAAATGACAGAAGCTGAATTGGATCTAATATCTGATCCAAATATATATCTAATGATAGAAAGTGGTATTAGAGGAGGGATTTGTACTGTGAGTAAGAGATATTCCAAAGCAAATAATCTCTATATGGAAAAAGAATATAATCCTGAAGAAAAATCTAAATATTTATTATATCTGGATGCGAATGGATTATATGGCACAGCGATGACAAATCCTCTTCCTGTAGGAGATTTTGAATGGATGAGTAAAGAAGAATTAGAAGATTGGAATTCTCATCCATGTATATTGGAGGTGGATTTTGAATACCCAGAGGAATTACATGATTTACATAATGAAGATCCTCTAGCTCCTGAAAGACTAAAAGTTGGAAAAGTAGAAAAACTAATTCCAAATTTATATGACAAAGAAAAATATGTAATACATCATGAAAACTTGAAACTTTATGAAAAGTTGGGATTAAAAGTGAAAAAAATATATAAAGGTGTTAAATTTAAAGAAAAAAATTTTATGAAAAAATATATTGATTTTAATAATGAAAAAAGAACAAAAGCAAAAAATAAATTTGAGATAAATTTCTATAAGTTGTTAAACAACTCAGTTTATGGCAAGACAATGGAAAATGTCAGAAACCGAGTTGATATAAAATTAGTCGATAGAGAAAAGAAAGCAAAAAAATTAATTAACAACAGTAGATTTGATAAATCTACAATTTTCTCTGATTATTTAGTTGCTGTGCATATGCATAGAAAAAACGTAAAATTAAATAAACCTATATATTTAGGTTTTAGTGTTTTAGAATATTCAAAAAATATAATGTATAATTTTCATTATAACTATATAAAGAAAAAATATGAAAAAAATTCAAACTTATTATATACTGATATGGATTCATTGATATATGAATTCATAACAGATGTTTATAAAGAAATATCTCCACATATAAAAGATTATTTTGATACAAGTAATTATCCCAAGGAACATCCAAGTGGAATTCCTTGTGGAATAAATAAGAAAGTGGGAGGAATGATGAAAGATGAAAATGGTGGAAAAATAATGTTAGAATTTGCTTCTCCTAGACCTAAAGTATATTCTATAGTATTACAAGGAGGGGGTGATGTAAAAAGATGCAAAGGGATTAGTAAAAATTCCACCAGAAAAAAAATTAGTCATCAGGATATAAAAGAGTGTGTATTAGTAAAAAAAGAAAAAAATGTATCAATGAATTCTATAAGAAGTTATGAGCATAATCTCTTCACAGAGAGAATAGAGAAAGTCGCATTAGATCCTAATGATGACAAGAGAATTATAATGGAGGATAACATAAATACATTAGCTTATGGACATTATTGGACATTGAAACAGAGCAAGCATTTGACAAAATTGGAAAAAATGTTTGATAATTATTTCTAAAGTGTTGTTTGATTTTATATGGATTTCTTCCCATATAAAATCTTTTGGTCAGCGGTCTCTCCTGTGACGTCATCAGAATCTCCTATAACATGTCATGACAGCTGTCAAATGTCAAAATTTCCTGACGTCATCAGAAATGGGATGACAGCTGACATGACATTCATCAAATGTCAAAATTTCCTAGAAGCGGACTTGTCATGTCATGTCCCATCAAAAATGTTGACATGTCAGCGGTCTTCTCCTGTGATGTCATCAGAAATGTGATGACTTGTCATGTCATCCATCAACTGTCAAAATTTCCCAGAATCTCTTGTGACGTCATCAAAATTGGAATGACCTGTCATGTCACCTGTCAAGCATCCATCAAAGTCAAAAATTTCCCAGAATCGGCTGTTTTACAACTACTAATATTTATTATAAAATAAATGACAATATCTTTAAAAATTTTCATATCAAAAAATGAAAATTCTGAAAAAACAATCACGTTAGACGATCCAATCATATTAAACAGTTGTTCAGAGATGTTTGTAAAATCTATAAGTATTTTTGGAATTTTGATAATTTGAATAAAAATTTTCATTATACTTATGACACGAAAGGTGCAAATACAAAAATTAATTTCAAAGATGGTTATTATACCTTTAATATTTTAAAAACTGAATTTGAAAATGTTGGGAATATAGAATTGGAGCAAGTGACTTATTCTGGAAAATGTAAAATAAAATCCGATAAAGAATTGAATTTACAAACATTGGCACCCATATTGGGATTTCCCGTCAATAAAATTATATCTCCAAATACATGGACAGAAAGTGATGATGTGGTTAATCTCAATAACAATTTGAAATATGTGAATATACATTGTGACATGATTGACAAAAGCAAAAATTTTGTAAATGGAAAAAGAAGTGACATTCTCATACAAATTCCGATAACAACATGACAATCATTAAAAGGTAGTGTTTCTAGAATTTATCCATCAGAAGAAACAAAAGGGGTTAAATTATCAAATGGAATTTATAATGAATTAAAATTCAAGGTTGAAGGAAATAATTCTTTTCCGATAGGAAATGTTTTATTGGAAATGGTTATTAAATAAATGAGTTTCTTCTATGGTTATCAAAGTGAACACAAATCTTTAAAATCCAATGTGACAGGAAAACTTTCCACTGCAGGTGGTGAAATGAAAGGAGATATTAATATGGGATCAAATCATATAGTAACATCAGTTGGTCCATCGCAAAATTCACATTTAGCTAGGAAAAAATATGTGGATGATTTAGTGTCGGGACAAACAAGTTCGAATTATCTACCAAAAAGTGGAGGAATAATGACTGGAAATATAAGAATGGGAAATAATAAAATTACAACAACTGTGAATCCTGTGAGTGATAAAGACCTTTGTAGGAAAAAATATGTGGATGATCAAGATTATAGAAAATTATCAGTGACAGGAGGAACAATGTCTGGAAATATTGTAATGGGAAATAATAAAATTCAAACAACTTCAGATCCCACAGGTGATAAAGATCTTTCCCGTAAAAAATATGTGGATGACCAAGATTCTAGAAAATTATCTTTGACAGGTGGAACAATGACTGGAAACTTGAATATGGGATCAAATAAAGTCTTATCAAGTGCAACACCTTCAAATAATAATGATCTGACAACAAAAAAATATGTGCATGATAATTTTTTGTTTGTTGAAAAAGGAAACAGTCATTGGGGAAATCAAATGGATGAATTAAAAGGAAATCTTATGACAAAATATTTTCAAATTTATACTAAACAAACTCCAAACGATGGTTTTTCTCTAACACATAAAAAATATGTGGATAATGAAGACAATAAGAGATTGTCAAAAACAGGTGGAACAATGTCCGGAGATTTGAACATGGGAAATCATCATATTATTCATGCAGCAAATTATGTCCCATCTTCTGATCATCATGTTGTGACTAAAAAATATGTGACAAATTTTTCATTGGCAAATATGGTTGCAAATATTTATAATTTGCAAATGGATGATGAAGGAATTTTTAATGTGAAAGATGATGTTGATTATATAGAATATACTGGAATCAATAAAAAGGTTGAAAAACTTTTGAATTTGTCAAGAAAAAAAGATTGGAATTTCAAACAAGATGATACAAACAAACAACCATTTTTCAAAAAATCCACAATTAATAATAATTTTTATTGTGTCCAATATCTTGGATCAAACAGTAACAATTTACATTTAGTTAGTAAACAAGATATTTTAAGCAATCAACACTTTAATTTTTATTTTGTTTATGGTTTAAAATCATTAAATTCGTCTAACAATGAAGTTTCATTGTTTAAAATTACATCCAACGAAACAACAAGTCAACCACTTCCTTTTGATTTTGGTGTTTCTTATCGAAATTCATTGTTATATTTAACAAACTCATCTCGAAACTCAGTTCCAAATAGTAATTGGGAATTGAAAGCAAATGCAACAGAAATCAACAAATTGATATGTCTTTCTTCACATTGGGATCAAAATGATGTTGGTGGTGTTAAAAAAGGAAATTTATATGTGAATGGAAAAGAAATTGTTTCTTTCACAACATCTCAAAAATTATCTCACAGTGCGAATACAAAACTATATCTTGGATCAAAAAATAAAGACCATGGAAAAATAGATGGGGAAATATTATATGTATATTTTTCAACAAGAAAAATGAAATATCCAGAAATTGTGTTAAACCATTATCTCCTCTGCAAAAAATTTGAGGTTGACTTTGATAAAGATGAGGTTATAAAATATATTTGAACTGGAATAGATTTGAGTTAACTTGCAAGTAGAATTGAATTAACTGTTGAGTAAATTTAAGTTAACTTGTAAGTAGATTTGAGTTAACTGGTGAGTAGATTTGAGTTAACTGGTGAGTAGATTTGAGTTAACTGGTGAGTAGATTTGAGTTAACTGGTGAGTAGATTTGAGTTAACTGGTGAGTAGATTTGAGTTAACTTGCAAGTAGATTTGAGTTAACTGGTGAGTAGATTTGAGTTAACTGGTGAGTAGATTTGAGTTAACTTGCAAGTAGATTTGAATAGAATTTGAGTTAACTTGCAAGTAGATTTGAATATATTTGAATAGAATTTGAATAAACTTGTGTTTTTTCAAATATTTTTCCTCTAATAAATGAGTGGAGAAGAGGGAAAAATAACTTTGATAGAAAAATCTGTTAAAATCAAAGATCCAAAAAGAGTGGAATTGGGAAAAAGACTTGCAAAAATTTCAAAAGAAGCGAAAGCAAGAAAAGCAAAAGAAAAATAAAAATTAATTGCATATTTGGATACGAAACATTTTATTGGAGTTGCTGGTCTTTCTGCAACATTGATTGGATTATATTTTACTTTCAAACAATATAAAGGAAGAGAAGAGGAAAAAGAAAGAAAAAAAGAAGAAAAAGAAAATCAGGTTGCAAGTGTGAAAAAAGACAAAACAAAAAGATGTTTGGAAAATCTTTGAAAAAAAAAAGACACATAAATAAATGAGTGAAATGAATAGAAAAGAAGTAATGAATGAATTATTTGATTCCACTTTGGTTACAATGGGAGCTGTTGGTGTTGGAATGATAACAAGAAAAGCAATTGGTGATGGTTTGTCAACTCCAGCATCTTTGATGACAACTCTGAAACTTGCAGCAGCTGTTGGTGCGTCAACATTGGTTGTAAAATATATGCAAGATAAAAAATGGATTCCAACAGATCCTTTCAAGCAATAAATAAAAGATGGAAACTGTTGTTGGAGGATTATTTAATGCTGTTGCATTTGCAGGAGCAGGATTTTTATTCTCAAAGTTAAATCACACTGCTTATGAGAAAGAAATAAAAAGACATAATGAAGCAATGGAAAACCTTGCAAAAGACAAAGAAAAATGGATGGAAAAACAAATGGAAAGAAAACAAGAGATGCAAAAACTAAGACAACAATTGTCTGATGCAAATGAGGATATTAATCAAACAAACAAATCTTTTGAGAATCTTGCTGCAATAAATTATAGAGTGAAAAATTTGCAAAATGAATATGTGGAATCACAGGAAAATGAACCGAAATTGGAAAATTATTATAAACCTTCAGATGAGATGAAAGAATATCAAAGTGTTGTTTTTTTCCTGATTGGAACAACAGGAGGATGTTTGGGTTACAAGATTTATAAATGATTTTGATATTTTCTTGTTTTTTCCCTCTTTTTTCTGTCTTGAGAGATCTCTTTTTTTGATTCATTGAAAAGTTCTCGAGTTTTGATTGGTTGAAAATTTCTCGGATTCTGATTGGTTGAAAAAATATATAAAAAAAAGGTGATCACCAAATTTTCAATCATTTGTCACAGACCTTGGCGGAGTCAACATCAATTTTTTTCTCCTTCAAAAATTTCTCCTCGTTTTCTGTTTGAGGGGAATTCCCAATGTGGGGATTCCCCTTCTAAAACGGTTTTGACTGGTCTTGAGGGGAATTCCCAATGCGGGGATTCCCCTTCTAAAAATTTCTCTGCTTCTGATTGGTTGAAAATTTTCAAACCGAGGTTATATAAGTAACTGGGCACCCTAAATATTAGTTAAAGAAAAAATGAACAACAGTCAACAACTCAAAACGATAAAGAAGGCAAATTTTTTCCTAAATAAAGAAAAAATGAAGACAACAAATCTTTTGAATTCCGATAACCCTCCTATCAACACTCCTCTTTTACAACCAACAAAATATGAAAAACCAAAAAGAAAATATTTGAAGAAAGGAATATATTCAAAAGCAGGAAAATTAAAAAAGAAAATAATCAGCATATTTGACCAGTTTAAGAAAAGACCTGGTAGACCAAAGATGTCGTTGGAAACTAAAAAGGGGTGGTATGAGCAACTGAAAAAATCCATGATTGATGTGTTTTGGAAAAGTGAGCCGAAGTTTGAACTGGATAAAGAAGCATTGAATGTTTCAAGAAGATGTGTTGGATTTGAAAAAATCTGAATTATCTCTACATGACCCTCTGAGATTGTTGGAAAAAGTGAAACCTTTGGTGTTGAAAAAGTTTGAAGAAAATCCAATGACGAAGCAACAACTGACGCTTCTGTGTTTGATGAAAAAAACAAATCCTGCGACTGAAGAAACCACAACAGACCATGCACATTTTCATAGTTGTCAACAAAAAATATTAAGAGGAAGCAATTTTGATGAAATATTTCAAAAAATGCAAAATAAAATTATTAAAAGTTTTGAAGAATATTTGAACAATTCAAGTCAATGGCAATTTCACAAAAGTTTAAAATTAATCCTCAACATTAACAAAATTGAGCTTTTGGGTGCATCATCTTATATTCCGCTTCCAAAATTCTTGCAGAAGAAAAAAGCAATCATCAATCCTCAAAATGATGACCAAAAATGTTTATTGTGGTGTGTTGCAATCAGTAAACTTTTGAAAACCACTCCAGATTTGAAACATCCAGAAAAAATATCAAAAATTTTGAAAAAGAAAGCTGAAAGATTAAATGTCGAAGGAATCAATTTCCCATGTGATCTTTCAAGCATAGACACATTTGAAAAAAATAATAATATATCAATAAACGTATTTGGTTATGAAGAAAACGAAAAAGGAAAAGAAATTTTTCCTCTGGGAATAAGCGAACACAGAGGCATGCATGTGAACATTTTGTTGATAGAAAATAATGGAAAAAAACATTATTGTTTGATAAAAAAAAAAAGTCGGTTAATTTCAAGTCAAGCAAAAAAACGCAATGGTAAAATATACATTTGTTATAATTGTTTACAAAAATTCAATCATGAAAAAACTCTTGAGGACCATTTGGAATATTGTTCAAAATTCAAGTATGGAAAAACTGTTTATCCGGAAAAAGGAGAAACATTGAAGTTTAAAAATTATGAAAAAATGCACGATGTTCCATTTGTCATTTATGCAGATTTTGAAAGCAATTTAAAACCTGTGGATAATGACATTGGGGATAATACAAAACAATTTCAAAAGCATGAACCATCTGGTTATTGTTATTTGATAAAGTATTTTGATGACAACGTGTTTAAACCAAAATTAAAACATTACACAAAAAAATCTGATAATGACGATGTTTCTTTGAAATTTGTGAAAAGTTTGGAAAAAAGTGTTAGAAAAATACATGAAAAATTTAAATTTCCAAAAAGAATTTTGATGAGAGAAGAGGATAAAAAAGATTTTGAAAAGTCGGAGAAATGTTATGCTTGTGGAATTAAATTTGAAAGAGAAGTGGAAAAGGTCAAAGACCATTGTCATTTCACTGGAAAATATAGAGGAGCAGCTTGTTGTGGTTGCAACTCAAAGATAAAAAAACCTAAATTCATTCCAGTTGTTTTCCACAATTTACAAAATTATGATAGTCATTTGTTTATTAAAAATCTTGGAGTGACAGAAGGAGAAATTAATTGCATAGCTAAAACAGAAGAGAAATATATTTCCTTCACAAAAGAAATAGTTGTAGATGAATTTGTAAGCAAAGAAACTCAAGAAATTGTCTATGTCAAAAAACAACTAAGGTTCATCGACAGTTTTAAATTCATAGCAAGCAGTTTAGAAAAATTGTCTAAAAATTTAGACTCGGATGAAATGCGTATTTTGAAAAGATTTTTCAAAGATAAAGAAGAAAGAAAGTTGTTGGAAAGAAAAGGAGTTTTTCCATATGATTGGTTTGACTCAATATGATTGGAAAAATTAGAAGAAAGATTACCTCCAATAGATGAATTTTATTCCAAGTTGAATAACGAAAATATAAGTGAAGCAGATTATCAACATGCTAAAAGTGTTTGGGAAAAATTTAATATGAAAAATATGAGAGATTATCACAACTTGTATTTGAAAACAGATGTGTTATTGCTTGCTGATATTTTTGAAAATTTTAGAAAAGTTTGTAAAGAAACTTATGGATTGGATCCAGCTTGGTATTTTACTTCTCCAGGTCTTGCATGGGATGCAATGTTAAAAATGACAGGAGTGGAGTTGGAATTGATGTCTGATCCAAATATGTATCTTATGATTGAAAATGGAATTAGAGGAGGAATTTCAACAATCACAAAAAGATATGCAAAAGCAAATAATCCATATATGGAAGAAAGGTTTGATCCAAATGAAGAAACAAAATATATACCATATTTAGATGCAAACAATTTATATGGATGGGCAATGTCAAAACCACTTCCTGTTAGAAATTTCAAATGGATGGATGAGAAAGAATTGGAGAATTGGAAAAATATTCCTTGTATATTAGAAGTAGATTTAGAATATCCAGAAGATCTTCATGATTTGCATAATGAATATCCTCTGGCTGCAGAAAGAATGAAAGTTGGAAATGTGGAAAAACTAATTCCAAATCTGAGAGATAAAGAAAAATATGTGTTGCATTGCAAAAACTTGAAATTATATCAAAGTCTTGGTTTGAAAATGTCAAAAATTCACAAAGGCGTGAAATTTCAAGAAGACTTTATGAAGAAATATATAGACTTGAACACAAAACTTAGAACAAAAGGAAAGAATGATTTTGAAAAAGACTTTTTCAAACTTATGAATAATTCTGTGTTTGGAAAAACAATGGAAAATGTTAGAAACAGAGTTGATATACAACTTTGCAGCAGAGAAGAAAAAGCAGTGAAATTATTCAGTAAAACTAGTTTCGACAGACGAACTATATTTTCCGAGAATTTAATAGCGATTCACATGTATAAGAAAAAAGTCAAGTTGTATAAACCCATATATCTTGGAATGAGTATTTTAGATTTAAGCAAGACACTAATGTATGACTTTCACTATAATTATATCAAACCAAAATATGGCGAAAATGCAAAGTTGCTTTTCACAGATACCGACAGTTTGATGTATGAAATCAAAACACAAGATTTTTACAAAGATATTTCAGCGGATGTTGAAAAAATGTTTGACACAAGCGATTATCCCAAAGAACATCCAAGTGGAATCAAAACTGGTGTCAATAAAAAAGTAATTGGAATGATGAAAGATGAATGCGGTGGAAAGCAGATTGAAGAATTTGTTGGTTTGAGATCAAAGTTATATTCCTATAGAACGAGAGATAGCGAAGGGAAAAAATGTAAAGGAGTAAAGAAAAATGTCATTAAAAAAGATATAAAATTTCAAAATTATAAAGACTGCTTGTTTAAAGAAAAAGAAGAAACTAGAAAAATGAATCTAATAAGACATAGAAATCATGACTTGTATTCAGAAAGTATAGAAAAGATTGCATTGTCGGCAAAAGATGACAAAAGAATTTTGTTTGAAAATAAGATAGATACGATGGCATATGGTTATTATATGGAAGATATGATTGTCACCTATGAAAATATATTTGGATTCAAACCTTGAAGTGAGATTGCAATCAACTGATCCGAGTCTTTTCCAGTCTCCTTCGAAAGGGTTAGTGGCAACAATTTTTCTGGCCAGCGGTTTTCTCTGTCTCCCAGAATGCATTGCGGCATGTCAACCACGGTCACGTGGTTGATGACGTCATCCGTTTTGATTGACAGGTTTTGGAAAAAGGGGATTCCCCCACGACACATTGGCCTTTTTTTGAGATTGCATAAAAAATTCCCAGAACTCTCACTTTCCCTACTACTGATAAGCCCATGGTGGCATTTAGGAGACCTTGTAACTTGGGGGATGATTTGGTAAAGTTTAGACTAGAATGACATAGGGAAGAGAATAAGGGTATGAGGAAGTGTGGTAAAACATGCTGTCAAATTTGTAAATTGGTTAGGGAAGGGGATAAATTTTATGATAAAGATCAGGCTTATCATGTAAATTATTCCTTTGACTGTAATAGCAAAGGAATAGTTTATTTGATTAAGTATGAAAATTATTTGAAATTATATGTTGGAAGTACAATTACCACATTTCACACTACCACCACCACCACCACCACCACCACTACCACCACCACTACCATCACCACTACCACCACCACCACCACCACCACCACTACCACCACTACCACCACCACCACTACCACCACTACCACCACCACCACCACCACTACCACCACTACCACCACCACCACCACCACTACCACCACTACCACCACCACCACCACCACCACCGCTACCACCACCACCACCACTACCACCACTACCACCACCACCACCACCACCACCAAAGCATTTATTTTAGCACGATAAAATTACAGCATAGCTGATGAGGTCATGCATTTACAAAAATAATTAACACTATATATAATATAAAACCTATTAACTAATAAATATTACCTTAACTTAAAATCTAATTATATTTAACATCTTTTTAAACCAAACTATATTATTTGAGGCCCTGTGCTCATTCGTTAATGAGTTCCACAAACTAGCTACTCTGTAAGGTATTGAGTTCCTAACATAACCTGACTTAGGCATAGGTAATGCCAAACTTAACTTCCTCCTAAAATCGTACGTATAGTTATTTTTCCGAACAAAAGATTGTAATTGTTCTGGAACACAACCGTAGTAACATTTATACGCAAAGCATAGCAAACGTTTTGAGTTCCTGTTTCTAATGGTGTTCCAATTCGCCTTCGTTAGCACTTGGTCAGATGGAGTACTCCAATCCAGTTGGTGGATTACTTTTGCAGCACGAACGTGGGTTTTTTCTACTTCATCCATGAGGGTCTTACCACACGAGCTCCAAATCATTAGTCCGTAAGTTACAGAGGGTATTATGACTTTGAAGTAAAAATCTTCTCTTGCTTTTATAGGTAGGAAGTAAAGTGATTTTAATAAATTCAATCTTTGAGTAAATGATTTAATAATTTCAGAAACATGATAGTTCCAACTTAGCTGACAATCAATTTCCAGTCCCAAACATCTAGAAACCAGCACCTGTTTAATGCTACTGTTTCCAAATTTAATATCCTGGAGTGGACCAACAAACTTCCCTCGACCTAAAAGCATATACCGGTACTCGGTCTTACCCGGGTGTGGAGACAGCCCATTTAAACAACACCATTCATATAACTTCTCGAGAGTTCTATTCAGCTTTCCAGCAACTTCATCTTGGGTCCTAGCCGCTACGTACAGAGTTGTATCATCGGCATACATTTCGATTTGCCCCTCTTCATCAACAACAACTTCTGGTAGATCGTTACAGAATATTGAAAAAAGTATCGGACCAAGAACAGATCCTTGAGGTACTCCATACCTAACAGCCATGGATTCAGATTTACACTCATTCACGACGGTTACTTGATGACGGTCGGTTAGGTAATCTCTTATCCAACACCATAGCTCCCCTGAAATTCCTAAGCTTTGAAGTTTATGAAGCAAAACGTTGTGAGGTAGAGAGTCGAAGGCCTTACGGAAATCAATGAAAACAACTCCGACCATGAGTTTTTGATCCAAAGCACTCCTCCAATCTTCAGTCATCTTAAGTAATACCGTAGTAACTCGGCAGAATGTCCTTTCTTATAAGCCCATTGGTGATTATTACTAAGGTTGTGATACTCAATATGGTTAGTGAGAGTAAAAACAACCTGAGTTTCCATAAGTTTACCAGGGACACATAGTAAGGAAATTGGGAGGTAATTTTGCTTATCAGTTTCATCATCTTTCAAATATAACGTGTTAACCTCATGGTGAAAACGTACAGTTATTATATATATTATTATATTATATTATATATGAAAAACACAACATTCACCTGACGAGTGTGGAAAGCTTCGACCTGTCATACGAAACAGTTCTGTAGTGAATAAAAGTTCTTATGAAGTAACCAAATCTTGTGTTGTGATTATTCCGCTCTATCTCGGTATTGAGCACTCTGCACCCATATGATTTTGTTATTGATACTTATTATCAACACGCGCACACACACACACACACACACACACACACACTCACACACACACACAGATATATATATATATATATATATATATATATATATATATATATATATCAATATGAATATATTTTGGCAAACATAAACATACCGTAAAAGGCATGTATAGGTAAATCTCTTAACTGTCAATACTTCAATCTACCTTAATACATTAAAGTGGCCAACAAATGTGCCATAAAACATATAGCATATCTTGACTGTCTGTTTAAGTAAATATAGAATGAAGATACAAAACTCCTGATATGTTTATATGCTGATATGTTTTGTGCCACAATTTTTGCAATTTGCTGTATGTATATATATACATACATGTTAAGAGTGTTTGAACGCCACATAACACGTTAACTGTGAGCCATTATCCTTTTAATTTAAGTTTGGGTATCATATTTCAGTAAAAGCATTTAGATACAGTTGTAAAATTGTACTGTTTTAGATTTGCATAGCTATAGCAATGTACCAATGTACCAATGCAAAAGAACTCTTCTTAGTTTCAGGGCGTATCACCTTCAACGTGATTCAAACCATGGCGCTACTGCATAAATACCACTGTGCACCATCATAGCCTCAACTTCGTTCCTTTAAATTACATTCAGTTTTACTCTTTGTTCAGAGCTATTGTCTGAGTGAATCTGAGGCTATGAATATGAAATTATGCAAAGTGGCATTTACAGTAAGCAATTAGTCTATTTGCTGGAAATTATTTGAATGTAATCTAGTGTTCTTTTTTTCGGTCAGAAAGGTGTAGAAATTCGAATAATAGTTTTTATTGTATGCTAAAATCGTTTCTCATTTGGTGTGGAAACTTGCGCATGCTGATTGGTTGCTTAACGGTCGAGGTTATACGATAAATGACGATGACCACATTTTTGACCGCTCAGTCAATGCGATTTTTATTCCGGAGCGGCATGTTTTGGCGGGAAAACCTTCAAGCTGATTTTAATGAAACTTTTGGAGAGTTAAGTTCTATATTTACCAACCATTGAACTTTTTACCTTATTTAATACTGCGTACGCAGTATTATATTTTTTATATAATTGTATAAAAGTGCGATAAATGAGTGTTTCACCGTTGGTGGCAAGTAGCAAAACGAACAAGTTACGAGGTAAGCTAAACAGCAATATCCAATAACGAAAACCTTCTTAAAACATGTTACCAGAAGCCGTATAATCAATTCCATATTGACATTCTTTGATCATTTCATCCGGGTAAGTCCTAGTTCGTAAGCTGTGCTGTGCTAAGCAGAACCAACACCTGCATGGCTCGTTTCAACTTATAAACTGAGTAGTTTAGCCTTGCCGCTTGTCTTTCGAGGCCGTGCTCCACGGCTTGGCACAACTAGATTTCCACCTATAAACCGGGTTGAGAAAAAGTACAAGAAAGAACGCCAAACCTGTGCTCCTCAACACGCTGCTGCGTTTGACGTTCTTGTATTTTTGGAAAATTACAGATGGAATTTAGCAGGCACTGCACGACTTTATAAACACGAGCTGTACCGAGTCGAGCGTATGAAATATGCCATAACGGCAGAGCTAATAAACTAGGCCTAATAAAGTAGACCAATCCCTTTCGCTATAATTTAATCTACCATTCACACATTGCCAATTCCCTGACGCATTTTCTTTTATTTCATAGCTGTAATGGCCTCTTTCTCCCCTTGTAAAAACTGCAAACGGCTTTCCAACTTCTAATCTATCACAGAATCATTGTCAACCCTCTAATTTTTATTTTGTCTTGTTTTGTCAACTTGAATATCGAGTTGTTCACAAGATGTTATTTTTTGGAGCTTGTGCTTTATTATATTTCCAACTTCTGAGTCTGATTTTATCAATTTTAGTGTAATTTGATGAGCTCCTAGTTTCATGCGTTTCATTATAGATGCATGTTGCACAATCCTTTGGAATTGTGGAGCGCAAGTTCGTTTATTTAGTAGATTCCACTCCGTGGACTGTATATTTCTTTTATTGTTCCCCCTATAGCGTCACTCTTTCTCTCTGCCCTTCCCTCTAACAGAGGACACGCTCTCCCTGTATTTTACAACCTTTCCCGTCAGCGTCTAGAACCTAAGTGCCAAACCTAGGACTCTCGGGTCAAGGTCCAGGTTGGCTTATTGTGGTGTTTTATTTCTAATTATAATTACTAATTGTTTGGGACATCAATTACTATTTTCTATTTCACTGGTTGTTAATTCAACTATTCTACCACAGTGCACAAGCTTTTGTTTTCATCTCATCTTACCTTTCACTCTGATGCAGGGCTATTGTTCGAGACGACAGTTCCTTTTCGTTTATAAATTTCTGGTAAATAAGATGACATCGTTAACATAATGCAACTAGCGTTAATGTTATGACTTAATTAGCAAAGTGAAAACAATGGGATTAGATGAGTAACGGTACTTCGGCCAAACTACAGTTTTTGATATACTGGATTATTGAATATATTGTCTGCATGCACTATGAATCCAATAATGCCAGTGATCTCAGCAATCGTACATTATAAATAGTGCTGATAGGATTTATTTTTTGAAAAATTACGGTGAGATCTGCTATTTTTATACGTATATTATTTATGAGCTAATATACAAAAATCCCCTTGTTCAAGGCTAAAAAGTGCCATTATAACAATGGGTTCCGAACATTAAGGTGTTCTTTATGTGATCGTCATATCTTAACCGACGTTCTTTCTCGTGGATTACAAAAATAAACTTTTATTTCTTGGGACCGATAGTTTAAAAGGCGGTTAGATAACCCTGAATTAGCGAAAATGTCTAGGAAAAATTCGGAGCACATTGATGCCGAATGTTGGAAGTTACCTTAACCAGGCGTTAAGATGAATTCACAAAGTTTTACGATACGAAATTTTAGCTTGATGTATTAACCAAACCATACGAAACGAAAACTATAGATTTTCTGAAAATCTTGGATCAGCGCTAATCGTCTTTTGAATAGCCCTCCCGAAGCTGATATTTGATCTTTATAAGTCAGTCTACAAATGGTGTAAAAATACAAAGATGTAACTAATTGACAATTTAAAAAAATGTGATGACGCACATACTGTAACTGGAATAAAAACATCTTCAAAACCAAAAATGTGAGTAAAAAGGCACATTAGCATTTTTTTAATTCTTAACTCACCGGCGAATCCAGTCGAAGAGTCCAAAAGGTCCGATTTCATCCTTTTCAGCTCAGAATTCTAGGTTTTCGCCAACTGAAAGAATTGAGCTATCAGCCTCAGGAAAGAGGTACAGCAGATTAAAAGTTTTGTTCTTTATTGTTGGACACTGTCATTAAATCAAAATTTGCTTCGCATTAAATGTTGGATCAAACAATTCTGGTAAGTTGGTAAGGGTGAGGATTGAAGGTTTTACAGTGAAAAGTCATCTACGAAGCGAAAAATAACACTGCCAGGCCAGGGCTTGAAAAATAGTTGTGTGCTTTTTAACCACATTGAGTTGGATCAACATTGAAACAATCTATGTTGGTCTATTGGTTCCTCCACCTGTGAAAAAATCTCTTAACTATGAAACACGAGAGATACTTTGAAAGAAATACTAACATCAAGTAAACTGATTTGTAAAGTTTTTGCAAGTACCAGGCTCGTACTGACCATTGTGCCATGTTGCCATAGCACAACAGTTGGCTATCGTCCAATGTCACAATAGCACAATGGTCAGTTTGAGCCCGTAAAGAACCCTAGCCCTTGGCTTTAGGCCAGACCGCAATTTTACTTTTCCATAACCAGTTCAGCTTGGTCAGTTATTTCCTTGCTTTGTTACATACAGCCAGTTCTGAACACTTGAAAGTGATTCTAATGCTACTTCATAACTCCAACCCGTTACAAGCCTGTCAAACGAGTAATTGTTGGCAATGCTACGTACCTTCGTGAGATAATAAAGTAAATAACATTTTATACCTAAATACATTTTGTTTCTTGTCCACCGTATTTCATGGCCTATAGGGCACTCGGAATAGATGGTTTTTACTTGGACACGCAGGTATTCAAATGTCAAAGGACATAGTGGTCTCCTTGGTCACAGTACGTTAAAATGTAATTAATATCTGCTCTTAAGATTCGCCAACCTGGGCGGGATGAAAACTATCTTTTAGCTGATATTAAGCAATTTCGACACACTCATTTTTACTAAAATGTTGGATTCGCGAGTATATTTTTAATTTAATATATCTGTCGAAATGGGTTTACCAAGGTTTTTAAAATAGAAAAATATTTTTCATGTTCGGTATTAAGAAACATAAACAAAGTACATATCAATATACTTAAGGTTACCTTTTGAAAGCGTGTGCCGAGTAGTTATCGTTCATATCATCTCAATTGCAGATGAATTGCTAAAAGAAGAAGAAATAATAAAGCCCAGCAAAAAAACCTTTAAATATGCCTATTTTGCGTATTTTTTGTTGGGCTTTATTATTTCTTCTTCGTTTACGATTCCCGCCTGGTACCTCTGTCGCCCGTATTTTGAACATGAATTGCTAAACTAGAGAACAACATAATAAGACCTATATTGCTGAATAAAGAGTGATTTAGAACCATTACAGTCAATGAGAAACACAACCACTACAGTGTGGATATCTCTTTGACACTGGTATAGTATTTTACACGAATAAAAAACCATTTTTTAAAATTTAAAAATGTCAGATCAGTTCAAAGTGCTTGCATGTTTAAAAATTGTGACTCTAACAAACTTTTGGTAGAAAATATTGTTTTGAAAACCAACCAATCTCCATATTCCATGGATGCAGCATCGAATATAGCCCTGTGAATACTGAGTTTCAGGACGCCACGAGAAAAGACGCCAGGGAGACAACGAGACTTTCGAATCGTTTGTCCCTGATCTGAAGATCTTAGTTAAAGATTGTGGCTATCAAGAAGAGGCATGCATGGTTGGAGACGCGATTATTTTTCGTTGTAAACACCCGAAAGTGCGCGAGAAATGCCTGGACAAAGCCGACGCGTTAACATGCGAAAAGGCCATCGAAATCGGTCGAAACCACGAAACAAATCTTAAAAGTCTAAGAGAGCTAGCTAGTGAAGACGATCCAACCGTAAATGTACTGAATCGAGATGTACGGAATCGTAGACAGCGTTCAAATAAGGGCAAAACGAAACCACCTATCGAGAAGACGAAGGATTCGCAATCGAATCACAAGAAACCCACAAGCAAGTGCGGCCGGTGCGGCCATGAGAAAACACACAAGAAATGTCCGGCAATGGGGCAACAGTGTGGATACTGCGGAAAGATGAATCATTTTTCAAAATTCTGCTTTGCAAATAAGGAAGTCCATCAATTACAAGTAGCAAGCGACTCAGACCAGAGCTCGAATCAAGACGAAGACAACTCCCTGTTTACTCAATCGGTTCAAGCTGTGTTGTAGCAGACGAGCAATTTTACGAATTTGTTGAAGTAGAAGATACTGAAGTTTACTTCCAGCTAGATAGTGGTGCGAAAGCTAGTGTTATGTCAATGAACACTTAAAAAAACCTGAAGCGGAGACCTCTGAAACCACTGAAAACCACGGACACTGTGTTGATTTCTTTTTCTAAACACAAACTGAAACCTTGCAGAGAAGTAATGTTGCAAGCGCGATCCAATTAAACGGTCGCAGATGTTAAGTTCTTTGTTGTGGAACCGGACGTGGGGTCAGTGCTTAGTGGAAACATCTGTGTCAAACTTGGCCTACTGAAGAGAATTCACCAGCTAACCAGCAACGAATCACCAGTAAGAAGAGTGGAGTTAGATGACTACCCCGAGTTGTTCAACGGGCTTGGATGCTTACCTGGCACTTATCACATTGAGCTTTCCGATGATGCAATCCCTGTGGTATATTCGCCAAGGAAGATACCAGTCCCACAGAGAGAGAAAGTTATTGAAGAACTTAAATGGATGGAAAAGATTGGAGATATCGTGCGGCAAGAAGAGCCAACTGAAATGGGGCAACTCCCTGGTAGTAGTTCAGAAGCCCAATGGTTCAATTAGATTGTGTATTGATCCCGTAGATCTCAATTCTGCCATGAAGAGGTCACACTACCCCATGAAAACAGTTGATGAAGTCGCTAGCCGTCTTCAAGGTGCCAATACCTTCAGCATTCTGGATGCCAAGAGTGGGTTTTGGCAATTGAGGTTAGACGAAGAGTCTTCACGTTTGTGTACCTTTAACACCCCAATTGGACGTTACAGGTTCACAAGGCTACCCTTCGGTGTGGAATGCGCTCCAGAAATCTTCCAGCGAACCATGGATCAGATGGTTGAAGACCTGGATGGTGTTGAGGTCATCATGGATGATGTAATCGTTGCAGGAGATGAAGCAACATACTATACACGATTACAGAAATTTCTGGAAAAAGCGTTAAAACGGGGTCTGAAGTTAAACAAAGAGAAATGTAAAATTCGTCAGAGAGAAGTGCCTTACGTTGGACATCTGCTTACTGCAACGGGCTTAAAGATTGATCCCCAGAAAGTCAGAGCAATGCATGAGATGCCAGAACCGAGGACAAAAGATGATGTCAAACGATTTCTTGGCTTTGTACAATTTCTGAGCCGATATCTGCCAGCACTTTCCACCAGCGATGCCCCCTTAAGAGAGCTAGAAAAATCAGATGTCTTGTTCCACTGGGACAATCCACAGATAGAAAGCTTTAAGAAGATCAAACAACTTGTGTCACAAGTACCCGTGCTGCAATACTATGATGTCAACAAGCCAGTTACCAGTGGGAAGGGGCTCGGGGCAGTGTTGTTGTAAGACAACAAACCTGTTTGTTATGCCTCCCGAGCACTCACTGACATTGAAACAAGGTATGCTCCCATTGAAACCGAAATGTTAGCAGTCGTTTTTGCTTGTCGCAAGTTCCACCAGTACATCTACGGCAGAAGTGTTGTGATCGAGACAGATCATAAGCCTCTCCAAGCCATCAATACCAAACCCTTGTCTCAAGTACCACTGAGACTTCAGAAAATGATCCTCACTCTCCGTGGGTATGATGTGGATGTACGCTACATCCCAGGTTGTGAGCAAGTCCTCACTGACACTCTGAGCCGAGCAGCAGTGCAGAGTAATGACAGCGGAACTTGTGAAGAATTCCAAGAAATTAATATTGTCCTGTCAGTCTCAGACGAGCGATATGAAGAGTTCCAGAAGGAGACCAAGAGAGATCCAGAACCACAAGCACTTCTCTCCATGGTGAGAAATGGATGGCCAGACTCAAGACTGCAAGTTCCTGTGGAGGCAAGACCCTACTGGACATACAGAGATGAAGTTGCCACAGCAGATGGTCTCCTTTTCAAAGGAACACGTTTAATTGTCCCAAAGCTTCTTAAGGCCTGAAATGCTACGTCAGATCCACAAGAGCCACTTAGGCATAGTCAAATGCAGACAAAGAGCCAGAGAAGTCCTATTTTGGCCTGGAATGTCGGTGGAAATTGAGGAAATGGTCACCAATTGCGGCGTTTGTGCCAACTACGCCAATAAACAGCCCTCAGAGCCACTGAGGCCCTCCGTACCACCATCACTCCCTTGGAAAAGGATAGCAACAGACTTATTTAAGTTTCAGGGAAAGCATTATTTGCTCTCTGTATGCTACCGTAGCAAATTTATCGAAGTTACACCCATGGAATCTGTAAGAACCGGAGCTGTAGTGGAGGAGTTGAAAAAGCAATTTGGTGTGCATGGGATCCCAGCAGAACTGGTATCGGATAACGGCCCTCAGTTCAGGAGTGGCGAGTTCTAGGAATTTGCTAAAGATTACGGCTTTAAACACACCACCACTTCACCACACTACCCACAAGCCAACGGAGAAGCGGAAAGAGCAGTGCAGACTGTGAAGAAGTTGTGGCGCAAAAATGATGACAAGTACCTAGCTTTGTTGGACTATCGAACAACACCACTCCCGGACATTAATCTGTCCCCAGCACAATTACTGATGGGTCGTCGACTGAGAAATAAATTGCCTATGACCGAAAGCCTGCTTCAACCAGCAGCCAACAGCCAGCAACATATTACCAAGTTCCTGGAAAAGGCTAAAGAAGATCAGAAAAAAATATTATGACCGTCATGCCAGCAAGGATATGACAGAGCTTCAGCCTGATACCAAGGTTTGTATGCAGCCTTGGAAAGACCCCAAGGTATGGAAACCAGCCACTGTAGCTAAGCATCACCACACACCGAGATCATATGTAGTCCAAACTGAAGATGGTTCCAAGTATTGCCGCAACAGGCAACATCTACGAGTCTGCCGTGCACCTCGGCATGGTAGGCTGAATACAGAAATACCTTTCAGGACAGCCCAAACTGCAGTCCAGGACAAGAAGGACACAGATGTGCCTTACAGAGCAGACCAAACTGAAGTCCAGAGCAAGGAGCCCTCTATGGATGCTGAGTCAAACCAACCTACAATCCCTTTTACGTTGCCAATTATCCCAGCACAGGAGCAACATGTGCAGCTAGAAACAGCAAAGGAGAACATTAGGGATACATATGTCACCCGAAGTGGCCGAAATGTAGTAACTCCAAAGCGGCTTGATCTGTAGAACTTCAGCCTGGTCGAGATTGTTGATTTGTCTTCAAGCAAGGGACGATGACATTTTATTTCATTTGTTTTCTTTAAGCCAGGGACTACACGCGACATTTATTTTGTTTCAAAATGTTATTCGTTTCAAAGTGTTGTTTCTTTCCAGGAAGGGTAGGATGTGACATAAAGCTTACCATCCTGTCCCTGGTGAATATGGTATTGTACGTCACGTGACTAAACACATGGAATAAACGTGGAATAAACACACTCGTAGTTGTCAACCATCTTGAATGTGTTTGATGTTATACTGGGCACCAGTAAGAAATTAAAGATGGCGGATGATGAGGAAGCATACGAAGAGTTTCTTTTGAATCACAAAACTCAACTGCTAACTTGCAAGATTCCTGACATACATTGGAATGCATTGTTCAAGAAGCTTGTGAATGAGGTAAGAGCTCACTGAATCTTGAAACGGCAAATTGTTGTGGGTAAGGTCAGTCATAGTAATGGCAGATTGTCAGTAATTGTCTTCTGCAAAAGACAGAAACCAACGATGCCAACGGTCGAACAAATGATTGGAAAGCCAAGTAATACTAGTCGGTATTATTGGCATTCATTTTAGGAAATGATCGATTAGTAACGATCGATATTTTCGTAAAGTTTTTCTTAGAATCAAGTTCTTCAACAGGATTTCCATAATAAGTGTAGCACTGTAACTGTGAAATTTTTTGTTAATCGAAGTGACACCATGTATGACATTTTGAAGGGTCAATTTCCGTTAGATTTAGGGTTAGGGTTAGATTTTTGGGTATCCTATGGTTTTTGCCATACCCAGAGCTCAGGATGCCTAATCCTATCCTCTGCCTTTATAACTTTATGAATACCAACTTGGGGTGATGTTCAGTATGTATCCTCATTAGACTTTACATGCTTCTTGACTGCTCCTTCCAAGAAGGAATGATCCAGACATCCATTATTGCCAGAATGCAGCATTAAACAGTGGTGCACTCAATATATGTTATATGATGAATGTTGGCACCCCTGAGATGACATAAGTACTGTGTGAAATTTTGGCTCCCTTGAGAGCAAACACAGTGCAATTCTGCCTAAACAAATCTGCAAATAAAAATTTTGGAAGTACTGAATTCAATAAACATACCATATGCTTAGAGAATATACAAGTATTTAGGAATTTTCTTTTATAATAAACTTTATGGTTAAATGTTGCCTCTGAATGGGCACATAGAAGGAGATTGATGCCACTGCATGTGAGATGTTACAGCTTTGCCATATCAGAGATCTCAGTAAAAATGGCAGACTTTGTAGTTGGGTGGTTTAACATCCCACGAAAGAAAAAGGGTTTAGTCACTGTTATTTCCTAATGGCTGTTCTGCTCCTTCTGACTTCCATACACCTAATTAAGGAATTTGAGGAACCTTCTAATGCATGAGGGATTACCTTCAATAGAACATGGAATCTATTAGAGATTCAGGCAACTTAGAATTCACAACTTTTCCCAGGTAGTAAACTTTAAATGATGGAATTCACCATAATGCTTCAATTATGTCCAATTTTCACAGCCAGTGTTCCCTGTGTGTCTGCATTCCTTGTTTGCTATTTATAATGCTTCTTCTAATCATTCAATAAAGAGTTTGCACTAGGTGGTCATTACAGGTTTCAAAATGCATATTCTGTTTCTGACTTAGATCTATGATGCTGGCCAATATTTTACACTTGTTCACAATGAAAACAAAAAGCTTTGTCCCATTGTGTCTTGTGATAATGGAATAAAGAAAAACAACCCAGATAGGTAAGAAGTGTTGATGAATTCTTGAGGTCCTGATTCATTCTTATAATGAAATTCTGCACTTATGCCCAGATGAAATTCCTCACTTGTGACTGGTTTAAAGTGATAGAATATTCACTTGGCACTTGTTCTTAGTTTGTGTGCTGCAAAATGTTTCAAGACAATTCAGACAAAATTAGCATTTCACTCAGGCAACTTCATAGCAGCCAGCCATTATGCTCACCCTTGAGAAGGCCTAAGCATCACCATGCTGCCTAAATTGCTCACAGTAAGCACTTAGTGGACCATAACATTCCACAGGCATCTTCACAACAGTTGCTTACTGTTCAGCACATGCCAGTCGCGTGGCTAGGAATTTAAAACTAAGGGAGGGGGGGGGCAGGGGAAATTTTAGACAAATGTACCGACAAGATGTTAGCAATGTACTGACAAATATAATGAAGAAAAAATCAAAGTTAACCAAACCAAGGGCGGGGAAAACTTGAAAATTGATAAAAAAAATGATTTCTTCTTTGCTAGCTCTGACTGGTATAATGGTACTACATTTCGAAAATGATTTGCAAAAGTGCGCACATCACGTGAGCTACCTTCTTTTTTGACCATCACCGCTACCACAACCACTTTGTCCACAGGATTGACTGGATCTATCATTTTTGTGGGTTAAAAAAAATACCTAAAACAGAATTCCTTAAAAACATTTTGTATTGAACATCTTTCCCGTACTTAACTTTCGCTGGAGCTTATTTAACAATTTTTTTAATTTGATTACTCAAATGTAAACGGAATCCACGACAGACAGACTTAATGTATCGACAAATGTGCTGGATGTACTGACAGACCTAGTCAAGACGAAAAGTGGGGGCAGGGGGCAATTGCCCCCTGCCCCCCGTGCCACCAACTCCCCTTACTGTGCCACCAACACCCCTTACTGTGCCACCAACACCCCTTACTGTGCCACCAACACTCCTTACTGTGCCACCAACATCGCTTCCGGGAAAGGGTCGTCAATCATCTACATCCGAGTTAAACTCTTTTTCATTTTGAGTCTTAAATCTTACAACTTTCGACGGCCGTATTGCTGCCATTGTTCAAGTAACACATCGTAGATTTTCTTAATTGAAGAATGACAGCAATACGGAAATTGTAAGATCTAGCTCTGAAAAAGAAAAAAGATATACTCGGATGCAGTTGCCACTTGGTTATCTAGTACCTAACGTACGTTCGCACATTTGTTTTATCTAGTATATTTCTCATTGACCACGCTTGGACATACGAAGTCGAATATGCACGTGCTCAGTTACGAAAGGTACCAGGACTCGCGAAGCGCATGGCCTTGCTTATGAATCTTGTGGATACCGAGGAGAGGAATGGTGACGACGTACCAGAGAACGAGGAAGTATGGTGCAAAGGAGAGACAAAACCATCTAAAAACGGCAGTAGGAATGGAATCACGTCTTGCGTTAATTCAGATGTGAAATTACCTTTAACGGAAGCATTATTCGCCGATGAAAATGGTAAATTATGGCTTTTTTTATATTCTGGGATTTTCCGTTAGAATCGATCGCATTAAAACTTCGTTTGGAAATTCCCCAGCCATTAAAGAAGGCATCTCACGCTTGAGAAATATATTTCATGTACTGTATTTAGGTAGTCGAATCGACTTTTTTCGCGCTTTTTTACCGACTGACAAAATCTCATTTCATATGAAATTAATAAACCATAGCATGTGAAGTGTTTTTTTGTACGATATTTATACACTTTTTGGTTTAAACCAGATGTTTTTCTCATTGGCTGAGCTCACTTATTGTTTAAGTTGTATTGAAAATGAAGTGCTGCGCACGCAGTTCTGAATCGACGTAGAAAATGTTTGATGGTAGTACTCTGCCAAAAAAAAGGAGAAAATTAGATACTGATATTTCAAGCGAAAGACCCTGGTCTAGTCTAGAGAAAGACTGTTAGAAGTGCAGTAACTGACGATTAGAAGTGTTTGGTTACGGTCATCTTGACGCTAATGAGATGACTCCGCGCGGCTGTGGTCCGTCAAAACGTCATTCACCGCCACCCAACCCCAACTACCACCACTACCCCCACTACCACTACCACCACCACCACCACAACCACCGTCATTACCACTACCACCACCACCACCATTCTTTCTCAGAGACACGTTAACTTAGACGATGAACTTGAGCAAAAGTCTGGTGATACTCCTAGGTTCAAACCATTTACTAAATACGACAGAGACCCGAAAATAGCAATTTCCGCAACTTGTCCTGGTTGCACCTTGAGGTGTCCGTTTCAAACCCTGGAAATTTTGCTTTCTCCAAATTACTTACTCTCTCATACTCCCCTTAATTTACTGTAATCTATACCTCCAGTATGTGTCTTCCTATTTGACTAATGAAGAAACCAACGCTGATCAAGCAAACTTAACAAACAGTTATTTAGGATATAACTGCTAGGAGAAATAGATCTTATGTTCGAGTGTTACAGTAACATAAAATCCATATCTTTGAGCATCCATGCATATGGATTAAGCTTGCAAGGCGGAGAATCTTAACATCATTTGTCCATATTACACTCATAAAGCTGACATGAAAAATATGCGTTTGGGTTTCCGGGTGTAATATTTTAAGGATTCCACGAGTTGTTCTTTCCTCCGACACAATTATGTTGGTGGTTATTAAAAAAATCTTTCCACTTAAATCTGCATTAGGTTCGCACTATTAGCAACATAAAATAGAGCAACAATTTATGACGGCTCAATGCACACTGTAAATAGTGTACAGCACAACACAAAGGTTTTTGACTTCTTTGTCCAGGTAGTTTTTGTGTAACGTACTTGTATGTGTACGCACTAAAACCATCTCATTTACACCCCTGTTATTCTTTCCTCGTGTTTAAACGGGACCCTTTTTAATATATGAACCTCAACTTAAATAAAACACTGCAATAATTTGATTCCTTCCTCCCCCCTCAATCGTTGCTTCCTTTGTTCCTTTCTTCACTCCTTCCTTCCTTCTTGCCTTCGTTCCTTCCAGTCTTCCTCCCATTCCAATGTTTACCTTCCAATCCTAGTCCTTGATATTTTGCTATTAAAACACTGATTATTTAAGAAAATGAATTCTAAGTCTTAATTTTATATGTACCTGTTTTAACTATTTCGAAAAGGAAACGAGTTTCCTAAAGAAGAGTTGGTGGAACTTATTTTTGACAATATGTGGAGGTGTGTTAAATTGTTTGTTAAACATACACATACACATGAATTGTTTTCTTGCGTTGTTACGAATACCAGTCAGCTTCAGAATAATCTTCCTGAAATTGTCCATCAGAATAATCATCCTGAGGGCGATACTGCCCCCGTTGAGAAACGTTGGGCTAATCACTTAACTGGGAAGTTCCTCTGTGTCATAAAATTTTGGCATGCATGTGAGGAGATCAATAACGACTTTAAATCTCTTGAAAACTTCTGTACTTTACACCTTGATCGTGTCAGTGTGGCGGTCTGAGATTTTCACTGAGCTGAGTTGCATCTAAAACTAGTTGGTATGTTCGAATTAGCGGGTGCAATCTCCGCATGGAGTCTGAAAATGTATTTCAACGTTGTTCAATGAAATTGTTTCGGTAATCTGGATAAGACATTCTGGATAAGTCAATCTTTGTGACATCCTTTCTTTTAGCAGGATTCACGGTACTTTTAATGTTCATTCAACGAAAGTTCCACGTCAAGTGACAAGAGCTGAAGCAGTGGTTCTCAACATTTTTTAAATGAACGTCCACAGTAAATGCCTCTTAGCGCCCATTTACACGATACGACTGTCTAATACGATTATTCATTTTGATGTATCCCACTCTGTCATAAAAGTCTTCAGGACCAGTTGGAACGTCCGCAAGCGAATAGCAAGCACGAATTATGTTCTTATGACATAATCGCATATGCCAAAATGAAGAATCGTACACGACAATCATATCGTGTGGATAGGCCTTTACTGAAACCTCTTGCCGCCCCCTACTGAGCCCACTCAGTCCCAGTTCTGTGCCCGAGCCAGTGCCAACCCCAGAGCAATACCAAACTGAATAACTGTAATATACAGTTAGTTATTTAGGATTTACCTGTATAGTCAGTGAGTGCTAGATATTAACTCTAAACGACTTCTAGAAACATAAAAATGCTGTAGTGGTGATTGACCCGATGAATGCCTACCATTGGCAACCTAATCCCTCCTTCTCTTCTGCCTTGCCTCCATTGCCCTCCGAGCAGGTCAATCTCGGCACAATACTACCTCAGACTGCCACACCGATATAGAGAAAAATTCTTTCATTCAAACGTTTATACCTTCGTAGGTAACAGGAAGGTTTCCACTGTTGTTCACTGCGCTTCTGAAAATTTATTCTCTAGGTTCAATCAAACGTACCAAATTCAGATGATGGTAAGACTTCAGCTGCATATTCTCCCGTTGCATGCTATTGTTTATCTTAACTCTTTTCTGTCCAAATCAAACTTCTGTTGTTTTACTCTGGCTAACACCAGACGATTTTACTGGTCAAGAAAAGACCTCTCGGACTGGAAAGAGTTAAAAATACCTCAGTTAAGACTACCTCAGTTACCTCGTTTCGATCCGAGTCGGACATTTATTATTTTACTCTGGCTAGCGCCGGACAAATTTACTCTAGAGGCAGTGTGTTTATCTATACTGGATAATCCTATCTGGTAGCTTAGCTGAACAGAATATTTCATGAATTGACTTACACAACTCAAGTCAACTAAACACTTAAATTGGATAAAAGCAAGCGTACTGTTCCCAGTTGACTCGATAGCTCAATTGGTAGGGCAGCGGTCAGGTTGACTTTAGCAGTGTAGGTCAATTCATGAAATATTCTGTTCATGTTACCCTGAGGATGAATCTGACATACTTTAGCTGTTCTCGCTAGATGTCCCTCCCCTTACGGGTCCATATTACTATAGAAGGCAACCAGAGTACCCGAAGAAAGCCTGCAGTGCTTGGTAGAATCGAACCGTACAACACTCATTTCATATGTGACCAAGGTAACTTAAATCAGATACACTGCACAGAGCCGTGATCGATCCCTAGTCACAGAGGTGAGAGACGCGTCCATTACCATTGTGCCACAAATACCCCTGAGAGACACGTCCATTACCATTGTGCTATCAGTACCCGTAAGAGTACCCTTGAGGGACATGTCCATTACCATTGTGCCAATAATACCCCTAAGAGTACCCCTAAGAGACACGTCTATTACCATTGTGCCATCAGTACCCCTAACAATACCCCTGAGAGACACGTCCATAACCAATGGGCCACCAGTACCCTTTGCTCTCCAAAATCCGTATGTCTGACGATGAAAGCATCATACCAACTCTGCATGGTTACGCCAGTTTGTCAGATTGCGTTTGGGATCCAGTCATCTGGTTCATTAGTCGATGTGGTTTTTAACCGTACAGAAATAAAAGCAAAACCATAGAAGATCTCTTTCGCTGCAGAAATTTTATGGAAACAGCTTTTTCATCTGTGTCGAGATGTTTTAAAAGAGCTTTGTATCTCTAGTGAAATGTTGGTTAAAAAAAAATACATGCTGGGTGGAAGTTGGTCGTGCGTACGTGTGCGGATATCTGTAATGTATGACGTGTATATGTATGTGCTTGTACGTGAGCATGTACGTCTGCGTGTATGTGGGCGTGAACGTGGGCGCGAACCAGGGGCGTAGTTCGTCCGATTTGATAAGGGGGTGTCCAGCTTAATTTCCCCGAACGTTGTGTATTTCAAAAATTACCTGAATTTAATTCAAGCCTCACTCAGACCATAGATGGTGTAGCCTCGCTTCCTCAACCTTGTCATATAAATTAAATATAAACCAGTAACCAAAAGAGATTTTGACGTAACAAACCAAGTTTCGCCTGAAATTTAATGCTCCCGCTATCTATTTTTTCCCGTAATTTCTGGGTTTTTTACAAACTTTGGTGGAGGGTGTCATACCCCCACCCCCACCCCCCTATAAACTACCTCCCTGGTGCGGCCGTTTGCTTATGTATCAGTGTGTGAATCGCATTTTCTAGGCGGTTAGTAATCTGTCGATTTGTTGTCTTCCGACATTGCGTTTCATTTATTATGGCTTGGACGTTACGTTTTATTTAACATTTTTTTGCTTTTGTTTTTTCTCCATTGGTGGGTAATTAAATGCAGAACCAATTAGACGGTGAACTAGGACAGGGAAATCCTTCCTCTTTAAAAGAACAAGTTTCCTTGTGGTACATCATGGACGAGTTTGGATCAGCAATTCGTCATTCTGACACTCCAACTTCCATCGTTAGGTGCTTTTATTATATGGATCTTGGTATATCTTACAGCATTTTGTTTCCTGCTCAGGATTTGAGCTATGGAGGTAGAGTAATTTGCCTCTTATGATTATCTTTTTATTCGTTAAGGGTTTTCTAGTACTTCCTCAGCTTGGCAATAGCTTCCTTTGCAGACAAGTGAGGCGTTTTGAGATAGACACATGGAAAGTTTAAAAGGTTTATCTTCTTGACCTGAGTGTAATTTCCTCTAACATGCCAGACCTTTTGTTGCTAACCTAAGTTAGGTCGAAATCTTTTTTGGTTATTGGTTTATATTTAATTTACGTATTAGGACTGAGGAGGCGAGGCTCCCTCACACACGGCCTGAATGCGCGTCACATTAAATTCAAACAGTTTTTGAAAGGATACAACATTCGGGCTAATTAAGCTGGACACCGACAAATTAAGGTGTGACGTGGAGCACGGAGCGTAGTAATTAGACTTAATCGATATTGGATAGTCAAGCATTGGATGGCATGCGCAGTTCTTCCGTACGACTAGATATTTATTCATGTACTGTTTATTTATCTGTCAGATATCGTTACCCGAGATTTTGTACCAGGCGTTACTGATCCAATCGTTCGAGTCGCTACACTATACCCGTGGCAACCTGAGTGTTTTGTGTCAAAATACGAAGAAAACGTGGAAAGTGATATAGACTCGTTTCTGTTCTCTAACGAGGTAAGACACACAATTAACAACAAAAGAATGAGTCAATGACTGTTTTTTAACAACGTTTGCCCCACTGTTGTTGGACCCGAGTCGGGACTTGAGTGATTGACTCGAACTCCGTGACAGTGGACTTGGACTCGGCCGGGAAAGACTTAAACTTGAAATCGGTCTCGAGTAGTTGTGACTCGAGAGTTTAATGCAAGTCCAATGCGAGTCCAACTAAATTTCCGTGTTCTTTCTTTTTGTTTTATTAATTTTGTGCCGAAAGATTATATAGAACAACTGTCCGCAATCTTTGCATGTGAAGGGCGACCCACGTTGACGGACCAGGTTGAATCAAGAGGAACAAAATAGCTATTCGGCCTCTCTACCTATGCAAAATTCTGTTAACGAGTTTTGTTCAAATACGTTTTTAAGTCCTCCATCTGATGCTAGGTCGATCATCTGTCCTTGTTTGTGATTTGATGAGTTTCTAACAGGATCAATTTCGACATTTTGTTTTTCGATTTTCTGGAGAGCTCTTGCGATCGGCGAAATATTTTCCGCAACCCACCTTTGGGTCGCGACCCTTCAGTTTGCGGAACGTCATTATAGAACATTTGGTGCCTTGCGTGCGGTCACATTCAGTTTTGATTTGGCAGCAAGATAAAATACTCGCAACTGTGCACGCTGGCCGTGAAACTGCTTTCAGTACCAACTTCAGGTTTTGCTGTAGAAAGGTGGTTTTCTCGACGAGGTCTCATCATGCCTTTTCATCGTACAAGGCTTGGAGCAGAAACACTAATTAAACTCGTCCTTTTAAAGTGTAGCGAATCATTGCTGTGAAGTACGAAGATGACATTAAAACGGCGTAGTTGTCATGTTAGATGTCTTCGGAACTGACTTGATTTATGCGACATATGTGGTTACCCCGCACCTAGCTGTTCAGTTTAGTTCCTGTATTTACAGAGTCATGCATGGTTACTATTCATGCGTAGAGGAGTCGAACTTGGACTTGAACACGAAATGTCAAAGATTCGGAGTCGAAAGAGGTTGACTGGGATTCATATTGTCGGGCTCGGCCCTGGATTCAGGTTAGATGGACCCAGACTACAACGCTTGTCTGCAACTGGTTTCGTGAAAGCTCTGTCAATAAGACTATTCAAGTCTATGACTCGGGTTAAACAAAAATATTCAAGTGTTTTTGGTGATGTTTCGAAGATTCGCTGATGTTTTGAAAGATTCTACACGTTTAAAAAGAAAATTGTACTTTTTGGGTATTTAGAACCTTTGTGTAGCTTTTATACGCATTTTTTGTGTTTTGTGAACACGACGTAGTTTTACGAAAATCTGTGCCA
Source organism: Heliopora coerulea (assembly GCA_030142905.1). NCBI lineage: Eukaryota > Metazoa > Cnidaria > Anthozoa > Scleralcyonacea > Helioporidae > Heliopora > Heliopora coerulea. The sequence continues at coordinate 673,635 of JASJOG010000059.1, read as the reverse complement.
ACAATAAACCTATTCAGCGGTTTGCCGCTGAATAGCATATCTGTGACGTGTTCCATAAATCTTATGGGAACTAGTACCTAACAAGATGGCGGTTGCTGAGAAGCTTCTGTGTCGTGTGCAGCTCCTGGTTCTTCTGAAATTCTTTCTTGTGAAATAATAGAAGAACCGGGCAGAGATAACAGAGAATGAAGTTACCACAATTGTCGCGTGTGGATACTTGATGGCTCTATGCTGAATGTTATGCCAAATACATCTGCAATAGATGAAACTAGTTGATTTTGGAGTCCAATTTTTACTTACTACAAAAAAAAAATAATCTTAATGGAAAAATTTGTCAGATATTTAGAAATATTTGGAAGATACATGTAGAACTGTTTAGCGCAATCTCTGGGGAAATATTTAGGCAATTTTGCGCGATACTTGTGTCGAAGCCTTCCCACGATGGATCCAAGGAAATGCTAAAGGGACCACGGCGCCTCCAGTCGATATAAATATCAATAATAATGATTGTAATAATACAGTTCAAGGAACATCCTGCTGAGTCTCGATGCTCTTACAAGTGGGTAAAATCAGGATAATTTACATAGATATAAATGTACATGTATATATATGTTTATATTCAATAAATATGCACTAAAACTTAATGCAACTAATTTCAATATTTGCAAAAGGGATATGTCTAACCGAGCCTTTGAAAGTACTTAAAGAATTTGAAGACCGAGTAAAATTTGGCATAGAGTTTCACAGTTTAGGAGCATATACTTGAAATGTCCTTTCACAATAGCTCTTAGTATTTGACTGTGATACCACTAATAAGTTCTGTGACCCCGATCTCGGAGTACGTTTAGGCCTATTACTACTTAAGAGTTCTTTTGTATATGCTGATACCTGGTTGTTAAGAGCTTTGTAAGTGATTAGCAAAATCTTAAAATCAATCCAGCAATCAAATATTGCCTGGAAATGTTAAAAAGAGAGGATTTGGAAGATGCTGTTCCTTCATCCTGTAGGGTAAACGTTAAGTTTCGATTGGTCTTTGCTCGCGCCTATTTTACCAACTAATGAACTCAACTTCTTCTTTCAATAAAAAGAAAACGTTTTTGCCCTCACTCCTGCAGCGAAAATAAATTAAATTCTTTTGCTTGGAGATTTTTTTTTAATTTTTATTTATTTTTTTTACAGAAGTTGTCCTAAGTGTTGCAAATATATCTATATTTATTATACGATCAAACTTCATTCTTGTTTCTTATTGGTCAACATTCACCAGTTAATTCTCAATGTCCGGAAGCCGTGGCATCATTTCCGCCGAATATCGTGAATTGTTCGACGGGGCTGTAAAAAAAATTATTGGACGCTGGTGACGTAACCTCTTCAAGGCCGCGAAAATTACAAAACAGCAAAAATGGCCTGCAGCAGTTTGGAAAGTTAATCGCACGAGTCTTTTCACTGCAAATCTTTTCTTGCATCTATCGCTGTTTTGAACGTATGATAAAACAATTATTGGATTCGACTTACGCATAACATCAAGAATTATCCAGTGTTTAGTCGATGTTATCTGCCTCATCCATCGGCTTCGGCATTTAACGTTGACCTCGGTCTGTATAGTTCTTGATATCATACTTAGTCTCATCCAATGATTGTTTAATATGCCGACCCAAATATATTTATGCTGGAATGCTAAAAAGTCTCGTATATGTCCAAGGTAGTCTCAACTTCTAGGTTCGAAACATACTTCCCTTCCAGATCAATTCAGTAAATATAATACACACAGCGCAGTATTAGACAATTTTCGAATCTAATCCTGATTGCGAACACCTTTTAATTTACGTCTGAAGTGGTCTAAAGATTCAAACAAGTACTCTGAGGATATTACAGAGGGCTTAGGCTTCCATGCGGTGAGACTCCTCCAAACCGACTCAATTTTTGTAAGTAGTGATTCTGTTTTTAAAATCCTAATCTGACATATCTACCCCCACGTTAAATAGTTAGCGGTCTGCCCTAAACAGAACACCTTTGGTACCAACTAGAACGTGGTCATATTTTTGCTTTTTGGGCACGTTAAGCATATTTGAATGCAAATTTTTAGCGACAAATCCAAGTAAAAAGGGACAACTTGCTTTGGGGTTGAAGGAAATGAATTATTTAGCTCTAAAGAGTGAGGTACAGGGAACTGACAATGGAACCGTTTTAGCAGTCCTTTTAGGCTTGCCGTTTGTATCGTCATGAGATGCATTGCCCTGTTGAAGTTTGAGTGATTTCGTGTTGTAATTTGACAGATGTACAAGATTTTCGAGTAAGTCAATATGCTGCGTTAACTAGGTAACGTCATCCACTATTTCATTAATATATCGAAGAAATCTAAACATATCACGAAGAAAGTTAGACGTGCAGGTTCTGTAAACACCTTTCTACATATTTCTTAAAAAAATATTATTTCTGATAAATACAAACTTAATTTTCGAGTCATGAGCTTTTCATGAGCTTACTGCTGTTATAAATTAAAATATATCAGACCAGGCCTGTCAGTGTTAAATTACGTCCTAGATATTTATGAAATAAATTAGTTTTCATTCTTTCTGGACCACGCTTTTTCACGACCAATGATGAATAAACGCACCTTTGTTTTTGAGAGGTCTGAAGCGTGACTCATTGCAGAACTTTTCTCGGCGTACTGTTTACACTGTTTACGCAATTATTGCGGCAGCTGTTTACGTTTAATGAATGACCTGAATTTTGTTTTCGAAGTCCTTGTTCAGGGCTACGTATTACATGTTATCATTAGCGATCTATATGTCCACCCGTATTGTTGCATCATATTCGAGATCTGTGCAGATTACCTACTGTAGCTATTGAAAGATTTCAAAGATTGATGAATTGGAAATATTTGAGTATGGCAAACGATTTACCCACTTCGAAATTGTTTTTCTGTCGGCGTATAAGCCCACTATTTGGGATGCGCAGGTTGGAATATGCTAGGAGAGAGTAAACTGATAACTTAATTTGGCCTGCTAAACGACGTAGTTTTGTCCTCGACGCTGTAGTGTTGTTCTTACAGAATGTGCGAGTTGTTTATTGACTGAACGAAATGCTTATTTATTGATTTATATCCTCGACAGCTCCAAGGTCGTGGAGGAGAAAAGATCGCGAATTTTCAAATTCACGAACTTGCAGAATAATATTTTAAAAGCCGTTGCAATCCGTGCACTGTTCTTAAATGCAATTAATTTCGCGAGATCCTATCTCGGTCATTTATTTGTGATACGAAATGACCACAAGTAGCTTTCGTCTGCTGTCGAGTAACGGGTGGCTGCATTTAGATCACTGAGCTCGGCACATGTGAGACAGATCAAGTGATATCGTTCCGAAAGGTATTTTTGAAGGTCAGGAAAGCTTGTTAATAAGAAAAAATTAACGGTGATTGACTATCGATTCTTAATTAGAAGATTTAATGTAATTCTTTGCTGTAAGAACTCCGCTTTTCCGTTTACTAACGAAAGCAGCTTGACAACATTTTTTGTCAGAAATAAAAACAATCATGAAAGCTGTTTTCATCTAAGTAAGTGATGAAAAGGTGGAAAATACAGCAGTTACTTATCAGTCAGAATTTTAAACTCGAGTTTTTACGGCAGAGATAGTTACTTTTGCCCGAAATACATCGATAAACAAACTTTAGCTGCCGAATCGTCGGTTTCTACTCGCGGCACAATGATATAGTGGTTCACTCGAGGGCTTTCTAACCGTTCATCTTCACTTGTAGAAGTTTCTCCCTTCTCTGAATGTCAAACTAACGTTGACCGTCCGTGAGCGTCGCTTGCTGGATGATTAAGTGTCAGTGTTTTATTATCCTCAAAGCTTCTTTCCTAAGCTGAGTATTTCGCCAGAAGAAAACGACGGAATTGAACGTTGATGTCGATGCGACTAACGTAAATACCCACTTCTCGGTGGCTCGTGCTTGAAAGCTCTTGGCGAAGTGCTTGTTTGATTGATTCATCAGGAGAAAAGCAGCATCTGGAAGATAACAACAAAAATAACACAACACAATGGTGACGTAAGTCTTCGCCAGCTTTAGGTCCATCAACAGTTTTGAGGTTGCTTTAACGTCGCACGCTTCGACGAGGTTCAAACGCCGCGTTCCAGTCTGTGCTTGAACCGGCGGCCGAGCAATGTAGAGAACCCGAGGTTTTCTGGCGACAGAGAAAATCCTCAAGTACAAAGCTGCTGTAACTAAGCAGAAACACAAGATGATTGAGACGTAGGCAAAACTTTGAATAGTCAGAAATTTAAATGGCATGCCAATCACGACAAACCAGCACACCGTGAGTGTTAAGACCGCAAAGAATAAACGTTTTCTGGTCACCGATCTTTGATAAAAGAAAGGATAAATTATTGCTGCGTATCTTTCTAAATTCATCACCAGAGACGTAAGCAGGGACATGCCTGCAAAAGCGGCGAAAGAAAGGACGCTAATTGCGGTAGTTGTACAGTTACCACTTCCAGTAAGCTCTGAAATGCAAGTCAGGATGAACAGAGGGTGGACCAGAAGGCTGGTGGCGAGATCGGAGAATGAGAGAACAAACAGTAAATAGTAACCCAAGTCCTTCCTCAACTTGTCCGATTTTGCAAAAACCGTGAGAACAAGGAGATTCAGAATCGTTCCCGACGCGGTGAACACGCCGTTGACCAGGCAGGCCATTACGCTGTTCACCAGATAAGACGTGCTTGGACTTCGTGTAACAAACGATAAATACGTTTGCGAAAAGCAGTTGCACACAGTAGGACTCGACTCGTTGGAGCATCTGTAATCTGTCATGGATACTAATTTAAAACCCCTTTCAAATCCACAAGATGAAAGTTGAGTATGGGATGCAATCTGTCGTTCAGATAAAAATCCCTCTAGTACGTCTTGTTTTATTGCTTGCTGCAGTAGCTCGTGATGCAGTGATCGTTCTGTCCGCCCATGCGTTGTTTTTCAAACGTGGTACATGTATACAGTACTTGAGGTGACGTGAGTGGGTTGCACCGTTGACAGACAAATTAGTTTCGAAAAATGTGCATTGACCTGTAATATTGGCCACTACAATGAGCAGCAGTCTAACTGGTGGGATTTGCTTGTACTATAACTCATATCTTTAAGATGGTTGTGAAGGACCCTGGGGATATTCGGCTTGTGCATTAATTTGTCCCAAAACACCATTCAAAAACAAATATGATATCTGATGGATTTCAAAGCCTGATTTCCAGTCTTCTTGGCGTCCTTTATGATCTTGGAACAAAAACCTCCAAACGCGTGCACGAAACATAAATTAAAAGAACCCTTGGACTCAAGTGTGGAAACCCGAATGGCTTTTAACATCATGGTGATCTTTATTTTGCGTTTATCGTATTTTACTTCCTTGCGTGGTCATGTGCCGCTCAAAGTGAAGCTATTTTCACAGCGCAAATATGGTAATCAATTTCTTAATGTTTTTTCCGTTAACTTTTTAATAGCCATTATTATTATAATTATTGCTATTATCATTGCCACTCGCGCGCCTCGCAACTGAACGCAGTGGCTTTACAGTTGCCCTCCATATGGTTCGGTTTGATGTCACTTGAAAAACACATCACGTTCAACAAATAGTACACTTACCAGTTACGCCGAAGTTAATATAATAGTGTAAAGACTGAAAACCTTTGTTGTCTTCATGTTTATTCAGCGATACATGAACTTGTAATATTCAAAACACAAACAGTAGTTGTTTACTGGGTTTCTGAAACTCTATGCCAAGGCCGGGAGCTTTAACCCTTTAAAGGTTGAGTTCATTTTCTTTTGTTCATTGTTTTCGCTTTGTTTTCCCATTTGTTCTCCCATTTGCTCTTTTGTTCTTGATGTCCTGTATACAGGACGCTGACCCTTAAATGTGCAAGCCGGTTTTGCACTTGCCAACAAATTCACGCGAATCGAATTTTTCTTTTGTCTCATGGTCTGTCGACTGTAATTAAGGGGAAACCTATTCAATTTAAACAAAGAAATGTCGATTCGCGCGAATTTATTGGCAAGTGGAAAACCAGCTCTAGAGGTTGATCATATGAAGGGAGTTAGCTTGGTTGATCGGGCTGATCCGTTTTGCCAAGATCCTGCTTTAGATCTGAGGCAAACTGTAAAATGTTCCAGCGATCAAATGACAAGCGAGGTAGTCCACTCATAGGGAGTCCAACTCTGACGCCTTTGGTCTTCTGTTTTTTATTCATATAATTCTGCTAGATGCTGTGGAAATTACTACGCCAGCGTTTTATTGAACCTTGCAGATAGCTGAGCCCGCGGCGCTTCTCTTAACAGTTTGTTGCCATGCAAGTAGCCACGCGCAGTAGTTTGAAACTCCAAACAGTTGTTTTTTTCTATGCCACTTGAACGCGTGTGACGTAGGCTGAATGCTGATACGACAGAACACGCAGTGCGCGTTTAGTGTGGCAGTAATTTGAACTTGAATATATCAAGAATTTGATTAACTCTCTTCGTGATTTTAAGATGGTATTCAAAGGTTTGTCGACGCGGACAAGCTGTTGTCTAATTCGGAGCTACGTTTGCCTATGTCTGTATGTCGAAAATATTCGGAAAAACTAGAAGACTAAAAGTCATGTGATGTAGAGATTTTCCCGCCGCAGTTAACCGTAATTATTTTCTCATGTGATCGCGCAGAGAATGTCAGTACGTTAACCGAACTAGCCTGCTCCATATGATCAGCCCCTTAGACTCGATAAAGAACTCGTCAATGAAAAACATAAGAGACTGTTACAGCCTTTTGTAGCGTCCGGCTGGGCACAAGTATAATGTAACCTTCGTAGACAAACTTTAACAAAGTTAAATTATGAAATAGCGTGTATCGTACGCGGGCTCTGATTGGTTAACACCTGTTTTTGGATTGAAGTATCTGAAAACCGTAAAAACTGAATTCTCGCCAAATGTGTAGCGATGTTTCTGATACACGTTCAGTCTTACCGCTCCAATCATGCGTGCGTAATTGTTTCCCTGGTAATAATGCTTCTTTTATGCTTAAACGTGTCACGTTGTGTCACATCGTTAAGTTTTCTGATCCAATATTTAGGTGCAAAGCAACATCTTACAAGTGTTGTGCTACTGAATTTCCGGTATTTGATGGTTATTATATCGAAGTCCCGCACATTTTTTATAAAATATTGAGAGGTTCGAAACGTGCTTTCACGTGTTTATCGGAGTTGTTGATGCATTTTTGTCGTTCAGTTGAAAGATGGAGCTTTGGTGGACTGGCATGTAGAACCAAGTTTAACTGTAGCTTTTTTCTCCGATAATAAAGGAATTTTTCTCACTTGCGAGAAGACAAATGAACTCAATTTTCTTGATTGGGAGATGACAATGGAATAAATCCTTTCATATGAATTGAAGTTCATATATCATGAAGCAAATTTTGCATAGTCTCAACATGCAACACTGAACCCGACACCCGAAAATTCCCATCATAATTAAACTTGAGATATTTGTATTTTCGATATGTGGAAGCTTGGATATCTTGAACGACAGATGAACGGTCGTCAAACTTTATCCTCAGAAAACGATTTCTGAGCCCCAGACAGCGGATTGTTTTCTGAGGATAGAGCTTGACGAACGTTCATCTATCATTCAATAATTAAACTTTATGTAATCGAATATAATTGCCAAATATTCGTAGAAAACATCTTGCATACTCTTCCACACTAAATATATCCCTCCACTACTAAATTTGCGTCGAACGGCAGCAATTTAGCTAACCTTGTTTATACTAGTAAATAAGAACAGTCAAATTTTCAGGTTGTTAAACAAAATGAAAATCGAAAGAGAAGTTGCCATAATTATTTCCAGTGATGTGTGTATATCCTCACAATATACCCATGAAAGGACCTCTTATCACCCGAAAGTAATGTTAGGGTGTCGGGGCATGTAAAGTAGTCGGGGCTTGTTTTCACCCTCTATATGATATTTCGGTCAACACAGCAAGAGTTCCCTTTCGCATCCTGTCAACACACAGAAATTCCGGAGTTTAAAGTTCTCGTAACCATGGAGGATGGAATATTCTCTATATTTGTCAGGCTTTGCCGAGATCTGTTTACAAATCGGCAATACTGCATGAGGTCGACAAGCCAGTGGCAATACATCGCCAACGAGCTATAACTGTTGTCTAAAGCATTCACGACGGAAAGGACGGCTCTTTCGGTACATATTTTCCTAAATTTGCTACCGGCGAGGTAAACAATGACATTTCTCCTATGGCGAGACATACTCGGTGACAAGCGAACAGCTGCTTGCCCACGTAGTTCCGTACATGCTACTCACGATAAACAAATTTGTGAGTGTTCTTATGTATTAAAGCTTCAAACAACAAGTTTATGAGTGATCAAAGTCGTGGACAAATAGTTCTAGGTTAAGATATCATCTTAAATCAGTATTGTGGCATCCCAAGACTTTTCTGGGCCATTTCGGAATTTGCAAACGCTAGTAAAGCGGTTTCAGAGAACCGGCGCGCTTATCTAAGAACTTTCTCGTTGAAAGTGTAAACATGTATTAGTGAAAAATAGCACAGTGTGGGTGACAATTTGAGACCATTTTAGCCGCCGCTGTTATCTTTGAAATTGTCGGTGAGGAAAAATCAATATACTTTGGGAAACAATCTGCGACAGAAAATATCCGGTCTTACTTCAACAGCGGTGAAAGAGAAAGATCTCAGTCTGCGTTTATCCCACTATAGCCTGCTTGCAGCCCGAAATTTCGAAAAGCGGAAATTACGGACTACAAACAGGCTAACCCACCAATGGCGGAACTGGACTATCTTCAAAGCTCTCCGTTGTTGCGGTAATTTCAGACTTTAATCAATGCGAATCGTATTCTAGACCTTCAAAATGTAGAATTTCCCTGAGGAATCAGGCTTCTAGACTTACATTCCTAGTTGAAGCTGTAAACACGAGTATCAACCGGTCACGGCTTACCTACTATACGCGTTATTTTAGGAAAAAACATTTCATATGAAAGCAGGCGGAAGCGTACCCAAGAAAAGACGGCTTTATGCAGCCGATGCGGATGTACGGGGACTTCACTATGAGAACTGCGGCAACACTATTGCTACAGGGTCGAACTTATCGCTGTCGAAATTACGGTATGTTTACACGACAATTTCGAAATTTTGATCTTACTGTGTAAATGTGGTAACCGTCAGACAACGTATGTAAATTATAAGAATGTGTAAAACATGAATCTTTGACTGATGGCTCCGTAAATTCTATTATCATACAATCAACTTCATTCTTGTTTCTTATTGGTTGACATTCACCAGTTAATACTCAGTGTCCGAAAGCCCTAACATCATTTCCGCCGAATATCGTGAATATCGTGAATTATTCGGCTTTGGCAGATAACGTTGATCTCGGTCTGGATAATTCTTGATATCATGCTCAGCCTCATCCAATAATTGTATATAAATAATAAAAATGTGTGAAATATAAATTTTTGACTTATGACACCATGAGATGCTAATATGTTATTATATGTGAGTTCTGAAACTAAAAAAACTACTTAAGCTTAATGACTTAAGTCAAAAAGCGAAACTCCTTACAAAGACAAAATTATCAAATACTCGAATTTTCGAAGTAGTAAAACTTAAATAGGACATTGCGATAACATTTCTTGGTGAAGTCTGAAAAGAATTTATAAAAAATGTTTTTAGTATCAGGTATAAGAATATTTCAAATGTCTGAAAATCTTACACAATACGGCATCTGAAAAGTGACTGTTCTTCGAAATAAAAATATAAGATTATTGGCTTGATAAACGAGTGCGTGGTCTTCCGGCTGAAGGAATGACAATGGTAGAATCACCATGGAATGGCGGTACCAAACTGTCAATGGATTTAAACTGCAGAACTTAATCTAGAAATTCGTTCAAGTACGTCACAGTTAATATCTAACATATTTTTTTAGAAAAGATCTCAGGAAAGGTGTGTTGTGGAGCCGTCAGGTGTTGTTTATCTACCGAAAAAGGACACGTACAATGTGTACACTGATGTTGCTGTGGTGGCAAAAAGTGTTAAAGAACCGAAGTTTCGTCTTGTAGAAAATCCCGAAGAAGCCGACATACTGTGGATTGCCGAGCATTTTAAAGATTTTAAGTACGTTATTACAATAGATGTTTATACATGCTCTTGGAAAGTTATCAAAGTTTGTTTCTTTTTTATTAATTTTAAATATGTGACCGACATTGCTTGAGAATTTCACCAGTTTCTTTAATTTTGAATTCGAACGTCTCAAATGTATGCCTGTGAACAAACCATTTCTAAGAATTGGGTGTAGGTACAGGGATCACTCTCCCTCTAGCGAGCTTTAATTGCAATATTTCCTCTATTTAACCTCCCCTTCTAATTAGCCCCCAGATTAGAAAAACAGGAAAAAAGCGCCCACCACTATCAACACCTTATCACTGATTGTGGTAGTTTTATTCGTTAAAAGGCAGATATAATTTAATATGGAAATATGAGCACTAAGCGACAACGTTCTCTCAACAAACATGTTCATTTAATGGAAAGTCTGTGAAGTTAAGAGCCAGTGTAATATATTTATATCATTATGAATTTCTAAAGAACATGAAAAGTGTCTATTTAGAACCCCTTTCTAATATATGCCCAGTTCAGAACTACTGAAAAAATAAGCCCCCGGGGGATTAAATAGAGGAAATAAAATACTGTAATCCCAGCGGCTGTCATTTTGGTTCTCCCTGTCCAGTGGTTTATGTTTGTATGAAATTTCTTCTCAATTTCACAGCTTATTGCCAAAAAAGACTTTCGATGTCTCTGAGTCTCCCTAGCTGTCGTTGAAAGGGAGCGTAGAGGTCAATCCTTGGAAGTCCAAAATCCCGAAGAACCGTTGAGAGACAATGCTTTAATCCTTATTAAAAAGGAAAAGGAACATGTAATTCAAAGTTTACAAGTACACACTTCAAAGGGCTTTATACTAAGAGATTAACGGAAGAAGGTACAAAAAGCGAATTACAATGAAATCATTTACTAAATTTCATAGATTGTTTTTGGATTTTGGAATTTGGTGAAATTTTCTGAAAGCACATCGTTAAATAAATTGTAAAAGGAACGTTTTTTACGTTTTAATAGTAATATGACTTGCAAAAGCTCATCTTTCTAAACCTTGCCCATCACTTAGTGTTTAGTATGCAATATAGATAGCAAAAATTAAAATACCATTTGTATCATACGCCATAGTTTTTGCTCGACCTTGCTTGTACTTCCAAAGGCGTCACAGTCGGTTTCATCGACGACCTCACTCAATGTCCTTTAACACATTTACATCAGAAGTCTTTCCATCTTCGAAAGCACTGGCAAATATCCCTGATGGATCCAGGCAAGGGCCAAAGAGGCTATGCCTCTTCCTCGAAAACTTAGACCTCCTTCTTACTTTCAAAATATTGAGCTAGAAACGCTAAAGACGGGAGTTTTCGAAACTGTTGTTATTATGTATATCCTGAGATTTCCGTAAGATAAATGGCACGAAGAATAGTCGTATACGCTTGAAATTGAAAGTTGAGATTGGCCGTACAGTCAGCGTTCTGACTGGTGATGTTATATCTTCTTCTTCCTCATTGGCTGACGTTATTCCCGCTAAGAAATTACAGTAGGCAAGCTTCCTTTCAAGTTTTAAGGCGAGGATTTAATGTTTTACCAACTGTATAAAGTATCAAAGAACAGAACGAGGAAATTACAGGGAACGAGAACTTTATTATTAATGATATTCACAAGAACTAACGTAGGAAACGGTTTATTTTTCAAATCGTGTACTTTTTTGACGAAGAAAATCTCTTAAATGCAATAAAGTAACTTTAGTGTCGTTAAATGACCGCACCAATGTTGTCCCAATGATAAAATTTAAAACCTCGGTGCTTATATAATAGACAAATACACAATGATATATGCTTAGTACGAGTTTTGTTCATTCGTTGTGGCATGTTCTAAAACTCACTGGTAACTCCTTCGTTTTATAATGCATCAGAACTCATGAATGAAGGTTGCACCTACGCATTTACCGTGAACTGCCAACCTCGAATTTAGATCCTCCCTTAGCCAAACTGGCAGTCATGCTACTGACGCCGTCTTTTTGGAACTTTATGTGTGCATTTCTACAATTGACAACCGTAGATCAATTCTCTTTTCCGCCAAACGGAATGAAGTAATTGTTCGCACTTGATAAGTTTCAAAAATAGTGCCTATATTACTCTCGCTTCATCAGGTCCGTACAGGAATCAGGAAAGCAGTTCATTAATCAGTTTCCATTTGAGAATGTGTTAACCTGCAAGGATCTTCTGGCTAGAGTGGCGGATCGAGTTGGAAAGCTTTATCCTGAAAAACAAGACCGTACCGGCACGAACAGACCTCCATGGTTTCAAGAGTCGTTTAACTTGAACTTAGAGTTGCCGCAATTTATCCACAATTTTCTACAAAGAATAGAAAGGTAGAATTGTATTGGGTAAAGACCCCGGACAATGTTACTGGTGTTTGGTTGAGTGCTTTATCCCAAATTTGTATGTATTGCTCGAGTTTTCCAAGTTTGCTAAACCCAACTGCGAGTCACGACCGCTCGTATTCTGACGTGGGTGACGGGAATTCTGCTTAGCAGGAACAAATTTATGTCCTCCCTTCTGATCAGTTCGTGTGTTTTTGTGTAAGTTTTGTTTTGTTGGGTTTGATATCTTCATCGCATCTTGTTCCCTATCACTGGGAATTTGTAACGAATTTTAACTATGTTCTATATATTTTGAAAGAAATGAAGATAACATTTGGATCATCAAACCGTGGAACCTGGGACGCAGCATGGATACTCACGTGACTCGAAACCTGAATCACATTATCAGGTTAAGGAAAACTGGACCAAAGGTAAAAAATGTGTCTGTTGTTAATGAAGCACGCTTGTGCTGTAGCTTAGTAATTTGCTCTGCGAGTTTAATATTTAGAACTTTGTTTGAAGTACTCATCTTACTGTAGCCCACCATTGGGTCCAAAATAGTTTATATAAATTTTTAGCAGAACATCAGAGGTGATTATAGAGTTTCCTGTACCCTAATTGGAAGTAGTCATCCGCTGATCTCGTTATGATCACTTCACGCGAGGTGATTGTAAAATTCTGCACATTTTCAAAACTGCAGCTTCTCAATTTGTTCATGTTCCAGACGAAGAAATTATGAGAATTGGAGAAGATAATGTTCCAACGAAAACCCAAATATGCAACTAGATTTAGTGTGTAACGGTGCTTGTTCTTTGTTATGTCTTTGTTACTACCGAACCAAATTCACGGACACTGAAGTTTACTTAAAACAGCTTTCTTTATTGATACATATATCGTATCATGTCATATCACATCAAATCGCAATGTGAAAATTATTGGCGGATTCGGCGAGTTAAGTTCAACCCAAATGCGAACAACTAAACTTCGAAGTTCGATAATGATATGGCTACAGGGTTCGTACGGGTCCTCAAAAACCATCAAAGTCCTTAAATTTTCTAAAGAACCTACCCAAGTTCATGAAAAGTCCCTAAATTTTATTTGCTCTCCTGCCATTCAATAAAGCTGGTATTAATTTTAAATAGCTATGGGTTATTTTGTATCACGTAATCATCCATTGTTATTCAAATGAAATCAGAGTTGATTTTTATCATGACTCGGCATATTTACGGCTATATATTAGTGTAGTATATATTCTCTTGGTTTTCTGAGGAACGCTATTTTCGGAGTGATATTCGGAAAAGAGCGATGTTGTTCCACTTGCTCTTGAAAGTGGTACGTTCCATATCGGATGGGTTTTTGGGACGCTTTGAGCCTTCAATCGTATTCAATATACGAAGTCACGCGAGCGTTTATGAATTATTGTTGGGTTATTTCATACAATTCTGGATTGCATAATACGATCGCAGAACTGATTGTATATTGGAACATGTTGGCGGGGTGGAGAAGGAGAGAGAGCTGCTGAAGGTGCATATTCACTTTATGTTGGCTTACTGTTTCACACCAGGAAGACTCAGCCGAAAGTCATTTAAGAAGTAAAACGGGCTTAGTTCGAAAATTCTGTGAACATCCCTGCCATTGTCACATTCTTACCGGATGGATAATTCTGTATATTCCTATACCTAAATACATACGAATTTTTAATGAACCTGATGATAAAACAAGTAAACTAGAATTAGGGAACCATACATTTATGACTGGATTTTCCTTTCATGTTGAAAACATTTCAGAAACGTTGAGATTCATTTGTTGAAGAGAAACATGCCTTACAAAATTTAAATTTGGCAGTCGTTTTAGAGAGGAATTCCGATCAATATCAAACAATTCCCTTTTCAGACTATTTAAAAAGAAATATAAACAATATTTATCAGAAACCAGTTAGATATTCAAACTTATTTCCGTTTTTAAGTAATTATTTCCTTATGTTACCGAGAAATTGGCACACGGAGGCACCATGTTGTAGTGGTCAACTCGAAAGCTTAATGCTACTTTGACCACTACGCACACTTCAATTTACCTATTATGACCCCCTTAATATCTTTTTGTAATATTTTATACATATATCAATTTATCCCTATGACATTCTAAAGTAATTATTGTAAATAAAAAACGATTGTGCGCATAAGACTATAAAAAGAAATACGTGTGTGAGTATACCGAGGAGGCTTTTTTATTATTTACTGTTTCTGTCGTATTTATGCTTGAATTTGCTATTTTCTTTCGCACTTAGATTGCCTTTAAATACATCCACAATCCCGTGCTTCTTGAGATAGAAAACGTTGGCAAAGTGAAATTCCATTTTCGATATATGGCAGCCGTGACCAGTGTTGATCCTCTAATTATTGATACTGATAAAGTATTTTGGGTTGGCTGTGCAAACAAGTACATAGTTACCTATTCAGTAGGGTTGTTAATTTTAAGTTTTATTTTTATTCAATGTCTAGATCTCAAATTTAACTAAACTTTTAATCGTAGTGTAAAATTTCAATCATTTGAACTTTTAATCAAGAAATCTTTCCATGTATAATTAAATGTGTATTTATATATATGTATGAGCATATATATATATATATATATACTGATGAGGCCCAGTAGGCCGAAACGGTTCCGTCTGTAGTTATATATATATATATATATATATATATATATATGTGAGATTTTATTAAAAATCGTACGAAAAGAGTGCTCGATACCAGAGTAGAGCGAGTTTCAATAGCAAGACAAGGTAAACTTGGGTTACTTCATAAAGATTTACTACAAATTTGTTTCGTATGGCAAGCTGGGCCTGCCACACTCGTCAGGTAGTGATCGCGTGTGATATAGTTGCCTAGGAGACTTGATAGTGTCTATGGAGGTTACGTCATACAATACGGAGTGAATTAATAAATATTACAGAGCAAATGTTTTTTCCTATGTCTACAAGTTGTGATTAGTTCGTTTCTGGAATTTAATAGGCTTAGCTCAGGATGGCAGATGATAAGGAATTTCTCATGCAAACATAAATTACATTTTTTTGTGCTGCTAGAATACGCTTTACACCATCTGATAATTTGCCACTTCAACGAAAATTTGATGTTGTTGTCCTTAACTTCCAAATGTATTTGCTCAGGGCCGTGTTATTTCTCTGAGTCGGGTTTCTAAAGGAGCTCGTGTAGTTGTTATATCGGGACTTGAAGGTGCCTTCAGTGATACCGATGTAGGTCTCAACTTTGTTGTTGTCTTCTCTCTTTACCGTTGCTTGGTGCAGACTAATCAACCCGACAAAATCAGAATTTGGCATCATAAGTAAGCAAATCCTGCAAAGAATTAACTCCAAAATCATTGCGGCAACCAATCTAAACCAGTGGAAAAGCACCGACGCAGTCCTAACATGGTTTAACAACATACCGAACAAGCAATCATATTCATTTATCACCTTCGACATTGTCGACTTCTACCCGTCAATATTAGAAGATCTCCTTACCCAAGCTCTAACTTTTGCCTCGCAGTACGACTCAATAACTGACGAAGAGAAAGCTATCATCATTCAAACAAAGAAACCTCTGCTATTCAACGAAAACACAACATGGTGCAAAAGATCATCCAACTCGCTTTTTGAAGTAACCATGGGCAGTTTTGATGGGGCCGAAACATGCGAACTCGTGGGATCATATCTCTTGTCACAATTAACACCAGCTGCGGGAAACAACATCGGCCTCTACAGAGATGACAGACTAGCCGCATTGAACAAAACACCAAGGGAGATAGAAAACATAAAGAAATGTATTTGTAGAACTTTTAGAGAACACAACCTAAAACTAACTATCGAGTTTTCGAGTTAATTCTTTGCAGGATTTGCTTACTTATGATGCCAAATTCTGATTTTGTCTGGTTGATTAGTCTGCACCAAGCAACGGTAAAGAGAGAAGACAACAACAAAGTTGAGACCTACATCGGTATCACTGAAGGCACCTTCAAGTCCCGATGTAACAACCACACGAGCTCCTTTAGAAACCCGACTCAGAGAAATAACACGGCCCTGAGCAAATACATTTGGAAGTTAAGGGACAACAACATCAAATTTTCGTTGAAGTGGCAAATTATCAGATGGTGTAAAGCGTATTCTAGCAGCACAAAAAAATGTAATTTATGTTTGTATGAGAAATTCCTTATCATCTGCCATCCTGAGCTAAGCCTATTAAATTCCAGAAACGAACTAATCACAACTTGTAGACATAGGAAAAAACATTTGCTCTGTAATATTTATTAATTCACCCCGTATTGTATGACGTAACCTCCATGGACACTATCAAGTCTCCTAGGCAACTACATCACACGCGATCACTACCTGACGAGTGTGGCAGGCCCAGCTTGCCATACGAAACAAATTTGTAGTAAATCTTTATGAAGTAACCCAAGTTTACCTTGTCTTGCTATCATATATATATATATATATATGTATGTATATGTGTATATGTATATATATATGTGCATATGTATATATGGCCTTTTGGTTCATATTGAGCACTCTACAGGATGAGTCATGCCGTTAGCGAATTTGCGCACGCTCACTAGTCTCTAGTTACAGCACTCTGGCATGGCTTAGATGTACCACAAGTGTGGAGCATTTGAGTCGCCTATATAATGTAGGCTTCTTCATCCTGCTCGTCAGCACTACACTGATGAGGCCCAGTAGGCCGAAACGGTTCCGTCTGTAGTTAGAATAGATGTATATATATGATATTAAAATGTAAGTTTGAATCTGATCTAAAATATCTTAAAAACTTTATTAAAACGTTAAAAGGCTTCCTTTAAAGAAGTTCTTGTATATGTGTATGTATGTATGTATGTATGTATGTATGTATGTATATAGGTATACATATACATATATATATATATACATATAACATGTACATATATATATATATATATATATATATATATATATATATATATATATACACGTGTATGTGTATGTGTATGCACACAAACACACACACACACACACACACAAATATATATATATATATGTATGTATACACATATATATACACACACATAAATATGCTCTTCTATTAAAAACTATTTAATAAAATTTCAGTAAAATCAACTTTTGGATGTATTGCCTCTTTATCAAGTTGCAAAAATGAAAGCGTTTGATGTCCCTGCATATACTGTTTTTAAAAATTAATTTCAAATTCAAATCATGAGATAAATTGTCTTCCGCGTGTTTACAACACGTATACAAACGTGGAAAACTATTTTATATTTCTTTGATGTATAAATATGCACATATATGAATGCATGTATAAACGTGTACATTTTCACATGTGTTTATGTGTATGTATATACTGTATATATATATAAACCAAAGATGAGTACCAGGAAGGTTACAGTGTTGGTTTGAGAATGGAGAGCGCTCAATACCATACCAGTGGAGCGAATAAAGAAGTAAAATAGACCAAATTTTTTTGCTGTCGCTACTCTGAGTTTCATGCGCTCAGGCGATCATCAGGCAACTGACAGATTATTTATTTATTCACACATTTATAATATTTGCAAGTTCACAGATGGTGTTCTGTTACATGTCGGCATGCACTGAAAAGCTCCGATCGTTTATTTAGGATGTTCTTTTTACGTCCCTTCAAGATTAATAGCTGTTTTTCTAAGCATAGGCGGCATTTTCTAGATCCTGCTTTACATGATGGGAGCTGTTTGATGATTTCCCACTTGATCGTGTATTTTCGTTTGTTGTCCTTGAGTTGCCATATGTGTTTGGAGAGTTCAGTTTCGTTATGGTATTTTTTGTTTTTAAAGACCACGTCTTGAAAGAAATCAACCACGAACTAAAATCTATCGCCGATAACTTAAACATATCCAACCGTATAGATCCTATGAACGAAACACTAGCCTTTATATCCCTGAAACATCATAAACCGGACTTTGAAAACAATCCCAAATGCCACCTCATCAACCCTGCAAAAAGCAACCTCGGCTAAGTACGCAAATCCATCCTAGACAACGTAAACAACCGGATAACAATTCAAACCCTAGTAAACCAGTGGCGAACCTCCACCGACGCAATCTCGTGGTCTCAATCAATTCAGAACAAACCGAGAAAATCATTCACATCCTTCGATATAGTGGACTTTTATCCTTTAATTTCTGAACATCTCCTGGACCGATGTATCACATGGGGGAAACAATTCACAAACGTCACAGACAGCGACATCTCAATCATCAAACACGCACGTAAATCACTTTTCCACCAAAACCAAATATGGTTCAAACGCAACGCAGACAACACATTTGACGTAACTATGGGAAGCTATGACGGAGCAGAGATATGCAAACTTGTCGGTCTCTTCATACTTAATTCACTTCAAGCACGCTTCGGAAAAAATGTTGGATTATACCGCGACGACGGCTTGGCAGTGATCAACACCAAATCTGGCAGACTATGTGACAAGGAAAGAAAAGAACTTATTCGTATATTTGACGACCTCGGTCTTAAAATTACAACACTGACTAACCAAGATCGCACAAACTTTCTTGACTTAACATTCGACCTCACCAACGGTACTTACAAACCCTACAGAAAACCCAACGATGAACTTCTTTACATCAACCGCTCATCTAACCACCCACCCTCCATAATTTGCTAACTCCCGGATCTATCAACCGACGAATTAACAAACTATCATCTAATAAAAATACTTTTGACGCCGCTGCTCCCATCTAAAACGAAGCCCTCAAACGAAGCAATTTTAACACACAACTTAAATACGAACCACCTAACACTAATACAAATACCCAACGTAACAGACGAAACGTGATCTGGTTTAATTTTCCTTACAGCAAAAACGTCAAAACAAACATCGCACGCGACTTTTTACAACTTATTGACAAACACTTCCCGCCTAATAACAAACTTTCCAAGCTCTTCAACAGACACACTATACACGTAAGTTATAGCTGCAACAAAAACATGAAATCCTTTATCACTAGACACAACAAAACAATACTCAAAAGACATGACAACCGAACAAAATCAACAAACACAAACAACACCCGTCACTGCAAATGTAGACAACCTGACCAATGCCCAATCCAAGGCAATCGCCTAAAAACGAACGTAATTTACAAGGCCGAAGTTACAGCAACTGACAACAACGAGACACGAACATACATAGGCGTCACAGCCAACGACTTCAAAACTAGATGCCGAAACCATCACTGAACAACAAAAAATACCATAACGAAACTGAACTCTCCAAACACATATGGCAACTCAAGGACAACAAACGAAAATACACGATCAAGTGGGAAATCATCAAACAGCTCCCATCATGTAAAGCAGGATCTAGAAAATGCCGCCAATGCTTAGAAAAAAAGCTATTAATCTTGAAGGAACGTAAAAAGAACATCCTAAATAAACGGAGCTTTTCAGTGCATGCCGACATGTAACAGAACACTATCTGTGAACTTGCAAATATTATAAATGTGTGAATAAATAAATAATCTGTCAGTTGCCTGATGATCGCTTGAGCGCATGAAACTCAGAGTAGCGACAGCAAAAAAATTTTATAGCTTTACTGTATATATATATATATATATATATACATACAGCAAAGTGTGTTGTGTGTTGTGTGTTGATGAAGATACAATTATAAATGGTTTCTTCTTTCTTTTCTCTTTCTAGACCTTTTTCTTTGGACGAATTTGATGTTTATGAAAAGCACTTCACCACAATGAATTACCGCAACAACGTCACCTTTAAGCAGGTTAGGCTTACTGCTTTGGTATATGCCGTGAATCCCTTGTCATGCATCTTGGTACTTTTGTAATTTTGTTTGTTTTATTCCTTTACCATGTTTAACTATTCGGGTTGAGAGTCCTCCGGCGATAACACGATACAAAAATTTGACGAGTGCGACAAGGAGACAATGACAAAAATTCCTTCAGTTTTAATATGACTCTGTAGTGACGTCGAAATATTTTTGCCGTCTTTTCCACGTCTTGTTGTTGACTCACGTTTTGGGTTTGCAAGATGTCAGTATTTTTCGGGATTTGTTTTATCGTCAATTTGTTGAAACTGTCTGCTATAATAACTATAATAATAATAATATAATTAATTATGTTTTTATGGTAACTATAAAAAGTTGAATGGTCTGTCGAACACGGAAATTCGTATATTTTCGCCATGTTTTGTTCACTGTCCAAGTTATAGTTTACCAAATATCAAAACTTGAAGATTACTGTGGTCCAGCATATCAACCTTGTGATGTTGTTATCGCGCTAAAATGTCGAAAGCTTACTTCTAGACAACGATAACTGATACAGAAATAACTTTAATGGATTTCTTCAATGTACACAACGTACTTTCAAAAGAAGAATAATGTTGATTTAAGGAGAAGATCAGGAGTTTTTTTATACTTTATCGGCAAATAAACATCTGTCATCTCTGTTATATATGCGTATGATTTTTCACAGATCCTTCACAGCGAGTTTCCTGAAATATTTGATAAGCAGAATCCCGGTTACAAATGGTCCGATATTGAGGTTTGTAACCACTAAAAACAGTTTCTTTTATTGGAGAGAGTTACTCTGAACAAAACCACTCTCAATAACATACCGTAGAATTCCGAAAGTAACAGCCCCCTTTACTTTCGTATTCAGATGTCACTGAGGCCCGCTACTTTCGACGAGCAGTTACTATTGGGAAGTCGTTATTTTTGGGTGGATGAAATGTATGATAATTGTAGGAAAGAAAATAATTTTGTTTTAGGACCATATTTCTTAAATTAAGAAATGGTTTCTTGTTCTGCAGACAGGATAATTTTTTTTAATAAGCTATCTTGATGAGAAAAATTTCTCAAAAGAAGATATATTTTCTTGAATTAAGAAAATGTATCTAGACTAGACAGCAAAAATATTCTCTATTCAAGATACATTTTCTTAAATTTTTCGAAAGAAGAAAAAAATCCACATGGCTTTTCTTATCAAGAGTTTATTTCTTAAAGCCAGAATATCAATCTTAAAACTGCATGTGGTTAAGGTCGATCCGTTGGTATATTATTTTTGAATGTTCTAGTTCTTTACCTAGAAACGAAAAAAGCCCTCTGTATTAATCTTCATGATTGTAGGCCAAAGTGCACCAGATAATAAAAGAACTTTTCGAAGCTGCAACGTCCGTTCCGCCTCCGCGAGGTATCTGTCACTGCAAAATGGTAGGTACTTCATACTTTGTAGATTATACCTGAAATACGGACAGAAGAAGCTAAAAGTAGAAAATGACAGGTGTCGTGTGCGAACCCCTATTGGCTAATACCCGTGCCTTTATGGGAGTATCCATTTGTGGAAATTATGTATGTACACGGGAAGTACGGAGAGCACGACAAAAGCGTAAGAGCTTTGAGGTAGACTTGCCGCTAAGATCAAATTATGGAATTTCAGATTTCGGGAAACGACTTCGGCTACGGTCAAAAACCAATTTTCAGCAGAATACCAACGCGATCACTTTTGGAAGGTACGCCATGGTTACTTGTCGTGAGAATGAGTTCAATGGGCCAGCGGGAAAATGGCGGGAAAATTAAGTGCTGACTTCATGTAATCAAGCACGAAAACTATCACTCAACAATTTCTGATAACACAGGCTCTCATATCGGACAAATACCGTGTAATAAGAAAACTGTCTTTCGTTGAAAGTCCTGCTGATTATTCTCATGCTTTTCGCGGCATGTTTGGTTGTAATAATAGTAGTTTTAGGTTCAACTCAGACGCAAATCTTAACCGGCTAAAAAATAAATTCCCGAGTAAAGTCCTCAAGTCAATTGAGGCAAGTGCGAGTCAAGTAGCAAGTCACCAAATTTTGCAACTCGAGTGTGACTCAAGTCGACAACACTGCTTTGAGGACATAAATAATTGTGTTAACCTCATGAAGTAATCCTGTATTTACCAATGATCTGTTAGCTACCCTTCTAAATTTTAGGGTTATTTTTCAGGCCTGAGAAACCCACTTTCTCATGTTAACTTTTTTCTCCTTTTGAAGTCTCGCGCTTACTACGCTTTGGACTTCATGTTGAAGTGGGCAGATGATGGTAGGTGCAGTTTGTTCTTTCTTCGTAGTTGGAAAAATCTCACAATCACTACTTTCTTGCTTTTCTGTGACCTTCATCGCCTGCGTAATTGTTTGGTTGCTGGCTTGCGTGCATGTGTTCTTGCTTAAACGATTCATTCGTTCGGCTCTAAGCACTGAAGTTGTCTTCACTGGCATCACAATTTTTACCGGTGAGTTGGAGAATGTTTCTTGTTCTGAGCGTTGAATAGCCAAAAATACCTCGAAAACTGATGTAATCAAGCTTCGAACACGAACTAGGTTGAAATTAAAGAACAAGAAAATTACTTAGACTACGTTCACACTAGACGAAATTTTTTCGGATTCGTAGGCAATCCGGAGAGTTATTCTTGGGATTCAAATTAGCCGTTTACACTGAAGTAGTGAATCCGGCATAATAAGTCTCCGGATTGTATACGAATCCGAATGAATATGAATCCAGAAAAGAATCTGGATGCTTTGAATCCTGAGAGCTAAGACCCCGGAGAAATTTTCATCGTTTTTGTGTAAAACAACAGAAGTAGCCAATGGTGGGATAACTTTTTAAATAAAAAGTTGTTATAAACAAAGAATTGAAAGAAATTTTTCCATTGTTCGGGATTACTCTCAATAAAATCTGTGATGTTTACGTCCGTTCTAAGATAAGAAAGTACTCTTTGCGTTAACGCGAGCATGCAACTAACCCAGATACTTTTTTTGTGTGTAAACGCGGCCAATGAATCTGGATACATTTTCAGTATGAATCAGAGCACTTTTTGAACCCGAAGACTTTTGCAGTTGAGAAAACGTAGTCTTAACCCTTTTCCGGCTGGATAAGACCTGTATTTTTTACTCTGGCTAACGCCAGACGATCTTACTTGTCAAGGCAAGAGCCTCTAGCAGTGAAAGAGTTAAAGGAGTAATCTTGACCTCAAAACTTAATTCAAAGAACAGGAACATCTATCTCTTTTCTCTTTCTCATGAAGAATCACCAGTGTTTAACATTATGTTATTAAGTAGAAAAAGCGTAAGTGACGAGAAATTTAGAAAGACCAACCATTTTTTTAGTTACATGTTTGTGAAGTTGATCGTCCAGGTTAGTTTAGTCTTGAGAAAGACTGTTGGTAGAAGTGACTGACGTTTCGACAGCCTTAGTGGCGGTCATCTTCAGAGTCAAAAGGAGAGTAAATGTCAGGTTCGCCTGTATTTGTATCTGGTTCGTGCGTCATAAGTGGGCGGTCGTATGAGTCATGGAGGTGTGATAGTTTGTGAAAAGCAATGGTTGTGGTTGTGTAGGCGTTAATTATCAGTTTGTCGAAGTGTTAAGTCTATTGGTTGTTCTCAATTGTTCTCTATTGTTCTCAAGACTACACTAACCTGGATGATCAACTTCCACAAACATGTCACGATTCTCCCAGGCTCAAACCATTTACTTCATTTTTTAGTTAGCATGAATAGTCGGGCGTCTTATTACTCCAACTTCAGGCTCCTCGCCCTGGCTTGAAGAAAGATGAAACCCATTAATTTCAGGATTCACCGTCTCGACATTGTTTTGCCCCAGACTGCTTTTAACTTGAAACAAAATTTCTATTTTTGTGTCTTTATTTTAAATTAAGATGTTTCAGAATTTTGAGATACAATGGCTACGTACGTCCATATCTTTCCAAACATGCATAGCATTAAACTCTCACGGCAAAGAAACTGGCAAATTTTATTTTTGATTTTTGAAGAATCCCGAGACTTCAGCATAACCGCTCTAAGAATTATTTTACTAATTTTCATAAAGATGCAAAGTATCAGTAATTTCTACGTTTTATCTTCGGAGATATTTCAAATTTTACGAAATTTAGTTGGTCTTTGTGTAGTAAATGGCGTCCTAAGGTATCTAATTTGCATGTTCCAAAAACGTAAGTATCGCTGAAACAAGTTGAGGTATTGACAACGTCGTTCTTCCTCATTCCAAAGAGTATTTTTAAATCAGATCAGAATTTAGAGTATGATTTTTGTATCGTAGAGGTACTTTAAGTGGTTACGTAATGGTTTGGCTGTGCTGGTTGGTTGAACGATGGGTCGGTTAATTGGTTGGTTTGCTGGTTGGTTGTTTGGTTTGTCGTTTGGGTTGGATTAAATTAGTTTGGTATGGCTTGGTTGGTTTAGTTTGGGAGGGGTGATTGGTTGGTTGTTTGGTTGGTAGGTTGGGTGGTTGGTTGCCTGGTCGGTTGCCTGGTTGGTTGGTTGGTTGGTTAGTTGGTTTGGTTTGGGTGGGGTGATTGGTTGGTTGTTCGGTTGGTAGGTTGGTTGGTTGGTTGGTTTGTCGTTTGGGTTGGATTAAATTAGTTTGGTATGGCTTGGTTGGTTTGGGTGGGGTGATTGGTTGGTTGTTTGGTTGGTAGGTTGGGTGGTTGGTTGGTTGCTTTGTTGATTGGTTTGTCGTTTGGGTTGGATTAAATTAGTTTGGTATGGCTTGGTTGTTTAGTTTGGGAGGGGTGATTGGTTGGTTGTTTGGTTGGTAGGTTGGGTGGTTGGTTGGTTGGTTTGTCGGTTGGTCGGCTGGTTGCTTGCTTGGTTGTGTTTAGTTGGTTAGTTGTCGGGTGGTGGTTGGTTGGTTGGGTGATTGTTTGGTTGGGTAATTGGGTGCTTGGTCGGGTGCTTGGTTGGTTGGGTGATTGGTTGTTTGGTAGGCTTGGTTGGTAGCCGAGTTAATTATTTAAGTGACCAGTAAACTTGTAACGCAGTATGATGTATTAACCTATTTTTTGTTCATTTTGTTTTATCCTAGGCTCTCGACGCATGCAACCTGTCTTACTTGAAGTAAACTTCAATCCCGACTGCAACCGATTGTACAAGTACCATCCGGACTCGTTTCACTATCTATTTACCAGCTTGTTCTTAGGCGAAAAAACCCCTTGGGGATCAGTTCGTATATGAGAAACTAATTTTAAAAATTAGGAAGTAATATAGATGCATGTATATTTTCAAAATCGTTTATCTTTATAATTGAAAAAGATTAAGTTAAGATTTATACGAAGAAGCGTCATGTTGACAACAAGGCGCACAGAGTGAGTAGGGGAAACAGCACGCTACACAGAGTAAGGGGGAAAACAATATTTTGCACAGAGTTAGAAGGGTAAATAACACATTGAAGAGTAAGGGGTAAAGTAACACATTGCACAGAGTGAGGGGGGAAAACAACTCATATCATAGAGTTAGGGGAAGAAACAAGTCATTGGAAAGAGTGCGAGAGAACATGTTGCACAGAGTGACGGGAGAAACAACCCATTGCAGAATGTTGAAGTCGAAACATTGCGCTGTAAATGGCGTGTAAATTGTTTATGATGCATGACAATCAAGTGATCTCCAAGGAGCTGAATATAGGTGAAAGTCATTATTATTTCGGTTTGAACACACGCAGTTTTATGAAAAAACAAAATGATGTCGCGAAGGCCATCCAATGTTATCGATCCTAAAAGGCCGTTAATCACTTTAACTCCATCTCGCTGGGGTCAGTCTTCTCTTGTTATAGTCTGGATTATGGCAGATGATTTTACTTGTCAATTACTGTCTATTGATTCACAGTGGTTTCAAATGTTTACTTGGCCAAGAAGCGAGATCTGCGGTAAAGACTTTCGCAATAATAGGTGACTATTTGGCGGGTCGATTTTAGGTTATTTCTGAAAATCCTTCCCGATACAAGACTCATCGTGATTATTTTCAAAATGAAGATATCTCTTAGGTGTTATTTTAGGTGGAACAGCTCAATATCAAAGGAGGCCATTCGTTGAATTTGGGGGTTTTTTGCAGGAAGATTATTCCTGATTCAAAATTCTCCATTACTTTCATAGTCAAGGCAACTTTCGAGTCACCATCATGGAAGGAACAACTGACAATAAAAGGAGGTCATTAGATGGTTTAATTTTGGCATTTTTTGGATTATTCCTATCATAAAATTCGCCGTGTCCGATTGCATAATGAAGACAACCTTCAAGCCACCATTCTGGACAGAATAACTTATCACGAAAGAACTTTTATACGTTTAATTTTGGTTTATTTAGGATATGATTCGTGATACAAAATTCCCCATGACCATATTCATAATCACTACAACCTTAAAGCCCGAATTCTTGAAAATGGTGCAAGGAGGCCATTCGCCGGATTAATTTTGGCTTGTTGAGGAATAACTATTCTTGGCACAAGATTCCCCATGACTGCTTTCATAATCAGGACAACTTTCAAGCCGCCATTCTGGAAAGAACGGTTTATCGTGAAAGGAGGCCATATGTCGGGTTAATTTTTGTTTCTTTAGGTGATTATTCCTGAAACAAAATTTCACCATGTCTGCTTTCATAATCAAGACAACCTTCAAGCCGCCATTTCTGACTGAACAACTCATCATGAAAGGCGGCCATTAGTTGGTTTAATTTCGGTTAACTTAAGGATCATTTTTAGAACAAGATTCGCCATGATTGCTTCGAAAATCAAGTAGATATTCAAGCCACCGCGATAAGGAGAAACCGTATCAATGGAGGAAACTATTCTAAACCTTAGTCTTAAATGTGTCCCGTAATAACGATGTTAAGACTCTCGAAAGACCAATATGACGGCGTAGGAGATGTCTCGCGATTTTTAAAGCACTGTTATCTTTGTATATGAACTGTGTAGAACTATCAAACTAAAGGAGAAAAGAATCATCCTCTTCCAACTTAATACGAGTGTTCACCTCCAAAAAATATTAAAAACAAAAATAATAAACAAACCGTTATAATACATGATAATGAGGTGTTCCCGTGTCCCACAATATATTGTTAAGGTATCTGACTTTGTAAAGAGATTTTATGCCGGCCGGCATCTTCAAATATTTAAAGTTAACATCTTCTCTAAGCTCACGTAGGAGCTCTCCTAGTTGATGTTTACTTAAATTGAATTCTTTTAGACATAAACTTAACAACAACTGTCTTGTTGTTTTCAACAAATGAGTTGAACGTGAAAGTTGAAAATACATCATGCCAAAGAACCGAACCCCATTCTTAAATTTACCGCCCCTCCGCTATCCCTCTACGCCATTCAAGCTTCCAGATAGCAAGATACATTCATAATTGACCACAATAGAAAAATTGCGATAATCTGAATACTTTAATGACAGCGTCCCACAATCTTTAGGATAAAAAAATTATCCGCTATATAACATGTGTGGAAACATTTACAGGCAAGCGCGATAGTACACGTTACACCATACTAGTACACTGACAACTACAATACATCCCATACTGAGATATACCCTTTGAGCCAGGAGGATTGCAGTCGACAGTACAGCATGCACCTTAGTTACACATAGGCACATCTCAACAGCGACGAACACAGACGTTGATAGAATACGAGGAATGCCCCTCAAAAGAAAAGGATCAAATGTTTTTAAAAGATTTCGTAAATATTTTTTTCTTCTCTCCTGTTTCTTCTTCTTTACTTTCGTCTTTTTTCTTTGTTTCTGCGACGCAGAGTCATCAGCAGGATTTGATCCTCTGACACGTCGACTTCCCCCAGGGCGAGCTCTTACACCACAAGCCACTGAGACAAGTGACGAAAGCGATCATCTAATTGTACTATTGGATTGTTTGAAGAATACGAGAACAAAAAAAAATTAACGAGAACTCTTAAATAAACCAACTATTTAGACAAAATAAGGACTAGATGATGACTAAGGATAAAGACATCAAAAGTCGCATGATGTCAAGTCAGGTGAGCGCGGTGGCCATTCAACATCATGACCTAAACCTATGATGCGGTGATTTCCAAACACATTGTTGAGGCGATCTCTAACTGCGATAAGGCGATGTGAAGGAGCGCCATCTCGAGCCAACCAAAGACCCCGAAACCTTTACTCCCAATATTGGTTATTAAAATGTTCAGCGAGTTGTGGAAAGACAAATTCGTTGAGCATTCGAAGATAGGCGATTCCGTTAACATTCCCCACGAAAAAATAAGGACCAAACATTAAACCATTACCGCAAAGTGCTGCCCAAACCGTAAAATGTACGCGAGAATCGCTCCTTTCAAAATTAAATGCAGGCGGGTGTCCTTTAGGTGCATATTGCTGTACATTTTGCGTATTGACTTCGCCGTTCATCAAACGAAGCTTCGTCTTCAATCACCAAGCTATCCAAAAAGTTTTCCCGACGACAACGTTCGTTGAACCATCTGGAGAAGTGCAATCGACGTGCAAAGTCGCCTGCCAACAACTCATGCCGCACGTGCATTCGGTATGGGTGACATTTAATTTCAATCTTTGTTATCCGGTTAAAGCTTGTTCGGGAAATCGGAATAGGGTTGCGACGAGCACTCACGTGAGGATTTTGCTGGAAAAGATCTCTTAAAGCGTCAATATTTTGCGCAGTTCGAATAGTTCTTCTTCTGCTAGAATGCCCTGTATTAATGTTTAAACTCGTACCTGCGTTTAAATACTTTCTGACGTTGCTCAAAATTGTGCTTGGCGCAGGTGGATTTCGATCTGGAAACCTTTGTTGAAAAGCGTTTCGCACTTCCGTTGTACTTTGGGTACGCGTATAATTTGTCACAATAAAAACTCTTTGTTCTGTGGTCAGTTGTACCATTTTCTTTCGAAGCGATGACAGGACTAATTTGAATTTTATCATTTTCACAAAGTTTTTCTCTGTTAGAATTTTATAATTTGCTTTAAATTCCCACGCGCAAAAAATCGCGCACTTTACAAGGCGATTTTCTTACCTAAATTTTAATACATGCACCTTGTCAATATTTTACGCATCATTACGTTCAGCTTTTTAGTAGGGCATTCAAATTTTAACAATAAGTGATTTCAATAGTTTTCGGTTTTTTTGGGACACCCTGTATTTTTGTAATCGTGTAGGTTATTTAAGCCAAAAATTTTCATGTAAATAGACACTCTGATGATGTTGCTTAAAAAGTGACGAAACGTTAGTTCCTCATTAAAGTATCTTTCAAAGTATCCTGATATGTTTATTTGAAATATGGGGTTCTTCAAAATTATTTGTTGGGCAATAATCTTTATTACTAGAAGAGAACAAGTAGAGAATGGTTGATAAGTGAGTAATGCTTTTGCGAACACTGTGATGAACACAAGTCAACAAGAGCGATATTCACAAACACTCAATAATAGCATTGTTTAACGAAGAACTTAACACCAAGCAAATCAGTCAGCGAAAGGGAAATTTGAATAACTGGTGTTAAACTCTGAAGAAACAACAGCTTTTATTGACTGCTAAAATGACTTGGGCTTTTTCTTATACAAGTGGAAATATTGTATTCAAAGAGATTAACAGTAGTGCAAAAACAAACGTGGTAAGCCGTTTCGCTTGAGTACCACAGCAAACCATCATTTTTTGACTGGTCATTTGCACAATCAAACGGAGGGAAAACGTGGCTGTCTATTCATTTGTTTTCATCAACTTTGAAATTCAAAGAACAGGAAAAAATGAATTTTTCAGTGTCCAAGACTAATAGGTACCACAATTGATCTTCTTAAGCAGCCACACATTTCCCAGCCCTTTTAACCTGACAGTTGGTAATTAAATATTTGTGAACTTTGTTACCATTAACGCCTAAAGGTGATGGACATTGCTCTAAGGAGCCAAACTAGACTCCAGTGCGACAACAGAAAAGGCCGAGTCGCTGTTTGCGTTGGTTAAGGTTACCATGGACCTTCAAAAGCGAAAATGTTTCAGAAAGTACGTAAAGTAAGTAAATAAGTAAGTAAGCAAGCAAGCAAGTAAGTAAACAAGTAAGTAAACAAGTAGGTAAACAAGTAGGTAAACAAGTAGGTAAACAAGTAGGTAAACCAGTAGGTAAGTAAGTAAAGTTAGTAAGTAAGTAAAGTAAGTAAATAAAGTTAGTAAGTAAAGTAAGTAAGTAAGCAAATAAGTAAGCAAGTAAATAAACCAGTAGGTAAGTAAGTAAGTAAGTAAGTAAGTAAGTAAAGTAAGTAAAGTAAGTAAGTAAAGTAAAGTAAGTAAAGTAAAGTAAGTAAAGTAACGTAAGTAAAGTAAGTAAAGTAAGTAAGTAAAGTAAGTAAGTAAAGTAAGTAAGTAAAGTAAGTAAGTAAAGTAAGTAAGTAAAGTAAGTAAGTAAAGTAAGTAAGTAAAGTAAGTAAGTAAAGTAAGTAAGTAAAGTAAGTAAGTAAAGTAAGTAAGTAAGTAAAGTAAGTAAGTAAAGTAAGTAAGTAAGTAAAGTAAAGTAAAGTAAAGTAAAGTAAGTAAGTAAAGTAAAGTAAGTAAGTAAAGTAAGTAAGTAAAGTAAGTAAGTAAAGTAAGTAAGTAAAGTAAGTAAGTAAAGTAAGTAAGTAAAGTAAGTAAGTAAATAAAGTAAGTAAATAAAGTAAGTAAAGTAAGTAAGTAAAGTAAGTAAGTAAAGTAAGTAAGTAAGTAAAGTAAGTAAGTAAAGTAAGTAAGTAAGTAAGTAAAGTAAAGTAAAGTAAAGTAAAGTAAGTAAGTAAAGTAAAGTAAGTAAGTAAAGTAAGTAAGTAAAGTAAGTAAGTAAAGTAAGTAAGTAAAGTAAGTAAGTAAAGTAAGTAAGTAAGTAAAGTAAAGTAAAGTAAAGTAAGTAAGTAAGTAAGTAAAGTAAAGTAAAGTAAGTAAGTAAAGTAAGTAAAGTAAGTAAAGTAAGTAAAGTAAGTAAGTAAACAAGTAGGTAAGGAAGTAAGTAAGTAAAGTAAGTAAAGTAAGTAAAGTAAGTAAAGTAAAGTAAGGTAAGGTAAAGTAAGGTAAAATAAGGTAAGGTAAAGTAAGGTAAAGTAAAGTATGGTACGGTAAGGTACGGTAAAGTACGGTAAGGTAAGGTACGGTACGGTAACGTATGGTAAGGTACGGTACGGTACGGTACGGTACGGTACGGTAAGGTACGGTACGGTAAGGTAAGGTACGGTAGGTAGGCCGGCCGGCCGGTTGGTAGATTATTACGTAACTACGTGAGTGAGTGAGTGAATGAGTAAAGTTAAGTAAAGTACGCAGAATGTATCCATGTACTTAGTAAATGTATAACGACACGAATCGGAGAAAGGATGCCCCCCGGTGACATAGTAATGGTAGGTCCCACACAAGACAAACAAAGCCTTCTAAAGAAACCTATTTGAAGTGCGGAACATTACTGCCAAAATGTTTGCACATCTGCTGGTAGCAAAATATTTGTATTGGTTCTGTAACTAACTAAATGTATTCAACCAGATTCTAACCAAGATATCAAAAAACGGATGCAAGTTTCGAATAAAAGCTTCTTAGCATAAAAACTAGAGACAAATGTAACTTTTCCTCTATTGTTGGGAATTCTGAACTGCACTTTGCTCACAAGTTGATGTAAACTGGCAACAGCCCTACTCGTCCATTTAACTTTTTAAATCACGAATTTGCAAAACCTGTTATTAAGCATTTTTTGAAATGAGCAATGACATACACTATAAAAGTTTTAGCTTACTGTTCACTGCCGACCTTTTTCACGTAAGTTCGCCCGAAGATTGAGATTCATTTATGTGGCAACTGATAGCCGGAATCATCAAGTTTGGCCATAAACCAAAATATCATCGAGATCAATGTTTTCAAAATTTCACCGTCTTTAAGTGACCTTTTTGTACTCTTATATGATGTTAGATTATGGAAGATGCATGTGCATAACATTTGGCAGCACTGTTCAACAAGGGGTATAACTGCTAGATAACTGGAGTATGTGAGATTTAGAAGAAAGTTCTTTGGATAATACAATGTTTATGTCAGGTTAAAAAGAAAATCTCTTTGAAATACAACACTTACTTGTCGAAAAAACCAAGTCCCAAACAGCCACGATGACCTGTTCTCTTATATTATGACCCATTCATTACAAGGAATCACAACGACTTGAAATAACCGAGAACCAATTCGTAAACTTACTTTACAGAAACTTGGAGACAATTTTAGTCCTACGGTAATTACACTCAATTTATTGGACATTAAAATCGTGCTTGAACAAAACTCAACTCGATCAGTAAGTGATTCGATTACAAATTAAGTCAGCCTTCATTTTCAGAAAGATTTTGACTTTCATATTCGGGTAGGAAAATGTTTGGGTCATTTTATGACACTAGGTGTGCCCATACTAAAAGATAATGATTTCCCTTGGCGTTATTAGCAATAGGTTCGCATATCGTTTAAACGTTGTATTTGTTTTAATAAAATAAAATAAAATAATATCTTGTATTTTTTCTATCAAGAAGTATTTCGTCATCTACTGTAAATCCAACAGCACTATGTGGTCGCAGTTCATGTTAACCAGATATTAAAACATCTTGAAATTAAGAAATCCTGAAACTCCATAAACCTTCACCTCTTTTTTCTCAGGATGATGGTAGTCGGAAAACTTGACAATCTCCACGACGAATGGAATTTTTCATTAGAAATGCAAGTAAAATTATTAAAAACTTGAAAAATATGAATACTGGTATGTCCAATAAATTAGAGTGATTATTAATGAAACAAAATATAAATTTTAGTAGTTTAGGCAACAAAAACAAAGTATCGCAGCTGATTTTGTGAAGGTGGCGAAGAAGTCTAAACCAAGTGCAAATAAAACCATAACAAAAGAGAAACGTAAAGAGATGAATACGGAATGACAAATTAAACCTTCCCTTCAATCTGTTTATTTCAGATTTAGCTGCGGGTTCAAAGATTTAATAAAAGATGTCCATTTGAATGGCTTTAAGATTCTTTTAATGGCACACCAAACCCACGGTTCACGCTAGTTTTCACTTAAAATAAAAATAAAAAAAAACTAGTTAATAAAGTCCTCTTCCTGTAACACAAATAGGAAGATGTATTTTATACGGTGTAGGCATAGGCTTGACGGAGTCTCACGAGTAGTCGAAATGGATGTTATGTAAAACAATGTTTCAGTCCATGTGTCAACACGGACTTTTTACATAGAATAAAAGCTCAGTTGAACATTAAATAGCATGTACAATAAATAGCAATTTACAAGAAGTATCGGTCAGTGTGGTAAACACAAAGCCTACGACATTCAGATGATGCTCCGTTGGTGTAAGTTTCAATGCACTTGGCTTAACACCTTCACTGACGACCTGAACTCAACCAGCTGTACAAATAGATGGATTGTTTCCCTAATATTTATTTTCTTCCGAATTTTCGTTACTTGGTTGTTTGGTTCTGAGGTTTTTCAAGTCATTGCGCAGACCTTTGGTGCATCGTGGAACATGGACATTAGTCAAACTAAAGTATCAGTACTTAATGTATACTATAGTTTATAAAAAACCCCGTTTGCAGTCACAAAAGGATGCAGCTTTTGAAGATTAGGACAAAACAGTAAATACTGTGGGCGCTAAATATCATTTTACACTTACCTTGGAAAAACAAATTAGATTTTCGGTAAAATTTTAGGAAACCATGATTAAAATTAAAGCAACATGTTAAAATCCCAAAGCCGCAACGGAAACTGAAAACATTTGTGTTTTTTCTGTCTTAATTCAAATGTAGGAACTAAATTTAATTCTTTTCGTCACAAAAGTTTCGAACATTTATGGGGAAAGAACTTTTTGCTTGTAAACATTACGGGATTTATTGCCAAAATGCAAATTCTTCGCAACTGGTAATAACAAGTTTCAAAATGCGCGTACAGCACAATTTTATAAAAACGACAGAAAGAATTGTGTGAAATAGCCCCATGATGATTACAATTATCGTATTCAACTACGAAGGTTGTCCTTTCACAAGTGCGTATAATCAAATATCTTAGAAAAATTCTGATATCCAGTTGTTTGATTAAATTCTACGCCCTGTGATAGGCATTTGAGGCCAAAGCTTCCAAAAATAACTCAACTCAACAGCTGCAGTATTCTGGGGTAAGTTCCAAACTTTGCAACTACAAATACTTTGGCCTGTTTAACCCTATTTCCACGTTCCACTTTGCATTATGATAGAATCAATAAAACAACAACTACATGTTTTTATAATGCCATGAAAAATATTCTTTCTAAGATAGTTAGAAAAACTGATGCATTCCTCAATCAAGTACAGGAAAGCTAGTGGAAACATGATGAAGGAAATGAACTGGTTTAAAATGCAGAGAAAATAGTCATAATTCGTAAGTAAATACCTTGACGATTCGAATACATAAGTTAAAACCAAAAGTCGATAATTTTCGACTTCTTAAGGCATCATTGGCAAAATGGAAAACACTGAGAACCCTTTAGACAGGTCACACAGTTATCGGTGGCATTCATGTTTAGAAGGGAATTTGATACTATCCTAGTATCAAATACAGATTTTGCATTTCGATTTGTTAAACGTTAGCTGATTAGCGCAACTCTCGCGAAGTTGTTTGTCAAACTTATGGTTATATGTACTGATGTCAATGATCATTTATAATTCTTTATGCGGATTTAATTCCTTCATTTTCTCGAGTAGTTTGCAGGAATACTTGCGAGATTCACTTCAGTTTTATCAATCACCATGGTAAATATGCCTTTCACAGCATTACTTAAATTAGTTTATACAACAAGGTCAACATTCGATCAAACAATTAAAACAAGCACATGGCCCAGTTGTTTCAAACATTAAGCTGTATTATCATACTGCATTTGCAATTTTCTGTAAATATTTCGCATATTAGTTTAAACAAAATAAAATACTGCACTTAACTCAATCTTTGATACAAGCTGCACTGATCTTCCAAACATATTCAGCATGATTCACTGTGTAAAAGCAGAAACTAAAGCTTTTATTTTCAGAAACGTCGTCAAATATTTAACTTAAGTTAAACAAACACTGTACCAAACTCAATCTTTGATACAAGCTGCAATGATCTTTCGCACACGCCAAGTGTGATTCTGTGTGTAGAAGTGGAAACTAAAGATTTAATTAACTGAAACAACATCTTCAATAATTAAACCTAGTAAAATGCCAGAACTGCTTTTCTCTTTCACGTTTTCTTTAGTTTAGTCCTCGTGATATTGATGTTAGTTAGTCAAATATCTGATAACCAATCCATCATAAACTTTGTGAATAACTATTATGACGGAAATGCTCTTAACACTGCGTGATTATTTAGCCCAATGAGGAGCTTCTTTACCAGATTAACAATCCCCAAAGTCATTTATCTTTGTTTAGTTAAGCGTGCAGTTTCAGTACAATAGCACAATCTGTTACCAAAATATGTGGCATAATTCAAATTTCTATAAAGCTTAACACCCTGAAACAACTGGACCACATGTACAGTAGATAGCTCAAAATAGTAAGGACTTTAATGATTATCAGAAGAATAAATGAGACATTCCCAAATCTTTGGTTGTGCATGTACGAAAAATTTTCAAGCATACAATAGGAAAAATAATTTGGAATATCCATGGTACAACGTGTTTTCAAAGAATAGAAATTGACAAATTTGGTAGCAGTTAAAAATTGGGGAAGAAAACCCTACATTTTTTTACAATCTGCTGATCATAGATTCAGACACTGTATCAATTCTGCTATACATACATTCAAACAAAGCATATCACTTGAAACTAACCAGTATCTTAGGTAAACCATTCCATATAGCTGCATACTGTACTGCACATGTGATACCTTAGTGATAAAAATTGCTGTGATGCATTCCTCTCACATCATCTCTTTTTCATTGGATAAGTAAGAATGTTTGTACATTTCAATTAATACTAATTTACTAATGTTGATAGTAGCACAACCAAAGAACTTCATCAAAACAATTTTTGCCAAACATAAATCTCAATGAATTTAAAAAATCAATACAACTGTACTGCAACAATAGGCATCCATTACACAGATATTTTGGCAAAGAAAGCCTCACAATTCTCCAAATGAAAGGAATGAAATTAAATCTGTCGTGTTAGAAGGTACAGTAGCAAATCCAGATGAAACTTTGGTAATTTCCAAACATTTTAAACAAGAAAATGTAATGGTAAGCCAAACAAGTGATAGTGCTGCTCAACTGTCATTACTGCAACAGCATATTGTACTTTGACTGCTTTTAAAGATTAAAATATCTCAACAATTTTGATAGTAAAACTGACAACAGCTTAGTCTGCTTCAATACTCTCCTTGGCAGAGTAGAATACTAAACAATAATGTGGAATGAGATGATTTAGGAAAATTTCAGACCTTAGAAATTCTGGATGGCTGCAACAAGTTGCTGCATCATAATATTTTTCAGTTTGTAATAACCAGAGTGAATTTCTAGAAGATAAAGAATTTCAGGAAATTTGTGTTCAAAAGACATGAATGAATTTAAGTTATCTTGTTGCTACATTTGAACTCATTGACAACAAAGTTGGATAGTAAAATAAGTTGATGGTCACCAACAATTTGCTGTTCATACCATGAATGTCACTGAAGTTTGAACCTTTAATATCACCAAATACATTCACACCAACACAGCCATTTTGAGGGTCGTTTCACTGACTGCCTACAACACATAGAGGAAAAGCACCCTGTCAGTTAACGTATGTTTATGGCACAATTAAACAGATTTTATTTCAGGATGATTAACACCTTTCTGTGTTGACACAACCATTATTTCACATGGGCTGATACCACAGGATTGTACTCACCCATGAACAGAAAGGAATCAAGTGATAAGTTGTCACAAGTATTTCTTGTGCAGTCTTAGGAATGCTTAAACCCAAACACTTTTCCTAGTTGATATAGTTGCTTAACAGTACTGGTGGAGTTACAGTCAAGTGACCTGAAGTTTTTATCTGACCTTGGCAATGTTAAATAATCACAAAAGTTCCTGTTCACCATAACTCAAAACAATTACATGTAGTTGAGTAGAATTTGAACTCATATCTTCCAGTTATCATGGCTCATTTTACAGTACTTGTTTGCCACTGGTGATCTAATAAAGGACCTGGTCACTAAAATTTCACTTTGGCATAAAAACTGACAAATAGAAATTTAGACTTAGTGCAATAAGTTTCTACTCAGAAAAAACTCCTTGATCATCATTCATAAGACTTGGTCATACATGTAGTGTTAACACTTTGTGAATTCCTTGCACTTCTCACATCCAATTTTTGCTGAGGTTTTGACAGCTCAAAACTTGTAATCTTTTGCTTGAAAGTTTTTTTTATGTCTTAAATGAAATTAGCAGAATGCCAGTACAGGCATGTACCAGCATGGAAAGTTTGCTATTTCTGCAAAATAATTTTATTCTTTTTTTAAACAAGCTTTCAACTAGTAAATTATTACAGAAATAGATTATAATATAAACTATATATCACAAGCTAATTGGATGAAACCAGGCAAAGAAACTTAAAATTGTAGGACAGGCCATGAGTTATGGGACTGTTGTTTAGCTTGGCTTTGGACCAACTGACTTTATGTAATCACTGAATAAAAATAATCAGTGGTGATTAATCAATCATATTTAATTTGAAGTTATAGCATTTGGTAATCCTGGATTTTTTTTTTTAATTTAAAACTTTCCATGAACTGAATGTAACTAATAGAAAAGCCTGCACTTTTGAAATTCTGTAGATTTCTTTCCTTTATTCAGAAAAAAAAGAACTACTGTTAGCAATTACCAGCAATTCACTGACTTGGCCCAACTTATCTATTTATCAGTACATCATTTAATGACTTGCAAGGCACTTATGGCACGAATCAAGAGCATTTGGCAAGAATCTATTTCTCCACATCAGTCCCCATGCCCTAATGGATCTTTAAGGGTCATTTACACATGCAATTTTGCACATTGCAATTATCATCCTGGTGTATGTAACAAACTCATAATAGTCTACGCTGCAAGACATCTGCTTATGATTTGCTGCAGTTTGTCCTTGACACTCTTGTCAGTTAAACACATACTCCAAGATGTCAATCTCAAGGCACAAAATAACACATGTAAACAGCCCTTTACTGTTCCATACTCTGCATGTACTACAAGCCTGGATATATTTTTTAGCTCTGGCTGTCAAAATGACCAGCATCAATCAGATTGTGCCTATCACAAAACAAAATGTACCTGTAACTTAACAACACTATAATTTGATTGCTATTCATACAGTCACTGTATAATAATAATTGTTATTGTATACAAGCATTGGTATGGGATATTAAAACTTAAAAGTATGAATGATACGTGCACTGCACACAATTTTATTTAAAAGTATTATACATGTAGATTTGTACATGTAGTATACGACTACAAAAAGATCATAATCATCAACAATTAATTTATTCTTGAACCATCACATGTCTCTTTGATCAATTTAAATCCTCAAAGTCACAGTAGATTCCCATGTAGGAAACCTGCAAAACTAGCATCACTATCATCTGAATCAGACAAATGTTTCTCATGTAAGTCATTGTCAGTGGTCAAGTCTTGATCAATATGGCTATCACTGCTAACACTATTTATGTCAGCAGACATAAAAAATGAAGTTATTTTCTTGGATATGTTGTATATAATTTAACACTAGAGTGATTATAAACAATCAATATTCAAGACAGTTGCACTTCGCCATTTTATGTTCACCAGCACACGATCTCTCAGGTAACTCACAAAACCACTCCTGACAACTCATGTGCATTCACTAATTTAATATACAAACGAAGAGTGATTGATTTGAGACAAATATTAATAGTTGGTTTTGTAATGAAACTGGAAATCAATGTTACCAAAAACCATTCTGGACAAAGTGACAGACATAGTCAAATTTGTGACTGTCAAAACTCTATAAATGACAAATTTGTACCGGACAATGTCCGTGACCAGACGCTAATATCGAGGCATGGGTACATGCAGTTGTCACTGAACCTTCACTACCATTCTGACAAGAAGTACATCAAACTAGACAAAGTACCTAGTTAACAACGGGGCCTCAACCATCATATTTTTATAACTACAAATTGGCCAAGCACAAGATATCTTCTGGCCAAACATTAGACCAAATTATTTTTAAGCACATACCAAGACAGGTGCACCAAGTTGAGGTCCATCCTAAAAGCATTGGCAAGGGTCTGATAGTTTGCTACTTTTTTCAAACAGTCAATATAAGTAGTCATACAGTAATGTCAATACTGGAAAAATACTTCATCCATTACATAGGCTGTATTTTGTATTCACTTTTCTCCACATATTTCTTTTAACTTTTGAAAGTTTGGGATGAAGTTGTTAGCATTGTTCTGCTAATTAATGTTTGTCCAGTTAAAATTACAATGATTTAACAGGTACATATAGATGGGCTGATTTTCTGAAACCCATCAATTATTTAATTCAAGCCCTGCTGCTCCATTTCAGACCATGTAATGTTATGTACCAGTACCTGGAGAACTATCCTTGGAATTAAAATTACACTCTCAAAGCATCAAAGCAGTGCAATTGACTCATTTTTGTCTACATCAGTCTTTAGTTATTTTACTTCGGCTCACACCAGATGATTTTAATCATACACCAAATGGAGGGATGTATAAATCTGCACATGAAAGATCATTTAAACCAGGGATGCACAACCCTTGTTATCTTAGGTACTGCAGACTTTTGGCACCCATAATTAGGCAAGCTGCTCCATTGGGATAGTATTAATTTTTCAGTGTGACTACAGTACATCTGCTTTGTTGAACCACCATTCATGTATGTAGTAAATGACATGTAAGTTCTGAAATAGGTAATGTAATACATCATGCCTTGATATTAGCATCTGGTCATGGACATTGTCCAGTACAAATTTGTCATTTATGGAGTTTTGACAGTCACAAATTTGACTATGTCTGTCACTTTGTCCAGAATGGTTTTTGGTAACATTGATTTCCAGTTTCATTACAAAACCAACTATTAATATTTGTCTCAAATCAATCACTCTTCGTTTGTATATTAAATTAGTGAATGCACATGAGTTGTCAGGAGTGGTTTTGTGAGTTACCTGAGAGATCGTGTGCTGGTGAACATAAAATGGCGAAGTGCAACTGTCTTGAATATTGATTGTTTATAATCACTCTAGTGTTAAATTATATACAACATATCCAAGAAAATAACTTCATTTTTTATGTCTGCTAACACAAATAGTGTTAGCAATGATAGCCATATTGATCAAGACTTGACCACTGACAATGACTTACATGAGAAACATTTGTCTGATTCAGATGATAGTGATGCTAGTTTTGCAGGTTTCCTACATGGGAATCTACTGTGACTTTGAGGATTTAAATTGATCAAAGAGACATGTGATGGTTCAAGAATAAATTAATTGTTGATGATTATGATCTTTTTGTAGTCATATACTACATGTACAAATCTACATGTATAATACTTTTAAATAAAATTGTGTGCAGTGCACGTATCATTCATACTTTTAAGTTTTAATATCCCATACCAATGCTTGTATACAATAACAATTATTATTATACAGTGACTGTATGAATAGCAATCAAATTATAGTCTTAAGTGACAGGTACATTTTGTTTTGTGATAGGCACAATCTGATTGATGCTGGTCATTTTGACAGCCAGAGCTAAAAAATATATCCAGGCTTACATGTACCTGAGAGTTCTACTATAACTTTAATTTATTTCAGTCCTAGCTCAATATACAACAGGCTCAAAGTATACAATCAAAATTTTATTGCATAATTATGGAAACTTCTCTTTGCTGAATAAAAAGAAATACAAGGGCAACTTACTTAAAATTGCTGAAAATTTTCCTGTGCTTCTCATACTTGAAACAGACATTCCTTGTAAAGATTACTTCCTTCACAAGCACTTTTTGTGCTAATCACCTCTTCCTGATAGACAAAACAAAAGGTAAACAGTCTGTTATGTCTGTCAAAAATGCATGAAATAAATCAAATAATGAAATGTGTTACTAAAAAGAAAATAAATGCAAAGATGCCACAAAAGGTTCTATCTTAATTTAGTCTACTATTTTCTATTGTCCAATGCCCAATAATTTCTTTTGTTAACAAGAGATATCCAGCTAAGAAAGGGTTAAATTTGCATGGGAAAAGCTTTAGAGTTTATTGAGTCATGTTCTGAAAACATTACCAAAATGTCATGAACCACATGAAAATGCAGATTAATGGATACAGTATGAGTATTACAATTTCTTTAGTTTTGTACTCAAAAGCCACCACTAAGGGATCAAGCTTGCTAGCTTCTGATGACTGGCAAGATGCTATTACCATGTAGCTGCTACAATTAAGATGGTGAACTACTGTGAGGTTTGAACCCTGTCTGGGACTTGTTTTTCTCAAGGTCTAAGCTTGACTAATGTCTGCATTTTGTCTGTGTTGTCAATATTGCCCAACATGCAAATTATACATAACATTCATCAAATTTGATGACATTATTAACATAATAATTGTGATGTTTCTTTATGCACATGCTCTCAAACTATTCTACTTAGAAAAACTTTCTGAGTTCCTGATGGGAATCAAACCCATAACCTTCTGATTGCCGGTGAGATGCTCTAACCATTGAACTATGTGGACTCAGATGGTGAGGAAAGAATAGAATAGCCTGAGAGCAAGTGCATAAAGAAACATCATATATATACCAAGTTAACACATTTAACTACATGATTGATTAACACTAAACTACTTGAACCAGATTGTAATTTTCATCATTTTAGATGTTGAGAAACTGCTTCTTCTTGTTACCCTGTCAAATATTCCTCAGGCATAGCTTCCCATAACTTGATATGATAATTGTATGTTAAACCACAATGCTTTGCAAATTCAGATCAGCTCAAATATCACCTGAAGAATTTTCAACATGTTACAATAAATTAAGGGAGTAATAACGTTGCTCTTGTCAAATGAGATCTTTTTGAAATTCCACTCTCCTAAATGTGTTGAAAAAGACACAACGTTTACTTCCCGCAAAAGAAAATTATAAGTCATCATTTTTCTCATGAAATCCAAATGCTAAATAGCATAGTTAAGAGGCCTTACCACTGAATGAATGACACTTATGTCCCTGTACGGATAATAATAAACTTATTTCTCTTTTTGATTTCTTTTTAAAACGTCGACAGTACAGTAGAACCTGAGTTTTACGACCACCCCTTTTGCCAGGCAAAAGTGGTCGTAAATGCCAGGTGGTCACTTAAGACAGGTAGTGATGTGACGTAGTGGCCGCCATATTTGCGTGTGCAACTTCCGGAAAATGCGTAAATTTAAGCAAAATGTGCATTACTATGATTGAACAAGCAAACCCAAATTTCATTGACGATTACTCTATTCAACTAAGTTCATTTTAATTTGTTTAAGTTCATCTACTTATTAAGTGAAAAGAAATTGGTCAGCGTGAACTGCTTCGATTTCTTAGCTTGTTCTGAAGGAAGTTCACAACAGTATAAGTATAACTGCACAGAAGTGATGAAAACTAGATCGAAGCGGGTAAGTGCGTAGTTTTTCTTGTTTCCTGTATTTTCTTTGTAAAGACAGTTCGAGCGATTGTGGAGCAGCATTGATTCAAACGGCGAACTTAACTCATGAAACATAATTATGATCGATCAAATTAAATCTGCCCTACCTATTAGGTTCGGCTGAAGAGGACACTGATCTTCTGCCGAATTTAATTCATCAATCAGGTTCGGCAAATCAGTAGAGCGGTCAGCAATTTTAATTTGCAGTGGTCACTCGTGACAGGTAAAATTTCTTATTTTGACCGCTAAAAAGTG
Organism: Heliopora coerulea; assembly: GCA_030142905.1. Lineage (NCBI taxonomy): Eukaryota > Metazoa > Cnidaria > Anthozoa > Scleralcyonacea > Helioporidae > Heliopora > Heliopora coerulea. The sequence continues at coordinate 630,359 of JASJOG010000059.1, read as the reverse complement.
GTCGCTGATCGCGTTAGACAGGTGGTCGCTCACGGCAGGTATATTTTAACTACAAATCGTCCGTGCCAGAAAAACTGGTCGTATATGACAGGTGGTCGTAAAAAGGGGGATCGTAGAACTCAGTTTCTACTGTATCTCGTTCTCTTGTAACAAGCCGGACGTCGCCGACTCGTCGGAACACTGGCTGACCCATAAAGCCATTAATAAGGGATTCAAAGGAACAGATATATCAATTATAGACTATTATTATTCTTACACAAACTATAGAGAAGCTGGTTGAGATAAAATACCTTTAAAATGGAGCTGTACAAAAGAACCAATTCCAAATCTGCCTCCATCTTGACTTCCACTGAGACACGTTACGGAGCGAACACGACTAAACGACGAACATAGCTCGAGTGGTTCCGTCCGGTATTCTACGAACATCAGTGGTATCGGGTACAATATCGTGTACTGATAATCATGCCCCTGCAGGCAAAGCATTGAAAAGAATTTACATTTACGTTAGTCAAATATCATCCAGTTTACCATTTTGGGCAAGATCCATTTTATTTCATCTTATCATGCCCAGAATCACCTGAGACCCAGCTAGAAATTTCGAAGGGCAGGGGTCGATAGCAGTGTCAAGGCGCTGTTGGGGCGATTTTGATCCTTTCGAGTGAAATGAATCTTTCGTAGCTGCATTTTGGAAATGAGGGGGAAACGATGTCACTGAAAGGGTACATATAAGATTTCCGCGTAAAGGGCAGGAATTGTGATCCCCCTCCTCAACGTACCCCGTCCAGTTACGCCCCTGATCGCATTTCGATTTATAGTCAGGTAATCCCGAAATCGTATTTACTTAAGGTAGAGTTCACTGATTTACTTTCTTTGCAAGAACTAATTTATGATAATCATGCAGCAATCCTTTGCGAAGCGCAAGTGGAACTTTCAAGTCTCCCCAGATGTGAATCAAGCTTGAGACCTAAAACTTCCCGTTATGTAAAAATATATGCTATAAAGTGCAGGCAGAGCGGTGATACTGTAAGATATTCAACGAGAATGAGTCAAAAATAACCTTTGGAATAACCTTCTAAAGTTTGACTTAAATGCCTACATGGGTTATTTTTCTAGTATATACCATAAATCAGCTTAAATGTAATTTTCGCCGTCATCTGAAATTTAGGAAGAACAACGATAATGTTATTAATCCCATAAACCCTGAGCGAGGTCTGTTCGGGAAAGTATTTCCCGAAGTTTTCGTACAGACCGGCACCGAACGACAAAAGGAGTGAAGCTGTACGAAAGGGAAATACCTTGTAGTGCGAGCCGAGAAAATTAGCACCAGCTTTCTGTCCCATTTTTAACTGAGTTCTCGTTGTCAAATATTGCTGTTTACCTTACTTCGTAACTTGTTCATTTTCCTTCTTGTTTCCACAAGATAAACATTCCTTCACCGTACATTTCTTCAATTAGCTTTAACTTTCGCGGTAGGACCTCTCCACTTGACGAACAAAATCGTCTGGCGTCGAAGTTAGAAGATTTTCGCGCCAAAACGTATCGATTTGGAATAAAAGGCATGTTGGGCTGGTTGGTCCAATATGCTTTTCATATACGACCAATGGACCGAAGAACCAACTCAGCCATATAATAAACATACTTTAAAATTAAAAGTTTGTCGGTAATGCCTGGCATAGAAGGACACAAACAATTGGGACAAGTTCATTAAGAAAATTTTCTTCCTAGCCAGTATAAATTTATGTTTGTGTTAACTTAAGGTAGACTCGTCAAAGGCCCATTCGGTAATTGCTACCGATGCTGGACATCAAGTGAGTTACTATCTTCAACTTTTTATGGGTTTAATGCTTCAGATTGTGTTATTAAAATATCTTACGTCAATTTACGACACGAATTACATGCATTATTTGTGCGACAGATAAAGTTTAAATTTATCTTATTTTCCCATTAGGTGCTTGTGTTGTATTAGGCTAACAGATCGATTAGAAGTCCCAACACAGAATGAGAGTCTTGCATTCAAAATTTTGTTTATTAGAAGAGCAATTGAATGTTTGTTCAACCGATCTGTATTCTCTTATATTGTTCAATTTTGCGCATTCCCAAAGGCAATCATGTCACCCATTTCATTGAGTGAATTTCAAATAAACAAATACAACGAGCTGTAGAAACTTTATTATTTTCACTTACAGTCAAAATAAACATAAAAATCCTCATAAAAAGAAAATTAATGTACCATTTTCAAGTTTCGACTTTAGAAAGTATGAAACTAATCGTTATCCGACACTACCCCTTGTGGTTCCATCTGGATTGAGAAGATCTGGAGGGTGAGACATAATGTAAGACAAATGAAAATTGTCTTTACATAAACAATGTGTTATGTAACCATATCATATTTTTTCAACGAAGAGATCATGTGCTATACCACTGGGGGATATTTTTGCGTGAATTGTTGGACGACATTTAAGATAGTTTAAATCCAATTATAAATATAATTGCGTTAAGTAATTGTCCCCTAAAGTCCTTTGCATCACTAACATTTGCCGAGACTTACTCGAGTGTAATAACAATTATATTGCACTTGAAGACGGTATACTGCTGAAATTTACCTAACCAAACTTTGAAATATACTTTCATTTAAACCTTAATTGCCTATCTGGTTGTTCATGTCGAAAGACTACTTTTTGTGGATTGGCAAAGGAGACAAGGTTACTCGAACATAGTCATAGATAGCTGCCCATCTTCAGACCAATGTGCCGCAAAAATGTACTATTCTGGCAGTGGCGATATGCACTCGAATCTCTCAAACGTCGATTAGCGGCTTTAAACCACAAGAATCTAGGAATGACAGCACGCGTCTGCATGGTAGTTCTGCAGAAAGCTCAAATCCAGTTTGGCCTCAATTCCTGTGGTTTACAGTTGCAATTGTTGGTATTATGTAATATAACGTGACATACCATATATCATTAATAGTGACTAGACATCGTCCATTTTATCTGTATAGCATATTATTATATATTCTCTTGGTGCTTCGAATAGCTGGTTAACCAATCCCGGATTTACGGCACTTGCTAATGATCGTGTAATTGCAGATAATCATGCATTAACTCTCAATGTCTGCAATATTTACAGGTCTTCAGAGTTCCAGCTTTGTCTGACAGACTATATCGGATTTTCCGATCTTATCACGACTGTATCTCGAACGTTTGAGTACCAAAATGAACCTTGCTTCTCGATTTTGGTTCACTATCTGCAAAATTCCCCTAGTAAGTGTTCCTGTTGGTCCTCTGTAGTCTGTATAATACATATAGACAGGAGGCTTATGTCTCAGAATATTTATGAGATTGTGTACAGGAGATAAGGTTATAATCCAGAAACGGAATCTTGAAAAATGTCCGTGTATTGCAACGAAGGGTAAACACCAAATGACAATCTTCGAGTAACTCTAGGCATTTTGGTCATAGCTATAATGAAACACTTATGGTAACTTAAGTCTTTGATTTCAAACATTCAAAAATTTTGCAGTTTTCGTTCTGTTCTGGCCTGTGTTGAATATAACCGATAGGTCTCATGGCCAACTATTATGTTACCGAAAACTGACATCATTATGAGGTAGGTCTTGGCAATGAATGAAGAAGACCTTCCTGACGAAGACCTTTTCCTCACATACATTTGACTAATTTTCCCCACACTGCTTGGAGTCGTTCAGCCAGGCACAAGTTAAGGGCTTTGGTTTCTAAGCTGGAGGCTTATCTACCTTTCAACCTTAATTCCATTTTGAAAGTTGATCATTTACAGCAATTTAACGCCAAGAACAATTTCATTCAGTCTCTTTCTTTCATGATGTTTTCGCATTCAGTCCCAACGAAATATTGAGTTGTGTTTTTTGGTGGAGATTTCCGCTAGGAATTTGAGCTGAAACTAAATCATTAGAATTTGACAAGGAAGTTGAGGGTGATTAATGTGTTAAAAATATTAGCATTTCTTCTTTATGACTAATGAAACGCCGAGTAAATATTAAATAGAAGACCGAAGCGAAGGAGGAAATCATTGGAGTGAACGAACAATCCACTGGCATTGCGATAAATAGGATGTTGTGTAATAGAAAAGCTCGAATTACCAGTTCGTGTTTATAATCTTTCAGTCTGTTCTTTGGTTTCATCGTTCATCCGTCGACCGGTTAATACATTCTTGTTTACATAGCACGTGAGAAAAAACATTGCATTTAGTTAAAAATTCAACGAATAAGGGGTCATTTAATCACAGACGCGTTGTATCCAAATTTTCTCACTACTCGAATCAGCGACAATGTCAAACAGTATGTTTACGAAATAACTACAAAAGCCTTCGATTTTTGATCGTACATGGCAACTCATCAGTGACTGAACACACTTGCGCAGCAAGTTCGTGACAGTTGTCATCCCCATCATTCAAGACGATTTTGAAACCAGAATCTTTTAGAAACAGCTGCTTTTCGTTAGGGTTTTGTTGATAAACGTTTAAAAATACCCCATTCGTGCCTCGGCAAGTCTTCGCCTGAGACCTGAGTGAAAGAATGTGTTGGCAAATAATTCAATATCAATGCAGCTAATTCTGCGACAATAAACTTCGAAATCCCTAGGGCCTGGTTCCTCAGAAACCATGAATCACACGCGCTGCTTTCTTGATCTATTTTGTCTACAAAATCTCGACAAACTGCAAAACAAAACGACCTGATTTTAAAACAAACCGATCCATCGTCCTGACACAAATATCCCTCTTAAGACAGGGTCGAATACAAACGTCAAAAAACCTAGGAGATATAGGAAGCTCTCAGAGATCCGTGGACTTGCTCCAATTTTGTAAGTACACGTGGTCTTTTTAAGTGAATTGGGATGATAGGCCAATAGGGGCTCGTTGTTGTGTAAATACTCGGGACTCGTCCGCCAATCAGGTCGCAGTGCTTAGATGAAATCACATAAACACAATACGACAGAGCCGGCTTGTGCACGCTCTAACTGTCATAATTGTCAAATGTGTGTGTTACAGCGTTGAACAGGTTTAGTAAATAGTTGTTACTATCGGTTCGTGTCGTATCAAAAGTGATTTCTTCTCCTGGAAACTCTGCTGTTGGGTTACGCAGAATCGTGGTTTCAACTGTCGGTGATGGCTCCACAGAATTCGAAAAACTCACGCGAGAGGCGATCAGGTAACAAATTTGACACAAATGACAATCGACATTATGCAGTGACTTTTCTCCTCAAAACAAATTTCCTCCAGCACTTTGATGGGAAAAACCGAATGAATCTTTTCTCTAAGGGATGAACGTTCAAAAGATAGCTACGAAAAGGAAGGTTGGGCGACATTTTAACCAAACCCATTTGCCCATTACAATAAATCATGCTTTTTACGTGAAGACCATGTTGCGTTAGATGATTATAGGTTAGCAGGTTATGTATCATCTATAGTTTTATTTGAACGAGCACTATTGAACTATTCCCACATTCAACCTACGGGAATCTTACAGCAGGCTCCCGTAATCAGTTGCTTAGTTTGAGGTCCCATACATGGGTATAAAGTCGTGAAAAAAACTTTCAGGCAAATGGATCATCTTCCGCTTCACTTGATTCTCACGTCTTGTAAGACAAAATACCCATATAGCTAATGATAACTTGGCCCCTACGATTACCACCCGGTAGGCCATGGAGCTAATGTACAACAACAACACGAAAGTTCGCCACAACACGTTTTCATTATATCGTTATCATAGGGTTATCGTGTTACATTTGCAATGTTCATTTTGCCTGTATTATAACTCTAAAAGAAGCTCTGAAAGGCTCTGGCATTAGTGGTGGGGGCAGCCATCCTAGATACAAAAGAGTTTCCTCCTTCGCAAAGAGTTTTGAAAGGTACTTCACGAGTATTGTGTCTCATCTTTGTCATCTCGTCTCGTTTTACAGTGTTCGACTTGAAGGGAAAGAAGTTCGACGACAAACACCTCACGAGGGATGCCCTGTCATCTTCACGTGGGCATGCAAAGAGTGGCTCCTCTCCGAAGAAGCGGAGAGGAAACTTACCGAAAGATTCGGTGAACGTCTTGAGGATGTGGTTATGGGAGCACCGTTTTAACGCCTACCCATCGGAGACGGAGAAACAGCACTTGTCAAGAGCTTCAAATCTGAGCGTGCTTCAGGTTTGTAATTGGTTTATTAACGCAAGGAGAAGGATTTTGCCCGAGATGATCCGCCGGGAAGGCCACGACCCGAGTCATTACACGATCACGCGAAGGACCTCGAAAGGCAGCACGAGTAGCAGCGGAGGCAGCTCACGACGGAGCAGTACAAATGAAGACTACAGATTCAAATTTGATTCAAATTATAGTGATCTGGAGTCGGTGTCTAGCTGTGATTCTGACCACCTATCAGAGACACACCCCCTGAACGATGATGAGGATGTCGAGTTAAGCGCACGTAGTCCAATAGCGGACAGCAACCTTAAAAGAAACACGGTCGAACTTCTCGAAAATCTTTCGACCAATAGTCACTTGTCTAGCATGGACTTGCTCGTCGAGGTCGCACTAAATCTGGACTTATTACAAGGTCAGAATACCCGTACCATGCCGCTCCTTGCTTGTTAAACAGCTTTGGTGTGCCTTCTCGAATTTCAATCATATCTCGTAGTTAAATGCACTTTCAAGTTAAAAAAAAAAAAAAAAAAAAAAAACAGCCCAAAAAACTGCAGCCAGTTTTTCATGATTGTGATATAGTTTATCAGATGTCGATTTATTATCTCACCAGAAATGTAAATGCATGCTCTCTTTCATTTTAATATTGAATTTCATAGTCGAAGGCTACGGTCGGTTGCCGTATCAACCGTCTTAGTTGATGAATATATATGTATATATGGCAGAGGTTTAATGGATCCTTTTTGACATGCATGTGGAAGATAAGCTGACCTGCTTTTTGTTCTTTTTTCGCACAACTTAAAGTATTAACCTGCAGGCCAGTGTTCCCCTCTTAAGCCTCGTTTGTATTTAAGGTAAACTGTAGAACGGTAAAAAGAATGACTAAATGAATGAATGGAATATGTCTATGTTGTTTTCGAATGAAATAAACTAGTGATCGAAAGACTTCGGCCAATTATTTTGTTGGTTTACACTTGAAGAGTTGAAAGGCGCTCGAAGTAGCCCTGGAGACGTAAGAGGTTCCCAAGACAAAATTATCATGGGGGAGACTAAATACTTATTAGCAGCATTTGTTTTAACAGGCGCTGCAGCTGAGGATACGGAGGCATACAGGACTTTGAGCACGGTTTCATTTTACCCTCGTCATATCGAAAATTTATGAAGAAAGAGGTTGCAAAATTTAAAACGCCCATGCACTGTTTTGACAAGGCGTCATTGTCGAGTGATATTTAAATTTCATGCAAAGTGTTCATAAATCTTTTGCCAAAAGGAATGCCATCAACAATCACCCTTTAAGCTGAGCTGTCAAAATTTTAATGTGACGGGGTCTGTAAGTACTTGATGAGGAAGCGGACGCTTTTCGCTATTTCGTTGGAGGTGTGTTACAAGGGTAGTCTTAACTTGCTCAACTCTGAGGTTAGTGCCAGGGTTAGGGACAGGGATAGGGTTTGCTACCCTTGAAATTTTAAAAACGTGATCTTCGTTTGGGTTGTGTAAACAAGAGCTAACTCTGAATCCTTCATTACTTCGAGAGCCTGGTTACGTGTGAATGCTTTGATCGAACTACAACTTCGCTTGTTTTTCTTGATATAAAAGACGCCCCCAGAAACCCTCGGAAATTCGACTAAGCTCTTGCACTTGATAAAACGCGATGAAAAGCACCGACTAACCGAGAATGCAGCAGGTATTTGCTTTTTTGCTTTTATCGATAGGAAATTCAAAGAAAGGCTTTTCAATGAGATAACTATCAACATGCCTTTCCCCATTAAATAATTGTCATGTCTCTTTCATAATATGCTTTAGAATCAAATTACCATTTTCTAAGCATGGTTGGTTTCCTCAAGCAATAAACTGCCTCATTGCTCTAAGTTGTTGAATGCAGCATATGCAATACCTGAAATGTAACTAATTCGTCTACGATACCTTGACTACGCTGCGAAATTGTGCTTGGAATGATGAGAAATACAAGAATACAGGTATCTTTGTTCTTGAAGTGTTATTCAAATGATTTAGCTATTAGTTGAAGGGCCTTCTCCCGAAGTTATTTTTATGAGCTTAAAATGACATTTCTGAGAGCTTTCCAATCGTTTTGCCGTAATACGTCAGAATTTCAAATACTCTAACGTTCGTGAAACTATTGAACCCTCCACAAAATCCCACGACCCCTCAATGTAGTTTTGGTTCTTTGCAGTCTTCGTATTTTGACTGAGTTGGTTGAAAACATCCCAACCAATTCGACTAGTCGTTAGATCACGTAGATAAGGGCTGACGTCGGTCTTCCAGCCGTGGTTACAGAACTTCAAACTCATCTCTTATCCTAAAATTTGGCGCCCGTGTTGTTTAAAATGACTGACTCCTTCAAAGAACAACACGATAACTTTTTAGAAAGAAAGTTGAGAAACTGAGCATGATAGGTTTGGTATTAAGAGTAAAGATGGATTTATAAAATATTATTTGGAAGTGAAAATCTGTTTTCACAACCCACGTCTCCGTTCCATTTCGACAGAATACCGACTACTGTGGTCAATTCACAAGAGCGAGTAAACCGTGCAATTATAGAATTGAATTTATTGGTAGCAAAAGATTTTAATTTTTTAGGAGCGATATGAATTCGTAATTTACTCAGATTGCTCGTCTTTTTTTTTTTGTTTTATTATGAGCAAATGACCGAAATATCAGGCAGTCAGTACTTCTAACTCGGTTAACATTTATACCCTTAAACAATGAAAGCCTGTTACAAGCGGAAGTCGGATGTATATAACTTATAATGTTTAATAGTGTTCAGCATGTAAATGAAAATTCCACCAATAGCATAACTGCGTTTTAATTTAGGGTTATTTATCATACATATTAGCTTTAAAAGCTACATTGCTTACATGTTTCGCCAGCAAATTCGACGTTTGTGTCCACATTACGGTCGAGGATGTCTTTTTGAAAGTTCAAAAAATGCCCAGTATTGAACTTCCAAAGTGGTGAATCAGCAAAAAAATACAAGTTGCAAATCTTCTATGAGTTATTCAGTGACTTTTAAACCCTGTTACCATTAAACTAAAGAATCAATGAAGTCGTCTGAAGAGTTGAGAGCGAATGACAGCCAGCGGAGCAAGAATCAAGTTTGAGTTGGTGGGCACGATCTCTCACGGATACTTTAGCACAAGGAAACATAGCTTCAAATATATACACAGTGGAGTAACTAGAGGATGGGGTACTTCGTAATTTTCGGAGTACCCAACAGTTAGGAAAAAATTGAACGCTTGCACACCAACAATTGTGGAAATGTCCAATATTACAACAGATTACATCAAAGATCCAATGCCAGCCTACAACTTTGCAAAAATACTTCTTTTCGGACTTTGTTTTATAGTGTACTTTGAGGATTACAACATTTCATCTAATGGTGTGGCCTTTGGGGTGGTCCACGCCGTTTTGGGATCCGGGCTCCCTTCAGGTCTCTTGGTGGTTAAGCCATTGTACATACCATTCGACCATATATTCCTATATTAGGGTTTTCCTATTATATATTTCTATTATATTAGACTGTATATACCGACAATATTTCCCTGCTGTAATGTGTATACTGAATTAATTCTTTCCCTACGGGAGTTTTCCCCTTGCTTAGTAAAATCGTATGACGTTAGCCACAGTAAAATAATACAGGTCTTTTCCCGTCGGGAAAGAATTAAAGGTGACTTTTTATGGTAAAAATAACACTTCTCATCCTTTCAAAAAAGTAGTGAAAGACGCGCCACGGTTCTTACTGTCCACTCCTAATTACAGCTATCCGATGCATATTGAAACGTAGAAAAATGTAGGCAAAATTTCGTATTTTGAACATCCAGATTGCTTGTTTTGTAGCAACGTTACTGGACCTATTGCATCACTAATTAAACCTTTAAAGGTTGAATTCGATTTCTTTTGTTCAGTGTTCTTTCATTGTTTTCGCTTTGTTCTTCCATTAGTTTTTTTTTTGTCCTTAATGTCCTGTATACAGGACACTGACCCTTAAAGGGTTAAGACAAACTTGTGATTTAAAGTGACATCGAACTACTGATAACGAATGCAGAGTTCTTCCCAAACAAAAAGACTTTCCGGTATGTTTTCTTCACATCGGTATCAGAAGAACTTGACCTCAGGATGAGATATCAAGATCCAAGATAACAAGATTGAGACCAATTATCAGTGATCATGGGACACGCTTCGTCCCTGATTAGTACCTAATTTGGCACCAAATGGTCCCCGTTGTTTTTATGTAAACAATTCCGCATGGTATGTTAGTGGTCAATGCAAATTCACGTAATTACAGGCACTGATTGATACATCGTAACGTGAGAAATCTCCGGTATTAGCTGGCCTACGTCACTGAGGATGTTTTTTTGCATGCCCTGACCGACCTGAAGTCATAAATATGACACAAACAACGATTTTCAAGGCTTCATTTCGAGATAAACACGTATTTATACACACATCTACCATTTCTCGACATTTGACGTCTTGTTCCCTGCGGAGGCGAACACACGGTTCATGGTGCCAAAACAAGGAAGCCGGCCAAATTCATGGAGTATTTTGGCATTTAAACCGGCTCGATCACATGAACTGGAGTCTGAGTAAGTGCAAGTTAATTTTCCAGTGTCAGAAACCTACAGTTTAAGACCATTTGCGAAAAGTCCAGCTCTAGGTTCTCGGACTGAGAATCGAACCACGACTTAGCAAATCTATAATGCAGTTCTCGACCAACTGCGTGTTTTGTATTTACAGAGGTGGTAATGGTTATATAGTGACGGATATATTCAAGGAATCGTGGCTATTGATTTTTCGGGCGGAAAACGTAGACGTAATGTAAAAATGAGAGCCCAGCTCAGGATTTTTATATGGACATTCATAACAACAGAAAAACGCAAAGTATTTAAAACAACTTTATTAACGTTTCGTTTACAAACGTTAGTAAAGTTACTAATGTTTGTAAACGAAACGTTAGTAAAGTTGTTTTAAATACTTTGTGTTTTTCTGTCGTTATGGTTCTCCTTATAAAAATCCTGAGCTGGGCTCTCATCTTTATATTACGTACATTCAAGGAATATTGGGCCTTTATATTCGAGCACTACGAAATGGAGTTTATATTAAAAAGAGCAAATACTCCTATGTCAGAATTATACATTTAAGTATAAACTGCCTGTTCTCAAACTTCTGCAAATGTGCATCCTCCAACTTTCCTCCAGTCGTTAAATTTCATGCATTGGGTATACAGGGCTAGTGCAAAGGATGAAGGAATGTCCGTCCATTAACTAAGAGCGAATCTGAAGGGATGGTGGAGTAAAATTTCCAGGGCCTGAGACTGAAAATGTTGGGTGAACGTATTTAAGGAAATTTGTTTGACAGACTAGTCCTGAAATAATGTATTTCAACAACTTCAACGAAAGTGTGCGATACAGACGTGAAAAATTTCAATGTCTTTTTTGATCTTTCTTCGGTCCTCTAGACTTTTGAACAAGACTTTTGAGAAAGTCTTTGGAGAGCTAAAGCCTTCAGTCCCCTGCGCTATATCGTCGATAACCTAGACACGGTTTGGGGGTTGGCAGCCCTCCTCTTTAAAGTGCCAAAATCAAAAGATGGATTTTGATAAGTTTTCAAAGCCTTGTTTACATCGCTTGAATTCTGGCTAAAATCTTGGTTAAGCTATCAGGCAATGTCAAAAGTATGACGCTAAGGAATGCAACGAATGCTTGTTGTACAAATAAGCTATCAATCGGCCTGTTTACTTGGAAGTTTTTCCAGGTTTTAAGTCACTATTCAATTTGGCTGAAGTTTTGCTTTAATTTCATTCGAAAAAATTGTCTACAAATGTATATATCTTTACTGGATATATTCATTTTGAGCTCTCGCTTATCTAGATGTAAAATAAAATTTTTAAAACTTCCTCAATGATTGGCTGAAAACCGTGTTTCTACGGCCCAACGGGAATTTGTAAGCTGACAACGTCATCACATACGCCATCTTGAACAGTAAGGAGAATTTACTTTTGTAAAAATTCAACTTACCAGATTCCACATTTGAAATTGGAAGAAATAAAACTGTTTGATATGTGTATCACATGTGTAAAACATGCGAAATTAAATCATATGTGAAATTTTAACATGTGAATAACTGTAAAATGTTAAAAAACACGTGAAATTTTTCCACAAGTGAAATTGAAATATATTTAATCTTTTCACGTGTGATCACATGTGATCACATAGAATCACCCACGTAGAAATCATGTGGAATTTTCCTGAGGGTTAATTTTTGTGAAAATGAGAAGGGTACTACTACTACCGCTATTTCTACAGGTTATTTTCAATTCTAAACGAAATGGGAAACATTTTTGTGTACTCTTCGAGTTCTTGAAACATTCGTACAAATTTGAGAGACTTATTCGAAATGGCGGAAACACATTCCCATTTCCAGTCGAGTGCCCAAAGCCATTTTTGATTCTCGCAGTTTTTCACTCGTATTTCTATAAGTTTCAAAACAATCCACAAAACATTATCTTCCAGATGTTTGTACCATCTTAAAACAGTCATTGCCTTTTATTAATTGTGTTTGTTATGGCATGCTTTGAAATATTCAAATACACCTGTCACAGCTGAGGCAGTTGTTCTGAGCGACTTTTTTTTTTTTTCCTCTAAGTGTATTTTGCTCCCTGCTTGAATATATTTGCAATGATAAAATATCTTTAACATCTCCCAATTTCCTATTAAGTGCAGCAATTTTATAATAGCACAAATCCGTTCAATATTTACTCCCTGAAACAACTTCAATCAAAAGCCTCGAAACATCCTCTGTGCTACAAAATATCTTCATCGTAGACGTAATATTGAATTGGAATCCACCTAGCTGCTGGAAAGGTCTCCCCTTGACGAATAAAATCGTCTGGGGTTAGCCAGAGTAAAATTAAAAAGTCGGCTACGGACCGGGAAGGGTTAACCGGCTAAACTACTTCATGGTTCCATGATGTGATTCTCTCAGTTTCAAACCTTCCTGACGTGAACTGATGAATACAGGTGTGAGGCTTATGGTGTCACATGTGCATAACCTTGTTACCCAGATAGACTGAAAGAATCCGAAGAACTACTATTCGATTGGACGTCTCCCCTTGACTGGTAAAATCGTCTGACGTTGACCAAACTGAAATTGTAGAGTATGTCCTTGGTAGAGAAAGGGTTAAATAGATAGTCTTTAACTCTTTCCTCACCGAACGCATTCCCTTAACGAGTAAAATCATCTGGAGTCAGCCAGAGTAAAGCAGTAAAGGATTAGCTAGGTTATAGGAAAAGGATTAGCCCCATGAATCAGTGACATTTTCATATTCTTTAATTCTTTTTTGGTAACCGCAACATTTTTAACGGCAAAGAATTAACAACAGTTACTAACAACCATATATTCAGATATGGTAAAAAGCTAAAAGGTTGATAACGGCCGTGACTGACCTCAAATCAGTCACGGCAGTTATCAATCTTTTAACTTTTTACCTTATTTATCACTGTCCACGCAGTATTCCATTTGTATATCATTATTCAGATATGGTTTTACTTATAGCGTCATAACAGATTAACATCTCTTTATTGCTAACACAAGTTTTGTTTGTGAACTAGATTCGAGAGATAAAGTATCAGCCACAAAAACTTTTAGAAAATGATGTAACCGCATAATACATATATTAACTTACAATACATCTATAAATATTACACCAAACTATCAAGTTTTAATGAATAAACAATATCTACTTACGTAAAGTAAATATTAATCAACTAAAACAAAACTATTTACTTTTGGTTTATATGTACTATCAACGAAGATGTATAGTTGATTCTGAATTAGTATATCTGTGCATCAGACACGAAGATTGGGTTGATTCGAGTTTCTTGCGTGACATGATTTCCATTTTGTTCGCGTTTTGGTATTCTACTCTCTTGTCGGATGCCTCTGCCATTCTTGGTGATCATAACGTTGTTCTTCCAAACCTCTGTCGTTTTCTTGGCCAGGTCCCTCTGCTCTTCACGCCACCCACGGTGTTTGTGATACACAATTTCGAGTATAATAATGATGATTCCAGCACCAATACCAGCAAGAACCATGATAAACACACCTGAAAAATATTGAAATTTCAGGAACAAGGAAACACACATGCGATCCCAACACAATAGAACACGACAAACTATTACTCGTGGAGGCATGACGGGGCACGGCATAACGACACGAAACGAAACGAAAAATCTTATCACTGGATGAAGTGATACGACGCTACACGTAATGGACAGAACCAGGGTTTCCAAGAAATACCTCCTGGATTCTGAGAAACATTTAAGAGCTAAAAAGTGAAAAATAATATGTTTATATATAATATATTATATTGATAATATATTATATTAATAATATATTTATAAATAATATATATATAAATAATATATATATATATATATACAAAGAAAATGGTGTGGCAAAAAGAAGATCAATGAAGAATAACCACTCGTTATGTTGTGTATATATGTATATATTTATAAGCGTATAAATATTTAAGTGGATATGTGCATGTGTCTATGTTTATATGCGTATATATATGTGTATATTTGCGTATATGCTTATGGCGTGTATGCATATAATTATGCTTTTATGTAAATACGAAAATACGTATATATCTTACCAAGCATGTGACTCAATCCAAGTGTAGCAGGTGCATTATTGCTTTCAGGGCAATGTCCGATATCGATCCAGTTTGTCTCCAGTTCCTCCATTTTTCCGTTTTCATGAAAGTTCAAGATAGCCAGCGATATATTGTTAGTCCAAGGTGAACCCTTTGGGAGACCAACACCGTAACCAGAGCGACCAAACAGCTCCCCAGCAACCGTCAGCAAACAGTCCTTGGACGATTCGTGATACAAAACAGGAGAATCCCAAATGAAAGCCTTAAGGTCCCTTATTTAATTGTCATGGTATAAATTTAAAAAAAAAAGGAAATTATTGATTAATTAGTTGCGAAGTACCCCCAGCCCCTAAAATGTCGTGATTCTGTTTGAAAAGTCCCTTGAAGTGATGAAGAATTCCAAAGAGAAGTAAGCATTGTTTATTTGTTTTCCTTGAGATCATCAGTTTTATGCAATTTGCAAATTAAGTGTCATTATGACAACGTCCAAAATGGCAAAAACCGCTGAGACAAATCAAAAAGTCGTGCTTGTTTTCGAAACTATCCACTTAATTAGTGGAAGCTTTGCACAGAGACACGGGCTACCAAGCTAAAAGAAACAAGTCAAGTTATTCGTCGTCACAATTACAAACTTAGCTTCCAAACCTATGTGTTGCTAGAGCATCAGCTATAATGTTTTGTGAGAACAATCAAGCTTTTCAATTTTAAACTTGCATTTCACCTTAGTAACGTTAGATGAAACGTTTTCGACGACCTCCTACTAAATGCAGTGCCCATGAAAGCAAATGAATTATTTTCTTTTAGAAATTATTGCAGATGGAAAATAATTTGTTACCATAGCAACAATTTAAATCAAACCATCTACAATAATTTGGTGGTACGTAAACGCTTGGTTAGTTTTTGAATAGCCCTTGACAGATATAATAATTTGGAATCTTACTCAAGGAAATCCATGAATGCAAATACCCAAGTAATCATTATCTGTGAGCATGTAGTATCAGCTGTGTTGTATCAAAAACCTTTCTAACGTAACGGCTTGCGGAACTTTGAGTGAGTGGTTTCTAAAGACAGTTTACTAACCCGTTTTTCACTGCATCAATTCCATCCCTAGCGGATTTAACGTTATGTCGTTCCATAAACGTGTACATGCTGGACAGTTCCACCTGTCGCCTGAAGTAATCATCGACGCTGCTGTTCGCCACCGTAGCATACTTAAAGTTGTCGGAAGGATTCCGAAGCTGAGTGAGAAGAAATAGGAAATTCATGCAAGGGGTATAAAACAAGATTTACACTAACAATTCCAAGATTAGTAGGGTCTGGAGAATATGCTCCTTCCAGTGTTTGTTTCGGTCCTTGACGTAGAAAGATAAACGTTAAACACGCTCACATGTATTTTTTGACATCGTCTTTACAACAGAATTATTTATAACTCCAAGACGTTTTTGCTGAATAGTTTTGAGGGCCTGACCTTCGATTACCTTTGCAATGCAAAAAAACTAAAATCTTGGGTAGATATTTTTTCCAGTTTTAAGATTAATTTCTTGGCTTTAAAAATTATAATCTTGATAAGAAGGGCTATGTGGACTTTTTCCTTCTTTAAAGAAATTTAAGAAAATACATATTGACTCAAGAATTTTTTTTATGTCTAGTTCAGATACATTTTCTTAATGCAAGAAAATGTCTTTTTTATAAGAAATTTTTTTCTTATCAAGATAGCGTACTGAGAAAAATTATCCTGTTTACGGGGCAAAATAACATTTCTTTATTGAAGAAATATGATCTTATAACAAGAGTATTTTTTATAAAGATAAGAATTTTATTTTGTGCAGTGAGAATAAAAAATAATCAAGGCAATTGACATGCAGCTTAGGCTACGTTTACCCTACAGCAAAAGTCTTCGGATTACAAATGTATTCGGATTCTTCCATTCGTTGTTTATTACAGCCTCTGATAAAAAAATTATCCCTGCTTTGGCTACTTATGCTGTTATACACAAAAACGATGAAAATTTCTCTGGAGTCTTATCTCTCCAGATTCAAGGTATTCAGGTTCTTTTTCGGATTCATGCGCAATCCGAGGACTTTTTACGCCGGATTCGCTACTTTAGTGTAAGCGGCTACTTTGAATTCAAAGAAAAAGTCTCCAGATTGCCCACGAATCCTGAGAAATTTGGTCTAATGTAAACGTAGCCTAGGTAAACTTACGTTAGGATCATCGATGCCTGAGACGACGGCTTTTGGCCGATCAAGAACCAGAAAAGCTGCGAGATTCGCTGTATAACTTGCAACGATAATCATGGCGAAACCTGCCCACACCATGCCAAGGACGCGTGCACTGAAACTCCTTGGAGTTCCTGTAGAAAAGGACAGTGAAAACGAATATGATATCAGTATTGATTTTAGCCTTTCTCGCTGATGAACTTATTAAATAATAGTTAAAAGAATGAATGACCAAGGAATACTTTGGGACATCGATGTTTCAGGTTGACCAAACTATCATTCAATTATGATTTTACAACCTTGATGCACTCTGTGGCCATTACACTTCCATCAGGAAGCGCTAAGGTTGTGACCAGACCTGATATAAAGGATTTTTCCCTCATGTGATAACGGGTTACCCCTAATACTTGTGTTTCTTAACGAAAGAATTTTGATCATCTTTTTCAGTCAGGTTCACCAACAGGACCACTATGCCCTTCTAACATGAAGAGCACTATTGAGATCAGTGATTTTGATTGGCCAGACATGATTTCATTAACTCTCCCATCGTTTTCAGCGTTGTAGTGTGGACAGGAGAATACGATACAAAAACGCTCGTGTGGACGCAATAATTTTAAAGCGTTTTCAGTTAAACGAAAACGCACAAATTTGAAAAGGTAGTTGTGTGGACGTAGTCTAACGCCACGGCCGCACTTGTAAGTTTTCTTGTCAAAACGCATACTTTTCCCTGCGTTTTGTCCTCTCGTTCACATGTAAACGGCATTTTCAGTCGCTAAAAACGGAGACTTTCGATAACCTCTCCAAAATGGAGCGATTCTAAAGCGCCGGTTCATCGTTTCCGTCGGTATTGGAAACATTTGAAAATTTATTTCCATCATTTGAAAACGATAACATCACAGCTTCAGTGGAGCTAACTTTTTATACAGATAAGCAGTAGCGTTTTCGAATCGTTGTTGCGTTTACCTGTGGACGGAATGACAAATGAAAACGAATTTTAAAACGATCGTGTGGACGGTAAACTTTGATGCGTTTTCATACAAAAACGTATACGTGTTGACGGGTCCCAAATCTTGTGTTTCACGATTGTTCATTCACCTATTTGCCAAGCCTTTTCATACCTTTTCAAAATATTATTTGAACAATCAGAAGCTACCAGAAGGATATACTATTTTTAAATATTGTACCAGTTAGGTTTTCTGAGTTAAATTGTACAGTTAGTTAAAATTTCTTACCTTCACCAATGCCACTATTCAGAAGTACACCCCAAGAGAACCACATTGCACTGGATAGATTTAGAGGCGTCTCCTCCTTGTCAGATTTGGAGAGCTGGAATCTACCGAAAGGACTGAACCGATCCAGAAGATAAAGTATGACAGCAACCACGTGAACGGAAAGCAAGACAAGCAACCAGAGTTCGATCTGGAATGGTCGTAGAAATGAATCCAAACTGCTTGGACTTTGGTTCTGTAAGCATGAAGAACAACAAATGCAATCTAAGCTTTGACTCTTTCGTTAACTTTTCATATATTAGGTATTTATTTTATAAGAAATAATATATGAAACAAATAATTTTCTGAACTTTCAGGAGCGGATCTAGGATTTTGCTAAAGGTTGGTGGGTTTGCCAGGCCAGGTATGGTTCCAGGCTATGGGACGGGATGGTTAACCAGGCCATAGGTAATTCTATGTTTTTAAGGGGGATGACTCATTTATTACTTAAATGGGCTGCATAAAATAAAGCAAAACTGTATAAAAAGTTCATTTAGTAAACATAGAGACTATAGCAAGGAATCCCCGCATTATTTGGTGGTATAAGGGGGTTTATTAACCCCCCTGGACCTTCCTCTTGGATCTCCCACTGATTCTCTAGGTCGTTTAACTCTGTCCACGTATGATCAGTCTTCTGTCATTTTACTCTGTCTAACGCCAGACGATTTTACTTAGGCTAACGTCAGTCGATTTTACTCGATCTAACTTCAGTCGATTTTACTCTATCTAACATAAGTCGATTTTACTCATTAACGTCAGTCGATTTTACTTTGTCTAACGTCAGTCGATTTTACTTTGGCTAACGTCAGATGACTTTACTCTGTCAAACGTCAGTCTATTTTACTCTGTCTAACGTCAGTCGATTTTACTTTGGCTTACACCAGTCGATTTTACTCTGTCAAAGCTAGACGATTTTCCTTGTCAAGAGCAGATATTCCACCTTAAGTGTCACAGTAAAAGTTTTCTCAATTGAGGGTTTAAATCTTGTTCAATATTCATGGTAATTTCCATATCCAACAACAAACAGGCACTGATTGTTAAATCTTTTAAGGAGGATATTTATGGGGAATTCTAAAAGGTGATAACCACAGCAAAAGATTCGTCCTTGATCTCAACGATAACATGATTTCTACCTTTCTGACCAAGATGGTAATCCCTTGATATTTGAAAGGTTTTGAGAAGTCGATGAACTGTGCTCGTTCGTTGTTAATCGTCAAAGATGCCACAATCAGGTCGGCTTTATCTTCGAGAATTTCTCCAATCATTCCATTCCATCTTCGGTTCGTTGTCCCATGTTCCTAGTAGCAAGTATGTATGGAAATTGCTTAGAATATGTTTAACAGGATGTGATGGTCTTAATTCAGTGCTTTTGTACAAGAATTCACAGGAAAGCAATACGTAAGGCTCCGGTAAACAGAAAAATTTAATCACTGCACTAAATGAATGAAGGCATAGCTTGGAAGAATGAACATGGGCGTACGAGCTGGGGAAAGCTGGGGGAGGGGGTGCAACCCCCCTCAGATTCAGGCATCGTCAAGTTTTTCGGGCTACATTTCCATTTTTGGGGCAGAAATCCTTATCTTCTCATAACCTGGGATCTGAGAGGAAAAGCTCAGCACTTTTAGACTTAACGTATTGTCAGTTGATATTGTTTTGTTTGTACCCATAGTATTACGCAAAATATATAACAAGCGCAGTTTTGCTGAAGGCATGGCTTAGTAGTTGGTTCATTTTGAAAATTCGGGCGACCCAGAAAATTTTCGGGCAACAGGCCTCAGCCCCCCCAGTTGAAATTGGTCCCGTACGCCTATGGGAATAAAGCATTCAAAATCGATGAATTTAATGTGATGCTTGGTTACGACGACGTTTGCAACCAAAACGTAGTCAAGACGTTGTCTCTTTTATGTACGGGTGGACACAATGTCGTAGAAGAATTTAATCTCAACGTACGAATTCATTTTGTTTTGATTTAGCAGTATCCATTAGCTTAGTCCTATTATTTTCGTCATATTCAGTGACACGCGTCTAATGCAACGTAAGCCTGGAAAAATTAGTATGAGACTTAAATTCGACTGAATTGTGACATAGAAATAAGCGACCCCTATCAGTCGCATGAAACCAATTTTTCAAAAAATACCACTTTGATGGAATTTGAATTCAAACACAGTATTAACATTTGACGCGGCTGGAATGCAATGCACAAGTTAAGCTTATAATTCATCGCTCTTTGTCACAATGCGTACAGCTACTAAATACTATTAGGCGAATTAATACGAACATGTCACCATTTATTCACAGAAATAGTCAAGTTATTCCAACGCTACGTTTAAATAAATTTTGATCATAGCGTCACTTAAAGCCAAAAGTTACTCAGCTAAGTAATAGTACAAAAAATATACTGTAGAGTGCTTTTAATGACCCAAACCCTTCAAAAAATTACTTTAGTAAAACCTATACATTCATTTAATTTAAAAAACCATTAATCATTTGCATGCGTTAATAAATACATTGTGGTCTGAGGCTAATTTCTGATGTAAAGTCTCCTACCTATGAAAACGAAACTACTTAGTATGAAAAAAAAGAAAAGAATTTTAATATTTGGGCAGGTTAATATTTAGTTCTCGAACGTACCATCACATATGATCCAAAGAGCCCATCCTCAGCTAAATGGACGTCAAATGTAAAATTGATCTTTTCCGCAAGAGCAATGAGAAGACCAATACAAAACCCTTGAAATACAACGACACGTTAGAGTTGGAAACCTCAACGCAGCCAGAAAAATTGACCATTAGTTGATCAGATCAAATATGATCTAAAAAGTTAATAATTTTATTTAACAAAAATCAGTTACAACAGTTATCAACATTTCTTTTACTTCATCTATTAGACAGTAATTTTTTTTCTTCACGATTTTATTGATAATTATTATTGTTGGGCTGCAAGAAATATTGGGGTATTACGTTGTTTGCTCTGAATATGGAATCATTGTCAAAAGTCAGGTGTGTAGAAACACGTAAATTATTCACTATAACAATTCTGTCATCGGTTTTCCCTATTAAATCAGCTGTTGAATAAAAAGAAGAATGAAATCTTGTGGGTTAACTCTTTGTCTGTGAGTTCACTTTCAACAATCATACTATGATATATTATGTAGCTTTGCAGATGTTGCATGAAATTGATAATATCGACAGGTTCACTTATTCATAGTGAAACACTTAAAAAAGCAACTGCAGCCGAAAATTAAATTATCTTTAAACCAAAGACCCTTCAGCATAAGTTTGTCAAACGTTAATAGATTTAATTTTTCAGCATTAGTTTGTATTCGAGAAATAACGTATTCACTGTCGTACTCTACGGTTTTTGATTCTGTCCTCTTAGAGACTGCTCAAAGGCTCAAAGTTGAAGTAAAGAGGAAAGTTTCTTCGCAATTGCGGCGTCATTGTTTTGTTTTCAATATACCTCGAAGTTGTGTAAATCAGAATAAAACAGACAATTCTTGCCCTATTAACCTGGCTACGTATTTACATTCGAAGGCAGTTGAACAACTGTCCAATCAACTATAGTTACCGAATCTTTAAACTTAAGGTCCATGGCCACTTTTATACACTACATTCTAGAGCAGGCATGCTCCACCAAATAAGTGCTTAGTAACTCCAAAATCAATATCTTCTTCAAGCAAATATATTTACCAGAACAGCAGTGAACGCCATTTTCTTTGCTGTGTTCAAAGTGTTCATCAACTATTGTACCAGAACATTCCACAAACTTTTTGTTTCCAGTGTTTAAGTCAGAGCAACTTCCATTCACAGGAACATCGTCGACGTATACAAATGGATGTTCCATCAGGGTAACTACCTAGGGAAGATCAGAGAAGAGCGTACAGAAGATTTATTTATAGAGTTTGGTTGGGTCTCTTTGGTTGAACGCTGGGACTTTCATAAGTTCCTTAATGGACTTTGTCCGCCTTATCTTAGTACACCTTTTGCTCTTCATTACCAGAAAATATACTATCATTAACGCCAACCTCAAATTCATTAACGCAAAAATCCATTCATTTTATTCAATCGATATTCACTCGCGTAGATACGCAACCATTTGCATCAAAGGGCATTCCATAGCGCCAACAGACGACCAGTTTACCATTCATCTATACATTAGGAACAAAAATGGAAAAAAAAAATCCAATCACACAAAATATTTCTTTTTCCTTAATGTATAATAGAATGGTGTTAATGGTCGTCTGCATGTTGGGTTATGGAAAGCCCTTTGATGCAAATGGTTGCGTATCTACGCTAGTGAATATCGATTGAATAAAATGCATGTATTTTTGTGTTAATGAGTTTAAGGTTGGTGTTAATGATAATATATCTTCTGGTAATGAACAGCAAAAGGTATAACCTGTTTTTCCTTAATTCTGATGTTCATAATTACAATTCACGAAATAAGTCCAATATTCATATGGTTAAAATATCTTCAAGGTCTGGATACAGATTTTTTGCTTATTCAGCTGCTAAGCTTTATAACAGTCTGAGTCCGACTACCAAGTGCTCACTAGTTATTGGTAATCTAATATCTAGAACATTAAAATATTGTATGTACAGGCTCATGTACAAATGCATACATACACAATTTAGATACCAACATACATACATACGTACACACATCCTAGTGCATGCATACATAGACGGAAACGTACACGAACACGTCATCTATATGTACTTGTAGATAATAATAAAACAATAATAATGATAATGATCTGAAATGTAACAGTGATTACTGCAATTACAACAGTTGTATTTATGGTGGTAATAATGATATCATGTTCATAATGATGGTGATAGTAATAATGATCGTAATTATAATAATAATGAATTATTTCCTTTTTTAACTATATGTAGTGTCCCTATATGCAAATAACGAAAGGAAACTACTTCGAGTAAAGCGAAATTATTTTTCGCTTCGGGCTTGTATGATAAAACATACGCGGTTCTTGGTAATTCTTGCTCTCCATTCCTAACCTCTTGCAGTGATTTTTCATCACCGTGAAAGATTATTTGGTGAAAGTTTCATAACTTACACGCAATGAAGTTGTGCACAAACTTAGTGTGTTGATTGGACCTTACTACACGTTTTGCTGTTCATCACCAGAAAATATACTATCATTAACGCCAACCTCAGACTTATTAACGCAAAAATACATTCATTTTATTCAATCGACATTCATTAGCCTAGATATACAACCACTTACATCAAAGGACATTTCATAGCGCCAACAGACGACCATTTTACCATTCTTCTATACATTAGAGATGATAAAATTTCAATTACGCAAGAGAAATATCTTGCAAAATTGAGATTTTATTATCCCTAATGTATAGCAGAATGGTGTTAATGGTCGTCTGTTGGCGCAATGGAATGCCCTTTCAGGCAAATGATTGCGCATCTACGTTAATGAATGCCGATTGAATAAAATGAATGTATTCTTGCGTTAATGAGTTAGCGGTTGGGGTTGACAGTATATTTTCCGGTAATGAACAGCAAAAGGTGTAATAATTAAGCTATTAATGCTAAAGATATTATTGTTAAACATATTAATGATATAAAACAAAGGCATCTTACCCTTAAATGTTTGGATCTAAATGTTCCTTTTGGTATTTCATGTGATCCTCCTGGCCAAATAATGGGGCGAGTTAAAGACAGATTGTTGTTACGGTAATGACCAACTTCCTTTATCCCGGATTCTCGAACGTTTACTATTTTGTACACGCCATTTATTCTGTCTCCTGAGCTGTCAAATGCTACGTTTCCCGTCTGACCATTTGTAATTGACGTATTCAATAACTTTCTACAAGACAAGGTATAAAACATTTTCGACAAGATCTACTTCCAAGACCAGATGAAAAAGTCAATTTCAAAATCTTGGATTTCTTGCTCTGACACTGCATCTAGCGTTAATTGGCATTGTACTACACTTATAAAATTATGTGAACGAATAAATTTGTTTGGTTCAGTAAGATTCATTGCGTGACTAAAAAATAGGTTGCTGCGTAGACAGTGTATAATGACGTAAAAAGTTCAAAGGTTGGTAACTACCGCGACTGATAGCAAAGAATTCTAACGTTTCGAGCAAAGGGCTTCATCAGAGGGTGAAAAATGTTCTGAAATAGGAATCACAACTAGACTAGGTTTCATGCGAAAAGGAGTAACGTGACAACTCTTGCAAGAAAACTTTTTTCTGGTTAACTTTTTTTGACATGACTGTATAAAACCTAATATACTTGCTACTCCTGTTCCAGAATACGATTCACTCTATGACTAATAGCCTTTGCTCGAAACGTTAGAATCCTCTGCAATCATTCATGGCGGTTACCAACCTTTGACCTTTTTACTTCAGCGCGTCAATTGC
This sequence comes from Heliopora coerulea, assembly GCA_030142905.1. Classification (NCBI taxonomy): domain Eukaryota; kingdom Metazoa; phylum Cnidaria; class Anthozoa; order Scleralcyonacea; family Helioporidae; genus Heliopora; species Heliopora coerulea. The sequence goes on along the minus strand of JASJOG010000059.1, from coordinate 605,632 downwards.
ATTTACGTCGACACGGTATTCCGGATTTAGTTGTTTCAGGTGCTACCTCCAAGCAATGTATATTTGTAACCAGTGGGAGAGCCTAGTAGGCAGCCAACCACCAAAATATTTTGTGTCACTGAAGACCCCTCCCAAGCAGTAGAGTAATAGAAATTTTAATTTCTGCTTAATTAGGCATTTCTATAATTCCTGTCCAAAAAGATGACTCATATAAGTATTCGATATGGTCATCCCAAATGTGCTTCTAATGTTGCCCCAAGAAATTTGTTTCCTCACAGTTGAGGTCAACCTTCAGAAATACTCAAATTAAGGTGCTGCTTGTGATACAGCAGAAACGTGTTCCCAAGAGGGAATGAAATTTGTTACCTTGCATCTATCGGACTAATTGTAGATGTAAGGGGAGTGAGAAGAAACATCGTCATTATCATTAGAACGATTATGTAACAAAAATAGAACAAGGAGGAAAAGAAGAACGAGAAAAACAAGAAAAACAAGAAGAACAAGAACATGAAAACTCAGAAGAACAAAACAGAAGCAAGAAAAAAAAAAGAGTAACATGAAGAACGAGAAGATCTTGAAGAACTGAAAGAGCTAGAAGAACCAGTCGAACAAAAACAACTAGAAGAACCAGAAGAACCAGAAGAACAAAAACTGGGGAAAAAAGATGAAAAACAAGAACACTAATGATGGATGTTAATGATGTATTTATGGGGTTTTTTTGTAGAGGTACTAATATTGTACTCTTGTTCATTGATTTTTCTAGTTTCCCATTCATCACCGTGGAGGTTAAACTATCATCCTCACATCCGGCGGAAAAGGAAAACTTCAATGCAAGTTGTAGGCATAAAACAGATGATGCTGGTTGTTTAGTTTTACTTGACTTGTCTTACTGCCTAGCCGTAGTGAAAACCTATCTTTCTGCACTGTTCTTCGTTCAATTTAATCACACAGCCTATTAAATCCACAATAATTTATCTTAAAATCAACTTGAACTTCACCCTTCAAAAGGTTTTAAAGGTCTCAAGACAATAAATTATGTAAAAAATCCCTTCATTTTGAAAGCTTGTAACAACATCTTTAATTTTGTCAACAGGTAACATACTGGTATAGGTTTTTCCCTCCAGACCAAGGTGTAGTGCTATGGCAACCATCGTCTAAGGATGCGTTGTCCAAATTTCCTTCTCTGTGTAAAGATTGAAAGGCTATGGAAGCAACCTGAATGGCATCGTGAAGATGAGACGTTTCATTTGATCCTTTAGCAAGTTGACAGCTTATCGTACCTATAATGGAATAATTTCTTTAAAGCTGACAAATTTTCTGGAATTTCATATTAAAAACTGATATCCCGTTATTTTCGAAACTTAATCACTTATAATAAGTCATTTGGAACACTTTGAAAAATGTTTCATTAAGTCAATATTAAAATAATTCTTATACTTGATGGCTAAATTTAGGACGTGAATCAACACAAAAATTTGCTTTAACACATTTTACAAGGTTGCTTTCTTTTTAAGTCGAAATAACAGTTATGAATTCTATTTAATTTTCATAAAATGCATTGTTATTGAACAAGTTTTTTTGGGATGAATGGTATTTTGATTTCATTTCAGAAAGCCTGGTACAACATGGATTCCTTTCCAGTTCTATTAATGATTGTGCCAATAACGAAAGGTGATCAGATGGAGTACAAATGACCTGTATTCCTGGCACCCAGAACCTCATGCATGACGACAGATTGGATTCCTTACCAGGACTGTGGTAATAACGAAAGGTGATCAGATGGAGTACAAATGACTCGTATGCCTGGTACCCAGAACCTCGCGCATGATGACAGACAGAGAGATAGGCAGAAGCAAACCACAAATTGATTACTCAACCCGGCAGTAAGTACACCCTCGGGGGAATAAAAGACTCAAAGTGCGATGTACATTCACGAATTAGGTAATTATGACATCAATAATTCGAAAATCTTATAATTGCAATTGTAATTTTGAGCATGTGATCACCTGAAGAGTTTTTCATATAATAATTGTTAGATGCTTTATGTTGCCACCAGTACAAAAACAATAAGGAGCTTGACTTTCAGATCAGTGTTCATGCTTTTAAAGAGTTATAGATAAACGCTAGGGAGACTGAGAATTAGCATTCCCACCAATAATTTCAAGTTCCCAAACTTCCACTCAAGTATCCTGGTGTGTTACTTTTCGGAAACACTATAAAGGAAAATGTTTTCTTAACATTCAACTTGTCATGTTATGTCTAATAATAAATACCGTGCTCTATATACTATGACAAGTAATTTGTAATAACAGGTTATTTTTTTAAATAACTTGTTATACATTTAGTCATCGTATAGGCCAATATCAATCATAATGTCTTTTTTGATATATTAGGTATCAGCCAATTTCTTTCGGTTTAATAGAAGTATCATAGTTTAAAATACATGCAGTTACTATCTTACCTAAAGGAGCTTTACTTCCAACACCATCAAAAAGGGCTTGTTCAGCAACAATCAAAACATAGCCTTTTCCACTGAAAGGAAATTGTGACAAATCACGATACACTGTTCCTGCGTCTTGGCCACTGCAATAGAAGCAAAGGGGCGTTTCCTTTTTTATTTTTAAAGTTGTCAGCTAGCGCAAAAGAAACCGTCACCTGACACAAATTGTTCGCTATCTTTACTGTTTCCAGAAACCATTACCAGCCGACAATTTACAGAAATACAAAATGAAACAAACTCTGAATATTTGCATCTTGTAAATCCAAGATTTGAGTTGAAAGGAACAAGATAAGTAAGAAACGGTAACATTTCGATTTTATTCCAAAATCGTTATCATCATCAGGTTTGATAATGATTTTGGAATAAAATCGAAATATTGCCTTTTCTGACTCGTCTTGTTCCTTTTAACTCAAATCTTGGGTTTACAAGATGCTAATATTCGGAGTTTGTTTCATTTTGAATTTACTGTTTCCACTAGGTGCTTTTTTCTCATTTTGACAAAAGTCATACATCAACTTACTTTGTTAACAACAAGATCACTCTCGATACCACTTTTGAAAGTCCCTTTAACTGGGACGTCAAATTGAGAGAATCGGGCATGAACTGTATGGACTTCTCGACCTGACAATGAAAATTATTACAAAGATGTAATACAATGCCGCTTCTGATTGGCTGCTGTACTCCATAACTCGATGGAGCACAGGAATAAAGAGCAGGAAAACCCTCAGTTTGAAAAACTCAAAAATCTAGAGTTGATCTCGGCTATCGCCTCGAGCAACTCTTACGCTTCTTTCGTGCCCTCCAAACCTCCTGCGTGCATCCATAACTCAATGAAGCCCGCCAAATCATGAACCATTTCTTTAATATTTCATGCAGTTAAGACATATTCGAATATAAGAGTTTTGTTGCCAAGCATGGCGGTTAGTTAAATAAATCGACACAAGTTTTTGTGGGAACGTCATGTTTATCTTATTTAGCTTATTAGGAACAAAATAATTAGATTTTTTTCCAGTTAACGTCTGGACGCCTTGAAACACGTGGTTACTGTGAATCCGTCATAAAATACAAACACAAATACAAACACCTTATAAACATAAAGACTTTAGTCTTGCTCTGAGGTAGTTTTGAGTTTCCAGTACGAACGCCCAGGAAATTTTCATTAAAAATCACATTCGAATATATTGTAAAATAATAAATTTTCTTTTAATAAGATATGCTTACTGTCACTGACTCATGGTTCATTATTAGCAGCTTTGACGTTTACCTGAGACTTTTCATAAATTATCTTTAAGCCTGTCTGATAAAAAGGCAGTTAGGCTGGTCTAAGCTGTTAATGTATTCTGTCATTTACGAAACGACCGATAGTGCTACGGCGTTTTATTATATTATTATTATTACTATTATTATTATTATTTATTAAATTATCAACTTTATTTACCGAGGGTGACACGTGACAGTTATAAACTGAAAAACGTGTGGCCTCCCTCCGTTTGCTGGAGAATAAGCTAAGATCAACGATGTAACTAGCGTGAGGCTGAGGGGAATGTTACATCCTCTGATATTCGCCAAGGCGTGCCGTCTTCTACGATTCTACCGCAAGTGTTGTATGTATTGTCGACAAACACTAATTTTTTCTTTCACTATATCTGAAGTCAGACTACGGCCTTGCTAAAATAACACAATTCTTACAATATTTGAGCATGAGGAAGTTTTGCAATGTTCCGTCTTGTCACATTGGAACTGTGAACTGATGATTATAGAAGAACTGACTTCTTAGTGCTTGACGGTAACTTTCATTTAATATCATCAATTGTGTCAGTGGTGACGCCGGAAATTCCCTGACGCTAAGGCTAACGCCCACGACAGGAGGGTTAAACCTTAGGGACCATGGACACGCCTCCTTCATAATTTCGTTATTTGACTGAGAGACGAAAATATCAGGTTATTTTTTCCCAAGAATAATCGCAACAACTGACTAGAAACAATCTACTTTTAGATTTGACAAGAAGATAAAAGTCTGTTATTTTTCTTGGCTAAATCAATAACAAGTTCTCATCGTTTGTACGATATATAAATGTGTTCATCAGTGGAAATCCCCCGACAGGTTCTCAATTTTTCTCCGACAGGGAGGCCTAAGATTTCCCGACGGGAGGCTGTAGTCCTTTCTGTCCCTCCCTCTGGTACCACCTCTGCTACGAAAAGGAATGTTTTCAATTCCTGGTTCTTGTCTACCATAACTACTCATTACCAAAACTAAGGAAAAAATGGCAGCCACTCTATTCTAGTCGGATAAACACTCTATTACTAACATCCAAACCCAATTTAACATAACTACATATTTACCAATAAATTTAAGTATTAATTTCCTCACCATAATATCATTAGAAGTGGCCATTGCAAGAAAGTGTGTATAAAGAGTTTTGCTTTCATATTCATTGCTTGTGATCGTCAAAACTTGTTTCCAGTTGAAATACTTTAAAAGCTCTATCCAGATTTTTGCTTGTTCGTAAAACGACGATACAGTTCGAAGAAATGTTGGATGGACGCTCTGGATAAAAACAATACATGAAATGCAATAAACCGTCACAACTAAAGAGGTCGGAGTTGTAGTTGCTAGTTCCAGGAGTACTTTGGATAAAGTTGTCAAAAAATTATCTCATGATTCACCCGTATATAGTTAATTTTCCAATCTTTAAATCTTTTATTCATAGAATAGTGTAAACACGACTTCGATTCATATCAATTTTGGTGAAATATAAGGGCTTTTTTAATTCAGAAAAATATCTTCACGCTTAACCGTGTTTCCTCTTTCACGTCAATCCAGTGTGAAGATATATCATTGTTATTGTAATTTCACGAATTTCTATTGGGTAAACAGAAATATAAATAGCCACTTGAAGATACGAGTTTTAAGTTATCTCATATATATCTCATTTGTTCGCTTGCATCACTTCTAAGAGATATCACAAACAATAGACGGCAAAATTTGCATCTCTCTTGCATTCATGTGATACAACATATATCGCACTATATTTGTTGTTCCATATACTAGTAATTGCTTTGGGTGGAGTCATTGATTAAACCTTTCCAGTCCTTACCCGACTTTTTGATTATACTCTGGCTAACACCAGACGATTTTACTTCTCAAGGGGAGATGTCTCGGACAAAGTAAGAGTTAATCATCTTAGCTTTAACAGATGTTCTGAATAATGCTTCATGCAACTTGCCTTCGGGGCCCTGTTGTTCAACAGGCGATTAGTTTAATTGAGGATTAGCGAAAATTTTGTGGAAAACTTTCCGATCATGCTGCTGGGAAAAGCTGGAATTTTCTTCAACAGATTTCGGGTGCATACAAAAAGGTTTTCAGCTGTAAAATCTGAACTAGATTTTTCAACCCAAACAAATGAAACTAAAAACAACAGATTAACTGTTAATCCTAGATTGGCGCTAATCTTGGTTTGAACAACTAGCCCCAGCTGATTAGTTGAACCAAGCATCCATTTTCAGCGACTTGGATGTTGAACTTTCAACCCAGCAGTCAATAAGATGCGCTGAGATATTTTCACACTGTTCCTCATCGAATGATGGACAGGTTTTCTCTTCTGGTTCATCCATCCCAATGAACAATCATAGCGCTATCTTGGTTCCTTCTAGCGTATAATACGAAATTTAGTTAGAAGTCTTCGTGTGACTGTGGTTAGCAGTCAGTTGTTTGATGAATTTCTTATCAATGCTGTTAAATACATCAAAAAACCTTGGTAAAATTCATCCAAATTACCTTTCCCGGACGAAAGAAAATGTTCGTAACACGGGTGAATTATGTTTGCCACGCTAACCTTGTTTGTATAAACATCCCTTTAATCTGAAGAGAACATCATCTTTATATTCCAACACTATCTATCTAACATCTTAGACAATTGAGAGAGCATACTTTAAAGTTTAAAAGAGTGTACGGACGTTTTTCTTCAAGTCTGTACCAATAACAAGAACTGGAAAATTAGTTGTTTTTGAGTCTGTTTCGCCAGTTTCTTCGAATGTTTGCAACTCCTACAGGCTTTGGTTTGCTTTACCAAATATTATTGGCATATTGGATAACACATATTAATGAAATGAAAGCGTCAGTAAAGCTATAGGGCCGTTTATAAAAGGTAACAATAAGCCCTGGCTAATATAAGCCATGAATGCCGGTATGAATGGTCTGCATGCAGTAAAGACGATTTTAAGATCTAAGAAAACCGGGATCATTGTAACTTGAATGATGAAAATTCTTGTATTGATAAACCCTTCAAGGCATATTTAAGCCATGATATAGCCACAACTTATTTCCTCATTTTATGGCCTTTCTCTAAGGTGACCGTCATGTAATTCACATCTACTGCCGACGGGCTTTGATGTAAAATTCACAATCCTCATCTGTGAAGTGTCACAATCTTTTAAGTCTTATACTTAAGAGAATTGTCAACGAGTTGCAAACTTATGAAATGTAATTGAACAAGTCGGCATATTAAATTTCGGTGGCAAATGGCCATCGAGATCCTCCGTAATTTACAATATGCAGATTTTGCTACTAGAAGAAATGCAGCGAACACCTCACCTTGTCAGAGAACATGGCATCTCTTGAACTGATCCCAATGACTGGCACTTGGTAAAACCCACAGGTGTAGGAAATCCCAAGTATAGCATCACCAGAACAATTTCCTTGGTTGACGATTACAAGATGGACTTGTTTGCTCAAGATGTTCTCACAGACATCTAGGGCAGATCGTATAGGATTATCGCTCATTGGAAAGGTTGTAGCATTGAGACGTAATGAGCTATTTGAAGAGCTCAAATTCTTGTTAATATTCTCAATGTTTTTCTTGAAAATCGTTGTTAACTTCGTTGTTGAAAACATTGCACCAATGTTCACGATGGTGCTGGACTTCGCTTCAATTGAAAGGCCTAATAAAATGGCAGTAAGAAAAGTTACTGCTCGCTTGCTGGAGTATACTTCCTTTTCAATGCAAGTCATCGAAAAATAGCGTCAGTTCCAATACTTGATTACTGGGCTGTGCATATGATGGCAGACTTTTTACTTTCAGTTCAACTTTAAAAACTTTAATTTGTAAATGCAAATTGATCACTTCCCTGTAAAGCTTTTAATTGATCCATCGCGATCAATTCGTCGGGAATTCGTCAAACCATTAATTTTTCATCAATAATTCAGCAAGCATTTTTTGTGAAAAAAGACTTGACGTTAAACTTCTAAAGTAAAGCAGTCTCAAAAGTTAAGCATCTCGCTACACTGGCATCCATATGGAAGAAAGAAAACTGTTCTCAAAACAGTGTAGTTGTTTTATTCTTACAGGTTTTTCAATGACAATTATTTTGGTAATTATCACCTGTTATTTCAAGCATTTGCATTCTGCTTTTCCTTTACTGCAACTCTAATTATATGATAAATTATTAATCAGCTCATATGAAATTTTGCTACCTTGAAACAGCATATTTTCGTTCAGTCTGTGTATTCATTTTTCACATCAGCCACAATACACAAGTTATGCCTTTCTTGCTTGAAGGACGTACTTCGGCAAACACAAAATGTTGAGGATATAGAGACCAGTTCGTCCGTTAAATTATCACAAAAAGCCTTTGGTGCCGTTTAGATTAGGATTTTTTTTTCTCGACTGTAAACAAACTAAAAAATAACCAGACGTTAATCCCAATTTATTGAAAGTCATGGTGGTGACAGCGTTGGGGTCTGTGTGTTCAATGTTTGTCACAGTTATATTCACGAGTTTGGGTAGAAGTGGACTTGTTTTCTCGTAACGTTTTCACAGATACCATTCAGATATACAGCCGATAATCATAGCCTATAACAATAGCTCACAACAATAGCTTGTAGCTAGCATATAACTATACATTATACCGTTATGACACCGTTGATATTGTTATTCATAATACCGTTGCTATTGTGGTTGTTGTTTTGCTAGTGTCTAATAAACATCTGGAGTAGATGGTAATCTCGATGATTAAAAAATAAAATCGAAAAAGTGACTATCAAATCAAAAACGCTTTAAAAGATCCCTTAACATCTCTGTCAAGCATTATATCTGCATGGACATGCAGAATCACATAAGTTACCCTAACGTGACAGCTTTAGAGACAACATATTTCATCAGCAAGCAAACTAAAGTCTTAAGAGGCATCCAGAATGTGCTGTAAAACTAAGAAATAGTTATTCAATGCTAGTGATAAGGAGTGCTATAAAGGATTTAACACCGCAAGTGGATTTTAAAGACCACGAAACACCAGAATTTAGAAAATCATAAAAGAACGTTACGAAAGTAGGAAAACTCAAAATGAACTTTGCAATTATCCATGGAAATTTGCGTTTTAGCTCTTGACCCACAGTTAATGAAGTCAGATTTGGAATATTTGACATATCAATTTCCCTACAAGCGCTTTCATGGCATGTAGTCCTAATAGTAAAAACTTGGTTGATTTTTTTTATTTTTTATCTTTACGTTCTCTTGAGAAAGAAACGGTAGTAGTATGAAATCAAAATACTCATTACTATGAATGTCAAAAATTTCTATCGCACTCTTTTGAATGGTTATCGCACTGCCTAAGGGCTAGAGAATGGATTCAAGTGATTTATGTATTGTTTAGTGGTTTTCTATTTTATGTGAAGTACTCTAACTCCTGCGTGTTATTAGTGTTTATTTCATAGTTTCCAGTATAGTGGTTGCAATAATGAAGGGATGTAAGCAACTGTTGATCTTTTTAATTTTATTTTTTTAGTCTTTAAGAAAATTCTACCTTAGAGTCATCAATCAGACGTTGACCTTACAATAAACCAACATCACAGAGCTCATTTTTTAATCGGAGATAAACTTCGTACACTTACGTCAGATGAGCGTAGGGAAAGGAAATAACAGTGGATGAACTTAACAAGGTAATGGATGCCAACTTGCCACGCACAATTTATCGGCATTTTTTGAGGTGAACAGTCCTAGTTTACGGGAATTTAGAGTACATGGAGTAATACAATCGTTAATCATTCTATTTGTTTAAAAATTTACAGTAGATCAAAAGGAACAGTCGTTGAAACGAATTAAAATGGCGATGGATTTGCCATTTGCTTTCGTCTTTATCATTGATAAACCAAGGATGGGATTCTATTTTATTGGGTTGTGACAGATGTATTACTTTATTGGTAGTCTACACTTTAAAATCGTAGACAAAGTAGACTTTTTGAGGGGGCATACATGCTATGATAATTTGCCTGCATATGACCTTTTATGCCATGGAAAATTTCATGCGTTTCTTTGAGGTAATTCTAATCTTCAAGATTTTGGGTACACAAACTTAAGCAATAGATATATTGGTCTACGAGTTTTGAAATTTGCAGTAATTTATTGAATTGATCGGCTAGCTCAGGAATCAATTCGTGTAATCGAATAACAAGGGCGCAGTATTTATCACTTCCAAATGTCTTACGTTCTTAGAAGCCAAGGCTACAATAAATTCTCTTTAAATTTTAAAGCATGCAGACGTATTACTGTCAGGGACTTTACCTTTTAAAATGATGGATAAAGAAAACGTGTTAAATTTCATTTATGTATGTACATTTGCCAGCAGACTATTGCGAAAATTTTAAGCAATTATTTCGTCCCTGAAGGGACTCTTCGCGTCGTAAAAATGTACTGCTTGGGTTTTTGAATGTTCAGTATCCATTACTATTTGAATTGATTCTTAGGGATGTTATGGATGAGTTTAAGGAAAATGCGGTTTGATGACCCTTAACCAAAATTTCTTATGTGATTTCACATGTAAAAAACGTTAGGAACTGGAACATTTTCGCATATGAAATTTTCACTTAACGTATGAAATTAGAACCTATTCACATATGAAATATTCAATTCACCCATGAAATGGACTGGTTCAGAATTTCCCTTGTGAAATCTCTGTGCACGAGACTGAAGCATTTCACATATGAAATGGAACCTTCCCATATCAAAATTATTTTCACGTATGAAAATTTCATTTCACATATGGAATTGAAACAATTTCTATATGAAATGCCCAATATCATACTTGAAATGAACTGGTACAAAATTTTACTTGTTAAATCTTGGTATACTAAACAAGTATGTCACAAATGAAATGGAACCGTCACATATGAACAAAAAGTTCACATATGAATTATTATTTTCGTATGTGAGATTGTATGTGAAATTTTTGTAAGAGAAAAACTGCTATCGACTATGACTATCTAATTTATGAGTGTTCGATATTTCAGGTGATAATGGCTGCAATCTCTTAACCCATACAAATCCATTACCTTAGCGCACCAAAATACATCATAATGTTTAAATTGATCAAAAGGTGCGAGCTTTGAAGTGCATTAATAAATGCAGATAAAGAAAATTAGTAATTGCAAGAATTCTACTATATTAACTAGTATTTTCTGTATCTTATCAATATTTCAAAATGGAGAATACTGATAAGGCTTTTGTTTGTTTTGGTTTCTTATCCTTAACAGAATTTACTAAATAAAAAATACTAATAAAAGTGGGAATACTGATAATTATAATTATCAACGTCGATACCGATTTTCATCACCGAATATTTTCTCAAAACTTCAACACCAACTTCCCTCGATCAATTAAAGAACACAGTTAGTGTAATACTTAATGTATAAATAAATGTGAGTAAAAGTATTAAGTTCTCGACCCGTCCATGGTTCAACTTGTTCGTACCCGAGACTAGTATTCGCACCGGTAAAAATTATTACTAACTCATGGGTAGAAATTTGTCTTTCGAGGTCAAAAAGTAAAAACATCGATAGATTATGCACAAAATCTATTCCTTAATAATTGCCAATTCTACGGCAGTTAGGAAAGTTGAACTAAAATATTCCAATGTTGATAATGGGATTTAAATCCAATTTTAAAATTTTCAATATGCTTATTTTAGGCTAGATTTCTATGACAGTCATATTCTCATATCATGCCAAAAGATTTGTTTCTAAATACCGTAAAGAACGTCCCTATATTAAAACAACTTCGTCAATTGTCTGTTCACGAACGTTTCAATTCTTTTGGAGACAATCGTAATTGTTTCGCATACAGTTTATTATGTATGAATGACTTAATTTGTGTAATAATGTTTTGTGACAGGGGTGGCACCAGGAATTCCCGGACACAGTGGCTAACGTTCCGGACAGGGGCGCTAAGCCAGAGGACCTGGACAACGCCCACTTTATAATTTCCTTACTTTAAAGTCATAAAAATCATGTTATTTTCCCCAAGAATAATCACAACTGACTAGAATCAGTTTACTTTTAGATTTGACATGCCAAGACATGAGTCTATTATCTTTCTTGGCTAAATCAACAACAAGTATTTATAGCTTGTGCGATATGTAAATGTGTTGTCATCAGCAAATGTTAATTTTTCCCCGACAAGGGAGCTTAGGTTCCCTGACAAGGAAGGCTGTAGCCCCCTATGTCCCCCTCTGTCCCCATTCCTGTTTTGTAAACAAATTTCTTGATCAAAAACCATTCATACTTTACGATGATAATACATTATGGCATTACTTGACATCCGCATACATTTCACAACAAAAACCACGAGGCACCATAAGTGACTTCTTTAATTTCAACTTATTTGAGGATTGATTTCCATTAAATGACAATTTACATTTGTTAGAGGCAACCGAGCAAAGTTATAGTACATCTTATCATACGCCGTTCTAATACACTATACCCCACACATGCTCCATTGTAGATGTGTTCTTCTTTCGTGGTCGTTCTTTATTGATCTTGAGATTTTTATAGACCAACCCTTTCCTCCAGTAATGTGAAACACTACAAAAGAAAGGACATACAGGATAATAACAGCTTGCGTCGAATGAACAATCAAGTGGTGTCAAAATTGCTATATGGATAGATAAATTTATCGTATCAGTATACTTCAACTAACTGTAATTTGTGAATCCAGTGCTTCAACACCGGAATTTCATCAGTTTTCTTTTCTTTCAGAGGTACATTTGGAACTAATAGCATGGTTTTGGGTACAATTTAGATAGAAAAGTATGCACGAGTTAGTTTTTCAAAGACAAGGAAAATAGTATGATTCCGAAGGATGATTCGCCTATTTATCTAGTTCGGTTGTTTGTACCATAGTAGGCGTGTATGTCACTGGTGTGCGTGGGTGTGGACGTGGTTCGAATGTTCATGAGTGCGCACACGGATGAGACTTCTTGGTGGGTCGGTGTGGATGCGGATGTGGTCTATTGTTTGCTGGTATGAGTAAAACCTGGTTCACACGTGAGCGTAAACATAAGCATAAGGACAAAACAAAAGGCAAAACAGAGGAATAAAGTCAAGCCTGCGACATAAGGATCGTCGTAAACATAAGCATAAGATCATAGTCCAAGCATAAGCCAAGAGCCGAACAAAAGACGAAACAAACAAAAATTGTTGTTGTTTTATCTTTACAAGTCCTTGAGGAGATATCACGCTTTGTTTTCGTTTTGATTTTGTCCTTATACTTATGTTGGTCGTGTGAACCGGGCTTGAGTCTTTAGTAAGGTGTCGGTAGTGACTGTGAACTGGTTTTAGCTGTAAACTGGCGTAACAGTTTTCTGAAATAAGTTGCTTTTTGTTGTTGGTACTGAACGCAATACAGTCAGCCGAGTTCCTGTCTATCACGAGTTTCATTTGGTGTTGATATTTGCGTTGTCGTTAGTTCTTTTCTAGCATCTGGAGGTTCGTCTACGCTCAATTACCCGAACGCTCAGGTTTCTGACGGTCTCACCAACTTAATTGCTCTGGCAATCAGTGAATTTGATCTTGTAAACGGTACCCTGTCAATTGTCATGCAAGTTGATCTTTGCGTTTGTCGTTAGTCAGAGAGTGATGCTAAGACATTTTAACTTTTAATGGGCGATCAGACATAACTGTACCATATAATGTAGGGAAATTGGATGCATAAACAAATTTCAATAGATTTCCAAAAGGATTTTGTATAGAATGCATAATTAGCAGTTTCTTTTGAAAAATTTGACCGTTAAAGGGTTAAGATGTTTGGTGGAATGGTTTAGGCAAAGACGTGATCATTCCTGCCAAATTTTCTGGAGTTAAGGTCATTCAAGACTTAGGTCCCTTCTTGGCTACACCACTGTGAGGAACAGCTGCTAAACTCGCAACAGACAAACTGTTAAGGGGTGAAACAGCCTGGGATCATGTTTATGTTTCGAAAATTCTTGAAGGAAACAAACTTTTACTGGTTCTTTAAACTCCACTGTTTTTCGATTTTGAGTACAATTCTAATACTTAATAGGAAAAATACAAGAAAATCATACACTTGTGGCTTGGCTCCAGTGGAGATGATAAGTAGAAAATGATCACACTGTGGGGAATATATTTGCATGAATTGAACTAACAGAAAACCAGCAACGGTCCTCTTCCTTAAACATGACTATTTTAGCTGTTTTTCAAACCACATATTCACATTTGTGTTAGTTCCACTTAACCTATTTGCACAATGACTGTAATGCAATGATTTTTCAAAGAGGAAAATGTTTGCACATTTCTTTAAATTTAAAAATTTGCTTGCTGGCCAGGATTAGGCTTGTTCAGTAATAGCAGGTATAATATATACTTACATATGATCTCTCTTCTTGCCAGAATGGAGATTTCCTGCTCCTCCAGCACTAAAACAGTTCACTTGACTTAAGAGAAACATCGTACCAATTAGTAGAAAAAGTACAGTTGAAGCACTCTTTAACATTGCGGGATTTTTTTTTGACGTGGTTTGCTTGTAAGAGGATGACTTTCAAAAGTTCAGGAATTCTTCTTCGAGGTTGTCTATCGTCTGACTGTCTGCTACTCTGCGAGACGATCAACCGTTTTTCAACAGTAATTGTGCCTACTATTGAACAAGTTTCCAAATTTCCATTATGTACTTTACTTTGATCTTACCGCCTTGTCTGAAGAGTGTTTTCCTTCAGTTATTATGTAAAGTTCGAAATAATTAAAAGATACGTAATCCAGTTTCTAACTTACTCCGCTATAATTAAAAAAGAAGTCAAGAAACACGTATACTTTACACCAAGCTTGTAAAAAAATTTCTGCCAAAATTATGAGGAATTGTTCTTTAGAAGAACCGTGAGAATACGACAGGTGAACTTCAGGTAAAACTGGAGCTAAGAGAATCGGCGTTTTAATTATTATTGACAGTTGTTTCTTCGTGCTTAACTTAAGGTTTGATTTTTAATTTACACCTCAGTGTGAAGCAAACAAGTTGTTCTGTTTCTACAAATATTCTAGTCCTTTACTCATTCTTACCACTTATTTTGAACACATGTTCAAAGTAAATTTAAGTAAAAAATTAAGTCGTTTCATTCTTTGAATAAAAGGATCTGACTTCGACTATGGATAACTAACGAATTTATAGTTTCAATTTTCAGAGCAAGTATAAAAAATTCGTCACCAAAAGGATGTCCAGGCCTAAGATGCTCTAACATTTTTACCGTAAAAACGACATTGTAATGTATGTAGGTATTAGCCAATTCGAATATCTATTTGATCTCAATGTTATCATAATGACACACATGGCTTGCAGTTTATACCTGATAAATGAACTTGAGAGATGTGGAATTCAGAGATATTTTTAATAGTAGTTTAAATAAATGTAACCCGAATTTTACTGTCACGTTGCAATAAATGTTCAGAAGAAGCTGGCAACACTTGCGCTGCAAAAAATAAAATTCTCATTTTAAGAAAAAAACAACTTATTTTAAGAAAATATTTCTTAAATTAAGAAATATTTTCTTGTCCCGTAGACTAGACAAGATAATTTTTCTTAACAAGATATCTTGACAAGAAAAAATTTCTTAAAACAAGGCATATTTCCTTTAATTCAGAAAATATATCTAGACTAGACAGGAAAATTATTCTTAACTCAAGATATGTTTTCAAATTATTGAAGAATTTGAAAGAAAAAAATCTACATAGCTTTTCTTACCAAGAATTAACTTTTTAAAGCCAGGAAATTAAACTTAAAACTAGAAAAACTATTTACCCAAGATATTAATAATTACAGTGTGCACGAATGGGATCCAACTAATATTGCAATGAGTTGGCTAAAACTTCTTAAACTTTTGGTGTGTACATGCCATTGTGCTTGATGACATGAAAGCCATACAGGTGATCTGTAAGTAATGCATATCATGCAGCAGGAAGTTTGTAAGAAACCCGTGTTTGTTAGGGCTTAAATAAGCAGTTTGCAATCTAGATTATGTTCATGTTTGTTGATGGACGCCTTCTAGACCAAACAAACCACCAGTCCACGAAGGACGCTGATATCAGCTTAATAAGATTAGATGGCAAATAAATGCTCGATCTGTGATTGGCTCATTGAAGGAAAAAAAGAACGGGAAATGATGACGAAATAGATCTCCTGCTCAGATGCTTTAGGATCCTGTTTTTGTCTTGAAGACCTGATCGACAAGTACTTCTTTTAACCACGCGGCTTAACCTTGGGTTTTGAAAGTATAGCCATCAATCAGTGCATAGCCCGAAAAAGATATCTCGATTATAAATGCACTTTATGGCTATGTTAAGTTGTTTTCTTAGACAAAATTATAGATTTACGTTCAAAATGTTAATTTTAGCAAAACATGAATATCTTTTAAAACCAATCTACTTGTCATTAATCATGTTGAGTGTGGCTCTGCCTTTCAACTTGGCGGAGAGGTGAGGTTCCTTTCATATTGGAGCCTGTGGTAAACAAATCCGTTCCCCACCTTTACTTCTGGAGGGTTCTACTGAAAAACTATTTCGACTTTATACCCTCCATGATATGGACTCTTCATTGGAGAGCAGTTATTTACAGGCAACTGATTATTGAAGCTAGGATTAACTTTTATTCTTTCAAACTACTTGTATAAAGATCCTTGAGGATAAATTTTAGTTTCAGATTCTGAAGTTTTCAATGATTTGAAAATCTTTAGATATCATTAATGATTAGCAACGATGTTAATTTTTGCATCTTAGAGTCAAAAAAACTTCAGCAGATATAGTTAATTCATTGAAATTTCTTGAGAACCTCAAAACGACATGAACTAATCCACCGATTTTGGTCGACACGGGTCATAACTATGATATCAAGCCCATATATAGTAACTGGTCACAGAGATTGATCGCAACCTCGCAGGATGAACGTCCATGTCCAACAGTCTTGAGCCGATTTTAATTCCTTATCCAGGGTTTTTACGTATTAGGTCGATCGACACGATCGGTTGTTGAACATGAGTATTTGATGGCGTTCATATGCGAAAACCAGAATTAACTGTCTCCTCGAATACGATCCCGCTTGCCATGGATGAGTATTTCACCTTGTTTCGTCGACATGACACTTACAAAATTTCAATTAATATTTCAAGCATTTCATACGTGAAAATGTTCCAGTTCCATAAGCGAAATGAAAGTTTGATGTGTTAAATTGATTTTCATGTCTGAATCTTTAATTTCGTAGATCAAATACATTTTTACATGATCAAATGTATGATTTCACATGGGATATTTGAGAAATGCCATTTCACGACTGAATCAGGAATTTCGCGAGAAAATGTCACATTTCTGTGCGTTGTTTAACATATGAAATGACATACATAATTTTTCTTAGGGAAGAATACTCAAGATGATTTGCTTGCCTTCTAATTAAGGCAAATTTCAGACCTTCTAATAACCAGGTTAGTGGCAAGTTGCCGAACAATGCCAGAGTTTTACTTTTTGACATTGTGTAATGAAGTTTTGACGTGATTTTATTTTACCATAAATTTTCGTTGAGCTGCAGTGGAAGTATTGACATCCAATTACACTTTTCATAGGGATAAATACTTCTGGGATTTATCCATGACTGTGGCAGTGCATACCAGTCTTATTAACACAAGTTTCGTGGATGATCACATCTAGGGCTTTACCTTCTATACTGACACGATATCACGACGGCTGGCACGGTTAAACTGGATTAACATTCGATATTGTCCCGTATGATCTATTCTTGCCGAGCTAAGGGCACGAGTAGGCAAAATACCTGGAAATTTAAATGTTCTTTCTCCATGGAAAAGTCGCTTGAGAAATATTGCTCAATAAGCACGGGATGAAAATCTAATATTTTCATATCGATAGCTAATCTTCATAAGAAGTCTTGTTATTTTGTTTTTTACCTACTCTAATTAGGATAATTGCGGCTTAGACGTAGTGAATAATTGATATTACTTATCTACTTTAGTAGTATAGAACATGAGAGTACCAGCACACTTTTTACACAGACTTTGGAAACCGACTTACGGCCTAAGAAATTTACGCACAATATGGTTTTCATCAAGTTTTGCAATACTTCTTCCGAAAGCCTAAATGGTCTAATTTCTAAGTCTCTTAATCACCTTACTTTTAGATGGAGTTAGAAATTAGACTCATTCTGATTTTTCCAAAGTTTGTTTAATAATGCACTGGTATCCCCATGAAGTTAAACCATAATGAATTAAATTTTATTTGAGTCTTCATCTTTATTAGTTTCATCTACTTGTTTGTTTTTATGATCGTAGACGTGCTTAGCGGTAGTGATTCCACCTGATAGAAATCCCAAAAATGGGATATATGGACTAATTTTTTCGACTAATGAATAAACATTTCTTTTTTTAATTTCTCAGGCGACTCAATAGCATCAAGACCTCCAAATGTGTCAGCGAATTTACTGATTAGAATATCAGTGATGAATTCGTTGGCTCTTTGCATTTTTTGCGTTCATATTCAGTGTATAATTAATTGATAACCTTATGACTAGCCTTTTTCATGTAAGCGATCGATTTATCCAAATTACCATCTTCTGCTAATTTCAGAAGTTCATCTCTCTTTTTCTAAATCAGTGTTATCGTTTTGTGGTTCAACATTTTCAAGTTTAACTTTTTCAGGTTTTTCATCACTGAATATATTGTTCATTTCATCATTTAAGGAATTTTCTGCGGGTGATATTTCCACAATAACATCATCAATATTTTCAGGTTTTGTATTTTTGCTTCTTGGCATTCTATATATATTAACACATATTTTATTTTTGCGGAGTGATAATTTTATAATCGAATGGATAGCGTAAATTGGTTTCAAGAGTTGGGTATTTACTGTTCTTTAGCTTTTCAATTATATAAATTCTTTCTTTTTTGGAACTATGACCTAGGTACCTGCGGAAAATGACATTCATATTGTCTTCGTCTGGATCGTAAAAAGAAATGACTTTTACCACGTTGTCTCTGTTAGGTTTAGATATACTGTTTAATTGTTGTGTGATGACTATTGTTGAAAGACCAAAGTGTCTAGCAGAAAAAGCCAATTTGACCAACTCACTGGTTCTATTTTTGACATCCTGGCTACTTGCACAGTCATCCAGGATTATTAAACTATTGGTTCCTTTGTAAACCACTTGGACAATTTGTAGCATTTTATCGACATTATCTTGATCACACTCCACGGCAATAAAATCCGGATCATTAATGTATTTCTAATCTTGGCATGTGTTATTCCACGTGAAAGTTAGACAAATTAAAATGACATAATCAAAGTGTTTATTATAATGTTTTTCAATCATATTTAGCAAATAATAAGTTTTCCCACAATTTGTCATACCACATATAATCATGTTGAAAATTGACTCCATCTATATAATACATTATAGCTTAATACTGGATGCTCCGCAAATCATTGTTTATGAAATTGACAAGACCATCAGATACAACAAATATTTTACGATTAATGTTTCCAGTGTGTGCTGTCTTTTTAATTTCCAATAGAATGCCATTCTGAATGTTAACTATCTTTTTGCCATGACCTGTTTTGTTGACCTCTTCGGTAGATCTTAAATCGATGACCAAAGCGAACTTGTCTTTGTAGAACTTTTCAGGTGTCATGAACTGGTCCTTTTCATCTTTTGATCCAAAAAATCTTAGTGCTTCGTCATAAAACCGTGACTTTTTGATTCCTTGTGAGTATACCTGGTTTGAAACACCTTCAATTGTTATTTTAACCTCTGTAATATTTGGATAAAGGAATTCTTCACTATCTGTCCTCGATGTCTTCGTAAAAAGCATAACGACGGCTTTCATGGACTTGCGAAGTATGTTAATGTTTTCATTAATGAGAGTGGACGCGGCGGCTCATACAACATTCTTCATAAGAGTCACGTGTTCAAATGACAAAGAACGACCAACCGCATACATTGATGCCACCTCATCTGCAATAGTTTGGTTTTCGATTGTCTCTTATTCTAATTCAAGCTTTTCAAGACTATAATTTCCAAGTGTATGACCATTTTGAGCAACTAATATTTCACTTGATTTGGGCAATGTAATGATATATATAAAATTATTATTCATTTGAAATGGTGCATACAAACCGTGGTCACTGATAATCTTGTCTAAACAGACCTTCTGCTTTGTACCAAAAATGTCAAACATTAACTTTTCAGAGACTTTTGTAGCATCATCTGATGTGGCACCAGAGTCGTCTTTGCTAATTAGCTTTCTAAGATTTTGGGATCCGATACCATATTCAATCATATTGTCTCTCTGTGAATTGGTTTTATACAGGTCCTTCTAGACACTATATAAACCTTCTCCATTATTATCGTAAACAGTTTTCCCTGCAAGCCTGATTTGTAAACGATTTTGTAGAAACTTAGAGAGATTATTTAAAAAGCTGGTTTTAGTGTTGGTCACTTTGAAATCGAAGAGTAAATGCAGTGAGCCGGGAACCAAACAACTGTCAGGCTTCAATTTTGGGATATCTATGTACAGTTCTTCCCCTGGTGATGCTTTGTTAGGGTTCATAGTCACGACATGCCTTGTTCTATCACCTTTTATTGCACCCATTTGGCTTCTTCTGAAACCCGGAATCAATTCTTCCTCTATCCTATTCATTGTTGATATATATTAATATACATTTTATTTCCTTCTCCTCCGTTGTTTGTATTGGTCGTAGATAAACCAGGCAGCAGCTATAACAAGGATGTATGGATTGTTCGCCAGCCACGCCAATCCTTTAGTACCCCATGACAATGCTTGAGCGATGACATTTAATATTGGTGCTAATAATGCTCCAAGTTTCTTTCCCAGGTTAAAGATAGCTTTTGCAAATTTTCCAGTAGCCTGTGCACCTTTCATTAATGCTTTTCTGGCGCCCACGGTGATTGTTGTTATAATACCAGCGACAGAGATTGCCAAAGCGCTTAGACCGACTAAGTTCTCTTTTGCCCACTCTTTGAATAGTTCTAGTCTACTGTTGTCCTCCTCCTGTTGATACCTGGTTTCTTCTAGTTTTCTTTGTTCTAAAGTTTTGTCTCTTGCCTCTCTTAAACCAATGACCCTTTCTTCTAATTCTATAAATTCTTCAGGATTGTCTGTCTGGTCTCTCAGTTCTATTGTTTTACTCGGCGTCTCCTGAAAATGGTCAGCCTGAATTTGTAGAGTGCCCTTGTCTCCTATCCTTGACCGTGGGTCTATGCTATTTTCGGGGTTTAGTGCGCCTTCTAGCTCCTTGTTTTCATTATTGGTCAGGCCGTCTACATCAGTGCACCTTGTATTTATTTTGACTAATGGGTAGTCGTCATAGTCTTCTTCAATGTTGTTTCTAGTTGTTTGTTGTGTTGTTTCTTGTTTCGACCTGGCGTCTGGTAGTTACTTTACTAAATCTTTGAATTGATTTATGGCTGTTTTATTTCTTTTATTTCTGCTGAAATTCCTGTCTTTGCCTTTTATAATTAGTTTTGGTTCAATGTATCCATCTTTACCTTTTTCTTTGAAAAATATAAACCATTATTGTTAGCAAATGACCTATCAACGATCTCTTTTGATATTTTGTCTTCACCTAAAGATTTTTTTTATATTTTTTTGATTTTTTTATTTATAATTTCAATCCTTTTTATTTCGTTATCCGTTTTTTTTCTATTGGATTCATTTAGATTTTTTAGTGTAGCCTCTATCTCGTCTTGCTCTTTGAATGGTAGATTGAAATTTTGCTGTTCTACATCGCTATAGTTTCCTGCGTTTTCATAAAATTTTACCCCAGGGGCTTCGACTTGAGTATCGTTATTTTCATTAATAATAGTTACTGTTTTACCATAATCATTGTCTATAAATGATGTATCCATTTGATTCAATATTCTCATTCTAAGCTTATTTATGAATCTCCTATTTTGTATATCAGCAAGTTGACTTTAGTTAGAGTAATTATCGTTTGAAAATTCACTTAAAATGATGGACTCACGCTTGTTAAGTAAATCATCTTTTTGGTTAAGTTCGTCCAAACTCATATTATCGTAATCTGTGTAATTTTCATCCATCACATCCATTTCATGATACTCAAATCCTTCTTCAGCCATGATTTGTATATATTACTAAATATTTTGTATATCATCTTCTGGAATCCAACTATTATGTTTACTATCAAAACCTAACCATTTGACAAGAACCATCTTTTTGCCGTTTACTTTTTTTCTTTTTATTATTTTTTCAACTTTATAGACATCATCCTTTTTATCAACACCTCACAACTCCTCTTCGTAGAATTACCCAATAATTGGTTCACCTTCTAGATCCTCTATTTCATAAACAGTTGGGTCACCACGTAATTTAAATATCATCGATGTTTGATTATCAGAAGGTTCTGGATGGACCGTTGAATCAATTGATAAGCATTGTATAAACATCGTAAAATACAAGCCTTTAAAAGGATCATCATATATCAAACTACCACCAGAGCTTAGAAACCCCGCTAAAGGTTTGATTAACCTTAAGAATAATGATAACGAATGCTTTAGATGGTGTCATATTCGACATTTGAACCCACAAGAAGAAAAATCCTCATAGGATCAAAATATGTGACAAAAAATACATTGAAAATCTAGATTACACTAATGTTAGCTTTCCAGTGGGACAAAAAGATTACAAAAAAATAGAGAAAATGAATAACATCAATATCAATGTGTTTGGATATGAAAAACGAGAACCATATCCAGTTCATATATCAAAAGAGAAATTTGATGATATTTTAAATCTACTTTTAATCACAAAGGGAGAAAAACAACACTATGTCCTCATCAATGACTTCAACAAGTTTATGTACAACCAAACAAAACACAAATGTAGAAAGCATTTTTGTATGTAAAACAAAACATAATCCGAAGATCAGCGTCTTGAGAAATCCAAGATATGGATTGAAACAAGACGAGAAATGAGTTTGTGATATTTCGATTTTATTACAAAATCATCGTCAGACTAACTAATTATAAATACATTATATAAGACATTGCGTATTTGTAATTAGTTAGTCTGACGATGATTTTGTAATAAAATCGAAATATCACAAACTCATTTCTCGTCTTGTTTCAATCCATATCTTGGATTTCTCAAGATGCTGATCTTCGGATTATGTTTTGTTTTATATTTTTGTATGTAGTGTTTGCAGTGTTTCATCTCTGAAAAAGTCCTAGATAATCATAAAGAAAACTGCATCACAATCAATGGAGAACAAGCTATAAAAATAGTGACAATTGAGGAACCAGGCGGAAAGCGTAATAGTGTTAGGAATATCAAAGCCCAGCATATAATTTTGAATAAACCCATAATAATACAGACATGAGTTAATGAAAAATGTTTTTAATTTAGCTAACGTTTTGTTGCCAGTCCTGCAATATCTTCAGAGTAACTGATAAATTTACAAGGTGTTCTCGACTATATAATATTCTATTTACAATGACAGGAAGTAATTAACAGAAAAACTGGTGAAAACCGGTGAATAATTAATTGTCCGATAAAGTGTATGCGCGAGTGAATCCAGGTGTGTATGTGTCAGAAAAACATATAACAAGGAAAAAATTAACAGTTAGAACAAGGTTAAAGGAAGGGAACTGATCTTGGCGTTGAGCGGAGGATTTATCTTATTAATAAGTAGACTCTCTCTGAGAAGGAGTTCAAAATTAGAAGAACAGGAGCTTAGAATAGAAAAATCAGTCAAAGAAACAGGGTGACCAGTCTGTTTGTGATGTGTTAAAACAGCAGATAAAGTGGTGAAGGAGATAGGCTTTCCCGTGTAGGCAGAAACTCCCGTGTAAGCAGAAACTCCCATGTGTTCAGAAACACGCGCGTGTAAATGGCGAATAGTTTCACCTATATACAATGACTCACAGCATTGACACTTGAATTTGTAAACTACGCGAGATTTTAGTGCAAGAAGAATTTGATCTTTAAAACGGAAAAAACTTGAAAGACGTCGAATAGGTTTAAATATGACTCGAAGCTGAATTTGAGGAAAAGCAGAAACTTTTTGCTTAAAATACCTGTTATTTTTCACAATTTGAGAGGATATGACAGTCACTTTATAATGCAGACGATTGGTGAAATAGCTAATAAGCATACATATACGAATAAAAAAGGTGAAGATAAACAGATGGATATCAATGTCATCCCAAATAATATAGAAAAATACATGGCTTTCATGCTTGGAAAACATTTCGTTTTTATCGATAGTTTCCAGTTCATGAGTTCGAGTCTAGACAAATTAGTAAGCAATCTACCAGATGATGCTTTCAAATATACTTCTGAAGAAATTAAAAAAATACTGAAAAACTAAATCTTATGAAACAAAAAGGTGTATACCCTTATGACTACATGGATTCATTCAATAGGTTCAGTGAAACAAAACTACCAACTAAAGATGACTTCTATAGCACATTAAACGATGAACATATATCTGATAAGCAATATGCGCATGCAAACAAAGTATGGAATACTTTTAAATTAAAGAATATGGGAGAATACCATGACTTATATCTAAAGTCAGACATTCTTTTATTAGCTGATGTATTCGAAAACTTTAGAAAGACTTGCATGCAATATTATAAACTAGACCCATGTCATTATTTCACAAGTCCTGGATTATCTTGGGATGCAAGGTTAAAAATGACTGATATTAAACTAGAACTAATGACAGACATAGATATGTTTCAGTTCATAGAAAAGGGTATGCGTGGTGGATTATCTTATATAGCCAATCGTTTTGGTAAGGCAAATAATAAATACATGAAAAATTACGATGAGAAGGCGCCCTCAAAGTATATCATGTATTTAGATACTAATAACCTTTATGGATGGGCAATGTCTCAATATTTACCTACTGCTGGTTTCAGATGGGTCACAGAAAAAGAAATTAACAACACAGACTTGGCTAAATACAAAGAGGATAGTAAAAAAGGTGATATTAGAAGTTGATCTGGAATACCCACAAGAATTACATGACCTTCACAACGACTACCCATTATCACCAGAAAAAGTAAAAGTCACAAAAGAAATGTTATCATCATATTCTGAATCGATAAGAGAAAAATATAATATCAACATCGGTCAAGAACATAAACTAATTCCAACCCTAAACAATAAAGAAAAGTATGTTCTCCATTACAGACACTTACAACTATACACTGATCTAGGTTTGAAAGTAACGAAAGTACATTGAGCATTAGAATTCAATCAATCCCCTTGGTTAAAGCAATACATAGACTTCAACACTCAGAAAAGAACTAAAGCTAAAAACTCTTTTGAAAAAGACTTCTTCAAACTAATGAATAATTCAGTGTTTGGTAAAACTATGGAAAACCTCCGAAAAAGAGTGGATGTTAAACTTGTAACAGACGAGAAAAAACTGATAAAATTAACATCAAAACCAACTTTTGTGACTAGTAAAATCTTTAATGAAAAACTGGTGGCTGTCCACAAGATTAAAGGAACTCTAACCTTCAATAGGCCGGCGTATGTGGGTATGTGTATCTTAGATCTTAGTAAGTCATTAATGTATGATTTTCATTATAACTACATTAAACAAAAGTATGGTAGCAAAGCAAAATTATTATTCACAGACACAGACTCATTGACTTATGAAATCAAAGCCGAAGATGTTTATCAAGATTTTTGGAGTGATAAGGATAAATTTGATAATAGTGATTATCCAGAAAACTCTCCTTATTTTGATAAAACAAATAAAAAAGTGATCAGAAAGTTTAAAGATGAAGCATCAGGAATCCCAATTAATGAGTTTATAGGTTTGAGGAGTAAGATGTACTCATACATAAAAGACATTGATGAATGTGATAAAACAGACAAAGGCATAAAAAAGAATGTCATAAAGAAAGATATTAAACATGATAATTATAAAGATGCTCTATTCAACAGAAAACAAATGTACCATAAAATGAAAACACTCAGAAGTCAAGATCATCAATTAGGAAGTTATGAGATAAATAAAATCTCACTAAGCTGTTTTGATGACAAACGTTATCTACATGACAATGGGATGGACAGTTATGCTTATGGTCATTATAAAATTTAATTAATTATGGTTTAACTTCATGGGGGTACCAGTGCATTACTAAACAAACTTTGGAAAAAAATGAGGTGTTTTCCAAAACTTGATGAAAACCATATTGTGGGTAAATTTCTTGAGCCGCAAATGGGTTTCCGAAGTCTGTGTAAAAAGTGTGCTGGTACCCCCACGTTCTATACTACTTACTTCACATACGTTGGATAAGTTACGCTGCCGTTTCGTAAATCATGGAACGATAGCATCTGTGATGCTATCCATGCAAGGATAAATTAATGAATTAACTCGAAATGCGATAGTCCATGTAATCAATATTCCGAAATCCTGAAGACTAGGGTAGTTTATGTAAACAGGATTCCGAATTTTGGTAAATGTTGGAAAGTAAAGTATGAGCCAGAAGCTTCAAGTTAAGTTTGATGGTTTAGATATCACCAATAACCCATCTGGTTCGCCTCATCGCAAGACAATGAATGCAAGACATATCTGCTGGAAAAAATACTTTAAATTATGCAGTTCGAGATGGGACGACGATTTGAACTCAAGAGATGTATAAATATACAACTTGAAACTATGGACACCCTTCGCAACTACCTCCGAAATTCCTGGGTCTTTGGATACGACTCAAACACAAAGGTCCAAAAATACCAGTTCATGACATCCGACCAACTGAGGACTAAGAAAAGGAATAAAAATAATAACAATAATTTGAACAATCTTTGATAACTTAAATTCCTTAAATCTTCTTGTGGTTGCTATCCCAATCTGACCGCAACTTCTTATGACCAATTCAAAGCTTTTTTTTTGTTATGTTTCATATGTCAATTCAACAGGACAACCTACTGAAATAAATTTAACAAGACTCTGCAGAGTTAATTTGTTTTTAAATTCCGGTTATATTATTTTACAGTTCCTCTTCAAAATTTTAAAAAGCGAAAATATCTGATCAATGGGTGCCACAATTCCCTTGCCCCGGTGGTTTCGTTTTCGTAACTTGCAGACGTATTTTGTTTAGATGTAGATGTTTGATCGATTTAAGCAAACTTTTATGGTGAATCTTAAAGTATTAGCCTTGTAATTCTCTTCTTAAATTCGTTACCTTGGCAACCATGTTTTTGTGTCCATTTAACAATTTCCTAAATCTCTGTATCAATCGACTTCACCGTTCGAGTCCCAACCAGTTCTATTTAAACCTATTGTTGGGGATGTATATAATGCTTTCTTGACATTCAAAGGGTCAAAGGTGGATGGAAATAATTTGGTGTCAATTGCTTAGTAAGATATCAGGTATCGACTGCTTGTAGTTACAAGACGGCAAAACGAGCAAGAAATATCAACTTTTCGATTGAAAGCTTAAATTTTTCGTTTTTCCATTTCACCTTCTCTCAATATACGCATGGTTGTGGCCCCTTAAGGTTTCGATATACCGAGTGTGATAAACTTTGTTAAATCCACTTAAAAAATCCATGTAAAATAGGAATTCATTTTCGAGACTCAAGAAAATACTTACTGAAAGCTATATAGATTAGTGTCAGCGACTAGTTTGCACAGTGGTTAAACAAAGGTAAGGAATTGTGTGATTCGTAGATATGAAAGCCAGGGTCTGATGATCATTTTGGTACCAAAGGCGATTGTTTGTGCGTGGTAAGTGTAATGGCCTGGTTGGCGACATTGTTCCTGACATCGTTCTGGCTCGGATGTCTTGTTTATTTTCTGACGCTCGCTAAAGCGGTAACGGAGGCGATAAAACTGGAAATGATTGGAAGATGAATCGTGCGTTCAACCTTGGTACAATCAAGTACTTTTCGAGTACAGATAGAACTCTTGGTAGACGACTGATGCGCTAACTTCCCGCAAGCGTTCACAATGCAGTTATTGTCTCATATTGTCATCCTATGACCTTTTAGATCTTATTTATCAGAATGGTTCGGCACTCACGCAGCATAGTAACCATAGAAATTAAGGATTGCGCATGCTCTTCACAACCTATACCAAATGTTCCCATGCATGGGGAAATATTTTGGTATGAGGAAACAGCTTTGCAATTGTTTATCAAAAATATACTGCTGTTCTGAATGAAGTAGAAAAAATTTAAAAGTATAGTGCTCTGCCAAAAAACGAGAGAACAAGATACTGATGTTTCCAGCGAAGGGCCGCATACATATTTTTATTCCCCTGGGGTCTCTGGGGGTTCAACCCAATGCTGATTTGCAGATTCTCGTCAAAAATAGCAAATGACTTCTTTGTCGTTATCTGTAGTGGTTAATTTGTTTGTTATAATTCGTTTCTCACCTTAACTACTTGTCATATAACTCGTTTTCATATAAAACCTAGTCTAGTTGTTATTCCAATCTTAGAACACGTTTCTTTCTCTGACGAAGAGTCTTTGCTCGAAAGGTTCGAATTCTTTGAGATCAGTCACGGCAGTTACCAACCTTTAAACCTTTTACCTTATTTAATACTGTCTACGCAGTTAGTATCCTATTTTTATGCCGTTTACATAATATGTCTGGTTGAATTTAACCAATCTTACCGGGAAGTGGTGATTGAATTGCTGCATGCACCTTACCTAGACTTAATTACCACAGGAGTGTATTGCATGGCACAAAACAATCTGTCGAATCATCGTGAATATAAACGGGAAATAAAAAGCGAGAAATGACGTAGAGCCAAAATTTATTGCATAGTAACGTTTGGAAATTTATGAATACAAAAACAAGAAAATTTCTTTTAAAATTCAATGTCCATAGACCTGAAATTACGCACAGGTCTAATAATTGTCGTTCCGTAATGGATTTCCCCAGCTATTTTTAGTCTTCCCATGATCCTTTTTCCTAAACTCATAGGTTAAATTACATCGCTGGATAACAATGCGACCACAGCTTTAGAAGTTCATTCTTTGTGTGTTACAGTAGAAGTCTGACAGATATACGTGAATTGCAGATGACAAGTGGTATTCAGTCTGAGCAGTGTTTTTCCAACGATTTTGAAGTAATCGACGATTCGAATAGCGTCGATAACACCCAAATAAACAGAAGTATAGTTCGCCAATTCGACGAGAATTCAAACGATCCTTTGGGGACGAGCAGACAAACTGCATCCATAAGGAAGAAAATGGTAATGTTTGACAACCATACTTTGAGGATAACTTCTAAAATCTAACAAACCAAAACATGGATATTCATAATTTAAAGACGCAGTTAGAAGCGAAAGTGAAAGTAAAATTATTCAATGTTTTCTTTTACCAAGTAAAATTAAAAGACGTTCCCACAAGTGGCCTTAATTTACTAAAATATCTCATCTGTGGGTTTAAAGAATAGCTAACATTTAATGAAATATGTTGAGACTGTATTTGGATGACACGCTTGATGAATTCAAACACGTCACGTAAGCTATTCTTCCAGTTCTTCTGAACTGCCTTCAATTTTGCCAGTAATTTTCTTCGATGTCTCGAGAATACTTTCAGGTAATATACTTCTCTCTCCATTTCATGGCATATTACATATTACGGCTGTTTTGGATGAAGTCTTCATTTGAACGTGTGTTGCATATACCAAAAGCAGTTATCTAGGTTGTGTTGGTCTCGTTTGTTGACTATTACTTCTTGGGCATTACGTTCTGGCGAATGTGGAGAATACATACACTTTACTGCCATGCTAATAATAGTTATACCACTTACATTAGCACATTATAGGAGAGAACGGCAAAACTTACCGTTTACATACAGCAAAGATGAAAGTGAAAGAGAACATGAAAAGCGGAAGCGGGCGAAGTTTTCGTCATTAAAACGAAAGTGAAACTAAAACTGAATAATATCTAACCTTTTCTATCGCCAAAGTCATTTTTCAGTTGATTAACAGTTGCTTTTTCAAAACGTAGCGTAGAGAAGTAAATACATTTTGGTGAGAATTCAGAAGATTCCTTATAAAAACTATCAGCCGGTTCGGGCGTTCGACTCTGTGATGAGTCAGTTGGTCTACATGTTGCTTACTGAGGTTACGCTTACACCAGACCAAATTTCTCCGGATTAGTAGGCAATTCGGAGAATTTCTATTTGGATTCAAAATAGCCGTTTGCAAATAAGTTACGAATTCGGTACAGAAAATCTTCGGATTCCTCACGAATCCCGATAAATACGAATCCCGGAAAAGAACCTGGATACTTTGAATCCGGACAGTTAAGACTCCGGAGAAGTCTTTCTCGTTTTTGTGAACGACAGCCGAGGTAGCCAGTAGTGGGGCAATTTTTTATTAGAGGCTGCAATAAACAAAGAATGCAAAGAAATTTTTCGGTTATCTAGCGTTGCTTTCAATCAAATTTGTGACGATTTATGTCCATTCTTAGACAAGAAAGCACTGTTTTCTTTAACACTAGGATACAATTAATTCAGTTATTTTTTTCCTGTATAAACGGCCTACGAATCTGAGTACAATTTTTGTGTGAACCCGAATACTTTTTGAATCTAAAGACTTTTGCTGTAGTGTAAACGTAGCCTGAGAGTATAACCACCCTGAATTAAAACACAAAACTTTCTTTTTCCCCCGGCCTTATCACAATTCAGACACAATAACAATTCAGTTTTCTACAGAGATATCAAGACAAATTCCGAGTCAAGGAAAACTTTGAAAATCTAATATGCTATTATCCCCACCTTTATTTCACAAGTTTTATAGAAATTCGGCAAAGCAAACTTATAAAATCTAATATTAGCATAAAGGCGCCGCGGATGGTACTGTAACATACTAAATACCTATTAACCAAGAACGACAACAGTTCAGGAAAGTATTTGCTTGAAGTTTTCGCTAAAAAACCAAAGCCAAATACTTTCTATTACAGGCCGAACAAACGAAGTTAATAAGGAATATACTATACGGCTTTTGATTAGTTTTCGTTCCCAATTTTAACAGGATTTTTTGTAGTCAAATGTTGCTGTTTACCTTACCTTGTAACTGATCTGTTTTACTTCTTATTTCCACCCATTAAGCATCCATTCCTCGTATTTCTATACAATTAGCTTCACACAAAACCAGCACCAGTGTGTCTATACATTTCATTGTTTGGAATTTTTCAATGTAGATACTTAACTCTCCTTAACTTCTATATAAAATCATTGCAAAGGTTTTCCCGTCAAAACATAAGCCCACTTCAAGATGGCGGATACCTACCGTGAGAGTCTGAGAACTATGTGCGCTCCATTGAACTCTAAAAAGACTGGAACGATACCTGCAAACTGTATTTTGAAACCATCATGGAAGTTGACGTGTGGGTCAATTTGCAAGCAGTGAACTCGATTTCCATATCTGGAATGCTAACTGGCCAATGAAAAGTGAAGCCAACATGGCCGCCTATGGAGGCCAATTTTGGACGTCAGTTTTAGTCTCCCACGCAACTTTTTGCATTTTCTAAAAGTTTTCCTTATCAAAAATACACACAAAACATGTCTTCAAAAAGTTGAAATGAGTTTAAGAATTTCAAATATATTTCAACAAAGTCAAACCGAGTTACAGATTACGTATTTTCACGAAAATAAATTACCAAACTCACGAGAAACCTGATAAAACGGTCCCGAAAAATTACTTGGGGAAAGTACTAAGTGCACATTTTTTTACCGTCAGTTTGCCATCTTTAGACAATTTAAGACAGTTCTTAGGCTACACGGCAATAACGAATCCTTTTAAACACTCGAATATGCAAAACTGGTCCAGTAATATTTCGTCTGTGCACTTTTTCCATGGTTGTGGATGTTTTCGAAGTCGAACCAAACAAAAACTGAAAATTAAAGTTGTGCAAAGGACTGGAACTGACGTATAAGAACGCGAAGAGGACTGAAACTGACGTCCAAAATTGGCTTCCATGGGCGGCCATCCTGGCTTCACTTTTTGCCAGAGCAAATGACTGGGAGTTAGCATTCTAGATATTGAGATTGAGTTCACCGTTTGCAGGTCATCCCAGTCCCCTACGCGATAAAACACGTAACCTATTGTGAAAAACTTCGCCCAAATTTCGGATATTTTGACAGTTTTCTTTTTTGTTCTTCGTAAGTGGAGGACAATGCCGGTAGGACTGCATCTTTGTCAGAATTAACAGTCAATGAAAAATAAATGTTTAATACAATTTTTCCCATGCGTGTTTTTGACCCACATGGCTGCCCCCATGTCCGCTTCATTCAATTGTGAGGCCTGATATGACGAAGTATCGTTCCAGTCTTTTTAGGGTTCAATGGTGCGCTCGTGTTCTATTACAATTCAACATGTCCTCTCACCTAAGATTCTCGTTAGGATTATGATAAGGGTTAGGATTACGGTTAGCGTTAAGATTACGGTTAAGATTAGGATTAAGATTAAGGTTAGGATTTGGGTTAGGATTAGGGTCAGGGTTTGGGTTAGGATTAGGGCTAGGATTTGGATTAGAATTAGAGCTAGAATATCCTAACTTTGATCCCAACCTTAGTTATAACCCTAAGTGGAATCTTTAGGTCAGAGGACATGTTGAATTATATTATAATGCGAGCCAGAATAGTTCTCAGGCTCTCACGGTAAATATCCCTCCATCTTGAAGTTGGCGTAAAAATAATAATTGTCCGGCTCAATATAAAGTTCGTGTTGGCCAGCGGTTTGGATATCGTATGTTTTACACATGTGGATTGCATGTGATTCACATTGTGGAGTACGTGTGTTGACATGTAAAACAGCTTCACACGTTCCAATTTCACATGTAAAATCTTGCATGCGGAATTTTTATGAGGAGAATTTCTAGATTACGTTGTGGCTAGTTCAAATTTGGCGTATACATGGGCAAATGTTTCTCATTTATATCTCTCGCTCCAGAATCAATTACTGTTTGCGACTGTACTGTGCTATAAAGTGTTTGGAAATATATTGAAATATTTTGGCGTTGTTTTTCAGGATAAAGATCGCTTACATAGCAAGAGGGAAGCCGAATGGAACACAGAGAAAGAGAAACTTCTTATAAAGATTCAAAACCTTGAAGAAGAGGTAGAAAAATTACACAAAGAGAATGACGAACATTCCAAAAAAAATTTGCAACAACAGGCGGAACAATATTCAACTCTCATGTCTAAATACGATGAGCTAAAGGCGACATACGAAGCTGAGAAACGTAAAAATATCGAAGTTAGCAAAGAGATGCAAGAGAAAGAGAAAGAAATAAAGAAAACGGAAGACCTCATTGAAGAACTTCACGAAGATTTGAAAGAGCAAAAAGCTATGAACAAGGAGCTCCGAGAGATTAATGACGAGTTTGAACAAGAACAAAATGAAATGAGATCAATTAAAAAGGAGTTACATTCCAAGGTGGAGATTGAAAAGAAGGAAAACGCCAAACTTTGCCAACAAGTTGACCATATCAAAAAATCAAATGAAGACCTGAAAGAAAAATTGGAAATGCAAACTCTTCAATGCAAAACACTTCAAGATGACAAAGACAAACTTGAAGAGGAACTAATCGAGATTAAGCTGGAAGTCAAAAAAATGCAGTCTAGGGAACAAGATATTAGGGGCAAATCCGAACATTCTGAACGTAGTCATGCAACCGAAGTACAAAAGTTCAACCAAGCAATCACAGTGTTAACAAAAGAATCCGACAACCTGCGAAACAGATGCAAGGAGTTGGAACAAGAAAATCAAATTGTCCGCACGGAACAGCAATCCAAGGAGAATGCTGCCAAGGAAATTCAGCAGATAAACAAGGCCGTGGAAGTTTTAAATGATGAGAATGAGGTGCTTCGACACAGAAACGAAGAGCTTGAAAATGAAAACAGTCTGATAAAAAGTGGGAAAAAACAACTTGAGATCAAAGTTGAAGAGCTCAACGACGAGCTGGTAAAACTGAACGAGTTACTTCAAAAGAAATCCACAGAAGAAGGTCAAAATGACAGTCGCCAAAAGGGTGCTCAGGTGAGTGGTACGCAGGATTCATATTGTGGGTGATGATGTTGCACATAGCTGATCGCATCTGCGGAGTACGTTTCGTTGTGCTACAGCTTATCAGTACAGCTCGGAACGGAAATGGATTGACAAGGGAACAGAGTGCTCAAACCGCTAACCGCAAACCGTTATGTATGTATGTATGTATATATGTATGTATGTATGTATGTATATATATATATCCGCCAAAGCACGAACTGTGAGTTTTTTAGATGTCTTCTAAAATGAACCTCCTAATACGCAAATTCGTAGAGAAAATTTGAAAAATTAT
Organism: Heliopora coerulea; assembly: GCA_030142905.1. NCBI lineage: Eukaryota > Metazoa > Cnidaria > Anthozoa > Scleralcyonacea > Helioporidae > Heliopora > Heliopora coerulea. The sequence continues at coordinate 571,499 of JASJOG010000059.1, read as the reverse complement.
CTTTTGTAAGCCGAAAAAAATGAACTTCTTCTTCACATATTTAGGCACATGTGTCTTTATCACATATAAAGACCCGACACGGTTATGATTTTCTTTTGTATTTTCCTCATGAATTATTAAAGATTACATATATATATATATATATATATATATATATATATATATATATATGTTGACAAATATTGGTGAAGGAATATCGAGTGTCCATATTCCTCGACTTTTTAAGACACAACCGAGACCTGTTGCGAAAATGCAACTTTGGCCTTCCGGCTAGGAATCAAACCTGCGACCCCGCGAATCTAGTGCGATGCTCTGCCAACTGAGCTACAGAGGCCGTTGCCGAGAGTATGGCCACGAGTTCACTATTTTAGTGAAGGAAGGTGCTCATATGTTTCTGAATATTCACTTCACTAAATCGGTGTGCCCACCTCACAAAATAGTGAACTCGTGGCCATGCTCTCGGCAACGGTCTCTGTAGCTCAGTTGGCAGAGCATCGCACGAGATTCGTAAGGTCGCGGGTTTGGTTCCCAGCCGGAAGGCCAAAGTTGCATTTTCGCAACAGGTCCAGGTTGTGTCTTAAAAAGTCGAGGAACATGGACACTCGATATTCCTTCACCAATATTTGTCAACTTATAAAGCATTTGAAGGAAGGTACTCATATGTTTCTATATATATATGTATATACATACACAGACATACATATATAGTCATACTAGTTTCGTGAAAACACTTTCCCAAACTTCCATAGACAGCCACCGCAGGGACTTGTGTAAAGAGTTTTATTCAACGTTTCGAGGCACCGCCTTTTCCTCAGGTCTTTCCCTCTTCTTATTAAAAAAAAAAACTTTAAAACTTTATTTAACTAAACTAATAACATATTTTTCGCCACCCGGCCTTTTCAGTGATATTTTTGATTCGTTTTCTAACTAAACTGTTTCAATTAGTGTTGAGCCGTTCAATTATAATGACCGAATTTGAATGATTTCAAGTTCTAGTTTGGCGAAAACATTTTCCCAACCTTCCATCCCGTCACTTGCTCTTCAACATTTCTCTAATGCCACGTTCCTACCCTTGTCCACGATTACTTTCTTATCCTCCTGATGCCACCCTGTACCACCGAAGCAATATCACTTAACTTCAGATAGCTTAATATTTAGTTTGCTAGCTCACTGAATAGCGTACTTGTCTCATTAGAAACTAACCTAGTAAATTTGGCTAATTAAATTAAACCACAAGTAAAATAGATTACAACGACTTTGAGTAAATTGTACTTGTCGGTTAAATCTGACTTTAACACGAAGATTAACTATAACCCTGACCATGATTACACATATGGTAACTCTCTCAGCATAAATATAAAATTCTTTCTTAAGAAGACTTAGTTAAGAGCAACATTACTGTAAGCATTGCACTAGGTACAAACAAGGGAATCAAACTTAAAAAGGAAGGGAACATTTTTAAAAAATTAAACAGCTTCTAGAAAATTGAGCTAAAGGTTAAAATTTTGTTTGAATTTTTTTCAATCGGTTTGATTTTTTTGAACCAATTGAACGGTTTTGAACCACTCACTGGTTCACTTTCTCTCTTTCAAAATGCTTTACTTAGGACACCTCAACATGAAGTCGTCACAGCCGCAGTACCACATTTCTGCTTGGGTACTTGAATTGCATTTTTCAGAAACAACTGTTTCAGAACACGTTTCACTATCTGATGAGGGACCTTTACTCGAAATGTTAGAGTTCTTTGCAATCAGTGACGGAAGTTAGCAACTTTTGAACTTTTTACCTAACTTAACACTGTCTACGCAATATCCCATTTTTACATAATTGATTGTATTTGGAGCTAACCAGGGAATCGAAACCAACAAAACTAAACGAGTGACTTTCCTTGTGAGACAATCATTTGCCTGTGCATATTTGTCTATTGCATTTAACCTTATTCTCCTTACTACAGTCAACAGGTACTGTGAATAATACCATCGCCAAACAGTGGTACACTTCAGACCAAGGTGAAAAACTTTTGAGCGAGATCTATCAGAAGTTGAAGGAACCCTTTCCGACCACCGAATTGTACAGAGATGTAGAAAATAAGGACATTCGCATAGTAATAAATATGGATCAAAACGAGAAAGTGGAAGCAAAGTTCCCTAACGATTTCCCTAATTCTTCTGTCCACGTGAAAATTGGCCGCAGTGAAAGACAGATCAAGTTTGCCTATAACAGAAACTCAACTGTTCAAACGCTTGCAACTGATGTCGCAAATAGAATAGGACAGATGGTCTTTGGCCAGAGTTAAAAAAAAAAGCTGAAGCAAAATGTAATGATAAGGACGTTTCCAGTTTTCAAAATTAACGTTTTAAGCGCGCTATAACGTTAACTAGTGCAATGCGATATTTTATTCCACATAGCAGGAGTAGATATATGGCATCTGTCATTCAAACAATTCCCAAATGCTTGCGTGGTTAGAAACTGTCCCATACTATAAAGCAATGTACTTCATTTAATGATTAATCCTTAATGCTTTCTTTACCACAAACTCTCATAATGATATGTTACAGTAAATTTTGCACATAAATACATTGTATGGGGTAATGTAGATTGCTTGATATCCATATATTAACTGGAAAGGTATTAACAGGAAAAGTTAAATAAAGAGATATAACTGCATGCAGTACCATGGATAAGGATATAAATAAATTCTATCAAAGAAACTTACTACGGTACCCTTCAAACAAAAAGCAGTTTTAACCCCTCCCTCCCTACGCTGCTGTTCTGTGCTCTAGGTGCTTTCATTTGACAATTAAGGACAAGTTTCTGGTCTTTATGAGCTTTGTACGCAGATTTGTGTTCAATGAAGCAGTCTAGAAACTCGTCCATGTCTCTGAGTTAATTGGAATTCAAGGTCATTGAAGCTACTCTAGCAATTTTGAACAGTGGCGTAAGGAGGCAAATTGCCGGCCGGGGTGGGAGTGGAAAAAGCCGCCTCCCAAAAAAAAAGAAAAAAGAAAAAACAACATGATGGCTCCATTTACAAAGAAAAGAGAATAGACTTTTACCTTCGTCGTTATGGCTACGGTTACTACAACGGCGAAAACGTTGTCATTGTTTTGATGACTACCATTGTTACTAGTTTACGCTAAGGTTACACACAAATCACCCGTGAAGCTTCAAGTTCTATTTCCTAGGCCTTTGCCGACTTCCATCAATAAAGTCAAATTACCCAGGCTAGGACAAACACAGGTTGTCAAACCTCCCTGGGCTGCCTACACCCCTCTCCGCCAGGGGGAAAACATTGAAAAGCATTTGTGGTAGTTATTTTTTAATTACAACCTAATGTTTTCAGGATACTGATGGCCGACTGAATGCCACCCCCAAAGAAGTACCGCCCTTGGGAATTGCGCCTGTTGTACCCCCCCGTTATGCCACTGATTCTGAAAGTTCTTTAGTGCATCTGCATCACTTTTTTATAAGTCTATATATTGCCTTTTTGTGAATAAAAGTCAAAAGAATGAAGGCAAGGGCATGCGTATATCTTAGTACAACTTTATAGTCTGTATTAGTTTAGTCAAACAAGATAGTTTGGTAAACCTTGTTATTTTAGTATTGGTGTTTTCTTATGATTTTCGGTTTTAGACTTTTAACTATACGTGCTCAATAACGAATTTTTGAGTCAAAATTTTGGGTCTCCTCCGGCTGGGATTGACATGCATCCCGCAGTTCATGGGAGAATGAAGTTTTACTCTGTCACTGCTGCACGTCAACCTTAGGGTGCATTTACGCGATACGGTTGTCGTATACGATTCTTCGTCCTGGGGTATGTAATGTTGTCCGAAAGGCACTATTCCTGCTTCCGATTTGCCGACTGACGTCGCAATACGTCCGGAAGACTCCAGTGAGTTAATCAGATACATCAGAACGATCAATCGTATAGTGTAAATGGGCTTTTTGACTGACTCAAAAAAACAAACTATTTCTTATAACAAACATTTTATATAAGCTATTGCACACACTGAAAAAAAATAACTCGATTGTTAAGTAAAACTTTTGAGTCTCCTCGAGACCAATTTGAACCACAGGGAGCATCAAAGATAAATATGGTACAGTGTTACACTTTCACCGAAACTTTTACCCTTTTCGGTCCGCCGTTTTAAGCTAAGTTACAGTATACCATAGAAAAAAAAATGAACTGAATTTTGTGACCAAAATTGGGAGCCTTCTTAAGTGAGATTTGAACCCCACATAACAGCGTTGAAGATGGTAGGCGGTCATTGCTATACATGGACTGGAGATGAACATGGAAGCTTGGTAGCTTTATTTGTCTTAAGTTATATCATATATCATGGGAAAAAAGATAAAATTTTTTTAGACAAAATTTTGAGGTAATCCCGGTGAGGTTTAAACTCCACAACTTTGTGGTGAAGGTGCTACGTTGGAGTTTATCCAGCTGGAACTGAGGCAAACACCGACTATCGTAAGTTTTATTTAAGGTAACTTATAGCATATCATAGAAGAAAATTAATTGAACTTTTTAGCCTAAATTTGGATTCTCCTCGGATGAGATTTGAACTCCACGCCATGGTGGTGAAGATTATAGAAAAACGCGAAACCTGAAAAGTTTTAAGCCAACTTACTGTATATTATAGTAAACAGTTACCTACATATTTTTAAACAAATTTTGGAGCTTCCTCCTGTGAGATTTGAACTCCACACCTTAGCAGTGCAAATGGTATGTTATCTCCAAAATACCTGGACCTGGGATGAGCAACGAAGACCGAGAATTTTAAGGCAATTTATGGAATATGATTGAAAAATATTTAGTAAATACTTTTAGCCAAAACTCACAGCCTACTCTAGTGGCACTTGAACACCATACCATAGTCATGAAAACGACGTTTTCATTGCTGCGCCAGGACCTGACCAGAACCAAGACGATCGAAAGTTTTATTTAAGTTAACTTATGGTGTATCAGAGAAAAACTGAATATTTTTAGCCAAAATTTGGAGCCTCTGATGAGATTTAAACTTCATACCTTAGTGGGGAAGCTGGCATGTTGTCGTTGCGACATCTTAACCTGAGACAAACATGAACGATGAAAAGTTTTAATTAAGCTAACTTGTAGTATATCACAAAGAAACAAAATTAACTAAATTTTTTTTTCCCGAAAGTTGGAGTCTATTCCAGTGAGACTTGAACTCCATACCATAGGCAACAAGATAACACTTTTTCATCGCTCCATTAGGACCTGAGATAAGCGAGGGTGATCGAAAGCTTTACTTAAACTAACTTATACTATAGCTTAGAGAAAAACAAATTAAATATCGTTAGCAGAAATTTGGAGCCTCATCCAGTTAGACTTGAGCCTCACACCATAGTGCCTCGAATGATACGTTTTCATTGATCCCCTACGACCGGAGGTGCGCGAGGACCTTTGAAAGTTTTATTTAATCTAACTTATAGTGTATCATAGAAAAAGATAAACTGAATTTTTTTTTAGCCAAAATCTGAAGCCTGCTCCAGTGCGATCTAAACTCCATACCATAGAAATGAAGATGTTATGTTGTCATTACTATACCTGGACCTGGGATGAACACGGAAGACCGAAAGGCTTAAGATAACTTAGAATACATGATAGATAAATATTAACTAAATATTTTTAGCCAAAATGTGGACGCTCCTCCTGTTAAAATTGAACCCCTTACCATAGTCATGAAGATAATAAGTTTTCATGGCTCCACCAGCACCTGCGATGAAAGCAGAAGATCGAACGTTTTATTAAACCTAGTCTATAGTATATGATAGAAGAAAAGTAACTGAATATTTTTAGCCAAGATTTGGAGCCTCCTCCGGTGAGATTTAAACTCCACACCTTTGGGGTGAAGATGGTATGTTGTCGTTGTGATAGCTTGACCTGAGATGCGCATGGAAAAGCGAAAATTTTGAGCTAAATTATAGTATGTGATAGATGAGGAAGTAGCTAAATATGTTTAGCCAAAATTAGGAGCCCCCTCAGGTGAGACTTGAACTCCACACCTTAGCGGCGAAGATGGCATGTTGTCAGTGCGAAAGCTTGACTTGAGTTGAACATGAAAACCGGCAAGTTTTAAACTAAATTATAGTATATTATAGAGAAAACAAATTAAATAAATACATTTAACCAAAATGCGGAGCATACTAGCTCCAGTGAGACTTGAACTGTACACCATAGTCACGAAGATGACACGTTTTCATTGCTCAATTCGGACCTGTGATGCGTGAAAACGATCGAAAGTCTTATTTAAGCTAACTTATAATATATCGTAGAGAGAAAAAAATTAACTAAATATATTTAGCCGAAGTTCGCAGCCTCCTCCCGTGAGACTTGAGCTTCACAAAATAGTGATGAAGATGATTCATTTTCATTTATCCCCCACGACATGAGGTGCACGAGCACCATCGAAAGTTTTATTTAAGCTAACTTACAGCATATCAAAGAAAAAAATTAACAGAATACTTTTAGTTAAAATTTGGAGCCTCCTCCAGTGTGATTTGAACTCCACACCATAGCGGAGACGATAGTATGTTGCCATTACAGTGCCGGGACCTGGGATGAACACACAATACTGACAAATTTAAGATAATTAATCGAGAATAATAGAAAAATTTTGGAAAAAAGCACAGTCGTGAAGATGATACGAAACGAGGACGATCGAAAGTTTTATTTAAGTTAGTTTACAGTATATCGTAGAAAAAAATTAACAGAATTTCTTAGCCAAATGTTGAAGCCGCCTCCTGTGAGATTTGAGCTCTACGCCATAGCGGTGAAGACGGTATGTTGTCATCACTATACCTGGACCTGGGATGAACGAGGAGGACCAAAAGATTTAAGATAACTTATAGTAAATGATAGCAAAATATCAACTAAGTATTTTTAGCCAAAACCTGGAGCCATTTACTTGGCGTCTACTCCTGTGAGACGTGAACTCCAAACCATAGTCATGATGGTGACACGTTTTCATTGCTCCATTAGGACGGAAGACGAACGAACGCGATCGGAATTTTATTTAAACTAGCTTAGAGTATATTGCAACGAAAAAAAATTAACTAAATACTATTAGCCGAAATTTGAAGCCTTCTCCAGTGGGAGTTGAGCTTCACAACATAGTAATGAAAATGGTACGTTTTCATTTATCCCCCAAAAACTGAGATGCACGAGGACCATCCAAAGTCTTATTTAAGCTAATTTATAGTATATCATAGGAAACAGATTTTTTTAGCCAAAATTTGGAGCTGTTGCCAGTGAGATTTGAACACCACACCATAGCAGTGAGGACGGTATTTTGTCATTAATATACCGGGATCTGGAACGAAAATGAAAGACCAGAAGATTTAAGATAACCTATAGTATATGATAGAAATATATTAACTAAATATTTTTAGCCAAAACTTGGGTTCTCTTCCCGTAAGGTTTGAGCTTCATTCCATAATAATGAAGATGATACGCCTTCATTGCTCCACTAGCACCTGCGATGAAAACAGCGGATCGAAAGTTTTATTTAACCTAACTTACTGTATATGATAGAAGAAAATTAACTGAACTTTTTTAGCCAAAATTTGGAGCCTCCTCCTGAGTGAGATTTGAACTCCACACCTTAGCAGTGAAGCAGGTATGTTGTCATTGCGATAACTTGACCGGAGGCAAACGTAAAAATGGAAAGTTTTAAACTAATTTATAGTCTATGAAAGAAAAATATTAACTAAATATTTTTAGTCAAAAGTTGTCCTTCCTACCGTGAGGCTTAAACTTCATACCATAATCTTGGAGACGATACGTTTTCATCGCTCCCTCAGGACCTGCGACGAAAACGTGGGATCGAAAGTTTTATTTAACAGTAAATGGTAAAAGAAAATTAACTGAAGTTTTTAGCCAGAATTGGGAGCCTCCTCCAGTGAGTTTTGAACTCCACCGCTCAGTGGTGAAGATGAGATGCTGTCATTGCAATAGCTTGACCTGCGATGAACATGGAAGACCGAAAGCTTTCGGCTAAGTTATAGTATATCATAGCAACAAAATTAACTAAACATGTTTAGTCAAAATTTTGAGCCTCGTCCACTGAGATTTAAACTCCAAACCAAAGCGATGAAGATGGTACCTTATCATCGTTATACCTGCACCTGGAAACATTGAAGATCGAAAGTTTTAACATCATAGAAAAAAAATAACTGAATTTTTTGAGCCAAAATTTAAACCCTCTTCCAGTGATTGAGATTGAATTCCATATGTTTTGTGGTAAAGGTAATAGGTTTTCATTGCTCCACCAAGACCTGAGTCGAACGCGGACTGTTGAAAGTTTTATTTAATCTAACTAATAGCATATCATAGAAAATAAAACTACCTGAAATTTTTACCCTAAATTGGGAGCCTCCTCCAGTGAAATTTGAACTGTACACCTTTACGATGAAGAACTTACGTTGTCATTACGCCACCATGACGTGAGACGAACGTCTTAGCTTGACGTCTTAGCTAACTTACAGTTTCTCATAGAAAAAAAATTTATTACACATTTTTGATCGTAAATCTGGAATCTACTCCGGGGAGGTTTGTACACCATACACACTGCGGGGAAGATGACATACTTTCATGGCTCCAGCAGGACCTGAGACGAACACGAAAGTCAAAAAAGAAAATTTTCTTTAAGCCACATTATTGTATAATGATAGGAAAGAATTAACGGAATCTTTTTTATCCTAAATTTAGAACCCGCTCCAGGTAGACTTGAACTTTACACGTTTGGGGTGAAGGTACTACGTTGACAGTTCTCCACCCAGCTTACTTATAGTATATGATAGGTAAAAAAAATAACTGAATTTTTTAGCCAAAATTTGGAGCCTCCTCCGGTAAAATTGGAACTGGCCTGGACAAGAACCAGCCCTAACGAGAACCCGCCACATTATTAAAGTTTTATTCAAGATAACTCATAGTATATTATAGAAAAATTGACTAAAAATTTTAGCCCAGATTTGAAGTCTTCGCCGGCAAGACTTGAACTCCACACCTTAAGACTGAGTCTGTTATTTTGTCATCGTTTCAACAGGACCTGAGGGGAACAGAGACCATCATTTCGTCAAAATTTAGAGCCTTTTCCAGTGAGATTTGAACATCCCAAAAGACATGAAGATGGTACGTTGTCAATGCTATACCGGCATCTAAGTAGAACGGAAAAGATCGAAAGTTTTATTTAAGTTAACTTATAAATCATAGTATATCATAGAAAAAATAAACGAGATTTTTCAGTCAAAATTCGGAGTTTCCGGTGCGATTTGAACTCCACAACACAGTGGTGAAAGGGCTACGTTGTTTGTTCTCCACCTGGACTAAACCAAAATTTAGAGCCTTCGCTGGAGAGCTTTGAGCCCCACATCATGGCGGGGGAAAACGGTACGTTGTCATTGTTATACCTTGACCTGACATGAACGATCAAAAGTTTTATTTAAGCCAACATATGGCATATCATAGAAAAAACTAACTAAATTTTTAAGCAAAAACTTGTAGCCTCCTACTGTGAGATTTGAACCCCACAAGACAGCGGCGAAGATGGCACGTTGTCTTGCTATACCTAGACTTCAGACGAGCAAGAACCACCGAAAACTTTATTTAAGTAAAGGTTATATACCCTGACTGAGGTGTTTAAGCAATATATAAATCTGAGGGCAAATATCATCGTCGGTGAAGTTTCGAAAGAAATATTTAACTTGCCCGACAACGTATAAAAATGACGAAATTTTGGTAGAAAGTTCATGAATATCTTTATGAGGTTTATAAGTTAGCTATAAGCCTCTCGAGAACAAAAGAAATTGCGCCAACGATGACAGAAGCTAATGTAGAAAATAAATTCAAAATGGAATGTTTAACCAAAATTTAGAGCGTCCTCCCGCTAGATTTGAATTGCACGGATGAAGGTCTTAACGCGTCACTTCTCCAACGGGACCAGACACGAACAAAGCAAATTGGAAGTTTTGTTTAGGCTAACTTATCGTATAGCACCGCAAAAAAAAAAACAAACAAAAAAAAAACTAATTAATTTTAGCCAAAACGTGGAAGTTCCTTCAATGGGGTTTGAACTCTACATCGTAGTGGCGATGTGGAGTTTAAACATGCGATGTTGGCATTGCGCCACGAATCAGTGGCGGAAACTAACCCTAAAGATCAGATTTTTTTTTTTTTTAAAGCTAACTCATAATATATCATAGAAAAAAAGTTACTGAATTTGTTTTAGCCAAAATTTGGTGTCTAATTTGGGGAGATTTAAGTCCCAAAGTTTACTGGTGATACGTCGTCAATGCCCTGGCATCTGGACTTTAAACAAATTTAGAGCTCAGATAATCCAAAATTTTATTTAGGTCAATCTATAGTATTTTACTTTGTATCAATAAGACAAATTTTTCAGTCAAATTGTCGCGTCTTCTCTGATGAGAGTTAAACTCCATGCCAAAGTAGACCAACTACTTAATTTATGTCTAAAGTGACTTACTTTTTATCAAATTACATTTCCAAATTATAGGGGACACAGGTCCCCACACCCCCACCACTCCCCCCTTAGTTCGCAAAGCATTGCGGTATGATTACTATAAATTAATAATTATTACATGGTCTTTCTGCTTGTTAAGTTCCAGCTTTTCAGTTTGAGTGTAGTAAACTTGTTTCGGAAAGAAATGCGATTCTGAACATAATAAAATGAAGTAAAATGGGTCTGGGCGGAAAATGGCGAACAAGATCATATTTCGGAAACCCTCGAGGTATATCGTCGTCATGTTCTCGTGTTCTCGTATTACATTCGTAATGTGTCTTAGTTGAAGACGAGATGGAAGCAGATATGAAATTGGATTTTCAGATCATCTTCATTTTAAAGGTATTTTATCTCAACTATCTTGTCTATGTTACTTGTGAAACTAGGATAAGTTTAAAACCTTTTTTTTTTTTATTCCATTGAATCCTATATTAATGCCTTAATGGGTCACCCTGAAGCAAAAAGACAGAAAATGAATTCGAAGATTTTATTTCCTGCACGTGCACCGACGAGTCTGAGACCTCGGGCCTTTTACACGGGAACTGACTGCTGACGTTTTAAAAAAGAAACTTTTCATAGAAAATAGGTGTATTAATATCTGAAGAAAGACATAATTGTAAAAAGACAAATGTCATTCATACAAACATACAGCACCAAACTTTATTTATGATGAACCTAGATTCTTCGTAGGTTTATGATCAAAAGCGTGGTGGAAGTTATGACGTACCCCTATATGAATTTCCCTATGGGCGCCCCATAACCACAGTTAATACAATCAAACAATTAACTAAAAGTAACTTTATCAAAATTGATAAAATTTAATGAAGTTCATACTTTTCAAATAGTACTGTGTATATTTGCATTATGATAATTACAGTTCTTATAATATTTATTGATGATATTCATGTCATATGTAAGAGTGCTACTCTGGTTCGAGATTCAGTTCTTGAAACAAGTTACATATTTTAGGTAGAGTCACCACTTAATGTGGATATCTCCCTAAAGCTTAAATGTTTATGTATTTTGAAAATATATTTATAAGTATAAATATACATGTAAATATAAATAAATTAATTAGTGTAAATATTTTTTAATATATAAATATATTTTCAAAATTTAACTCAGGATTTTTTTCTTAGAACAAACAAGTTTGATAATTCTCACATCCCAGGTCTCTGGTTGCTAGAAATTACCAAAAACCTTGAAAACTATGCAAACTTGCATTTTGCCATCAACGATACTGTAAGAACCAATGTGCTTGTAGGTTAGATTTCAAAATGTAAAGTAGCATGACTAACTTTATTTCAATCAGAGCTAAACTAACCCACTGAGAAGGGATTAAAAAATTAACATAACCCAAGACATTGTTGCTAACCTGTGGCAAATTTAGGATAGTTTTTTTATGGTGCTATTTAAACACTGCATTGATACATGCATTTTGATATTTGTCGTGTTTAGTAAATTAGTATAACTATACACCATGTGCAATTTCAGGTATAGAAAAAAAGCAAGATTAAAATACCTTTAACTCTTCCCCCACAAGATCAGTCTTCTATTATCTAACTCTGGCTAATGCCAGACAATTTTACTTAGCAAATGGAGACATCCTGCTAGCAAAGGGTGGAACAAATAATTTGTATAAGTTTTGAGATTAAAGAACATGACCAACTCCCAACTTTACAAAGTATAAAACAAAACCAATTCTGAAAAAGAGAGCTGTTTTGCAAACTCAAGATTTGAGTTCTGAAGTCAATGTAAAATAATGATGACAGCCTAATTCTCATCACCAACTGTTAGTCCTTGTCGTATATATATACCCTTTATAGAGATGAGTCTGGTTCAGCCTGATGGTAACTTTGAAACATAGTCAAAATGTCACTGTTTAAAATTGTGTCTCTTCATTTAATTCAAATCTTGAGTTTTCAAGACGAGTACAAACCTATAAACTAGTACATAGCATAGACTTTGAGTACACAATATCCATGATGATTATGAAGATCTTGACTATACACCAGCATTTATTTTATTTGAACTGAGTACAGCCAAGTCACTGTATACTTAAAATATGGTGGCTGGTACCATATTTAATTATCTGCATTTTCTTATGACTTTAGCCATGTTTTTATTATGTCTTTTAATCAGCTGAAAAAGTTATTCTGAGCAAGCTTAATAACATCTTTGTATTTATTTTTGTTATTTCTGACATATTTCATATTTGATTTGCTCCATGTTTATTAAATAAATGTAACAGACTGACCTTTTACAATTTTTTTCTCACACTAAGGAGGGGTGTGGTCCTCACAAAAAGATCTCATCAAGGATGTCATTACAAGGAATGTCAGTCTCCAGTATGGAGAGTGCAGAACAAGCTTCAGCCATTTAATGTAAGTTCCCCTAGCATTTCTTTTTCCATGTACTCAACAAAGATAAGGCTTAAAATTCTGCTCACAAGCTATTGGCCTATGTTTTGAACTGGAGCTGAAATAAAGCCAGTTACCTCTGAAAGCCTTAAAAGAAGTTAAGGTTTTCAGGTAACAGAAGTTGCTACTGAACCAAAACAACTCTTCTTGGCAAAAATTACATTAAATTACTGGACAGGGTATCTTGTTGACAACTCAGCTGTAGAAACATCAAATTTTATATATACTTAATATAGTCAAGCCCAGAAATACCTTTATTTCTTAACTATCCTGATGAGATGGTAGATATGCAGGATCCAAATTAGCAGTCCAAAACAGCTTTGCAAGTTGTTTTTTTTTTGTTTGTTAAACTCCCCCTCCCAAATAACATTTACTACATACATGCCCCCCCTCACTCAAGAACAAATTTTTAGGATAATGAAGAATGTTCACAGACTCTTCTGAACATCTTGTTTCTTTATCTGGCCATTAACTGAACTACTGACACACTTTGCTTACATCTAAAATGGAGTTTTGTGTCGACAGTTTTATTAAGTTAACACCCAAATCACATCCCCACTGTCCTACAGTTTTTCATTGAGCCATGTTGGGAACTACTGTCACAGGCTAGATCAAAATCTTTTAGGCCCAAGCCTGACAAACTATTCATACTCAAGATGGTCATGGTCATGTTAGATTTTGTGATAAAGTTTTATTTTTGACTGACTTTTCATGGTAAAACCTCAAAACAGAAAGGTGAGATTTCACCAAGTAATATTTAGGTGAGACTTTTTACTGTATCAAAACAGAAATAGAACTTTGCAAAATAACTTGTAGCAAGAAACTTTTTTTGTAATGGCTGAATGTTAGTGGCTATTAGCAACAATAGAAACAAAGTTTTATCAACTTTTGTAAAAGATAACCAAGGACAATTTGTAATTTATTGGATGACAAGTCACAGTTTTGCTAGACCAGTAGCATGGTGGATGATAACCTGTACTACTGTTAAAGAAATGCATTTGAGTTGCATCTCTAATTAAATGTGAATTTTATTTTGTCTTATATCTACAAAGTTTAATGCAACATATGTTCTTTGAAAAATCATTGCATGTAACATGCAATTTGTGAACAGCAATCAACAAAATTTGTTGTGGCAACATATTACTTCAAGAATCATTGTAGCAATGATCACTGCATCAGCAAAGCAGCATGGTTGCCATGTCATGGTTAATGACATTAGAATATTTGGAAAGAGTGCAAGAACTTGCATAGAATTATGAAGGCTGCTATGCAGTATCTGTCAGTCAAAAATTAAAAATGCTAAATAAGCTTTGATTTTTGCAATGTTCAAAATTACTTCACAAATTGTGATTTGTGAAACACTAATTTGGACCCTAAACTCAAATCTGGTGCTCAGATTTAGACAATAGTGATGGAGGTAAAGTTTTCATTTCCTATACTAAAAGTGTTCACAAAGAACTGTGATAAAGTTAGTGTTATACATATATTTTGAGTATTTCTGACATATTATGCACACCAATACATATATACTGGTATTCTTCTTGTCTATATGCCTTACCCATGGGAAAACTGTGGCCTTGTAAAGAATGAAATTTGAAAGATTCTGCTGTAATTTGCATTCCTTTTTCATTGTCATTTTTTTATTGGCATTTAGTTTAGCTTTAATTCCTAGGGGTTTTGGTCTCATCTAATCTTGTTCAAGTACTATACAGCAATTTCACAGAGTAAAGATCCATTAGACTACAAGAGCTGAAGTGAAGAAATTGTTTTGTGCCTAGTGTTGTTGACCCTTTCCCTAAGTAGGTGTACAGTACCTCCTGCAAATCATTGCAAGACCAGAGTTTCCATAATCTTCAGCGACCAGTGAAAACTGCCAGCTAGTCCCCAGGGTGTGCCAGCTACTCAGAGAATTTTTTTTTTCCAGGATAATTATGAATCTGTTGAATTTACTTCCCAATAGTTGAGTGGGGATGGGAACAAATTTCTCATAGCCATAAGATAATATAACAGTAAAATCTTCTTGGTCATAATTTTGGTCACACGAATACCATGTTTCAAAAGTGGCATTCTAGAACTGCAGCTTAAAAAGTGCAATTAGATCATTTACCACTTCCCAGGAGCATGAGATTTTTGCAATACCTAGGCACTGAGCTGTGACAGTATTACAAAAAAATTTGACATGTCAACATCACAGTGGGGGAAAAATTAGATTATCCCTGTAGTGGGAAATTAGGGTATGTTGTAGGAAAATTTGGATGTGTAAAAGTGCTTTTCTCATCGAAAAGTCATCTTCATGGTTGTGCAAAATCAATGGAAATGCAATTTTTAGAGTGCTAAATTTCAACATTCTTCTGGGGATGACTATCTCTTGCAAACCCCCCCACATGCAACAGTTCTGAGCGAAAGGCATTTCACTTACTGTGATTTCTGAAAGTACCCTCATCCACCTACTTGAAAGTTTTTCCATCTACTGGTACTTAGAAAGTTATGGAGAACCCTGCAGGATGTATTAATAGATAAGTAAGTTGAATCAGTGAATCATGGGTAGTTAGAACAAAATTCAAAAGAATTACTTGACCTATTTTGGTTTTGAACCAAATTTCTCATTGTGTGTAAATACCTGTGGGTTACTACATGAGCTAAACTTATTTATATGTGTAGTTCTATTGATTACTGTAATTGTTGATATCTTGACTACAGGTGAAAGTTTATTGTGACTTTAGTGAAAAAGAGTTAGTTTGTTACACTGTATAAAAAATATTTCAATTGTAGTTGTTTAACATGTTTTCTGATTAAATTTCTGGTGTACAGTAATTTCTGCCAAGAAAAATTGTTTTTACTCATTGGTTGTTGTAGCACCTACAGTAATTATTTAATAACACAATTATTTTATTTTGAAAGTGTTAGAGACCCTTCAAGTCTTGTAAATGTTTCCATTTTTGAGAAAAAACACTATGGGTTTTTTTTAAGAATTCAATTTGTCCATTAAAATAATTACATGCTGTATACCTGATGGTAGAAATGAAAAGGAACCCAGAGGTTATTAAATGCTAAATATTTTGAATTATGCTGTACATTCAATTGAAGCATTTTAGAAACCTTATTTAGCAGTAGTTGTAGTATTTAATGCCCAGAATATTTTTTTCTGTAAATCACTTACTGTAAGGTTTAATAGAATTCTTATTTAGCATATAGATGTACATGTAGATCTATATGTACATCTACAAGTTTGCATTTCCTACCTTCCAAGAACTTAATTTTTTGAAGCTACTGTACCTTCAAGTATTATGATCATTTTATTTGTCAATTGGTCCAAAGTTCAACTAAACAGCAATCTTGCAATCTTAATACTGCAGGATTGTAGTTTCATTAAATGGTTCGAATTCTGCTCAACAAATTCTTAATTTGAGTAATGAACACAAAAATTTCACCACAAAGGTCAAATTAAAAGGTTATTAGGTATCATATCAACTGCAAAAGTAAGTGTTTGGGTGTTAGCCATCTTAAGAATGAATGAAAAATTCTTGAAACAACTTAACCCTTAATTATATTGAGATAGAATTAAATTAATATGCAGCTTCTTTGGTTTAATCCTCTACATGATGCAGTGTTAAACATTTATAACTGACTGGGTATTTTTCCTCTGTGTACTTTAGGCAGTCAGCTAAACAACGATCAAGATGTCCACATTTATCTTCATATTTTATGATGTGAAAGCTTCAATATTCAGTGACATTCATGGTATGAACATAAAATTATTGGTGATATGTAGAGTATTTTACTATCCAACTTCATTTTCAACAAATGCAATTGCAGCATTAAAAAGAACTTTGTGAACTGGTCTTTTAAGCAGAAATCTCTAGAATATCTGTGTCTTTCACAATCTTTTTACTGGTTATAATGAAGTTAGAAATTTCATGATACAGCATCTTGTTGCAGCCATCCAGAGTCACTAAGATATTTTGATTATGACCATCACTGAATTTTTCTAAATATTCTGCTTGCATGTCATTATTCAGTATTTATCATCCCTTTATATTCAAGCAGATAAAACTTGTATGGTCAGTTTTATTTTCAAAAGTGTCAGAATATTTTCTTTCATATAAAGAGTCAAACTGACAAACTGGGATATGTTGTAAAAGTAATTACTTTAAAATTATCACATTTTTGGTCTACATGTAGCATTACATTTTCTTGTTCTAAATGTTTGGAAATTACCAATGTTTTGGGTAGTCTCAAATTATTGTTTCAACAGGACAGAAATATAGGAAAGCTAAATTTTGAAAAAAAATAAAAAAAATTTTTGAATTCCTTACTTGCCCAAAAAATGCATTTTCCTGTTTTGTGGTAGTAAAATATACTTAATTTTCTTCATTTTCTTCATCAAAGGTGCCCATCAAGTTTGATACTATCAGGAAGCTGATGTCTTTTTTGTAACAAGTTAAACTGTTTTGACAGATTAACTATAGGCTTGTGACAAAGTAGTCTTATTAAAACTTTTTCTCTGCCAAAATATCTGTATAATGGATGCCTATAGTTGAATTTTAAGTTTGAATTTTTGAAATATGTTTTGTTTGTTCTGCAATTATTGTTTCAATGAAGTTGGATAGTGAAATAATTCTTGAACATGTTCCTCTTCTTTGGTTGTGCCATGATCAATATTTAAAAATCAACATTGAACAAAATAATCAAAAACTTGTTGCCATAATGGAAAAGAGTCGGTGTTGGAGGATATGCATAACATGCACTTTTTATCACTACAGTACTTCATGGTATGGTTTGGTATCATTACCCAAAGGTTCTACTAAGTTTCTGGTGATGTGCTTTGTTTGAAAAGGTGCAATATATAATTGTAACAGTGTAAATACAGAATCCAAAATGATGTGCATTCAATTTACCATTTCTTTTATTTAAAAACTGCTCTGGAATTTCACTCTTTTCTTGTAATGTATGCTTGTTGTAATGTATGCTATGTTGGTTCACAACCAAAGATTAAGGAACACTGCATTCATACTACTGAGAATAATATAATAATTATAGTTGTGACATAAGTTGTATACATGTGGTCCAGTTGTTTAAGGGTTTTATAATTTCTTAGGCCTTGAACTGTATCAGGAAAAAAATTGCCAGAAAAATTATACCATGGCACTGAACTAAATAGGCAGGCTTAATTTGAAAAACTTAATAACGTTGGAGATTGGCAAGTCTCCGACGTTATTATGCACCGGAAGACATAGCAACATTCCGAGGCTCTAAATTATATTCTTATATCTGTTATTATTTGTAAGGACAATGACATGATTAGGAGATCATTTCATTCTTTTTTTCTCTAAACTACTTTTTTTCTCTCTTGAAACTCTTCATATGTCATATCTTTCAGCAATTTTCAGTTTTAAGTCTTTGAACTGTGTGCAGTGAAAAAACTGACATTGCATACTATTAAGGTTGATCTTCTTTTGGCTCTTCATGTTTTTATTCTGGTACCATAAGTTAATCTTTTTTTAGTCATATTTCACTCATGTGAATCAAAATCAAGTTGCCCAAACACAAAAGTTTCATTTATCATATCAAGGTTGATTATTTGTCCTTGTTGTTTCTTTGAATGATGACCGAATTGCTGTCTTTTCAAATTTTTATTACAATAGCATCCATTTCCTGGCTTAGTTTTAGCAAAACTGATGGTTTCCTTTTTCAGCTTGATTTTTTTGGTTTTTTTGCAGGTTTTTCCTTTCCCCATAAGTGTCAAGATTTAGTCTACCCTAATCATGCCATGACCCCGAAAAATACTTGCTAATGTACCTTGTATTCTTCCATACTAATCTTCCTATCACAAAGTGCACACTTTTGCATTTCTTTGGAAAACAAAGACCCAACTGATGATTCACAGCATTAGCCATGTGCCTCATGTTGAAGGTTCACATCTATTTAGCTCTTTTCTTTTTGGAAGCTGACAAATAATATGCTTTACTGTACATCAGTTTTGTTGAAACAACTTTTTTGCTATTTTAACGAAACGATCGGTCATCCAAATGAAGTATTCTGGTTTGTAAATTTGAAAGAAATAGACAAAGTACTATTGCAAAGCCTTGTCTGATACTTTATACATAGTCAAGTTCTTTTGGAATTTATTTTAACTTTTGTTTTTCAATCAATTTCTCATCTGATCAGATATTTTGGTTGGTATGGAAGACTTAACAAAGATATACTGTTTGAAGATTTAAGATAACAACAAATTAGAGAGTCAAACTAAAATGCTATAATTTTTTAAAACTTATGAAAAGAACTGAAAAATCATTATGCTGTAACCCGGCTCATTTTTTTGAGTGTGGAGTGTAGTTTAAGGTTTTCAAATATTAGTTGAAAAGGTATGCTGGTGAAAAGCACAAAATTCTGACAAAAGAACTTCATACTTACAAATTAAGTTTACTAATCTGATAGAACAATTTCAGTATGTTCCCAAACAACAATTGCTTTTATGACTTATCAATTTTTAGGATTAGAAATTGGTGATTTTTTCATTCAGCTGTGCAGTTTTGTTTGTTTGGTGCTTTTTTAAATGTGTTGTCCTGTGAACACATACTCCATTAATTTATGTTTTATCACCATTTTGTTTTAGAGTTTTCTGGAAACAAAATATAAAGGCAATCAAGGACTAAAGCATGTTTTTTTTTTTTCTCGAAAGGTAAGGGGTCCTCTTTGGTCTCAGTAAAGCGTATTGTCTACTACATTAAATTACATCAATAACTCACATTTCATACAGACACTCTTTCACAACTTTTGAGAGGATTTTGATCCATTGGTGGTATGGTCTTGTCGTCCAATGCAGCAGTGTCACAAATCTCTTGTCTCTTTGGTTGTCTTGCACCTCTTTGGGTAAATTAACAATCTGGAATGAAGAGGTTACATAATAGTAAGTCACACATCAAGGATACTTCAGAGAAAGAGCAATAATTGACTTGTTGTTGTGACTGTCATACTGTCAAGTTAATGTCACAGTAGTCTTTATTTAGACCATAGCAAGCACACAGAAATGGTTCTGATGCTGTGCCAGCTTACTACATTTTCTTTTCACTTTTTTATTGTTTAAAGCTGTCAATGGTTTTTCTTTATTTCAAATTTAAGAGTCTTAAAATGAGACAAGACTTTCTGCATTTAACAATTGTGTATGTGGTCTAACTAGATTTCCAAAAGTAAATCTGGAAGCTTGAAAATGCTGTTACAAGTATGTTCTAGAAATACCTGACATATAAAAGACAGAAGATCTGAAATGTATTTTTAGTTTGCAAGATAGATTAAGCAGAAAAGATGATGCTATAGCCCCTTTTTATCTACTTAAATTTGTTTAAATAGTTATTGGTGGGACTGACTACCTTCTACATGTTTATTATTGTAATTAAGTTTGCAAGGGTTAACTCTTAACTCTAGCTCATTGTAGCTTATCATGTATTAACCTGTTCCTCTTGTCTTTTAAGTTATCTCCTACTCCAATAATGAAATTCATTGTAATGAATCCATGATAATTATTATCCATTTTCAATCTTTATCAAAGCTATCAGAGAACTTACATTATTCCAATTGACTAATTGAAGTACATGTAAATGGTTTGAATTCAGGAGTGTCAGTCTATGTTGATAAAAATTAGAAAATTTGTCAAGGTTGTTGGTGAGGAGGGACTCAATGGAGATCATCTTCAAGACTGAAGGAAAATGCTTTCATTTTACATCATTTGTTGCTCTATAGTAATTTCATTTGCTTGTACTACAAGCTCAATTATTATCTTCTCTTCTCTTATGATGTAACAAAATTTAGGTAACTTAGGTAGATGTTTTGGTATACTTTGTTGGCCATAGTTTCACTCAATGTAGAATCTTGAACTGACATTAACATTTACACTAAATTAGCCAGCGTATTCTGTCTGAGCTATAGTTTTATCACAATTGTTTGTATGGACTTCAACAGTTAGACAGATGACCAATATTTAATATTCTTTTATGGGCATATCAATTAGCATCCTACCTTGTTGTGTAACACTCAAATTCAATTTTGGTGATAATTAACTGCTCAGGTTAGTAGACTGAATTTTTTCTACCCAAATTACAAAGTTTACTATCTAAGGCTTTAGCTATAGACTTTCCGGGCGGAAAATGTAGTCACAGGATGAAAATGAGAGCCAAGCTCAAAATTTTTAGGTGAAGAACTATGATCAAAACCAAGGCAAGACAAGTTCAGATATTTTTAAATAAGTTGAATTCTAACGTTTCGTTGCAGCGTGCAACATCTTCAGAGTGTTATAGATGGATTTCAACTTCACTGTTTGTTATATGGTCTTTTTACATTTAAATTTATGTTTTCGGATCGTTTGAAATGCAATTGATCTCAAAGTATAAAAAATGAATATCAGCATTTGCCAAGAGTTAATTATACTCTTTCAAAAAAGACTTTTCTGGGTTGAAATTATCTCATTCAGAATTTTTGCTAACCATTGGTTAATGGGGTACTATTAATTTCGAGCCATGTTGTGTCAGAAATTTGACAGAATTTTTGCTGTCAGACAAAGTAGGTGGGTTAATTCATATTCATACAAAAGAATATCAAATATGACAACATTTTGTGACCTAGGTTTATAATTGATCAGTCTGATAAAATAATAAAGGCAGCTGATTGTGGCAGCCTTCTAACTTTATCATCTCTTACACCTAAGTTCTGAGAATGTAGCTGATTTTCATTTCTTTTTTATTCTTATTTGGTAAAATTTAGGTCCCTCAGGATGTTCTTAAGATCAAGAGCAGACTTTCTTAATTATGGCAGTCAAATTTCCAACTTGCTATGACCTTCATGATATACAGTACAGTACAATTTTTTGTGAGTTGTAGTGTCAGTCTAATTTCTACATAATAATAATAATTTTTATCACATTAACCATTTGTCCACTGAAGTTGAGTGGATCTGTTGATCCATCACAGTCTAGGCATGGCTTGGTTTTCCAGGTTGATTGGTTGTCAGCCACTGTTTCCAACTTTAAGGAGTAATCTGTGGAAAAAAGTTGTAAGTGAACTGATTAGGGATTTATTTTGCATTGAGTTTTTTATCAATATAACATGTCATCGCTTACTTTCATTCCTCACTCGAAAAACTGAATCTAAGATTGTTTGTTCACGTGTTGCTATTTATGTCCTTTTTGTGATTTACAATAGGGTTTTTGTGTTGGTTGTGGTTTTGATCTAAGTAACAGCTTTTGTATGGAACTCACCGCTTTTTCACAAAAGTAGATTGGAGCTGCTAATCCATTAGAATCTGGGCATGGTTTGGTTTTCCAGGTTGATCTCTTGTCTGCCATCTCTTTCAACTTCAAGGAGAAATCTGTGAAAAGTCATAGGTGATTAGGAATTTTACATTGAGAATTTATTTTGCATTGCTTGCATTTTAATTGAAAATGTCATTCCTCACTTTCATTCATCAACCATAAAACTATATCTCAGGCTTTGTTGCTTTGTGTTTTCTTGCCAAAAGGTGTGGCTATCAATAAGTCTGGGTTCTATCAATTACAGCAGTCTTACCTTGAATGCTGGCATCTTCTGCATCAACTGCTCTCTTGTAATGGTTCACAGTTTTGCTCTTTAAGGATTTTCTTTCTGAGATTTATGGCTTTTGGACTTTTTCTTGCAAATTTAAGTTAAAATCTGTATAAAATATAAATTAATAGGAACACTGGTAAGTCTCATGATGATGAAAATGATAAAAGAGATATAAATTAAGAGCTAAGTGAAAGGGAGAGAAGGACTGAAAGGGAATGAAGGGTCAATGAAAAGGAGAAATGATGTACAAGGGGGTGGGAAATTTACAGACTAGGGGGATAAGGATAAGAATGGTTTTAAACCAGGTGAATGTTAGGTTTAAAGATCTTATCTTCGTTATTTTTCATTTAGAAAGAAGGAAAGCAATTAACAATTTTATGCATAATTGATCAGCTTCGTCAACTCAGTTATCCTGACCCTCGAAATTTTTTCTAAAACTGAGCAAAATCTGAAAATTTCCTAAAATTGAAATACTTTATTACATCATAGTAAAAATATCGGACCGTTGTCTTTCTACTTCCATTAAAAAGATAAATTATGTTTCGTATTTCAAAACTTCGAAGAGTCGGCCGCCATCTTGAACTTGGCTACATGGTCTCTTGTTAAGTCATTTTTTCACTAAGTCTTTTTCATCAAACTTCCTCCATACATCAATTTTGGCATTCTGGACATCTTGGAGTTCTGACGATTTCTGGATAATTTTAATAGCGATTTATACCCATATTTACCCACAAAACGGACAATTACGGGTCTCCAATATGGAAGGCCTCTCTTCCACATGGGTTGTTCATGCTTAGTGACCTTTCCTCGTGGTTTACCCCCGTGGCCGTGTTCACGGGGGTTCTATCTCTCTATAGTTTACTCATAGAAAACCAAAAACGGTGGTAAAATTTACTTTTATGACCAAATACAGTCAGTTTCATGGCGCCAATGTCGTTGTCTTTATCCTTAGTCATCATCTAGTCCTTATTTTGTCTAAATAATCGTTTTATTTAAGAGTTCTCGTTAATTTTTTTTCGTCCTCTTATTCTTCAAACAATCCAATAGTAGAATTGGATGATTGCTTTCGTCGCTTGTCTCAGGGGCTCGCCCTGGGGAAAGTCGGCGTGTTGCAGGATCGAATCCTGACACTGAGTCGAAAAAACAACAAGAAAAAGAGTAGAACAAAAAAAGAGAAAAGAAGAAGACGGGAGGAGGAGAAAAAGAAATTTACGAAATCTTTTAAAAACATTCGATCTTTTTATGTTGTGAGACAATCCACCTATTCTATCAAAGTCTACGTGTGCTTCGCTCTTGAGATGTAATCATGTGTAACTGCACTGCATGCTGTATTGTCTACTGTAAACCTACCGGCCGAAAAGGATGATGTGTATGTGATATGGCTGTATTGTAGTTCTCTGTGTTGTAGTAGGGTGTAAGATGTACTATCTTGCTTACTTCTGAACGTTTCCGCGCTTCTTATATAGCGGATAATATTTTTGTCCTAAAAATTGTGGGACACTGTCATTAAAGTATTCAGATTACCAGAGTTTTTCTGTATTGGTCAATTCTTAATGTACCTTGTCATCTGAAAACTTGGATGGCTTGAAGGGACAGCGGAGGGGTGGTAATTTTAAGAGTGGGGTTCGATTCTTTGGCGTGATGTATTCCCAACTTATACATTCAACTCAATAGTTTTAAACAACATGATATTTAGCTGTTGTTAAGTCTATGCCTTTCCTGATGAGTTGTTCAGTTAATAATGGCGGCTTGAAGGTTGACTCCATTATGAAAGTAGTCATGGCGAATTTGTGTTAGGAATAATCTTTAAAATGAACCAAAGTTAAATCTACAAAGATAACTATGAACAGAAACTTTTCGTCAACCTCCTCTCATGATAAGTTAGTTAATTCATAAAAGAATGGCGGCTCGAGGGTTGTCTTCATTATGAAAACAGTTACGGCGAATCTTTTATTAAGAATGATCTTAAATTAACCAAAACTAAACCAACAAATGGTCTCCTTTACAATTATTATCTGTTTCGTGTAGAATAGTTGCTTGAAGGTTGTAGAAAAATTTTAATGGTAGCAGTCGCCCAGGAAACTACCGAACAAGGTACCGTCGTTTCTTGCGATAGCTCGTCTTTCGAAACGTCAGTTCCTTGTTTGCTAATTTTTTTGACAGATTGCTACCATTAAACTTCTTCTACTTCGCCCAGAATTGCCTACAGTGCATTCCACTTTTTGATGGCTTGTCTCGATTATGAAAACTGTCACGGCGAGTTTTATATCGCAAAAAATCTTCCAAATAAACCGATATTAAGATGATAGATGAATGATCGTCAAGCCCTATAGTCAGAAAAACGATTTCTGAGCCCCAAAATCGTTTTTCTGAGTATAGGGCTTGACGATCATTCATCTATCATCTTAAGATATTTCCAAGCTCTCATATATCTAACATATAAACCAATATTAAAACGACCAACCCCCTTCTTTCATAATAAGGTGTTTGATTTAAATGGCGCCTTAAAGATCGTCTTGATTTTGATAGCCATCATGAGGAATCTTTAGCCTGGAATAATTTTTTCAAATAGGCCAAAATCAAATGGCCAAACGACCTCCTCCTATGACGAGTTGTTTTGTGCAGATTTGGCTTCTGAAGGACTTCCTTAATTAAAAAACTAAACACGTATCACTGCCAATTCTTTGAAAGCGATAGGTTTTGGGTTTGTTTTTTTTTGTTTTTTAATTAAAATAATCCTTCCCCGAGTGGATATCTCTTCTTGACGGGTAAAATCGTCTGGCGTTAGCCAGAATAAGGGAAAGAATTAAGTTAGGGGCCGTTTATATTGACTTGGGTAATAGGGTTACCCTCCCCCTTGCGCTATCCTGACCGAGATGCTCTCACGACAATATCATTTAAATTCTTCCGCAGGCGTTTATATAAGGAGTTCTTAGCTTGCCTCGGTTAATAGGGTTACCCTTGTAGTAGGGTCACCCCCTTTGCGTGCCAGGGTAACCCTTGAGGCGGAGACAAGTTCAACGATGTGAACGACTTGACGCGGTGAGTTATTTATCAAGTTAAGAATACGTAATTAGTTTAGTGTCACGAATGGATTTTGCTTTATGATAGCCTGTCCAGCAAGTACATCTGCGTGGTTACGACTGATGTTATTTTAGTTATGTATGGGATAAATACCGAGAACGGAGGCTTTAAGCCAGATACATCTCGAGGGGCCGAAGGCCCCGAGGAATGTATCTAGCTTAATGCCGACGTTCGAGGTATTTATCTGTCTTAAAACATGATTAAAGGAGGTTTTCTTCCAGAAATGTTAAGCGACACGATTTGTTTTTGTTTTGAGAAGTAAAAACCATGTTTTCAGTTTGTGTTCCTTTTTGGATTAATTGTTGTCAGGGATTGTATATACAATCCTGGCTATTTTGGGTATTGTATATACAGTCCCCGTCAGCTTTTCAAAAGCTTTTTTGTTTAGATAGGTTTTTTCGGAGGATAAAACCCTCAAAAGAACAAAGAAAACCGCTTAATCGTGTTTTAATATCGAAATAACGACCATAACATTTGAGAAGATAGATAACAACGTTGTCACTGATTTGATCATGTGATTTGTCATCTTTGCACTTCAGGGTAAATCCCAACATCATGATTAGGGCACTTCTTTCATATAAACAGTCGACAAAGTTGTTTCGGGGGGGTAAGGTAATCCCATCACCCGACTCCATATAAATAGCCTGTTAGTAGCTAATGACTGCCTTGTATGGTAAAACATTTGATCAACATTTGGTGGCCTTGCGTCACCAGTTTTTCTCATAAAAGTGCTTCCATTTAAACCAACGTCATAATAAGAAGTTTCACCAACATTTGGCCCCTTGGAGGCCACATTGGTTGTCATCGTCATAAGCGATTTCCTTGGCTTACCTCTTCTTGATCCAAATTCGAGTTTCATTATTTTGAAAAAAATTCAAAAGGGTCAGGGAACAGCCGAAACTCTGGGAAGACATACTGACTTTTCGAGCGAAGGACCTTCGTCGGGCTGAAACGGGAACTGAATACCAAAAGAGCCCTCGCAGCCTATGCAGTATTTTGCTTTTATAACTTTGCCCTGGCAGACACCAGACGCTTTTACTCGTCAACGGGAGACGTCTTGGACCCGCAAAAAAATGAAGACTATCTTAACTCTCTTCGTCCCGAGTCTGACTTTTATGATTTTATTCTGGCTAGTGGCCGGATGATTTCACTACACAAGTGCTGTTTCGGACCGAAAAGGGTTAAGAACATTGTACTATATTTGAGAATTACATTTACCCGTAAAACGTCGAATCGGTATAGATGATTGAAACCTCGTTTACACTGTTATCATTTTGGGCACGGCGCGGCTAAAATTTTGGCATGGGTGCCTCTATTTTTGGGCACGGCACGGCACGGGTAATTTTCAAAGTGTAAACGGTGCGGACCTTCTAAATTTAGCCGTATCGAGCACCTCTGTAAATGTAGGTCTCGGCACGACTAATTAGCCGTACCGTGCCCAAAATGTTACAGTGTAAACGGGGTTTAAAACGAAATCAGCTCAGCGTCATAATCGGCCCTGCAACCATGATTTGTAATTGCGTACTTAAAAGGAGCTAAAATTCCATTGCTGTTTTGTTCAAGCGTCTAATTTGTTTGTTTTTTTCTCTCTCCTATCTGAAAAAGGGGGATTTCAACTACGGCAATGTCTTATTTCATCGCAAATTCTATCTACCATTCCCCTTTAGTTGTTATTTGTAATTACAAAATTAATTCGAATTGTTCCACCAATGGTAGTATTCTAACTTAGGACGACTTTCGAGCTTAAATACTCCTAAAACGTTTTTGAAATCCTTACTTATTGGAGGATTTGTGCTCTATCCATTAGATGCGATATTCTACGAAACAAATTTTTAATTATTCAATCAATTTAAAATGCTATTGAAAATCTTTTGAAATGTGCTGATAGATCTAACTACCATACATTAAATCGTACAGTTAAGTGTAAATTGTTAGCTAGCGAGTCGAAGAATTATAACCTTTTGTCTGTCGTAGCTCCAAGCTCGCGTGGACATTCACAACACTAATTATGCCGATTCTCCACCCAAACGTGATCATTTCAGTGGCGTACCCAGACGTCGCGTTATTTGTAGGCCAGGAAGACCGAACAAGCGTACCGAGGGTGAGATGTTCAGAGGGGTCTGGGGGCTGGTTTCTCGGATTTTTTTAAAAATAAGAATTAGCGAATTAATTGCTTCTGGAAAAACTCCCTGCATTTGATCATTGCTGTCAATGAAGTGATTAGGGTATACTAGAGAGATGATATAAAACTAGGGGGAGCATGAGGGCCGAAAATTGGGATGAAATTGAACGCCGCCGTTTTGAATAAATTGGAGGGCATATTGTTCTCCTCCAAGCTGTTTTCTGTCTGTTCGAGAACCTCGAGTTCAAACAACTGATGTTCAGTAAAAATTGTTTCGTGTTTGTTTTCATTAACTGTATAGCAGAAAAACTGCTATCCTGGGCATTAGGCGGCTGTTACTTTTGCCTTAATTATTTTACGCATTCTTTTTGGAAAGATCCCCAAGAAATAGAGACAAAAGTGAAGTGATCTTTGACCCTGACCTTGAATTTATCATCCGGGCATATTTGTTCCCCCTCCCCAATTTATCCAATATGGCAGCAATCAATTTTTCCCCCGAGGTTGAGTGACATTTAGCTTCAATTCCTCTCTGGTTGATATATGATCTCTATGGGTAATACCAAGTAAATGTTTATTTCTTTGTAATAAAAATTTCCAGGTCTATGGGCTGGGTACGCCACTGTATTAACAACGGTATGTATATACATATTTATTTTCTGAAAAGGTCCATTTTGTGGACACGTTACACCATCATTGCCGTTGAACATTCACAAGCAACGGCAACATGAACTGTCTCGGTTTTCCAGTGTGCAAATGTCCCATTGCCAGGATATGGGATGCGAATGACGGTAAGTTCCTGGTATCTCGTAATGCAGTGATATTTGTCGCCAAAGCAAGTTTGGAATACATCTTCATTGTCCTTGCCAGTTGATTTATTTAGACTGGCACATTTGCGTTCTTTGTATGAATATGGGAAAAAGTAATCTCGAGTGTCAAACTCTTCGTGCAAAATCACTTCAGGTTCCGGCGTGATGTGGTCACAAGGATTAAAATGATAAATCCTGGTGGGGGTTGACTTGTTGGTGAACATGTCTTTGATTGCCAACTTCCATTTGATGAAAATTATGAAGGAAATGGCCAGGATTAGAAAAGTTAACTACAAAATACAACAACGCAAAAAAATCATTGACAACTGTGTGTTTTAAATAGAAACGTGAGAGTTAACATTTTGCAAGTTTAATCATGATCACAAGAATTATAATGAAGGTAATAACAACAACAACATCAACAACAACAATTACAACCACAACAACAACGACAACAACAGTAACAATAATGATAATAATAATAATAACATTGATAATAACAACCGTAATAATTATAATAATAATAATAATACCTATATTAATTTATTAATTTTTCTTATTAATTTAATCTGCAAATACATTGCATAGCAAGTATTATCTAGAATATTTGAAAAACGCAAGTTTACATATAAAAAGAAATTTTTAAAAAAGAGAGCTAAAATGGGTGATCATC
This sequence comes from Heliopora coerulea, assembly GCA_030142905.1. Lineage (NCBI taxonomy): Eukaryota > Metazoa > Cnidaria > Anthozoa > Scleralcyonacea > Helioporidae > Heliopora > Heliopora coerulea. Next base: position 542,275 of record JASJOG010000059.1, on the reverse strand, counting down.
CATATATCATACATATATCATACATATAGGTATAAAACTACTTTTAAAAAGTATAGTCCGGCTCTTAAAGAGTTTAAGATTACGCAGGTGTCGCAAGGAGTATCCGATTGTCTCTTATTGGGTATTAGTTCGTTCAGGTTACTGGTAGGTTGTAAAATGGAATGGTAAAAACGTTTACAGATTTCATTTCTTCTTTCACTTAGTAATTGGAGCTTAAGCTCAACAATAGCTTCATTATAAAGTTATTATATATTATCATTATATATTATTATATATTATAATAATAATGATAATAAAAATAACGAGCAAAATCTAGCAAATGAAAGTCAGAGTAATTCCAGTAGTGATAAGAGCACTTGAAACAATTCCAAAGGCTCTGAACTTAAATAAAGGTTGGAGTGGATATTGACAAAGAAATACCACAAAGACCCGTTCTGTTTGGTACCGCAAGAATTTTTGGGAAAGGTTCTTGAGTCCTGAAATCATTGTTTTTGAATTGGCCTCACAAAGAAACCCAACAAATCACGTTGGTTGTGCATATAGAAAATAATAAGTAAATAAATTAGAGAGCTCGCAGAAAGAAGCATATAAAACCAAGCCGTCGTCAGGCCACTTTTGAAGGAACGATGTGGTCACGCATCGGAAGGAAATAGAAAGATTAGTCATTGTGGCGCAGGACCGAGACTTGAGAACAAACAACTGATCAAGAAGCACACTGAAAAGAAACAGAGTTACCTTGATGAGGTAGAGGTAAGGAAAACGTGGGGTAAATTATTGCAGAGTACAAGAAACTATAAGAGATGTGATCACTGAAAAAGTCGACAACAATGTCCACTGGAAATCATGCTGGAAACCATACTGGAAATCATGGTGAAAAGTGTAGGGAATCTTTCTGTGATTGTTTCCACTAGCTGTATATCAGGAAAAACTGCTACTGTAGTTGTTATAGTCGGTTATTATTTTTGCCTTAATTGTTTTACCTTCTTTTCTGTTAAGAAAGAGAAGACCATGTAAAGAGCCCTTTGACCATTACCTTGAACTTTTCATGCGGGCATATTTTTTCCGCCAGTGGTTAAGCAACATTTAGTTACAATGCTTCCCCACCTCAGGCCCAGAGGAAATAGGACGCCCGGAAGAAATCAAGGGGCCTGGTTGGTCGGAGAGTACTATATTGAATTGAGACTTTTTATCACTGGAATAAAAAGCTATTGCTTGTCTGTCACGACAACTTGTCTGCCAACATGACCATTTTCGTATTCCAAATCGGCGACATTCGCGCTTCAGACACGAAAAGATAAATCATTTTATATTACATGACGTTTTCGCTGATGTGATATCAATGTGTTTGGTTTCACATTTAAAGGCCGTTTCCACGCGCGATTTTGCACGTAGCGATTGTCATCCTGGTGTATGTAATACACTCATGGCAGTCTATGTAGCAGGATATCCGCTTATGATTGGCTGCAGTTTGTCCTCGACGCTTTAGCCAGTTAAACACATATTCTGAGATGTCAATCGCAAAGCACAAATTCGCACGTTTGAACAGTCCTTTAAGAAGCTCAAAAGCAAAAGAGATTCCGAAGATTTTAGGCCAGTTAAAATTATACATAGTAATTATAAGTCAAAGTTATGTCTAGTTATCATAAGCCATAAATGTTGGGTAAATAATCTGGTGCTCAAGAAAGACGTGAAAAACTTCATTGAGAAAGTGATCCCAACTTTACTACCTTTCCTTCCGGGGCCCGCAGAAGCTCTAGCCGGTACTGCATATGCCGATTGGTTGCTTAACAGTTCGACGTTTTACGACATTGGACCGACCGGCCTAATACGTCTTATTCCGGATGGGTACGTTTTGGCGGGAAAATACTCGAGCTGAATTCAATGTAATTTAGAGAGAAACTATGACAAATTCCGAATAATAATATGTGGTGGAACACTATTACTACTTTACGTCAATGTTTATGGTATAAAAGTACACCAAATGAATGCTGAACTGGTGGAAACAGGAAGCAAGACGAAAGGCAAATAGGTAAGGTAAACAGCAGCATCTAACGACGAAAACCAGCTTAAAAATGGGCAAGAAATCCAATCAACAGCCATATAATTAATTCCTTACTAACCTCGTTTGCTCGGTCCGTATTCGAAGGTATTTGCCTTCGGTTTTTTGCACATATCTCGCTCTTTCGTCGCTCGGTCAGCACGAAAAGTTTAAACCTCAGGCAAATACTTTCCTGTACTTTTAAATCGAAAAGCTTTTTCACTGGGTTCAGTAAAGAACATTAGAAATTTGCCAGATACATAAAGAGTTGTTTGCACTTGTAATTTAGTGCTTTGATTGAAATCTTGGAGTATGTGATCAACTGACGAGAGCACCAAGGACAAACTGCAGTGAATCATAAGCGGATATCTTGCTGCAAGCAAGCAGAAAAAGGTTTTGGGATCAGTTCCAACATCAGAAACCAGGCCCGCGTCTCGGTCACCAAGTTGCCAGGCAACGCAAACTGAAGTGCGAAATTAATTCTTTTGGTTGTCCTGTTAGTTACGTACTTTGCATTGTGCACTACGAAAAGTCGTGTGAAATATAACACCACAAATTTGTGCGATGTCGTGCCACTTCTTGTATTATTGATGTTTTCAGTGTTCGGGTGGAAATAGAAAATTTTTTCCTGGGGTAAGCTGGTAAAGATGCAAGTAAGGACATAGCCTTACATTGCATGCTAGAGCAATACTGAAAAGTGAAAACTTTCGAGCTCGATTATCGTTCTCATTGCTGTTCAGCTCCTGAACGGTGTTCTGGACTACCGTTCATTTTGCACTAATTCACCGTTCACCTGTCTCTGGGGTGGTCGTGTCTGAACCATTCCACGCTCAATATAGTTTCAGGCCATAAATTGGGCGTCGAAATCAGTACGAGATTTCGTCAAAATAAACCTGTGCTGACTGTAGTACCTTACCTAATCTAGTTGATAAACAGTGACTCCAATCGTGTCGCAATTGCACCAAACCTTCACCGTTTACTGTGACAGACAGCGTTGCATGAAGAATGCTGTTCGCGAAACAAGTTTTTCCTAAATTTCTTTAAATGTTCTTTGGAAAGAGAGTCATAATTCATTTAAAATTTATACCGTAAAGTTGTTAGAGAGGCAAACTTCGATTGCGAAGCCAGAGAAGAATGAAATTGATCTAAATACAATTTGACAAATTTTGCGCGACTTCGAAGGGAAGCATTGCAACGAAAGCTATTTCATCCTGCGCAGATATATCCTAAATAGGCCTGGTGACTAATGTTGCCAGTGATCCCAAAAAAGTTTTTGTACTTGCTCTACATGGACTGTCATAGTTTTCTTACATACACCAGGATGACGATCGCAACCTACAAAATGGCACGTGTCAAAGACCCTTGAGAGTGCAGGATGAAACCTGTTTACCAAGATTAAATTGCAGTAATAATAAGGAAAGGGAAGGAAAGAAGCTTTTTTAGTTTGGAAAAAAAGAATAAATACAGAAAATTAATAGAAAAAATAAGGCAAGGAAGCCCAAATAGAAACCATAAAGCTTAACTAGATTTGGGCTTCCTCTTTGCTAAGTTATAATTAATTTAACATGCGATAGTGGAAAAGTATAGATAGGATTAGAGAAGTTCATAAAAAGTGTATTCAATTAATGATTAACAAGTTACATATAAATGTACAGGAAATTAAGCGAAGATAATAAGAGTATGTTTCAAGAGTGGAAAAGAAGATACCTTTTTAGCTTGGATATGAATAAAATAATATGTGGATAATAATGAAAGTGATAATGATGGTAATGATGATGCATGATAATGATTGCAAGTAAAAAATAATATCCACGAAATACAACAAATATTTAGGAAATGCAAATTTCATTTAGGCTTTTACATGAATATGAGTCTAATCTGTACCAAAAGAAGAAAGAAATTGTTCTTTTGTCACTCGCTGGCTTGGCTTAATGAAAGCCAGGGAAAGTGGAGGGGGGGAGCGGGCTGGGGCTATAGCCTCCACTTTTTTGAAATGTAACGTTGAAACGACTACGTTTTAGAACACTTCGCGTAAACGTTCTCGGAGAAACATGCATAATGTTTTATTTTTATCACACCCCTCCCCCAACTCGAAATTCCGCTCCGCCGTCCCTCATGTAAGCTAGTGAAATCGTCATGGCGTCTTTAGCCTATCTGCGACCGGGGACAAAATTAACTTGTGGTGCCTCCTATCTCCATCACCGACTTAAAACTAACAAAAATAATGCTCAGAGCAGTAAGATATTATTCAAGGGGATAAAAATGTAATGGTTTTTGTGATATTTTCATATATACTTTTATAACATTTATATAAAAAAATTTTTAACTACAACACAACTGGGCGCACTTACAACAGTGTATTTTGGCTCACCTGAGACAGTTGCCTCTTCATATGCCTCCTATCCTCTCACGTTAAACCATGGGCATGCAAACCTATGTAATCTTAAACGCTAAACGCAAACTTATAACACATGAGCTTCTTACCTTTGTTAATTTCCATTTCCAGTTACGTCGTGTGATTGCAGGCACTGGAACAAAGGTGTCGCTGTAGCTTATTACCTAATATTGTCACGAAAAAGGTAAGCCATCAGAAAAATGAGTTTCAAGTGATTCTCCCAACTACTCAAAGGTTTTCAGTGTTCGAATACTTCTAGTAAATAATAAGCATCTTGTGAATTTATCTGACCAGAAGTGAATATGACATGTGACGTCGAAATAGAAGTGTACTGTACACATTTGCAACCTTTCCTCGCTATCCGAATTTGTATTGCGAAATGAACAGTGTCTGAAAAGCGTTCGGAAGTTTACAGACTTGATAGAATTACGTATTAGGTACTCGCTTGTGAGTAATCAAGTTTGGTAGAATGTAAGCATTCACATTAGCAATACGAAGTCGCGATGGCTTGCACATAAGCATTACGAAATCGTAAACGACACTTACAACATGCTATTTCAGAGAATTTTACCAATAAACGAGTTGATCAAGTGAGAATTATTTTGTTATTTAGTACTGTCTGAAAATTATTTGGCTAAGGTTTCCGGCATTATCGGTTTCGTTTCGTATATGACCACAGCAATCGAAAGTGTGCCAAGACACCAATTCTTTGTCGAATTCGATGGAATAAAATGGAATATAGCAAAGGTGGCAGAATACAAAACCATAGTTAACGTTATTGTTAGTACCCTTCGCTTCCCAGCATGTTTTGTAAAGATTCCGCGAGACTGGTAGACTAGCATGTCCATGGAAAAGCTTTTGGTGAGCCACCTCCTCCCAATCTCAAACTTGGCTAAACTTCCCAAACTCTCTCCCTTAAGGGAATAATCTATTTGCCCAGAACGTAAGGCTTTTGCACGAACGCCACCGAAAGCGTACGCCACAGATTAGACTTTCTATTCAACAACTGTATAATTTTATCGATAAATCAGGGATACAACCAGTAATTTTAACATACCTTAGTTTCCATTATCGGCGGAACTATTTCACCGTTTTCGCACTTTCACAGAGACAGAGATATTTTCGCTGTTACATGTCATCAGCATATTTTAAGTCCCTTTAATGGTCGCCAGATGGAATTCATCAATACCCTGTCGAGAGGTTATACCTGTGAGAAACAAAAGCTTGACATTATCATCGAAAGGCTATCAAAACAAATGGAAGTGCCTTGTACTCTAATGCAGGAAATTATGGTTAAGTACATAACCACAGAAATTTGTTTAATCATCGAAATTCCGATTTCTTCCCACGGTTTGGAACAACAGCTGTACGAAAAGACCAGTGAAAGTCAATATATCACGGTCAATTGACGTATTCGACGTTTGTTTCGTCTCACTCTGAGGAGCTTCTGAGTAGTGTATTCTTTTTTCCTCGGTACAGTTTCTCGCCGTTAGGCAATATTCAAATGTTTTGGTTTTATCAAATTGCTTAAGGATCAAGGCAGATTCCAACGGCACTCAAAAGTAGCTTTATTTGGAAACTGTACTTTTCTTCTGACGCAATCTACCCCACAAGATTTAATGGTGAGTAATGATTAATCGCTTAGAAAGCGAAACCAAATGGAAAACTGACATGAATCTTAGCTAAATCAAGAATAAACTACGGGAGGGAAATGTTGGAGATAATCTACTTATTTATTATCTAGAGTATCAATTTTAATTTTGATAGTTATGAGTATTCTTCTGGAATTAGACTTTCTTGTAATTGTCTTAGATTGTACGTTTTGGTCTTTTAATGACCAAGGTGATTGCTACTGCCATGCCGGTAAGATAAGGACAAGATCAAAATACTGTTGTTTTCTTAATCCATTTAAAAAATAAAAAAAGAAAGGTTAACTTTCTGATTTAATATGTTTAGCAGATGGTGTGGTTAAATAGGCTCATTCATTTAACCGAAGTGTTGAAAAGTAAAAAACACCGCAATCCCTCATCGATCTTCTTCCAGATAAGTTACTTTGAATAAACTGTAGAAGTCTGTCGGAACGGGCCGGCCAAATATACTTCCTTCTTTCCTCATATATTTCGGTGCCCAAATCTAGAAGTGGCTTCCCTTGGAGGATATTAAATTTATGGTAACTGATTTTATACGACTATCTTAAGAAAACTGGACGAAACTTTGTTTATGCTCGCTTGCTACAGTTAAATAATGCGACTGGTTCTATAATAAATTGCTTCCATCTCGGTCATGCACGCTAAGATTTATCCTTACATGCAAAGCTAAAAGTTTCCTTAAAATGGGTCAAGAAATTTGCTCGTTGAGTATGCTGAATTTCAAAAAGTAATTGCTAGACACTAATGATTTAGTACAGTTTCAAGCCATGGCCGGATATCAAGAAGACTACCCCCGACAAGTATACACATTGCAGTCCTTTAATTACTGAATACAAAGTTTTAAGACGGCATTATATAGATTTAATTACGCAAAATCTTCAAGGCACATTTTTTACTATACTTCGTTTAATATTCCTACTAGTACACATCTACATTACCAGCAGAATAGAATATATTTATACAAGAGTCACAATCAATGAGAATGCTGTTCTCCCTTGTGAACCTGTCTAGATTTTAAAAATATTACTAATTACAAAATTTATGAGCTACATCAATCAATATACTAAAATTAAAATTAAAGTTAAAAACATGCATACGAAAATATAAATTTATGTTTAATAATAACACAAACATTTACTATTGCAAATAGTCAAGGGTAAATACGTTCCAAAGCCCCTTACAATCATACCTCTTACTCCATGTTACCATGCACACACGTCAGCTAAATTCCCATAGATTTGGCCAAGTATACCTCTCTGAGCCACGAATTAGGCTATACCTGGTTGGTATATGTCAAGCGGTGCACATCTAAACACACTCGTAGTGGATGGCTCTTCGTTGTGTATTAGCTTTTAGGGCATTTCAACGTCTTCAAACAGGTTCCCAAACGTCTTAAAATGTATGGTTTTCGTGGCTAAGGGTATCGATTCGGTAAATTAATCGGCCAGGCAACAAGGTAAATATCCAACTGGAAATAAAAATAGAGTACTGCGTAGGCACTGTTGAAATCGAAGTGAAATAATCGGAAAGGTCTGAGTAATACCGAAATGTAAAGAGTAGTTTTCGAATGTTTCGAACGAAGGCCCTTCGTCAGAGAGAAAAACCAAAGGGCCTGACGAAGAGCCTTCGCTCGAAACGTTCGAAAACTACTTTTTACATTTAGGCATTACTCAGACCTTTCCGATTATTTCACTTCAAATATCCAATTTGCCGTAAACAATAAAAATGTTGCTAGATGTCTGCGGTTTTGTGTTAACATTTAGCTACAAAATAGCTTCTATTAGCAAATTTCTTTAAATTGGTTCATTATGAAGTTCCCTTTTTCATGAAGTCTGATGCTTCACTAGCTGGTCCATTAAATTTTTATTTGCTGGGATATTTTCTTTTCAAGACTTTAGTTACATATGATACCGTATGTTTTGAAAAACCTCAATGTGCACTATATCAAAGATAAAGAGCTGATCAGTACTGGAGATTTAAATTGTGAGTTACTTTTTGATTACCATTCCCCGAGCTCCAGTCAACTTAAGGAGTCACTCTATGCATCATTATAACTTTGCCTATCTCAGAATTTACTACAGTTCTTTTTGACGTGCCCTTGGTTAGAAAGAAACTTGCACTCAGTGTCCTTTGATTACCCCCAAACACAGGTGTACAATCTCCAACTTGATCATGGAAGAAACTCAATCGCATGTCTTTTCTACATGTAACAAAGTGTTTGAGCGAAAACGTATGTCTACTGCCCATGGCAAGAGAGGGAAGATTTCATTTCTATATCAGAAGCAACCTGAGTTATTCTCAAATAAAAGTACAACTACAGAACACTAGGCACGTAGTTTTTCATGTCGGGAGAAGCTACGAGTCGCCACTTTGCAATTTACCAATACATCATTCGCACTCAAAATCGCCAATCAAATTTATCTCAACAGCATTATGTTAAAACACAAACTATATTGCACGTTTACAAATTTACCAACTGGACTTATACTCACCTAAGCAATTGACTGTATAGCCGGATGGCAGTGTATAACCGGATGACAACGTAGTCTGGTGTGTGGCAATTTTGTGCTTGGCATTCTGCAATTTCGTCCTCTGATGTAGACCCACAACTGGTGTTCTCAACGAAGAAATTTAAAGGGTTTTGGTAAAAACGCAAGAGTCAAGATGTGATACCCAAGGAATGTGTAAGTCTCCAATGGATGAAATAACAGCTTTCGTTGGTGTTCTTTGGCAAAACTTCAGGTATAGCATCTTGTAGTTATGTAAGGTAAACATGAATTCTTGTCCAAACTCGGACGTGGTTTATCGAATTATACTCTCCCATTATAAATTAGATCACGCGAGTTACATGGTTAGGAAACAGAACAACAATCACTACACTGTATCGTGGTCTTTCAACAGTTCAACATGGCTTGAGTCTTGTATTGTTTTAAGTTCAAAACCGTGGCTTTGATGCTGAACTCTGTGTCAATCGTTCGTATAGAATTTAAAGTTGCGTCGACATCGTCCACCGTCTGAACGACAGTCGCGGTCATTTGAACAAATCAATGAAACAGGTTTTCCACCCCTGTTGCCTTAAGCGCTCGTCGAAACTCGAAGGCAGTGTAAAACAGCAAACACTTTGTTAGAGAAATCGGTATTCACAAATTGCCATCGCCCAGTAGAAAGGATCGTCACTCACAAGCTACAACATCTATTTTCTCTTTTGAATTTGTTTCATTAAAAGTCGTTTTTACAGTCGCTTGATTTCTTATGGCACAGCTCCGATGTCCATCAATAAAATCTACAAACGTCGTTTAATTCATGATATGGCATTAAATATTGTGAAAACTTATTATTCGTAAGGCTGTCTTCAAGGTCAACAAACTCCGTTCTCCTGACATCATTTTTAATTCTGTAGAGCCCGCCAGTTAATTTGGCACAAGCAACAGTTTCACCAAGTCAAACCCCATAATCCTGTTTTTGCTAGCTTTAGAAAAAACTCTTCTTCAAGTGTGTCTATATCAGGAAGGATTTTTGAATTATAAATTATCCAACAATCAAAAACGACTGAGATTCTTCAAAGTAGCTACAGGCAGGTAAGAAGGCTTCTCACTTAAGCTCTGAAACTAAAGGCATGCATGGCACTCTCCCTTTCAATCTTACGAACTATTTTAAATGTTTCCGTCGACTATTGTATTTTAAACTTCAATGTATGTTTTTCTATCAGCTTGAATGCAAGTGGAAACTGACGTAATAAGCCATGATCACAAATCATAGCATTTGTCGTTCAAACACCCCCACTTCCTACACCTATGATAATGTTTATAAAAGTTTGAAAACCAGACAACAAGGACGAAACTTACGAAATGGTGATTGAGTTGATGTATTAAATGAACTGATAGTAATGGATACAACTGGAAAGAATATCACGGTATTTGTCTAAATTTGGGAAATATTAATTTCAAGCAATCAAGACCCTTTCTAAAGAAAGGGCCAGATTGGGAAATTACTTATATTTCTTTCAGAGCCAGAAATTAATTATTTTAGCATGCCATTATAACAAAATCCATCTTTTAAGCAGCTTTAATGAATGAATGTATTGATGGCTTCTGATGGCGGCAATGAGCTTCAAGCTTAAAAGTCAGACAGCAGATCACTGTCTCCAGTTCAAAATGGAAAGTAAATTAAGACAGGAAACCGCCCAGATTCATGCAGTGATTCTGCTCATCATGGTCTTCCGCTTCTTAATTATTTTGACGCAAATCCATAGGAATTAGCACCCGAAAATTTGGCAATTATTATCGACTAAGTGAAAGTGGTCATATCAAGTACCTTGACGTGCCAAATAGTCCTACCAATTTCATATTGTTTACAGGCGGCAACAAATAAGTGGAATTACAATGTTCCCAAACTGCATTTGAAATATCTCTTATCATATGTTTGTCAAGGCCTTTTACCGTAGATTTTAATAAGTAAATGAATAAATACAAAAACGGACATGAACCGGGAAAATCTTTGAAATAATGAGCCATGAGCCATGTAGTCATTCCGTTGAGTGAATAAAGTTCACAACTATTCATAGATCAGACTTTTTCCTCGACACGAACCTTTTTTTTTCGTTAGTTACGCTACAAGTGTGCGAGTTTCGCTAAAAATGTGCACAAGAGTGCCTCCCTTGCCGACATCCACTAACACCCACGTCTTTTACTAGATATTAATAGTTCTTTTTGTAAACAGCTTTCTAGTATTTCAGAAACGTATGAGACTTTATTTTAAAGGATGAGCATCAATGCCCAGTTAAACGTACTCATTGCAGCCAAGAAGATCGTTCTAAATTATCGTGGGCTTTTAGGACATTTTTCTAGGACGAAAAAATAACACAAGAATGACGAAAATTTTATGAATTTGTTTTTCCAACTCATCACAATAATGTAGGATAGCAAGAGTGATTGGTGGACGGGTTAAAGAAAAAGATTAAGCTGATTAAATTACAACAAAATAAAACCACAGCCAAATGAAACAAATTAGGCTTACGTGTGTGTTAAGCGAAGGTTAATCGACGGATCAAGTCTATGTATAAGTAGGCTTTCCCAGTTCTGAGACAGATCTGCATGTTGTACGTGATCTATCGGACAGATATGCATTGTAAAAGCGTCGATATTCTTTAGCATGCACCTCGCAGGTGAATAGTGTTTACTAGCATATACCTCGATGGTGAAAAATGTATATTATCATATACCTCGCAGGTGGATAGTGTTTTTTGCGCAATCTGATTGGTTCCTTTATCTCGGAATATCTTTCACTATTCACCTACGAACAAAACAAGATGGCGTCCAGCTATGTTTACTTTACGGAAGAACTTTTTTGTTAATAAACGAAGTCGCCGTGTTAGACAACACCATAAAAGCAACAAAACTTGGCAATTAAGTATTCAAAGATATGTATTTCTTTTACTTTTTAGCGGGAAATGCACTCAGGATAGGTTTCAAAATGTTTTGTTTACGAATGATGAGTGGGCGACAAGCCCACATTCCGTAAAATTGTAAAAATTTCAAAAAAAATTTCGGTGAAAATGATTTTGCGAGGTATATGTTAAAGCAATTACTAACGTCAGTGTCGGTGAATAGTGTAGATATTTACCTTCACTTCGGTGAATAATTGTTCTTTGACGTAATCTGATTAGTTCCTCTATATTGGAATATTCAGCACTATTCACCTCCCACCAAAAACAAGATAGCTTCTCATTTTCTTTCAGTGACAAAAGAAGAAAATTATTTTCAACAAACGAAGCCACCGTGCCAGAAAATAATAAAAAAGTGACGAAATTTTGCATTAGAGTTTTCAGATATATAGAGTTTTCAGAGTATATCCGTTTTACTTCTAGCGATAAATGCCCTCAGGATGTGCTTGAAGTGCTTTGTTTACAAATGACGAGTGGACGACCAGCAAGTTTTCCCTAAAATTGTTTAAAAAATTTATATATATATATATATATATATATGTGAAAACAATTATGAGGTATATGCTAAAACAATTGTTCACCTCAGGGTCGGTGAATAGGTAGATAGATAGATAGATAGATAGATGTTTTTATTTGGTAAAACTTGCAGCCATAGGCTGAATTATGTTTACATTACAAAATACATTCTCTTCTACTATGTTACACCAGTTCTACAATTTACCTGGAACTAACGGAAGTTTAGAAACGATACGTAAAAAATTACTCTAATGGACCATTTATAGAAGGGTCGATTCTAATGTTAAGAGTTATTCAATCTAAAATACTAAAATTGTTTAAAATTTTAATGTGTTTGCGATGAAAAAACTGTTTTTAAAACGGTTTGTTCTGAAGTTTACATTAAACTTATGTTTGGTCCTAAGTTCGGTAGCATAGGTATTTCGAGGAGGGAGAAATTCGTGAAGTTTGTGGTTTTCGTCACTCATGATATCCAGGAAAAGATTATTCGTTATCTTTTCTCTTCTGGTACTGAGGTGTTGGAGGCCAGTCAATATCAGCGCATCTGCATATGAGGTCCAGGGGTAGATTATTTTCAACGCTCTTTTCTGAATCATTTCCAGGTCATTGGATAGGTAGTTGGACAGGCTGTTGTGAAAGACCGGGCATGCATATTCCAAGACTGGTCTAATACATGTGCTGTAAAATACAATTAATTCCTTAGTCCCAACTTTGGCTCGTTTGAGTTGTGACAAAAAGTATAATCGCTTTCTTGCTTTCACGATGGTTTGGTAAATGTGATCGTTCCATTTTAAATTGTTGGAAACGGTTAATCCGAGGATTTTTGCACACGGAACCACCTCCAAAAGAGTATCGTTCACAATAACTGGGTCGAAAGTAGCACTTGGTTCACCAAAGCCAATACGCAATTCTTTACGTTTCTTTTCATTCAATTGAAATTTTAATTCGGAGATTTGGGTTATGTAGATCATTAACTGTGGTCTGGATTCTGCTTTCGCTGCATTTGCTGACTAATTCATCTTCAGTTGTGTCATCTACGAACTTCCACTTGTCACCACAGGAGACTGTTAGTTTATCGATCATTATTAAATATAGCCATGGGCCTAATTTTGTACCCTGTGGAACTCCGGCGGGAACTTCAGCTCAATCCGAATAATCCTCTTGGTTTAGCTTTACCCTTTGTTTTCTGCATGTGAGAAAATAGCGTACATATCCACCACTAGTCACTTCCAATTCAGTGAATAGTTGTTTATAAATATTCGTCCTTCCAGCCGCTCCATAAAATAATTCAAGCTTTATCTATGGCATTCAATGACGAACCTTGCAAGCCAAATTTTAGAAAATTCCTTGTGACAAATTAAAAGATATTGATATCAATTCCACTTAATTGGCGTCTGATTTAGAATACGACTTCGGAACGAGGGAGTCACTAGCAAAACAACATCTTTACAAGAATTTTACTGTGAAAATTTTCAAATTTAACAACGATGTTTCAATTCTATTTCAGAATCATCCTCAGGGTATTATGAAACGATAACTTCACAATTAACCTACATTGCTGAAGTCAACTGAAAAATGTTGACTCGAGCGGGATTTGAACTCGCACCTTCGGGATACCGGTTTGCCGCTCTACCTGTTGAGCTATCGAGTTCCCAGGGATTGAAGGCAAGTTTTTATGCAATTTAAGTGCACGAGATATTCTCGCGACAACTTAACGCTATCCATGAGGATGGATGTGCAGTGTTTCATTTCTATTTCAGAATCATCCTCAGAGTATTATGAAACGATAACTTCACAATTAACCTACACTGCTGAAGGTGCGAGTTTAAATCCCGCTGAAGTCAACATTTTTCAGTTGACTTCAGCAGTGTAGGTTAATTGCGAAGTTATTGTTTTAACAACGACGTCTTGGCAAGCTTTCTTTAAACATATGTTTGTGTTCTTCTATGTTATTAATTTTCCAGGAATATCTGAGTAGGTCAGAATTTTTAGCAGGAATTTTAAATTTATTATTGGATTGCAATTTCTACGAAGTAGTATATCCTCACTTATAACTGAAACGTCACAAGCAAGACCAACACTGATACAAACACACCACACCGTTTGCTATGAGTACTTGTATAACTACCTGGAGCCTCTGAAACTGCTTGATATGAGTGAAATGTGACATAGCAGTTGCTTAGAACGTAAATGGATAATTTTGTTGAATGAAAACAACAATAAAATGAGCCGAAATGTTATGTATTAATTTTTGGCTTTAATATTTTAGCATCGTTAGCTGAATCAAAACTATATCTATGTACGTTCCTTTCCTTTCAAGGTAACTAAGATAAATTATGTACAGGTCATAGAACGATAAACGGATTGATTAGATTATATTCTTTTGAGAATTACCAAACTTTTTTTTCATATTTCTGATATACCTAAGATAAATTAATATATGTACATTGAAACTAGGAACAGATAAGTTATTCTAATCATATAAGTGCCAAAATAGTCGCTTCAACCAAGAATACCGTCTACACAGCAGCATCACTAAAACAATAAACAATAAGGGCTTATTTCAAATCCATGACCTTAAATTTTTACAGCCCTCTTTTTAAAGTCAACGTGGCTCAACTAAACGAGAAACAATGCGTCCCTTTTTTTCATTTCAAAACTTTATAGCTGGACTAATGAAATCTTGGTTTGCCAGCTTCAGGGAAAACTCATGCCATATTGTCAGCGTTGAAGTTCAACAATTTCATCTCAGTACCAATCCAAAGTTCATTCTATGTCTTAATCTCCAGTCAAACAATCCAACTTTGTTGGATAACTTTGTTGCATCTAGCATTGTTTAGTCGTTTGCCACCCGATGTTGCCCAACCGTTGTTGTTGGAAAGGATGTGAGATTACGTTTGCTTCCTATCAAAAATCTGGTCAAACATTTTGATTTGTCAAACAAATGTTGCACAGATTGGCCGTTTGTCCAACATTGTCGCATTGCTGAAATGGAGGAGCTGGCACCACAGGCCAATCAGATATCACCAATTAGCCACGTGCTTCATGACTAATTGTAAACAGCACGTGAAGGTTGACGTATTTTTTGAAAATGAAACTAAACAACCCAGTAATATCGAAAGTAATGAAAGTTTGAAAGGATTCCGATTTTGAAAGCTTGGTTAGTCATGAATCATGACGAAATCTCTGGGATACGTTCTATTCAGGAAACCTTGCACTTTCGGCTGTTTTATTGTGGTAAAATTTCGCTCTCTTGTCGCTGTTTTGTCCAGTCTTATGTCTTTGTCCTCCTAAAGCAGGGACGGCGGAGCCGGGGGGGCTGCAGGGGCTGTAGCCCCCCCACTTTTTTCCAAATGTAATGTTGAAACAACTACGCTTTAAAACACTTGTTGTGCAATTTCCCAGAGAAGTATACAAAATGCTGTATTTTTATCTCAAGCCCCCACTCGTAATTCCGCTCCGCCGTCCCTGCTAAAGCGCTTTAAATCAGCAATCTCCTCTAAAAGCCAAGAAATTACCGTTGTAATAGCTGGTTTACGTTTTCGGCTGATAGTTTACTCAAAATTGTTGGACCGCCCATCCAACAATGTTAGATATTGTTTCGCCACCTGCACAGCAATGTTGGATTACCAATGTTCGATTACTCGTCTGACAATGTTGGAGAGTTTGGCCAAGGCTTTAGACCACAAATCATAGCTTTTGAAATACGTAAGGTGCAGAATGATTGAAATAGAAGCACGTGCATTCTCCGCTCTCGCTAATGCCAAACTAAAAAGGTGGGTATAAATTCAGAGGACAAAATATCATTACAACCTATCCCAAACCCATTCAAAATACAGCAAAAATGAAGAGATAATAAATGGCGATTTCTTGCTCCTGAGTCCAAAACGAACAGATTAATTTTAAAATTTTGCAACCAAAGTGAAACATAGTTTGGCTGCCATAAACAAATAAAACAGCTCACACACTCTAAGGTTTCATTTATTTTCATTTTGAAGTATGATAAAACTCCTAAGGCTTTTAAATAACTCAAGGACTATGGTTAGGACGCGTGAGTTAATACCACAGACCTAACCCTTTACTATTATTAGTGTCCTTATAGCTCCACACAAATACAATAATAATACAATATGTCAGAAATTATACACACGCCTACGTCTACGCACACCAACGCATACAGACAAACTGTCTGCGTGTTTATGTATTTATGTCTGCCTATATATACAAAGACTTAATTTATATTCAACTTTACTAATTTTTGATTAAAAATTTTCACAACGATTGACCAACTGCATAGCTTAAAAATTAAAAACATACCCCAAAACAACAAAAAAGCATATGGAAAAAAAAAAAAAAAGAAGAAGAAGTTAGGAGATACCGGTAATCCTCTATTACATTATTGGAATCGACATATGAGTTTTGGAAAATTTTTCTCTTATAAATATTAAATCTTAATCTGATTAGGATACCTACAAAGTATTTTAAAACGAACATGACTCAATCATATCACGTTTAAAATACTTTGTATGTTCTAAGGTTCTTATAAATCCTACTGTCTGTTTTCATTAAGTGATCATAAATTACAAACAACATGTACTTCCTCAAAACTTTACATGATTTTGTATAGCTTTCCATGACAGTGAACTTCCATGGTGTACATGAATAATAAAAGAAACTTAATTTCGACTGAAAAGCGGTTATTGAGATTGTTATACTCTTTTCTGAACGGCAACTTGGTGTTGAAAGATTTTCTAAGCATTGCAGTTCAACATTTGCTAGACAGTTATTTTACGATAACATAATGTTTGTATCAAATGCGCACGAATGAGGAACATTCACAAGCGACAGGAACTTGGACTGTTACGATCTTATAACTCGCAAAAGTCCCATTTCCAGGATATGGAATCCGAAGGAATTCCATCTTTCTGTAACGAGTGACGCAGTGGTGAGCTCCATCTATACATGTAGAAAACCACCCTTTTGGCATGGAGGTCCCGGAGCTGGTCTTCGGTTGGACGCACTTTCGCTCATTATAATGAGGTGGAAAGAAATAGTCTTTGGTGTTATACATATTGCGTAGATATACTTTTGGTTCAGGATCGATGTGCGAGCAAAGATTGGTATGGATCACACGACTTCTTACAATACTTGCACCTTCTGAAAAAGTCAAGATTTCTGTTTGAAAGCTGACCAAAACCAGAAAAACCCAAACTGGACCCTAAAACAGAAATGAAAACATGTTAAAGTGTTTACTTACTTTAACGAAAAATATTTAAGGCTTGAAAAGCATCATGCAAAGTCAACTTATATCAGTTTATTACAATAACAGCTGCTTAGAATATAAGCATAACCAGTCGACTGGTAAGTACACATGTGGGTGGTAAATCCAAATATTTACATACTTGGCCACATGCCTGGCACGCCAACTCGCGTATATACCTGGAAGCAGTAATCTATACACATCTGATTACAACTACAAGTACTAGGGGAAAAAATCTTAGCATAGACTATATTCAATCAAATGCAAAATAAACTCAACTATTCTACATTTATTATGTACAGTTATACATATACCTGTAAAGTATATAATAATCCTTGATAAAGAGTTGATTCCAGAAACGTTGGAGATGAAATAAAGTTTTTTAAAAAGTATACCTTGATGTTTTATAGACGTTTTTCAAACTTAAGAGTATATATATATAAATATGGTATATAAACATATATATACCATATATATGTGAGTGTGTGTGTTTGTGCTGTATAGATGGTTCATCAAGGTATTATTTTGTAAATCAGATGCAGTAACGTCTTAAATTGGATAAACTTTTTTGTTTCATCAGCTCGATTTATTTGCGAAAGCACTCACTGAACATGGACATTTAAATATATTCGTTTCGTCCTAACTGTATGGGATTTACTATGGCTTGTCTTGTAAATCTACCCCATACAGTTCAGCTGCTCGTACGTACTGTATGTATCACATACAATACATTTAGGCATACGAACACAGATGCGAAATAATACTTGGCTGGCTGATGTGTAATTGCAAGTGGTTTGGTTTTGGTGACATGCATTTTGACCGTCATTTCAACCTTTGTTATATTAAAATTTTGAGAAATTCAGAAGTTGATCAAACCCAATGTTTTTAAGTGATTGGATTCTCACGCCTCCCAGTTTCCAATTCAGTCTTTTAAAACACCTAATGATCTCTGGTTGATCTCTTCTCATTGCAATTTAAGTTGACGTGAATAACTAAAAACCTGGTTACCAAAAATAACCTATGAAATTCAGAATCTCTATACCGTATCACAACTGCCTAAGTTATGAAAACCAGTCGATTTTAAATATAGAACAATGTAAACTTTCCAGAAAACTATGGAACTATTCTATGAAATGTGATACTTGTCTAAGAGACAATCCTACGCCGACAAACATTTAGAGAAGTTCACTTAAAATTTGGTGAGATCAGAACCTACAACTGTCAAGGTTGTAGTACTTTTTTGCCTGTCGAAGATCTACCATTAGAAATAAATGACCAAGTTAAAAAGAACCGTGCGAAACTAAGCCTGGCACTTCAAAAAATAAGCAGAATCTTACACGTGTGGACAAATGAAGTAGTTTATGATGCGATTTACCATCTTCCGACGGAAATCCTCTCATCTGACATAGGTTATTGTTAATTGACTTGCAGCAATCTGGTCACACAAACCCGAAGATCTTTATTTAGAATCTCAGCTGCGTTAAAGTGCTGTTTTGTAGTAACTCGTACTGACAAGTCAGTCAGACTGGACTACATACCTCATATCTAATTCAATTTCACACTGGTTTTATTTTCACAGTTTCAGCAAACCTTTTTCGGTAGATGAGCTAGGCACATATGTGAATACATAGTTCAATCACTGGTTCCAGCAATTTCTTCAGTTAACGCTACGTTTATAATTAATACTTTCGCGACTATTAATTTTTTATTTGCTTATATTTATATTTGTAAAATAGCCCTATCTTAAAGTATGTTTTATAGATTGCTTGTATTTTATTTTTTAGTTTTCATTTACTTGTAATGAAGTTTAAATTATTATCAGGGCCCCAAGCTCATATATAAATAAATAAATAAATAAATAAATAAATAAATAAATAAATAAATAAATAAATAGATAGATAAAAATAAATATATAAATAAATAAATAAATAAATAAATAAATAAATAAATAAATAAATAAATAAATAGATCTCCCTTGATGAGTAAAATTGTCCGGCGTTAGCCAGAGTAAAGTAGTAGAGCATTGGTATCAGTTAGGAAGGGGTTAAAGGTTGTGCATGTAATAAAATCTACAATTTGGTCTAACTGTATTATAACAAGTAACAACTTCAGAAGTAGAAAATCAGACTCTGCATATTTCTTATAGAAATTTCCCATTGCTGTTAACTTAGCATGGAGGGAATCGTTTACTTTTGTTCAGCGCAAATCTCGTGAAAATTTGATTAACAAGCTTACCGTACTACCATAAGGGTACCAGCCGGCGGAGCTGTAGGTGGAGGGAGAGCTGCAGCCCCCCAGATTCGGGCATCGTCAATTTTTTCGGGTAATATTTCCATTCTTCGGCAGAGGCCATATTTCAGAAAAAAAAGTTAGACTTTTTCTCGAAAAAAAAGTTATCTTTCGTCTAAAACGAGAAATCGTTTTCGCAGACGGCGAAAATGAACTGACTGACTGAGATGACCGCAAAGGTTTGTAAATGTATGGTTGTAGCATTAGAAATCGTTAAATTCTAATCTATTGTAAGATCTGAGAGCAAAAGCTCAGAACTGTTAGAGTTAAAGTATTGTAAATTGATATCGTTTTGTTTGCACCCATATTGATGTATCTTAGTATTGCGTAAAATAATTAGTGCAGCTTTGATGAAGGCAAGGCTTAGTTGTTGTTTCATTTTGAAAATTCGGGCGACGTAACAGCCCGAGTAACAGGTAACAGGTAACAGCCCACAGTCCGCCCAGTTGAAATCGGTCCTGTATGCTTATGCGTATTATGACTGTATTGCTCCTCTGGAGTTTCTTCATGAAGCATCACCACCAGTTCGCTTTTTCAAAAAACCATTATTGACGGCCTTTTGAAAGATCAATATGTCAAGAACGTAATTAATGACAAGTTTTTCTTATCTCTGAGTCACGTCCTGACAGTGGAAACTTACGCAAGTGTCCCTACTGGTGATTTAAGTTTATTTTCAATTATAGCTCCAATTAATATAATTCAAGTACAAACTGTTAAAGGTTAATGAGCGTGAAAGATTTTCTGCTGTACGCCCGGAACAATGCTTGATGTATACTGTTAACAATGTAGTAAGTAATATTATTCAGCCATGTTTACGACATTGTTACAGCGCTGATTGGACAGCCAGCCATGCTTTAAGAAAGTAGTTAAAAAGGTTGAGCAACCCTGCACGTTAACCTTAAGGAAGGTTATTGCACTGTTAGCGCATTTTTTCCTTGTTGCTGCATCAATCTGAATAATATTGTAAACAAAAATAATGAACAATATACCAAGCTGTTCTTCAAGATTGCCTACACATGTTGTTTCAGCATTATTCAACTAACGCTACCACAACTACTGGCAGCGCTAGTTGAGATTAACAAGTTTGTTTTAAGTGCCGTAATCATTTACAACTTACAACATCTTTTAAAGCAATTCAAAAGGCACCCCCAAATTATTAAACAAATCTCTTGAAAATCAAAACGCTTGGTTTTCGACATTAATTTCTCACTTCCGTTTGCATTTTCTCTCAAGAACAAGATGAAGAAGACTACTTGCCACAAGAGACCTATCATTATTGCGTCGCTGTAGTGCGATGTTATTTAGATTCACCACTATCCAGTCATTATAGTTTAGTACCAAAATAAACATGACACGACCTGCATTTAGTACACAAGTGTTTTTTTTCAGTGATGATTAATTGCTTATTCAGCGATAGCTGTAATAAAATTGACCTTCACGATATGTCCGGAAATATATCAAGTTTCAACTGATTAAAAGAAAACAAGCATGAAATTGTAAGTGCTAATACAATACAAATGATCATACAGATTTTTCATTCTTGGTGGCGCCATCACTTCGATTTTGTCAACTAATTTTTCTTTAATTCATTCTTGGTTCCTGTTCGCCATCTGGCTGTCGTCCTTTACAAACTGTTTAATAAAGGTATTTGGCCTACTGTTTGCAAACCATTAAAACTATGGAGATATTTTTGTCCTCATAATTTCAATGGTTTAAATATCATTGACGATTCATAAGGCGATGCCAGGAAAACTCGTCATCCAATGATGAGTCCTGGATATTAAGATTACCTGACATGCAGTTGATGACACGTGAATCTGTTTTCCCGGAGTTTTTGTTCTCCGATATGAATGTATATGTATACGTGTGTTTATGTATATATCAATGTATATGAATTCCAAGTACATGTATACGTAAATGTACGTGCATATATATGTATGTACACGTACATGCACATGTATATGTATACGTATATGTGTATGTATATGTATATGTATATTTATATGTATATGTATATGTATATGTGTATGTGTATGTATAGGTATATGTGCATGTGCATGTGTATGTATATGTGTATGTGCATGTGTATGTATATGTATATGTAAGTCTATCTCTATACGTATGCATATGTATACTTATATGTACACGTATATGTATATGTATACGTATATGCACATACATGTACATTTACATACATACATACACACAGATACATACACATATACATACATACATACATACATACATACATACATACATACATACACATATACACACATACATATATATACAAACATACATACATATTTATATGTAAATGCTGATAGTGTACATAAGTACAAAGAATATATTTACATAGACATTACATGGATACGTATTATGATTACTTGAATACTTATATGCAGAACAAAATTACCAGAACAAAATTATATATATGTATATGTATATGTGTATGTGGAGACAGACAGCGAATTACTAAACAAGGATTGCGAACGTCTGACAATAGAAAGAAGAACTGAGGGTCGTTTCGATGTAAATATGCGCGAATTAAATTACGTGAAACATCGCTTGCTACCGTACCTTCCGAAAGTTATTGGGCAACGTAAAATCCATCAGAAAGAACGTCATCCTGCACTCTTAGAGAAGATGTTCAGCGCTCCCTTCTTAATCACATAAAAGAGATGCGTCTTTGTGATTCGCTTAAGAAAGAGTGGCGGTGCCTGACTTATATAACTAATTTATGTTGAAAATAGATCTAGGTGCTTCCCCAACGGAAAAGACAAGACTTCCGTAAAAACAGGAAGGCTAAATTTTTGGCCGATCAAACCAGGAAATTACCTTGACTAGATCCGTTGACAGGAGGTTAATTGGGAGTTTAAGCAAACTTCAATGCAATGTCTGCGGTAACGTGTTCTTACAATATAATTTTTTGTTCAAAATAAAAGAAATGAATAATTTGAATTCACAAGAGTATTTAAACTAGTATTTCAAGTAGCATTGTGACGGTTTCATGGCCAAGTTGCATTAGAGTATATGGGACGCTTTCGGTCGCTGAAACTTATACAAAGTGACCAGAGCTGCCGAGAAGAGGTCCAGAGGTAAAAACACAACATTTACAATTCATTAGAACAACCACGGAAAGTCATTCGATTCAAATGCTATAAATTAATCTACTTTGTTAAATGCTGTCGCCGTATTAGCTTGCTTAAACTTGCTGTTAGCAATAATGAAGTCACAATCATTTGTAAACTTCTCTTATGAAGAAGAAATAAAACAAAAGAATATTGATGGCCAAGTTTCGATTACCAGGATTACCATTCGACAGCAAGGACTCAAACAGTATTTTGCTGACCGACTACACTTTAAATAACTGGATTAAACTAAAAGTTCCCACGGAGTGTCATTAGTATAGAATGAAACTGAATGGGCGTGGGAAAGACCTGGAGATAGGTTTTTTAAAAATTTACAGAGTTAATCTCTCAAGGATTATCCGATCAAATGCCAGCAAAAACAATCATGGTTATCGCCAAGAATGTATTTCAAATTCACTTGGCGCATATTGATTTTCCTCGAAAATGAAACTGTATGTTGTCGATTGTAGTGACATCTCGGACTTCAATCAAATGCCCAATTTTAATCATCCGGTAGAGCCATGCGTGAATTATTTGCGGTGATTAGATTTCACATTTCGAGCCAGACAAAATGCATTTTTGAATGATTGATTTATTACAATTAAGGAAGTTCAGAAATATTTTTGGAGTCATGGAAGAGCTGTATAAGATCAGTATCAGCAATTGAAGAGACGTGTGTTGTTATATTCAGGTACTTAAGGTTCTCAGCCATAAAGGATGCGTTTAACGGCTTAGGCGTCGATACTCGATTACTAATTTGAGATACAGCTATTTCCTCGGAAGTTTTACCTTCAATACGTTTGTCCTGGCATAATGGTGAGAGTTTTGAAAGTGCCAAATTTTCTAACATCATAGCCACCTTTACCTCTTACCGTAAAGTTCCCAAAGTAACGAGGCGCGTTATTGTCGGATTGTAAACATGCGTATCTGAAGTAAACCATGACAAATGTTGAAGTAAACCATGACTGTTGCTTTTCATAGTAAAACGATTTTCACAAAGTGTTATATCGGTATTGCCCTGACTGCATGCCCATTTGTCTTAAACTGACTCGTCTGCGGTTAGAGTAAGAAGTTCCAATATCCTCCTCAATTCTATGCGCAGATCCAATAAACTTGCAAATTAGAACAAGCTTATATCAGTTTACCATAAGAATACGAAAAGCATGGGTGTTTTTGCACATTTTGTACACGTTTTGGAATTATTGGTGGTATCGATGGCTATATCCATAGTTAAGTTGAATTACTTATTTACGAGTTTGAAACAGACAATGTAATGGATTTATTTCGCGTCATGATGAAAACTAAAAACTTGACGTTTGTTTCAAATCATTACTTTCGGGATTTATTAATAAGCATTGAATTTTACTATTACTTTCAGGGTGTCGCTACTTTGGGGGGGGGGGGGTACTTTGGGAACTTTACGGAATTTAATAGCCAAACTAATAATTAACTCAGTTTCGTTCATTCTCACATCGTGTAGTTCTATCTAATTTAGTAATCCAGAAAATTTGGACGTGGATACATCACTCGCAATGCTGGAGTTGAAGATGCGTCTAAAAATCTACATGACAAGCATACGTATTATTTTAGTACATTCTTGAAAAGTGATTTGTTCACCGAGCTCGAAGTATTTAACTCTGGTTTTTAGTCGGACAATGGGTAACCAGGTTTTTTTTTTGTGTTTTTTTCGATTCAAAATAAGCTATATTTATCAATGACATATGACTTGCTCACCATCAGTTCATTAAATATACTTTCTTTAATCGGTAACCTGAGGGGATATCCTCGTTCTCCTATGGTTAGCACATGTGGTTTTCATGCAGCGGGACTCGAGATATTGCTGTTTCTTAACATTTCCTCTCTAACTCATTTTCCTTCACTTTTTTGAAGTTAAAATTAAGGTCAAGGTTAGAGTCAGGTTTCGTGTCAAGGTCCAGAGGTACGTGGCAAAACAAGCCAAAGGAAATAACTGTGTCCACAATGAAGCGATTGAGAAGGCATATTTTGCCGACGGCCGTAGGCAATTTTTTATCTATCGTACAAAGTTCCAACTGTGGACGTATAGTCTGTAAATTTTTTCTTTACTTTTTATGAAAAGCTGTCAGAGCGGTTAAGATCTAGAAGCGGCTACTTCTTAAGCAGTTTTACTCAATCCTAAACCAAGTTTTCACCCTCAAAGAGGCGTATTTTGAAGGAATTTATTTGGTTCCGAATTCGGTTCTCCGAATTTCCAAACTCGAAGGAGTTTGTATGCAAGCGTTTCACAGTGATGCATAACATTATTTTACCGTATCTTATCTCATATTGTGTATTATTCTTATATCATACAATGAATCATAGATCTTATATAATAAGATGAATAAAACTGGATGAGGCAAGTGTACGATTAGGATCTTTTACATGACGAAATGTATTTATTGAAAATGTGTGTTCACGGAAGTTAACAACTTTGTTTAACCTTGTCAACGATTTTCTGAAGTATTCATGCCGGAACAATGTTGTGAACCTGTGACAACATTGCTATGACTATTAACATTGTTCACGATCGAAGTGCAGAGAAAGATTGTTCACGCTTCTGAACAACAGTGTAGAAGTTGAGCCGGTTTTTTTATTTGTATA
This sequence comes from Heliopora coerulea, assembly GCA_030142905.1. NCBI lineage: Eukaryota > Metazoa > Cnidaria > Anthozoa > Scleralcyonacea > Helioporidae > Heliopora > Heliopora coerulea. The sequence continues at coordinate 516,935 of JASJOG010000059.1, read as the reverse complement.
GCAATTATTTTGAAGTTAGATACAAGCTGACTTTCTAATTGAGATGAACTAAACTATCGACGGTGGTGGCGGTTAAGAAGACAATCCACTAAACTAGTTTACTCGAGTTTTTGTAGGTTTGTGAGCGACTGTCCATTACACAGACGCAAATTTCCAATATTACTCAGTGAGGGTTTTACATCAGAAAAACAGCAAGAGACGTGGAGATGACGATAAAGGAAGACTACTCTCTGCTAGGATTATTTACTGAACAGACCAATCGTTATGAAAATGGTCCTCGTCATCTGAACTGATGCTTTCCCGAGGTTCATTCAGGCTACGCTCAAACTACAGCAAAAATCTCCGGATTCAAAAAGTATTCGGATTTACACCAAAAATGTATTCGGATTCATGGACCGTTTGCATACAAAAATGTATTACTTGCATTGCTAAATAGCTGGGTGTTCATGTGAACGTAGACCTGGTATCAAGGTATTTTATGTAAACAGTGCATACTTATCTGAGAATGATCCTAATTGAAACTACTCCTGGACGACCGAATTTATTACAGTCTCTGACAAGAAATTGACCCACCAGTAGCTACTTCTGCTAAAATCAACTCAGTTTTAAAAAGAAACATCGTTCAAAATGAAATTGATATCGTTGTTTTTAACACCACGCAAACAGTGACGAACAAACCAACAAAAGGTATAATCAAAATTTTACCGGATTTCATTCCATTTCCCGTTTGCATTAGGTTTTATTTCGGATTCGTACATCATCTCAGTCGAAGTACCCAGATTTAATATCGAATGAATAAGTATTCGAATTTCGCTAGCCGAACGGATACTTTGGTACCAGATTCATGTTACAAGTGCAAATGCTGACTTGAATCCGTTGTAAAATGTAGAAGGATTGTTAAAAAAATAAGCAAACGACCGAAGAATAAGAAAGAGACTACGTCTCTGCCCCTCCCCCTTCCACCCTCCAGTGGACAGTGACTTCACCGCAGAACCGCAACAAAGTCTCACTCACACTGCTCTACCCACACTTAGGGTCTTACCAACCCACGCGTGGGGTCTTGAATTGATAATGCATTACTTTTTAATATATGCTGGAAAAACAGTGCCGTTGCGTTTTTATGTGGGGGACCTTTCTTTCTTCAATAAAGACATAAAACAGAATCGTATACTAAGGGTATTGACCTAAAAGACCTAAAAGACGGGAATTTACTCCAGACTCTACGGCAGGGGCGCGCAACCTGCGGCCCTTGAGAGTCGTTTATGCGGCCTGCGGAAACTTGTGAGTTGAAAAAAGAGTACTTTCTGTGCTAAAAATTAGAAACTTCTATCGATATTAAAGGTTAGAATCGAACTTTTCCGAAAATGATTTTTGCAATTTAATTAGCTTAACTCAGAGCTAGAGGCTTTCTTAATTGCACGCGACGATGAGCAACTGACCTAATGATTGTTGGATATTTGCAAATGCTTCTGAGCATAACACTAGTTGCCGTAAAGTTGTGTTGTAAGACTGACACATATTGGCGAACTAAAAATGCATGGATAATTGCATGCTTTACGATGCATCTAGACGAGAAATGGAGCATTTTTTCAGCTATTATCCATTGTCGATCCAAACCAATACAGACAGTGGAACGTCTAAAATACAAACCTCTCTTTCTCTCTCTGTCTCTCTCTCTCTCTCTCTCTCTCTCTCTCTCTCCTTCTCTCTCCCTCTCTCCCTTTCTCCCTCTCTCCCTCTCTCCCTCTCTCCCTCTCTCTCTCTCTCTCTCTCTCTCTCTCTCTCTCTATATATATATATATATAGAGGTTTATATATATCTAAAATACTAACCTATATATACGTAAGAATATGTGAATGTAAATGTATATGGTGAAAGATAATTTGATTTTTTACCTTTCTAAGTTTAGTAGACAATGACCAATTGGTAGCCAAGAACGCCATGTTCTTCTCTTTGAGAATATTAGTTTTTGCCTCTTTAATAAACAAGGTTGTATGTCTTCCTGGTTCGTATGTGACAGTGTTATGCTGTCTTCCTTATTTAAACAGATCATATCGACACAAATCTTGATGCTTCTCCAACGGAAGACGGACATTTCGCCACAACAGGAAGAGGTTACTTGAAGTTCTTTAAACGACGATATATTTCCTGGACTTGACCCTGGCGAACGGAAGCTAGCTCGCTCAGGTGAAATCAAATCTTAGTGGTTGTAAGAATGCCGACTTAAAACAAACCCATGAGTTGGAAAATTCCAGAAACGATGTTCACCATATGATACCTTGCACACTTAAAATATTGTCTTTTCTTGACCGGATTCAGCTCACATTTCACTGAGGGAACCCAGTAAGCGGAATCAGACGGAATACTCGTAGAACCTTAAATTAGATGGTAGAATGACTGAGTTAATCTGACCCTTGCAAAAATAGTCAGTGATGCCTGTAGCAATAGTCATGGCAATGTTATGATCCTAAGAGGAAAGGAGAATTAAATATACTTGAAACTCTAGTGACCGACCACCCAAAATATCAAGGAAAAGCTGATCACTTTCAAGAGATTGACACGTGAGAATGAGTTGTGTTGACTTTAAAGATTTTGTTCCAGCTACCATTGGACAGTTTTATTTTGTATATGGCTGAAACTCCAGAGGGAGCAAAATGGCTTATACCTCCGGGTTGCAATATTAACTTTTTCCCAACAGGATAAGACCTCTATCATTTTACTCTGGATAACGCCAGATGATTTTACACGTCTTAAGGAGAGCCCGCGGCAGGAAAGAGTTACCCCTTGGAGTCTGTTAGAGATTCGAAAGCAATTTGCAGAAGCAATGAATGAGATTCTTTTGTTAAAAGAGGGCCAGGACAGGCTAAATTCGACCCACTATTAGTTGCAGGATCCTAATAAATGGATGGACTTGACTGGAAATGTTCACCTCTGTTTTCTTCCAAAGAAATTTCTGATTCATTCAAGTACGTTGAAAAATATTGGAGGGTGTGCGGAGAAGCTATATATTGCTACAGCTAATTTCATTCAACCGAGATGCGGACCAGTTTTTCACCGCTTTTGGAAGAGATCCAACCTCAGTGATCACCGGAAACTAAATAGAAATCTAATCCTACCTGTATGTTTATTATGCAGAGTAAAAGAGTCATCTAAGATGTCATGTGCATCACGCATTGATATGTCCTTAAGCTGCGTCCACCTCAGATTTCTCAAGCTGGCGCTGCCATTGTACGTCACCATTTCGCGTGCATCAGGGAGGACATTTACACGAGAGAAACACGAAGTGATTTACATCAGAGGCGCTTTAAGTTAGCCACGAGCTGACCCTGATCCGATAAGTGTGCAACTCCTCCTTCTTGTCCTAGACGCAACTTGTATAAGAGACTAGCATAGCTCTTTAATTTTCCTACTAGCTTTTCCTGTCTTATGAATACAAGGTGTATCGTATCTAAATCGGGTCATATTTTGTCTGTTACAGACGACTCTCTTGTATCCATTTCATGGTAGTTTGAGTGTTTATGCTATTCTTGAATTAACATGTCACCTTTATTTATCAACATCCGGTCTACTCGTCTAGGGAAGATTCTAGGGCATTTCACTGTGCTGGTAGGTTTACGTTTGTAGTGAGATCACACATACTTGCGAAGGGGCTGCGGTATTGTCGCTGAGAGGTTCGGTTATGGGAGTTTAAAACAATTGGAAAAGCTCCAAATCGTCGAGTCAGCAATAAATTAGAACTTTAATAAGAAGAATGACTGGTTTTAAATGATACATGTTTCGGACTACTTAATCCATCGTCAGTCATAAAGAAGGGATAATATAAAATACAGAATTTATATAGCTATAAAATACATAAATTGCAATATGTAATGAGATATGTATAACACAGGTTGGTGATTTATACGAATTTTAAAATACAAGCATAAGGTTGGTATGCGTTGATTGTTTGTTGAGTTTAGGCTTTTGCCATTCTAAATGCATGGCTTCCGTTAACCTTAGCTGATAGTTGTTATTGGAACTATCTACAATCACAAAGGCTCTTTCATCCACAACAATTTTGCAATTGTGTGAACTTTGCAAATGCTTGTATGCATGTGAGTTTATATTCCCAAACAGATGTTCGCGAACATGTTCGAGAAATGTTGGCTAGTTTCTCCAATATACTCGGAATTAGATCCGGTACAAGTAAATTTATATTTTATTGGAAAAACCCAGGACGGAGTTCAGATGGTCGTCGACGAGAGATTGTAACCATCTCTACTAAAATGTGGTCAGCTCACAGTGGTCTCGATTATAGTGATTTTATAGGGAATGATTTTTAGTACATTGGAAGGTTGGCAAGTTTATAGAGGAGGTGGCCTTAGAGGTGTGATTTCTTGGGTTAGTTGAACTGCAGCTTGACTCGGAAGGAGATTTGCCTATTTAGTAAAGTTGTATACAATGACCGCGGTGTTCAAGGTTGATACATCAACCTGAGGGCAAAGCCTGACATGTGATATATCGCTTAAACACTGAGGTCAAGGTATTAACCGAGTTATATCATCGGTGATGAAGTTTCGAAAGAAGTATTTAACTTGCCAGATAAACATACAGAAATGGAGAAATTTTGGCTGAAAGTACATGCATATCTTAATGAGGTTGATAAATTATTTATCAACATCCAGAGAACAAACGAAACGGAGGCAAAATGTCGTAAGAACTCTAAACTTATAAGGTTGCTTATCATGCAGATCAAAGTCCAGTACAGCAAGTCTTTTGTCCATGAATGACGCAAAAAGTTAGCTTTATGGTATAAAATCTATACCAATTTATACCAATTTGAATCATATACATTGGCAAACTGCAAGAAAAAAACACGGAATGTGGGACCAAGGTTCTAACGAACCCAAAACTGTTGAAACAGGTTCAAAAGCAGCAGAATGGCAATATAGATAAGAAGAAAAATACTAACCACAAACCTACCAAGGTAACCCATCTTTGGGTAAACAATTGTGGGTATTTCTGGCGACAAGAATACTACAGTTTGGCTTTCTAGAGTGTCTTGCCAATATTGCAGAGATGTACTATTATTAAAAGTAAAAATTTAAGGAAAATTTCGAATCAAAGCCATAATATAAATTTTAGGTTGACTGAGGAAGCAACAAACATTCATCGAAGTAGTAAATATCTGAGTATTTCTACATAGACATGTTAATTTATAAGGCTAATCTTAGGCTTTGTTTACACTACAGCAAAAGTCTTCGCATTCAAAAAGTATTCGGATTCACACAAAAAATGTAGTCGGATTCGTTGGCCGTTGACACAAAAAAAAGGACCTGGGTTAATTGTATTCTCTTGTTAAAACAAAGAGTGCTTTCTTATCTAAGAATGGACGTAAATCCTCACTAATTTTATCTAAAATAACCCCGGACAACCGAAAACTTTCTTTCTATTCTTTTGTTCATTATAGCCCCTAATAAAAAGAAAGTATTTCCAAACACTGGCAATTTCTGCATTCTGTTATACGCAAATTTCTCTGGAGTTTTAGCGCTCTGGGTTCAAAGTATCCAGATTCTTTACCGAATTCATACTTATCTGGATTCTTGTGGAATCCGAAGACTTTTTTACCGGATCCGCTACTTCAGTGTAAACGGTTATTTTGATTCCGAATAAAAGTTCTCCTGGATTGCCTACGAATCCGGAGAAATTTGGTCTAGTGTAAACGTAACCTAAAATATATCTGCCGTAAGAGCTTTAAAAGTATTTACAAACTTTCTTAATTGTTAAATACTTTTGAAAAATCCATTTTGCCCGAGCGTAGAGCTAAAGTTATTTGCGAAACAAGAACCTCCGTTAGTTTATTTACTCCGGCTCCCAAAATAACTCGAGATTTGATTTAAGCGTATAATATGACCTGAATCGAGACTAATGGACTATTAACACATCTCTCATAATGCAGTTCGCTCAGGGGTTATTTTTTCCCAGAAGCGACGAACTCAGAGTGTAATGATCTTTTGAGCAACAGATCCAATGATTTTCCACAAGGAATCCGTAAAACCGAACAGCAGCATGGGCAAAATCTAACAGCAAATTTGATTTACTGAAACCGATGAAACATGAAGACAAAGGGAAGAATAGCAACAGCCATAGTGATGTTCGAAGTTTTTGGGCAATTCTGGTTACAAAAAAAACGCAAAGAATCAACGATATGCGTTGTTGTGACCGTGTGCAATCCGTTTTGGTTGAGGTCTGTATGGGATAATGTTTTGTCTAGCCTGCTTTGCCCACTGGAGTTAAAATACAAACATGCCAAATAAATAATCAGTTTACTTATTACATTATCAAGTCGGTTTTCTCTGAAGTACTGAAGCTTATCTACCACTAATAAACCAAAGCATAAACTGTAGAAATGCCTGAGGGTCTCAAATGGGCAAAAATATTGAACACCTGTTCAAAAATTGAGCATAGTATTAAATGAAAATGCCCAGGACTTTATATATTAAGTGGGCTAGTTATAATAAGTTTGTATACAAAGAAAATACGGCAAACAGATGACATATTTTCCATCATGGATTGAGGTGACAGACAAAGATGAGACTAAAATACAACCAATAGACATAACATAAGACAATGTTTTGATTAACAGACAATCACGATCTTCCCTTGCGCAAAAATAAAACCAAACAAGCAGAAAAATTTGAACCAAGACTTTCGTATTCTACCGACAATCGAATATGAAACTCACGCGATTGATTCCCTATCTCTGCTTCTATCTCCACCCTTTCAAAAAAATAAAGGTTTTCAAACCGTTTCCCAAGCAAACAGCTACTGGTCTCAGGTTCTAACGTCGATCATTGGCCCGGAAATTTCAAGTGAAAAAAAAACTGTTAACATCTTATTGAATTACTTTCTCCAACATTCAGCAAAATATCTCTGGGGCCTTCTTCAATTTTTGCACCAGCAAAGTTTGAAACGGTTTAGTCAAGTTCCAAACTTCTAATTTGAATGTGCCGATCAGTAATTTCCTTTTCCAATTGAATTGTAACGTTATTTTCTTATTTTTAGTAAATTCTTTGAAGAACTTCTGAATAAAACTTCCATATCGCTCATAAACGAAGGGTTAGGTTGAAGTGTACGGCTACTTTTCTGGGTGGCATTTAACGACTTTCGTTTGTTCTTAACTATTTTCAGACTAACATTACGTTGGGCCTAGCATACCCTTATTCTAACTAATAACAATTTTATGGATATGTTAAACTTAACTCAGTAGTTACTGCAGAGATTTTATTTATGGCTGCCGGAGGCATGGTCTATAAATTTCGGAAATTATCGCCAACAAGCATGTGCATTGGCTCCTTAACAGACAATATTAAGATGGCGGCCTTGTATAGTTTTGATGGGGCAAAATCTGGAAGGCAACTATTTTATTATACGTCGTTTAAAAGTGCCACATGTACTCGACTACGTCGTTACTAAATAACACAACTATTCACGCTCGAAATTCTGTAACAACTCGTCAAGGCTAAAAAATAGATTACTGAGAACTTTATAATCATACCTTTTACTCCTTTAATACAAGTCTGTTAAATCCCCCAGATTTAGCAAAGTATGCCTCTCTGGGCCATGAATTCGGCCATGCCTGGTTGGTATGTCAAACGAGTGCACAGCTGAATACACTCGGAGTGAATGATACTTTGGTTTGCATTTGTTTTAAGGGTACTTCATCATCTTCAAATAGGTTCCCAAATGTATTTTCTTGAAATTCCCAAATTCTCTTGAAATATGGGCTTTTTGCGCCTCAGAATATATTCATCAGGCGACAGCATAGGTACCGAACCGGCTTAGAGTAAACAAGCAAAACATTGCTCGACAACTGCGGTTTTGTGTAAAATTTACCAAGAAAAAGGCTTTTTCTAGTAAATTTCTTTAATTTGGTTTCTCATAAAGTTTTCGTTGTAATTCTGTGATGTCTGCTGTTCCATAAGCTGGTCCATTAAATTCCTATTTGCAATTCAACTTGTATGTTCAAAGCGCCATTAGCATATGCTGCTCAATAAAGCGTTCAGAAATTGCGTCCGCAGATCGAACAACCCCTTCTTATTTCTGGCCACGTTAGGATGAATGGATAAAATTTGCAAACAACTCAATGTGTGAAAGCAATAATAAAATAAATCTGTATCCATTAACACGATATATGCTTTCAAGCATTTCTCCATGTTTGCTCTGCATGACAGTGTATTATCCTTGCCACCATATCTTGTCAGCAGTACCATTCGAAAATTATATGCCATTTAATTAGACTTTGGTAACCGATCGTCTTAATAGCTGTTTACGCGGGTGATTCTTCTTGCGATTTTTCTCATCCTGAAGCATGTGATTGAGTAACCAACTCACCAAAGTATTGTACCATGTAGCTTTGCACAGATCATCTACAAGTCAATCCACTCAATCGCATGTGTCAGGAGGCCAAAAATCGCAACAAAAATCGCCCGTGTAATCAGCCCTTCACATTGCAGGGAGCAAGATGTGAGGACAGTAGGGAATTAATACTTTGTGTCTCGTGAACTTGTCATTTATCAAATCTTTCAAGCACCACATTTGTCGGTGAAAAACTCGCCAGTCTGTCCATGGGCTAACGAGGCCAAACACTTTTCAATCTCGTATTGTTCGATCCTTCTTCCCAAAGACGGGTTGAAAAATGAACGGGAAGATCGAGTTGAGGGCATCAACTTTTCACCCTCTTCCTTTGACATTTGAGCCCTTAAGATCTACGACGTCAACTTGACGATGATGTCCTTTGTACAAAAGGAATTCTTCATGCAAAACAAACAGAATGAATAACTTTTATTCTCCAGAGTATTCTCAACACCGTCGTCGTTCTTCAGACGTCACCCAGACCATTTTCACGTCTTAAGGAAGACGTCAGCTTGCGGAGTGATAAAAGCTGTAACTGAAGATTGAATTCAACTCAAGACTACAGTCGTTTAAGGAGGACTGGAGCGTTTTAGGGGTCATGAAAGAAGCCACAAGTATCAAGGACGGTTGTCAAAGAAATTTTAGTTTCTTTAAATACTGAAATTTTAAAGGCGTCGTTGTTCAAGTTGACATCGTAGATCTTAGGATTATTATTGCTTTTAAAAGTCGCCATGCTTTCGACAAGCGCGGACTTTGAACGTTGCAAGCACAAAGCTAATAATTAAGAGATACCAAATAAAATTTCTGCGTTTGGATTTGACAAACAGAAAATTACTTGAGTGTCTCTGTGCTGGGATAGAACATGAATGATGTCATTTCAACCGGAAAAATGGCTATTGAAAATACGAGGCCTAGTCGAGAGTTTGTTGGTATTTTCCAGTTAAAACGACGTCGTGAATGTTTTGATCACAGTCCAAGAACATAAAAACTGTTTTCTATTTGTTTTATAAAATAACCAAGGTTTTTTCTAGTTTTTTTGAGGTCATCCATGTCTGTACTCTAATACAAAATGAAAATGACTTCAGCTGTGTCTCCATACTCTGATAGAAAATGAGGTTTGACCAATCAGAGCGTGCGTAGGACGCCTGTTATTTTATAAACTGTGATTCAGACATGAGGGATGTTGCGAGACTTAAGAAATACGCGAAAAAACAAGAGCTGCCAGGCGAGTGGGTTTTTTCTTTTCGAAAGTTAAGCAATTCAACATACCATGTGTTAAGATGTCGGTATTCTTACACAATAATCCTTTTGGTACCAGCTTTTATAAATAACGACAGATAAAAAGCTGTTAACTTTATAAAAACATTAATGAAATGACGAATTCTTCCAAAAATCATCAACTACGAATCAGACAAGCTTAAACAGACCGACTCGTTCGATCAATCAATCAAGATTGTCAGCTCAACAAAAGCCAAGCACTTCAATGAGGTAGAAAAAAAGAAAAAGATACAGTTTTTGGTAACTCGAAAGTCAACCAACATACCAAGTGTTCAGATCACAGCATCCAAACACACAAAAACCGTAACGTCTTTTATTTATCAAATAATAAGACTGAACGTGCAACACAAACTTCAGTACCCTTATGGCGTGAAATTGTCCCTGTTTGGATATTCTGATCCAAACGAGGGCATTAACCAATAAGATCTCTCGAACGATATACTTTATTATATTACATCATCTACGACGAGGTTCGTACTAAAATTACAGATATAAGTATGCAGAACATTCACATGCAACAGGAACACGGACTGCTTCGATGCTGACGCTCGCAAAAGTTCCATTTCCAGGATAAGGAATGCGAAGAAAACGCATTACTTTGTAACGGGTAACGCAGTGATAAGCTCCATTGAGACACGTCGACCACAGATTTGGCTTGGTATTCCCAGCACCGATCTTCGAAGGAACACATTTTCGCTCCGTGTAATAAGATGGGAAGAAAAAGTCCTTCGTGTTGAACAGATTGCTTAGGGACACTTTCGGTTCGGGATCAATGTGAGAGCAAAGGTTCGTATGGATCAAACGACGTTTCAGAAGACTGGCACTTCGAGCACCAATCAGGATTTCACTTTGAATGCTAACGAGTATCAGGAAAACACAGAATCGAACCTGAAATAAAGAGAGCAAGGTGAAAAATACGCATGGCGAAAATGACAATACTTCAAGAGAACTTCGTCTACATGGCGAATGGTTGACAGAAAAACGCCCATGCAAAAGCTTATAATGTCTAAAAATGACCTAACAAGTGACCTAAACGAGCCCTCATCTCTGCTTCTCCCCCTACCCCCTCAATAGGACAGCAAGTTTAAAAGAGCAGCATCTCTGCAGAGTCCCACCCATAAATGACACATATAAACTACAGAGGGCATTGTAGCTAAATGTGCACTCAACCATTGGTGAAAAATTGAAGGCTGACAATTAACCTACACTGCCGAAGTCAACTGAAAAATGTTGACTCGAGCGGGATTTGAACTCGCACCTTCAGGCTACCGGTTCGCCGCTCTACCTGTTGAGCTATCGAGTCCACAGGACTCGATAGCATGTCTTTCGATAGCATGAATATCTTTACCATGTTTCTACACGAGCCCTTATCATTATTACAGGTCCAAATACTTCGCAATAATACAAATTCAAAAAAAAATTCATTTAATATACCTTTTTTGAACTAAACTCAAAGGACTTGTCATCATTTTTTTGCTCATACCTCGTTTCTTTGTCTCTCGGTCTGCACGAAAACCTCCTTTCCCATACGGACTTGAGATAAAACAAACGAGTCCAAGTTGTCCGAAAGCTCGGACAATGTTTAATCCGATTTCTTAACCTATTCAGTTTTTCTGATATGTTCCTGACACAGCGACATGGGAAACGTTTAGTCAGAAATTACTAACCACATGTTAACTTTACAGATCCCATTTGGGATTTCGGTAGTTATTGACCTTTCAAACAGATGTTGATAGGCAGTCCAGCTGGTAGCCAGTTGGTAAAAGTCTACTGTTCATGTTTTAAAGACTGCATTGACGTACATCATGAATATGTTTTCCATGTTTCTTCACGAGCCCTTATCATTATTACAGGTCGAAGCCAGGGCCGCCGAGAGAATTTTCATGTGTCGGAGCAAGACAAATTTTGGACCCCCCTCCCACACCTGTGAAAGGACATTAAGACCATAAAATACACTACAATACATTTATGTTCAACAATCTTTATCTTTTAAGAACTGAAATATGTGTACTCAAGATAGATATGGGCCCCCTAAAGGCTTAGGCTTGTGCAGATTGTACTTGGCAACTTTTTGGCAACTTATTGTGTTTGGAGCAACTTTTTTATGGGCCTAGCAACTTCAAGCAATTTTCTCCAGCAAAAGCATAATTTTAGGAAATTTTTAGTGAAAACTAGGCAAGAAGTGAAGAACGTGTTTTGTATTTGTTTTTTCCCGAATAATTCGGGCCGAAACCAGATTAGGCGATTACTGAAGTCAGCCCGAGTCCGACAGTAAACAACTGAGCCAGCCATCCACCATTCGAGCGGATATTTCATTTAGCTTAAGTTAGTAGAGCAACCATTTTGAATTTGAAGTTCATAACTATGGCAGATCAAGACGAAGACGATCAGGAAATTGTACCTGGAAACGATCGCATTGCTGAGGCAGTAAATGCTGGGGCAAGGTTTAAGGTTCCTGAAAGTGCTGCAATAAGTCGGGAACGAAATTAAAAGTCAACAGCGGAAAATACAGACAACAAAGTTTTGGAGGTATCGAAGCTACAACAGTAAAAAGTAAGACGTGTGCTTGGGATAGATTGAAAGACTTTCCTAAACAACATTTGGCTGTTGTAGAAGGAAAATTAAGATGTAATGCATGCAGTGAAATTCTTTCTCTGAAGAAAAGCTCTATTGAAAAACATGTTAAATCAAGAAAGCATCTAAGCGGAGTGGATAGTATTGCGAAAAGCAAAAAAGGAAACCAATCTATCGTACAGTGTTTGAAAAAGCAAGACAAGCTTAAAATGAGTGGTTCTACACTTCCTCAAGAAATGAGAGTGTTTTGCTTTGAGTTGGTAGAGTGTTTCCTTAGTGCTGGAATACCACTATCGAAAATTGATGACATTCGTCCATTCCTTGAGAAACATGGCTACCGTCTGACTGCCTGTGGTCATCTTAGGGAGCTCATCCCTTCGATACTCGGAAAGGAAAAAGAAAAAGTTAAAAGTGAGCTCCAGAATGCCGAGGAGGTATCTATTATTTTTGACGGTACAACTAGATTAGGAGAGGCTCTTGCTGTTGTCATCCGTTTTGTACAAGAAAACGTCAAGCCTACACAGCGTCTCGTACGGCTTCAAGTTCTTACTAAGACATTAAAAGCCGAAGAATTAGCCCAGAGACTGATGTCTTATGTAGCTGTTGATCATCATTTTGGCCCAAACATGTTAATAGCAGCGATCAGAGACGGAGCCTTAGTGAATGGAGCAGCCTTGCTTCAGCTGTTATTCTTTTATCCAAACATGATGGACATTGTGTGCTTTTCTCACACCATTGACAATGTGGGTGATCATTTCCAATTTAGAGTCCTAGATATTTTCACCCGTTACTGGGTGAGTCTATTTTCTCGTAGCCACACAGCCCGATTATTATGGAAAGAGAAAACAGGAGTTTCCATGAAATCACACAGTGAAACTCGATGGTGGAGCAAATGGGAGATCCTGAATCAGGTATCTGATTTCTTTGGCGATGTTGAGCCTTTCCTTAGGGAAAATGAGAACATTTGTCCTGCAAATCGTCAGCATCTTTTGGATATAATAGATGATCCTCGAGATCTACAAGACCTGCGTTTAGAGCTAGCAGCGACTGTTGATGCTGGAGTTCACTTTGTTAATGCTACCTACTTCCTCGAGGGTGACGGGCCGCTGATCTTCCCCTGCTACGAGAAACTGGCAGCTGTTACGCAAGCTGTTGCTGTTGGTTACTATCCATGCACTACTGCAGTTGCTCGAGGAATTGCTTCCGGTAATGCTGCTTTACAAAACCAGCTTGTGACTCAAGCGAAAGCATGCATTCAGCCCGGCTTGAATTTCTTTCAACAGAAATTCATTGGGCAGTTTCACACAGTAGTTCGTGCCTTTAAGGTAGCACGACTTTGCTGTCCTATTCAAGTACAAGTTCTCAAACCAACTGCAGATTCATTGGAAGAGTTCAGAAACTACCCCTTTCTAAATGATGATAACTGCATTGCAAGCTTAGCTCAGGAGCTACCAGCCTATCTCGTTGCTGCTGAAGGTGTAAATGTATCAACCGAAGATGAAAAAGTGGATTGGTGGGCAGCGCACCGTGATACTCTTCCTAACTGGGCAGCAGTTGTATAAAAGCTGCTACTTATCCAGCCTAGCTCTGCTACCGCAGAAAGGGTGTTCAGTCTTCTAAACACATTCTCTTCCCAACAAGAGCATACGCTCGAAGGTTGCCAAGAAGCATCTGTAATGCTAAGATATAACAACAGTCAGGGGAAGTAAAACTGTGAAACATGACCATCTCAAGCCAATAAAATTGCTTTATAGTTTTTATCAGGTTTTATATAATATATATAGTTATTATAAGGCTTAATAATTATGCAACTGCAAAACTGCATGTTAATTGTTAAATAATTGATGTTACAGTGTATGTGTCAAAACTGAGAATTCATTTTTTCTTGTAGTTTTTAATAATGTGGAAGCTTAGCCTCCTTAAATAAAGTTTCTGTTCTGTTCTGTTCTTTCAAGTCAATCGGGTGGCATAAGCAACTGTTACACAATTTAAATTTTGCTAGATCGAGTAGAGGCAGTTTAAAATAGGTTATATCTTGCTTTGTGCTCTTTTTTTGTGAGCAACTTTTCACATTTTAGGAGCAACTTTTTCAATTTTTGAGCAACTTTTGAGTATTTTTAGAGCACAATTTCAGCATTTCCGTTGCACAATCTGTACAAGCCTACTGGGGCTTGATGAGCCCCGGAGCGATGTACCGGCTGCATCACCATCTCCTTGGGCCTGGTCGAAGCACTTTGTAATAATATAAATTTTAAAAAAATATTCATTTAATGAATCTTTTTAAAACTCAACTGATCATTTTACATTTTTGTTTTTTGTGACCAAAACACTTTATGGATGGTGTAATTAAAACACGAACAGTAGATATTTGTTAGATTTAAAAGTTCGAGGGCACAACGCGAGAGTTTATAGAATTGATAAAACAAGCGAGTAAAATACTTTATTAGAAGACTGAATTCGTTTTTCGCTCCGTTGGTAAAATTACCCAGACTGATTGATTGATTGGTTGCTGAACGATCCGACATTTTACGATATTGGACCGACCGTCACCGGTTAATAAGCTTTTTATTCCAGACTGGCAAGTTTCGGCAGGAAAATCTTTGAGCTGATTTTAATGAAAGTTAAGGAGAATTGAATAACTACAATGAAAAATTCTTTTCATAAAATCGTACTGGGACTCTAGTGCTACTTTTGTTTCAAGTTAATTGTATAAGAGAACGAGAAATGAATGCTTAACTTAAAACTGGTGGAAACAAGAAGCCAAGCAAGTGAACAAGTTGCAAGGTAAGGTGTTCACCTTAGCAGCATCACACGACTAAAGCGAAATTAAAAATGTGAAAGAAAATAAACCAAAACCCATATAATAAATTCCTTGCTAATCTCGTTTTCTCAGTCGGCACGAAAACGGACTTGTCATTGTTTTTTTTTAGCACATACCTCGCTTCTTCGTCGCTCGGCCTGTACGAAAACCTCTGGGAAATGCTCTCCCATACGCAGCTTGTTCTCGGCTAATAAGTATTTATTATTACACTTGATAAGCACTTGAGATAAAACAAACGAGTGAAGGCTGCCTGATAGCTTGGACAATGTTTAATCTGATTTCATAACCTATTCAATTTTTCTGACATGTTCCTTACACAACATGGGAAACGTTCAGTCATAAATTACTAACCACAACACGTTAAGTTCACAGGTCCTATTCGACATTTCGGTAGTAATTGATCTTTCAAACAGATGTTGATAGGTAGTCCATGTGAAGTCGAGATACCAAAGAGCCTACATCTGATCTGTCTCAAACTCGGCTCTTCTCCGGCTTTGCGAAAAGCACTTTTGAAGAAAAGTTCTTTTTACACAGAGTGAGATTGAGGGCGATGTAATGACTGAAATTTAGGTCATCAATGTGATGGACATTTATACAATTTCTTAATTCAAGTTCGCAGTACCAAATCTACGACAGCTCTAAGGAAGTTCTTACAGTTATAACACTAAAAGAGGTGGAATTGAATCGGTAACCTTCTAACATGTGAGATGCCAAAACCACAGCGATTCTCGGATGCAGGTAGTACGCAAATTTTAGAATTTTGTACAGTGGTTTGATTTGAAACATTTGTATTGCCCATGACCAGGATAATTGTAACGAGGATTTCTGGGTTACCGCGTCAAGATGATGTACTTTGAATGCATATATTGGTGTAAGTCAGGTTGATTTCGTACCTGGCAAAAGTTTGTAGACAACAACCAATCCATTCCCAGAAACTTCATGTTGCAAAACTTGAAAATATCTGGTCCTTTCTTCTGGAATAAACTGGTTGTGCGCGTTCGTGATTTGTTTGGGAAACTGTTATGACGCCTGCCTTATATAAGCGGTTTGTATAGAAATGACATCCGGGTGTCTCCACAACGGAAAGGACGCGGACTATATAAGCAACACAATGGCATAACAATAGGGTCACGCAAATGTAAAAGACACGAAGCTCGTGTCGATATGTCGACGGAGTGAACAAGTTAACCATATAACAGGAATATAACAACATGGAAATAACGATATGAGAAAATAACTAGTCTTTTTTCATGTCATCATGTTCATGTCGTGTGAGAGCTAAGCTTAACAGGAGGAGGTTACTCAAGGGTTTTTTAAAGGGCAATTTTTTTATGATCTAGACCTCGCGACTTGACGTTAATAGCGTGGTTGAAGCCACATTCATTTTCAAATTCTTTGGGAAAACTAAGAAGAATATATACAGAGCGTATGGATAGACTGACAAACCAGGTTAAGTATGCGGTCACGTTTGCGCATTCCTTGTGTAAGGAATGTTTCCAGAGCAAACAAAAACTTGATTGTAAATTTTCACTGAGTCAACATTTGAAGCCGGCCATCCTGGACATCTTCACCTGAGTGAATTAACCAGATTAGACTGAAGCTCAAAAGATGATCTATCTTTAATGGAACAAGATCTTATAATCTTGCATGGAAAGTTTCCAACTACATCTAAAATTAACTTGTTTATCTCCAATTTAGCTAATTAATGTCAAAATACAAATTACCATATTATAAGCTAACAAAATCAATTAGACTAATGACTATAGCTGGCTACTTTCCCAGTCATCTTCACGTTCGTTGACTTTCCTCGAGTACTAAATTGGTCTCGACTCCAGTGAGACTTCAGATTGAAATTCTGTCCTAGCAACAAAAGCTTGACAACTCATTCCAACAAAATCTCCGCAAAACGTTTGGCAATGAAGTAAGCTGAGGAACATTCTTAACTTTGTACAGCAGACCCATTTCGGACCAGTCTCATCGAAGTGAAGTCTGTTTTTATTCCAAAATACTTTTTTCTCCGCGCAATAAATAAGTTTAAGCATTCTAGAATATCCCCTTAAACACGCAACCTATTGAGAAAAACTTAAACTAAATTCTGGATTTTTTTTTAGTTTTCTTTTAGTAAGCAGAGGACACTGTCGGTAGGACTGCATATTTGTCAGAATTAACTGTCAATGAAAAACAAATGTACAGCACACTTTTTCCCCATGCGTGTTTTTGACCTACATGGGTGCTCCCATGTCAGGTTCATGCAATTGTGATGCCTGGTACAATGAGATATCGTTCCAGTCTTTTTAGAGTTCGATGTCTTCGGATTTCCTGACAACCCACATGCATACGAAAGGTCTGTATCAGCCCGCTCGCATACCAACTGCATTTCACAAAGTTGCTCAACTTTCATCGCGCAGACAAAATAACACATCGTTGACGCTTTAAAGAATTTTAGATGTTTTTCTAACTCTGAAGCAAAGCAACCTTGGTTAGTCTAACTTCCTGAAAACTCGTCCAATAAAAGATTGACAAAGCCAAAGTGATTACTTTCGCTTGTTCTCATGCATTCCTACAGCTGCACACAATTATCGAAGTAAACATTTAGTTTCTCAAATGTCGACTCGCCAAATAAGATAATATTAACAAGTGGCGTTTGTCCTAACCCTTTCCAGACAAGCATGAATTAGTAACTTAAACTGATATGTACCCCAGATAATAAAAGGTTAACAAAGCCGAAGTGATTACTTTCACCTTTTCTTTCTTATATTGTCTTACAGCTGCACACAGTTATCTATAAGCAAATATTTACTTTCTCAAATATGGACTCACTAAATACGATAATTTTAACCAGTGGCGTTTGTTCGTAACCCTTTCCAGACAAGAATGAATTGGTAAGTTAAACTGATATGTAACCTAGCGCGGTTACGAAACTATACGAATATACTGAACTTTATGCCAGACAATTTAGCTTTGTGACCTTTTTATCGGTTTTGCTCTTCCTCCCCAAATGTTATGTATCGACTCGCCCTTGTTTATCAAGCCAACATCTCGTCACTGCAGTCGGTAATACAGCCCACTGGAATTTACTCATCACTCGTACAGTCATTCATTCTCCGATGCTGTCGTGTTTTTGCCAGGATCTATACCGGGAGATGAGGCTCCAGGCTGGCTGGCCGGGTTTCAATCCGTGGTCATGTAATAACTTACGAGAATGTGTTGCGTTTACATCGCTATCAGTAAGTCACTCGACTCTTCTCACATAATGGGGAGTTTAAGAAAGCTGCGACGCTGACGCTAGTATACTGAGTTGTTTAAATTCCACGGACGTGAAGAAAATCAAGCACGTTAAACTCAGGACATTTATTTTCTTCTAAATGAATACTTTCAAGCAATTCTAGCCGGTCGATTAACGTTGTTTTTCGAATACAGCGTAAAGCTCTCCGTGTTTTAGGTTTCGCCGTCGTCGTGAAAACATGAAAATGGTCTTCCTCATGTCTTGCATGGAGCTAGAACGGCGTGAAGAATACTTTAAGACTTACAGATTATTCGATTCTTTTGTATTGGAAGTGAAATCGTATTGTAAAACCACGACGTCGTTGATGTACGCGTCGCATTTTAGGAAACTCCCCACTAACGTTAAATCGCAGAACCTTTTAGGCGGTTAGTATGTTGGGATTATCAGAGCGGAAAACCTCTAAACAAATCCATATGAATCTATTCTATAGTTTCGTGATTTCTGACTGACTCTTCTGTGGTTTCGTCGTGCTATGTGTATTTTCTCATTACTTTTACAACCGCAGCCAAAGTGGCCTCCTGCAAAGAGCGACTACTTCCTGGCACGTGTCGCACTACCTTGAAAATAAGGTCAGAGACGTGCTCGCAGGCACTTGCTTCCAAGCGGATCCATATACTACTTCTGAAGTTTTGTGCACTTGAGAGAGGAATGTGTACTTTTAATGGTGAGATCCTACAGACTTATATTTCCTGTCTGGGATTAGTTTATGCATAAAACTTTGCAGAAGAGTTTTTAACAATTGTAATTAGGGTTAATAAAGAGAAATAAGGTTCAAAAACTCATCTCATATATAATAAAGTACAGATTCTTAATACGCACGCTCTCAAGGTGTTCTCTAAGAAAAACTTTCTGAGTCCCTGACAATGACAGATAAAGCGACTAGGGGTATAAGTACTTTTTGGTGTGTCACCCAACATAATACATGGTAGTGAGTTTGTAGCTCGCTTCAAGACAACTCGAGTGACAGAACTGAGAGAAAGAGGATACTTGAGTCAATGTAACTTATAAAGGCACTTTTCCAACATGCTTGGTATAAAAAAGTATCATTGAACACTTGAAAGACTTACTGACAAGATCGATGAGGCGCTCGAACCATTAAGCTATTGAGACTCAAATGAAGAGCCTAGTTTTCAATAGTCTGCTGATTCAACTGATTTACGTATGCCCTTAACACAGGCACCCAACCAGGAATCTCGAAAGCCAAGGGTCAGAAGAAATATAACGGAACCGTCAGGTTGATTTTCATCATTTCAAATACAGTAGGTCCTCGTTGCTTTGGGAAATAGGGGCGAAAAGTTGTTGCTAACAGGGTACACATAAGACAAGGGTTGCGACCACGAAAATTCCCTCTTATTGTCCCCCCCTGTAATATCATTCTGTGTTACGGGCCATTAGGAAGTGCAAATGTCCATCTCTCAAACCAGCAAAGATTTGTAACCTTAGCTCTCCATCTCAGTCTCGGTAACTCAATGTTAGTGTTTCTGACCGGATATCATCTGGTTATTGTTTAGAAATACTTTCCATGGCTCAGAGGTACTTTATCAGGATTTGAGCGAGCGCAATCGTCTATCATTACGTCAATACAATATTACCGATATGGATTACACAGGATTTTGGTTCGATAACGAGTCAAGAGGTTAAGCAAAGCTATCTAGGGCTTTCAACGGGAAGCATTGTCATTTCTTGCATTATGTGTGGGGAGATAGATCTAAATTTCCGTTGTTGCTCTACTTTAATTAATTGATAGTCCCCAGTGTCACTTCTCCCGTTTATTTCCGATTTGCTTTCTAAGTAGTGTAGAACACTTCTAAAAAGGTTTTTGGACATATTTTGTAGTATGAAGTAGAAGGGTATATATTAAAGGACATTGTGGTATTTACACTCGATTAACAGTTAAGTTTACAACATTAGCGAGAGGAAAACTTTGAGTGTCGGGATACACTTTTAAGATCTGACCGGGCCCTGTTGTGAAAAATGCAACTTTGGGCCTTCCGGCTGGAAATCGAACCCGCGACTTCGCGAATCTAGTGCGATGCTCTGCCAACTGAGCTATCGGTATGTATCCTATATATACTATGAAGTATGTAACCTATGGTAATCTATAGTATGAAGTAGTATTTAGGGACATTAAGGTGGATAACAAACCCCGAAAATAAACACATTGCCAACTCTAGATGTGAGCAAAACACAAGACGGAAACAATAAAAGTGATATTTCAACTTCACCGCAAAGCCTTTGTCAGCAAACACTTCGCATTGAAATCCGAATAACACCGAAGTTTTAGTGTCCTGCTTTGCTCAAATCATCCGCTAGCCAGATGTTTATTTTCGGTTTTTTTGTCACTTTACCATATGGTGACTGAAAATAGTTTTTCAACTTTTTCGCGCCTTATGCTTCTCTTATAAATAACTCACAAATGGTTGCGGCGTATATAACTTCAAATTTAGCACAGCAGGAAAGCAGTAATTGGAGTTTAGGCTGCTTAAGTTAATAACAAGGAATTTCCCTGTTTCCATGCCAACAACAGCAATTGATAGTAATCTCAGAAATTCAGTATTGTTACTGTTTGCAAAAGATCTTTTCATTACGTTTTCTTAATCTTGAATTGTTCATGGTGCACAAAAGACAAATCTTATCATTTAATACTAGTTTGAAAACTATTTTAAAGAAAAATTTTTAAAGTTTTCAATAAAATAGTGGCTCAGCGTAGAGCAAAGAATGTAATATTTTTTTGCTAAACTCATATTTATAAGCTCCCGGCGAACGAATTGCGGTGTTGTGACAAATACTGTCCAATTTCTACAAATTTCAATTACTCGATTTTCCACTAATTTAACGAAACTGAATTTTAAAGATTGTTTTCAGTAAATGCTGTTGCCTAGGAAGCTAACAAAATTGTTAATAATGCCCTCCCTTCATCGCTTCCAAAACTTGGCGATATAAGATATAACCATTCCAGAGTTATGTCGAAGAAAAGGGAGAGGTGCGAAAAACTACATAAACTGAGTTCATTAACCTTAATTCAATTCAAATTTAATTTCACACAGTGTCTATGTAATAAGTACACATGTAAGTATAGAAATATTTAAAGAGAAGTGAGTTAACTAAAATAGTTTGAAAAGAAAAAAAAAACCCAAAAAACAAAATAAGTGTGAAGTAGTCAAAGTAGCTTATGGTTTCGAGTTAAGGATTTCATTGGTACTAAATCTCACCCAAATCCTAATTCAAGATCACTTTCAAGTTGCACGTTTGAAGAACGTTTTTTGACGTTGTAAATCTAGGTAGTTACACAATAATCTTTACTTTGTGGAATCTCACTCGAGTTAATTCACAGGAATTTACCAATAAATGGTTTCCGACAGATTTCTCGAAGTCGACCTTTTAAAGAGCTGATTCCAGAAAATGTTTGGTAAAACATAGTAGAGACTAAAATAAATACTGTTTAACATTAGGGGCAACATGAGCCTTCTCGTTGTCTAACACTGTGCGCTTTTCTAGATGTCACATGATGAAAACGCAATTATGAAACAAGAGCGAAATCTAACCCCCCAACCAGTTTCTAAGCTCTTGATCCAAGTCGTAACGATTAAGCTGAGTTTTACATAAAACTACCCACTTTATAATTAAGCTTGTAGCTTAAATCAGTTACAATAAGATTGTTTGATACCAGCATCTGGCTTCACTCATCACGTTTTTGAACGCAGATTTACCACATCCGACACCCTTGAAGTTCTTATCGGAGCCGATTGTTAACGATAATTTTTAACAAAACAAATATAGCACAAAAATAGTTCAACAATATGTGGAGGTTCGTCAAACTGAAGCCCTTGGAGAAACGATCCTGGCGCCCCAGATCGGGACCGAACCAGCAACATCCTGATACCCAGTGAGATCCCCCAACTACTGAGTTCAGGGGTATAGCCAGAGGGAATTCCTGGCGCCACCTCTGACTGAGCTACCAAGCTCTCATGGTGAGCTAAGATGCAAGTCCAACATATGTGCTGCTTGCGCGGCACCCATGATATGCTAACTATGTGATCGAATGAGATGAATGTTCCTCACGAAGTTCCTGTGGGTGCTTGGTGATATCACGGACGATGCGTCTTACGATTGAAATTCACGCCTGGTGCTCAGAAATCTTTTTGTGAGCTTTTTTAGTTTGAAGAACGTCCACATGTCATTGTGATATGACCATGCAAGCTCCATCAAACACATCATGTGTAACATTCACGGGCCAAAAAAAACCCCAAAATCCAAAAAAACTATGGTGATTTGGTTCGTGCCAAAAATAAGTCGCGACTAAAATTAATCCTGAACACTCCTATAATCCAATGACTGTGAAGTTGATCGTGAGCAAAATAAACCGCAGCTAATTGAGTTCACGAGAATACTCGTGCAAAGAACACCGCTCGAGACTTATTTTAGCCGCGGTTAATTTGTTCTTGAATAAATAAGGCTATTAATACAATAGAAAATGACACGGCAAAAATAAGCCACAAACAGTAAATTTGTACAAGTGATTTGTACAAGCAGTGATTTAGTTTGTCTTAATAAATGGTCAAAAGAAAATCAAATGTTGATAAACACAAGGAAAACAAAAACAATGTTAGTTACAGGAAAAAGGATAGCAGGCAAGTTGGGCAAAAGTGTAAGCCTGGATCTAGAGTTAAAGATAGATGGTGTGGCAATAAACAGTGTCACTTCTCAGAAGTTGTTGGGTGTAACTCTTGACTCTGATATGAGCTACGAGCCTCATGTGGATGAACTTTCTAAAAAGGTTTCAAAGCGTTTAGGACTGTTGAAGCATATCAGCCCTTACCTAAAGCAATGTCAGCGCGAGATGTATTATACGAGTGTGATCAAGCCTACTCTTATGTATGGCAGCATAATATGGGACATTTGTAGTAACATGTCTAAACAGTCTGTTCTTAAACTACAGAAGAGGGCTGCTAGGATTATACTACACGCAGATAGAAAGACGCCATCTGTAACCCTCTTTAATACACTTAATTGGTTACCCTTTTATAAGAAAAGCCTTATTAAGCGTAACATTTTAGCTTATAAAAGAGTAAATAACTATAATGTTCCAATGTATATACGTAAATCATTAGTTAGAAATTGTGATATCCATAGTAAAGTCACGCGCCACAGTAGTCTTAATTTAGTAACTCATAAGTATAAGCGTGAAACAGAAGGTGGCCGCATCTTTGCAGTCATGACTGCGAAACAGTGGAACGCACTAAGGATTACTCTTAGGAATCAGGCTTCTATTGGATGCTTTAAGCGTGCTTTTTATAAGGACCTTTTATGTGTACAAAAGGCCACCATGCTCCTTTACATATGTTTTTGTATATTTTAGGTAGTTATTAGGGCCACAAGTTTATCAGTAGCTATTGCTTACTGTTATGTGTTTTTACCCTATTGAAATAAAGTTAAAAGTTATACTACTATTTAAGTTATACTATTTGGCACGGCGCGTTTTGGTAGCGCCATTGATAAGACTGCTTGCCGCTTAGTTTAGCCAAGGCTAATTTACTCTCATTTTAACGGCCCTGACGGGGAAGTCACTAAAAGATGAACTTTCTCGAAGTACTGAACTGAGTACTATTCCGGATTTTTCATAATTTTTATCTACCAAAGTTTCTAGCCGATACCAGCGCAGTCGATACCAGTCGATAATATTGACACCTTTTAAATGCCGGAATACAAACTGAAACTGAATCCCCGTAAACACAAGATAATGACCATTAAGTTTATCCACTGTTTTTCTTCAAACCCGACATTCATTAGTAATAATCTCATGAAATGAGTCATTAGTGTTCAAGCATCTTGGTGTTAATTAACACAGGTTGTTTTAAGAAGCAAGTGTCCTGGCGATATTTGGCTTGAAGCGATTAAAGCCATTCATTCCTCACGGTTTGCATGCTGATTACTGTGGCTTAAAACTATCAACTCTGGCCTTCACCAAAGCAAACGCCAACTACTTGTTCACTCACATACAAACAACCAACTGCTCACTGAATCACGTTGGAGTTAACAAAGACGTGCTGATGTTAATTCCAATTCTTCTTTGTCATTGGTCTTATTCGCTACGGAGTCATGTATGAGAAATGAGAAAAAAAAAGAGTCATGATTTGTATTTCAAGGCTTTTCTGAAACATAAAAATGAATATGCTTTAGCACTGGATTTGTTTCTAAATGAAAAACCATATCTAGGCGACTGTTAAATAAAACGCAAGGTAAAACACTAACAAAAAATAACATCCTAAAAATCCAAAATCGAAGTCAAAAGGGAACATTTTGACTTCATTACAAAGTCATTGTCAGCCTAATTGCTTTGACCCAGATTGTGTGTTTTCATTATGTTTTCTGTTTGTGTTTTATATAGGTGCCGAGCACAATACACCAGTAAAATCCATAGTATAGTGTATAATATTTATTCTAACGTTTCGTTGCTAAATAAAATAATAGAATAATAGAATAAGTATTATACTCTCTACTACCACTTTTATTCGTGTGTTGTGCTGGGCACTGATATTTTTGTGAAGAATTCGTTTTCCGCCTGGTGAATCTATTCAGCCCATATGTTGTGTATATGTTTATGTTTCTGGGAGCTTATCCTATATGTTTATTACTTTATAGGCGTCTACGAATACCGCTGCGAACGAACGGGTGATCTCATATAGAACAGGCAAAACAAATAGAATTTGCCGTGTGGAACAAAAAGGTTTTACTTGAACAGAAGCAACAAATGTTACAGATTTGTCAACAGCAAAAGAAAACGGTAACTCGTGGACGTCATGAATTTGCAAATGAGTTTGTATTATTTCAAAGGTACACTAATAAAGGCTATTTCCAACAAAGCGATGTTTGTCACGCAATTCTTCTTCTGAACTGAATAGATTTCTGATTGGATGCAGTCGGGAGCCCTTGAGGTGATATAGCAAACAAGAGTTCAATTCTTGGTGGTGATTGCGTGATACACTTCGGTCATAACCACTGTCTCCAATACTAAGAGTAAACGACCAGTCAAGTGAACCATCTGCGTGTGGGTTTGCATGGTAACGATTACGAGGCAAGCTAGCCTGGACCCGGTTGTTCAAAATTAGCTTAATCCTGGGTTAGCCAAAAATTTGTGGATAACTTTCCGATCATGCTGCTGAGAAAAACTGGAATTTTCTTTAACAGATTTCGGGTGCATTCATAAAGGTTTTGAGCTGTGAAATTTGAACTAAATTTTTCAACCAATATAAACAAAACCAAAATGACAGATTAACTGGTAATCCTACCGTAGATTAGCACTAATCGTGCTTTTTACAACCGGCCCCTGGTTACTGAGCCAGCTCATTGAACGAGGTAGCACGGCAAACAGTACTAGCCTAAAAAAACGAAGGTTTCTGATTGCATGCAAATCTCCAGCCCAAAGTCTTTGTTCCTTGTGGTCTCCGCCACCAAACGAAAGCTGTGAGTATAATCTATGACAAGAAACATTTGACTGGCTAGTTGTAATTGAATTTATTATCACATGCGTTTGAAGGAAAGTAAGCGTTTTTATGACTCGGAAACTCTCTACCTAATTGACTATAGTCTCGTTTTGAAACCATGCGACTATCGAGTGGGATCTTCGGTAAAAATAACTCAGTGAGAGTCGGGTTGTATCCATATATCCCAGTCCCGTTCCTTAATCTCACACATGCCCCGATCTTCACTGGAATCTGGTTTCTGCTGGATTGTCCCGGATATTTCGTTTCGTAGCGGAGACCGCAACGAAAGAAGGCTCAGGAAACGAGATGGATCCGGTCGACGCTATGCGGGCAAGCGTCTTAAACGAGCCAGCAAATCTCATGTAACGCAATAACGCAGGCTGGCCTGGGAACTGAGGGTAAAATCCAATCGCTGAGTCAGTTGTAACTTAAAAGGAAGCCGCTGGGATGAGGCTGCAAAGAAAACAAAACCACCTCCCCTCATGTAATATCGAGCTAAAATTCGGTCTCGACAAGCAGGTTAGCTCGGCCAATATGCCAGCTCACCTTCATATACTGTGCACAAACAGATCTCAACCAAAATCACGCACTAGACGTGACTAAACACGGAAGCAAAATCCCGCTAATTTGACATTACAAAACTAAAACTACCTCCGCCGTGGTGTTGACTAAGCAGCTGATATATCAAAACAACGTTAGCTTGACAATACCAGTGGTGAGACAAGAATTTACAATTCATTTGGAAGAAATCACTCTTGCTCTGGTGGCTCTTCTTTGGGACCTAACACAGCAATGTGAGCACTGACGTGCAAAGGATACTCGATTTCCTCGTTGATATGCAAAGCACACAGTTCCTCATCAGGTCCTAGGCTAGTGTGTAACAGTCCAGAACATTTATAAAATTTCTCGCGCCCGTCGCCGTCAAATACTGCCACTTGCACCTTGCACATAATGTCTCGTTTCAGCTGCATACATATCGCAGTCGAACATGGCTGTGTGTACATGTTTCTCTTAAACGTCAGGAACTTCTTACGACTGTTGTACGTTACTATTATATCAACTCCATACGTAAAGCCAGTCCATCGCCAACAGTACTAACAGGAGAAGACGAAACATTTTGAAGCAATATTCAGTACACAGTATGACTGTAAATATCAAAAGAAATGGAAGTAACGTATTTAAGCGCAGAGGTACGTTTTGTCCCCGCGATAAACTTTTTGCATAGCTCATACGACCGAATTTGTTCCTGAGAGAAGTTCCGGAGACATGTCTCCCCGACTTTGTTCCTCGTGTTTCCCGACCGCAAAGAGGAACGAGCGAAAAAGGATTACTCTTAGCAAACCGACTCGGGCAACTATGAGCTAAACCTCCTCAAAATTTGAACTTCATAGCCTTAATAGCCGACTTAATTGTAGAGACGAACACTATAACTTCAGACCTTTGAGAATATGCGTCACCGAAACGACACAAGCGAAACTGCTTTAAAAAGTTCCCTCAGAGTTTAGTAACAGTGACGTGCAAGCCAATTTTCACTTATGATTGCGAAGACGTAAACATATACATTGTTAATAAAAACCTCCCACAAAAAATATCTGAAATAATTGCACCAATCTGCTCTGAAATGTGGGGAAGGCGAGGCAATGTTGGGTGCAATAACAGAAATACCACCATTGTCTCTTGATTGATCATAAACACCAGTGCCTCAAACAGACAATTTGAGAAATATAAACGCAATTTGTATTTCGCAAATTGCATCATTGAGACATTTTTTCACTGTCTTCGTACCAAGCCTTTTTGTCATGAAGAAGGTGAAACAGAATTAAGTCAAGGCAAATTGTTTCTTTTTCCAACTATTTAGTTAACAGAAATCCTTTAACATCTACGGCATTCTCATTACTCCTTAGGTAAGTAAAATCTACTGTATTTAAGTACTATAAAAGATTACATTCACCTGCATATCACCTTCTAAAATTCTTCCACATCGAAACGCCAACGAGTCAAATTCCTCTTCGGAGACCCCTTCTTCGGGCCCGATATCAACGCCTTGGTAAGCAAGCAACATGCGTTCCCATTGTTGTTTATAAAGATCAGAGAGCCAGTCTACGAGACGTAAATAAAACTTACGTAAAAATAATGAACACTGGTGTTCGGATGGCACGCTTTTCAATGAATAACAAATATGCGTAACAGTGCTGTATTGAAAAAAGTATGAAATAAATGTCCTTACGAAAAATTTCACATGCAATGTCACAAGGGTGGTGGAAGTGGCGGAGTAGTAGGGACATTCGTCCCCTGAAAACTTACACAGTGGGGGCATAGCCCCACGAATGGTAATAACGTCTCTAACTACAACGCCACGAAGCAAGGCCTTTATTGTTCTCACCGTAAGCCGTGTGAAGCATTCCAATGCGATTTGAGCCACTGTGACCAGCGGCAAGGCGGCCGAAAGCCTGAAATACATTCAACTAATGAAATGAAAATAAAATGTTGAAAATTTTTACAGCTGTTTCGCGCAAGACTGTCGTCGCGGAGTAGACAAAAAAAACCAACTAACACTGTGTTTGCAAAAAAGGAATAAGAAATTAACTGAAATTTAGAAGTATGGAAATTTAATAAGGAGGATTAAAGCAACAGTACACCTCAGGATTTGCTGTTTCATAGACTATGATCTCAGAGTCCCCCATCAATTCTTGAGCATTTGGACCTCACCCCAACAAAAATCAAACTGTTCCGCCGCTATTGGGATGTCACCTACGAAAGCAGTGTTTATATGAGTTGTTTGAATTCCATATGTGAAATGGGAATTTCGTATGCGAAATGATGTTTTGTACGTAAATCTTCCATTTCATATGTGAAATACATGTTTTGAACACGAAGATTTCACATGTGAAATTTTGAATCAACTCATTTCACATATGAATTAGGCATTTCATGCGTTAAAATGTTCCCATTTCATATGTGCACTGGAAACTTCATATCTGAAAATGTTCCAACTTCATCGGTATTCCATCAGGGTGAGATTACCATATCAAAATCAAATCATCATATATTATCATACATTTAGTATTAACACAGAAATTAAAAATATAAGTCAGAAATAGAGAAGTTAAGAGTACTGGGCACCTGAAAGTTACTATAAAGTACATCAAATCAAGTACAATTATAGAATATAAAGTACATTAACTTTTGACAATTAACATCGTTGATGAACTAGCGAGCAATGCAAGAAAATACGCACTAACAACCAACTTTCAATGCAAGAAAATACACATAAAATAACCATAATGTGTGAGAGCGACAGTGACAAAGTACACTCCCTTATCGAGAGATCGCTTACAAAAATTTCACATGTCATTTTACATGTGAAAAACATGTGAAATTGGAACATTTTCAAATATGAAACCGTTAATTCACATGTGAAACAATCTGGTTCGAAAATTCATATGTGAAATGTTGGTGTATGAAACACGTATTTAACATGCGAAATGGAAGATTCACATACGAAAATTAATTTTATATACGAAATTTTACTTTCATTCCAACATTTTTCAGTTGACTTCGGCAGTGTGAGAATATCATGAAAATTTTCTGTTCATGTATCTCTGAGGGTAATTCTGAAATAGAATTGAAACACGGCCCATCCTCTCACGGATAAGCGTTAAGTGGTCACGAGAATATCTCGTGCGCTTAAGTTGGACAAAAACGTGCCTCCAATCCCTGTGGACTCGATAACTCAACAGGTAGAGCGGCGGATTAGTACCCGAGGGTGCGACTTCAAATCCCGCTCGAGTCAACATCTTTCAGTTGTCTTCGGCAGTGTCAGATTTTCATGAAAATTTTCTGCTTATAACATGACTTGACACGTTTTTATATACCCAAGCCGCACCGAGCCGAGCTAATATAATATTCCAACTATAGCAGTAACAAATGCTTACCACTTGGTATAATCTTGTCTTGATCCAGCTGTCGGACTGCTTTAATATCACAAATTACGTGATGTAGTCGGACAGACTGGAAAACACAAGCAAATTTTGCACCCTCGTCTGTCTCCAAGAATGCCCGGTCACTTGTTCTTGATTGGAAAAAGGTGTTTGAATGTGCGAGCAAATCTTTCTTGCTTCCTTCCCAAGCAAGGTTTAGTTTTAGAAACATCCACATTTTCACCAGATTGTAAGTGTCCACTTCTATTTGCATGACGAAGAGGTTGGGCGACTTAATCACTTGTTCCATTAGTTCAACACTAAAAACAAAAACAAGAAAAGAGTTATTGCCTCAGGGTTAAAATGTCCCTGATGGCCAGACAGACAGCACTTTCTCAAGTTCACCTAAAACCCGATGTTATTTTGATATTTCAGTTCATAACCTTTTCACAAGTCTTTGGCTAACAAGACAGAGGATTAACTACAGGTTAGTTACCGAAACCAAAGTAAATAAGTCGGTTAAAAACTAACTTAGGCCGATTTTATGAAGGCGAGCTGGCCTGGCTGCGGGTTAGCCCTGTGGCCGGGACGATTACGTTTTGATGTTACGTGAAGCCAGTAATATCATTCATCATTTATCAAAACTTTAAAAAATCGAGTTAAATCAATTATTGATTTAGCTCGATTTTTCCAAATTTTTTTCATTACTAAAGAATCCTTTCCACTCAAAAAATATCATAATTGTAAATTTGTGTTGCAGTAGTATGGTGGAATTGGAAAGGAGCGCTTCTGAGAAACCTCAATTCTGAGAAGTGGATTAGAGGAAAAGGTCTTGAAACTTGCCGTTGGCATATTCTTTGAAACATCACACGGAACAGGCTAAGACGACACTAATAAATTTCGTGCCCAGGGCCTTACCTCTGCCTCTTGGTGAGCTTAGCGGGGAGCGAAGGTAAGACCCTAGATACGAGGTTGGACGCTATTATCCAATAAAAAAACTGATAAGGCTTTAAAGTTCATTCTCTTTACCATACCCAGGTCAACCTTCTCATAACGTACCTGATATCTTTGAGAAGCTCAACAGTGGCGCTTGACGTTAGCCTTCTTTCCAACCATTCCACACATTTATGTTCGACCGACAACTGTCCATATTGCACAGCGGCTGCATAGTAACGACATACTGTGTCACTGTTCATATTTTCCATCATTATTTCAGCACACTTTGCAAGCAAGCCATCCTGTAAGAAGCGTTATGGTAATAATAATAACTACAGTAACAAAAGCAAGTA
Organism: Heliopora coerulea; assembly: GCA_030142905.1. Lineage (NCBI taxonomy): Eukaryota > Metazoa > Cnidaria > Anthozoa > Scleralcyonacea > Helioporidae > Heliopora > Heliopora coerulea. Next base: position 485,888 of record JASJOG010000059.1, on the reverse strand, counting down.
TAACAACAGAAATTTATTTCCGTAAAAGGTGCATTTTTCATCGCGTTCCTGCAAGTGATGTGAGAATCGAAAATCACTAGGCCTGGAATTAAAGTTATTTCAACCAGATTGATTCAAATTTTCCACCAAATTGTGTGTCACCACTAAGGAATTCAAAGTCTTTCCTACCCCTGACAGTGCCAGATAAAAATGAAACACAAGTAGAATCCTATCTATCTTTCTCTCTCTTTCCTTTGATAGAGTAAATCCTACCTACTCACATTATTAACCTTCTTAAACTAGGAAACTATAAAACTCCTTTTAAAACCTCTCTTAATCAAATGTCCTCTTAACTCTTTTAACCTCTCCTCAAAATTCATATCCGAACCAACAGTTGCGAAGCTAAGCTTAGCAACTGTTCATGCTATGCAAAATTTAACATTACCTAGGTATAGCCACAGGCCATGCTATGCAAATTTAAAATGATCTGCGATATTCCGGTACAAGTCATATAAATCCACCAACGCAAAGGTGACTGTATACGAAAATGGCTTCCATCTCTCGTTTTTGTGAAGTTTCTGACGACAAAATAGAATGCTTACTTGAAAGTGTAATCCCAGAGAAGACGAAAAATTTTCTTTGCAAAGTGTGTTTCTACTAAAACAATTAGATTATTTGCTCTCGATTTCTATGAGGAAGTGATAGAAATCTTGAGCTCATAATCTAATTGTTAAGTAGTTTAAGGAAGTGGTTACCGTAAAATCCCGTTTATTAGCCCTGGGCTCATATAACGTCGTAAGGGGTTTTGGGTGGCTTATAATTGGAGGGGCTCATGTCCGAGATAGAAAAAAATATTTCGAAACGCGCACCTGACAAGCTTCGTTAGTACTTTATTACTCAAGAAAAACGAAGAGCAGAAGAACAGATACAATAACTATGAATTATAATCCAAAAATTGTCTTGTTGTTTCACTACTTGTTACATTTTTTCTCTGAGTTTGTTATATATACGTACGAAAGTTGATAATGTGAAGGTGGGCTTATATCCGTGGGGGCTTATAACCAGAATGAAATTTGCGTTAGCAGTCTGCTCGGCTTATAACCGGGGACGGTTTATAAGCGGGATATTACGATATGCTAAGTATGACTAGAAATTGCAGGATATGGATGCGTTTTGGTTGATATCTAAACATCGTACGTAATTTTATATTTGCATAGCATGATCAGTTGCTATGCTTGACGTCGCCACTGCGAACCAGAAATACGTCTTATCCTCAAAGCCTGACCTTATGGCATTCCCTTTTTGTCATGCTTCAGATGGTATGACCTATTACCCAGATACTGATGCGTATAAGTTGGTTTAATCTTTTAAGCCTGGTCCACACGAGCAATATAAGCATAAGGACACAGTCAATAGGTGGTGTGCACCTGACGTCATGGCAGCCATCTTGGAGGAACTTTTACAAAAGAACCATTAACTTCTATTGTATATGGGAACCAACATGGCTGCCGTATCATTGTCTTTTGTATCCTAAAGGATTGGTTGCAACCCGCCTATACAAAAACAAACATGACACATCCTCTGGACGCGCGAAGATAAAACAAGAATTTTTGTTTGTTTTTGTTTCGTTCAGCTCTTCACTTATGCTTGGAAAATGACTTTATGCTTATGATTACGACAATCCTTTGTTTTGCCTTTTGTTTTGTCCTTATGCTTATGCTTATGGTCAAGTGTGAACCAGGCTTAAACACCTGAATATTTTTTCTTTTGTTCTTTGTTGTCTCTTTGTTATTCCTTTGTTCTCTCACTGGTTCTTGTTTTTAGATGTCCGATATATCGGACACTGTGCGTTATATCTCTATAGATTTTACCGACTTAATAAAATGCAGATGTAGATGTAGAAGACGTTTTTTTTTGTCTCATGAGCTTTCAGCTTGAACTAATGACGGATCTGTTCAATTCACACAAAGAAAAGTCGATTCGCGCGATAAAAATTCGCTTAACGAAAACCAGGCTTTACAATTGCTGGGTTGCAAACGTTCCCATGTAGGTTTAAAAATGCTCATAAACTAAAGTATTTCCATAAATTATTTCATCTGTTAAATGTCTGGACTTTGAAGCTTCCCTCCATCTGGGTCGGTTTGATGTCACGTGAAAACTACTTACGCAAGTTGGTAGTCATCTTATGTGCACCCAATTCAACCAAAACATCTAAATACAAAATCTTTCTTTATACTTAATGGTTGAATGACAAGAATTAACATAATTCAAAAACTCCAAAAAAGGTCTTTTCCCTGTAACACAAAATTAAAAAAAATCGTCAAGTAAACGCTACCAAACCCATGGGTTCAGTTGATATGCCTCAAGCATAATCCGTTCCAACCTAGACAAAAGCATAAAAATGCAGGGGCAAATTTTGTCTCTATTACATCTCCCAACTCAATTCGATAGATTTTGCCCCCAAATTCAAAGTAATTATTTTCCAAACGTTTCACATTCAAACTACCCTCCTCCAAATCTATACTTCCTCCATATAAAATTCTTCGACAATTTCTTGCATACTTTTTGATCCTTCTTCATGTGGTATAAATGGGTGAAGCCTTTCAATTTTCCAGTGGGATTGTTTTCTACTAACTCATAAACCGATTTACTTCTGATTACTTATAAAATTCCTTACAATAATCTTCAAACCCCAAACTACGACCGCCAAACCATTATCAGCTTTCTCAATAACTATATCCTAAAGGGCTGTTTACACTTGCGATTTTGTGCCTTGCGATTCAAACTCGAGGACAAACTACAGCGAATCAAAAGGGGATATCTTGCTTCATAGACTGTCACGAGTGTATTACATGTGTATTGCATGGGTTAACAGCCTTTAACACTTCTTTAAATCTTTGCACGCCTTTCTCTCTTCTTTATCTAAATTACCATAATTTCTACCATATTCTTTATCCCAAACTATCTTCTGTTCCTTGATTTTGGGGAAAACATCTAACGACAAAAATGGTGAACAACAAGAGGAACCAAGTTTGCCCCTACACATGCATTTGACGTCATAGCCACCATGTTGGTGTTCCTTAACAAAAGTATTTTCATCACCTTCGTTTGTTAGGTACCCCAAAATGGCCGCAATGCCTCTTGTTATTTGAGTCTCTGGGGACTGAGTGCATACGTTAATATGTTTATGTCAAGGTTGGAACGGAATATGCTCTGGGAATATCATCCAAAACCACAGGTTGGGGGGCGTTTTCTCGATCATATATCTTTTAATTTGGTGTAATGGGGAAGAGACATCGATGGAGCTTTTGAATTATGTAAATTCAACCGCTAATTTTACTTCGGAATGGTCCTGAACAAACATTTGGTATTTAGGTCTTTTGGTTAACTTGCATGCAAATAACGGTGGATTTCTACTTGATGCAAAATGTCGCGCGCGCGAGTTTTTTCCTTTTCTCTTAGGAGCCCTCGTATGGAGCCAAGCAGACATCTATTCAATTTTAACAATGCAGCTGTCGCGCGCGTGACTTTTTGCACCAAGTGGAAATCCGACTTAAGATTACGACGGATTTCTATTGTACGGTCATAGATACGCTTCAATACTTAAATAATAAGTCAAGCCATTCAAAGCATGTCAAAAAAGGAAGGTCAGGCCTTGAGGATAGAACGTATTTGTAGTTCGGATATAAAGTTTAAGGAGAGATTAAATGAGTTAAGAGGATATTTGATTAAGAGAGGTTGTCAGAGGAATTTTATAGATTCACAGTATAAGAAGGTTAATAATGTGAGTAGGGAGGATTTACTCTTTTGAAGGAAACAGATGACATAAAATGGTATAAAAGATTCCATTTCGGTTTGATTTTCATCCAGTATTGTCAGAGTAGGAGAGATTTGAATTCTTTATGGCCTATTTTGCAAGCTTCGCATGACATCATAGATTTTCCTGGAAAAACCTCTGATTACGTATAGGAGACCTAAAAACTGAATGATGAGTTGGTAAGGTGGAGGACAAAAGGTAGGAAAACAAGAATCGGGGTATGAGAAAATGGGGTAAGAAACGTCCCCAGATTTGTACTCTTGTGGACGAGGGAGATCAGGCTGAGGACATGGGAAGCACGTTTTATATAAATCACTCCTTTCATTGTGATTCTGAAGGATTGGTTTATTTAATAAGGGTGAAAATTTGAGTACAAAGTACATGGGGAGTACGATTACCTCGTTTCGAAAGGGATTTAATAATCACAGGGGTGATGTTAATAGATATGTTAAAGGGCAGTGGGGGTTACCGGCAGAACTGTAGATATTTTCTGAACATGGGCACAGTGGGTTGGAAGATGTAAGGGTTCAAATTATTGATAAAGTTGATGTCAAAGATGCCACCAATAGATAATTACTTCGGCATAAAGCACTACTGGATGCAATGCTGCGTACCTCAGTAATTATCTATTAAATCTATTCCTGAGGTCTCCAAACGGTCCGAGGCCTCAGGCGGTTTTTGTGATTCAAGGAAAATATTTGTAAATAACCAAAAATGGTAAATAATATATTCATTCTTTTCACTTTGCGTTGTTGTAAAATACTGACCACTGGAAGACCGATTGAACCTCACAATATTTGTTGGTTAATAAATGAAACAAGAACAACTAACGAATTCGGCTGTCACAACAAAATGTCATTATACTCATAAAAAGACAGGAAAAAATGAAAATAATAGAATGCTGATAGTAAAAAGCGTTTTGGTGGGAATTCCGTGGTTAAATGTCACAAAAAGCCATCCGTTGCACAGGGCCGTAGCCAAGGGGAGGCATTAGGGCACTGAGCCTCCCTAATGGAATTTGAGGACCACCCAAAAAAGAAATCTGAGATATTTATTACTGTTTGTAGTAAATCTTTAGAAGGTGGATTTGCCACCGGTCATCGGAAGATCGCGGGTTCGATCCCTCTCTGTGGTTCAAAAATCGTTTTTCTGAGGACAGAGCTTGACGAACGTTCATCTATAATTCATATCTCCAAGCTCCCACATTTCCCAAAATATGTACTGTAATATTAAACGTCACTTGGTAAAAGCATTTTGATTTATTTCGGATTGCGATCACGGTTCAACGGGTTCATGATCTACCTATCTAAACTCTTTCCCGACTGGAGCTCTCCCTCTGACGATTAAAATTGTCAGGCGTTAACCAGAGTAGAATGATGGACGTGTCATCCCGCCTAGAAAGAGTTAATTTCGATGGGATAAAATTAACTTATGCAGAAATCATCGAGCTATAAGAAAAGTCAAAAATATTTGAAACTCTACCAGCTTGTTATATCCAAAATATTAATGCAGAAACTATCACCAGTTAGCTAAAAGTAACAACTATTCGGGAAAACATCGATACATATCCGGTGAATTGTTGACGTATATCTAATTGCCGATAAATTTCTTGCCTAATACTTGTTGTGAAAGAAGTTGTGTCTCCCTCCCAAGCTACCGGCCTGCTGCTGCAACAGCCTATCAAATGGAAGTAATGTTCGGGATTTCGAGTACTCTCTAATAACAATAAAGTAAAGAACAATTTCAATATCATAATTTCTTTATGATATTCTGAGGTTAAAATCTTTAAAATAATTCACAACTTTTTAAACAGCTTGGCCGTTCTTCATCAGGAGTTGGTTGTTCAAAGTACGATTAGCGCTAGTTCAAGATTACAAGTTATTCTGTCGTGTCGGCTTCTTTTATTTTGGTTGAATTATCTCGTCCACATTTCAAAGCTTAAATCCTTTCTGTATACACCCAAAATCTGTTGAAGAAAATGCCAACTTTTCTCAGCCGCGTTATTGGAAAGTTGACCACAAAATTTTCGCTAATCCTGGACTGAACTAATCGCCTTTTGAACCACTGGGCCCAGGTGCTCGACAGTCGCCATTCTGGTAATCTCGTTATTCTTCCTTTGTAACTACTTATCCAGGGAATTATATGTCTCTTACACCACGTCGCTATTTTTTACCAAGGACATTACATACTTCTTACACCAAGTTTCTACTTTCTATGCATGCCAAAAAAAAAGGTGATTTGCAAGTCTACGATTGATTATCAGAAAATGCTAAAAAATTATTATTATAAAATTGTTTTTTAAAGAAAATGAGAGGTGAAAGTTTTAGAAGAATGAAAAAAGTAAAGGTTTGGTACTTTATCTTTCTCCCATTACTTTACATGATGGAAGAGCAGAGAATGAAACTCACCAGTTGGAACATGCATGCCACAGAGAGCAGTGGGACTATTTTTTGACACGATATTTCCACTTCATCACAATAAAATGAGCCAAAGGCAGTGTGTAAGGCTGAAGATTAATAAAATTGAAGAATTCAAAATCAGCACATCACGCACATCACAAATGGATAGGCCACGTCCTAAGACACGAAAGCCTTCTTAGAGACTTAATGGAAGAAAGAATGGAAGGGAAGATACAGCGTGGAAGAAAACGTACGATGCTACTTGATGACATGAAGAGAGAACCGAATGATAAGTACATACAGATAAAGAGAAGGGCTGAAAATAAAGAATGGAAGGCAGACATAATAAGGACCTGCCAGCCGGCAGAACCCTAAAATGAATGACATCACGCACACCATCATAAAGGTGAAAAAATAATTCAGTACCTTGATTTATAATACTCATTAATAATTGTTGACGAAACAACAAAAGCGTTTACAGTTTAATCAGTTGTTATAAATGTGATACAACCACACGTGTTGCATCAGTTGATACAACCACTGATTTACATGAACTCTTCGTGCTATTTTCTCGACTAAAATTGTTGGAATCTTCACCATTTTTGAAGAAAACGAATGTTTACCTGTATTCTTATCAAAAGTACTTTACAATATTGGCGTCGGTGTTGTATTGGACATACAATCACTCGTCTTCGTCTCTTGCTTGTACATCTGATACAAGACGGCCGCTCATACTGTAAATAGTACATGGAAACGCCAGGTATATCACACATAGTGTGTTTCCAGTAAGTTTGTCATTTATTGGGTTTGACAATGAGCTTTGGAGTCGGAATATTACCACGTTTACCGTTGTCTATTCTTGCGTTTTCTTGCATATCAAGTTCCAAGATCATGACAATTTTCGTGTAATTTTTTTACTTTAATTTATTAAATAGTAGAATGGTTACGGTTTTCACACACACCAACACACTATTAACTAGCAAACGAACCGATTAATTACATCATGAATTGAAATGAAAAGCAAAATAAACGAACATACAAATTTACTTAGGATGTGCTGCATAACACTTTGTCAGAAACCGAATTCAATCAGGTAGTCCATTACCGAATGCCGCACAGTTACACGTATTTGATATCCAAGAGGTAGGGTGATACATCCCCCCGTCCCTCAGAACTGACGCCTGTGATCATATATGTCATACATCTGATTCACACACACATACCTTCTTCATCAATGTTCTCATCTGGAATTTCAAGTTTAATAAGATTCTGCTGAGATTCTTTCCATTGTCCCAAAAACATGCTCTTGAAATAGTTCGACTGCAAAGAAAAATACAGTTCAGTTCAACTCAATTCGATTCAAAATTTTACCAGTTTCCAGACCTCTCAAGTCTGCAGAATACTCAGGTAATTCTTCGTCTGTAGTCAGTTTATGGGCTCCTTTTTTCATTTGCGACAAGGCAGGCATATTGCCTTTGACATTTTATGAACCTTGTAAAAAACAAAACAAAAAACCCCAAAAGAAAACAAAAACAAAAAAAAAAAAACGTAGACGGCCGTTACCGCATACGTATAGGAGCAATGGGTTTCAATAAGAGTTTTAAAACAGAAATTATCATATCAAGGTTAAGGTTTAGGTCCGTTTAATTTTATAACATTTTTCAACAGCTTGATAAACTGATTAATAGCAGCTTTCTACTTTGGTCAAGTAGTCCAATTACCAAGCTAAATACATTATTGGAATAAACAAAGACGTTCTCTGACCAGAAAGATATTTAATTTGACGAGCTTTCGGCCACTAGACTGTGGTCTTTGACAGGTACACGAGGAATGAGATTAGCAGTATTTATGTGTTATCATGCGGAAGATTACGTGATTAGTTTAAAAATAGTTGTGATATATAAACCATAAGGCGGATAAGAAACTGTAATTAGCAGCGACAATGTTTTTTTATTAAGGTAGTGTATTGTTTCGCTAATGGTTTCGCGTTGTTTTCTGCGTCTTTGGTAGCTGCGGTGTGCCAGGATTCTAGTGTTTTTCAAATTCTGAAGTTGACTTTATCAATGATTTTTTTTTTTTTTTATCAAAGTCAATCTTGTGGTCGTATTTCCATGAGTGGTTCGTGATGTTTGAACCGGTGGTGTAATTGGTAACATTTCTAACATGTTCCTTTTTTCGGGTTACGAAGGATCTTCCTGTCTCGCCTACGTAGGACCACGAGCAGTCTGCGCAGGGGATCTCGTACACCACATTAGTTTGTTTATCTGTTTCAACTCTGTGTTTGGGTGATGGGAAATGTTGCTGTAGTGTTCGTAAAGGTTTAGTCGTTACAGTAATGTCATATTTGCGTAAAGTTCTGGTTAAGCTTTTGGTTATATCATTAACGTATGATAAGGTCGCGTAGCTTAATTGTTTCGTTATCTCAGGTGGATCGACCGATCCGAAGAACATGCCTACTGGTTCTTCAGGCGACGGTGCGGTGGAGGTTGATTGTATGTTATTAATGGTATCGTTGATAGTCGTCATAGGGTATCCGTTTGTGCGTAGAGCGTCAGTTACATGTTTTAATTCATTCTTAATCCATATCTTTCTGGTCAGAGAACATCTTTGTTTGTTTCAATAATGCCTTTACCTGACCGCACTTCTTCTACATTTTCAAGCTAAATACAATTTATTATTTTCAAAGTCTGACAAATAAAACTCAAATAACAATAGAACTTTGGGAAACGTATTTTGGGAAACGAAAAATCGTTTCCCTAAACTAGGTTTACGGTAACGTTTTGTTACCGTAATTTTTGGACAGTTTGAAGCTGTTACCTCCACGGTGGCATACAGCCTTTGGCAAGATACCAGTGCGCTTACCTGACATAAATACAACTTGTGCAGTTTCCATTCAATACCTGTAGAAAGACGAAGAGGAAAATGTTACCAGTGTGAATGTAGACTGTAAATACTGAACTGTACGATTGTGGAAAACAGTTTCACGAGTGAGAAATTTCATCTCACTAGGCTGGATTTCTTAATTTACATGGAAAATTAAAGTCAACTCTGGGCGTTACAGCGGACCTCACGGGACCGTAGTTTGGTGACCGGAATAGCGAATGTCTGTAAAAGCGAGGTGCGATTAAAGATACATGATTTAGCAATGTAAAATGTATTTATATATATGTCCACAAAGTGCAATAGCGTCTTTAATAATTCCGTCACAGTCTGTATTTTATAATCGAATTAATTACAGACACACTTCTCAAATCAAAAGCAACGACACTGCTAGACAATGTTTAAGAATAGAAGACGAATGTTAAACACTTCTGTAGAGAACGGACGGAAAAAGCGGATATACACGATGGTCAGCAAGCAACATCCTTAATCCTGACGTTTCGAGCAAAGGCCGTTCTATCGTCACAGAGTGAAACGTGTTTAGAACACTCTGACGAAAGGCTTTTTCTCGAAACGTTAGAATTCTTTGCGATAAGTCACGACTGCTACCAACTTCTTACGTAATAGTGATAGCTGTTTCAGTTAAAATCTATACAGTTCGGGTCTCTGAACTGTGATAGGCCCATTAACAAGTTACGATTCCCTTACACGATTGTTCTTTCTGACGTATCCGATTAATCAATTGGAGTTTTCCGGACGTATTGCTTCATTAGTCGGCGAATCGAGAGCAAGAATAGTACTCTACCAGTTTAAGATGATTCTGAAATTGACTCAAAACACTGCACATCATCACTGATATGCATTAAGGGCTGTTCACACTTGCGATATTTTGCCTAGCGACTGACATCTTGGAGTATGAGTTTAACTGACAGGAGCATCGAAGACTAAATGTTGCGAATCAAAAGCGGATATCTTGCTGCATAGACTGTTAAGGGTTTATTGCACACAGCAGGACAACAATCACAAGGTACAAAATCGGACATGTAAACAGACTTTTAAGTTGCCTCGAGAATCTCTCGTGCTCTTACAACCCTGAAATTAATCAATATGAGGTTAAAAACGATTATTAAACTTACCAAGAGCCACAAGTGTCACGTCACTCTCTTGTCCCTCGACGAACAACGTGTTATAGATATAATCCGATGTGGTTCTGAGCTTCTTCCTTGAGTTTGGAAGGAAGACATATCAGTACTCTACGTAATATATGAACGAGTTTGAGTGTTTCACCAGGAAATCCAAACACGAGAAAATATGATGAATTAGTAATTGTTTTTGGATTTCCTTGGCGAAAAAGAAAAAGCGAGTTGCTCACATGATACCTCTAACTGGCTGTTTAGAAAGTACACTGAAATTTGGTATCTCGTGGGGCAGTATGTATTTACGAGGGTTTGCCTAACTTACTCTGAGCATTTACACATTGTCTGTTCGAGAAGACGAACTAAGAAAGACAAAGGTAACTTCGCTCACCAAATCGTAAATTGGAAGAGGATAAAGCAATCAAGTTTGCCATTCCTGGCAATTTTTTTACGCCCACTTTAAGATGGCGGATACTTACCGTGAGAGTCTGAGAACTATTCTCGCTTGCGTTATATTATAATTCAACATGTCCTCTTACCTAAGATTCTAGTTAGGATTATGGTTAGGGTTAGGATTAAGAAGCCAATACGGAAGAAGAGGACAACATCTTTTGGGAGAAGAATTTTTACTCAGAAATTCTTCGTCACAAGTTTTATTTAACACTATCAATTTCTATAACGGCAAACTGTTCGGTTTGAGAAGCACAAAACATCGACAGATAACATTAAATCATTTTAAGGTGGGCAACAATTTCACAAGATGTGGTAATTAAGACGTTTCATTGTGGTCTTAATGATTTGAAAGATCAACGAAGGGTTGTACGCCATATTTGTCATCACGAATGAGATACTCATGAAATGTGTTGTTTAGTTGAGATTTATAAGCTTTACATTGGTTTGGCAGCAATAAAGAATAAGAATGGTAATGCATTTTACATTAGACCAGGCGGGGTCGGTAGTAACCCAGGGCAGCGGGGACAGTATCTCGAAAAAGGGCACTTTCACTTTACTTAGTGAACTAGAAAAATGAAATTTTTAATTCAGTAGGGGCAGTTGTCTAGCTGTCTTTACTAAATTAATATTCATAAAGTCAAAGATGCACACACGGAAAGTTTGTCAGTAAATCAAAGACAGTTTTCAAAGATTAATACTGAAGTCACTTTACATTTTGATTCAATATATGTTCAGATTGAGGCTTTCGAGCTGAAGATTAAAACAAAATCATATTTTTAATGTGTTTGCTTAATTTACCGGATTTACATACGGTGATAATTGATAGAACAAACCCAAAATGAAGTACCATCATGGTACCATCTCTCAAGGGCACTACCAGAAATTTGAAAAGGGGGGTTGTTTTTGGTCCAGAGCCCCTTGCCCCAAACAACAACGACACATATAGTAAATTACATTATATGTTTAGTTTATAGTAACAACATCCGACATCAAAGGTGGAAAAAGGAGTATAAGTAACTCCTGGGAAGCTCAGGACACTAAAGCAGACGGTTGACATCCAAAAAATCCCTCACACTTCCACCAAAAGGGGGACGACTACCCTCCCTGACTCCCCTTTTGTTGCACCCATGCCACCTCTATTTCATTTTCTTAGGGCGCGGTACTGCCCCCGTATGCCCTCGTAAGCAAAGGGCAGCAGAGGCAGTTGCCCCCAGTGCCCCTGTTGTTCTGGCACCACTGTTTAGACCTGATAAGAAAGAAATACGATTCCAAAAAAAAAAAAAGTCCAATGGCAGTAAATAAGCTTTCTCAGACCTTGCCAAATATGTGTAAAGTTGTTGGGGTGAAAGTATAAACTTCACATAGTGTCAGAGTAACTTGTGTTAGTGCCCTATTTCAGCATGGAGTTGTGGAGAAACTAAGTGGGAACGAACTGGTCATTGATCAGAAGCTTCACATAGATATCAGATAAAAGCAGTGTTAGGCAAAATCAATGTGTTTCTGCTACATCAGCCCCAGTGTCATAGGAAATTTGCTCCTCTTTTAGTGTAGAGGCCAATCTCCTGGGAATCTCACACCCCAGGGGAAAGGATTCCAAGGAATCTTGCCTTGTAGGAGGTTGAATTTCCTAGGATATTCAGCCTCTTTTAGGAAATTTGTCCCAATCTTAACTTTAACAAATAAAAATCCTTTACTCACAAATAAGTCTATAAGCTAAACTATGTACTTGTCACTTGTATGTATAGACCTATATATGTTAATGCATTCATTCTGTATGATAACAACTTTGAAATAAAGTCGAAATATTATAATTTTGCAGCAGACTCATCTTACTGTTAACTCAAATCTCAAGTTTTAGGATGTCATAATGTATACTTTTCAAAATTGTTTCCTGGTTATGGTTAACTATGTTCTAGAATTATCTTTATTTTTTAAGTAATCCAAGTAAGTTTTTGTTTTCAAGGATATCTTCGTAATAGTTATTAATTAGAATTACAATGATATAACTCATTTAATGGCATGCAGTATGTATCAAAAACAAGCTATAGAAATACTAATTATACAGACATTTCTGAGGATACGGAGCATAAAATTAGAAGGAGATGGAAAAGATGAAAACAGAGATTAAAATAAATGTGGTATTCTCTCTTTATTTTTAAGTAAGAAGAAATGTTATGAAAGCAAAAAATATGTACATTTTGTGAGATTAACAATCACTCTGAAATTTTTCTTGTCTGAATTACTAAATAAAAAATTAAAAATATTACATTCACTTATAAAATCTCATTGTATAGATTTTAAAAAAAGGGTATGGCAAAATTTCTATGGTAGGGCAATATTCCTAGGAAATTTTCCCTCCAGGAGGATGGATTTCCCAGGAATATTAGGGGAGGGCAAATTTCCTGTGACACTGGTAGGTTCTGCAGTAGTTATCAATGAAAATGATGAAGGGGATTCCTGTGAAGTAGATGAAGTTCAACATTCCATAAATTTAGAAAATCCTGTATTTAATAACTGCAGCATTTTGTTTGTCATTTAAAAGAACTGAGCATGTTTGAAATTAAAGTTGTGTGTTGAAAATGATTGACTGTTTGTGTTATTTTTTTACTACACAAACATGTATAGTTAATTTAGATCTCAGGAGAAAAACATTTTTCATCTGATATGAAAGTCAGGTTTAGTGTTTGTCACAAACTTGCTGCCATTTACACATGTAAATCACTGAACAGATGGGGGTCTTGCCATTGAGTGGAAAGAAACTGGCCAGCTATTCTCTTCCTGCCATCCAAGTTCACACTAGTACAACTAGCCACCCCATCTTGTTTGATGATTTTTCCATCATTTCCTATAGCAATTCTGCTTCACAATTAATTAGGGAAAGCCTTTCTTATTTCTAAATTTAAGCCTGAACTCAATGAAACAATCTGCTTCATTCTCCTTGCCTTGATTTACCTCAATCTTCCTCTCACTTTTTCCTATCCTGGCACCTTCCTCTTTCTTTATTGATTAAGTTTGTGTTAATATCTTATACCTTGTAAATATAATTCAAATAAATAAGCTTATTTACTCGCTTTATTCATATGTTACTCTGAGGATGTGGCAAGTCAAGTGATGAAACACCAGTAAATTATTCTTAACCAAGGGATGTCTCTTACTGTTAGAATATTAAGCTGGCCACTTATTTTCATGTTACTAGTATAAACAGATACCAAATATGGTAGGCATTTTAAACTCAAGTAGAAACAGACTGATCTGATTTTTCTATGTATGATTTTTGATAGAATTTATCATGAAAAGATCACTACAGTCCCAGTTAAGTTTCTTTGCTGATCAATAGAATTTCTCACTGGTGAGAACAGGTCTAGTTACCCTGGACTTGCAGTTACAATGACATTACAAGTATATTCTCAATGGCAGTCTCCATTCACATTGAGGGTTATCTCTTTCCGTAAGAATTTTGAGCTGGACTCTTATTTTCATACTGTGACTTTGCTTTCCACTTGGTAAATCACATCACTATTTAATTGTAATTGTAATTATATAATTATTTATAATTTTATTATTTATAACAATTAAAACTATGAATTAATAAAGAATTACATTAGTTCACATTTGTAATTTCATTTATTTAGACCTATAACTGTGCATTAAGTTATTCTCTAGAGATGTTGCAAGACTTAATTAAATATTTCTATATTTGTATGCACAAATGGTTCTTCCACATTTATTTTGTCGGGAAATATATTTATTTAGAGTATTTATTTCAGTAATAATTACAAGTTTTTTGTCAACAAAAAGAAGGGACTTACTGTATTATAACTAATAAGAAAGCTGAGAATAGAATGATTATAAGGAAAAATTTGATGAACTTACTCATTAAAGGGCAAGGGTGCTTTTTTGTATTTTACTCCAACTAATGCCCAGTGATTTTACACATTAAAGGGATGAGCTCTGCCCCTTATACTCTCTGTCTAGGAATAATTTTTCATTCAATATGCTTTCTGCTGCCAGTTTGCAGCCTTCAACAGATCAAACAAAAATGGAAAAATGATACAATATATATAGCTAAAAATGGTACCTATTTTACTGTGTTACTTTTCTATTTATGAAGGGTTCCAACATGGAGCCAAAATCATTTAATAAAAATATATTCCAAGTCAGAGAACACATTGCTCTTTAATTCACAATGTATAATTCTGATGGTACATCAATTATTTTCTCAAGGAATATCTTCTTGTTTTTATCAATGCTCTCCATTCCATTCACTAGGCTAAAAAAGGGGGCATATAATATAAAAACAACAATTTTCTAATTATAGCCACCAAACAGGAAGAAGTAGTTTCAGGATTTCTTGGAATTAGTGGTGGTGGGAGAATGGATGTAAGATTAGAGGGCCTGCCAATGATTTTGAACCTTTAAATAGTTTCAACAAGGGGTATTTGTAAACCATTGTAATATAGTACAAATTATTTATCATCAGGTCAAGAAACTCAATTTTAAACAAGGAGTACTTGGGAGAGCAGGGGAGCAGTAAGCAACACATTCATAGCAAAGGAAAGAGACGTATTTAACTGGAAGTCAATTTCCAGCTGGATTTTAATTACAGTTCATAACAGTAGCAACTATAAGATACGTACTTTTTCGGAACTTCAACGACGCTTTCTCGAAGATCCTCTTGGCAAGATTCGTCGAATTTCCGCCGGGTACCTTGATAATTTCCCATCTTTCTATGCTCTCAACAGACATAACAATTGCAGCGTGCTACGATAAAGTGGTAAAATAACCATTAACGTTTAAAAAATCGAACAAAATAAGAAATATGTGAGACAGGTAGTACACCAAGGGTGCAACCCATTGAAATTTAAATTACCTGATACGATAGGTAACATTCGCTTAGACCAGTTAACTGCGCCAGCGATACTAAAGCCGAAAAACGATTAGGGTTAGGATTAGAGTCAGAGTTTGGATGAAGGGTATGATTAGGATTAAATCACCCCCGGCGACAGTAAATGTACGTCACACCCCGTTTTAAAAATTATTGGAGATATTTCCTATATGATAGGAAATTTTGGATGAGCCAGCATTTAGAATAGTTTTAAGGGGCAACGTCTTGAACTCCTAAGTATATCATCGTGTACACCTGCAATTGTGAACATTTCCAATTTAATTTTGGTGGAAGACTACATCACTCTATCAGATGGGGTAACCATACTTTTTTTAAGGGGACAGGGCCGCCCTAGGCTACCACAGAAGTGTAGCCTCTGCGTCTGGTATAAATATACAATAAACACTTTTACTTATTAAATGGCCCCGACGAGTCAAATGGTGATCTTCAAACAAGTACAGCTGCCGCTTCTTTTCTTTATAACACCTGACATTCGCTGCTTGCGCGGGAGGACTTGAATATACTATTGACCATTTTAGAAATCTCCTGAAACCGATATAAAAGGAGCAGACTGATCAGACGAAACGTACTTAAACTCTTGTATGATTGGGCAAATTGTTGCACCAATAAACCAATGAACGCTTTGGTTCTAATAGTTTCCGGCTAATGACCAACGGAAATCGCTGTTTCGTGAAGGAGAAAGGATGTGTCACTAACAACTATCATGCAAAGTTTTCTTACTGTAAAAAGTTGAACAGCAGTAATAGGACAATGTTTTTTACATTGAAGTTTTAGTTCTTTTACATGCTAAGAGACCGATTTATTTCTTAAAATGGGGGCTTCTTATTCCCGAAAACGTCTTGAAGAACAGATCAATGCGAACAAATCTTCGCAACCAAGGAACGAAGATGAAGGAAAGAATACCATCAAACGCAATGGAAAGGGAAACGGTAACGTGAGAGCGTACTCGTCGACAGACAAATTACATACTATTGGAGAAGCTGCTTTACGTCGTCTTCGCAAAAACAGTCGCAACTTACACCGCAGCACTGAGATTTTAAACACAAATTCGTATAACGAGAATGATAATTTAGGTGGAAATTCTGCTGTCGGCGACCGGTTGTGTCATTATTCGAGAGACTCGATTATTCCAGCAAGCTTTGACCAACAAACTAAACTGTTTTCTTCGCTTCCTGACAAAGACGGTGGAGAAATTACGCACGTGGAAAGTTTGGAGGACAGCAATCAAAATTTGGAAGATGCATCGGTTCCATCACACAGGCGAGATCATCTTTCAACCTCCGAGGTAATTTCTCTACGAACAGGAGAGGAGCTCGACTTAATGACAGTTCACGAGCTCTACAATTGCTTAAACGATGGTACTATGAACCCATATATTATGGATCCCTTCTACATTCTAATTCTCGATATTCGCCACCGAGTAAAGTTTGACGTTTCGCATATTGTGACAGCCCAACCGTCAGATGTCATTTACACCGAACTGGTGTTACTGTTCAACTATGGTTACATTGGTGGGCGAACGAGTTTAAGAGATTTTACGATGGTGCTTATCTACGGTGATTCGTCTTGTGATTTGAACGATAGCTGTTGTCCTGAATTGAAGCTCTACCGGGAACTCCAAGGCTTCGGAATACAGCCCAGTCTGCTTAAAGGTGGATTCGAAGCATTCCATGAGCAGTACCCTTTCCTGTGTTCGAGTATTCACGTCACTGATGAGCAAGAAAGGAAACAGTATCTTAAGACATACCCATCAGAGATCATCCAAGGTCAGTTGTACCAAGGCCGAGGTGATCAGGCCACTTGCAAGGAGGTGATTAAGAATTTGAAGGTCACCCACATTGTCAATGTTTGTACTGAGCATGCTAATGCTTTCCCAGATGAGGTTACCTACCTAAATGTAAATATTGAGGACTTGAATTCATCTTGTTTGAAGTCATACTTTCCAAAGTGTTGTGAGTTCATAAAGAATGCATTGGATTCTGGTGGCTGTGTCTTGGTGCATTGCAATCTTGGTATGAGCCGTAGCTCCACAATTAGCCTCTCCTATCTCATGGAATCAAAGCAGTGGAGTCTGAAGGAAGCCTATGACTTTATGAAATCCAAAAGACAGGCAGTGAAGCCTAATCGCGGTTTCCTTCGACAGTTATGTGAATTTGAAGAGGAGTTGCTCGGCAAGAAACTGACAGATCCTGATGACATATGGTTCTAAAAAGACTTGAAAAGTGGTGTTAGATACTCCATACATTCTTCTTCAGATTACATTTCCATCAATGTTAATTTTAAAACATTTACAAAACCTTGTGAATGTTTTATGTTATCAAAATGTTTATTCTGTATGCTTTTATGCAATGTAGGACAGATTTTCAAGTAATATTTAATTTATTCAGTAAGCAAGTCTTCAACTAATTTTAAATTGGCAATGAATTTGAAAATGATAAGCTGTGACTGTTGTGACAAAAGATTTTTGACAGAGGAAGATCAACAGCAGGCTTTGTACTTCAGCCTTTGGGGTAGGCATTCTGTTTCTGTTTGAAGAGGGAGGACAAATGGAAAGAATGCCAGTTTAAATTCTCTTTCATGAAGCAAATAAAACTGCAGTAAAACAGGTTTTGCCATGAGGTATACTTGAACTCAACAAGTTTAATGTAGAGCTTTATTTTTGGCAGACATTTACAGCATCTTCACCAGAATTTAAACAGTGCTTCCTGCCTAAGACCAAAGAAAGGGCATTTTGGCCTAATCTTGAATTCTTATTTCAAATCAAAGGCACTTGAATGACCACATGCCTGAAAAAGTACTGTAAAGGCTCATTGACAATTGGGAGGTAATGCACAGCAGGCCACTAGGAATTTACCATACTACAATTGATGTGAGATACAGTGGAACACAAGCTTTCTCAAATGTAGGCATAGGGGCTATTCTGAAGTTACCTGGGGAGAATGGTTTTTATACCAAAAGAACAGGGACAAAGTCTACTGAGTAAATTAATAATTTATTAATAATTTTACCAGCTACAACTCAAGTAGGACTCAAGTCATAGACAGATCACATTAAGTTTTCTCAAGTGCAAGATTGCTGCAAAATACAAACATCAGTGAATGCAATATGACATTAAGTTGCCAGATTTTGACAAATTACTGATAATATGGGACCTATACAAACCAGCTGGGTATTAAACTGAAGTTTTACTTGCAAAACTCACTTCATTGAATATGGTTTCAGCTGGCATCCCTTTTGCTTGCCCCCTTCAAAGACATGCTGCCATTTTGGCTAATGTTGCTGGAATTTTGCATACTTTTTAGTAAAAAGTGGGGAAATATCCAGATTTTCTTATTCTGCTAGTATACCCAAGAACATCAATGGATTTTTAAGTGCAGAACAGCAGTTTATTTGTTATATTGTGTATCCAGGCAGTGTTACCTCAGGATCTAAAAAGGGTACCCAACCTAGGATAGATGAAGGGGCTTTTTGGTCAAGCTGGGGACAATTTCTTCAAGTGTAGGGCAGTTGAACAACCACAAATATGAAAGATTATTCAAGGGAAAAGTCAGCCATCCTAAATGTGCTGCCAACCAAGCACAGAGGTGTGCTAGGAATTTGAAATGATTGTGTTGTGGTAAACTTTTTTAGCCTGGAAAGTAATTGTACATGTATTTTGTCCACTATTTTTATGGTAAGGTGTTCTGAGTTGAAATAAAATTAAACATTGGTGCTCAGAATTCGGCTATCTCAAAGGTTGATCAGCAATTTGTCCCCCTAATGTTCATGCTTGTCCAAAAATAATCCAATGCCTGCTGGCAACTTTACAAAAATTAAATATAATACAGTTTTGTTTCAGTTAGGTTTGACAATGACTGTAGAATATAGTTGAACTATTACCTTTTCAATTAATTATTGTCTTGTGTTTTCACTCATAATTATTCTGGGTGTCAAGATGCTTCTTTCCAGAGTTTGTTTTGTATTGTATTTCATGGTTATTTTCATAAAAGTTTGTTTTTAGTTCTTAAACAAGTGATTTTAGAGTAATAATTTTAAGAATTTCTGATATGAACGTGCTCTGGCCTCTGTTCTCTTAACTTTCAGCTTGGAAACTAGAAATTTTGGCATGCTGCTGTATAATTAAATGAACCTTGTAATGAAAGGTTGTACCTAAATCAATCTTCCTATGTTTTCATTCAGCCTAAACAGGACTTTCATCAATGTCAAGACATACCTTCCTATCCTTCAAGACATACCTTCCTATCCTGTTCCCAAAAAACAAAAGCATATTGTAGCTAAAACTAGTGGCATGTCTTCACTAATGTACAAGAAGCAAAAAATCTGTTTACCTTCCAGGAAAATGTGTCAACATGGGGTTTTCCATGGGTGTCCATACTATATGGAAGTGGCCATCCAAGTATATGATTCTTTGGCAATGGCCATACTGGCCCATACATTCTGTCAAACAGGTGAACAGCTAGCTGATCTGAAGGTAGTTATAACTTTTCCGGTCACCCATGCACAACTTTGTATCCCTTTCTGACAATTGGATGTAAGGGAATGATATTTTAGCTCAAGCTACTTTGACCAAATTTATGCAGAACATCACTGTCAAGGAGTTTCTTTTTTAACAGGGAAGTTTGTTTATGAAATAGTCTGCCTTTTTGTTGAAGTTGCCAGTCACAAAAACTTTTGAAAATCAAGCCAGAAAAAAAGTTACTGGCAAACCCCGCCAACTGTCACGTCACACATAAGTTCTTTCAATAAAATGTTTATATGCAAGTAAAGATGATGGATAACTGAATAATTCCACGAGAGATCACAGCATGCAGGGTTGCCACTCGGGTTTTTTGCATTTCACCAAATCGGTGCCTAAATTTCACCAAATGCCCCATTTCCATTATAGAGCCTGAGTACGAGGTTGCGTTTTTATTGGATATCAACTGCTAAATGGTAACAAACCTGTAGACAGCGCTTACGAAGCTAATTTGATAATTTTATTGATAAATAAACTCAAACAAACTTTTTTGTCAAATTTGTCAAAGTCAAATTTGGGGATTTTTCACAATTTAAACAGAATGTAATAGAAAATGTAAAAATTTTTAAAATGGCGGCTTTTTCCCCACGAACGATGGTATTATGATAGACCTACCATGACGTATTCATTGAAACCCCTGACCGAACCGCTGACCACTAACTTGATTGTTTTTCTCCGCGAGTCTGGCTTTCTCCATGATTTTTCGTCATACTCCGTGACAGTTGTGGGCCATCTTACAAGTCAGCATTTTCATTTTTTCAGTAAGATGTATGTAGATGTTAATGAACTTTTGAATCATAAAGAATAAAGTAGTGAAATTTCACCAAATTTGGTCAATTTCACATTTCCTTCACCAGATCACCAGACTCAGTCCGATTTCACCAGGTTTGGTGAAAAATCACCAGGAGTGGCAACCCTGACAGCATGTCTAATCAGTCAGCGGTGAACTTGTAACTAATGCACTGTTTACACGTGCAATTTGTGCCTTGCAATTGACATCTTGGAGTATGTTTAACTTACATGAGCGTCGAGGACAAACAGCAGTGAATCATAAGCGGATATCCTGCTGTATTGACTGTCATCACCTTATTACATACACCAGGATGGCAATCGCAACATGCAAAATCGCACGTGCTAACGGCCCTTAACAGATGTCGATGTTGCAGAAGCAGACGTGGAAACGCTGTTAGTGACGTCACTGTAGAATGAAAACGGCGTTTTCCATGTTGGACGATGCCCTTGAGATTTGATATTTATTTTCTTTGTTTTACATGAAAAGTTCTAATTGATATGTTAGAAGTATGAGAGCTTGGAAATATCATGAGATGACAGATGAACGATCGTCAAGCCCTATCTCACCGGTCATCATAAGGTTGCGGCTTCGATCCCCGTCTGGGGCTCAGAAATCGTTTTTCTGAGGATAGGGCTTGACGATCGTTCATCTATCATCTCAAAAGTTCTAATGAAACACAAAGCCACCTGAAGAATGTTTGTTACCTATGTTCTCTATTACTCAGTCATCATTTAACCTTTAAACGCTTGTATTTTTTCTCTTGTTCTTTGTCCTCTCTTTCTTTTTCCGTTGTTCTCACTGGTTCTTTTGTTCTTAGGTGTCCGATATATCGGATGCTGAACGTTACACACAAGGTTAAGAAAATCCGACACGAGATCAAGCTCTTGCTGTTTATTCAATATCATTCTTAGGGGATGTTTACATGATTCCGGATTGAGTTTCACTCCGGACTGAAGTGATACCTGTCCGGTTAAAATCCTTCAAGCTGTTTACATGAATCCGGAATGAGACTCACCTCATTCCGGATCTCATTCCGAAGTGAAATTTCATTCGGGTTTCAAATTCATTCCTGTCTCATACAAGGGGTTGTTAACAAGATTCCGGATTGAGTTTCATTCTGGATTGAGGTGATAGTGGTTCTGTTAAAATCCCTTTAACTGTTCACATGAATCCTCAATGAAATTTAACTCATTCCAAATTGAGTTCATTCCGGTCTCATGTGAAGACTGCACGAACTTTCAATCCAGAGTGAAAAGTGGGACCTGGAGGATTGCAACGAACGTATGTGACGTATTGCAACGAGCGTACTTTTGTCGGGGACTGGGCCATAGAAAATAGACACGTCATCAGCACGTCAGAAAACATGAAGACGTCAAGAACGGCGTGTTGATTTTGACGAGAATTTAGTCTGAGTTATCTATAGTGACAGAAAGAGAGAGAGAGAGAGAGAGACAGGGACTTTGTGTTAGAATATTAGTAATAAATCTTAAAAAAATTCGGTGACTTTTTCTTGAATACGTTGTTGGGAGGCGAAGAAATTCAGGACACTTTCAACATTAGAGACCTTAACATCCACGACATCAACTTGAACGACATCCTTTAAAATTTCTGCATTTAAAGAAAGCACGTTTTATTGACCACCATGCTTGATACTTGGGGCTTGTTTTATGACTCTTAAAACGCTCCAGTCCTCCTGAAACGACTGTAGTCTCAAGTTGAATTCAATCTTAAGTAGCAGTTTTTTCCCGTCTGGGAGCTGACGTCTTCCTTAAGACGTGAAAATGGTCTGGGTGACGTTGTATGCAGAACGACGACGGTGTTGAGAATACTCTGGAGAATAAAAAGTAGTCACGCTCTTTGTTTTGCATGAAGAATTCTTTTGTTTCGAAGGACGCATCGTTGAAGGTGACGTCGTAGATCTTAATTAAGGTCGCTATTTACAATATGGAGGTAAGGTAAACTAAAACCTCTAGGGACGCGCGATGGAAATGGACGACGTAAAAATCGAAAGGTTTTCAACAGACCTCAAAGTTCAAAGCTGGGATATGGAATGGAGTGGGAATCATTGAATTCTAAAAAGACTGGAACGATATCTCGTTGTACCAGGCCTCATGACTGAATGAAGCCGACATGGGGGCAGCCATGCAGGTCAAAAACACGCTTCGAAAAAAGTTGTGTTTAACCTTTAATTTTCATTCTAAAATTCATTATTAATTCACGAGGAAAAGACAAAAGAAAATCATAAGCGCGTCGGATATATATATATATATATATATATATATATATATATATATATATATATAGGGTGTCCCAAAAAACCCGAAAACTATTGAAATCACCAATAACAATTTAATTGTTAGAATTTGAATGCCTTAGCACTCTGTTGATCCCCACGAGTGCATAAATAATTGATATAAGTAATTTGCTTTAAATTCCCACGGGCAAATAATAGCGCACTTTACAATGCGATTTTCTTACCTAAATTGTAATACATGCACCTTGTCAATGTTTTACGCATCATTACGTTCAGCTTTTTCGTAGGGCATTCAAATTTTAACAATAAGCGATTTCAATAGTTTTCGGTTTTTTTGGGACACCCTGTATATATGTGTGACAAAGATACATATGCCTTCATACATGAAGAAGTAGTTCAATTTTTTCGGCTTACGAAAGATAAATTTACAAACTTTCTTCACGAATTAGCGTATTAGGAGGTTCAGTTTAGAAAACATTTAAAAAACTCGCAGTTCGTGCTTTATCGGGCCTAAAACACTAGGCTATCGCCTCGTGTTTTAAATCCAGATAAAGCACTCCTGCTCGGTTTTTAAATATGACTTAAAAACTCATTAAGAATTCATGAGGAAAATACAAAAGAAAATCATAACCTTGTCGTGTCTTTATATGTGATAAAGACACGTGTGACTTTATCCTGAATTTCTCTTCAAATTTTCCTCAATATTTTTAGCCTTAGAAAACAGAAATTGCCAAACTTACGTAAGGAATTAGCGTATAAAATGTTTCGTTTTTTAAGCCGTTCAAAAAACTTGCAGTACGTGCTTTATTGGACCCAAAACGCTCGGCTTCGGCCTCGTGCTTTATATCCGATAAAGCACTTCTGCTCGTTTTTTAAACATTACTTAGCAGTTAATTCTGACAAATATGCAGTCCTAACGACATTGTTCTCTTCTTTCTAAGGATAAAAAAGAAAACTGTCAAAAAATCCGAAATCTAGGCTAAGTTTTTCGCAATAGGTTGCGCTTTTTTTGTGTGTTTTATCGCGTAGGGGACCGGGCTGACCTTAAAATTGACCAACATATCAGCCTCCAGGCTGGCTTCAAAATACAGTTTGCAGGCATCGTCCCAGTCTTTTTGGAGTTAAGTGATGGGAATCTAATGACGTTTCGCAGTTAAAACAAGTCGAAATCAAGTGTAAATCTCTGAAAGAAACATACCGGAAGTTATTGACCGCCCTTTTGAAATTTCAAATTTCACACGCTCTTCGATCCTGGGAAAAAAATTCTCATGTAAATGCAGTTGGAGTCACAATTCACTTTCAATCCGGAACGAAACTCAATCCAGATTCATATAAAGACCCCCTAAAGGCGGCGCAAACTTTCATTCGAGAAAGGAAAATGTGCCCGGGTTGACTGAAACGAACAACGCATGCGTACTTTTAACACTTATAGAAGACAGTATGGCGGCACAAGTCCACCAAAAACTCTGTGAATGAGCGTTGGAGATGGGACGACGAAAAAATCGAGAAGTATTTTGAAGTCAAAGCTTTCGAAAGGCAACAATTGGGAGAAGGATTAGGGTTGGACTCCAGTGGAGTTTCGCGGCCAAAACAAGTTCGATTCAAGTATAAATTGCTGAAAGAAACATAACTGCTATTAAACTATAGATCGCCATCTTGAAATTTCAGATTTCGTAAGCTGTTCAATCCTGTGACACAATCCCATGTAAACACGACTTGAATTCATTTTCAATCTGGAATGAAACTCAATCCACATTCATCAACAACCCCTTATATAGCAATATATCAACATAATACAAAACTATGCAACATGAAATTGAGAGTTGTGTGTCCATAACGTCCAAACGCTAGTTTTCATGCAGTGCAATATACTACGAATTCTGTAAAAACGATATACACTCTTTCATAGTTACTTCAGACAATAATTTACTGCTTGTTTTGATCCAAATCTCAACATTGTTCTTGTGAACTTTGCAATGCAGGAGACAGATATCTCGTCCAAGTACTGTGCCTGCAGCAATACCTTCGTAGTCTGAAGAACGGAAGAATAAAACACAATGAACCGAAAAAAACAAAATAACAATAAAGTAGAAAAAACATCTGCTATTTTCACCGTCTTTGAAAAACTCACTTCTGCGTGCTTTTTCCAAATTGCGCTCGAAACAATGCCATTACCCATACTAATACTGCCGATTTCCAGTCACTTATTGAGACGTAATACTCACTCGCTCTGTTTATACTTAAGACTGATAATATCTCTCAACAAATCATACGTCTGGTAAATAATGCATCTTGTATAAATACAGGACCAACTACGAGACACACCGATCGTTAGTTTCATTGTTTGTCTCGCATTTATTAGACTTGTCTGGAAATGTTGATTTTTTGCATGTCATTTGCACAGTTCGACAGCTCCCGCATTTCTACACAGATAAACTATCCATCAAGACGAGCTAAGAGGGTAGTTCGTCGGGACAGATAGTTGGTCTGCTTACCCGTATTTATCCACAGACGAACTATCAGATGAATTAAAAGTGCTTGTCTAAGTTCGTCCAGGTACGCCGCTATTTTCAGGGGGGCGGCGACTTTCGGGAAATTTTAGGAGCGTCGCAAATCTGCCGTTACTTTGGGAAGGCCGCTACTTTCTGAGGTCCGTTGCTTTTGGAATTCTACGGTATACTTATATGTAACAGATATAACATGAGCGACCGAACTGTATGGGATTGGTAGAGTGCCGTAGTAAATCCCGTACAGTTCGGACGCGAATATTTTATCTTTCTTAGAATATGAACACATTTAAATGGACATGTTTACCGGCTATTTCAAAGTTTCAGGAAATTTTAACATAGAAAATCGAAGGAAGAGTTTATGTAAATGAGGACGATTCTGTATCCAGTTTACAGCATACTAATTAGGAGCCAATTTCCTTTTTTTATCAATTATTAATGAGTATTTTAAGTATAGGGACAAGCTATGTGTCCAAAACCTTGTTTTAAAGAAAAATTTCGTGCGATATTTGTTGGAGTAAAAATTTTGCAATTAACCCGTTCCCAGCAGGATGTCTCCCTTTGACGAGTTAAGTTTTCTGGCGTTGGCCAAAGTAAAATAATAGAAGGTTGATCCTGTCGGGAATGAGCTAATCTTTACTAAAAACGTTAAACAATTGACTTACCGATGATGTCAACGACTGCAAAGTTCATTTGCTTCAACACACTGTCCATCAAATGTCTACAAGATTTTGCTGACGTAACAGTCACCATCTGCTTGACGTCGTTAGAAGTCGATGTCCACTTCTGGCCAAATGCATCAGTGGTGATGATTAACGGTCTCAATAGTTCCCTTGAGTTTATTTCTTGGCAGAAGTACAAAACCTTTGTTGTCTTAGACACCGTGTACTTTACTGTCCCTTTGAAAGTCATGTGAGCCGCCGGATACTGAAATGTCAGCGGTAATTCGTGAGTGACCTGTAGAAGGGTTTCGCAAAAATAAAATATAAAGAAGTGGTGTTAAAACTCACTCTCGCTCTTAGATTTGGTTTACCTCAAGCAAAGTCTAACCTAAAGCCTTTGGTTTTTTTCGACAAACGCTTTTCTCCACAGAGCTAGATCTCCGTCAACAAGTACTTACTATTATATGAGGCGCAGTGCTAGGAGGTCGCTAGGAACGAGAAATTAAGATTACTTGACATCAATCGAAACTTACTGTTTCTAAAAACGCCAATGTATCAACAGCCATGCTTTTGGAAGAAACAGCCACAAGATTCGAAGGCGGGTCTGTAGCCATGGAAACCTTTTCCATAACAACACGCGCTTGGCAATGATTGGTTAATTTAAATAACAAGATTAGTTCGGTCGGTTTGTGGAGAGTCACATAAACCAGTCTCACATTACTGTCCCTGCAAAGTTCAGTGTTGCTATCACTTTGCTGAGGACGTTCCTTAGCTGAACTCAATAAATGTGATGTATCACGTGAACTGTCTTCATTTAAAACAGCAGTATTACTGTCCTTCAAGCTCGTATCCAATCCTGCTGCGGGGTAACTATCGTTGCGACCGATTTCGCTATCCTGCACTATGGATGTAGCACCTTCCTCTGGTTGATCGGTTGAGTGGGGATTTGACATCGTAGAATTATCAACTTCTGAATCAAGTTCTACCAACAATTCCTCATTATTCATGTTTGACGAATTCTTGTCGTGTCCTATTCCTATTTTGTGTCGCTCATCGGGAAGACGGTCCAGTGCATCATCGTTACTCGCAAATCTTTCACCAGGTAGACCACATTCTTCAGCTAAAGCTTCTTTCGGGTGCATTAGCAGTTCTTCGTTTAGCGTTGGACTTTCAGCATCATTGACAGTCATTAAGGAAATGTCTTCACCACTGGGTTCAATCACAACACTTGCGGCTGAGGACTGACGGTAATCATGTGATGTCTCCATTGCTGGCAACCTCTTGGACTGCACAACTCCAGAGAAAAAAGCACTACTCAACTGTTGTTTAGAATCACTGTCGGCTGTCGGAGTAATGCTGGTGGTATCTGGCGTCCTCTGCAATGCCGAAAAGTTAGAGAACTGAGAGCGTGAAAATAAATACAGCTATGGTTTAAATTGCGGTCACAAATGTATATTATATAAGTATACATTATTATTTAAAAAATATAAAATACTTTTCCATGTTTTTATACCTTGTTAAACATGCGTGACTTAGTGAGACTTAAGAAAAACGTGACAAAAACACTAGCCGCAATATTTTTTAAGCTTTTCGGAAGTCTCGCAACATCCCAAGTGTTTATATCACTCTGTATAAACACGGAAAACCATTTTATATAATTTCTTGTATACAGTAATAAGCAGGTATAAAAAGGAGGGAAAAAGGAGGGAAAATTCCGTGTTGAAATACTCGTGTATAAACACGGCTAAGGACAAATCAGAGGTCGAGTAAGAAGCAACTTATTTTATGTATATCAAATTCTTATTACTATTTAATATATTGTTATTAGTTATGTGTGATTATCACATGTATTAAATAGATACTGAAGTGAAGCTTTCCAGTTTGTCGTCATTGAAAACGCTGTTTGAAGGTCTTTTTAAACTTTTTCCTTTGAGATTTGACACTTAACATGTGCACTTATTTACCGGTTATTTATTTTACTTACTAATATACCGGTTACTTACTTTACCTACCGGTTAGTTACTAATACATACAAACATTTATTGATTGGTACTTGGGAGAAACAGTATGTTTTCCAGCCGTCCGAGCGCCGATGACACCCACAGCTTTCTTCTGGGTAACAAGGGTAGTCAAAACTCATAACGAACTGTTACTCTCGGTACCAGTCAATAAGTGTATAATATCAATGTGCTGATAAATTAACATTTGAAATCTAAAATCAAGATCAATTTAACGTCACGTAACGGAGGTAAATCAACAGTGATAAATTACTCACACACACTATTATATGAACAGCTGTAGTTACTGTCGCACGTTCTGTAATCAAATCTACTCAAAGAATTCCAATGCGGCAAGTTGGAAGCTCCAACGAATTAGAGATGAAATGAGTCTTTTCTCTTTCAGAGAAAAGTTGGTGAGCATGTAAGTGAACAAAAACTCCACCCACAACGACCAGTCTACTTAGAACATTTAACTACAAGCGACTTGAAAACACTCCAACCTCTACATCCGTTGCCTTGCTTGAAGTACGTTGACTGGAACTGGAGGAACTTTTGGACGACGAATCAGCTTGACTAGCCTGCGATGGCCTGGTTTCTCCACCTTGCTTTTCAATTTTATTTCCTAGATATCCCGATCGCCCCCAGACTTGAGCTGGCGTTGGTTTAGAGGATTTTCCGACAACTAACGGTTGCTTTATGGTGATTACAGTTGGTTCTTTTCCAGGTTGCGTGTTTTCATTCGAGCTTGAGTTGACCGGCAAAAATTGCTTGCTTGGCTGCCCCGAGTTATCTTCCTCACACGAGTCTTTCGTTACAGTCTTAAATGGTCGTTCATATGGTGTTATACGGATTTCTGGTTTATCTGACAAAAAGATCCAAAGTCAAGATTAAAATCTGAATTTCGGCTTGAGGCGAGTAGTTTACATACTTACAAAACTTACAAATGTGATTTCACATGTGAAAAAATATGAAATTGAAACATTTTCACATATGAAAATACCTAATTCCATAATGAAATGACTTGGTTCACAATTGCACTTGTGAAATGTAGATGTATGAAATATGTATTTCACATCTGAAATGGAAGATTCACATATGAAATACTATTTTCACAAATGAAATGACGTGTGAAATGTTCGTACATATCATAGGAACATAATACGGAAAAATCGTTTTACCAGAGAAAAACGTTTGCCGAGTAGACTGAGTACCTTCTTAAGGTAATCCATGAATTCAGAAAGAAGCTCTTCAAGCTTATGAGCTAAGACTATGGAAGGATCGTCAAAGCTTTAATTTAGTTTTTGTAAATCGGGTACAGATTCGTCCTTATTTACGTAAACGTTTATTTCGTATATTTCCACATCAGCTAACACGCTTGTTTAGATGCCTTCGCATCCTATCTCACAACTTGATATCAACAAAGCCAGGAATTGATTTTAAGAGTCAAGTTCTCTCACTACATTTAGTAATTTATAAATAATGAGTCAAGTTCGTTTATTACATTTAGTAATTTATAAAGAATGAGGCAGAATTCAATTTCTTTTTTTTTCGGGTTACTACACGTATATCTAGTTTTTGCAGATGGTAGTCTTTACAAGATTGTAAATATAAGTTTAGACTTGTACAGATTGTGCTACGGAAATGCTGAAATTGTGCTCTAAAAATACTCAAAAGTTGCACAAAAGTTGCTCGAAAATTGAAAAAGTTGCTCCTAAAATGTGAAAAGTTGCTCACAAAAAACGAGCACAAAGCAAGATATAACCTATTTTAAACTGCCTCTACTCGATCTAGCAAAATTTAAATTGTGTAACAGTTGCTTATGCCACCCCATTGACTTGAAAGAACAGAACAGAACAGAAACTTTATTTAAGGAGGCTAAGCTTCCACATTATTAAAAACTACAAGAAAAAATGAATTCTCAGTTTTGACACATACACTGTAACATCAATCATTTAACAATTAACATGCAGTTTTGCAGTTGCATAATTATTAAGCCTTATAATAACTATATATATTATATAAAACCTGATAAAAAACTATAAAGCAATTTTATTGGCTTGAGATGGTTATGTTTCACAGTTTTACTTCCTCTGACTGTTGTTATATCTTAGCATTACAGATGCTACTAGGCAACCTTCGAGTGTATGCTCTTGTTGGGCAGAGAATGTGTTTAGAAGACTGAACACCCTTTAAGCGGTAGCAGAGCTAGGCTGGATAAGTAGCAGCTTTTTTGCAACTGCTGCCCAGTTAGGAAGAGTATCACGGTGCGCTGCCCACCAATCCACTTTTTCATCTTTGGTTGATACATTTACACCTTCAGCAGCCACGAGATAGGCTGGTAGCTCCTGAGCTAAGCTTGCAATGCAGTTATCATCATTTAGAAAGGGGTAGTTTCTGAACTCTTCCAATGAATCTACAGTTGGTTTGAGAACTTGTACTTGAATAGGACAGCAAAGTCGTGCTACCTTAAAGGCACGAACTACTGTGTGAAACTGCCCAATGAATTTCTGTTGAAAGAAATTCAAGCCGGGCTGAATACATGCTTTCGCTTGAGTCACAGGCTGGTTTTGTAAAGCAGCATTACCGGAAGCAATTCCTCGAGCAACTGCAGTAGTGCATGGATAGTAACCAACAGCAACAGCTTGCGTAACAGCTGCCAGTTTCTCGTAGCAGGGGAAGATCAGCGGCCCGTCACCCTCGAGGAAGTAGGTAGCATTAACAAAGTGAACTCCAGCATCAACAGTCGCTGCTAGCTCTAAACGCAGGTCTTGTAGATCTCGAGGATCATCTATTATATCCAAAAGATGCTGACGATTTGCAGGACAAATGTTCTCATTTTCCCTAAAGAAAGGTTCAACATCGCCAAAGAAATCAGATACCTGATTCAGATACCTGACATCAGTCTCTGGGCTAATTCTTCGGCTTTTAATGCCTTAGCAAGAACTTGAAGCCGTACGGGACGCTGTGTAGGCTTGACGTTTTCTTGTACAAAACGGATGACAACAGCAAGAGCCTCTCCTAATCTAGTTGTACCGTCAAAAATAATAGATACCTCCTCGGCATTCTGGAGCTCACTTTTAACTTTTTCTTTTTCCTTTCCGAGTATCGAAGGGATGAGCTCCCTAAGATGACCACAGGCAGTCAGACGGTAGCCATGTTTCTCAAGGAATGGACGAATGTCATCAATTTTCGATAGTGGTATTCCAGCACTAAGGAAACACTCTACCAACTCAAAGCAAAACACTCTCATTTCTTGAGGAAGTGTAGAACCACTCATTTTAAGCTTGTCTTCCTTTTTCAAACACTGTACGATAGATTGGTTTCCTTTTTTGCTTTTCGCAATACTATCCACTCCGCTTAGATGCTTTCTTGATTTAACATGTTTTTCAATAAAGCTTTTCTTCAGAGAAAGAATTTCACTGCATGCATTACATCTTAATTTTCCTTCTACAACAGCCAAATGTTGTTTAGGAAAGTCTTTCAATCTATCCCAAGCACACGTCTTACTTTTTACTGTTGTAGCTTCGATACCTCCCAATCTTCGTTGTTTGTATTTTCCGCTGTTGACATTTAATTTCGTTCCCGACTTATTGCAGCACTTTCAGGAACCTTAAACCTTGCCCCAGCATTTACTGCCTCAGCAATGGGATCGTTTCCAGGTACAATTTCCTGATCGTCTTCGTCTTGATCTGCCATAGTTATGAACTTCAAATTCAAAATGGTTGCTCTACTAACTTAAGCTAAATGAAATATCCGCTGGAATGGTGGATGGCTGGCTGAGTTGTTTACTGTCGGGACTCGGGCTGACTTCAGTAATCACCTAATCTGGTTTCGGCCCGAATTATTCGGGAAAAAAACAAATACAAAACACGTTCTTCACTTCTTGGCTAGTTTTCACTAAAAATTTCCTAAAATTATGCTTTTGCTTGAGAAAATTGCTAGGCCTATAAAAAGTTGCTCCAAACACAATAAGTTGCCAAAAAGTTGCCAAGCACAATCTGCACAAGCCTATATAAGTTAGCAGTAGTTACATAGTTTTACCATATGCCAATTTAGGCCTATGCCCGGCCTACTTGAAAATCAAGGAATTTTCTGTAAAATTTTTTTATATTGAATGTAGCTACCGCGGATAAATTTAAATAATAATAATTATTATTAATTAATAATAATTATAATTATTATCCTTATAAATTATTATTAATTCTAATTGATCTTTAATAATTATCATTATAATAATATCCATAATAATTATTGCTAATGAAAATTGATAATAACAACTATAATAAATGGGAATAGGATTATAGGACAAGCAGCTTCAGCCTACTACAGACGCTCCCGCCAACCAGAGTCCGGGGTGGCACCTTTGGCAAGTTTCAGCAACCTCCTAAGGTAACGGCAGAAAAGACTATGTAGCCTTGAGTGGCAATTTATCTGGGAGAAGGAAACTCCGAGATAAAACCAGAAGTAGGGAGGCTGGACATTGATTCGAAGCCAGTGGCCCCATAAATCGAGTAGGCTTCAATGAAATTACCTAGGGAGTGGCGCCAGCTGGGTAGACAGGTAGCCGAAAGCCTCAGCTTGCTTGAATTGGCTGGCAGCTGCAAGTACACTACCTTCTGGTCTTGACAAACCTGCCATGTTAGCCCAAGAACTAGAATACAACCTTTGCAGCAGGCTGATGCCTGTTGAGGATGAACCAGGCTTAAATGCTGAAACAGATCTGCACTAGTCTAAGAAGAAAACAATATTCAGATTTAACCCTTGCATTAACACACCCAAACTGACCTTAACTGGTTGGAAGTACAACAGAGTACTGTTGAGGTCAAACTGGATATACGCATTGGGGAGTACTTTCAGGGATTTTAGCGAGCTGTACATCCCTTACTCCTTCCTGACTGGATAAGTTGGGCCACTAAGGGCTCGCCCAGTGGGCGTTCTTTAAACTCCATATTAATGGTAAATTTTCCTTTCCCCACAAGGTTCCTGAAATGTGCAATGTCTGTTACGGCCTAACCTGGCGGGATGCTAGGCGCCCGTAGCAGGCTGAGACCCCTTCCGCTGTCTTTAGTTGGGTGGTGTGCGAGTTGTTATAATAATATCATATTTACATCCTAACTTAAGTATGTGTGATTTTTGCATTGGTTGCTGACATTGTATCTTCCACATAAAACAACAAACCAAAAACGATTTCTGAAGAAAACTTGCATTACAAAATAACGAATGAAACGTACAAAATATTTAAACATTTGATATAATGTCAACGTGAAGAAAAACTTTTTGATTTTGGTTTAAAAATTTAAACAGCTTCTATCTTAAGATACTATCTGTCACTTATGCCAATATACTCGTTCTAAAAGCAGGAAACAATAATATTGAACGGCAATACCCTGCCAACGTTTTAACACTTAAGGCAAAAATAAAAGGAGTTCCTGCTGACGGATATGTTCAAACAACACAAAACTAAACAATAGTAATGTTTTTCAGGTCTCAACGTTGCTTTATGTAATAACAGTAACAAGAGACATTTTAAATACAAAGCAATGGTAACTCCGAAGACTGAAATCATTTTCATTCTCGAAGTTCTGACTATCTTTGACTATCTTGTAATCATGATTCGTGATGGTGGTTATAAGACAGTCAAACATTGAGAACAAAAATGATTTCACCACTGTTCTGTATGCAATTAAAATACTCAGTGGTTATCGAATTTTCAAGAAAGAATTTAACCACAGACAAGTGAAAAACGACAAAACTTATTTCTCTTCACATAATTTTCTTAGACTTTAAGCCTTTATTCATGTCGGACTACCTCACACAAACTGCAACACAGTCGATAGGAACGCCGACCTCATGAGCAAAAGTAAACAATAAATCTGTTTCCACATCGGGCGTTGACGTGGTAGCACGTATTCAAAACCACCAGGAGAATATGAAGTTATTTTTCGCCATTATTTCTGCTCTTAAGGTTCAGTGCATCCAATATACAGTCAAGTGGCTGGTTAACCAAGAGCATTGCTTCAACACAGACATATACTGCTGGTATGTCACATACTTTCGCTTCAGATTCTTAAGTAGTAGAGACGGTATTCTTGCAAAACTGAGACAGCACAGGGTGGATCTGATGTGAAGTGAAAGGACAGGACATGTACCGTAAAGTTCCCGAAGTAACGACACTCCGAAAGTAACGATTTGAAACTAAGGTGAAGTTTTTGTTTTTCATCATGATGTGAAATAAATGCATTACATTGTTCGCTTCAAACATATCAATAAGTAATTCAAGTTAATTATGGATATAACCATCGATACCATCAATAATTCCAAAACATGTACAAAATGTGCAAAAACACCCATATTTTTCGTATTCCTACAGTAAACTTATATAAGTTTGTTCTAACTTGCAAGTTTATCGGTAACAACAGAAGGGCTAAAAGATCTGTGGTATGACACGTGGGTATGCAGTCAGGGCAATACCGATGGAGGACTTTGTGAAAATCATTTTACAATAAAAAGCAACAGTCTGATAAAATTTGTCATGATTTACTTAAGATAGGCATTTTCGCCATCCGAAGGTAACGATTCTCTGAAGGTAGAGATTCCCTCGAAAGTAACGAATGAGAAGGCTTCTAAATCCTAAAGTAACGAGCCTCGTTACTTTGCGAACTTTACGGTATCATTGGTAACGCAATGGAAGATGCCAACGATTGGAGTATTTCCGCTAGACACGCTATTACACTTGCTCCAAAATGTCGCCTTTGTGTCCGAATTTAACAAATTCAAATTGCATTTAGGAACAAAAATTAACCAAACCTGACATAGGTTCTTCAAAAAGGTAGCAAAAACGTTTATAAAAAGACGGGTGCCAAAAAAAGCAGCCAGGAGTTGTGGCCTTTTGTTTTAGCAGAGTGAGAGCAGTTTGAAAAATAAAATACGAATCGAAAAATTTCATCTTGTTTGCCTGATATTCAAGTTACAGACAATATAAGACAGAAGGAAAGGTGCGATGATATTTCGAATTCATTTCAAAGTCATCGCCAAATCAACTGTTTTACGGTTTCTGTCTTATTCTTTACTTTTTAAGTTTTTTGGCTGGTGATGGTTTTTGAGAACAGAGTGATGTCCTGATTTTTGAATGAATTAGAAACTTTGTTACGTTACGCCAGTGTCACAATTACAATTAATTACCTTCGTCTTTATTGGGCGTTTCTTGAAAGCCTTTGATGTAAGGCTGGTAAGGAGGTGCGCCTGCAATCAGAGCTTTCGAAACATAGTCATCCAAGAACGATAAAGATGGGCATACCTGTACAAAGAAAGGGTTATACTAAGCAGCAGACCAAGTGAATATAAAGCAGAAAAAAGCAGAAAACTGGTTGAATAGATGAAAAAAAAGGGCAAGGTAAAAGGTAAAAACAAGCAAGTAAACCTAAGCCATTACTTCAACAAAATCATTGGCAGTTGAAGATGTTTTATATTGGAGGGGGGGGGGGCTAAATCTTTAAATACAGGCAGGACAGGGGGTACGTTTAGCTGGCCTCGGGGCCAAAATTCCAGAGTTTTAAATGAAGACATTGACGTACAAATTTTTGTACTTTATAGATGAAGTAATCTTATTCATAAGGGTATTTTAAAGATAAATGGCCGATGACCAAAATCAATCCAATCGATTGATGGCTGATCTTGACATCGAGATACAAACAAACACGCCATTTGATGGATTACAAAGTGACTTGCAGTTCAGGAAACTGTTACCATAAATGCAACGAAAAAGTGCTGTGTCGCATAATTTACTGGGAACAATAGTACCACAAACATACGAAACAATATTACGACATTTTTTAGTCAATAAATTTTAGGAGCCATGCTGCCTATTTCAGATATAACTTCGAGTCCAGGTACTGCAGCAAGCTGAACAAAATTAACTTTTCAAAAGGTAATCTATACATTTACAATTCACAATGCATATTTTATAACTTCTTAACATATTACCAAATTAGGGACAAATAAATTTTTTTTGTTCTAGGACTAAAATTTTGGAGGAGTTTAGACCCTCCACTATAAACATTGGGAGGTAAAAGCTTCCTAATGCCCCCACCCTATTCCGCCGCATTGCATAAAACAAAACGTTCGTTAAAAGCGGTGAAGAAAGAAACCAAAGTCATGTAATAAATTCCCTATCAACCTCGTTTGTTCGGTCTGTATAGAAAAATATTTGCCAACAGTTTCTTCCGCACAGATCTCGCTCCTTTGTTGGTCGGTCTGAAAGAAAATCTCAATTGCTTTCCTTCACAGTCCTTGTACTGTGCTAGTAAATAATAAACAAATAATAAACCTTGGATTGTCTCAGTACCTTTACATCCCGTTGACTGGAGTCTACTGGAAACGCGCCTTCCATAAAGGGCATGTCAGCGGCCAAAGTATTGATCTCGTGACATCTCTGAAAGACGTTTATGAATTGGTGAGCTCTACAAAGTATACACTGAGGTTAGGTAACCGTGTGGAGACTGGGAATGGAAAATTAAGTATTTTATTTACCTGATAAGTTTTTGGAAAAAATCGTTGGAGTTTATGTTAAAATGTGACCAGGGATAACATTTCCACTGTTAGGATTAGGGTTAGGATTAGTGTTAGGGTTAGGGGCTGGGGCAGGGGCAGGGTTAGGGATAGGGATAGGATCCTAATCCTAAACATAACATTCAGGATAAGTCTGAAGATCAAGATCATTGACATATCAGGATTATCCTGCACCTTAGGTGCGAAGATATCAGGTAAATAAAATACTTAATTTTCCAGTCCCAGTACCTAAACGGTTACCTAACCTCAGTGGGTACTTTCTAGGGCACACCTTATGGATTTTAGCATATGACTAGCACCACATTGCATCCACAAATAAAGATATGCAATGCCTGAAATAATAGCGGGCTGTACGACAACAAGCTCCTTCAGCAGCTGCTTTTCAATTTCAGATTTCTTGATAATTTAATCGTTGAGAAAACACAACAGCAATGAAACTTTCATGCAAACATTATTAAGTACTCCTATTTCAGAATCACCCTCAGAGATACACGAACAGAAATTTTTGTCAGAATAACATGAAAAAACAATTCCAGTTCCTGTATCCCTGAGGATGATTTTGAAATAAAATTGAAACACTGCGCATCCTGTCATGGATAAGCGTTAAGATGTCGCGAGAATATCTCGTGCACTGAAGTTGGATAAAAACTCGCCAACAATCTCTGCGGACTCGATAACTCAACAAGTAGAGCAGCGAACCGGTATCCCGAAGATTTGCATCAAATCCCGCTCGGGTCAACATTTTTCAGTTGACTTCGGCAGTGTCAGATTATCATGAAAAAAGAAAAAATTCTGTTCATTAAGTACTATAACGCAAAAATTACAATCTCCTAAAATGTGGTGTTCACCAGTGAAAGAATCGCAACAGCTTCTACCTTCTGCGATTCACAAGCGTAAGTCGCTCAAAGGTTCTTCGCTCGAACGCTCAGTATCTGTTTGTTCATTTTCTCAATCGCCAATCTTAAACCCTTCTAAACATCTAGGTATGCAGCCAACGTAGCACATTTCTCGTACAACACTTTTCAAAAAGCGGCTAAGAGTTTATCAAGAGATACTTTGTGATGTGGGGTCAAAATCAATTCAAGATGCCTGGAGCGCCTTGTTGGTTATTAGAGATTATGGAGCTCAAAAGCTCAACTTCCTTGGAACAGGACGAGGGCTCTTATCAAAATAACTATTTTCCTTTACACACCTGTCGCAGCTCAGCTGGGAATCCAGTTCTGTAACGATCGATAATTCCGCGGGTCTCCGGTAAATATGCACGTAATCTTCCCGTTACTTTAGCCACACTAGTGACAATCCAGCCTCGAGTAGTAGGGTCTGGAACGTGAGAAAATAAATTGCAAAAGTGGATAGACTTCCAATTTTAACCCTTAAACCTCAGTAGAATATTTAAAAAAAACAATGATGAATCACTTTCCACCA
The DNA here is from genome assembly GCA_030142905.1 of Heliopora coerulea. Lineage (NCBI taxonomy): Eukaryota > Metazoa > Cnidaria > Anthozoa > Scleralcyonacea > Helioporidae > Heliopora > Heliopora coerulea. The sequence continues at coordinate 447,593 of JASJOG010000059.1, read as the reverse complement.
TTCCTAGAGCAGCAACGAACCGTGACAAGATTCCAAGAAAAGGGAAAAAAACACGTTTTGGATCGAAATTTTAACCAATAACAATACTCTTTAGAGTATTAATTCGTGTTAGCGAAAAAATCTGAAAATGAAAACTTGTGCATGTGCTCGATGCACATGACATTGGCAGTTGAAGTCTTAGCTAATTACCTAGCAGATATAGGCGTACAAAGAGAGAGTCAGAACTCTTCTCTTTCAGTAAAACTGAGGAAGATCACTACGTTGTGCTAACGGTCGGTAAATAATCTGCTTAAATAAGCAAGGACAATGCTACACATTTAGGTTCCTTAAAATAATCTATCATGAAGTCTTTAGATAAATATACAAAGCATGCAATCTAATTTTTATACGTCCAAACTTTACAGGATTCCTTTAGTCAAGACATCCATATTTAAGGTGGTGTTTACATGGAACAAGGGTGGCGCCAGAGGCGGGGCAGAGGGAGCTACAGGCCCCTGCCGGGGAACCTTCGCCCCTCTGTCGGGGAAAAAAATTAACAGTTTTTCGGGGAATTACATAGATGATAACACATTTACATATTGTACAAACTATGAATATTCGTTACAGATTTAACCAAGAAAGAAAACAGACTCTTTTATTCATGTCAAATCTAAGCTGCTTCTAGCCAGTTGTTGCGATTATTCTTGCGAAAAATAACATGTTTTCGACTTTCAAATAAGGTAATTATAAAGAGGGAATAATCTCGGCCCCTCTGGTTTAGCGCCCTGTCGGGGATGTTAGCCCCTGCGTCGGGGAATTCCTGGTGCCACCACTGACACGGAAGCGAGGCAACCCTTCTAGCAGAGATGGCCCAAGTTGCAGAGATCACGGCTACCTGTGAAGTCCCTTGCAAAATGTGTTTTCGTTTACACGAGAGGAGGGCAAACTCTCCTGAGCCAGATCTCGCTATTGACTACCCCAAATCTCATCTCCATATAAACACTCTCCAACTGGACTTTTCCTTGGTGAAAGACATCCTTCACCGATGTGAAGACATCCTTCACGGATTTTCAAGGGGCTAATTGTAATTGCTGCTAATTGTAAAGTATGCCATGGTTCAATCAACTCACAGAACGCAGTAAATTTTCCTCAACTAGTAACATTACATTGAAAAAACCGTGTTAACTGTTTAACCCTAGTGCTTCTTGTCACGGTAGTTCGAGCGGGCCCCGACTAGGGCCAGGTAAAACCCGTTCACACTAGCAAAATTGAGGCCTCGGCCAGGTCCAGGTTACGCCTAGGCCAGGTAAAACCCGTTCAGACTATCAAAAATCTTAGCCCAGGTCAGGGTCAGGTCAGGCCTAGGTCGCTAGAGTGAACGCAGCTAAAGTCAATATGTCATCCCCTGTGAATATATGACACACAACCTTTTAAATCTTCGTTTTGATAAATGCTCGACCAACTACACTATTGAAAGCGTACAACTTGATCACAGTTGCTAGCAGAAATGATTAGTGTTGGGCTGCACCCCGTGAACAATGTTGTCAACAAGTTTTATTCAGTCACCGCAAAAATATTGTTATTCTGTTATACGCGCGTACAAACACACAGTATGACATATCGCTCACTTAACTCACTCAAGAAAAAAATAACTAATAATATTAGAAGATAAATTTCCAATCCACATATGGTCATGAACCAAACAATTGGACTAGTAGATGTTATGCTGTTCTGTTGCCTTAAATACCTTTGATGAGCAATTATGCATTGCACAGGACGCTAAGGTTTCCTTGTTGAGTTAGGTGGGTTACGTAGGATATTGTAATACTGTACATGTATAATGTTATGCTGGGTAGAGTGGTGCAGTTCTATGCAGTGGCATGCAACAGTTTAGAGGACCGTAGACAAAATCAATATTACCAAATAGGCATTGGATCGTAGTGATGAGACATTAGATCGTACCAATGGGGCATTGGATCAGGCATAGTTGAGGCAGTGCATAGTCGAGCAGTGTAGTGCAAGACAGTATAGGGCTGGGCAGTGTAGAGCAGGGTAGTGCAGCGTAGTCCAGTGTAGTACAGGAGAGTAAAGTACAGGAGAGTAAAGTGCAGGATAGTGCAGCGTAGTCCAGTGTAGAGCAGGCCAGTGTAGAGCAGAACAGTAATGGGTAGGACAGTGAAGTGTAGGACAGTGTAGTGCAGTGCAGTGCTGGAAGCTGCAATGTATCGGGTCATGGCGTGTCGTTTCAAGCGGTGGAGTGGAGTGGAGTGGAGGAGAGAGGTGTGAACTGGGGTGGAAAACCAAGCGCAGCGCAGGGTACTATTATTAGTGATAAAAGGTATTTTCAAATTAATTTAAAATCAAAGCCAACCTGCATATTTTCGATCAAGTAGAGCAGACAGTTGGCGAAGAACTTCTTGAAGAGGATATTTGTCTTGGATTAAATAGGCATATTCCCCGATTACCTTCAAATGAGCAAAGTTAAACATAGACGACATGAGCACATGACGTTTGACTTTTGGTGAGACTGACTTATAAGAATCATCATCTTTGGCATTTTGCGTAACTGAAGCATAATAGTAATCTTTCTACTGAAAGGAACAAAGGACACTCCGTTGATATCCTTACCCAGCATGAAATTTGGACTATTACATCCGGAAGACTTTTCTTTTGTACAAGCTCAATGTACCTTGAGACCGCGATCATTTTCAACTTTTCATCATCTTCAGCTGTAATAGAATTCTCAAACTCATTAATAATTCATAAAGCAAAAACAAAAGAAATACATAGTTAATCAGTGTTTAGAAATTGGAGGAAGATTACAGCTGAACTTTGCCAACTTTTCACTGGATTTTCGCCTAAAATATTGGTTCGTTTAAGAAACAATTTCAAACACTGGTTAAGTGTTCTTCCTCCGGTTTCAAAATACCTCGAAACTCGTTTAAAAAGCTCGGCTTCGCCTCGTTTTTAAACTCGTTTCTCTGTATTGAGAAATCGGAGCAAGAAAACCAACTCGTGTTTGAAATATTACTTAAAAAAAACCTGGTCAAATTTCTAAGGTTGCAAGCTAAGAACGTTGAGTGACGACAAACTAAAATCGCTTTTCCATGATTTTTATCACGAAATGAAGAAAATAACTTTGGACTGATACATATGTAGTGAAACCTGGTTACGTGTTGACTGCCAGGTTGACGAATAATCATATGACGAGTAATCATAGACCGACGCGAAGGCAAAGTTAAATGACCAGGTTAATCAAAAAGATAGCACGCATTCCCTTACAAAAATTTCACATGTTATTTCGCATATGAAAATAGTATTTCATACGTGTGTTTCAATTCCGTATACATAGATGTGGAGTATAGGGGGGCTAAGGGGCGTCGGCCCCTCAGAAATAGCTTTGGGGGCTTAGCCCCCTGAGATTTTATATAAATTGATAGATGTTTCACGAATGGTAGGGTTACTGACGTGATGGTTGGGGTAATATTACCGTCAAAGCCTTATTTCTTCAAGCCAATAGTACCCATGATGCACCTGAGAAAATTAGCTAAATCCAGCACCGAAATTTGAAATCGTAGCGACAAATCATTCACCAATCGTGGATTCAGGCATTTCTGCTTTCGGTTTCACTTCCCCGGAATAGGAAAACTTTACGCCCATGTCCATATGTGAAATGTAAACTTAAAATGTGAAGTTAAGTTTCATACGTGAAACACGTTTCGAACACCAGTAATTCATATGTGAAATTTTGAACCTATTTATTTCACGTACGAACAAGGTATTTCATATGTGACAACGCTCCGATTTCATATGTAAAATGAAAATGTCACATGGAACTCAGAAGAACTTTCAGAGTTTGCAAAGTTCACAGTATCAGCACTCAACAAAAGGAACCTACGTAGAACGTTTCACTGAAATCGAGGAAAATATAAAGTTGGTTACGTCGAAATTCTTAGGTGATTATTAGCACCTAACAAAAATGCTATCAACACTAATCCTTCGCAAACCTGGCTGGCTAACTTATTAATGTGGTGTTTCAAGCTAAGTCAATGTATGTCTACACCTGCACACAATGGGTCAGTTTCACGTAACTTCGACCAACCTGTTGCAATAAGCTTCATTAAATGGTGCGCAACTTTAAGATTAACGAAACCAGCGCTAGCCTCAATGACATCATTTATTGTATCCAAATACCACACCGAATTTGGAGCATACTTCGGCAGAGTAAAGGAATTATCTTTTGACATTCACTTATGTCTGAAATTGAAGCAACAAAATGAATAACAAACTGTCAAGTTATGCAAGAAGCCAACAAAGCAGTGATCTTGAAAACTATCTGGCCAAGTGGAGGAATAAGGCAAAGCTGAAGGAAAGGAAAGGTGCGACTACAGAAAATGTGAAAGGAAGGACGGAAGGAAGCATCGAAGAAAGAAACACAGGAAGGAACCAGGAAGGAAAGGACGCGAAAGAAGGAAAGGAAAGTCATGGGAAGGGAAAGGAAGAGGAGTAAACGTTAGGGAAGGGAATGGAAGGGAAAGGAAGGAAAGTGATGGGAAGGAAAAGGGAGAGAAGAGGAGGCAAGGGAAGCGAAGGAAAGGAAGGAATGAAGGAAGAGAAGGAAGGAAGAAAAGGAAGGAAGGAAAATAGAGAAGAAAAATAAAAAGGATATTTTTCTGCCAGTTCAGTAATTTTTGTTGCAACTTCGGTTCTAATATAATCCTCGGTCGTTGATCTGAGGTAGTTCAATAGCTTCGTGGAGACTAAAGCAACGTTTTCAGTGTTCGTGATCTTGTAAAGGAGCTCCAGTGTCTAGAAATCAGTTAAATCGACTGCTTCAGTACGAAGTTTTAGTTTTCATTTTCAGACCTTGGAATAATGTAGTTCATTTTAGTTTCCTTTGGCGCTTTCATACTCAATTTCAACATCATATTTCGACAGTAGACCACCTAGCCTGTCCACGGATCATGTCAAACACCAGCCAGCGAGTAAGAAAGTAGTTCAATCAGTACACGAGCCAGCAAGGGTGCCAGTACGCTCTCAAGAAGGCCAGCCAGCACGCCAGCAAGCAATTTCGTGCAGAATACCCAGGTTCAATGTGTGTCTTTGCCTGTTTAGTTGTAGGAGTGTGGTTTGATTTGAAAAATTCACGACATTTTACTTTCGAAGTCTCGCTCCTTTGGTCGGGTTACAGCAGCTTAGTTAATTTAACGGCCGTTTGTTTAAGGTAATCCTTTAAGAGTAAGTCAGTAAGTTAGCACAGTGAAACCCCGCTATAACGCGCTTCGATATAACGCGGTTGATTCATGGACCCCAAAGTTCTCATTACCAGTCCTCTGCGCGGGTTAATGTCACACATGTCAAACTTCGTTGCCGAAACAACGTTGAAAAAGGGTTTTAAAAGCAAACGAAAATTTGTGGAAACACCATGTTAACGACAACGGTCTGTTTGGCTCAGTATAGTTACTGTGCTCACCTGAAATAATGTTTGGACACATTGACACTTACCGTAAAATTTGCGTATGTAGTTTACGTGTCAAACAGTGGGCTGGATTTGACAACATTTACCAAGCCAAAAGACATGTCTGGCTTTGTCTTGAGGGTAATGCAAGTAGAATATCCAGAGACATAATCGATTTGGTTTTGCTTTATTTTCATATTGCAAATTGATTGGCTTATAAAACCGTTAAGATGACCGTTGAAAGGTTAGTTACTTAGTTTTAATCCTAAACGCGATCAAAAACTGTCAGCATTTTACTCTGTTGAAGCTCTAAATTGCAAGGGTGAAATTTTGCGTGGACCGTATTTTGGTAATTATCGCCCGGCAATGTTCTAAACAAGTAGCCCCCTCCTTGATCGAGGTCAGTCGTATGACATTATTAGCTCTTCTCGAGCGGTCAGTTAGACATGAAGATTAAGTTAAAAACGCAAAGATTGCATGACAGTACAATCATTGACAGAAACCATCATGTCACTATTATTTAAAATTTTCTTCCTCGTGTCAAAATTTCATCTTGCCATTGATCAGTAATTAACTTGGGAAGCTTTTAGTGCTTGCTTCTTTGGTGTATGAGTTTACTGACACTATTTCCCAACACGTAGAAAAATAGCGTACGGATGAAGCTAAGCACCATTCACATATCCGGACTCAAAATTCAAGCCTTTTTAGGGAGAGGGTCGGCGTTTGTCCGTGCAGTCAAATTATGAAAATAGTTTGGTGGAAAGTCGAAGAGATTGATGGGAGAAGAGCCATGGATGTCCAGAGGAAGTGCTAAGTTCATTTAGAGCGAGATATATACTTTGGAAATGTAGGAGCTTGGTGATATCTTGAATAATAGATGAATGTTAGTCAAGCTCTATTCTCAGAAAAACGATTCCTGAGCCTCAAACGGGGATCGAACCCGCAACCTTTTGATGACCGGTGAGACGCGCTATCCATTGAGCGACCAAGACTCACATGGTGAACTAAGGTGCAAGTTCACCATGATTATTGCATGGTCGTTACAGACAGAAAAATCAAAGATGTACAAAATCGTTATATTCTCACTTTCTTTCTCATTGTGAGGTCGTCAGCGACAAGACAGTCGATGATGATTTCCTGCCGCTTGGGATCTGCCGCGTAACAGAAATCGAGTTCAACCAAGGAAGTCATTGCCGTAATACCTGTGCAAAGGAATTAAAAAAAAATTAAAAAGTAAGTTAGGAACCCGCTACAGCAGTTCTTTTTGTTTCTGTTTCAAGTTTATTTAGGCAACTGAACAGCAAAGCAAGGTAGTTTGCCTCCATATTGAATCTCACCACAATAAACCAGTTTGTTGCCGAGAAATTCTTCAAACAACTTGTTTACTTATACGTTCTATGAAACCTGTGTAATTATATTAAAACAGTTATTCGCCTCAGGCTCAGTGAATATGGTAAATTATGAATTAAGCAAGTACCGGCTTCCTTTTTAGCACCTTCAATTATTTTGAAACCCCATCTTTATATACTTCAGAAAGATACAACGCTAAAGGCACGTAACGCTCCATCCACACGATACGATTCTCGCGTACGATTCGTCACATTGGCGTATGCGATTAATCCTAAAGAGCACAATTCTGCTTGAGTATTTGCTGGAGAATGGTCGGCACTAGAACGGAACCACCATTGAGACCAGGCAACCGTGTGGAGACTGGGACTGGAAGATAAAGTATTTTATTTACCAGATGACTTTTTAGAAAAATTCGTTGATGTTTGGGCTAAAATGTCACCAGGGGTAACAAGTCGACGGTTAGGATTAGGGTTAGGATTAGTGTCAGGATGAGAGTTCGGATTAGGATCCTAACCTTAATCCTAATCCTAACCTTAACCCTAACCATAACATTCAGAATAATTCTGAGTCTTAGGATCATTGACATTTCAGGATTATCCTGAATCTTAGGTGAGAGGATATCAGGTAAATAAAATACTTAGTTTTGGAGTCCCAGTCTCCACACGGTTGCCTGGTCTCAGTGGTTACGTTCAAGTGCCGACCCTGGCGAATATTGCAATACCTCCTGAAGACTCTATAGACTAAATCGTATACATCAGAAGTTCAGAACGAACAATCACATTTGACACAATTGCAATTGTAATGAGGTGATTTCCACCTTTATCAGTATGGTCCATCAGAAGTAATTTAAAGAAGGTAGTCATTTATACCTACCTAGATATCTCAAGTCGCTAGAGTTCGAAGTCAAGAACAAACCAGTCTTTTTTGAAGCAATATCCAAGAGTGATTTCATGGGGTAGATCGTCGTAATCGTTAGAATGCACTCAAACATTACAGCTAAAATGAAAAGAAGAGAAATACCCAAGAAGCCAAAGTGTTGTGGTTCCGTGTAAATTCCTTAACAATAAGGCAATAAGTGGGATTATGTTTGAAACGATCATTTGAGGAGAACAAGCGAATATCTGCAAGCATGGTTTCAAACTAGAAACGGGTTTCCGGAGCGAATGAAAAAATCACCAACAGATCAGGTAAACACGAATCAGGTACTTCAGGAAAATATTGATGGGGACAGTATCCTTGCAGTTTAAAAACGAGTTGTTTTAACCTTAAAAAGGCCCATTTATGCTCTTTCCAGCTCGTGCTTTTCTACGCTTTTCTCAAGTCTCACAATATCCTTCGTGAGTAAATCCCGGTATCCAAACATGGAAATCCATTTGATATTTCTTAAGTATATGTACAAGGCGCGACTATAGAAAAATGGCACATTGGCATGGACAGGGTGTGAGTTGGATTAATTTATGGAGTGAGACAGTTATCGGTTATGTCACTCAACAAACTTACGTTCTGGCTGCCGTAGGTATTACATATGTAGAGCCTGCACCTTAGCTCGTCATATCTAGGTGAGCATATCTCAGTCTAAAATTAAATTTACCAAATATCTTGCTCCTTATAGTCGAACAACTGGATGAAGTATTTGTGTTTTGCTTTACGAACTGTGGTATGCCAAGGAATTTGCCATTTGCTATTTCTGAAGTATTTGTTCAAAACATGACTGCACAAAAATGGTATATTGGCATAGTAAGGGTCTGAGTTAGATGGATTTATGTAGTGAGACAGTTATCTGTTATGTCAATCAACAAACGTACGTTCTGGCAGCCGCATAGGTGTTAGGTATGTCGAGTCTGCACCTTAGCTCGTCATATCCAGATAGCTCAACGGTGAGAGGGTCTCACCGGTCATCAGAAGGTTGTGGGTTCGATCCCCATCTCTAGCTCAGAAATCGATCTTTTTCTTTTTACTTTTTTTGAAATTTTTAGATTAACGTACGTCCACATACTGTATCGTCCGTGATAAGTGCACGGTTGCAGTAAGTACAAAAAAAATTGTCTCTTAACGTCATAAAACAAACGAACGAGAACACTGGGATTATCCAGTTTATGAGGTATATCATTCGCTCCAGTGCAATGGACGGTTCCCCTTTTTACGTCAGATGAATACAAGTACCAGAATACCTGACGCTGTTTTCTTCTTCATACATATAATATCCATTTGGGAAATGGAAATACAGTTGCTTACATTACTCGGCAAGTTGTATTCCGCAGTTAAATGTGAGGAGCCGGCCACTAGGTAGTTTCACCAGTAACGGGAGGTAAGGGAAAAATATACTTACCGCAACCAATGTTACAGTCGGTTGGCAAGGTGTTGATCATCTGTAGTAACACAGGGCTCATACTTTCGCTTGTGCTGAAAGATAATATACGAGAGCCTCTTCATTTACTTACATGAATTAGATTAATAGTTTCATGGTTTCATGGTTTAAACACAGCTATATTCCTAATTCCCTTTCTATTCAATTTGCCATTTTTCATGACGAAGATAGTCCTTTTTCCTCGCTGTTATCAAAAGTGTTAAATCTTAAAATGACATGTTATCAAAAATATGTACATAAAATCGGAAATAACATACAAAATGGTGAAAAATGAATGGAGTAAATAGGATGGTACGAAACCGAATCTACCTGATACATGGTATACAGATATACGCACAGTTACCGACCAACTGATATCGTTGGTTAACCCTTTAACGCAAAGTATCCAATTTATCAGACACCAAGAGCAAATAAACAAGTGAATGGAGAAAGTAGACACAAAGAGAATACGGAGAGCAATAAAAAAAGAAGGTGTTAAAAGATTAACAAATGAATGGGCAAAGCGAAAACAATGAGTGTAGGGAATAAAATAAAGATAAGCGTCAAAAGGTTAACAAATGAATGGACAAAGTAAGAAGTATGAGCGTGTTGAGAATAAAGAAAATTAAGCGTTAAAAGGTTAAAACATATATGGACAAAGTGAACACTAAGAGTGTTGAGAATGAAAGAAAAATAAGCCTTAAAAGGTTAACAAATTAATGTGAAGGCTCCAAACGGGTTAAACAGGCTACTAACTCGGTACTAACCCTTTAATTGGAACGAATTAAGTATTGACATTGGAAGGGAAGACACGCTTGATGCACAAATACAGATTTCACCACGTTTCTATAAGGATTTATCGATAGTTTGATGGTTTTTCCGTTAATCCTCAACTGCTCGTAAGTTGTTGTTTGTACATATTCTATGGACATATATTTTGTTTAGTTATTCTATTCTTATGGAATTTCGAAGGTTATTTAGACCCGTAGCATTTAGTCCAGAAACATTGTAAACATACTTGACAAGCGTGAATCTACGATATCAAAGAAACAAGAAATCACCGAAATCCAAGTAACCTAGTGGTTACAGAATCGACATAGCAAAAACAAAGAGTCTACAGAGAATAACAGGTTAACTCATATCTGATGTTGTAATTAACTCATATATACCTTTTATGCTGTTTACCAAGTAAGCCAAGGATTTTTAATAACTTAATTTGAATCCACGGCGCCTGGACACTATGAAAATTAAACTCGGAAAGTTTGCCTTCCATTATCTGTGTCAAGACTTGAAGACAGGCTTTTAGATATTTTCGGTAGTTTGAGGGATTTTCCTGCCAAAAAAAGAGGGTCAAATTACTGAAGAGAAAAACTGTCGAAAACAAAATTACACCAATATAAGTTTCTAGGATTACTTATAAAATTCATTAAGAATTCATGAGGAAAATACAAAAGAAAATCATAAACGTATCGTGTCTTATGTGATAAAAACACTTGTGACTTTATAGGTGGAGAAGAAATTAATTTTTTCCGGCTTAGAAAACATAAATTTCAAAATTTTCTTCACAAATTAGCGTATTAAGAGGTGAAATTACTCGGTTGTTAAATATCACTTAAAAGTGAATGACCATATAAAAAGTGAAGTTTTTGTAACCACCGTGTCACAATTGCAGACACTGTTATTGCCATTGACGGATTAAGGGGGGTTTGGGGTACTTTTGGTACACTTTGAGTACGTACTAGGCTCCCCGTACAATTCTGGGAGGAGCAACCTTTTTACCGGAGGGTTTGAGGCTGGAAGTTAAACACGGGGCGCCTAATCAAATTGTTGTAAGAAAATAGGATGAATTAAGCTAAATAGCCCCCATCATCTAGCTATCGAACAATATATACCTTAAAATATGAGGATTTTAAGTAAACAGATCTGTTTCCAGTCACATTATAAACACCCAACATTAGAAATTATTTATTAACCAGTTTTTACACATTAAGTTAATACCAAGATTTTATATGGTACCAAATGGTTAAATATGAAACTAAAATATTGTCTTTTTGGCGCATTTCATGAGTAATACATATTCCCACCTCCCTTTCTGACCACCCCTTTTTCCGGGGGGCTGGTTTACCTCCAAATGTGCCAGGGGCCTCGTTCATGCTTAATCCCTCTGTATCGCCATTTCCGTTGCAAAATTAATTTCTTGTCACCTTTTCAATTGTCTAGAAACTTCTTACACTCTTCCAAAGATAACTTTGAGTAAGTTTTAGAATTAATTTACAAAATTCGTGTCCGTTCAGTATTGGGATATAACCTCGTGTCTTTATACCCTGATACAGAGTGGCCACTCATTTTGTAAATCGTACGTATACACAATTGATTATTCCATTCTATGGCAGACTGACATGAGTTCAATTTATAATAGAAAACAGTAACGTCCTTGTCAGCACAACTACGTTGTAACAAGGTTTTCATAAAGTTTGGTGAACGTTCCAGGAAACGTTGCGATGTGCAGTTCTAGAAACGTTATGTTGTGGACTCCCAGGAACGGCTTATTAACGTCGGAAGTAACGTCACTGAACATTGCAGCAACGCTCCGACAACGCTCGTGCAAATGATATACTCAAGCATTGTTCTGATTATCAAACACATCAAATGGTAGAGTTAACAATAAACTTGATTCTCCATGAGATTTTTTCCTCTTTGGCTACAACTATATAATATCATGAAAGAACACAAATTATTTAATAGCCCACATTTTATACTACTTTTATACTTTTATACTCACCTAATGATTTCACCATCATCCCTTCTTGTCGTTCAAACTTTGAGCTTTTCCTTCGAGAGAGCTTACTGAGATCGAAATTTAGACCCTCTCTTAACGAGAACACCTCATGCATACCTCTTTCTATATTTTAGTCTCACGTGGCTCCTCTTCATTGTGCCTTTCATTTCATTTTATTTTCCTTATATCTCAATTTTCTTGTCATCTGACATCTTATTACTTTAATCCTATTGGTTGGTTCTCATGTTACTTATCATCACGTGTAAATAGATATATAGGTTTTTGTCACACTTGTAAATAGTTACTGTGAAGATGTTGCACATCCGCAGCGAAACGTTAGTAAAGTTACTTTAAATGCCTTGGTTTTTCTGTCATTATGGTCCTCCATATAAAAATCCTGAGCTGGGCTCTCATCTTCATATTACATCTACATTTTATACTTATTGAGATAAGATAAACACACACGTACGATGCCAAAGATCTTCAATCTGCAGCCAGCCTCTGAACTAACCTTTACAAGATTGTAGAACAAATGGAGAGAGGCAGACACTACACCCGGATCACGATCACATAACGCCTCGGCAAGTTGCGCTTCAATATTCTCCAGCAAGGAAGGACAGATTGTGTACACACGATGCAATGTCATTAAAGCCTTCTTTCGGATCTCTGCCCTGCCAAAAACATAAAGAGCAATAAAAAATCAATAGAAAAGATCAAAGGAGTTAAGAAAATACAGTTTATAGCGCTAAGGTTGTTCTGTTCACATACAGCTACTGAGTCGGCAAGCGAAAAAAGTAACCTAAACATCAAAGTTCAGCACAGACGCGCTGCAAGAAATTTCTTTATAACATAGATGTAATACAACGCCGCTTCTGATTGGCTGCTATGGGTGCTCCATATCTCGATGAAGCACGGGAATAAAGAGCAGGAAAACCCTTTGAAAAAAGGCCAGTCAAATATGTTGCCCGAAGCCTTGAGGATCACGCCATGTTTAAGCGGCCAATCAAAAAGTTTGGAACTTTTGGCTTACATAAGGAGAAAGAAATTTTTAATCAGCAAAATAAAGCTTATTTGCCGTTATTTTGTGTCTGATTCTATGTTATAAAAGAAATGGTTCATGATTTGGCGTGCTCCATTGAGTTATGGATGCACTTGGGAGAGCACTGAGAAACCTAGAGTTGCTCAAGGCTATCGCCTTGAGCACTCTTAAGCTTTTTTCGTGCCCTCCCAACCTCCCGCGTGCATCCATAACTCAATGGAGCATGCCAAATCAGAAACCATTTCTTTACTAGTGCCGATTGACGGGTTGTCCAACGAAGAAACAATGTATCAGAAAAAGAAATCCAGGATGCTTCCCCACTTGTCCTCCCGTGGAATCATTGTTACCGAAGCAAAAATATAGCTTTTCGGGCAGGAAAAAATGTCCCTCATTGAGTTCAGGAAAACTTTTTTGCTTCTCGGTCTTGATTTTTGTTTCGGAAACATTCCTTTGCCCACCTGGGTGCGGTTGTTCAGAAGGGTGATCAGCTTAATCCAGGAATAGCGAAAATTTTAAGGACAGCTTTCCCCTCATGCTGCTGAGAAAAGTTGGAATTTCCTTCAACAGATTACGGGTGTATACAAAAAAGTTTTACGCAGTGGGGTCTGAGCTGGAGTTTTCAACCAAGACAAACGAAACCAAAACAACAGATCATCTAGTAATCCTGGGTAAGCGCTAATCGTGCTTTGAACAATAGGAAAACTGATAAACAGTGTTGCTTTGTTACCTTTGGTTTCGCTGCATTCACCTTGTTTAGCTGTGTACGGAAAATATTGCAGCATGTTTCCACAACAATGTTAATCCTTCATTTTCCAAGGACCTTATAATCCACGAATAGAGTTAGCATACAAAGACTCGGCCACCGTAACTCTGAATTTTCTGGGGACTGCTCTGTTTTATACATAGAGCTACATCAAAACTGATATCATGTCAAAATAGATGCACACAAAGGCAGCGTTGGAAATTAAATGTTCTTCTTGGTTGCCCCTTGGGCTGTGGAGGGAGATTCTGGACATAATTGTCGCTCTACATCGTACAGCGTTGGGATACCTATCATATTATATTATATCGTTTTCGATAATATTATATTGTGTGCTGTGCACTGATATGTCGTATCCGGGGGTGTAATGCCGAATCTAGTATGTTTATGTTGTATCGGGAGGCGTAATGCCGCACCCGGTATGTTTATATGTTGTACCCGGAGGTGAAATGTCGTACCCGGTATGTTAATATGTTGTACTCGGAGGTGTAATGCCGTACCCGTTATGTTTATATGTTGTACTCGGAGGTGCAATGCCGTACCCGGTATGTTTATGTTGTACTCGGGGGTGTAATGCCGTACCCGGCATGTTTATATGTTGTACTCGGAGGTGTAATGCCGTACCCGTTATGTTTATATGTTGTACTCGGGGGAGTAATGCCGTTACCGTTATGTTTATATGTTGTACCCGGAGGTGTAGTGCTGTACCCGGTGTGCTGATACGTTGTACCCGGACACTCGGAGTGGCAATATCGTATTCGATATGATGATGTCTCGTGCTCGGAGATGTAATGTTCTCGGTAATCCGGTATGCCGTCGTAAATAGTCATGTGCACAGAGCTATCAGAGATCAGATATGATTCCGTAATGATCTATACAGATCTGCAAATTACTGTTAGCCTTCATTGTCCTTTAAATTCCCTAGTTTCCTCTTCTGTCCATGGGGACAATTATTTGTCCAAGGTGCACAGAAAACTTGAAATTCAGTTCTACAGGACACTTGGCTTCTAACCTAGCTCTATAAATCGTGGTCAAAACTCCCATGGTGACAATGTGTTATTAGACTTCCTACCAAATGGAATAGCATTTAAAGCTCAAGTTGAACAAGTTACGAAGATGGCGACGTCTCAAAAACATGGGACACAAAGTTGATTATTTATTTTGTTGCAAAGTGCCTCCCTAGCTGTAAATGTGTGACTCGCTAACTGTGTAATTTTTCTAGACCTTTTACCTGTTTCTGTCACTCACTTCGCGCCTTATATTGAGCTCGCGCCAAATGTAAGAAATTCACAGCTTATGTGACACGAGTCCGACATATGAGCTTGCCGAGTACGACATGCCATCACCTGGTACAACACATCAACACACCAGGTAGGGCATTATATCTCCGAGTATGACATATCGAAATTACCAGTACAACATATCTCAGGATACGACACAAGCACACTGGGCACGATCTATCGTCGAGAACGATATAATATAATGCGATATATATCACAACACTGTACGATACAGATCGACAGTTTTGTCCAGAATCCTCCTCCACATAGGGTAACCATGGGTATTTTTTCACGTTGCTCCAGAAAGAATTTGGTTTCCGAAACCTACTTTTTCGTTTTTCTCTATATCAGTCAAATAAACTCATATTAAACTTCATCACTCAAATAATATGCTTACTTCATAACGATGTCAGCTTGCATGGCACAATGCTCATTGTTTTGAAGAATGTTAACATACTGCAAGCTCAATCACCAAAAAACTTGCGCGAATCGTAAACAAGAAAAGCGAATTCATCAGCAATAGTTTACCAAAGTTTTCAAATAAGAAAGAGCGCACTTTTGCGTCACCTAATTCTTTCACTCATTTCACTTTCATCAATGACTCAAAAATAGGAAAAAATTTCGATTATGTTAGCACTTGGAAACCGTTTATCCAGGAGGCAACTATTCATCAAAATTTGGTTGCCCAAAGAAAATCTTGGTAGTCCGTGGCAACTGGACGACCGCTAATTTCGAAACCTGAAAGGGTATTACCTGGCATCCTCCCGAGCAGCAAGAATAAGCGTCAACAATGCTGGAATCATTTCGGCGTTGATCAACTTACAAATCACACTTAAAGCAGCACATTTTGTTACAACGTTGGTGCTTTTTAGATCCTGTGAGACAAAAAAGCAGCAAAGATGAGTACCATGCAAGATAAACAAACGAATAAAAAACGAGTAATAAGCTTAAAAAAATTTCCAAACACGAATAAAATGTGTAAAACAAACTGATATCCAACACTACAAATTCAAGGCCGTACATCATGGGTGGATTTCGAAAGTGGCCTAAGAGGCCGAGGCCGCCTCTTTTCTCTAGGAACTAATCTGTTAAACGGATAAGTAACTCGATCCTTGACAACGAAAATGATATTTTTACTATCCAAAATACCGTGAAAGTTTAAATAGCGTACGCTGGACTTTAACAAGTTCTGGAGAGAAATTTATCCTCGAGCTAAAATCTAAGGGAATTGAGAACGCCCAAAACAAAACTATTATCGACCAACTGACATTGTGGCGAGAACTATGTACACGATCAGTGTCCGACACAAGTACAACATCGTGTTTTGAAGCATAGGTTTAATATCGTGGTTTCTTCAAGCTTGTTTGATTTTTATTTTTCCTGTTTCCCAATCGAAAAATTGAAAACCAGCCAATCTAATTCAACCTCGCAAGGATTGAATGTATCAGAATTTTGTAAGTCTGTACAAGTTGACGTCTTTAACGATCACTGTATTTAAAGAAATGTACTTGAGAATGACTTGGTCAGATGTTATTCCATAAAACAAAGCTGAAAAAAAAGATTTAGGTTAATGGAGTATGTCAGAAGAATCACATACCTACCGGTGATTCGAAAAATGGGTGCTACTGGCACAGAGGCAGGGCGCGTGTCTTTCAATGTAGTTCAACTCCGGCTCCGTAAAGTTATCTCATTAAAGTTACCTTAATCACATGTGAGAAGAGTATTGCCTAGTTTGACTCCAGCAAACATCACAGATTTTCTCCGGGTATTCCAGTTTCCTTCTGTAGTAACACTGGACCCATGAGGAGTGGTCCTTACTGGACCTCTAAGGAGAACAGCTTATCTAGCTGATAGGGATATCCGGTATAAATAGAAACACTTTACACTTTATCACTGATCACTTAATGAAATTGTAATGAGTCATGAGGCATACAGGCGACATTTCTTGAGTGGTAAACTACTTCGGAGAAGGAACATTCGAGGTATAACTCACAGTAACTTACCTTTTGTATGGTATTTATGAGTAAGACGACTAGTTGATGATCTTTTTGGAGGAACAGCGAGGTAGCAAGATATCCTAAACACAAGGAAAAGTGAATGCAAGCGCAGCAAACCTTGCAGAGAAAGTACACGAACATAGTTTATATAAGAACAAGGGAAACGGAAAAAGGTGAGATCAAAGGGCTGGGGCTGTGCGAAGTGGCGAAAGCGCGAGAGATGGAGGGAAAGGAAGAGGGAAGTAGATGAGAACGAAGAAGGAAACTCAACAGTATTCAGTTGTTCATTAGCAATTGCTGCAACTTGCGACCAGCCTCACCCATAGGCTAAGAAAGTCGAAAATTCTTCTTACAAAGTCCTTCGTATGCGGTCCGTTTGTCATGACTTGTAACCGTAACCTACTTCCCAACCTAACAAATTTCCGGTATACAATTGAAGAAACGCTTCCGGCTTACCTGTTCTCTTTTCCAGTAAAGAAGACCGCTGGGCAAACTTTATCGCGTGAATATATCCAAAGGAGGCATCTTGCCCAAGCATTTCACAGTATATAAGACGGATTAGCAATTCTCTAGTTTGTTTCTGTAGGA
Source organism: Heliopora coerulea (assembly GCA_030142905.1). Classification (NCBI taxonomy): domain Eukaryota; kingdom Metazoa; phylum Cnidaria; class Anthozoa; order Scleralcyonacea; family Helioporidae; genus Heliopora; species Heliopora coerulea. Next base: position 430,016 of record JASJOG010000059.1, on the reverse strand, counting down.
AAAGAGAAATTTTGAAAATAACCGAACAGAAATTTTTATGATAATCTGACACTGACGAAGTCAACTGAAAAATGTTGACTCGAGCGGGATTTGAACTTGCACCTTCGGGATACCGGCCCACCGCTCTATCTGTTGAACTATCGAGTCCACAGGGATTGGAGGCGAGTTTTATCCGATTTTAGTGCACAAGATATTCTCGCGGCAACTTAACGCTAATCCATGAGAAGATGTGCAGTGTTTCAATTCTATTTCAGAATCATCCTTGGAGATTTACATGAACAGTCATGCTCTCTCAAAATCTCGTGCAAATAAGTTTGATAAAAGCTTGCCTTCAATTTTTGTGGACTCGATAGCTCAACAGGTAGAGCGGCGGACCGGTAAAACGAAGGTGCGAGCTCAAATCCCGCTCGAGTCAACATTTTTCAGTTGACTTGGGCAGCGTCAGATTGTGAAAAATTTCAGTTTATGTATATCTCTGAGGATGAGTCTGAAATTGAAGTTGACTAACAGAACCTTCTTGTAAAGGTATGTTTATACATATACCCGTACCTACTGGGGACATGTGCACGGCATTCTTCAAGCAGTCACCCGCGGGATGGCACACAAGGGTGGCGCCAGAGGGAGGGGGGACAGAGGGGGCTACAGCCCCCCGTCAGGGAACCTTAATCCCCCATCGGGGAAAATTGAACAATTCGTCGGGGGACGACATACGTGGGGGAAACTTTAAATATTCGTGTTTGTTTTCTCAAACTGGTAAAAGGAAAAACGAATTATCTGCCTTAAATGTGAATAACAAAAAGCGGGAAAGAATTTTTACGAGAAAATCTGGGGGAATATTGCGAAAACGAACGAAAAAGCAAACTGACACTGATGTGGCTGGGCAAGCTGGCCTAAAGCCATAATTATCGGTATCACCTTTATTGTTTTGTGGCCTTGCGAGTTTAGAATACTACAGACTATTCAAACGTGACTTCAGACTTCACCTTGTGCCTACGCTACTGTTATAACTGGTACATTCTAAACTCTAAATTTTAATTCCGTAGTAAGGACGAACGGAAACGATGGTTTTCAACAAGGACAAAGATGAGATTAAAAATCTGCCTATTGCTATTTACATAATGCGTTAATATAACGTCTTACTGTAGTCGCTAGAAAAACAGATTGTTCATTTATCCATGCATATGCATTCATTTCCAAAAAAATAATGCATTTTCCTGCTTCTAAACCGTAGCCCCCCTGTCGGGGACTTTAGCCCCTGCGTCGGGGAACTCCTGGCACCACCCCTGATGGCACAACTGACTGATGCCACTTACACTTCCAGGAAATTCTTCCCACGGACAGCTGCCTCTACAATTTTCCGTTTCGTAAACGGTCGTTTCCAACCGGAACGGTCGTTTTTCTCGTCATTCCCAAGTGTACCCTTCTCACCCCAACTCTGTAAGTCGCATCAACCAGAAATACGCTCAAAATCTTTCACCTGTTTTCTTTCCTTGACTTTAAATTCAACGACGGATTATCTTGGATCACCTTACCCAAACTGAAACCCTAACCTAATGTTCACAAAAGGGGAAATAGCGTCACAGCTGGCACATGCAAAAATGTCAGCACTGGACAGGCTCTCATTCCAGGGCTGTTTAGAAAACTGAATTTGAACCCTGGTATAAATACACAGTATAAATGCATTACCATGAACAGTACATACTGTAAATCTTCAAATTAGGGGCCCTGTCCAAATTTGGGCTCTCTTAGAATAAGTGCCCTCTTCAAGAATGGAAACAAGAATATGCACTCCTGGGACACTTTAAAGAAATTATTGGCAAATATAATTATCAGTGCACATTGTGACTGACTTTAGTGTTGATAAAGCATCACCTGAACTTGTTGATGGTGAATGTTCTGACATTGACATCAAATAAGATAATTTCTCAGCATTTAAATTGTTGAAATTCTCCTCAATTTTCTGTAATTACAAGTATTTCAGTGAATGCTATGTCAATTTAACTGATGATACTATGGAAATAAATGGTTAAAATTGACTTGGCTTTTTGTTAAATGTTTGGGTTTATGGAGTGATACTGTATAGACAAAAAGTTATTCTTTCAAATGAGCACCCATGTCCAAATTAGCACCCCTCCTATAACAATCAAAAAACAAATTTAAGTGCCCCTGGGCACTAATTCAAACATTTACAGAATATTACCATGATTTAGGATCAGGGGTAGTGCCAGAGAGGGAGTAGAGGGGCTACAGCCCCCATTCCCATTGGGGAAACTTTGCCCCCATGTCAGGGAAAAGTTAACCATTTGTCAGGGAATTTTCACTAATGAACATAATTATATGTTGATCAAACTATAAGAACTTGTTATTGGTTTAGCCAAGAAAGATAACAGACTCTTCTCTTCATGTCAAATCTAAAAGCAAATTATTTCTAGTCAGAAGTTGAGACTGTTCTTGTGAAAAGTAACATAATGTTTTTGACCTTCAAATAACAAAATTATAAAGGGGCATGGTCATGGCCCCTTTGATTTAGCCCCCTTGTCAGGGACATTAGCCCCTGCATCAGGAAATTCCTGGTGCCATCAATGTTTAGGATGAGTGGGTAATGATCTACCTGCTTTCTTCATTACTTCCTTAGCTTACTTCCCACAATCTTATCCCAAGGGTTTTCTTTCAGATCTCCAAATAGTGGAACTTTGTTAATGTTGCAAGCAAAGAAACTCCATGCTGACAATAAACAACAAAACCAACAAGTTTCAACAGCACTACTGTAATACAAACAGCATTTAAAAAGTGTTGGGGTCAGCAGGTAAAACCTAGACTCAGATGGGCAACTGGAACCAGAGATATAACCATATTAGGCAGTGTTAGGCAGGCACAAATTCCAAGCACCCAGCACTCGCAGTAATTTTATCAATTCCACCTGGCATATTTTAGCCTAAACATAATGAAACATACAGTTTCCGTGTAGCAGATATTGTTGTAACTTAATCTATGATTCTTCATGCAACCCCAACCCCCCTGTTCAAAAACATCATAATGAAAATGAAGTCAAGATGTTTTTACCCAGCACTTATTTTTCATCTGCTATATCCCTGTGGAACCACAACATTTTTTAGGCTTTAACAAGTTCATCTTTGTCATAATGAGTTCAATAATTTTGTTATACACCTTCATTTTACCTGGAACCATTATGCTTACCATAGTCACACAAGCAGAAACAAAACATTCTTTAAGATGTATTAGTTCTCGTCTTATAATCTTATCTTCTTCCTATATAAAATGAAGAGTACTTTAACCTTCACACTTAATTTTTTTTAGTTCAATACCAGAAAAGCTGCCTGTTGGCAATATAATTCTACAGATGGTAGCATTTCCTATTTACCTGTTAAGGAGTAAAAGTGTTTGGTAGAAGTTTAGGGTCAATTGCAGAAATACATTTTGAAAATCCTTGTGCAGAACTTTCAACCACAGGAGTTGACTGGCTGTGTTAACAGATGAATGCCACATATTTTTCTTCCTCATATAGCCTGATATAGTTTACAGATAGGCTTCATACATCAGGTAATCTTTAGCAAGACACAGTCAGTGCACACATAGCTTTGCAGGATTAACTTTGATTTGCAAGAGGAAATAAACAGTATGTTTCATTTGAGTGGATCAAGCATGTTTCTTTGTTAGAAAAATGTTTTTGAATACCTTCATGAATTTGGCAAAATTGGTCTGTGGAAATCAACTCAAAACAGACAAACGTGGGTGCTCATCACTTCTCTCACATATAAATTGGTGGGCTGATGACCCTGTGAAAAATTTCACATACTACAGTTCATCATGTTGACTTGTTCTACCTCAGATTCAACTTTTCAAGATGTTTGATTTGAGTTTGTTTTCAGTATTTCTTTAAAAATGGATCTTTTTGAAGGCAGCTAGATATTTGCTGGATACAGAGCAGACTAATAATGTAATTTGGCCCAGATGTTTCAAAGAAATGCCCCATATTGTCGTTTTAAAGACACAAAATTTACAAATTTCATTGGAGGGCAATTCTACCAACCCCAAAGTGACTTCAGGGAACTGACCGCCTAATTCAAAACATTTTGTAAGCAATGACTGAAGCAATTGGATTATCTTAGCACCAACAAATAAACATACCATAGGAATAAAAAGTACACCAAAATTAAGGCACAATTATAGACTACGCAGCACCGTAAGAACGGTATTCTACAATGGCTAAGTAACTACGTGGTAGCTGTATAGGCAGGTAGTCATTTAGTAAGTGTGAGGGTTAGATTTTGGTCAGGTCACGGTTAAGGTTAGATTTACGGTTTTAGGTATAGGTATGTAGTCAGAATGAACATGGGCAATTTCAAATGCCAGGTACACTATAATTAGTCCAAAATTAATTTCCTAAACAATGGGATAGAGAGATTAATGTTAACCTATCAAATAATTGTACAGGTGGATCTACATTGTAGAAACTTTGGTGTATGATTGTACGTGCTGTCAGCTATGTTTGGCAATGACTTTAACTTATCTCTGGTACATCAGAGGCTTATCAGGTACCAAGACGACTTTGATTGGAGTTTGTTTCATTTTACAAATTGAGACAAAGTTTATTTAAAATTGGAAAATACGACTCACGTGTTTTGATTTTGCATCTGCAACGCCTCGTATGAGCAATTCAAAGCCTTTAGATTTATTGTCTCCCAGGCCATAATGACCTGTGATAATACCAGGCAGATTTACTGCGCTTTCATCCATAATGCAAGACTTAGGAGATAATTTCATCCATTTCAAAGTACTATCACACTTTTTAAATGTCAAAAATACAAAACTTCAAAATTCTCTTACACGAAGTACACTGTCCCTTTAACGTCCTCATTCCTCCATGTATCCCATGAAGCCTACAAGTTCTTATCATATCCATGGCTCCGATGTAGCTGTCGGAGAAATCATCCTCATTCATTCTCCATTTTATTGCGAGCTAGCTAATGAAAGAAAATTCATCCACCCCTAACACGAAGTACAAACGTCTATAACACCGTTCAGCGCCCCGAAACGTTGAAATAAAGTTGTACATTTTGTAGAATTTTATCTTCAATGATTAAATATTTTATGTTATACTTATGTTATATATATATATATATATATATATATATATATATATACACATATTCCTATTCCTAAAATTCATTAAAAATTGATGAGGGAAATACAAAAGAAAATCATAACCGTGTCGGGCCCTTATATGTGGTGAAGACACGTACATTTATGTGTGAAGAAGTTCATTTTTCGGCTTGCAAAAGATAAATTTCCAAACTTTGCAGTACGTGCTTTATCGGATGTAAAACACCCGGCTATCGCCTCATGTTTTAAATCCCGATAAAGCACTCCTGCTCGGATTTTAAATCTTGCACACACATACACATATACATATGGTGTGGCCAGTCTCAGCAGGGACGGCGAAGCCGGGGGGCCTGCAGGGGCTGTAGCCCCCCCACTTTTTTCCAAATGTAATGTTGAAACAACTACGCTTCAAAACACTTGTTGTGCAATTTCCCAGAGAAGCATACAAAATGTTGTATTTCTATCTCAAGCCCCCCCCCCCCCCCACTCGTAACTTCGCTCCGCCGTCCCTGCTCAGTGAGATGAGTTAAGACGCTGGAAGGTGATGGGTTAAGAAGTTTTTACCCGTCAAACGGCCCGCCACTTACATACACGAGCCTCTGATCATCTAGGAGTCTCTGCCTTGACAGGTAAAAAGCTTCCTAACCCATATACATATACGTATAAGTATACGTATATACATGTAAAAAGAGATTTTGTTTCTTTGGCCATCTCCTGGGTACATGGACCTCATGCAACCATGCCGAAGTTACTATCCCCTGCTCGGACTTTTGGCCTTTGAAACGTGCTCCACGCAATGGGCAAAGGGATTAACACAGGATCGATCGAGTGGCGATATTTTCCTTCCACGTCGATTCTGCTATGCAGGCTAATGCCCGTTGTGGTTAGCACCCTCTCTCGGTCGGGCCTTCGGCCCTCGTACAGCGCTTCACGCGAAGGTCCACGGAATTATTTATACTACTTCCTGCAGCTTCTAAGCAAAGGAATTTCATTACTCTCCATTACCACAGCGTCTTAATTATTACGACTTCCTTGTAACTTCCGTTGAACAATTTCCAGGGGAACTAAACAGTGAAACATTGAAGCCATAATGAAAACTACATGAAACTAAATTTGAGAGATTGCATTCCCGAGGTACAGATATCAATCGCTTCGAAGCTTTCTGTGAAGAAAAACCGAAAGTAATTCAGGACTTAACGAATCAACAAACAATGTAAATAATGAGCCCGATAAAGAAAACAGGATCATCGTCGACTGAAACTATTGCACCGAAGCCGGTTACACTAAGAAGACCAAAGTCTAAGATGACTATACCAAGAAGACATTCTGACTGACCGAAATTAATTTTTACAACTCGACCACGATCCTTTTTCTCAGTTTATTTATCGTGAAAGAAGAATCAAACAATGTAAGAGTCTACTAAAAAACATAACTAACAATCTCCCGGTTCACGACAAGTACTTTTTATAGACTCCCGCTGTTTGTAATTGGCGTTCTCCTTAGACGCGTCCTTTCGTCAATCGGCACCCACACCCTTCGTGCGCTCGTGAAATCAGATATTCACATTGAAAGCAATTCGTTTTCTATTGCCAATGGTCTGACTTCTTCTGATCGTAATTCAGATAATTTAATTGTGATAAGTTTCGCCATTAAATCACTCTTGATTTTTCACGTGATAACTTACTTTAGAAGTGGCATAGATGTGATGTGTTGGTCACGTAAATGAAACATGAAACTACTCATATCTCATGGAAAACTGCAGTTACAGTTGCAGGTGGCGTAAGGAAGGAAAGGGACAGGTAGAACTACCTTGTCACATGAAATTTTGACGACACTTAAATTCAGCGAATTTAGCGATTTTTTGAAAAATCGCTAAATTAAAATGCACCAAAATTAAGTGTCGTTATATTTAATCATCGGGAAATTAACGTAGCTCCGCTCATGGGTACGCCATATAATCGAAACACCGCCGTCTGGCCATTGAGGCCAGTGAGGACAGCATTAAGATATGACATTACAGTTACAGTTTCGTTTGTTTCGTTCAAAATTAAATTGTAGAACGTTGTACGATTTTGTTTTTATCGCACTTAAAATGTGATTTAAATTAAGCTAAATGGTTGACATTTATGATATCACAAAACAGCTCTATTATCGTCGTAAAACTTTTGAATTCCCCAAAGTTTCAGTTCCTGAAATCGCAAAAATTATGTGACTTATGTCGCAAAATCGCAAAATGAAAGTGCCGCTAAATACAGATTTTTCAAAATCGCTAAAATAACGTGTCGCCAAAATTTCATGCAATAAGGTATATATCCAGCCACTTTTGAGAAAGTTGTTGGTTGTCTCTCACTTGTAAGACTTTATAACAGGCTAAAAAAAAGTTAAAAATCTTTAACAAACCAAACATTTTCGAATATATAGTTATCATCAGAAGTTCCATCTTCGGGTATTGGCTAGAACAAAGCTCTAAAATGCTTCCTGGCCTCTTATTGAGTTATAATAACAGCCCGATTACGGCTAGGAGTTTATAATTAACAATTATTCAGCGAAGGCCAAGTTAGTTAATTATCCCTCCCCCCAACTTCGCCTCGGGGATTACTCAACGACACCCACTCTATCGTCGACAAATAATTGTTTTAGTATAATTATTTACACGGGTGATTATTTGAAAGAAAACAGCAAAACGAGCTGTTTTAAAAATTCCTTGGGAACATCTGTAGGTGACTATCGACATATATGATTTAATTTTTGGTCAACTCACGCGGAATTTTCTTGACATGCAATAATACATTATTTAATACTAGCTAAAAATACATAATGTAATTTTAGGCCTAGAGCTGCAGATGTCCATTAATTGGTCCCCTTGCTATCAACACAAGGTTCCCTTTGGTGACAGACTACCACCAACCCACCCACCCACTCAAAGGAAGTTAAAAAAGGGCCTGGATCCAAGTAATAACATCTCGAAAGCTGGAAGTTCGAGCTAAATCAAGACAACACAGTGAATCAGTTATTTGATGTAGTTTTAATTAGTCTGATGATGTCTTTAAAATAAAGTCCAAATGTCACTTTGAATAAAACCAACATATCACTCAAAAGTCTTGATTTAGCTCATACAACCCATTTTTATGATGCTATTGTTCAGGTTGTTTTGCTTTACATGTATATTTTTCCAAACTATTAGGTGTCATTGGATTTTTAAAACTGTGAGGTGTGGAGAATGATAATTTGAAAAGCAGTTTGGCATGAACTTTCTACATTTTCTAAGTCAAAAGAGTAACTAAAAAAGTTAACAGTAATTCTAGCAGACCATAATTGTAAATACGTCACCCTCCCTAAATATGATTAAATCTGTTCATTAGTTTATTCTGTCTATTGCAATGCTCTTGTATTGGAATGCAGGTAAATATCAATATACTGTAACAATAATATTGCACAACTACTCATGAGTGACATTTACAGTACATGTTTTTAAAATGCAATTATAATTAAAAAAAACAAAACATTCTGCAATTAATTGAAAATCAAATGCACATTAAATAAGTGAAAAGTACTGTAATATATTATTATTTGTAAAATTTATTAAAATAATATATTGAAATAATACATTTTATCCCAAACATCATTGTTGAAAATGTTACTGTTACATACAGATAACCTGTTAACTAAGTTAATAACAAGACAATTATGGCAAAAATATATTGAGTAGAACCTTGTACCCTGAGCCATTTGTGAGATGATTAAGCAAAAAGGGAAAAAGAAATCATGGACAAATGGGTGAGGTTTGCTGAAAATGAACAGTACTGTATTTTGCCAATTTTCTACCCTGCATTTTTCTAAAAAAGAATAAAAACTAAATAAACCAAAAACATAAAAAATTATCTCATTCATTTAGAGGCTGAGATAGGTTGGCCTGCATCATTCAAGGTCATTGAGTCCTGCTATTTCACGTTTTTCTGCTATCTTGGCCCAGTAATCATGAATGCTCTGAATGTGAGGTTGTAAAAAGATTAAAATTTCAATATTGTTATGCTTTAATGTAATAGTGTGAATACATTCTCAATGATTTTACTGTGAATTCAAAGCTTGACTGTGTTTTGAAAATGCATGCACACTTGGAAAGACTAGCAGTGCTTGATGTCAATTAAAGGTACAGTATATGTATATGACTTGGACTCTCAACAAAACTACTGGACAAAATTTGAAATGAAAAATTTGATATGCAATAAAATAATAAATTAAGATTGAATACCTGAAGAAAGTTATTTCTTATGTCCTACCAACTTTAAAATATATAAAATAGCATTTTGTGAGATGTTCACCAAGCTTTAAAACATTTAATATTTAGTTTCTTTTGTTTTTTGGTTCTTAACTGTTGATAACTGTTTCATTATGGACACAAACCTGATGAGGCTAATGTCCTTTTATGAGATCTGTATACATACAAAACATAGATGGGCAAGGTTTTGCTTATGACAACATATCTAACTACCATTAAAAAATCCTAAATTCACAAATAAAAGGCATTATACGATGATGTGGAAATAAATCCCTTTTTCATCTTGGTGAGGTGTTTACTTGCATCAATCTATTAAACATATTAGTGTTAAAACTATTAGTCTACTGCACACTTATCAATAGACCTACATGATTAGACCTGTGTCTATTGGTTTACAAAGATGAGGAAACCTATATAGATTTGGTGTCTATAGATGTCTATATGTGTAGTACTGTTCAGGCTTACACAGATATCCTACTGTGAGCTATTGGCTTAGTGTATAATATTTGGCAATTCATCAAATGTTTGTTGTAAAAATAAAAGCACTAAGGTTCATCTTGTAGACTATTAAAATTGATTTCCTGGTGAGCTTTCACCTTATTAACTCAGGCCTTAAAAGCAGATAAACAGTCCTCATAAGGGCTATAAAGATTTCACTAAAAAAAAACATCAAAACTATTTCAGAATCATCTTCAGGGTATTATGAAATGATAACTTCACAATTAACCAATTTGGTTAATTGCGCAGTTATTAAAACATCAAAAGTTCAGCAAGAAATTATTTAAGTGGTTTTTTGATGTGTCATTACTTTTCAATACAATAAATATATTATCAAAATTTTTACTCAGCTGGACTCAGTTTGATGAACTTCAGTCATATGGTTTACCAGTCTATTAGCAAAGTTGAAGCTCAAACCACATTTGGAACATACATACACCAAACCAGAGTGTTCTGCAGGTTCCATCTCCTGGTCCAACTGATATTTCTCCAGGTTTTCACCAGAAGCTTCCACCTCACAAGGAATGTATTCATACTCTTTGGAAGTTTGACTTACTGATTCATGACCCTTCATTTCTTCAGTGGAAGAGGACTTCACATGACATCTTTGGAAAACAAATTCAGGTCTATCTGAATAAAGTTCATCTTCATGATTTTGCAGATTTAGTTGCAGTGTTGCAGTTTCACGTTCATTTTCTGAAAAATCAGAATATAAATATGACATGGAAATCTTATCACATTTATAAGGTTCACCTCCAGAATGAACTATTTTATGTCTTTGTGAATTATATGACAAAGTTAGTGTCTTTGTGGAAACATCACCATCATATGTTCCTTCTCCAATGTGTGATCTTTTATGGAATTTTAGATTGACAGAATTGTCAAATGCCTCCTGACAAACATCACACTGATATAGTCTTTTGCCAAGGTTAGCTCTTTCATGGGAACTTACATCAGTCACATGACTAATTTTTCTTTCATGGACATGACATTCATAAGCTTCTTGTGGAGCATGTATTCTTTTGTGGCTTGTTAAATGACCTGACTGGAGAAATGTTTTAGCACAAACATCACACTTGTATGGTTTTTCCCCAGAATGAGTCCTCTTATGGCATGTCAAAGCAGATGAATCACCAAAGGCCTTGTTACAGATGTCACACTTGTATGGTCGCTCCCCAGTGTGGACTCTTCTATGGCGTTTTAAAGGGGATGACTGGCCAAATGCTTTCCCACAGATGTCACAATTGTAGGGTTTCTCCCCAGAGTGGGTTCTCTTGTGACACAGCATGGTAGCTAAAAGGGCAAATGCCTTGTCACAGACATTACATTTGAAGTGATTCTGCCCGGCGTACGTTTTGTCATGGCGTCTTAAAGAGGATGAGTCACTAAATGTCTTGCTGCAGATTTTGCACTTGTACGGTTTCTCTCCTGTGTGAACTCTTTCATGGCATTTCAGATGCGATGATTGACCAAATGCCTTGCCACAGACATCGCATTTGTAAGGTTTTTGTCCGGTATGGGTTCTCTTATGGCATAGCAATGAGGCTGACTGGGTAAAAGCCTTTTCACATACATCACATTTGAAAGGTCTCTCCCCACTATGGATTCGTTCATGATTCAGCAGGTGAGGTAACTCGATGAAGACCTTGTCACAAACATTACATCTGAAAAGTTTCTCCCCGGTATGAATCCTCTTGTGCCGTTTCAAAGTGGTTAAATGACAAAATGTCTTGGTGCAGATGTCGCACTGGTATGGCTTTTCCCTAGTCATAGTTTTCCCAGTCACATCTACATGTAGGTCTTGACTCATAATGGACATGGTCCTTCCTTGGCGATTCGGACAATTCTCAATATTTCACTTGTCTTACCTTATTTTCTCATATATTCTTGTATTTTTATGAAAATTTCACTACAAATTAGTTAAATATCCTCATTTTGATCACCTCATAGACAATCTGGCAGTAATTTCAAAGCTGTCTGACTGAAATTCTGTATTTGACATTCAAGGTCAGTCAAGCGAACACGAAATGTCACAGAAATTCCTATGCGTATTATTTCATGAAGTACCATGTTTTCACAGCGAGAATGCCGCTGAAACAAAAATAGGAAAGCTGCTACCTAAAGTTGAACAAATGAACCTGCACTGTCGTTACATCTGAATGGTCAAACGCTTTTTCATTGGCTACTCATGACAGTTCAGGAACTGTGAAGGAACAGTCAGCAGCCAGAAAAACATAAAGATGCCCCGGTCGATGCCAGAAAGATTATTCTAGCCAATAGAAGTGTTTTATTAAAAAGCAAGGCCCTCGGAGCCAGGGCGACCCACTTTTTAACGTTTCGACAAATTTTTTATTTTTAATATTTTTGTGAATGTGAGTTAAGGAGGGGGGGGAATCGACGTTCACGAAGGTGTGTCTCCAGTGTGCAAACTGGGGAAGCTTCTGCTCGTGATATGCGGGAAGTGAGCGGTCTTTTAGCTCACTGCGACGTATCGAGACACCTTCGTCCGACGATGTCTCAGCAGTGACTTAATCATTTGATCCTCATGCACATCCACAAGAACTGCACCGATTGCTTCAACCTCGCTAATGTTGTCAATGAGTTTATTTGCGTTAGTAACCACAGAAAGAATCCAGGGGGTGGCGCCAGAGGGGAGCAGGCGGGGAACTACAGTCCTCCGTCGGGGAAAATTGAACAATTCGTCGGGGAACGACATACGTGGGGGAAACTTTAAATATTCGTGTTTGTTTTCCCAAACTGGTAAAAGGAAAAACAAATTATCTGCCTTAAATGTGAATAACAAAAGCGGGGGAGAATTTTTACGAGAAAATCGGGGGGAATAATGGGAAAACAAACGAAAAAGCAAACTGACACTGATGTGACTGGGCAAGCTGGCCTAAAGCCTTAATTATTGGTATCACCTTATTTGTTTTGTGGCTTTGCGAGTTTAGAATACTACGGACTATTCAAACGCGACTTCAGACTTCACTTTGTTCCTGCGAATTGTTCATTGATCCATGCATATACATTCATTTCAAAAAAATAATAATACATTTTCCTGCACCTAAACCTTAGCCCCTTGTCGGGGACCTTAGCCCCTGCGTCCGGGAATTCCTGGCGCCACCCCTGAAAGAATCTCTTTGATGCTCAAGCCTGCTCATGATCTGTTCATGTGATTTTCCAGTTTTACTTTACTCGCAGTAAAAATGTTCAACAATTTATTCTGAAACAAGTTTCCTTTGTTTATCGGATAAATATGATGTAAAATGCTTCAGCTTTCATTCTTTTCAGTTTCTGCTTTGTTAATTGCTTCTGTTTAAGTGTTGATATATCAATTTGACTAAAAACTACTAAAATTTTAATGCACACAAACGTTCGTTCCGTTCCCATTCACTGAAGTCTGCTCATTGTAAATTAACCATGCACGTCCTACAAGGCAGTCGTCATAAAAATCATGTTATGTAAACAAGCCAAAATCATATTTAGTGAACATTAAACAAGTATAAACTGAAAATTGTGCTAATTCAAAATATGCATACGGTAAGTTGTTTCATTTTTCATGCAGCAGGTTTTTTTTGGGTTTTGGGGGTTTTTTTGCATCAGTTAATTAATAAACTTCGGAGAACTCCACCATATTTTCCTCTCTAAACCAAGTCTTATCTTCTTAGTAAAGAAAACTAATGAGAAATAAATTTTAAAGTTACTTCCTGTTACTTAACCTTTATGCTACACTTTGGTTTCTAAGCCAGTGGCAGCCCCACTTCTAAGGAGCCTCCGACGGCTCTAAAATATACAACAGACTGACAGTGTTGCGAAATATATGTTTGGATTATGGGAACTTGGATATCTTGAAGTACTATTTTAAAAACTCGTTCTGCGTGTTTGATCACGGTATCAAAACAGGAGAAAGCAATAAATCTCGAGTGGCTTCGCCACTCGAGATTTATTGCTTTCTCGTGTTTTGGTACCGTGATCAAACACGCAGAAAGAATTTTTGAAATGGCTTCTCAAATGAAAGGCAATGAACCAATCAGGCGCTGTTGTGGGACTTCGGGATTGTTTAACTAACATAAATGAAACATTAGTGTTTGATGAAGTGTTTGATGCAGTGTTTTATCGGTGTTTGAAAGCCCATTCACGTGACAGAATGGGATTGTCCCATTGAGTAAAATTCTCATGAATTATTAATGAGTCTGAGAATGCCAGATCAACGATCTTTAAGCTCTGATATCAGGAAAACGATTCCTGATCCGCAGAAGGGGGTCGGATTCGTAATTTTCTGATGACCAGTGAGATGCTTTGTCCATTGAGCTACCGAGTCTCACATGGCGAGCTAAAAAGAAACCTATTATCACATTTTTAATTCGTTTATGCCACTTATTGGTACTCAGGAGTGTGACAACCTTTCAACGGAGTGTCATAACCACTTATCATTCTGTTTTTCTTGCGAAAAAGCGTGATAACCAATTATCAAGTTGCTTTCCTTTCAAAAGAGTGTGATAACCACTTATCACATTCCTTTTGTTTGGTAAGACGGTGATCATCTCTTATCACATAGCTTTCTTTTGAAAAAAGCTTGATAACCATTAAACACTTATCGCATTGCTTTCTTTTGACATGATAGTGATAACTGTTTATCATACTGCTGTCCCTTGAAATAAGTGTGATTAACCACTTTTAACTGGTTATCGCATGCTGAATAACGATCTTAATTTGTAACGACCAAAGTTTCTTCCACATTAAACTAAAACTGTATCGCGTGTTTATATCTGATTAATAGACGCTTCGTTTCCTCGTCAATTTTTTTCAGCTTAGAAAACATTAACAGTCGATAAGTCTTGGTAAAGGCTGATAAGTTCATTTTTGAAGTTAGTTAAAAAATCTTACATTACACACATTATCGTGTCTAAAACACCAAGCTGTCGTTTCGAGTTTTAAACCGGATTAAGCACTACTGCTCGTTTTTTTAAATGTTACATATTACATGAAGAAAGCGAGCAATGACGGCTTCAACTTAATGCCTACATAAACCTGCAGTTACATTTTTTTGTTTTTGGGTCTACTGTTGCGTAGTAACAGTGGAGCTGTGCTATGGGCTGTTGGCTGGCTGGCTGGCTGGCTGGCTGGCTGGCAATCACGTGATGACCGAATAAGTTACGGAAATGAACGAAGAAGTTACGGAATGTGAGCGAAGTGACTGTTCGTCATCGCATGGTTGAACGGCTCAAACCTACTATGAACCTACAAACTTTGCCAGAAAAGAGTTCTGTCAACTTCTTGACCGAAGATAGCAAGTAGATTTATTACTTTGCTATTCCAAGCCATTGTGTTTAGACTGTCGAATAATTCGGGCAGATTCAGTTTACATGTGGGTCTCACGTAACGAAATATCTACGGAGCCATTGTGTTTGCACTGATCATCCTGCGATAGGGCGCCATTTTGCGTGAAAGATCACATACAAATACCAAACAAACACGATTGAACCACGCCGTTGTGCGTGTATTGTTGAGCCAAACTGGTATTACTAAAGCAAACCGTTGTGTCACTGCTGTAACCGTTAAAACTTTGTGTTACCTAGAAACTAAAAAAATAATTTCCTGTTGTGAGATCTGTTTGTGTTTACTCAAAGCGAAAACATGGATGTCTCCATTGAGCTCTACAGATTAAGAATTGGGTTGTGTAACAAGATCGGATACTGGACTGTCGGATACCGGATACACTTCAAAAAACCGGGTTTTTTTCTTTTAAGAAATATTACTTTTAATGAGAAAATGAATTTCTTATTTTAAGAAATTTCTCTTTAATAAAACCAGAGACTTTCTTATTTCAAGAAATATCGTTTTCAATAAAATTATAATTTTCTTGTTTTAAGAAATATTACTTTGGATAAGAAAATGACTTTCTTATTGTAAGAAATATCTCTTTATTAAAAGTCGAGACTTCCTTACTTCGAGAAATACCTCTTTCAATAAAATTATCATTTTCTTGTTTCAAGAAATATTACTTTTTATAAGAAAATGGCTTTCTTATTTTGAGAAATATTTCTTGATTTAAAATAATTTATTCTGTTAACAAGAAATATTTTCCTTGTTTCAAAACATTTTTTTCTTATTAAGAAAATGATTTTTTGCTTTGTAGTCTTATGTTGTCGTAATGGTTGCTTTCCAACTTTGAACTTAGCCAAAATTTCTTCGGGACAGGAAAGGTTTTTTCGCCTTAAAGACATTTGCTCCGACCAAAAGTTTACAAGACAATGGAAACTTTCCTGTCCGTTCTTTTCCTGAGGCAAATTTTCCTAAGTGGAAACCAGCCTTGAGACAGTTGAAGAGGAAAGAAAACAAGAAACTGTGCAAAAGAACAAGACAGTCCGCCACTGTTGACTATTTAATTAGAAATTTACATTTATTTGTAAAACAAACAATGCCCGAACATTTTTTTGATAATTAATAGAATCTAGTCTCCAAATTTTGCCGGTTGGCAGTTTTGCCCTAACTTTGTACAATTTTACCGAATTCTGTCTGCACACAGCACTAACAACAGTGGACGCATGAATGCCTTGCATACCTATTTTTAAATATTGATAAAGCTCACGCAATCATGGCAAAATGCCTGAGATTCTTCATTTTAGGGCCTCCCTGAGACATGGACTTAACAAAGAGGACGGTCTGCATACCCTCTCTCATACCCTGAAGCAGTACTGGAAATGCTTTAGCATAGATTACTTTCCAATTAAAAGTCACTTTTCCCTCTGATTCGAGTTCCGTTCATCTGCCTACAACACCATTCCTGCTCTCCCTTGCTTATAAGATGTTACTTCTTGACTTCGCTGAGCGGTTAAATCATTGAGAAACAAGCGTTTGCAAGAGAGTCTAATACAAAAGGTGTTGCAGCTGTATTGAAAACTATTACACAAAGATTTTACGCTTTGTACGTAAATGATTGTTGTCCTTGTTTGAAGGTATGCAAGTGCCATTTTGTGCCTCTGTCACGGGGTGACTGGTCACTTCGACAACACGTTTTCAATTTTACAGGTAAATGTAATTGCCAGCATAATCGAACTACATCGTTTAAAAAGTTTTTACGGCCTAACTGAGCCCGAATTAGAAATCATTTTCACGATATGGGATGGACATCGACTATTATTGCTATTTCTCTGCAACTGACAGGTGATGGTATTGTTAGTTATCATATCGTTCAACAGTTATTTACTGATTTAATTCTTTAACTCTTAGGATCAGGATGAAAAAGAACTCTCCGTAACCCTTAAGTCAATAGATCAATCAAGTTAACTATTTTCATTCTAGCTCTTTCAATATAATATGAACAAAGAAAGACCGGGCTTTCCTCCTAACATTTATGTTCAGCGCTTTAAACAAATGTAAGAATTTTATAATCATGAAAAGAAATATTGTGGGAGATTTCCAACAAATATGAACAGTAAAAAAATTCTTCATTTTCATTTTAAAATTAATGATTTGAAAGTTAGTAAATGGTAAGTTCAAGGGAAGTACAGTGATTATAATCTGCAGGTCAAGTAACTAAGTTTTTGTATTATGGGTGACAGAGTAGTATAGACTGCCTTGTATAGTTGTATACAGTAATCTCCAGTTATCTCGAACTTGCTTGTCCTGAACCTCTCGCTGTCTCGAACATACTTCCGTTTCCTTTGGTTTTCATTAATATTTGTCAGTAAATTAATATCGGCTATCTCGAATTCCCCGCTATATCAAGCACTTTTTCCTTCCTAATGTTACAAATTAACCTTTATCTCGAACAAGTATTGAAAATGACTCGGTGAAAGAACATGGTAAAATTACACTAAACATAATGAATATCCACAGGTTCATAAACAAAACCCGTCTGATAACTCAACTATTGATTGTGCTTAAGTTATTCCCTGTCGTTAGCAGTCTGGCGCCTTCAACCTGTAGTACTATCTTTGTTTTTCAAGCCTAGAGTTCCTGTCACAAGATGTCCATAAATTGCCGCTAAAGCTAAGATAGACACATATTCATTGTAGCCAGTAAACTGATGTTATTTCTGTACTTAAGGCTGCGGTTCACAAATTTAGCTCTTAGTAAACATTTTTTAGTTTTGTTCGCTCCCTTAAACTGAACTGCTCATACTCACAGGTAGTCTCTGCTTATAGTCGCAGATGTTACTTAGCACTATGCCAAAATAAAAGATGTGCATCATAAATATGATACAGTTGGAGTATGTCTCTTGTTAATGAAATGATATATTTTTCCTCTACTCTTCGTTATTTCGAACTATTTTCCGTTTTCCTGGGGAGTTCGAGATAACGGGAGAATAAACTATATTTCAGAAAAAGACTCAGTGGTAATTCCCGTAATTTCTGCTAAAATGCATTTGTTGAGTTAAAAGAAATGTATGCCTTTCATATTTGGCAAAGAAGTTGGACCAAGATTTAAAAATCATCAGGGTTTATCAACTCAAGCATGAGTTTCAATATTTTGAATATCCGGGCAAAACTCAGCCTAATCTTGCAAAGAAGGTCAATTCCAACAAAACCATTTTAATAAATTATAAATAATTAACAATATTGATTACTTACACTGCGGTCAAAAAGAATCGATCACACAGAAGACAAAGATGGTGACGCCATAAATATTTTAACAAATCTTATCATGACAAGTAACAAAGGCGACAATCGCTTCCTAAAAGTGGGAGGGACATAGCCGGCCACCTGATGTGGAGGCATTCCCTCCGAAAGCTTTTTTTTTTTGAAATCTAATGTTTATGAAATGCCTTTTCCGGCGTTTTGAGATTATTTCTTCGGGACAACATTTATACCTTGTTCTTCAATCGAAACGAAGCTATGCTTTGTTTGTTATTTATATTGATGAGGGAGAAACCGGGGAGAAAGTCTTACGAAAGATAAAAACATTAAGAACTATACTACTCTAGTCTCTACTCACTAGGCATACAATAGTTATAAATTTGTAAAACTTAATATTAACTCAGGATTGTGTTTTTTGTGAGCATTGTTGAACAAACGGACTGGAAAACACCAAAAAATTTTCTGCGGGTTTCAGATTTCCCAACAAAAATTTTTGCCAGTTGATGCACATCAACCTTTTCCAGCCTTTCACGATGTACATGACAGACGGAAATATAGTTCAGTCTATGCTGGGTCATAGTAGCTCTGAGCCGTGTTTTCAGACGTCGCAAAGAAGAAAAACTGCGCTCACACTCGCACGAAGAAACAGGACACACGAATAACAGGTTGTGAAGAACCAGTATCTGTGGAAACAAGGATCGTACTGCTGATTCCATACTCCGATAAGCAAGTTTTGCTTCGTGTAAAGAATTTGAATTATAGGTTTGCATGAACATTCCCAGCTGCAGTGGAAGAGAAAGTTTGTCAAATTCAGGATACCCAGATATCACATCTATATCCACTTTTCCAGACGTTAACATCTTTTCTAACTTCACGTATTGGGCTAGGCCAGATTTATCAGGGTCATACCTGTTTGACAGACCTGTGGTTATAGCATCAATAAACTCATAATACTGCTTCCTGTAGTATTCTTCACGACTTGCAGGTTGATACTGTGCCGCGTCACCTGTGTATCGTCTTGGGGGCCCTCGTATTCGTGGTACCTCAAGTGGATCCAGATCATATTCTTCACATTTCTCTTCAGCAGCAGTGAATATTTGATGGAAAGCTTCATCTGAACACTGTGCCTTGATATGTTCAGATGAAATCTTTACAGCTTCCAACATTCCAGAGACATTCGCTGACTTTGCTTGCCGTGCACTATTTAATTGTTCGAGAAGTGCAACCGGCTTAGCTGCAGTCATCAATCTAAGCAAAACATTGCCTTTCTGAAATCGCTCTAGTAGACCGTTTGCTTTCGTTGCAGTTTTAGTAACATCATTTTCCATTTCGCTCAAACTTTGTAAAATAGCAGGGTAGTTATTGAGTGCTGACTGTATGGCCGGTACTCTGCATAACCACCTGGTTGCACAAAGAGGCTTGATCGCAAGTAGGGCGTGGATCGTCAGCTTCTGTTGATTCACAAATGGCCTGGAACATAGCCTTGTACTTGTCAGATCTTTTCATTAGCACACCCAATTCCTTTGTCCACTGTAAGGCATCAAAAATCAATGGACATTATGGGTAATCCTAACCGAGTGAGTACATCAAATATCATTCGAGCAAGAATGTCGCTGGTAGTACCAGGAATTTCATATAAGCCGACATAGTCTTCGTGCACATATAAATCCGAGTCTACGAGCCTCAGAGAGATAGACTCTTGCACTTGACCACTTACATCTTGTGTTCCATCAGCAATAATACCGAAAAATTGGTTCTCTTGAATGTCACTGATAATTTCACTTAAAATGTGATGACTGAAAGGTTCCATCATCTCGTTTTGAGCACGGGGCGAAGTAAAATTAGTTGTATTTCTCAAATAAACCTGTAGATTGGTAACGTCTTCTGATCGAAGTTTTAGGAGCTGTAAATAATTTCCATCACTTTCATCATTGCCACGAAATGCAGAGCCTTGTCGCAGTAAATATCTTATCGAAGTAAACAATTTCAAAAGGGAATTTCTTGCAATCTCTTGCTCTTTTTGTTTCTGTGTTTGTATTTGCGCAAATACAGAGGGCCTTCTAAGTGCCAAGATTTGATTTACTGCCAGCATGTGTGCGTGGGACATTTGATGCGATTTAAACTTTTCGAGAGCCTTCTTCCAGTTGTTGAACCCTTGAGTGACAAATGTTGGCTCTTTGCATCGGGCCAAATCTGTTAACTCCATGGCACAAGCTTTTGAGCAGTAGAAACACAGAACTTTTTTCAAATCAGGGCTATAATGTAGCCATTCATAATCTTGAAACCACTTGTTTTAAAAATAAAGTGTTCGGGATGTCAGTTTCTGAGCAGGGATAACAGATGCATCTGGCTGATTTGGCTTGTCCAAACTCAATAGGTTGCTTCCAGTTGCACTAGATGTGCTAGGAGGCGAAACTGTTACTGAAGAGCAACTGTAACTATGTAAATCGATGGAGTCCGATGCTTCAGATGCAGGACGTTCCCCACTGTGGAGCGATGGTAGAGATATGGCCACATTGTCTTCCATTGAAGAGCTCTACTGTTCGTCATTTTCTGTTAGCTCTACTACAGTAGATATATCGGGACTGTCGGCACCACCACCGATTACACTGCTTTGCTATGAGCCTGCTATTGAAATGCTGCCAGAGTCAGACGTTGACCCACTTGCAGTAGTGTTGGTTTGTTCACCTTGCCGTAAAACCTTAAAGAATCTTTCGATTTCAGAGAGTTTGGCCAGTTTGGAATTATTGCCTTTTCGAGCCATGTATGACTGTTGAAAAATGAAAATCCTTCACGTTAAACACGGCCATTGCTTTGCGGCTCGCGGGCGCAGAAACGCATTTTCGCCAAACCGCAAGAAAGACATTATAATATGACTAAATGAAGTAACCCTAATTGTTTACAAAATGGCGTCCAAAGAAGAACGATCGGATTGTAAAATAACTTGGCAAATTTTCATAATTTGTCACGTATTCGAACCATCAAAACCTAGGTAAGAATTAGCGCGAAGAAAGGGTATGTCGGAAAATCGTAAAGGTAAAGATGGAACCATAAACGCCAAGGGAACAGAAATTAGGCTTCAGTTGTCACAAACTTTGCAAAAAGTGGGGGGATATGTCCCCCAATCCCCCCAGGATTTACGTCCTTGACAAGTAATTACACCGAAAACAAACAGAAAACAAATCTTAATATTTAGTGGCTCCTCCACCACCTTTGATCACTGCTTTACACCTTCGAGGCATGCTATTTATTAAAATAATTAGCTTATCTAATGGAAAGCCTTGCCATGCAGCTGTTACAGCACTCCAAAGTTCTGTGACATTGGTAGGGTTTTGCTCTTGGATCACTGTCTTAAGTTGGTCCCACAGTATCTCAATAGGATTGAGATCGGGTGACTGTGCTGGCCATTCCATAGACGTTATGCCCTCTTCCTTAAACCATCCTTTGACAAGGCGGGAGGTGTGACAAGTTGGATTGTCATGCTGGAATATCCAACCATCTGGTATGGTCAGCATGTGTGTGGTTGGAATAAGCGAATTTTCTAGGAGATCAATGTATCGTTCTCCATTGAGCTTTCAATCTATCTTAGAAAGACAGCCAACACCTCTTGCACTGATGCAGCCCCATACCATGATGCCACTACCTCAATGTTTGACAGTTGTCTGTAGGCAGCTTTCCTATAGTTCTTCACCAGGCATTCTTCTGACGTACACACGCCTATCACTCCTATGAAGAAGAAACCTTGATTCATTGCTGAAGATAACTTGGGACCACTGTTCAGCCGTCCAATCTTTGCGTGCTTGTGCAAACTGTAATCGAGACTCTTATGGCAAGCAGTAAGCTTAGGCTTCTTTCTGGGCTTGCAGTCCTTTAGACCAGCCTCTCTAAGCCTTCTTTGGGTGGTGGAAACCGAGATATTGACACCATGTTCAATTAGCATCTGACCTTTTATTTGCGGTGCAGTATTGTAGCGATTTGACTTGCTTCTCCTTTCCATGAGCCTGTCCTGCCTCTCAGATGTCTTTCGTTTCCGTCCAGGGGTCTTGGCATCTTTCACACTACCAGTGAGTATCTTCTTGAGGATTTCACTGACACTGCTTTGAGTACAACCCACACGAGCAGCAATTTCACGTTGTGTGTAGCCCTCTTAGGATAATGCCAGCACTTTTCCTCAATCTTCCAAACTGATTCTTTTTGGACCCATTATTCCGTATCTTCCAATTTGTTACAGGCCAGCAACCCTTTCTTGTAAGACTTGAAATTCATGTAGCGTATCCTATAAAATAGTTTAAAAACAGAATATCTCTACAAATATTATGGGACACATCTTAATCTATCCAAAACATTCATTAATATAACCCTGAAGGCTGTTGGTGTACGATGTGCTTCTTGTCTGCCTATGTAAGCAGAAAGTAATATAAATCTCAACATAATCGATTCTTTTTGACCGCCAGTGTATTAACCGAGTATTAGGTCTGTACAGGAAAGTATTTGCCTGAGGTTTTCGTACAGACCTCGCTCCTTCGTCGCTCGGTCTGTGCGGGAAAAGCCGAAGGCAAATACTTTCGCGTACAGACCGAACAAACGAGGTCAATAAGAAATTTATTATATGGTTTTTGGTTCTTTTCTTCATCTCTTTTAACGAAGTTTTGGGTTCATGAATAAGCACCTTAGTTTACTTCTTTCTACCAATTGCTTCGTATTTTTTTTTTTTTTTTGCATCCCTATTCATCTAGTTTTTAGCTTTAAATTATTTTACAGAAGATATTACTCCTTTTTGCGTAGTTATTTGTCACAAATGTTTTATAAACTTACCTGAATCTGGTTTGTTTGTCTTCAAATCAACTAGGAAATTTTCCCGCCAAAGCTAGCCGGTCCGTATGAAAAAGTTTTTGCACGGCTAGGCAACCAATCAGCGTGCGTCATTTTGCGTACAGACCGGCTAGCAAGCCTAGCCATATAATAAATTAATATATATTAAATAATTATATTAAGCTTGAATGCTTCTGTCAGGTTCTCATCGTCGGCTCAGCCTCTTTCGTTCTCTGTAGGTTGATAAATAACTTACCAACCTCATTAAGACACCCACGTACTTTCTGCCAAAATTTCGCCATTTATATGTTTATTTGGCAAGTTAGATACTTCTTTCGAAACTTCACAAACGATGATAAAACTCCGTAATATACATTGACTTCGGTTTTTAAGCAATATATCAAACTTCCAGCTTCACCCTTAGGTTGATTTATTGCTTAATTAGCTCAGTCATGGTATATAACCTTTACTTATCATGTTTTTAACAGTTAGTAAGTTGTATGGTGATGATGGTAGAATTTCCAGAAAACATGTCCCGCTCTACAAGACACATTCTGCAGAATGGAGACAAACTTATTCACCAATTTTGGGGAAACCGAGCATTGTTTGCTATTGCAGTCCACAACTTGTTTTGGAACTTAAGCGCAAAAATCTGTAAGTATTGATTTGCATGTTTATCAATTTAGATGTCTTCAATTGGGGGCTGTCATGTTTTTACTTGTCTAAAATGTTTACTTCCAATTTTGCGTAACAAACAGAAAATTGCTTGAGAGCCTATGTGCTGTGATAGAAACATGAATGACATCATTTCAAAATATGTTTTTGTCATTTTAATACATATGTGAAGATGTCGATCGCCAGGCACAAAATCGCAAAGGCAAACGGGTCGTTAGACATACGTGAATTAACAGTGTTCTTTAAGACATTAAATATCTTAATTCCTCCATACATTCCATGACTGTTAAATTAGGTATGTGATAATCATACGGATGGTCTTTGTAGTAAGAATGCAAAACTTTATCTAAAAAACCACATTGCTTGGAGCGCACTGCCCACTCCAGTTACAAACAACCTTCAGAAAATTTTACACATCGTTCAGCACAATCGATGCAGCTGTCTGTTATTACATCATTTATTGATTTTTTTAAGGAGCTGTTTCAATCGACTTATATTAATTTCAATGGCCATATTTGAGCTACCTTTGAATTGTCTGTATACGCTTAGGTAATTACCGTACAACACAAAAGGATAATAATCTCATGTGAATGATACTTTCCATGTCATTTTAAAGCCATCCAAAGTTGATCTTTTGTACCTTTTCTTTTGTTTTCTGGTTTGTAATCTTATTGGTGATACAAATTTTGAGGATAACATTTCAAATTAACTGACACAAGCTAGCAAAACTAAACATTTTTTGTTCGTTCTTTTCAGTTTCCTACGTAGTCGAGTTACGAAGTTAAGATATAAACCAATTTCGCCAAGAAGGACCCCACGATCTTTCATTTACTCGCCTGAGTGTTGCAAGATTGACCTATCCAACCCGAACAAACGTAAGTCATATGTGGTGCTTTATTTTATTTTTTTTTATAATATCATTACATTGCATAACCCTATCAGCTAGTTAAGCTTTCCTCCCTAGAGGTCCAATGAGGATCATCCCACAAGGGCCTGTAATACGTCTTACTTTCGGAGGTAACCGGAGTGCTCGAGATTAACCTGCGAAGCTTGGTAGAGTCAGGGGCGTTTCATACGTCGCACAATCGTCGCATTTAATTCAGACGAATTTAATTCAGTCGATTTAATGCGACAGTTATGCGACGTATGAAACGAATTAAATTGGTCTGAAGAGTTAAATTCGTCAGAGACGTTTTATTCGTCATCATCAGCCGGATACAACATCTGAAATGGGTGTTAGTTTCAGACGACGTCGTAACGTCGCATGGAATTAAATGCATAAATTATGATAATATACGTTCTTTTTAGGCCATTATCATATGTTATGCTCTTTGTCATTGATAATTGGTTGTTCTTTTGACTGTTTGGAAAATGATTACTATCGTTTAAACTAAATTTGTCGTATGAAGCTAACACGCATTTACGTCGACAAATTAACGAAGCCAATGTGATTTAGATTCGTCTGAATTAAATGCGACAATTGAGCGACGAATAAAATGGCCCTCAAACTGGGCATAAATCTTCTTGCATGTGACCAAGGTAACTTTAATCCGATAACTGCATGGAGTCGAAATCTAACCCTAGTCACAGTAGTGGGAGATACGTGCACTACCACCATGCTACCAACGTTCCATATTGCATTTAAGAATGGAAAAATGGAAAATTCAAAAGCATGACTGATTGAGGTATTAGTCAAGACTGCAAGCTCACATGCTTACTACTTCGAAATTTATATTTCAATATGTTTATCTATAATTTGTTCAAATTATTGAGCTCTTATTAATTAATTTCTCATCTACGCTTACTATTAAGATTGATAGTAATGTTAATCTTCATGTAATATTATGAACGTAAATACTATAATTAAGGCCAATATTAATGCTAATGTCAATACAACGTTAAAGGTAAAGTAAACCTAAGCAGGGCAGAGAACGTCCATCTGCTTTCAACCAGTCAGGGCTTTCTTATTTTTGAGTTATTAATCACAAATTTGACGCATTTTTCTTCAATTTATGGAAAAGCCAGTTTATTGTAACCGTCTGTATCTTGAGGTCTCGCGTTTCCACGCAAAAGTGTTTTTAGATGCAAATTTGCCCAGATTTAAACCTTTAGAATATTTCGTATTCAAAATTCTAATGTTTTTTTTCCAAAGTTTGAAAATGGATTTTCAACCTTTTGATTTATGACTCTCTTCTGTGAGATTTGGGGGGAAAATGTTATGCAGTATGTTTCTGAAGTTTATATACCGAAGACAGTAGAATTGTGATATAATCACAAGAAGTTACAAAGGGACCAGAATTATATTTGCATGATATTGTGAAAGGAGCAAAATAAGAAGACCGTCTTTATGAGTACGGCGTGAGCAGGAATAAAGTAAGGTGTTTGAGACACAGTTGTGGTATGTGTTTCTCTGACCCTTATCGCCAGCATTCAATTCTGAATTCGTACAGTTTTGTGATTAAAGTTACTTTGGTCATATGCGAGAAGATCAGATTTCACTCATGCAATTTGACGTTACCAAGCACAGACGGCGAGAAGATGACAGTGAGCTGAATGACATAGGTGAAGGGGCAGAGTTAACATGCAACTTACGTAAGATTTGACTTAAGAACTAAAATGCAAAACCTGTGAGAGTAAGAAGCTGAACCGACTAGCTGAGTGGTAAATTTTAATGATATTTGTTTTACATTTTCAGTGTACACGTATCCACTCACTATCCGATTGACAGATCAAGAATTCAGTGAAAGTCTTACAGATTCCAGCAGTACTGCATATAAGAATTTAGCATCGAAAGTAATAAATGGGGTAAGTGTACAATAGTCATTAAATGGCGCTATAAGAGCCATTTGTTTACTGATCTCACCCGAGTATTCCATTCAAGATTTACAAGAGATGGGTGAAAGTTTTTACTCATGCTATATCGCAGATCAAAACTGGAAAAGATTTTAGGCAGGATGATCTTTTAACTTAGTTGTTACGTCATTGTTTGCAGTTGCCAAGGTCATATTTGCTTGAAGTCTCGATATATGGATTGAACTTCCTATGCATCTCCATTCGAAAGATACGATAAGGATTTTATACGCGGAAGAAACTAGTTAGGGAGGGAGTTCACAGGGAATTCCTTCGCTGTCAATGACTGGCAATATTTTAGGGAAGATACAATTGAACTGACCAATCGAACTCATATATCCCTTAATTTTATTGAATGTCAATGCAGTTTTCATACTAAAGGAAAGGAAAATTACTCACGAAAAAAAACCTATAAAAATTCTCCGAAAGGAAAAATACTTCAGTGAAAAAGACATCCCTCACAAAAATTTCCCTTTTATTTTTACATTTGGAAATAATATATCATTTGTGAATTGTTTCAGTTCCTTATGTGAAATGAAAATTTCACATGTGAAATTAATTTTCATTTGTGAAGGCTCCATTTCATAAGTGAAAACGTTCCCATTTAAAATTTGAAGTGAAAATTTACTATGTGAAAATGTTCCAATTCCATATATTTTTCGCATGTTTCACATTTTTAAATGACATGTGAAATTTTTGTAAGGAAAGGCATGTATTTAGTTATACTATGGATGATCGTAATAGTGTAAAAACTGTAAAGGAATCAAAGAAAGGCGTTATTAATATTATTAAAAAAACACCCCAAAATTAAACAAAACAAAAGTGACGTCATGAGACATATTTTTTTATAAATTTACTGGGGTTTACGCGTCGTAATTCCTCCTCACACTTTCCTGATAAAAATTTATGGTCTCTCTAATCTAGGATAACAAACTCTGTCAAATAAATCCACGACAAATTTCAGTTTGAAGCGTTACGTATAGGTAACTTCAGAAACTACTAGGCAACTGCTTCAGAAACATCGGAAGTTTCTAATTGATTAGAATTTTTGAAATGAGAACAAAGATTGATAAGCTAATATATATTTAACTGGCACGTATTTATGACAGTGATGTATGGTTCACTTAATTCTTGGCTTTGAAACAGTGTGGGTCTTTTCGGGTGGATACGGTGGCATATCCCCAGAACATATTTGAAAAATTCATTAAACTACGCCAAACAACATGTATTTTGAGAGCATATAGGCATATAGGCCCCTACAAATTTCTGGTTGGAGCAAGTATCCAAGGAAGAAACACTGGCGCGAGGCTTCATAGAGCCTTTTCTAGAAGCTTTGACGTAAACATGAGTGATTGGCTGGTTTCGCCGAGAGGAATTGAGAAAATTTAAAAAGGGCATTGTTCATTTCAAATTCGATTACTTCGTTAAGAGTGTATTAACAAGACGTTTAGGGGTTGAAATTGAAGTTACCGTTTTCACTCGGACAAGCGCTACGGCACTTATTAAATTTTACGACTTTTTGATATGGCGCTTATTCGAGGCAGCTCTATTTAATACTAATTGAAGAAAATGATTCTGGATAAAACATGACGACTTTTGTTTCTAATAACGCAAACAACCAGAACAAGAAAATCGAAACGTACGTTGAAAGTATCGTCACTATTAACCCTTTGAAACTTGTTAGAGTTTCCACTTTGATGAGTAAAATTGTCTGGCGTTAGCCAGAGTAAAACTAATAAAGACGACAATTGCCATTTTCAGGCGTCAAAGTGTTAACAGGTGAGTGAAGATAGTTTTTTGACCCTTTGAAGCCTGCTGGGGTTTCAACTTTGACCCGTAAATTCGTCTGGCGTTAGCCAAAGTAAAATTAACCAAGACGACAATTGCTGTCATCAAGTGTCAAAGAGCTAATGTCACTATCTTGTCCACTATAGAATTTAAAGTAGATGAACGATCTTCAAGCTCGATACTTAGAAAATGATTTCTGAGCCCCAGACGGGGATCGAACCTGCAACCTTCTGATGACCGATGAGACGCTCTAACCATTGAGCTACCGACACTCAGATGGTGAGCTAAGGTGCAAATGGTTAGAGCGTCTCACCGGTCATCAGAAGGTTGCCGGTTCGATCCCCGTCTGGGGCTCAGAAATCATTTTCTGAGTATCGAGCTTGAAGATTGTTCATCTACCTTAATATATCCAAGTACTCATGTTTCTCAAACATTAAACTATAGAATTTAAATCTGATCGAGGTCTAGCACCTGCATCGGGGGACTAGCTTCTTCAAAATCACCGCGACTAAGTGCCGTATTCTTTATGACTGCGGGGCTTATTTTAATAATTTAGGTCTCATGTGTAGTGCTTATTCAAGTAAATACAGTAAATACATCCAATCTCTATCGTGGTAATCTTAACATGAAATATAAACCGGCAATTTATTTGTACATTTTTGAATTGAATTTTTCTTATAGATCAATCAGTTATTTTCTAATGATTCCCCTTTAGTCTCTGTGGAAGTAACTTCATTCAGGTGAGATTCATGCTTAGTGGCTTTAAACGAGATTCTATGCCAATTATTTGATGGTGGTTTACAGGGTAATTAATAAGTTCACTCTCACTAAACTGCTGTTTTTGAAACTTTACATGAAGTAATTTGGGTAGTCTTATAGAAATATACATGGAATAATTTACGAATTACTTAAAATAAACACTCCAAACTTATTGACATTGCTTTTTGTGTAAGATCGTTGAATCAACCCCACAGCACAACACTATGTGCTTTTGTCGGTAAACATCATTCAGTCCTCGCAGACAAAAAATATGGATGAAGGATTTTTGAACCTTTATCCATTTCCACAAGGAATTTAATTTTGTTCCACATGAAACTAAGCCATTTAAAAGGCAAGAAAAATATTTTGAAGCTATCCTGAAAACAGGATGAAATAGTCGGATTCGCCCAGGTTTTAGTCCTCAAAATATCCCTAGCGACCAGAAAATGCCAAATGGACCTCTAGTAAATTTTGTGTACTTTCTAAGGCTACGTTTACACTGAACCAAATTTCTCCAGATTTGTAGGCAATCCGGAGACTTTTTATTCGGATTCAACATAGCCGTTCACACTTAAGTGACGAATCCAATATAGGAAGTCTTAGGATTGCTTACAAATCCGTAAAAGAATATGGATACTTCGATTCCGGACAGCTAAGACTATGAAGCAGTCTCTCGTTTTTGTGAATGAAAGTCAAAGCAGCCAGTGGTGGGATAATTTTTGTATTAAAGACTGCAATAATCAAAGAATGAAAAGAAATTTTTCGGTTGTCCGGCGTTACTTTCAATTTAATTTGTGACGATTTATGTCCACGCTTATATAAGAAGGCACTATTTGTTTTAACGCGGTAAATGCAATCGACGGTAACATCATCAAACACCACTAGGGAGAATGTTTTACTGCAGAAAAAGAATAGTAATTTTGTTAAAGTTTTCTCCATAAAAATGTCAGTAATAATGCTCAGTAAATTGTAAGTAATATAGAGCGTACGAGCATAACATGCAGTCGATACAATTTATCGCTACGCCTAAAGTGGTTTCAAGCTCGCAAAACAGTTTGCTAGATTGTGATAAGGTGTTATGACTCATTATTGAATTGGAAACTTAAGCTTGTTGCAGCTATGGGAGGGGTTTGAGCTCCCTGAACCTTGCCCCCTTGGCTACGCCACTGGTGCTAAAACTTGCCATGTTCAAACCTCGTGCTCAGTTGCAGTGACGTAACGGAACTACTGGGGGTCCTTAGGAGATTTTCGTTCGGGGGCCCTCGTCACCCCCCTTAGTATAGACATATATTTCAAGACTTTAGTCTCATTTGTCTTTTCAAATTTATCGGAGGGCCATTAGAGGTCGGGGACCCCTTAGAGGTCGGGGACCCTTAGGACTTGCTCTAACGCTGACCATAGTCCGTTATGCCGTAGCTCAGTTGTTCTCTACACAGCAGATGCTACACGTTGCGACGGTAACAAGAAATTAAAAGCGTTGCATAGTGTGACACATTTCGATCGGCTCGATCGCTGAAATTTGTTTCCATATGATCGCTGGGGATCGCTGATGATCGCTCACGATCGCTGGGATAGGACAATTTCTATCCTGGCGATCGCGAGGGATCGCCATTGTTTATGATCGCCGGATTACTGGAAAGTGTTTCCATATAATCGCCGTCGATCAATAGCGATCTTGAGCGATTATATGGAACCGGGCCTTAAGGGTTAATATCATGTTATGTCATTACAAACCATACACGAGGAGATGAACTCTCTCGGCAATTATGAACAAAAGTTACAATGCAAAACATGACCGCAAATACGAACTGAGGGCAGCAAGTCATCTTAAGGTACAAACAAAAACAAATGACCAGAAAGGATGGAATGAATCGGATATTATCTTTATCAACTCTGAAGGCAAATCTCCTCATATATTTTTCTATGACTTTGGAATGGTTTAAAACTAATGAGGAAAATTTCCATGACCGGTTAGAGAAAGGCAAGCAAAGATGTTGACTCGGAAAAAACGTCCTATTCTTCTCCTTTCAAAAGCATCATCGCTCAACTTTCTGAAACCAGTCATTTCAATAAACGACTATTGCATCCTATCTGCTTGCACCTCTCTATCCAAACTGCATCGAGAATGTCTTATTCGCAAACTAAACCCATCAGGCCCTCTCTCAATGCTACTATCGGATGTATTCACCTTTGTTAATCCTAATTCTCTCAAACAATTTAACCTTGCCGCACACGTTTCGTTCTTGAAATGATAGATGAACGTTCATCAAGTTCTATCCTCAGAAAAACGATTTCTGAGCCCCAGACAGGGATCGCACCCGCAACCTTCTGATGACCGGTGAGACGTTCTAACCATTTAGCTACCAAGATTCAGATGGTAAGCTAAGGTGCAAGTTCGACATGTGTGCGATCAAAGCGGAAGCCACTATATGTTAATAATGATATTAATGAAATATATGTTTTAGAAATGTAGAAGTTTGGAGATATCTCGAAATGATAGGTGAATGTTCGTCAAGCTCTGGGGATAGAGCTTGACGAACCTTCACCAATCATTTCAAGATATTTCCAAGGTCACACATTTCTGAAACATATGTCTCATTTTTCGTTCTGCTTCTTAATTTTCTCGTATTTCATGTGATAATATCCGTCTAAGCTATGTATATATTCGAATTTAAAAATGATTTCGTCACTCTGATGTTCCTGCTAGCAGCAAAACATTAGTCTTTCGTTTAATAAATTACTCTACAAATTATATCATGGCTTTGTTTAGCGTTTTAAGCTGGACTTATTTTTATTTAACTCTTAAAATCTGATATGAGTTCATAATGATCTCGTAACTCATAAAGATATATAGATTTCATTTAACATCACAAGTGAGCCAAGCTTCAAGCGCGGACGTCAAATGACAAAGAAATTTACAGAGTGGGCGGAATCTGTTCCTCACTTAGGGAGTAGGAAATAATACTGACTATTTCCACTGTTATAGCAATAAAAATGTAAAAATGAGTTAAAATGAACTTGAATTAAAGCACGGATAATTCATTTTTAGGCCTGGTAGCGTTTTGTGCGACCTTGCTCTTGTCGTTAAAGGACTAATTTCTCAAAGTATGTATGAAACGTTAAAGCTAGCGATTGAGGCTGGAGAACTTGGTGGACTGAACGTTGGTGTATTCGTACCAGGTAACCGAAGATGGTTTTTATTTTTAATGTTATTAATTATAATATTCAAGCCTCATTGGTAATTACTAAAGTAGCCTTTCTTTGGGCCTATTTTATGCAAGGTTTTTATTATGATGTCAAACTTTACATAAAAATAGCTCTGTACAAATTGTCTTGAACAATATTACTCATGCAACAGTTTTGTACAAGGTTTGACGTTGAAACAGTCCCGCAAAGTACGGAGTAAAGGATTTGAGAATAAAATATAGCGAATTATTTACACGACGTTTCGACGACTTCCGTTCATTTTCAAGTGAACTGATTGAGATTATTTTCAGAGGTTATATAGAAAATTATATTTTCTATAGAAAATAGAAAATTAGAGAACGATGAAGTTAATCTGAAAATTATAGTACAATAAATTGCCAAAAATTTATGCAAATTATGTACAACCGAATATCGTACAATAGTAGTTCTAATGATTTAAATAATATGTTATCGGTCCCTCGCAAGTGCAAAGGAGCGTTTTGCTGTCTGATTTTCGACATGTTGTCTATTAGAGATTTAAAAGCTTTTATTGAACACACAATCGGACTCGCTAAAAGCCAAATTTTTTACATAATAACGTCCATAGTTTTTGATCTATTATTGTACGATACTTAATTGTACATTGCAGCATAATTTACATAAATTTTGGCAATTCATTTTACGATAGTTTTTACATTAATTTCATTATTCTTTATTTTTAATATAATTTTCAAATTATTATTAAATTATTATATGATTTTCAACTTAACCACAATAAATAATTTCATTCAGTTCACTTGAAAATGATATCAGGATGACGTCGAAACGTCGTCTAAATACATCGCAAAGTTTTATTCTCAATTTAATTATTATGAATTCATTTCTAATTTGCTTAATATTTTGTTTAAAGCTTAAAATTACAGAAGCGATACAAAGTAAACGTCTTCGGTCAAATAATCGTCATCACGTGGTGTCTCTGTAAATATAATATGCTAACATCTTTTTAGAGTTCAATATTTAAGGGCCAGAAATCCCCCTGTAAGGCTGTTTTCCTCAAGTCGAATTTTATTACCCAAAATGACTTTTTCTTTTGTCTCAAAGGTTCTCGAGTGTAACTAATGAGAAACCCATTCAATTTACACAAAGTATGTCGATTCACAAGATAAAATTCGCCTAGTGGGAAAAACCTTTAACCCTTTAATCGCTGACTGGATTGATGAAGAGATTTCAATAGATTTTCAAAACCTTTTTGAATAGACTGAATAAATCTGTTATTTCTGTAGAATAAGTCAGAGGTGAAAGGTTTAAATAAAGCATCGAAAAAATTCTTGAAGTTATTTGCACGTTTACTCTGACGTGCCATGTGAAACAAGCTACGCTCATCCCCAATTGCACCTTTCTTCGAGCCTTTTGTTGCGCCTTTTCTTGTCACTTTTGTTGCCACATTTGTTGTCACTTTTGTTTCCACTTTTTTGCGCCTTTTCTTGTCACTTTTGTTGCCAATTTTGTTGCCACTGCTCTTGTCACTTTTGTTGCCACTTTTGTTGCCACCTTTGTTCCACCTTTTTTGTCGCTTTTGTTGGGACTTTTGTTGGCACTTTTGTTGCCAATTTTGTTGCCAATTTTGTTGCCAATTTTGTTGCAACAGTTCTTGTCACTTTTGTTGCCACTTTTGTTGCGCCTTTTGTCACTTTTGTTGACAGTTGTGTTGCGCCGTTTCTTCTCACTTTTGTTGCCAATTTTGTTGCCACTGTTCTTGTCACTTTTGTTGCCACATTTGTTGCTACTTTTGTTGCTACTTTTGTTACCATTTTTGTTGCCACTTTTGTTGTCACCTTTGTTGGGCCTTTTCTTGTCACTTTCGCTGCACCTTTTGTTGCCACTTTTGTCGCGCCTTTCATTGCCACTTTTGTTGCCACTTTTGTTGTGGATCATGTTTTGCCAGTGCACGTGGCCGTATGTTAAATGAAGGTTAGGGTTAGGGTTAGGCTCGCCACGTGGGAAAACATGGTCATAATGAAAGGGGTAACAAAAGAGGCCACAAAAGTGCAACGAAAGATGCAATGGTGGAAAAAAGTAACGTGTTTCCACATGGCACTTCAGAGCCACTCTATATTTGTTTGAATCATAATTCTTCTTTTCATCTACGATTGTATGAACACCAGAACATCGTAAGACAAATAATGTTCAGGACTAAAGTCAATACTATGTGGCAGATTCGGTTAATCTTTAGTCACACAGTTATTGTACTTGTTTTGA
The DNA here is from genome assembly GCA_030142905.1 of Heliopora coerulea. Classification (NCBI taxonomy): domain Eukaryota; kingdom Metazoa; phylum Cnidaria; class Anthozoa; order Scleralcyonacea; family Helioporidae; genus Heliopora; species Heliopora coerulea. Next base: position 395,204 of record JASJOG010000059.1, on the reverse strand, counting down.
TATTGCCAGCTGTCTCCTGAATATAGGTTCCCTAACAATCGCATAGCTTTGTAAATGAGATGCAAAGGATTGTAATCACAACCAACGAGTTTAATCCTTTAGTACCCTGTCGCTCGTAAGTGTACGATGTAATATTATTTTGATTGAATAATTTAACATTCATATGGAAAATCTGGGATCTGACGGGTTAACTAAGGTTGCAATCGTGAAGGTTTAGTCGAAAATCTAAAAGCCGAAACGACCAAGTGGAAATTCATAGACGTGAAAAATTTCAGGTTTTCAATAACACCCCTGGTATGTTCAAAGTTCACATTTACTAGTGCAACCACAAGATTGTAACCCTTGTGGGACTCAAAATATAGAGCCACAAGGACCTGTGAGGAAAACTTCACTGGAGAGAAGTGCATAATGAAGAGACGCAAATGAAAGAACTTCAGGACAGTAATAAACAATCCGAGCCTGACAGACATATCAATTTTCATCCGGGACATTTTATTCAGGCGGTGCAACCAGGATTTTGGAAAGGAGTGGTTGAATCCCAGAATGAGAGGTTCGTGGAAAGATCAAGCGGGAAAATTTTTCAATTGAACACCCCAAAAACACACCAAAAATGCATTTCCTTTCGAGAATGTTGTTGAAAAGATACGATTTTCATTCCATTTCTGAATATGCTGTGATCAGAACAATTTAGGAGCTACGATTTACCAAACTTGAGAAAAGCGTTAAAAAATGAGCCGTTGGCGAAGACGTTTTTAAAATAACTACAGATGAAAAGCTATGGACTTTATTAACTCATGGATGAAGTGAGCAATTCTCCTGAAAATCATCAGCTACCATTCGCAGACAAGTCTAAGATGATGCAAACCTGGTCGACAACATAAAGCCACGTTAACAAGTTAAAAACAAGCGAGTGTTTTTAGGCTATTGGAAAGTGAACCAATGTACCAAGTGGTTGAACTACAGTATGCAAACACACAAAAACCGTTACGTATTTTTATAAGAATCAACATACAAGACAATCTTCAAGACAAACTTTGGCGGGAAGTTTTCTGTTTGTATAATCCTCTTCCAAATAAAATTGTTAACCAACCAGAACCTGCGCACGATACACGTTGGCTTATAATAATCTTTATTGTGGGAGAGTATTTGCGGTTCTATGCAAGATCCGTTGCTCCTATGAAATCACGTTACAAACTAATATCATGTGCCGAGGTATCAGTGATTAACATTCACCTCGCAGGTTTAAAGTGTTTTTTGCGCAATCTGATTGTTTCCTCTACCTCGCAATATCCTGCACTATTTATCTCCGTACAAAACAAGATGGCGTCCAGTTATGTTTACGTTAAGGTGGAAGAACATTTGTTTTAAATAAACGAAGCCACCGTGCCAGGCAATACCAAAAAGCAACGAAATTTGGCAATTAAGTATTCTAAGATTTGTATTTCTTTTACTTTTTAGCGATAGATGCATTCAGCATGTGATCAAAATGTTATGTTTACAAATGATGAGTGGGCAACAAGCCGCCGCTCCGTAAAAGTTGTTTAACAAATGTAAAAAGATATTTGTGAAAACAATTATGCGAGGTATATGCTAAAACAGTTATTCACCTCAGTGTCGGTAAATAGTGTAAATATTTACCTCGCCGCCTTGCTCTCGGTAAACATTCCCCCGCTATTCACCTCCTGAGGTGAATAATTTTTCAATAAGTGAGTCCTCAAGACTGAAAAAGTCAGGGGGGCCTACAGCCCTAGAGACTTTTAAGAACCCTCTCCCGGATCTTGGGATAATTTAATCACTAATTTCAGTCATGTCATGGTGTAACTTGTAATAACTCTAGAAGTGCGAAAGGTCATTGCAAGCCGCTACCCTTAACACGTTTGCATGTCTAAAATGATTTCTGCAATATACAACCTTTAATCATTTGTCTTTGGTAAAAAAAGAAAATCAACTGCCAATGGCGCACTATATTTCATAATTTTGCGTCAAACATATCATGACAGCTGGGTGTACATTTAAATTTATTAATTCCATTTAATTTCCCACTTTTTACCTTAGTACGAGATATCTCATTTAAATTTAATTAGCGCGTTTTTCTAAAAGTAGAACACTGCCATAATTTTGTTAACAGATAAGAATCCAAATACTATGAGTACCCCAACACCAGAAGAAACTACCAGCGAACCAGAAACAGGATCAATGACTCCAGAATCAACTACAAGAGCACCAACCCTTCCCATCGCAACAGAAGAACCCACAAGTGTGCCAAATGTAGGCTCAACCATTCCCGAAGTTGCTACTCTCGCACCAGAAACAGGAGTCACCTTACCAGAGGAAACCGTACCAACTATGACACCAGAAGTTCCTACAACTGTTACAGAAGCTGGTGTCACTGTGCCAGAAGAAGGAACAACTAGTCCAACAGTAACTGTCGCGCCAGAAGGTGCGACGGGACCTATAAGCAGTCTTCCATCAGAAAGCAGTAGAATAGGAGAAGCCTTAATGCCAGCCTTCGAGCATGAGTGTCTCTGTTCGCATAACCTAAAACGAATGGCCCATGGGACACCAAATATGACTTGGTCAGCTGATATTGCTACTTCAGCACAGGTATGGGCAAATCAGATTGCTAGCAAGGATAAAATGGATCATGACCCTGATAATTCTTTGTATGGAGAAAATATCTATCAGGCGTGGGGAGATTTAGAAGCAACAAAGACTGGTCTATGTCAAAGTGCAGTTAACGTTTGGTATGACGAGATTAAAAAGTATGACTTCAATCTACCGGGATTTTCAATGACAACAGGTAAACAGATAACAAATAACGCATTTAGCACTCTTTTCTCAAGCCAACTCTACCTCGTATATTCTCTCTCTCTCTCTCTCTCTCTCTCTCTCTTTCTCTCTCTCTTTCTCTCTCCCTCTCTCTCTCTCTCTCTCTCTCTCTCTCTCTCTCTCTCTTCTCTCTCTCTCTTTCTCTCTCCCTCTCTCTCTCTCTCTCTCTCTCTCTCTCTCTCTCTCTCTATATATATATATATATATATATATATATAAATGAATGAATGTTTCCTTAAAATAAGTCCGTTACTGCTCGGAGTTTCATGCACAAAGCAATCGTCAGGTAACTGAAATATAATACTCTTAACTCTTCCTTTATCTCGATGAAAATTAGTGGGTGGCGGGTTTTGTCCTTCCGGCTGATGTCTTTTTCCGGTTGATGTATTTTATACAGCATTGGGTTTGGTGGCGGCACTTCGAAAATAATTCAGACCTTTTGTTTTTATAAAGTCCTCTCGTCAGCTTTCAAGATTTAGAGTTTTTCCTCCAGACAGAGATTGCATCTTCTTGCTCCGTTGTGGTAAACAGTAAGGCGCTTCAAAAATAACCATTTTACTGCAAAATCTTTCTTTTTTTCTTTCAATAACCAGATGAATTTTGAAAGTTTGGTTTCATTCTGGTGTTTCTTGTCGAGGAAGGATTTTTGGTGGTTTCTGAACCGGTTTTTGAATGCGTTGGACGTCATTCCGATATATTGTTTTATCGTCAGCTTGTCTGTGGTTGTCACTTCAGCTTTGTAGATCACGTTGTTAGTCATGCATTTACCAGGGATTGGGCATTCGTTCTTTTTTCGGCAATTACAACTACAGTCGTTTTCTTTGGGGGTTTGGTTTGTTTTCTGTTTAAGGATTCGGTGGTTATGTTTGTTGATAAGAGATTTTATGTTGTCCATACAGCTGTAGCTTTCTTTGAGCGTGTTTCGGTTTAAGTTTTTGTGGAGTTTGTCTTGAAAGCTGACAAGAGGACTTTATCTGAATTATTTTCGTACCGTCACCAAACCCAATGCTGTATAAAATACATCAACCGGAAAAAGACATCAACCGGAAAGACAAAACCCACCACCCACTAATTTTCATCGAGATAAAGGAAGAGTTAAGAGTATTATATTTCAGTTAGCTGACGATTGCCTTGTTCATGAAACTCCGAGCAGTAACGAACTTATTTTAAGAAAACATTAATTCCTTTATAAACGCTCTACTATATGGTATCGAGCACTCTTTTTCTACCAATTATATATATTTTGTGTTGGTTATACATATATATATCCAACACAAAATATATATAACCATATATATCTATATGTATACATATATATATATATATATATATATATATATATATGTATACATATAGATATATATACATACAGAAACATTATGGCATTTTCACTCGACTGCTAATTGTAAGTCAATAATTCGGATGAAGGAGAATCTCGAGTACCCAGATACCTCGACTTAAAGACCCAACCGGGACCTCTTGCGAAAATGCAACTTTCGGCCTTCTGGCTGGGAATCGAACCCGGGACTCCACGAATCTAGTGCGATGCTCTGCCAACTGAGTTATGGAGGCCGTTGCCGAGAACATAGCCCCGAGTTCAGTATTTATGAGGTAGTCTATATAATAATCTAATATATATTTGTATATATACATACATATATGTATATATATGTACCACAAGTGTGGAACATTTGATTTGCCTATATAATGTAGGCTTCTCCATCCTGCTCGTCAGCACTACAGTGATGAGGCCCAGTAGGCCGAAACGGTTCAGTCTGTAGTTATATATATATATATATATATATATAGTGTGTGTGTGTGTGTATTCATCATGTTCTCTGCAGAGAATATGATGAACGATTATATATATATATATATATATATATATATGGCAGGCTTCGCTTGCCATAGGAAACAATATTGTAGTAAATAAACAAAGTAACCCAAGCTTTTGTCTTGTCTACTTAAATATATATATATATGTATATGTTCAATCTGCTGACGTACGTTTCGCTGTACTACATCTCATCAGTGCAGCTCGGAACGAACTTGGATTGATAAGCGACCAGAGTGCTCAAACCGCTACTCGAGCGGTGGGCATTGCTTAACTTTATAGGTTATCGTTATATATCCGTAGAGTGCTCAACAACATCGAAAGGTGGGAGCGTATGTATGTTTAATCATGTTCTCTGCAGATTAAACCACAGAATTTTATAAAATTAATGCAAGTTCAATGCAAAATAATTCATATTTTGTACCTTTTGAAACAGGATTTTGTACCTGACAAACACCATCCAAGCCGCACAGAATACGAATTTCGAACTTTGGGAAATTCATTAATACTAAGTCACGAAACACAATATAGAAACGCTATTTGTTAATCATAACAGTTTCACAACAAACCTTTATTAAACCAAGTAGCCATTGATCTTCTTTAAAATGATTGAATGCAAAGGTGTTGCTTCCTTGCTAAAATTTCGGTAACGTTTTTTCTACCAAAGCACAATCTGAGAAGGAAGAAAAACTTGAAATATAAAATTCGATGACATTTCAAAATTATGAACTAAAAGACAGTAAGCATTAAAATATAAAGATCATGCTCTTGATCAAACATTCTCAGTCAAAATTAAGAAAGTGATGCGATAATGCCATTTTAAGTAAGGTTTTGTTCGTTCAAAAACTTTATTTACTTTCGTGAAAACAATACTGAATATATCATCGAAGTGGCACCCTTATGGCTATTCAACATCGAATGGTATTTGTTCAACGAAACAAACCAGAATCGTTCTACCAGTTTTGAAATATCCCAAATAACATTAAGCTGTCAACGATTTAGGGCTTCTCTTAATATTAGAAGTTCTTCTCATAATATATAACAGACCAGAATTATATAATGGTCTCAAGGCGACAAAAGAACTGATACTCTTTCCGTCGTTTTCAATACTTGTAAACATAGACAGTTAGCCGCTTCCTCCGGAATTTTTACACTCTGTTAATTAGCATAGACAATTATCTGCTTTTTCATTCGCTATTTTCTTATTCCGTCATGCAGTAATGTAATCTAATGTATATATGGATCACTGCTTGTTTGGTAATTAAGTAGTGGTTTGATAATGACTTTTTAAAAAAGTCAAAATATTACCGTAATTACGTTTATTCTTGTATAATTAACTAAAATCTTGAGTTTTACAAAATGATCTTTCTCGAAGTATGTTTTATTATCTATTTTTTGAAATTGTCGACAGGTAATGGTTTCTTATCAGACTATTTTGGACAAATTCAGAGGTTTTCTCTCAATAGTTATCACTACCCCATACAGAATTACCTTTATAAATTATGGGAACAAATATAGATTGCAAAAGTCGTTTACAATATTTTCAGCCGAGTTCGTGAGTTTGCAATGGTTCATCCTACAGACTCGTCATTGTAAATCCCACATAATTTCGCCGCTAATATTTTAAATGCTACTTACCAGATAAAAACCCCATACTACGGAAAGAGAAAAAACTTATTGCTAGCCTCAAATGAAATCATTGTCCAGTAAGCAACTTTGAGAATTTTAGTGAAATGATCGGAAAGGTCTGAGTAGTGCCGAAATGTAAAGAGTAGTTTTCTAACGTCTCGAGCGAAGGGCCTTCGTTCGAAACGTTAGAAAACTACTCTTTACATTTCGGCACTACTCAGACTTTTCCGATCATTTCACTAAAATTTCAACAGTGCTTACGCAGCACTCTATTTTATTTCAACTTTGAGAATTGTCGTCAGTTTGGATCACAAAAAAATTCGTTAGAACAAATTTTACTTTCCACACCATTTCAGGCCGAAGTAATAAATTAGCAAAGAAAGGAATTTTGGGAAGTATGTTTTCGCCGTTGTCTATTCCGTTATTCTTAACAAGAAGGAAAAGGAAGATATTATGAGCTGTTCCTAATTGCTTGAATTGTATTACAGGGTTTGTACGGATGAAAGATCACAAAATTCCAGGAGTTTTCCAGGGTAGCAACACTACTTTTCCAGGACCCGACCCCTAGTTTTCTTTGGCACAAAGAGCAAGAATGTACTATTCCTTATGACAACAGTACAACATTATTTTGTTGGTTTCAATATAAGAATTAAGCAATTATGAATCCAAGAGTCGATTTGATTTGGATTTGACAGAAAAGCCAGGACAAAAGCAAACAAATCTATTTTGTGTATGAACAAAGGAACTTTTGTGAATGTACATACTGGCAGCTCTGGCTTGTCTAGTTTCAAGTTCTTTACAAAATTACAGAATTCCTGGAGAATTCCAGGAGTACCCAGGAAGCAGCTGTTTTTCCAGGAGTTTTCCAGGGCCCTGGAAAGAAATTATAAAATTCCAGGAGCTTTCCAAGAATTCCAGGAGTAGTGTGCACCCTGATATTATAAATGGCTGTTTGGGGTTGGGATATAGAGGTGGCAATGTGACTAAATGTCAAAAAAGGATAGGTGACAAACTTAAAGCTACCACATTGAATAAACTGAGGGACAAATTAAACCAAGCCCTGATGAAAAATGCAAGGTTATGGTCAAAGGCCACTTCACTTTTCTCTTTTTTTCTTTTTTTTTAAATGTAAAACAAGTAAGGAAATAATAATAATACCCAATTAATGAGAAGAAAAGCTGTCTTCCTGCCATACAACAAACGAAAACAAACACAAAACGATTCCCTAAACATCAGTTGTTCGACCTCGGGGTTCTCGAACAGAAGGAAAAGGGCCTTGAGAAGAACAATTTATCGCCCCCCTAATTTACTCAAAATGGCGTCGTTCAATTTGACCCCAATTTTCGGAACATTAGTAAAAGCATAAACAAAAGGCAAAACAAAGGAATGAAGTCAAGCCTGCGACAAAAGAATCATCGTAATCATAAGCATAAGATCATAGTCCAAGCATAAGCCAAGAGCCGAACAAAAGACAAAACAAACAAAAATTCTTATTGTTTTAACTTCGTAAGTCCCAGAGATTTCATGCTTTGTTTTCGTATTGATTTTGTCCTTATGCTTATGTCGCTATGGTGAACCAGGCTATAGCATGACTGATTGCTCTGCTTAGATTTGACTTAACAAACCAGATTTTTGATTTCTGTGTTATTAAATTACGATAGCATGCTAATAATGAGTTCTCCCAAACTTTAGGTCATTTTACCCAAGTGGTGTGGAAAGAATCTACCAAGTTGGGCGTCGGTGAAGCAATTTCATCTTCTAGAAAGCGATATGTTGTGGCGCGTTACCAAGAGAGGGGAAACGTTTTCGGCAATTTTGCGGAAAACGTACCAAGACCGTTGAATGGTAACTTTATTTCCGATACAACTATCGGGATTATTTCATAAACTAGAAATACGAATACACAACTACCATTTCCCATTAGCATATTCCTTAAGAATGTATACGAAATCGACAGATTGTAAAGGTCGTCAAGAAGCCTAAACTTTAAATTTTAAGAGAAATATTTCCCTTTTTATTACTGTCTTTTCAAAAATTTTACATGCAATTTGACACATGAAAATAGTATTTCATATGTGAATTGTTTCAACTCCATATGTGAAATTAATTTTCATATGTGAATCTGCCATTTCATATGCGAAATACATGTTTCTCACACCAAGATTTCACATGTTAAATTTTGAACTAGTTCACTTCACATTTTAATAAGCTATTTCATACATGGAAATATGCCCGTTTAATATGTGAAGAAAAAGTTTCATGTGTGCAAATGTTCCAATTCCACATGTTTTTCACGTGTGAAATGACATGCGAAATTTTCGTAAGGGTGGAAACTGAAGAAAGGTAAAAAGCTCTGGCCAAACGAATGCAACATCGCGATTCAACATCGTTCGACATTGTTGAATGCAACATGTTGAACTCGTTTGGCCACCATGTTGTATCATGTTGTGTGATGTTGAGAGAAGTTTGATTTTCATCAAACATTTGATGCAACATAGCTCAACATTTCTTTAGTACTCGTGTGTGAACAACAAAGTTGAACTCGTTTGGCCACGCACTTCAACATTGTTGCACTCGCGCAAGCGAAGCAAGTCATCTCTCGGGCAAGGGCAATGGCCAGTTTCGCCTAAAATTCGGTATCATTGTTCGTCCTTGATCCTTAATCTCCACAATTCGAGTCAGCACGGCACAACATGTTGCATTAGTTTGGCCACGCAGTCCAACACCATTCAACAAAGTTGATTTCAACAATGTTGAATGTTGTAGTGGTTTGGCCGGGGCTTAAGAGCTGCCGAAAAGTTGTTATAATGTAAAAAAATAAATAGCAATTTTGGATTTTTCTAATACTCGACAGTTACTAAAAATGAGCTGTGAGAGAATAAAAACATTCATTAGGGTTATGTAAGCTTGAAGGCAGATTTAACAAACGTTGGATCAGCGCTGCTCGCAGGAATAAACATGGTTAAACGTTTCGGAGTTTTTTTTGCATGCATGTTATGTCATTACTACGCTAATTCGCGAAAGAAGTTGGTAAGTTTATCTTTTGTAAGCCGAGAAAATAAATTTCATCTTCACTTGTAAAGGCACATGTGTCTTTACCACATGTAAAGACCCGACACGGTTATGATTTCCTTTTGTATTTTCCCCATGAATTGTTAAAGAATTATACAGGGTGTATCAAAAAAAACCGCAAACTCTTTTGAAATCAGATATTTATGAAAGTTGCATAATTTAGCACTAATTGATCCCAAAGGTGCGTAAACACAATTCATGCTTGGGGATGTCGAAATGTGTACTGTGTGGTTATTCTAATAACAAGGAAAATTAAAACGTATTTTCAAATCCCAGAAGCATAATTAGTTGCACAGGCATTGAAATGCTATTTGCAGTATCTACTTATGCAAATTATAGTGTTTGCAGTTTTTTTGATACACCCTGTATATGTAATATTTAAAAACCGAGCAGGAGTGCTTTATCGGGATTTAAAACACGAGGCGATAGCCGAGTGTTTTAGATCTGATAAAGCACGAACTGCGAGTTTTTTAAATGTCTTATGAAATTCACCTCTAAATACGCTCATTCGTCAAGAAAGTTTGGAAATTCATCTTTTGTAAGCCGAAAAAATTGAACTTATTCTTCACGTATAAAGGCACATGTATCTTTATCACATATAGAGATCCGACACGCTTATGATTTTCTTTTGTCTTTTCCTCATGAATTTTTAATGAATTTTATAATTCTATTTATTTCGTACCAAGGCACTATTTCGGAGGTTCGATGACAATGTATGTATGTACACGCATATACATATAAACGCCTGGAAGAATAATGGATTTTTAAAGCCTCTTACAATGCTGCCAAGGTCATCTCTGCACTCAAATTACTGTTGCTTGTTTACGATTGGTAACTTCCCTGTTCATTAAAAATATTATTTTCTAGGTATACAAAAATATTAAGGCTTTTTTGTTTGTTTAATTAATTTATTAATTAATTAATTTTTTGGAGGTTCAGTGCTCGAAACCACTGAAACTCGATGTCTGATTGATACAGTTCTAGTAGTCCTTGAGATGGCTGCGTTGTATTTCCATTGCATGCATTGATTAAAAGTTTTTCGATTTCGAACACCAGCTTGAAACTTTCTTGGTCAAATCTGCTTTGCTCCAAAGCGACCTTGCCACACACTGACTACCCATCCGTTAGTGAAATGTTCTAAATCTCGTAGACGTAGGTCGAGTGTCAGTCCATAAACATGGCTGAACTTAGCATGAGCTGCCTTCGAACCAGTGAAGATAAGAAGCTACTTTCGTAATGTTTGACCCATTTTCGGGGCTCACTCCCCCATTTAAATGCACGAAGAGGCTGAAGCCCTCATAGTTCCCCCGCTTTCTACTATGGGCACGAATATTGTCATTAGCTTTCTCTCCTTGCATATATGTATAAAGCAGGCCAGCTTACACACGTAACATTCCCGATGAGGCCCACACGTTAGTCGTAACGCATACAATAAAAGTGATTTAAATCTTCTGAGTTACCACTGTTTAGTATTAGATTAAAAGTTAAAGCGGGCCTCAAAAGCCCCTAATGGCTTAGTGAGATTAATTTATAACAAATTGTATGGCATAAATTGATTTTCAACAAGTTTCAGAAACAGATATTGCAATGTTCTGCTTCAAAACTGAGCGCTTCTTGTTTTTCATTTTTCTTTTTGCGAGCAGGAGAATCTGCTGGTCCAACTGAGGTGTGTGTTGGTGGCGGTGGAGGAGCAACAGCTGAACAAGAATCACCAGGAAGAGTTGAGTCACCAACTGGAACCACAGAGGGTTCACCAGAGGAGGCGATATCTCCAACCCCAGGAAATATACCAACCACGCCAGTCACCGGGGGAGAAACGGAAAATGTCGGAACACCAACGGCTACTAGCATTCCACGTCCTGGAGGTATGACCCCATACCAACCCACAGAACAGGCAACCACAGTTGCTTCCTCAGGAAGGTTGACTGCTAGCGAAACTGAGACTGCAATCTCACCAAGTGGGATTGTTTCAACAGGCCAAACATCACCACAGGGTCCTGAAGGTGGAACAGTAACCCCCACATCACCTATTGTCACATTTAATCCCACTTTTGAAGGTGTGACACCAGCTCCGCCAAGCACGGAGGGCGGAACTCCAAATGAACCTCAAGTTAATGTGACGCCAAATCTGGGAACCGGAATTGCGACTGGCATTACTACAATACCAATTACGCCTGTCAATCCAGCACAGGCTGGTTTGACATCCACACCTGCCATGACTGCAATACAAATTACTAGCACAGAAGGCCTGAAAATACCTGCATTGGAGACAAGTGTCACATCCAGCCCAAATACGCCTGAGAGCCCGACGAGAATCCCACCAGGTGAGACAAGTACTGAAATAACACAGGGGGTGGCAATTACACCAACTGTAAGTGGTATAACAAACTCACAATCCTCTGCAAATGAACCCGCAACAGCTGAAAGTGGCGAGAAACCAAGCGAGCCAACTGATTTTCGACCATCAATACCTTATAACCCGGAAACACCAGGTATGCTCTCTATATTCTTTCTTTTCACTGTAATTTGTCAATCAAATTTACTAACATGTGGAGGATGACTTTTAAAGTCGTGATTACCATTACTTATTTCTTATTCCACCAGGATTAATGTATTTTACACTTTAACATCGTCTCCAACACCTTAATTCCTTTTCCTTGTCAGGGAAAATATTTAAAGTGGTGATTCAGATACTTGAGATAATATTTAACGAAAAACTTGCCAATCCTGCAAGTAATCAATTCCAGCAGCTGAAAGATGCAATCGAGCAGGCTGTAAGTATAGCTTGCCAACATGCTTTTTATACGCGAAAAAATAGAAGAAGCGTGGCCAGGATTATACATCACAAAGGAGAATTACAACACGTTCTTTGACCAAAGAATTTATTTATACGAATCTTCGGTTGCCAGACTGCAAACGATAAACCTTAGAATCTTGACACACAGCGAAAACTATTCAAGCCGACAACAATTCCAAGCCGCTGCCCAAACAATACGCCATTCGACTTCAAAAGTAACACTATCGAAGTAATTATTCACTCCGCCGGATACGTCATTCACTCCCACACATGATCACTTCTATTTTTATCATGTTTTTATCCTTTATATATTAGAACAGTCAATTCATCTTGTTTCCCTTTTCGTTTACTCGTCGAAGATATCAGTCTGGCAAGCGAAAGTTCGTATAAATAAATTTTTTGGTGAGAGAACGTGTTGTAATTGTCCTTCGTGATGTTTTTATATAGTTATTGCTATTGGTATTTTTGTTCATGCAGTGAACGAATGTTCATTGTTCTCGGGGTGGTTCATTCATACTTTACTGATAAGTTGAAGTGAAATCTTTATCTCAACTCAAAGTTAATACCAGTGTGTCTCCACATGTGCAATATATTCAAGCGTAGTATTTTAAGCATGTAAACATTTTATTTTTAATTTTATTTTTGTCTAAATGTATTTTATATTATATCTTATATCTTTGTAATTTAATCGTATTTTATTAGATAGATTATTTTGAGGTCCTTTTTGAAAATCACTATGTGAAAAAGTTTCCTCAATAAATATTATCATCATCATCATCATATGCTTGAGAAGTTTTGGGTAATACGCGGCAAACAATGATTATGTTCTTTTCGAGATTTGTGCACCAAATTTCAAGAAAGCATCGTTGTTCATGGTAGTTTGCAGCAAAATTTAGACAAGTCGCACTCTTCCAGTCTCATGATTCAGCTTTTCACGTGATGAACAATTTGATGGTTGCTTTTCACGTGATGAACATCTATGTTGTTGGTTTTATTACCCAATGCAGTGCAACATTTGTGCTCATTAATATTGTCTACAAAACCCGGATTTAAACCATTTACTGAAAAATAAAGCCCACAACATTTTTGTTACAAAAATGATTTGTCTTGTTCCAGCCTGATTCTAGATGCTAAACAAACGAAATGATCAGTTTAAGTCTTTGGATAAAAATGTCTTTCAAATGATCTAATACTGGCCAAGAGTAAAGTTTTTGGTGATATCTGAAAGGATATTTGGGAGTTTATGAATAAAACTACCAGACAGAATACCCGAAAAAAATTTCAGTCGTTGTCGATTGATAAATTACCCATTCCGTGATTTAGTAGAAACAAATTTGAAAATCTTATTGCAAATATCCCATTTAAGCGCATACTCGGTGTGCAGATTTTTAGAACTGAATTTCCCAAATCAAGAAAAATGAATGTAAAAACGAAGAATGCGATTTTCTTCCTTGTTCGTATCCAAGTTGAAATTTCTAAAAGTATCAATAAACGTTGTCGTTTAATATAGATCATGGATGTGTTTGAAGTTAACAACTCTTTTGAATCAGTGACAACAATGGGTTTCAGGTAAGACGCTTATGGCCAGGAGACGTTGTACTGCAATTTGTTCCATCATTACTCGGGTCTATCGAGGAATGTGACGCATGAAACCGCATGAGCCTTCAAAGTGGAAATGTCCGAACAAATTTGGAAGTTTTATTCTCAAACTCATTAATAATTCACGAAGAAAAAACAAAAGAAATACATAATTAATCAGTATTTAGAAATTGGAGGAAGATTACAGCTGAATTTTTCCAACTTTTGGCTGGATTGTCGCCTAAAATACTGGTTCGTTTGAGAAGTAATTTCAAACACTCGTTTAGTGTTCTTCCTCCAATTTCTAGATACCTCGAAACTCGTTAAAAAAACTCTGCTTCGCCTAGTTTTTCAACTCGTTTCTCGGTATCTAGAAATCGGAGGAAGAAGAACAACTCGTACTTGAAATATTACATCCAATCTGCATGAAATATCACGCTCACTAAGGATCGTCTTATTTTATCAAGTTCCATGTCATCATTATTTCCAGTGTTTCAAGGTGAATATGTTAACAATCACTATTATTATTATTATTTTATCTTTCACAGCTTATGTCGGTAGTATTTAATTATCCCCCGAAAACTGGCCTCAACCAGTAGCCTAAGGTTCCGAGTTTTTCAGCCTTCCAAGCTCTTTCTCAATATTCTTGCTGTTCCAAGCAATTCTCATCTTTTGGAGAAGTTCTATTCTAATCTACACGTCCAGTTTTTCAATCCACTTATCCAGTTTTCTACTAATTGCTCCCAAAGCACCTATAACTATTGGTATTATCTCAATTTTCCTCATCGTCCACATTCTTTTTATTTCCCTTTTCAGGTCATCATACTTTTCCATTTTCTCTAATTCTTTTTCACCTATTCTGCTATCTCCTGGAACTGCGATGTCTATAATCTTGCACTCCTTTTTCTTCTTTAACACCGCCACGATATCAGGTCTTCTACATTCAATTAGACTATCGCATTGTATGTTATAAACCCATAGAATCTTAACTTCATCTGATTCAATGACTCCATTTGGTTGATGTTCATACCATTTTCCAGCTCGTTCTAACTGGTATAAACCACAAAGCTTCCAATGTACAATACGAGCCACATTGTCGTGTCGTCTTTTGTACTTTTTTTGCGCTAGCTTCTTACATTCACTAATCAAGTGTGTTACATGCTCTCCCTTTTCACCACAAAGCCTGCAAAATGGAGACTCAACCGTTCTATCTATGTGAAACTTGACATAATTTGTCCTGAGTGCTTGTTCTTGTGCAGCACATAGAAGTGCTTCAGTCTCCGGTTTCAAATCCCCTTTCTTTAACCACCACCATGTCTTCACCATGTCTACCTGTACCTCTTCCCCCAGATCTCTCTTATATTGTCCATACATTCTTTTGTCAGTCCAGGCTTTCTCCAGATCTTCTTTTATTTTCCTTTTAAGATTTTCCTTTGCTTCGCACCCTTCTGTTCCAATCACACTTGTCTTGGCAACTTGTTGTAGGAATGGTTCCACACTGTTCTTTACATACCACCCTAAACTGTTCTCTTCCGCAGTGATGCATTCTTCACAACTAATCAATCCTCTTCCACCTTTTTCCCTTTGTAAATATAATCTGTGGATGTCACTTTTTGGGTGAAAAGCACCATACATTGTCATCAGTTTACGTGTTTTGGAATCCATTGCAGCTACTTCTGCTTTACTCCATTTCAAAATACCAGCCCCATACCTCAGCAGCGCAACAGCGCAAGTGTTCATTGCCATGATCTTATTTCTGCTATTCAATTTTGATTTTAGTACCAATCTCAATCTCCTTTCATATTCCTTTACAAACTTACTCTTCATTCGAGGTTCCATAAATTTATCTAATTCTAAAATCCCAAGGTATTTGTATCCATCTGCTTCAATTGATTTTATTGCTTCGCCATCAGGTAGCTGTATTCCATTACATTTTACAATCTTTCCTTTTTTCATTACTAGCATTCCACATTTCTTAATTCCGAATTCCATTCCAATATCTTTACTGAGTATATGAACGGTTCTTACCAATGAGTCTATTTGTTCTTCATTCTTTCCAAACAGCTTAAGATCATCCATGTAAAGTAGATGATTAATCTTCAATTGATTTCCTCGAACCTCGTACCCTGCCTTTACTTTTCTCAAAACCAAGCTTAACGGTATCATACATATCACAAAAATTAAAGGGGATAAACTGTCTTCTTGAAAGATACCTCGTCTTATATTTACATGTCCTAGACTTTCTCCCGATGACGTTAACTCCGTTTTCCAGTTCTTCATGCTGCTTTTAAGGAATGCTTTCACATTATTGGCAATTCGGAACATACACATAAATTCTACAATCCAAGAATGAGGTACCATATCGTACGCCTTACGATAATCTATCCAGGCCATGGAGAGATTTGTGTGTCTTTTCTTGCAATCTTTTAAAACCTGCTTGTCAATTAACAGTTGGTCTTTTGTTCCTCTCGACTTTTTTCTACACCCTTTTTGTTCATGTGGTAGTACATCATTCATTTCCAAAAAGGTGTACATACAGTATTTTCTGCAATCATCCCTGTCATCAATTTCCACATCAGAGGTAAACATGATATGGCTATAAAATTATCAAGTGCATTACCTCTTGATTGGTCTTTTAAGCACAGTACTGTCCTACTACATGTCATTCATTGAGGTAAATCAACCCTATCATTTAAAATCTCATCTAACTGTTCTGCAATCCTTTGATGGCACGACGTTATTCTCTTTATCCAGTAACCTTCAACTCCGCCAAGACCTGGGGCTTTCTAATTCGGGATTTTTTTGCACTGCTTTCTGATATCTTCCTCATTTATCTTCAAATCTTCTTGGTTAAAGTGTCCAATTTCCTGTTTTACTTCATCTAACCATTCAGGTTCCCTATTATGTTCTATTTCGTTGTCCCAAATTTCAATCCAAAACTTTATACTTTCATCTGCATCTGGTATCACTTTTTCAAATTCAGTCCCCTGTCCGTTGTTTATTTCCGTATAGAACTTTTTTTGGTCGGTCTGAAACATTCGGTTCTGTCTATATTGCTTTATCCTCTGTTCGTACCTCTTTACCTTAGCTATTTTAGCTAGCGCTCTTTGTTTAAGTTCCTCTACTACCGTTGTTAATCCCTTAATTCTTATTTTATATTTCACTTCAAGCCTTTTGTATTTACCTTCCTTTCAAATTTCTCCACTTTTCTTTCGTTCCATTATGTTAATATTTTTCGTAAGCTGTTGGATATCTCTCTCTAATCTTCTTTTCCACCATGGCTCTTTTTTCTTTGTTTGTTTATCAACTTCCCTTAATCCAATTTTCTCCCCCACTACATTTCTAACTGCTATCAGTAATTGATTTGTTTCCGTTATACTGTTTGTATTCGTGCAACTACCTTATTGACTTTTGCTGTTATCTCATTCATCTTTAGTCGATCCACCTTCTTAAATGGTAATACTCTGTATTCTCGTTCACCCTTCATGAATTTAATTATCTTATCAACCATTTCTTTCTCATCCTCATTTAGCTCTTCATAATCTATTACTGTAATACCTTCTTCAACTATTCCTCCAAGTTGGTCTTTTGTCTGCGTATCTTCCCGCTGATCCACAGCCCTTACACTTGCTCTTTCCTCATGTTCTGTTCTCATCTCAGCATTCATGGCCATGTTACCATCTGTTTCCTCTCGTCTCTCCAGATTCTCTTCTCTATGGCTTATTTCCTCACTCAATACTCTTCGTAGTATACTCTCCAGTTCTATATCCGTTAGCCAATTGTTCTTCCTTATTGCTCTGGCTTGATCACAAATCCTTTGTTCAGATGTAGGAAACAATCCTCTCTCTTGCTATATTCTCTGCATTCGCTGTCGGTATCCTTTTTGTGGTTTACCATCCTCACTGAACGGTTTGCTTAAATAAAAGCACTCCATTATGACAACATTGATGTCTTTTGTCCATTTCCGTCTTGTAGCTTCAGCAGTAACTTGACGACTGGGCCTGCGCTGCTGCTCCACAGGACACCTGCCGGACGAGAAACTTTCGCTTGTCGTTCCAGTCTCATTCACGTCGTTTTCTTCTACATTAATAGTGTTCATAATCTTTCACTCATATGTCTGAGGTTGCAATGTACGGGTCATAAGTCAATCCTGAGTTGCCCTACTCTCAGGATAAAGCTATTACTGACAGGTGTCACCCTTTCCTATCAGGTTTCGTTTGCGACCACATAATGCAGTAGCCATTCACTCCTCGACACGAAAGACATCTTGAGTTGCGGGTTGTTTTCTTCGTGGAACCACCACTATATGGGTTGTCAGCCAAGGCTAAAGAGCCCCATCTGCCCAATACCACCACCGGACTACATTTTGTCTGACCTCTAGCCTCCGACCTGTCTCGCTTGGGTGACCCTATCAGGAGCATTTGCTCCCACCAGCATAGCTCTTGGGTTCATCGAGGTGCACAAGCCTCCCCACCACTGCAAGGTAGTAGTCCAGGGGAGGAATTATTATTATTATTATTATTATTATTATTATTATTATTATGAATAGTTTTTAAGTCGGTACATTTTAATCTTCTCTTCAATTGAAACAACTTTTTAATTGTATGATTAACTGATAGATTCTCAATAAAGATTAAATTGTATTATTATTATTATTATTATTATTATTATTATTACAACTCGCACACCACCCAACTAAGAACAGTGGAAGGGGTCTCAGCCTGCTACGGGCTCCCAGCATCCCGCCAGTTTAGGCCGCAAAAGACATTGCTCATTTTAGGGAACTTGTGGGGAAAGGAAATTTTACCATTAAAATGAATTTTAAGAAACACCCACAGGACCAGCCCTAACTCGCTGGGTTGGAGCTACGGGGGGTTGTTGGGGGGTGCGACACCTCCCAAGAAAAATTTTAACTGTTCCAGTCGGCAGACGTGAAGTTTCAGTCGGCAGACTCTGCAAATTTAACATGATGGAAGTTTTGCAAATAAAGAGGCTGTCAATAATACAAAGCAAAAGTTAAACACTTAACGTTATAAATATTGTTTAACAGAAAGTCGACATATACACTTTCACTGGTTTTTTTGGGGTTTTTTTTTTTCCAAAAGAAAGCTTGTACAGTTGGATATACACAACAAAACCTCAAATTCTCGACACGCTTACGATGACTTCGCTAAGTCGCCATTTATGACTTTACCATCATGTTTAATGTTTTTCTTTTCTGCAATGGACAAGTGGAAATAAAATTAAAATGTTTTTGCGTCTTTTCACCGTTTTTTTTATCTATCAAAAAATTTAAAATTTAGTTTCCTTGTTAATAATATACATGAAAAAATTTCTCGAATTTGATTGGCTAAGAGCAGTGCAATTTCAGGGCAACATAGTGCATAAAAAAAGTAATACAGTAATTTGCACTAAATTACCATTTTTCGGCACTGTATGACTTTTTAAATTAAAACTATTAATTGGTGTTAGCATGGTTTCGAGTGCAATTTGAAAAAACACGCACTTGTGAGTTTTTCAAAGACCTCAAATAACACTCATCCTTCGGCCTCGTGATATTTTGATTGTCTTTGAAAAACTCGCTTTTGCGTGTTTTTTCCAAATTGTACTCGAAACCATGCTATTACCTATTATAATGTTATTAGACTGTAGTAATTCAAATATGGCTGATTGGAGCGTCGAGGGTGATCATGTAGTCGGTATCCAAGCTCATGTGACAGTCGGTTGAATTGAGCTTGCACCCCACAACAAAATTTTCTAGGTAGGGCCCTGCTTATTCGCCCAACGTATCCAGTCAGGAAGGAGTAAGGGATGTACAGCCCTCTAAAGTCCCTGAAAGTACTGGCCGATGCGTGTATCCAGTTTGACCTTAACAGCACACTCTTGCACTCCCAACCAGTTAAGGTCAGTTTAGAAGTGCCACTGCAAGGGTCAAGTCTGAATATTGTTTTATTCTTAGACTAGTGCAGATCTGTTTCAGCATTTAAGGCTGGTTCGTCCTCAACCAACTAAGTTCAGGGGCATAAGCCTGCTGTACAGATTGTCTTCTAGTCCTTTGGCTAACAGGGCAGGTTTGCCAACACCTGAAAGTAGTTTACTTGCAGCTGCTAGCCACTTATGGCAAGCTGAGGTGTTCAGCTTCTTGTCTACCCAACTGGCAAGGCAGGGGCGCCCCATTCCCTAGGTCATCTCATCAAAGCTTGCTCGTTTAATAGAGGTCACTGGGTCGGAGTCAATGTCCTGCCTACCTTCTACTGGTTTTATCTCGGAGTTATCATCTCCTTGATAAGTTTTCGACCAAGGCTAAAGAGTCTTATCTGTCCTTGGCTTAAGGGTTGCTAGCACTTGCCAAAGGTGCCACCCCAGACTCTGGTGGGCGGGAGCGTTCACATTCCCATACTAGGCTGAAGCTGTGCTTGTCCTTCTCCATTGCCCATAATTATTAATATTATTTATTATTATTATTATTTATTATTATTATTATAAATTTATTGGTATCAAAATAATGTCTGACATTTAACTCCAAAAATAATTTGATGATTGCTTCGACAAGAACACGAGACAAGATACAGCCTAGCAAGATTAAGTTCTGGCTTCGGTGCTTTTTTTTCAATCCATCGCTTTTCCTACTGTTTTGCAGAGAAAAAGTAAAAAATAGGGTTACGAAAGCAAAGAAAGTAAGGGTTCCCATTCTTCGAGCAGCTGAATCACCTGGAGTCGATGCTGAATTTGAGTTATCATTTCACGACAATAAACCAAACCAACTGGCAGCTTTAGAAAACCAATTGTCGACTGGACACTTGGGAAACCTCAAAGTTCTTCCATCAATTTCAGCAAGTGAGTGGCCTTTGGTGAAATTAAATAGTTTAATCAAACCCCGTTTAATACACTGTTAACATTTTGGGCACGGCACGGCTAAAATTTTGGCACGGGTGCCGCTATTTTTGGGCACGGCAATGGTGATTTTCACAGTGTAAACGGTTCGAACTTCTCAAAATTTAGCCGTGCCGAGCACCTCTGTATATGTAGGTCTTGGCACGACTAATTAGCCGTACCGTGCCTAAAATGTTACAGTGTAAACGGAGTTTTAGTTCACATGATGATGAAAACGCTTCTATTCTGTTACAAACTTTGAGTACTTTTAACAAAAAAATTGCACTAAACGTTTCTAAAACAGACGATAACAAATAAACCTCAAAATAAAGGCACAGAAAAGGAAATGAACAAGAGTACCAGAGATGTATTGGATGAGAAGGGGGTGTGTGTAAATGTATCAATAAATTGACGAGCGAACTGATAGATAAAAATATGAATAGACGGATACCGTAATGATTCGAATAAGCGCCCTGGGCGCTTATTTAATTTTGGAGGGTCGAGGAGGGGCGTTTAGTCGGGAGGAGGCGCTTTTTTTCCATTTTTGAGAAAACACCGCAATCTGATTTTCCAAAATTCTCAAACTTTGATAACGGTCTTATCAAGAACAAGAACAAAAACAAAACAAGGATTTAAAAAACCCCCTGAAACGCTAGAGTACGGTACCCTATTTCTCAGGTCTAGTAGAGAGAATACGAGTTTTGTTTAGCTTGTAGCTTGTTCTCAATCAACGACAAGTTCATCGTCACAGTCACTTTCGTCAATAACATGTCGGGCGCAGCATCCTCGACATCCGAGTCTGTGATTCCGTCGAAAGGGTCACTTTCACGTGACTGGGTAGTAGCTGGTTGAACAGCTTTAATCCGTGCTAGTCCAGAATGACATGGCTGATTCTTCTTAAAGCAATGGATGCGGTCATCCTCCGAACCATCCAATGCAACAGTCAGTCCACAACTCTTGAATGAGGTCACAATCGCTGCACTGTCTAAATTAGCCCACGCTTCAAGGATCCACTTAACAATCTCTTTCCTGGTAGCATCACGCATATTTCCATGAGTGGTGAAACTGTGGGCTTCACCACCATCCACTAGTCATATTGCTTCGTTACCTTTGCTTTGAAAGGCTTATTCCACACCACATCCGGAGCTTGGATGCATTTGGTACAACTTCCTGAGATTGGGGGTTGCTATTACATTCCTTCGCGAACTGTTCAGCTTTTAGTTTGAACTTAGGGTATAGGCAGTGACCTTTTTACCTGCATGTGACAGTAATTCATCGTTCTCCATGCTTCAACAATCTGACGGATTTAGGTTTCGCAATATTGAGGTCGTGTTTCAGAAAATCGTAATCTGAGTACTGAAATGATTCGAGTATTTGTTTGCATTTGGCTAGCAAGAAAATCCTTGGAAAACTTTCTTACTGGTACACTCAGTTAAGCTGATTGCCAAGCAACTATGGCTCATTCCAATCGCCCATTGATATCGGGGAGTTTTAAATTCGTTTATGAAGTTGAATACTCATCTGTTATACAAGGCCACCACGTTTACAAAACTAAATGGTCTCCAACTCTAGGAGAGTCTCTGACATGCAAGAAAGACGAACGTAACGAAGCTAAAGATCACGATGAATACGTTATTAGAACTAATCTTGACAATAATAAACTTGTCGGCCACATGCCGATGGAACTTTCCTTTCTTGTTTACACTTTTCTGAGAGCCCGTCAAGACAACTACTTACAAGTCAAAGTAACGGGTACAAAGTAACTTAGCCATGGCTGAAAGATTTCAAGGAGGGATCTGCCGATGGAGAGAACTTTGCTCTCACATGGAAATCAAAGTCGAAAAAACGAGATGACCAGTTTCGCTGTAATTACTAATGTGCTCAATGCACATACGTGTGACTAATAAAATGTTGAAGGGCAGTTGATTTTATACCGATATTCATGCGTCTCTTATCGGTTGGGTAATCATTTACATACAGTAGTTCCCTATCGAGAAAGGAAGTGTGTGTGGGGGAGGGGAGACACTTATGCAGGAGGGGGCGCTATTTCAAAAAACGCAGCGAGGGGGGGCGCTTATTGGAGAGGGGCACTTATTAGAAGGAGGCGCTTATTCGAATCATTACGGTACCTTTATTTTTCCGATGATGAGATTTGGATTTTTACAGCAAGAGAATTTGTTTACAATCCCTCATGCTCAGCTTTGAAAAGGGAAAAAGCATCTACAAGCACGTAATTCAAAGAGGGTTTCACACTGAAAGAAATTACACATTAAGAAGCTATATAACGATTTTGAAGTTGTCATGTTAATTAAGCACGTACCCACAAGTAAATCAGCTGGATAAATACCAAAATGACTTATTGTACGTTCACGGGCTCAATTTTATTCTTTTGACCTCTATTCAATTTTACTCTTTGTCCGAGCTATTGCTCTTTCAATGGAATTGAAAATAACGCGGAAACATTGTATGGTAGCAATGTTTCCCGAACATGGTTAAACGAGGAAACATTTTGTGAGAAACATTCACTGGAGTGTATACAGAGAAGATTTGGACACTTGGCAACACTGTTTCTCAGGTGGGCAAACGAAGAAACATTTCAGGAAACATGGAAAATCTCAAATGTTTTTGCAGCAACATGTAGTCTTATTTGTCCAGGGTCTAATTATGGAGTTGGCCTACGGAAAATCCGTGTTGTGCGATCAATTAATTTACTTTTTCTAAGTATAAAATAACAAAAAACGACTGGTTGTTACCTCTCAGTCTGGGCTGTTATCCCCGGTCAAATACTAAAGCATTCAGGCGCTTTTGCGTGAACGCTTTGGTATTGAAAGTGAAACCACCTCTCCTTAGCCATTCACCTTCTCATTCACGCACCCACACATTCGTCCATCAGACCATTCAAATGATTGAGATCATTTATTAACATGAGGGAGCATTGTAACTGTCACTCAACCGTAGGCGAGAAATTGAACGCCGCCATATTGGATAAATAGGAAAACAATCCAAACAAAGCCCGGATAAAAAGTTCAAGGTCTTCGTCAAAGGCCACTTCACTTTCGACTTTTGCTTTGTCTTTTTACAAAAAAAGAATATAAAACAGTTGAGGCAAAAATAATATCCAAATACATGTAATAAGCAATACCTTCATGATCAGGGTAAGCATTCTTGTTGGGCGAAATACTAAAAATCACTTCCTTTTTTTATAGTTATCATAGATTTGCCTGGAATATGTACAGGAATGTGTATGGAACCAGTCATTTGTTACCCACAATGCCCGAAATATTGTTGCTCATGAAAATCAGTCAGTAGTTGCCCTTCCACATGCCCCAAAGCATGCGCACCAAGATGTACTCCAGCATGCTGTATGTTAAAACGATAATTTCTGGTGAGACGATTCCCAGTGGACGGACTCAAGTTTCAACAATACTTTTATCATCATTGAGAGCGGATGTCAGTAAATATCGAGAACTCGTGGACAAACATGAAGTTTCGGATTTCTTCATATCTTGTCTAGATAATCTTTTTTGTGATTATTGAAAACCACAATAAAACTTTCCAAAGGAATTTCATTTTGAGGTTAAACGTGAAATACTGAATCGAATCAGAGCTTCTTTTACCATAAAATTTATTGCAAATATCAAAATACCAGGGTAACAATTCTGTCTTTGAACTTCCTCATTTACATCATTTTGTAACGGTGTTGAAGTCAACAAACTTCAAGCTCACTGAAGCGTTTATAAAAATGCCCGTATTTCTGATTTTATTAAATTTTCTGGTTCACGAAATGTCCAAATATTGGAGTGTACATTTTCATACAGATTCGATGAACCATTTAGCGCCACGAACGTGTTATATTTCGCCAATTTTCGGCGGATGAAACGTCGTCTCTGACTCGATGATGTATTTCACGTTTAGCCTCAAAACGAAATTCCTTTGGAAAGTTTTGTGATTTTCAATAATAGTTCACCAAAAGGATTATCCAGACACTACGTACGAAGTCGTAAAGTTTATTGGACAAATTCTATGTATGAATATGCAGCATCGTACAGAATTACGGTAATATGTCAGGTACGTCGGGAAAAATGTCAGTCCTTTTGCTATGAAATATATTGGCACGCCTGGTTGGGTTTAGTGAAAACTGTTGTAATTTCGTCTGTGATTGTAGTTGTTGTAAAAGTAGACTTGAGCTCTATTCTTGTAGCAATAACGATAGTCGCCTACGACCTCATCACAATTATAACTATATGAAACTTGGGCTTCTGGTGTGTACTGACTAAGCTCGTGATTTCTTATCGGGAAAGGAGAGCTGTTTGTGGCCTTCACTGATTTGGTTTTCGTAGATGGCGCGAATGGCAAACTGATTGGTTTACGAATTAATAAAGAGAACTTACCATTTGATATTGAAGACAAAGTTCGTTATTCACAATTAGTATAATTGCACAGGTGATTATCGAAAATCCCGCGTGGTGGTTGGCAAGAAAATTACGTCACAAATCCCAATAATCACCTACAGGTGATTATAACAGTGAAGGCTCAGAAACAAGATGGCGGCTACCTTTGTAAATGTTACCGAGACTTTAAAAGTGGTAGTTCACTACTTTCTGTCAAATAATCACCTGTGTAATTATACTACAACAATTATTTGCCTCAGGCTCAGTGAATTTTATGTACACTATTGTACTGCAATATTCACTTCGCCTAAGACGCATAATTATTAATTATTATTGCTTAGGTCTTCGCTTATTTTATAAAAGAAATAGAAACTATTTAGTTGTGTTTATATAGCCTGATGCAAACGCTCCGGTCATTTTTAAGAATAAAGCACACAAATACGTCTTCGATGTCCCTTTCCCCAAGCACACAAATCAATAGGCTGCGTCCAGAATTAATTCGATTATTAATTCTTAAACAATTGAAGCTACAATGTAGTTGATCAAGAAGAGTCAGTTTTCATCAGTTTGCTGGAGCACCGTTGTATTTTTGGATAACTACTACGGTCGGGAATTAATTTTACTACTAAACTAAAGTTACCATTGCCATATTCACCCCTTAAAAAGGTGCTAACAAGGGCAGATCATGAAATCTTCAAGTATATCGTGCACCAGTAAAAATAGAACTTAATTTAAAGTAAGCTCTACGGGATAATCGAAATAAGGATGCAAAATGCCTTCGTTATGCTCCTCTTAACAAATTCGTAGTTGAAGCTGTATTAAGCTGAAGCTGGAAGTTTGATATTGTCATGACAAGGTAGAATTTTAGAAACAGATTTGATTCAAAGGCCCTTGCCTGAGTGAATGCAAAATTCCTCGCAACCTGTAACTGTTGATGGATTCAGCGTTAATGTACGAAAACTTTATACTGTCCTTGAGGTTTCCTTATTAATGAAATGCCTCGTTAAGAATATGACGCCACAACTCCTCTCGCGTAACATAATCCAAGAAGGGGAAAATTTACCAGTGGATGCAATTTTGATAACTTTGAAGGCTTACAACTTTAACTCTTTGGTGGCAGACCCTTATAAAATCGATTTTATATTACTTATATAACCTTTCCCCCCCAAAATAATACGGCACCCTGAAAATAGCCATTTTCCTTGCTGCCACCAGAGTTAAACCTGTTCACTCAACTTTTTTTGATGAGCTACTGACGCATTTCTAATGTTTGAAAAAGTCAATAATCGGGAAAATCTTGGAGCCGATTTTCGTCACACTAACACGTTAGGGAAATAGTGCTGTAGTAAGGCGAGTGATTGTTCAAAAAAAATTCTGAGAAGGTGAAAGTTACATGAGTCGATGAAGATAATTCTGGCATTAACGAGTTTACTCCTTACCTCCGAGCTGCGTTTTTCGATCAGGACCAAGAAAGTTCGAAGCACATTCGTCTGGTGTCCCAAAATAACCTCTAATGCGCATGCTGTCAATGAGCAACGCTGGTTATGCTGTTTGCTCCTTTCGTAGCACAATGCTATTTTTCTTTATGACGAAATGAGCTTTATTCGTAATTGGAAGGTGAAAATACAGCGTAGTTGAACGTTTAAAAAGTAAAAGGTATCAGCTAAGAATTGTTATACGGGCTGTAATGATGTACTAATATTTTTCATAGATCATTAACGAATAATTGTTTCCAAGCGGAATTTTTAAGGCGATGATGCGACGTGTAAAAAAGTCGCCACTAAGTAATTTTACTTTGTCATCTCTATGGCTAAGGAAATGCCATGACAAGTGTATGAAGATTGGTGTTTCCAGTGCTTGGTATGAGTAAACGGTTTAACATGTCTGTGGTTAGGCTCCCGTCTGACACAAGCTAAACCTAAGAAATGTTGTTTTACCTAAACGTGCTGTCAGAGCGGGATTTTAAGTCTCTTGATTGGCCTTTTAGATCAACCAAACTGATCTGTCAATCTGCCTAATTCAACCATATTAGATAGACAAAGTAACAGAGCAACTAACAAGAAACATTCGATGTACAAAAAATATCAGTCTTTATTTACATTCCTTGTCAATGAACTTACTATTCTAAGTTCCTTAGTTACAGAATCCCTACAGTAAGACCTTAAAACAGGAGACCTAATAGTTCAGATATATTTAGCGGCAAGTGAAGGTCATGTCAACGGTTTGGCCTGGATCGAGCCTGACGACTTGGGTATGGCCTCTGGGAGCACCCCACTGACCAGCAGTGACTGCATACGTTCCAGGAGCGAGCTCGACATGGATATCCTCGGATTTCTGAAGCTGAAAAATTAAACACATGATATTAATCAAAATTATAAAAGAACAGATATTGACGAGTTGTCCAGTCTGGCAAACAGTTGTGATTAAACTACATTTACAGTGGAACCTGTATATAACGGCCCTGTATTAAGCGGCCACCCTCTATTAAGCGGCCAGTTTTCAAAATCCCGAATTTTGGCCCATACACATGCTGTAATTGTTACCTCTATTAAGCGGCCACCTCTATTAAGCGGCCGCGGCCACTCTTAAGCAATACCATGTTTGTTTTTCTTTGTTCTTTTTACCTGTATTAAGCGGTCACTCTTAAACGGAAACCCAAGGCCACATGTCTTTTCATGCAGTATTTTCTTGTGTCTGATTGTGATTAAGCAATCCATCGTCATTATAGAAATGACAATGCTAATGCTTATAATTAACCGTTCATTATGATCAATTTTTTTCCAGATGTCAGCAATGAGCTGCAGTACAAGATCATGGGATGCAAAAAATTTTTGTTTCGAATCTGCTTCCCTCTAGCTCTACTTGAAATTACATTTTCAGATAGCTTGTTCTTCAGCAGTGCGATTGTGAAGAAATGGCTTCCAAACGTATACTTGTACGAGATTTCCAGGTCATAACCTGCACCACTTTCAATGCGCTTGCCCTTTACAGTGACTTTTCCGTTGCTTGATTGTTTCAATTTTATTTCCAACAACGCTACTTTAGCAAAATTTCCGTTTTATCTCCACGTTGATCGTAAGAACTATGAAATGACGGAATGAGATGTATGTCGTTGTGAACTTTAAGTCAGAAATACTGCATAGTAGAGTAAAAGACAATTGATTGTACCTTTTCATAACTTTACGTTTATTGCACCGCTACATTTACAAGTTAGCAACTTTGTTGAAAGTAAAGATCGCCTCAAAGAGCGTTGATTTTCTTATTGTTTGCTTGAATGCAGTGTCGTATGACACGCTATTGAAACTGACATTTCACCACGCCCAGCGAGTATTTTTAGTGATCCTGTATTAAGCGGCCACCTGCATTAAGCGGCCAGTTTCTGAAGTCCCGAGGGTGGCCGTTATATACAGGTTCTACTGTATTACAACGTTTATTACAACAATTCTTACCTATAAATTCGAGGCATAGGAAGGGGACACGAAGAATCTGATGGATTATGAAAGTTATTTCGTTTCTTTTTATGCCGAAAGTCTAGCCAGCTATCTCAAATCCCAGAACGAGGGAGTAACGACATAATAGTCAAAAGTTAATACGCGAGTGGATCAAAAACCGACTTTGTATTTTAATGACAGAAATCAATAAAAAAATGACAAATTAATTGTGAAAGTCGCCGACATTTCCGCCACATCTCATGTCGTTTTTACGATATCCAGACTTACAGGAACAGCACTACACTTTTCAGTCTCTTTTATTAGTTTTTTGAGTTGTTTCGGAAGAACACAAACTTCTTTCCTCAGAATGTTTTAAGACTGTCATATAAGGTTATGACAGTCAACATTTTTCAGATGACTTCAGCAG
This sequence comes from Heliopora coerulea, assembly GCA_030142905.1. Classification (NCBI taxonomy): domain Eukaryota; kingdom Metazoa; phylum Cnidaria; class Anthozoa; order Scleralcyonacea; family Helioporidae; genus Heliopora; species Heliopora coerulea. The sequence goes on along the minus strand of JASJOG010000059.1, from coordinate 366,343 downwards.
TGTAGGTTAATTGTGAAGTTTCGTTTCATAATACCCTGGGGATGATTCTGAAATATAAGATTGTGTTAGCGAGATAACGACAGTTGACGTTTGACGCAGCGGAAATTCCCATCAGATACAACAATCTCCAAAGAAAGAAGGTTGTGTACTCCCCAAACATTACGAAAAATTATATACCAATTTATCTTGAGAAGCATGTTCACATTTTAGAGACAATGAATGACTTATCTCTATGACTTGACGAATATTGTGCTTTAAAGGTTACGCACACGCCTTGAATTATTAAAATGTTACTGAAGTAAAACTAGAACCGCGTTGATTTACATCAGCGTCACCGGGTCTACATAGGAATTGGTTCATAAGGTTATTTTGGAAACATTTGTGACATGTGTGATATGTAATAATTGAGTTATAACTGGATTGGATTTACAATCCATCCCCCTTGTAAATCCTAAACCGTTCAAGGGTGTTGCTGGTGGCACAGTGGTAGAGCACGTGTCTCTTACCACTGTGGCTACGATTTGACTACGGTTCCATGCAGTTATCTGATTAAAGTTACCTTGGTCACATGTGAGAAGATTGTTATCCAGTTTGACTGTACCAAGCATCGCAGATTTTCTCCGCGTTCTCCAGTATCCTCCTGTAGTAACACTGGACCCATAAGGGGTGGCCCTTACTGGACCTGTAAAGAGAACAGCTTAACTAGCCTAATTTATTATCTAGTACTGTATCCATGATTTAAAAGGTTATTTTCATTAAAACTGATTTGTTACACTTACGGGATTACCATAGGTCACTGAAGTATACTTTGGCCGGTGGAATCTTTTAATATGCTCTTGGTCATACTCGCTGCATTGTGGTGTACACTTGAAGTAGCGCTGTAGACGAAATTAAGCCAAATGAAATATAGTAATTAAAAGAACCAAATACTTGGTAACCAAATGCTGAAGTGGAAAATTTCGCACTTCGTGTTTCTGTGCAAATTAAGTTCCTCTCTGATATTACTGTACTAGTAGAAGCAATCCCACTGAGATCATATAAAGCTAGAGGGGACATGGGGGCCGAAAACTATGGTCAAATTGAACGCTGCCATTTTGAGTAAAGCTGAAGTCAACTGTTCTTTTCCAAGCCCTTTTTCGTCAGTTCGAGAACCTTGAAGTCAAACAACTGATGTTTACGGAAATGTTTTTTGTTTATTTTCGTTAGCTGTATAGTAAAAAAACCCGCTTCTCCGGTTATCAGTCGGTTGTTATTCTTATTGTAACCTAAACTGTTTTACATTCTTTTCAAATTGTTTCACATACTTTTTTTAATAAAAACACCAAAATAAGAGACAAAAGTGAAGTGGCCCGTGAACATGACCTGGCACTTTTCATCCGGGCTTGGTTTGATTTGTCCCCAATTAGTGCAGTATGGCGGCCTTCAATGTGTCGCTTGCGGTTGAGTGACATTAAGCTTCAATGTCATAAAGTTGGTGCATCACGTGGTAAAGCTGTTTCACGTGTCATGACATTATTTTACGAGCTGCTTGGCATTTTTGCAATGCTTCTAGGTACAAACAAATTCATATATAAAGTCCTCGATGAAAATGAATTGGAAAAGAATCCTACAACGGACAATTTCGAAGCAGTAGGTGATCAGCAGACCACCGCTGAACTTCCTTTAAGAGAAAGTCTTCTAATTCGAAAATTCAATCCAGCATTTAATACTAATTTGGGCTCCTCTCCAGTTTCTTTCGTTTTTAAGCTACTTTGTCTCTCATCTCTTCTCATCTTACTACTTTACAACGGATTAATTCTCTTTTCTTTGTCTCCCCTCGACCCTCGATCGTTCTCTCTTAAGTTAATTTCATGTAAGGCTTGGTTTTTACGTTCGGGTTACTAGGTTAACGACAATTGGTTAATTTTTTAGTGGTTAACTTAACTCGTCTCAGAGAGTACTAAGACGAGCTAAACATGCTTTACGGGCAATTCAGAAGCTTCATAAGGTCTTCTTAACCGTGTGTTGGTTTTCATGCACTGATTGACAAAGTAACATTTTACCGCATGACGTTCACCCAAAAACCTTTACGAGAAAACCAGGCTTTAATATTGCTCATGCTATATAATATTGTTTGACTATCTCGCTGGAGTAATATATCTATGGCTTGTTCTGGCTGATGTTAAACGATGCAACGAAACGTTAGACGCAGGGCTCGAAATTAACAGTATTCCGTCAGCCAATGGTGGTTAGTTTTCACTGCATGGTTACTATAATTTCGTTTAAGCAATCAGACCTGGTTGGTAAAAATTTGTTTGAGATGATTTCGAACAAGAAAAAAAAAGTCTTTTTGGAAGGATGTAACTAAATTTCAGCAAATGATGACGTTCATTTTTTCTGCTTTGAGACTGATTGCTTTTTGAACGATCAGAAAATGCCAATTTAAGTCTGAAAGACTGCACAACAAGCAGTAATATGAAATCCGTCTTCAGAATCTAGGATAGGAAACTTTCTAATTTGATTAGTAAAATTTCTGTTCACTAACCCGCGTGGTAAATTATTTCAAAAATTAGAGCCTTAAGATGGCTGAAAGAAAAATATTTGTCAAGATCATCCTTTCGAAAAACGATTTCTGAGTTTCAGACGGGGATCGAACCTGCAACTTTTCGATAACCGGCGAGACGCTCGAACAATTGAGCTAACAAGCCTCAGATGGCGAACTGAGGTGGAAGTTCAACATATGTGCCGCCTATGTGGCAGGTACGATATGTTAATAACGATCAACCAGCCCCAGACGAGGATTGACCCCACAACTTTGTGATTACCAGTGAGACGCTTTCGTCGGTTTCAACTGATAACGGGTCACCGGTAATCAAGTTGGTGGTTTGATCCCGTCTGGGCTTCAGAAGTCGTTTTACTAAGCTTTGAGCTTGGTGAACTTTCATCTATAATCCGTGATATCTGCAAGCTCCCCCATTCGTAATACACTGAAACATTAGATCTAATAAACCAATTTTACAATGCCTGTATTCCACGTTTTTTTGCTAGGTTCTCCTGTTTGTATTTCGGCTACGATTTCCGCAGCTCGTTTCCGCTGTTCATCTATCACTGATGTTTTCAAGAATGATATTCCACAGCATTCTAACGACAAGTAAAGACTTTGTCTACTGAGTCACCTATTTCGCCAAAATGGGGACTCGCCCAACCTACACCATCAACATAAGGTAGATGAACGATCTTCAAGCTCGATACTTAGAAAATGATTTCTGAGCCCCAGACGAGGATCGAACCCGCAACCTTCTGATGACCGGTTAGACGCTATAACCATTGAGCTACTGAGACTCAGATGGTGAGCTAAGGTGCAAATTCGATATATATGTGCGACCTAAGCGGAAGCCACTATATATTAATAATGATTGAAGCAGTTTGATGTTTGAGAAACGTGAGAGCTTGGCTCACCATCTGAGTCTCGGTAGCTCAATGGTTATAGCATCTAACCGGTCATCAGAAGGTTGCGGGTTCGTTCCCCGTCTGGGGCTCAGAAATCATTTTCTGAGTATCGAGCTTGAAGATCGTTCATCTACCTTAATATATCCAAGCTCTCACGTTTCTCAAACATCATACCATCAACATAGTACGTCGCTTGATTTGAACTCAGTTTGCACCAGCCTTCAATGAACTACCAATGTCGAACACATGTTTGACTTCAAGCCTCACTTACCCTGCACTGCCGACTTGTGGCTGACATATATTGTAAGACACTAGAGAACGCCTCATCAATTGTGGTGTGGATTTGTGGACTCTGATTTAAAAAAAAAGGAATAAAAATATTGAGTATGGCGTGTACTTGGTCGCGGACATTGGGGTCATGTCCGCCGATAAATGGCAAATGTCCGTACATGATGGAATTTTCTCTCAATCGCTAGAGTAAATCGGCCGACACAGCAGCTAAAATATCTGATCACAGTTGTCGTAAGCGGAGGGCTTTTTGGAAAAGTGTGAACAAGTGTGTCGCGTTGCTCTAAGTCAAATATAAACTTAGGTAAATTTGAATTTCCAACAAAATCTCCCATAATTTCCAAAACTTTTACTTGATAAGTGAACTGTTAAGTAAACTAAAGCTTTCATGACGATCGTGTGCTCCTTGAAGATTTCGTGATTCGTAATTACATGCAAGAAAGGATATTTTTTAATTCGAAAACAGAGTAACTTTTAAAAAGCTGATCTCCCTTGTTTATGTGTGAATTCGAAAATGGGAATAGAAAGAAAGGGAAAACGCTGACAAACTAGGTTGCTTGTGTCACACTATCTTCGTCAAATTGTCTGGAGCAGCTTCGTTACTTCCAGGTAGATTCCACTCAAGGGAATACACCTTTCTTTTATTTTGTAAACTAAGGCGTCATTTTCTCTACTCTTCTCCCTGACTTCTCATCACGCTTTACATGTATTTCACAACCTTCCAAGGTCCGAAATTTATGGTCGTCCAGTCATCAGAAACGTACAGAATTTAACACTGACAACGAAATTGTTGAAGACGTTTGCCCACTGTACAATCATACTTCAAGCTGCTAAGCTCTCGGAGAACTGATATCAAGACAAAAAAAAAATCAATCTCAGTTTAAGATTACTGCGCGTGAACTGGTACAATGATACACACAGTTCATTTTTTTTCAAACGATTCGTACCCATAACTCCTAGTGTTCGTACTCTCCATTGTCTTGTTTTACGTTTCACCGTTGAGCAATGACGCCCAAACTTGGTGACTAGATTTCATCTTAGACGCTTAGAACTGAAAAGACGGTTGCCCAATGGGCAACCTACTTAAAAAGTCAATTCCGAGTCCTGCCTTCTCCGACGGTGCCTGAAGGCCAAGTGCCAAACCTAGGACCCTACTGTCATGGTCCAGGTTGGCTTCCAGTGGTTTTTTATTTCCTCGTATAACCAATTGTTCACAACAAGTTCTTTGTTCTAACATTGTAAGTGTCTTCCTGTGCTATCTAACGTTTTTACCAATCACTATTTGGTATGGATTTATTGAACCTAATTCCCCACGTTATTGATAACATATTTTCTCAGAACTATTCCAACATAGTCTGGTAAACGATGTTTTGTTAAAGGAAAACGCATCTATGTACGGTAAGTGTAACTGAGATATTTTAACAAAGGCAGTAGATGGTAAGAACATGGTTTGGTGCTACTCTAGCTGGAAAATTTTGAGCGTAGTTTACAAAATTATCATTTGTGACTAAACAGTAGTGCCTTCATCAGGGGCGATGAACCCTAAATATCCTCACCAAACCTCTGATGACGTTATCTGCCACACTTTTTGCTGTTCATTACCAGAAAATATGCTATCATTAACTCCAACTTTAAACTCATAATGAGTTTGAGGTTGATATTGACGCAAAAATACATTCATCGACATTCACTAGTGTAGGTACGCAACCATTTGCACCAAAGGGCATCCCATAGCGCCAACAGACGACCATCAACACCATTCTACTATGGTTTAAGGATAATAAAATTTCAATTGGGCAAGATATTTCTCTTGCATGTGAGAAGATATCAGGTAAATAAAATACTCAATTTTCCAGTCCCAGTTTCTACACGGTTACCTAACCTCAGCTGGTACTTTCTCGCGCACACCTATCTTCCAATGGTGAACCCCACTCAATTCAGTGACGGCAATAAACCAAATCCAGCGGGTTTTCCAAGTATTATTAATTCCATAATTCTTATTTTTCCAAAATTTACGGGAGAGCAGCCCTTTAGACCCTCAGGAGGTCATGTCTTCGGAGCGATCGTTTGATCTCCCGGACCAACAAAGGCCCCGATGTTCGGGTATGCCAGAGGCAGGTAAGTAAACTATGATTGGATCTTAAGGGTACCATTTATGTCGCTCAGAGAATTGACTCAGGGGAAAGGAAAATGCCTTAAGGGCTGTTTACAAGTGCGATTTTGTGCCTTGCGATTGACAAATTGGAGTATGTGTTTAACTGACGACAGCGTCGAGGACAAGTTACAGCGAATCATAAGCGGATATCTTGCTGCATAGACTGTCACGAGTTTATTACATACACCAGTATGACAACTGCAATTTGCAAATTCGCGTGTGTAAACAGCCCTTTAAAATTTCCAAATTTTAAGAAAATGTCCCAGAATACGTTTATCTTTGGAGGGGAAATCCAAAACTTAACCTTATTTATCGCACTTTGTAACAATTTAGAATTCACACTGATCTAGAAAACTCGATCAGACTAAAAAAAGAAGTCACCCAGCAGTAGCCGTCTATACTTTTACGTTCCCATATCTTCGTGATCACATGTACCTGGTCATACATCATTGGTTGCTCTGATGCCGCTGGCCATTTAATTTTTCTTTTCCTTGCCCTGGTTAACGTAGCTACGCTTTGACGCCCCGAGCGACATAGGGTACAGTTGATTTGGTCGCCTCGCTAGATTGGAAAAAAAAATAAATGCTCTCCATGAGTGAGGTAGAAAATGATGATAAACAAGAAATTGTTGATGAGTTTTCTTACTAAAATTGTCCACCATGACATTTACTGTAAAATTATTGGATTACCGCAGTACAAAGAACTGCATTAAGTCATCATAGCAAGATGAGACCTCACAGGCTGGCCTAAAATTACAAAATTCTTTAATAGTAATTAAAGCTAAGTAGATAGCATAATTGCAATATGTATTTACTTTACTGATTGCACTTATATTTGTGGCCTGACATCCAAATCAGAGACAATCAGCAGCCAATTCATGCATGAGGAACACTAGCTGTGACTATGTCTTATGTACACACTTTAAGGCAAATGAACAGTACAGTGTCCTGACTATTTGTTACTTTGCATTCATGCTATTTTCAATTAGTGTGATTTACGAGGTAATCAATCAGATGAACAATGGTTAACATTGTCAAAGAGGCAAGTTACGAACAAAACATTCATACATAATTATTGTCTGTGAATGGCCACTAAACAGTTATCGGATTAGTCTGAGCATGATATCAAGAATTATCTAGACTGAGATCAATGTTATCTGCTGAAGCTGAAGGCTTCAGCAGATAACATTGACCAAGGTCTAGATAATTCATGATATTAAGGGTAAGCCAAATCCAATAATTGTTTATGAATGTCGACCAATAAGAAACAAGAATGAAGTTTTAATGTATATATATATATATATATAACATGTTTATGTACCAATTGCTGAGCAATCAAGGCACACAGCTAAACTGTCCTCACATGTGCTTAATTTTCTAGTGCATGGATGGAAATGATTGAAAATTTTTCTCTTTATAAAGAATCTGCAGTTAAAATACAAGGTCATGTACATATCAAACCATATCTGGGCTGAGTAAGCAGACTGTGCAAGTCAATGTCCGTTCATAATTATTTGAAAAGTCTCACTATTTACCAAACATGTTATTTGGCTTATTCAAACAAGCACTTTGAAATATTGTCTTCTTCTTTAACAATAAGCACTGTAAAATACCCTGTACATCACAGCACTCACTTATCAATAACCTCAGCATTCTGAAATGCTAACTCCTCAAATTGAATGACCTCAGCACTACCAAATTCTCATTCCTCAGTAATGTTAGCACTTAAAGCTTCTTGCTGATTATTAGAATACCTTTTCCAAATGAGCACAAAAGTGCTACAAACCACTACCAGGCTATTCTTTGGGAAATGATTAGACAACAACTGAATTCCTGTAATTGCGTGGAACTATGTACTTAAGTGAATAACAAGGATATTAGCACTACTCTGAGTGAACAAGCCCATATCAGGCTAACAGAGGAAAACTCTACATGACTCTGGGTGGGATTTGAATTGTGACTTTTAGTTTACTAGTCTGATGCTCTACCAACTGAGCCACAAGGCCAAACTGGGAGCAGCCGTGGGATGTCAATGACGGTATTTGTATTTGACATTTCCAAACTAACTACTGTAGTTTCCTCCCTATCTGCACAGGCTATGTCTGTTATGCATCTAAAATTAAGTAATTGTGTGGAACTATGTGGACAAGTGAAAAGATATTAGTACTATACTCAAAGTGAATGAGCCCATGCTGGGCAACTAGAGAAAAACTCTACATGAATGTGGCTGGGATTTGAACCTGTGACCTTCAGTTTACTAGTGTGAAGCTTTACCAATCAAAGGTTGCAGGTTCAAATCCCAAGCCATGGTCAAGTAGAGTTTTTCTCCACTTGCCTGGTATGGGTTTGTTCACAAGGAGTAGCACTAACTGAGTTCCAGTAGCTAATATCAGTCAGTGGAATCAATCAACCAAGTGAGCAACAAGGCTCCCACTTCAATTCCACCAGATAAAAAGGCTCCCATTCCATTTCCACCAGTTAAAAAGTAGTTTTTGCTGAATTTCTAAACAGCAGATTAATGATGCAGCATCAACATATAAAACAATTTCAGCAATGGAATGGGTGGCAAAGAAGGAAGTTGGTTGGACTCTGTTGATCATTTAACATTGTCACTTTTGTAATACATTTCTCATAGAACATTTTGATGCAAACACTTTTAGGTAGTATCATGTTGTGTATATTTTCTTCCTTGTAATCCTCCTTCAAAGAACCTTAGTTCACAACAAGAAAACATCAATGTCATGGACATTCTTGAAGGTTAAGAAATATCAATGTTCTGTTCTATGTTAAAGAGTTTCATGTTTGTTTAATTAATTATCGTATAACCTCTATTTCCATGGAACACTGCATGTCCTTAATTCTAAACTTGTCTTGCTTTTTACTCACTTTCTTCACATTGTCATTTATTTTCCTGGTTTCTATATCCCACAATTTTCTTTGAAATCTTATGAATAAAATATTCAAGCCACTAACAGTACTGTACAGTATTTTCTGGGCAATTACCTGGAGGTTATCTGTTGATTTTTCTGTTTTTGAAGCTGCTGTGGGTAACACAGTGGTGCAGATAATGTGATCATAAACTTTTATTTTGGCATCAATGTTTGGCAAAAATCTCGTTATCAAATCACCACAAGTACTGTGCAGTAATAGCATCAAGTTAATGATACTCACTCCAAATGCTCATGCAAGTCTTCCAAATAATAAGCAAATTCAGAAAATGTTTAGTTCCTTTGGAGTAATTATCAGTTTGCTTCACAGAATTTTGGGTTTATGTAAAATTGACTAGCCAGGCTGTCAGACATTTTGCCAAGCTAATTTTCACTTCTTGTTCTGACCACATTTTCAGTACTTTTGTCACTAGTGAATAGCAATTAGCTTTAAACTGACAGTACATTTCAAAGATAGAAAACAATCAGTTTGAATCATAGCATAAATTTTACAGCAGTAGCAATTTGGACCTGGCATTGTGTACCATACTGTGTGTTGCTACTTCACAAGAGAATTCATGTGGAATTTCACTCAAACTTCTCATGGCTTAAAATATATTACCACTCTGCATGTCAATTTCAATTAGCTGACTCAGAATTAAGGATCATCTTCAATTCACTTGTATTTCATTGATCCCTTGCTTTTAATTATGCCTGGTGAAAAATGCTGTCACCACAGCTACTCCTTCAAGTTCATCTCATTGTTTCAAAGCCACAAGGATGTTGCAAGGGTGTGGTTGAGGTGCGTGTAATCTGTTGACATAATTTTTTTTGACCATAAATTGGACTAGTGCAGGTAATGCACCATGCAGGTAACTGCCTGGAAAATATGGTAATTTACAACATAAAGGACAAAGATCAAGTGATAACAATACTGACAAATCGATCTCACTCTCATTCAGTATTCTGCCTGAAAACTATCCTTATGATACAGTAATGGACATATATCAAGCTTATTTACCTAGAAAAACAATTTCTTAACCCTAGAAGGAGATCAAAGCTCCAATCCCTGAATTGACAAGCAGATGTAAGGGTAACTATTGGCCTGCAACTGTGGAGTACAATGCTCTAACACTGATAACCAACTTGAGAACAAGGCTATTCTGTAATTGTCTGCATGGTTGTTTACCACCAGTATGCTCATCTTCTTTCCTCTAACCAAGGGTTTCATTAGAAGATGGTTATTGTTGGAGCTGCGGTGACTGCATGCCACTAATTCACATGCTACTTTTCTATATTTGTTGCTTTAATTAATAAATATTCATTACTGAGTTAACTAAATTTGAAGCCCCAGACCCTTCTTTGAGAAAAGTCCTTAGATTAACACAGTCACCTAATCTAATATAGGCAGACACCTACTTCAAACCTTATCAAAAGCCCTGCTAACAGTAATTTTATTCTTTTAAACTTAGGTTTTGTTGTGTTAGTTTGTGTTGTCTTACTAAGTAAATAATCACCACAATGAGTTTTTATTTATGGTAGTTCAATGGCCACAACAACCAATCTTTATTTTAAATACCGATATGTTTTTATTTAATCTCTTTAGGTCAATACCCAACTTTTTAAATTTTACCACAGTGAGCACTAGAAAATTTTACTTGTCAAGGGAAATGACCAGAAAGGGTTAAGTTTTAGATTTTTAGCATAAGAACACTAGCAAAACTGAGCACAGCAACAGATCATGATATGCAAATCTAAAATTATCAAAAACAATTATTGTTTCATGTCTGGATGCAGCAGACAATCTTAAAATTGCATAGAATAACTTGTTGCTATGATTAGCTTAAGTTTGCCATTGCTTAAGAAATTGGTCATGAAAAATACCTCTAGCCTAAAACTCCGAAAACGGCACCCATTCAAAATTTCCCATACGAACTTTTAAATTGAGCTGAGTGAGATGGGTGGGATATCTGCATGCCTTGTAACTCTGCCTCCACATGACAATGAAAACCCAGTTTTGACGACTATGAAAGTTTGCACACCCTTACGGGCTAGACGCGAGGCTAAACCTCACTGCATAAAAGAATAAAGCAGAACAATGAAAGGTGACAGATAACTTTAATGTCGTTGTCTCCGACGCAACAAATAATTCACCACCGGAGTACATTATTGAATTTGAGTGGCGTACCGTGGCTTTAACCAGGTTCAAAACAGTCATTGGCGCCAATTATTCAACGGACAAAGAAAATAAACTCTGAACAAACTAGGCGCGGTGCAGTGATAAAGAAAACAATGGTTACCTTGTCTGGCATTCAGGAGACCAGCGTCTCTGGCTAAATTTCTTCACTGGAGACCAAAGAATTGACGAGTGCAAACTAAAGCAATCCTAAGTTTCCCACAGCTGTAAGCTTCGTTATCGTTATGTTGCAAGCGTGTACGCGTGGCGACGGGGTCCGCGCGTGACCAAGAATAAACCCGCGGGGATAAAAACACCAATGAACTTCAACCTAAGGTATAGTCCGAAATTGCGAATCTTGTTTTTAGTCACAGGCATCCCAGATGTGAAAGTAGCCAACTCGATTATTTCTTATGTCGTTAATAAAGCTGTAAAAGCTGTATTTACTTTCTTTATGGAAGACAAAAAGAAGAGAGAACTCAGGAGCCACTCGTTTGGAAACCAAAACTCGCCCCGCTCCCGTTACTGATTACTTCGCGCGATAACTTGGCTTTCAAGATTGTTTTTGAAATTTGGATCGGCCAATTAGGGTCAGGGTTATGAAATTTAGGTCGGCCAATAACTTTACACATCGAGACCAAAACTTTAAGAAAGATTCAAGTAGTTCAAAAACAGTTAGGAAAGTGGCCAGAAAAAAGCAACATCTGAATGGCCGGGGACCGTAAAATTTTAAAAATAAGGCCATTATGTTTTAAGCCGGGGGGACCTCCAACCACCACGTCACGCCAAAGTTGATCATTATGGTTTTCGACATAAACTATAGAAATACAAAAAGAAATAGCAAATTATTCAGTGATTTCTTGAAGACTTATTTTATGAAACATTTGTAGCCACGTTTTCACTGATTTTAGTATTTCCGTTTTTCAACATAACGTGGTATCTTCGCGGAAACAACTGCTCGCAGACCATCCGCCATGTTAAAGTTTCCATAGCAACGTGGCAAGCAGAAGTGACCTTCTTAGCCTCGTGACAGGGTGGCAGTTTCTATAACAACGAACGCTTTACATTTATTAACTTCACGGTTTTCTATGTTCATGTTTTCGTTTGATGAGAAAGTGAAGTTATTGTGTTTACTGTTGTTGCAAGTTTCACGATGTCTTTCAAGGGAGGACCCACAATTTTCGGTCGTGTGCCCGAGAAAAATGTCTGTTTTCTCATCGACACATCTGGCTCAATGTACCATCAGTTGCCATTTGTTAAAGAACATCTTGTGGAAGCTCTGTCAAATCGTGCATCAGTATCGCGAGATTCAATGTTTAATATTATCGTATTTAACGACGATACTGAGAAATGGGCTCATAAACTTGTACAGTGCTCACCGTGTACGATTGAAATGGCAGCTCGGTGGATAAATGGGCTAACCTGTGGCACGTCGACGAATACTATGGGAGCCTTACTGGAAGCCTTCGATGACAACGCCGTAGAAGCTGTCTACATGGTTACAGATGGCCTTCCAGATCAACGACTTGCAGTTATATTAGAAAGTTTGAAGTCAATGCCAAAAAGAATGCCAGTTCATTCCATATACTTGAATGGACCATACTCAGATCCTGCTTCCCACGACTTTCTACGGGACCTTGCTGAGCAAACTCGAGGATCTTTTCATGTTATCCGTTTGAACGACAACGGAAGAGTTCAGAAAGTAATTCCGATTTACAACGCCAAACCAAGTTACGTTCAACAATATGATGCAGGTACATCTGTTGACACAACAACAGCACTATATAATGCAGACAGCAAATTTCTTATGGATTTGGAAAAACCACCAGCATCTGGATATGTCAGTAGAATCTACGACAAGTATCCAGTACCAATTACAACAGTTGGTAATTTAATGCCTCAACATAGTGTGTTTTACGAAGATCGAAGCATGAACTGCAGTAAAAATACTGTTAATTCAAAGATAATTAATTACGCTGATGCTGTCATCAAGGCTAGAGGTTTGGCTGAGTCTGCTGGGATTCGTTATAGCTCGGTACCTTTGGCATGCTCATTAATGAAAGGAATGAAAGTACTTGCCAGACGAGATCTTGATGGGTTGTATTACTTTGGTGAAGTTAAAGAGCAGGTAAGTGTTATTGAGAAATCTTATTGAGAAATATTAAAGAAGAGGTTAACTTTTTTGGAATAGACAACATAAACTTCGAAACTCTCTTGGTGAAGTGATGTATTAAGAGGTTCATTTTAAAAGACAGTTAAAAAACACTCACTGTTAGTTTGTGCTTTATCAGCTATATGTATATAATAATGTCACGATCTTTAAGATCAGATGTGGGATATACTGCACTGCTCAGGGCTGAAATTTTATCATGGCCATGATAGCCATGGCCCCTGATAAAGGGAAAATGGCTATGGATGAAATGAAATTGTACTTAAAATCCAAAGCCACTTTTGACCCCAATGAGTACTTCAGGAAAGCACACATGTATCTCACTAACTGCATGGATTTCTGGCTGAATTTGGTTTACTTACTAGTACTGTAAGGTTTCCTAACAGTCTGCAAACAGTTATTTGAATGTATATATAAGCCTTTTTTGTTCTCATTCCAAAATCTTTGTAGATTCAACATGATTTAACTGTAACATGTGGTGTGTTTCAAACATGCTTCAAATAAATAGCCTTCATGCATACTCTACCAGAATTGTTTGAAGTTTGCATACAGGCAATGTACATGTTAATAACATGTGTTCAAGGTTATAGAACATAGGGCAGTACAATCAGCCTTCTTCACTATTTACAATGATGCAGTGAACACTGTTTGGCACTGAAATGAAGCAACATGCATGTTCTAATAAACCAACTAATAATGCTAATTCTTTTGGTGAAAAAGCCATTGTTAGTACAGTCAATTTTGGAATAAACAGCTTGCAAACTGAGAGCAACATTAATAAACATTCTAGAATAAGTGGCAGCAGAACAATAAAGTAACAACTGTAAAACAACTGGAATGGCTAAAATATACAGTAAAGAAGAGGATGGGCCACTAGCATCAAGGTCAAAAACAGTTCATTTTTTGTGAGGCCTATATAAATGGCACACATGATAATGTCAAACTTTATGCTGTTGAATTTAGTACCATGCAAGATTTTTGGTTGTACAAATGGCTGTTGTGAATGTAAGTGTGTAGAAACACAAACCAACCAAAGCTCCTGTGTATAAGTCAGTCCTATAATGGATGTTTGAAAGTGGTTTAAACACTGTATACTGTACAGCCAAATATTTGACCTTGGTAAAAAAGAAAATGGCCCTGGATAGCCACAAGCAGATGAAATTACCTTGGCCATTTTAGGCTTAGGATAGAAAAAACAAAATTTGAGCCCTGCTGTTTCAATACACATGCTTAGTATATACAGTATATAAAATATGAAAACTAGGCACTGCTGTATCTATCCTGCAAGATGAAAAACCACCACTGCAGTGCCTGGCTATCATCAGCAACTGTGTTAGTCCCATGTAATATTACTACTGTGTAACTAAATTTGAACTGTACAACAACAGCTTTGTTGTTGGCAGGCAATAAGAATAAGTAGCTGCTGAACTTTAATTTATACATGTCAGGTGCCTCATGGTCAGGCAATCCACTGACCAAATAATGCACACCACTACAGAGCAATCATTACAGTTGTCACCAAAACAATTTAAATAGTTGCATCTTGAAGTGTTTTATGTACCTATGCATGCATATACTGTATGTTGTGGTGCAGGTTTAACTTTGGGACAAATTAATTTTTTTTTTTTTTTAACGCGGTCATTTTTTGTTGACCATGCCCTTTAATTTTCCTGATCTCCTTTTAATCAAGGCAAGAAATGTTCTTTCAATCCCACTTGTTCCGTCATACAAGTGGAATGTGTATTCTTGTTGTCTAGGTAATGAAACTACTTCTCTGAAAACCAACATCATTTTTAAAGACCATTTCTGATGCAACTAAACAGCCAAAAACTGATCTTTAAAGACAATCTCCTACAACTAGCTTGCTTGTCCAATCAGGCTATGGCAGGGTTCTACCCACAACCATCTGAGTGCTGGGTACCTGCAAGCCTGGGGTGATACACTCGCCAAAGTCCGAAGACAATCAGTTCTGGTTTTAAATGGATATCATATTTCACTGAATCATCAGTAGGTAATTGTGTGCGCATTGCAGTGCTAAGTTTTACCAAATAATGGTCAGTGATATTGTTTAAATTAAAAAAGGTCACTTAGATGTTTTCTTACCACATTTTTGATACTTTTTGAGTGCCGATCAGAAGGGTTTGCTTTGGCATAAATGCTGGGTGGCAATGCTGAGTGCCGGGAGCTGTCGCCTAGCGCCGCCTACCATGGGCAGAAACGTGCTACAGGAGGAAAGTCACCCATCCCAGACATTTAGCTCCTACCAGTTTCTTACTGTTTAAATTTTCTTGGTCTGTCTTTAGTATTTTGTTGGGACAGTCTACGTGCAGGGCTACCAATAAGGTGTGTATAGGCGTCTCGCTAGATGTTCGGAAATGCGATTTCCAGCGTTCTGGGAGATCAAATTTAGTTAACTCTTTGATGAATATCTATTAACAAAAGCAACGAATATGGAAGTACCTGGACTCAGCCGCCGGAACTTCAGCGCTAGCCGGCTTCTGATGAAACCTCTGCTACATGTAAACACAATCTTTTTACGTCAGGTTTACAATACAGTACATATCCCGATGCTGAAGGGGTTAGATTATGTTTTATGCTCGATATTTTGGTAACATTTAATCAATCTTCACTCATTTACAAAGCTCGAATCTAACGTCCGCTTGCGCGCTTTTCTTTTTTTTTAAACTCTCCCCACTCTCCGTGCCCCAGCGCAACGTAATATTAACAGTACTTTTTACCAACATCTCCTCTTCTTTGAGTTTTTTTTTGGTTTTTTTTTTTTTTTTTTTTTTTTAAGAGTATTTAGTGTTGATTATGTTTGGAACCCAAGTCGAGAGGGTTTGTTGACAACTCGACCACTGCGGGTCCTGGCTACGACGCTGGTTGTTTCCGTTGTCTCCTCTGTATTTGCGGTGCCAGAAGTCGTTGGTTGGGTGATCAGTTCCGCGGTGTTTGTTGCTGTTGCCGCGGGTATTGGTGCTTCTGACATGGCTGGTTCATAATCCATGTTGTTATCACTATCCTCTATCGCCGATTTTCGTAGAAATTTCCTGTTCCTAGTATAAGTGTATCCGTTACTTTCGACTTTGTATGATCTTATCCCGACCTTTCACAGGACTCTTCCCCTCTTCCCTTTTTCTACTTCTTGTATGCAGGTCGGGTTGGCTGTAATCTCACCGTATCTCCTTCTTTTAATGGGCAGAGCTCCTTGGCTCCTCGGTTATAGTATTTCGTTTGGAGTTCTTGTCTTCTCCGGATGCACTCGGCAGCTCGGCGGTTGGTCTTGGGCTTGAGCAATTTCTCAGAAATGGGCAATTGGGTTTTCGTGCGACGATTCAGTAGGCGCTGGGCTGGGCTAGTCCCATGAGTACTCTTTGGGGTGTTTCTGACGGTGAGGAGGGCAAGGTACGGGTCATCACCAGATGCCTTGCACGCTCGCAGTATTCGCTTGGCTTGCTTGACAGCTGATTCCTCTTTGCCGTTGGATTGGTGGTGGTAAGGGCTGGTACGAACATGCTCAAATCCGTATTTCGTTGAGAACTCTTGAAATTCTTCGCTGATAAATTGCGGCCAGTTGTCTGTTACTACCGTATCCGGTATGCCGTACCTGGCAAAGTGAGGCTTGAGCTTTTTTATTACATTCTTCGATGTTAGCTGGTCGAGGCGGTCGACTTCGAAGAAATTTGACTAGTAGTCGACGGTGGCCAGGTATGATTTCTCGTTGAACTCAAACAGGTCGCAGCCGAATTTAGCCCATGCTCGTTCTGGTGTATCATGGGTGATGAGAGGTAGTTTTGGTTGTCTGTAGTTGTATGTGTCACAAGTTTCACATCGTGAAATGTAGTCCTTCAATTCTTGGTTCAGATGCGGCCAATAAATGGTTTCTCTTGCCCTCCTAAGTGTAGATTCGAGCCCTTGGTGTGCTAAGTGGAGTTCGCTTAGTACCTGTCTTCTCAGGGACTTAGGGATTACCAGCCGGTCTCCTCGGAACACAAGGCCTTCTCGGTTGCTAGTTCATCTCGGATGTGGTAGAATGGAGTAACTGTCGACTTTAGACCTTTGGATTTTTCGGGCGATCCTGACTGGATGAATGTCTTGACGGTTTGAAGGTCTTGATCTTCTGGGTTTCGTCTCGGAACTCGATGGTCGTGTTTTCGCTTGTCAACAGCTGATTAATCTCTTCCAGCTTGTCTTTATCCTCAACATTCCCTGCGCTTTCAGGAGCTTTTTCGGTATCGCAAGTGGAATGCTCTAAATGATGGCGGCTAAGGGTGTCTGCCAGCAACATTTCTGTTCCTTTCTTGTAATGGATGGTTATGTCGTATTGATGCAGTCTCAGCATCATTTTTTGGAGGCGTCGAGGAGCTGCAGATAGGTTTTTTTTGTGCATCACCTCCAGGGGCTTGTGGTCTGACTCTACTGTGACAGGACGACCATAGGTATACTGGTGGAAACGTTCCGTTCCATAAACGATTGCCAATAGCTCCTTTTCTATTTGAGCATAGTGTTTTTCTGTATTTGATAATGCTCGACTTGCAAATGCAAAGGGTTTTCCTTTTTGGGTGAGCTCTGCTCCCAATCCATGATCGCTGGCATCGCACTGCACAACCAAAGGTTTTTGGGGTTCGTAGTACTTGAGGACTGGTGGTTCCGTGATCAACTTCTTGATTTCGACGAAGGCTGCGTCGTGTGTCTCATTCCATTGGTGAGCTGTCGGAGTGGTTGGAGCTGTCGGGGTCTTGGTGAGCTGTCGGAGCGGTTCAGACACCTGTGAGAGATGTGGGAGGAATTTGGCGAGATAATTGACCGTTCCTAGCACTCTTCTGACTCCAGCGACGTCGTCGGGGTGCTTCATTTCTAAGATCGCTTGCACCTTCGCTGGGTCGGGTTTGACGCCATCGGAGGTGAGGATGTGGCCGATGTATGGCATTGACATCTTCTTAAGCTCGATCTTATCTGGATTGAGCTTGATCCGCTTGGCTCTGCAGCGCTCGAATAACTTCTTGAGTTTTTCATCGTGATCAGAAACAGCATCATGCATAGTCGTTCCGTTTCCTGTTATCAAGATATCATCTGCGACCGTCCGTACGCCGTCCAGGCCGTTGATTGCTTGGTCCAGACGTTGCTGGAAAATCTCTCCGGCGGGAGAGATACCGAAAAGCATGCGTTTCCACTTGAATCTGCCAGAGGGAGTGTTGAAAGTCGTTAATAAAGAAGATTGTTCGTCCAACTTTACTTGCCAGTAACCGTTGCAGCAGTCAACTTTGGTGAAAACTTTGGCGCTGGAAAGTTCAGGGAGTACATCCTCAATAGTTGGCATTGGAGGTCGGCATCTTTTCAGCACTTTGTTGAGGGGCCGGGGGTCCAGGCAAAGTCTAATTTTCCCATTTGTTTTGGTTGTTACCACGGTTGCGCTGACTCAGTCGGTCAGACAGTCGACTCGCTCCACCACGTCGAGCTTGGCAGGTTCATCTAAATGGTCTCGTAATGGTTGTTTCAGCGACTCCGGGATCTTTCTTGGCGGCAGTTGTACTGGTGAGGAATCTGGCTCTATTTCGAGGTGCAACTCTGGGCTCAGTATGATGAGGGGTCTCTTTCATGTCCTACAGCATCAATCCCATCAAGCTTGGCATGTTAGGGTCTCCGTTGACTTGATTGATGATGTGGTTTGGACATACCCTCTGAATTAGTTTCATCTGTTGTGCTGTGCGACAACCTAAAAGATTGTTGTTAGCGTGGTTCTCATCGACGATGGTGAATGGAACTTTGAATTTTTTTTTTTGGTTTGTGGGTCTTTCAGTTGTATCTTGCACTTGCCCAGAGGAGTGAGCGACGAATTGTTGTACATCTTAAGTACTTGCGAAGTAGGTTTAATGTGCCGTTGATATTTAGTCCCCTTTAATTCACTTTCTTTGAGGACGTTACAGGTTGCTCCTGTATCGATTTGGAATTTTATTGTGTTTCCACCTTTGATATCCATTGTGGTGAAAAGACGCGATTGATAAGAGTCAGTTTCTTGAACTGCGAGGATACTTTCGTTTCCGGTAGGTGATAATTCGACTGTCAACACAGAGTCGCCAGAGTCGCTTGAATCGTTTTCGGTCACAGAATGAAGTGGTTTTTGTCGAGGATTTGTCGCTTTTTGGAGGCATACTTTTGCGAAATGATTGTTGCGACCACAAATTCTACATCGGCTTCCTAAGGCCGGGCAGAATTCCTTTTTTCTCTGATGTATTCCGCCGCAATATTTACATTGAATTTTGGCTTTGCAATTTCCGGTTTCGTTTCTGTTGGTTTTGATGGCGCTGATGGATTCCTCGCTAGCTTTGTGAAGTTTCTTGATCTGCTTCCTTGTGGTTTCACTGCTGCGGCAGAGGTCGATTGCTTTAGACATGGAAAGTTCCCATCTTGCAATAGCTTTTTTTGGGTTGCACTATCATTGATTCCGATGATCAATCGGTCGCGTATGAGAGAATCCCGTAAACAAGAGCAGAAATTACAAGTTTGTGCCAGTGTTCGCGGGGCAGTGACATACTAGTCAACTGTTTCGTTTTCTTTCTTCTGTCGGCTGTTGAAGACGGCTCTCTCATATGTCTCGTTTGTTTCGCCTAAGCATAGTTTATGAAACTTGTTCAACACGAGATCTAACTTGGTGCGGTCGTCTTCCGAGGCAAAGTCCATGCCTTGAAGTATTTCCATAGCGTCTTCTCCGACGCAGGAGAGGAAGGTTGCCGTTTTAAATTCCTCTTCGAAGCGATTTAGTCGTGCTACAATGGCGTAATTGTCCCACGCACGTCTGAATTTCTTCCAGTCGGTTGCTAGATTCCCTTTGATCTTTTAGGGGCTTTGGCATCGATAAGCCTGCTGGCAAAAGTGGCTGGTTTGTAGGTGCTGCGCTTGATGCTTGGCTCGTAGTTTCTTCTTGCATGTTTGGACTGTGGTGTTTGTTTTTAAGCTCCTGACACCATGTTTTATGCTCGATATTTTGGTAACATTTAATCAATCTTCACTCATTTACAAAGCTCGAATCTAACGTCCGTTCGCGCGCTTTTCTTTTTTTTAAAC
Source organism: Heliopora coerulea (assembly GCA_030142905.1). Classification (NCBI taxonomy): domain Eukaryota; kingdom Metazoa; phylum Cnidaria; class Anthozoa; order Scleralcyonacea; family Helioporidae; genus Heliopora; species Heliopora coerulea. The sequence continues at coordinate 346,134 of JASJOG010000059.1, read as the reverse complement.
TCTCCCCACTCTCCGCATCCCAGCGCAACGTAATATTAACAGTACTTATTACCAACAGATTAGTGTTGGGATGATCGTTTGAGTTAGGTTGGACACTTCACGTGCAACAAATACTCCTGCTTGTTTTCACCCCAGAAAATGAGCTTACCTGCCCTAGAAAACTAACCAAACTTGAATTCTATCATGTGAACAGGAGAGTATAAAAACGCATACATACCTAACCTTTTAATATTAATTTTTCTTTCTTAAACAAATGACTTATAGATTCCTGGTGAAACCTTCCTTGTGCAGTTTGACCCTTGCCCAGCTATGAGAAAACCGAGCGTTCAGGACACGTCCATTCATAACATGATTGCTTATAAGGATGGCATTCGCTCTCATGTCTCATTTGGTGATAAGGTGTTGGCACCATGGCAACACGATGGTCGCTATGGCCCTGGAACAGTACTGGATGGTATTGACAGAAGAGACGCACAACCAGAAGGTTATTAGAGCCTAATTATATACACGGGATAAAAGTTGTGTTATTTTCGTTTAAATCAGTCATGCATTTTCCAAGTGGGAATCAACGACCCAAGTGGGGTCGCAAGGATCGACTAGGGTCTCTGGGGTGACTCAGTACTTACTGGAGTCACAAGTAGTTTCTAATCACAGGAAAGCGCCTTATCTAACAATTAATACGACTTTTCTATGAGTTACCACGCAACCTAGGGTCAGCGCATTCAGGACCTTAAGCGACATTAAACTCATAACATAAACCGTACGGTATCTTCGGATCGCCAAATCGAATTAAAAGTTAAATATAGACGGCTACTTCACTGGCAAATCAATTTTTACGTCAGCCAATCAATCAGTCAATCAAAAGCATTTATTTAAACACGACAAACGTTTTATACAGTATTAATATATTTGTATATGCAGTATATTTGCTGATGTGGTCATGTATTTAACTAACCTAACTTAATATGATTATAAAATATTTAATGTAAGAAAATATATAAAATGGTTAGTATGTTTTACTTTAAAAATAGACAATCTAATTTCTTATTAGTAAATGGTGTTTCAAAGTCAATTTTTTCTAGGTTGTACACCTTAAATTTTCTCTTAAAAGAGACAAAATTATGTTGACTTTTGATGTGCTCCTGCAGACAGTTCCATGTTATAGATAATATGTAAGTTGTCAATTTCAAGGATAAGTTTGTTAAGCCGAGTACTTGTCTTGACAGCTGTGGTATCCAAGTGATTGAAGTCTTTTTGCCACAAAAGGAATGCCCCGTCACCATTTTTACATTTTTCTGCGACCTAGAGGCGTTTACTTTGTGCCTTGATCGGTCCCCATCTAGTTTTGTGTTGCCTCTGACTTCTCCCCTTCACGAATATCTGGTGTCCGCAGTGCCTTTTGGCATTTCGGGACTTAGTTCAGGTAGCCGAGTAGAACAATATCAGCACTGTTGGGTCGCGAGGAAATTCTGTTGAGAACCACTGAAATAAGTGCATGCATTGCAGTTCCTATCGATCCGATACCTGGTTTTTTTCCCACATTATCGGCCGATAGCCGATCCGATCCGATCAGATGTTTTGGAAGTTTATGCTAGGAACCACTCATCCCTATGGACTCAACGAGCGTTTTTCTTTTATTTAACTCTTCACTAGTTTTTGTTAATATCTAACATGGGCTAATAAAAACGTCAGCTTGCGCACTGTTTCCCCTGTTTTTGTCTTTCTATACCACATACATATTTTTGTTCCCTTGGGGTCTCTGGGGGTTCAACTCTATGCCATTCTGCTGATCGTCATTTTTACAAATAGCAAATGACTTCCTTGTCGTTACCTAGTCGTTGATTTGTTTGGTTTTAAATGACAGATGAACGTTTGTCAAGCTCTATCTTGAGAAAACGATTTCTGAGCCCCAGACGGGGATCGAACCCGCAACCTTCTGATGACCGGTGAGACGCTCTAACCATTGAGCTACCAAGGCTCAGACGGTGAGATAAGGTGCAAGTTCGACATATGTGGTGGTGTTTTTCGCATTTCATTGGTTATTTTTTTATTACATGACTCATTTTGGTATAAAACCTAGTCTAGTTGCTACTCCTATTTCATAACGTATTTCTTTCTTTGAGTGTCGCTTCCTGACTGGCAAATAACATTAATTTAATGAGAATGAAGACAGTAAAAGTTGAACTTATGGTCATGTGCTAATGTTGTTTTTTCTTCATGTTAAATTATCAATATTAAACATTTGTGACATCAGCTACATTTTTACTGACTCAGTTACCACTTCTCTCCAAACCCGCAGCGCGAAACAAAGAAAATGCAAATGAAGGAAATTCGGCCCTTGTGCTCGTATTGAGTAACACAAAGCTTGCTTAACTTTTAACATACTGGAAAATTTGGCCTTACGCTAAAAAAATTTGATCGCAAAACACTAAAATTGGATATCGGTTATGAAACTAGCTAGATTTGTCAGATTTTGCCGATCGATATTTTGCTGATGTTGGAAAATGTTGGCACGATCATAGGTCGGATATAGATCTGACCCGATTATCGGTTGACCATTAGTTTTTATTTAGGAATATTAAAATTGTACCCTAAATATTTTATAGGTTGCAAAGGTGGACCACTGCTGGTAAATTTTTTTAATGGGGAAACCGTTGAATTACAACCGGGTGTTGCTGTGCGAATTTCTGAAGCTACATATGATCGCATTGTGCAGGAATTGCAACTACCAGAGTCCCAAAGAAGAAAGTTGAAAATACTTGAAAGTGCTGCCCCTTCAACTTTCAATGACCGGACACACTTACGGTCTCAAACGACTTGGCAAAAATACTGCACAACTGGAGCGTCGTATAAGAAAGCTTCGAAGGATAACTGGTTAAAGAATGTAAGTTGATACTTTTCAGTAAAATTTTTGGTTTCATCGGCAAACAAGCGTGCTTCCTTTCTCAAAATGTAGATTTCCTTAGGCCATACTATCTGGTTAAAATGGCCTAAAGTTAAGTTTTTCTTGTCCCTTTGAATTTGATTGAACTCTTCAGAGGATTAACTGCGTTTAGCGTTATCCATGTTCTACATCGTTTTTGAGATATGAAGAGAAACTTCTAGTCCAAATGAGATCCCTTACAAAAATTTCATAAGCGCAATTTCGCTTATGAAAATGTTTGTTTCAATTCCATATGTGAAATGAAAATTTTAATGGAAATGAATTTTCATATGTGAATGTTTTTTTCATATGTTAAATACATGTTTTTACATGACGAGAGATTTTCGTAAGGGAAAGGTTATCCATTTCGAAAATTTCACATGTCATTTCACATGTGAAGAGCATATGGAATTGGAACAGTTTTAATTTTGAAATTTTCATTTCACTTATGAAATCGGAACATTTTCACATATGAAATACCCAATTCACATGTGAAATTAACTGGATCAAAATTTCACTTGTGAAATCGAAGGGTTCGATTTCTTGTGAAAATCGAAAAGGTTCGAAAAGGTTTGATTGGGCTTGCCGCTGCGAGTTGAACGGGAACTGTGCGAATGTGGTGCAGTACTACCCTGAATTTAGCTGTGAAGGCCGTTGCCAAATAAATGGTCACTAGTTTAATATTTACAGACGTCGTAATGCCGATGAAATGGAGGGTATATTCATGGATTGGTATACTTACACGGTAGCCTGCGTCGCAGCCCGACTTACGCGCGGAAGAAAGTAGGTCTGCGTAAACAAAGAAATCCCATGTTCTGGACCTTGCATTGTTGCACGATTTTATGTAATAAATTCTGATTGCCTTACGGTTTCTTACATTCTAACGAAATTTGTGATTGGCTCGCTTACTTGCGCCAGTCCTCCCCTTATTTGGTTTCAATGTTTTGATTTTGCTCGTGAGTTTGACAGATCAATCATGCAAGCCGTTGTGCTTATAGTTTAAGGCCAACTTCCACTTCGTGTTTTTTTTTACGCGCGGACGGAAAATTTCCGTTTCGGGCATGGGCAGTTTTTATGGCGGCATTCCACTTGCGTAAAATTTTTGTACGCTCGGGAGTTCAACCTTCCGGAACTTTCTAGCGCACGACACATTTGCGATTGCCGAAAATTTGTATTGCAGCCAATCAGAGACATGAATTACACGTGGATTTCTTCCATTGATTTCCTCCTGAATCTGAAATGATGGACGGTTCAGTGGAATGTGACAGAATGCCTGATTTTGAAAAGGAGCCATTCAATCATGAACTCTTTGTTGAGGAGATTAAAAGCTACCGTTGTTTATGGGACACATCATCGAGAGCGTTCAAGGAAACCAACAAGAAGACAGTCGCCTGGTTACAAATATCTCTGAAATTTGGTAGAGACGGTACGACTAATATCAGAACATGTTACTAATATGCAAAATAGTTTAACTGAGCACTGCGTTGTATATTATTTGAATTTCGTACGTTTTCAACCTCTTAAACCTGAGATCCAACACTAAAATCTTAGTTTAAAATTAAGGAAACAAACCGTTATCAGGTTTTTCATACCATATACATGTATATGCTATCGTTATTGATGAAATTTCTTCAAAAGCAAATTTTTATCATTTGGATTCCCCCCCCCTCCATCATTTACAGTTGGTTTCTTAAAAAAACTATGGAAATATTTGAAAGATGGATTAAAAAAGTGTTTGGACAAACGAGAAGCGTTGACCAGATCAGGTGCACCAAGAAATAAACTTCCCACTTGCAGGCTGTTTAAAGAATTGCAGTTTCTGAGATTCTGTGTCAAACAGAAGTACAGAGAGCAATGTATCCCTATCATCACAACCATTTGGTGAACCTGACTTGTGCCAAGTTAATGCATCTCCGCTATCTTCCTCTGGAACTATTTCACCATCACCATTACCACATATAGAACAGGAAGTTGCTCCTGGTAAACGTAAAAATGCTACAGATGATTTACCAGGTTTAAGTAAGAAAGCTAAAACTGACCTTGGTTACAAAGTAGATGCTATGATTTTAAAATCATTATCAGATATGGATGAGACTTTTCGGTCTCAGATTGCTGAAGACAGTGACTCCGACTCCCTTTTTTGTAAAAGTTTAATAAAAAATTTGCAAGGGCCACATCCTCGTGAAAACAGAATTGCAAAGATAAAAATTCAAGAAGTATTGTTTAATTTGGAATTTAGTGGAGACTGAAAACTTAAAGCACACTGTAATGTATTTTTCTGATGTCATTCTTCCCTTTCATTTTATTGACTGCTGAAGTTATATGCATGTCATGTATTTTTGTTGTGTTGTGTTTACATTTTTATTATCAGTTTGAGTACAATGAACATTTTTACCATAAAATCTTCTTGTATTGTTGTCACCCAGGATACTTATGAGATTGTCACTGGCATACTCTCAACCCCAAGAACTATTGAAAGTTAAAACTCATTTATTTGTTATAGAAGGTGTAAATTTTCTAAGTTCCTGAGGCAGGCATACTATAGTATACTGCACCAAGAAGCCTTCCAAAATATCTTAAAGAAGAAAAAGAGTCTTGTAACTTGGATTCATTCTGGAATTGAAGTAGTCAGAATTGAAGCAAAGTACTTGTTCTAAGTTTCATACAATCAACCTTTTCTTTGTTCATTTTTTTCTTAGTTGACAAAGATATAAAGAATCACAATAAATTTCAGACTAGAGAAGTTTTAATAGAATAAAATAGTGGCAAACTCATTACATGGTTTTAGTCGATATCAGAAAAGGATGTTTTGTTAGTATCCAAAAAACAGTTACATGTAGAAGCAATGCAGATTTTAAAATGCCTCATTGAAAAGAATTTATTCTTGTTACAGGCTAACTAAAAAATCAGAAAGACATCTTTGAAAACCTGTTATATTGTTTCACATGAAGCAGGCAAAAGTTGTGGTTGAATAATTATTTCTCATCAAAAAAATTAACTGTACTATTAATGTGATTCCATTGCCATGATACTGCACCTGGTCCATTAAAATAGTTTCTGAAGTTATCTCTGACTTGCTTTGCATTGTGAGAATAATTCCTTGATCCAACTTGTGTAAGTGAAATTAACCCTTGGTCACCCTCAACAACCCTGCGCCATTGCCCTGCTCTTCTTCCATTAGTAGTTTCCTGATCAGCATACCCATCTGGGCAGTAAGTAAAAGAGTCATTGTCTGATGAACTAATAATTAAGAAGTTGTGCAGAGCTATTACAGCCTTAATCACATTAACCACTGTTTCTACCCTTGCCACTATTGGTCTTCTAAACACACGAAATCGAGAAGCTGATATTCCAAAAGTATTCTCAATGATTCTTCTGGCTCTAGATATTCTATAGTTACAAACTGTTTCTGACATTCTTCATGATTCACGTGAACGTTTTTCATGATTCACGTGAAAGCTTCATCTCCCACGAATACATATGGTAAAATTGTGTTCGTTTTGTCAATTTTTGCTGACTGGGGTAAGTGCAACAGTCCATTATTCATTGCATATCCTATATGACTACCGGCAAAAACATCACCGTCATTTTGCCTTCCGGCATCCCCAATATCTACCATGGTATACCTGTAGTTGGCATCACAGACTGCCATCAGGACTATACTGTGGGTCTTTTTATAGTTAAAAAATTGGGAACCTGACCTTGGCGGTGCTTGCATAACAACATGTTTACCATCAATAGCTCCCACACAGTGATTGAAGTTCCATTTCTGTTCGAAATCGTTTGAAATGGCTTTCCACTCGTCTTCACTTTGAGGTACCCGTAAAATATTTTTTTAATAAGGACTTCCCGCAGAATTTGACTTGTTTCCTTTATTATTCTGCCCACAGCTGACTGGCTGATTCGATAACTGTAAGCTATTGTTGCCCGTGCACCTCCAGTCACTAAATATCTTAAAGTGACACTCAGTCTTTCACTTGAACCAATCGCCTCACGCTTCTGAGGCGACTTTTTAATGGCAGGGACAATCCAACTCAGCAGTTTTTCGTAGATGCTTGGTGACATACGAAAATATCTGAAGAAATATTCGTGGTCTGATAACATCATTTCCTTGATTAGTAAATGAAATTTTCCTTTTGTTTTCCTCTCCATCAAAATTCTTCTCCCCCACATTCGTTTTTTGTTTTTTTCCAATCTTCTCTTTATTCGACTTCGTAATAGAAAGAGAACTAACAGTCTTCTATTAAAAGCAGCCATATTTGAGAGCGCTCAGTCGAGTGGCAATTAGTTTAATTTTGGCGCGCGTAATTTTTCTTCCGAAAAATTACACCCGCGCGAATTTTTAGTTGAAGTGGAAATTGGCCTTTACTTGGAAATGGATGTACCAGAATGCAATCGTTCTATCAAGAAAATTCTCATACCTAACGAAAGATACCTTGTGGGAGGAAAAGGGCAACACAACTACTTAGCAGAAACACAGACCCTGACGTTTGTCGTACTTAAAAGCTGAGAATTTATTTGCATAAGGCAATCAAAATCTATTGTATAAAATCCTGCAACCATGCAAGCCCAGAACGCGGATTTGTTCGTTATTACGCAGACCCACTTTCTTCCGCGTAAAAGTCAGGCTGCGACGCAGGCTAGTACACGGGTGATTATCGAAAATCGGCGTGATGATTGACCGGAAACTTCCGTCATAATTCTCGCTATTCACCCACAGGTGAATATCACAGTGACGGCTCGGTAACAAGATGGCGGCTGGCTTTCTAAATGTTACCGACTACTTTCTTTCAAATAATCACCTGTGTAATTAACTAAAACAATTATTCTCCTCAGGTTCACTGTATATTTATAAGTAATACCATGAAATGAGGTGTATTAGCTATTAAACCTGCCGCTCGATGAGGGCCGTTTAGTAAAATTTCCGTGGGCCAAAGGCCCGAGGAAATTACACTAAACGACCCGAATCGAGCGGGAGGTTTAATAGTTAATGCACCGAAATTTCATGGTATTACTTTGTAATATCACGTTTGCAAAAATTCAACTAATACTACCTCCGGTGACGTCAAACCGGGTTGTATTAGTCCCAAAACGGCCCGGTTTGACGTCACTGGAGGTAGTATTAGTACAAATGAATTTGGTAGATTAGTTGTTAATGGCACCTGGCAAAACAAAAGAAATTGAAGCAAACATGATATTATATTAAATAATCCCTCAGACGAAGGTGAATACTGTTGAATATTAGACGTTTACATTCGGTCGTATAAAATAGAATCTGTTTTAGATTGACGTAAATTTTGGAGTATCGGAGTTATACTGTACATTTTAAGGCCCATCTGGGACAAGAGGCTAAAAGTGCAACTCATGAAACCCTAGCTAGAAATCGAATCCATAAAGGTCGTATATTAACTGGAGGGGACATTGCAACTAGATGTTACTCAACCGCAGGTGACAAATTGAAGACCGCCATATTGGATAAACTGGGAGATAAAACAAACATGCCCGGATGAAAAGCTCTAGGTCATGATCATAGGCCACTTCAGTTTTGTCTCTTGTTTTTATTTCTTTTTGATACAAAAAAAAAAGAAGTAGAACAGTTAAGGTAAAAATAATAGCCGACTAATACCTAGAAAAGCAGCTATTCTCCTGCACAGTTAATGAAAACGAGCAGAGGACAGTTCCCTACACATCAGTTGTTCGACAAAGTTCTCGAACAGACGGAAAAGGGCCTGGGGGAAAAAAAATTGCCCCTCAATTTGCTCAAAGTGGCGGCGTTCAATCTGATCCCAATATTCATCCCCTATGCCCCCTCAAGTTTTATATGATCACTATGGTCGAACCCATAATTTACGATTCTATACCAGTGGTCTTTCACAAGAGCTACCAATGTCGTTGCCATAGAGCTGTAGGTACAGAACTCGCTACCATGCTCTCGGCAATGGCATTTTTAGCTCTGTGGGAAAATCTGTGCGCCAACCTGTGTCTCTGTGATGTTATCACTGATCTCTAGAGAAGGCTGGATCGAGCATCCCATGTTCAGAAAATGAAGCCGGAAGTGGAATGCGGCGACCATTTCTAAGGGACCAACTGTACGACCTCTGTATGATCTGTATAGGGTTTTCTGTTAATAAAGCTGTCTTTCGACCTACGAAGTGGTTCCATTTTGCCATATAGAGGATCAGGAAATATTTTTGAAAGTGTTGGGCAAAACAGTTTATCACGACTTCGCTCTCTTCGTAATGGCACGGGACAAACTTCACTGGCTTCATTTTATAGAGACATGAATGACGTCATTGCAACAGAAAAAAATGCCTGGACATACGATATATGTACTAGCTATCTATAAGTCATAAAATGTCGTGTACACACAATCTCAGTTGTAAACATTTGTAAATGTGGCAGTTTCGTACACATATTATGTTTTTAGTACGGGCGATCTTAAGCTATTTCACTCGAAAAGAAATTTCTGAGTCCCTGTTGGGAATGGAGGGAATATTTGAGAATGGAACCCATAACTTTTTGATCAACGGCGCGATATTCTACTTCACTTGCTCTGAGGCCATTTCACTATGAAAAGTTTTTCTGAGCAAAATAACTTAACCTGAGACGTCTGCCCTTGTCGCGTAAGATCGTCTGGCGTTAGGCAGAGAAATTAAAATATCAATTACGAACCAAAAAGAATTAAGAGCAATATTATACTTGAGTACTTATTAAACGAGTGCGGGAAAGTATTTGCCTGAGGGAAGGGGGGGGTTGTACTGACCAAGCGACGAAGGGGCGAGATGAGTGGGGAAAATACTGAGGGCAGTTACTTTCCCATACAGACCGAATATACGAAGTTAATAAGGAATTTGTTATGTGGTTTACTGGAACGACACCTCCAAACTGTATTTTGAAGCCAGCATGCAGGCTGAACTGTAGGTCAATTTGCAGGTCATCCCAGTCGCCTACGCGATAAAACAAGCAACTTATTGCGAAAAACTTAACCTAAATTTTGGATTTTTTGAAGCGACGAAGGAGCGAGATGTGTGCGGAAAAGACTGAGGGCGGTTATTTTCCTGTGCAGACTGAATATACTTGCTAGGTTGATCGGGAATTTGTTATATGGCTTTTTTAAGGAACTTTTTAGTTCGTGAATGAGCGGCTTGGGTTTACTTGCTTGTTTTTACCTATTCAGGCGTTTTTGGTATCATTTCATCTAGTTTTCTGCTTAAAATTATTATTTAGACGATTTAATATGTTTCTTAGTCGTTTATTATTATAAAGCATATCTAAATCTGTTTTTTTTGGTATCAAATCAGCTTCGAAATTTTTCCACCAAAACATGGCGGTCTGTACGAAAAACTGATTGAACGGCTAGGCAGCCAGTAAGCGTGCGTCATTTAGCGTAGAGACCGGATATCGACCTCAGCCATATAATAATAATAAGTCATCTGCTGTTATTAAGCTAGACCGTTGTAATTTTTTCTTCGTCATGTTTTAGTAATTCTTCAACCTCTGCTTAGGATAATGAAGAGTTGAGGAAAAAGATCGATAACCAGATTAAAGAACACAGTTACCTTCTTCATGCTTTGGACTTAAATAAAGGATTACGCGATCCAAAAGGATCTGGGAGAGCTACATCATGTGAAATACCAGGTTACGACAGTGCAATATTTTCAGACGACGGATCTGAAACTGGCGTGGACGTTGGCAAAATGATCGACGAGAATAGTTTCCGAGTTGATGTAGGAGTTGGCACTCATGATAGAGAATGTACGCAATGAAGTTGGAATATCGAACTAGAATTTTGGTTTCGAATTTAATGCGACAGCAAATATTAATTGTCATGAGTTATTGTTCATCTGTCTGTATGTTTCAGATAATTTGGATCTACCAACTGAATTTTCAGTACCGGAGGGGACGGTATTATCAAAGTCTGGCGGAAAGGTTGAGCCAGAAAAGCGCTGGAGGCCGTGGAGTACCGGAGTGCCAGTGAAACCGCCGCGATTCCGAGAGACGTTGCTGAAAAAACCGAGAGAACCTGGGGAAAAGATTACAAGTGTTATGCGGCCCAGTCACGAAGAATATCAAACGGTTACTGGTGTTTCATTTCCTGTAGGAACTGGTAAGCTAACTTAAGTATTTATCTTTACTATTTACCATGCTTCGCTAGTACCTTGGCTGCTTCTTCCATTTCTTGTCCACTCACCTTCCCGCACATCATGTTGTGCCAATTGAAATTCTACATTTCTATGTATTACCTGCCCATTGCTCAAGTTTATTGCATTCGAATTTGCTCAAATGTTTGTTGAGCGGACATAGAGGAAAACGCACGACAAATGTGGTGACCAAGATTGTTATTAAGTGAGTAGATAAATAAAACCAGGGAGGATTGACACTTTGAATCGTGCAATGAATTTCTTGACATTACTACGTTCCTCCGAGGTGGTAAGTTTCAATGTTGGTGTTTCGAGCGCATGTACTAAATGTTTGTTCATTCCTTTGACAGTATAAAATTACATTAATCCCCATGGTGTCGGTCATAAAGCCCACAATTTTCATCAGAATGTCTCAAAGAATCCAAACGTACACGTGGGATTTTGTGCCTTTTGATTGACATCGTGGAGTATGTGTTTAACTGACAAAAGTGTCGAGGACAAATCACAACAAATCATAATCAGATATCTTGCTTCATAGACTGTCACGAGTTTATTACATACACCAAGGTGACAATCGCAATGTGCAAAATGGCACGTGTAAACGGCCCTTAAAGTAAAATTATCCGGCGGTACCAAGCATCAAACGCGGCTGACCTCTTGCGCTCTCAAAGGGTTTACAGTGGTCTTCTATACTAACTCACTTATTTAATCAGTAAATGTTTATATTTCATTTCTTCTACCTACTGAAGTTACTTAAGCTCGGCCATAGTCTGTCTGATTCAGGGCGTATTCAAAAAAAATTTCAATACTGCATATTTAAGGGTGAGTGTCAAGGCTTGTGGTCATGTGTACTTTGGCATTCCCACCCGATCTTATCACTAGAGGGGGAACAAGTATTCAAGCATGTATTATAAAAATTCTTAGGTCGAAAATAATAAGAAAACATTCAATGCTAAAACAACGCGGTATAGCAAACTGTCTTGTTTGACCAACCTCATACAGCCTACTGTTGATTTAGCCAGTAGATTGTACGTGTCCAAATGAACTTATGCAGCAACTGTCCAGCAGCCACTCACCTCTCTGACCGCTGAGAAAACTAATGGTCACGTCTTCGAACCTCTAAATCTTAGAACATGGTCAGAAATTACCGACATTTGAGCTTGCCGTCCTGTAGTCTTTCGAAAAAATCCTCTAAAGTCCTCGATGTCCCCTCGTTATCTATTTCACAGTAAAAATATATGGCTGTTCCAGTGAGCTCGATTTCCATATCTGGAATGCTAACTGGCCAATGAAATGTGAAGTCAAGATGGCCGCCCATGGAGGGCAATTTTGTACGTCAGTTTCAGTCCCCTACGCGGTCTTGTGCCTCAGTTTTAGTCTCCCACGCGACTTTTTACTTTTACTGAAAATTTTCCTTATTGAAAATACACACAAAACATGTCTTCGAAAGACAGAAATGAGTTTAAGAATTTAATAATAAAGTCAAACCGATAGATGAATGATCGTCAAGCCCTATACTCAGAAAACAATTTCTGAGGCCCAGACGGGGATCGAACCCTCAACCTTCTGATGACCGGTGAGACACTCTAACCATTGAGCTACCAAGACTCAGATGGTGAGCTAAGCGCTTGACGATCATTCATCTATCTTATAATATATCCAAGCTCTCACGTTTCTAAAACAAAGCTGCAAAGTCAAATCGAGTTACAGGTTATGTGTTTTCACGAAAATAAGCGCGCGTCCTTTTTTTACCGTCAGTTTACCATCTTTAGACAATTTAAGACAGTTCTTAGGCCACATGGCAATAACGGCTGTGCATTTTTTCCATAGTTGTGAATGTAGTCGAAGTTTAAGCAAACAAAAACTGCAAATTAAAGTCATGTAAAGGACTGGAACTGACGTACAAAACCGCGAAGAGAACTGAAACTGACATACAAAATTACCCCAGTGAACTCAATTTCCATATCTGGAATGCTAACTCCCAGTCATTTGCTCGGCAAAAAGTGAGGCCAAGATGGCCACCCATAGAGGGAAATTATGTATGTCAGTTTCGGTCCTCTTTGCGGTCTCGTACGTCAATTCCAGTTCTTTACGCGACTTTAATGCTAAGTTTTGTTGGTTTGGCTTCGAAAACATACACAACCATAAAAAAAATGCACAGACGAAATATTACTGGACCAGTTTACATATTCAAGTGTTTAGAAGGATTCATTATTGCCGTGTGGCCTAAGTACTGTCCTAAATTGTCTAAAGATGATAAACTGACCGTAACAAAAGCACCTGCACTTAGTACTTTCCTCAAGTAATTTTTCGGGACCGTTTTATCAGGTTTCTCGCCAGTTTGGTAATTTATTTTCGTGAAAATATGTAATCTGTAACTCGGTTTCACTTTGTCGAAATATATTTGAAATTCTTAAACTCATTTCTAACTTTTGAAGAAATGTTTTGTGTGTACTTTCAATAAGGAAAATTTTTTTAAAAAAATTTAAAAAGTCGAGTGGGAAACTAAAACTGAGGTACAAGCCCGCGTAGGGGACTGAAACTGACGTACAAAATTCCCTCCATGGGCGGCCATCTTGGCTTCACTTTTCATTGGCCAGTTAGCATTCCAGATATGGAAATCGAACTCACTGAATTTTCCTCGATGGGCGGCCATCTTGGCTTCACTTTTTGCCCGAGCAAATGACTGGGAATTAGCATTCCAGATATGGAAGTTGAGTTCACTGGACTATTCTTATTTCATTCGCTGTATGATGATGGTCTTCATGTATTTATAAATCGAAAATGCAGAGCTGTTAGTCCGTGTCCTTATACCTAAGATGATGTAACAAGCGGAGAAATCACTAGTTAAAGCTAAACGATTTCAGCAACTGTCGATTGTTGTCTAAGTCATGAGAAGGAACCGTTTAAAGCTTGTCCTTCAGCAAAATCTGGTATTTCCTCGTAACAATATAAGATAAATAATTTGAGTATTTAACTGTGAAATGCAGAGCAAATTAAAAACTTAATGTCTATTTGTCTTGTTCAGAGAATCGCTGTTCATCACCGCATGCTACCCTCATTTCGGTAATCACTCAAATAAACTTCGATATCAATCTATTTAGTGAATGTGTAATTTTCTCATAAAGAACGTAAGGATTCGGTCGCCATTTGAATGAAATTCTTCGCGCAAGCGCAATCGTACATGACCGTGATTTCTGGCCACGTCGAATATGCTGCACAGTCTTAAATTCAATAATGCACACTTTCCAACCAATACTGCACAAAGTGTGCAATACTGCATACTAAAGTAGGCCATGATATGATCCTAATGCACCTCCTTGGTAACGTGTCACATCCTATCCTACCTAGTCGTGACTTCCTATTACTATGCATCGTATAATTGCTTCACACTGCATCACATTATTACTAAGTTACAACTGCTCGTCTCATTCTTTAATCTGTTCTTCCAACTAACTTTTGTACCTACAATCATTGACAAATTTGTAGGAACAATACCTATACATATATGTCATAATCCCCTCGCCCCCTAATCAAAGTTGTATTGCAAGAAAAGGATGTTTTGAATGATAGATGAACGATCGTCAAGCTCTATTCTCAGAAAAACGATTTCCGAGCCTCAGACGGGGATTGAACCCGCAATCTTATGATGACCGGTGAGACCCTCTAAGCATTGAGCAACCAAAACTCAGATGGTGAACTAAGGTGCAAGTTTGACATATGTGCGACCCAAGTGGAATTAAATTCACCATTCTCATATTTCATGCAATTATAGGAAAGTTTTTAAAGTGTTTCAACGAAATTTGTCAATGATTGTAAATCGTAAACAGTTATGGACTTCATGGCTAATTCGCTTATCATTCTCACTGTTTCATTTTCTTCATTCTCCTTGCCTTCATTCTAGAACAGTGTTTTCAGTCATTTCCCCCTTATTTAATTGCAGCAGATTCAATTTTTTAAAAAAATGTTCTATGTGTTTTGCTTTTTCAGATCGCAAATTTGGGTTAAAGTCACAGCTGTGGCATCCGTATCGTCAGTTCGGGAGTCAGGGTAAAGAGAATATTTCTTCAAACTGGAAACGAAAACACCTAAAACATTCCGAATATCAAGATACATGTGGCACAGCGTTTCCTTCTGCAACAGGTAAAATTATCATGTGACCCTACTTTATTAAAATTAATTAACAGCTTAACTGCATTTTAGCTGATCCACTTTGCCGCTGGTCTTTGTTGCGAGTCGAATGGGCAAGCAAGGGAGCGTTTGGCGGGAAAACTATGCAGACCAACGCATGTGAAAGTATATGTACATTTGATTATTCGGAATGAAAGAGACAAAAGGTATCGTGAAGAGACGAAAGCTATTTACTTCCATGTTATCTACATTTAATTAAAGTTAAGATTAGGGTTAGGGTTTTTAATCCCTCGGCCTGTTCAATTTCTACCTGTTCATCCGCCAACCTCTTTAAAGCTCCAAACAAATAAGGATTTAAGGTTCTATGTGATAACATGGTACTGTTGGCAAATAAATCACCTCGGTCAATGCAGGAGCCTCAACGTGTAATGCATCACTAACTTACACACTTATCTACCTACCTACCTACCTACCTACCTACCTACCTACCTACCTACCTACCTACATACCTACCTACCTACCTACCTACCTACCTACCTACCTACCTACCTACCTACCTACCTACCTACATACCTACCTACCTACCTACCTACCTACCTAACTACCTACCTACATACCTACCTACCTACCTACCTACCTACCTACCTACCTACCCACCTACCTTGCTGCGTTTCTCCATTCAACTTGCGAAAACTAACACGCAATAAACATTACTGAGGGAAGATTACTGTGTTGAATTTGTGTTAGAGAGGAGTGTCGTCCTTGCGACGAAACTTCTTCCTCGTCGAAGATGTTGGTAGTTTCTATCCAATGTATTTCACGACATAATCTAGTATAACCTAAGAATAAAATCTACTATAACTATGCATACAATTATAACAGTGTTACTTATTGATCTAAAGGCATCAGAGTAGGAAAGGATGTCCAACAATTATGCCTCCCCTGTTCCAGCGACCACAAATATTGATTGCGTGCTTCTCTTCATTCGTGTACCGACTTCCAAGAAAGCATCGTTCATGACAGTTTGTAGCAAAATCTAGACAAGCTTCAAACTATCAATGATGACGCAGTAGAGGTGCTTAGTATGGATAGGAGGATCTTAATTTTTAGTGTGTATATTCGCGTTGTTTAGATAAAAAGTTCAGGAAGGCTGTTGATCGCAACTGGAGTCCAGATGAAGTGCTAAGAAAGGCAGAAAGATCGCAGAACTGGGACGATGGACTGGGCCACGGCGACTGGGAGAAAAATGCTAGAGACGTTGACAAATTGGAAAGAAAGCGAACAAACCAACGGAGGTATTTCAAAGATATAGAAGACAAAGTTGCCGTCGAAGAAAGAAAGGAATTGGAAAAAATTGAATTTCGAAGGTAAGTTTGACTGACGTAACAGATAAGTGTCTCATTACGTAAATCAATCTAACTCCGTCGGAGTCCCTCCCATGCGAATATAATATTTCTCTACGTTCACATTATTGAGGGAAACAGGACCTGAAGTGAACCCATAGCTCGAAAAATAATTGAAAACACGAAATCGCCAAGAACTATTGCTGTCACTGTTTTAATCACAGCTACGAAGGTAATATGACAGCTAAGTTTAGCTTATTTTTCGGAAACGAGTGCAACAATATAGCTACCTTAACATTTTTGATGTTTAGGAAACATGAGAGCTTGGATATATAGAAGTAGATGAACGATCTTCAAGCTCGATACTCAGAAAATGATATCTGAGTCTCGGTAGCTCAATGGTTAGAGCGTCTAACCGGTCATCAGAAGGTTGCGGGTTCGATCCCCGTCTGGGGCTCAGATATCATTTTCTGAGTATCGAGCTTGAAGATCGTTCATCTACTTCTATATATCCAAGCTCTCATGTTTCCTAAACATCAAACTGCTTCAATCATTATCAATATATAGTGGCTTCCGCTTGGGTCGCACATATATATATCGAATTTGCAACTTAGCTCGCCATCTGAGTCTCGGTAGCTCAATGGTTAGAGCGTCTAACCGGTCATCAGAAGGTTGCGGGTTCGATCCCCGTCTGGGGCTCAGATATCATTTTCTGAGTATCGAGCTTGAAGATCGTTCATCTACTTCTATATATCCAAGCTCTCATGTTTCCTAAACATCAAACTGCTTCAATCATTATCAATATATAGTGGCTTCCGCTTGGGTCGCACATATATATATCGAATTTGCAACTTAGCTCGCCATCTGAGTCTCGGTAGCTCAATGGTTAGAGCGTCTAACCGGTCATCAGAAGGTTGCGGGTTCGATCCCCGTCTGGGGCTCAGATATCATTTTCTGAGTATCGAGCTTGAAGATCGTTCATCTACTTCTTAACATTTTTGAAAGTTTTATTTATTCATTTGGCTATTTTCCCTCCAGTCCAAATTATACACAGTTCGATTTCCGAAAAGGGGACTAAACTGTGTTTTTGTCTTAGTGGCTGATCACATGGGAAAATTTCAGCCCGGCAGACCGGGTTGAAAAAAATCCCAATTACATGAAATGTTTCAGCCCGTGCTGAAAATGAAATTGGATGTGAACTCAGCCAGGAACGTTTCGGTAGCCTTTGCTGTTTTGGCAATTTGTATTTTTTCATGCTTGTCAATGATCTTTTCAACCCGGGCTGAAATTTCTTGCGGTTACGAGGGATTTTTCAGCCCGGTCAATTGGCTGAAATTTTAAGCTCAGGTAGCTCAAACCGGGCTGAAACTTTCTTCAGGTAATTGCGAGCTCCGTTTCTCAAGTATTTTGTCGGAAGGCCGGGCTGAAATCTCAGGCCAGTTAATCGGGCTGGAATTTCAGCCCAGGCTGGAATTCTCCATGTAATCAACCTCTTAAAGATGTGTCATTCCTTTCGATAACCTTTTAGTTGATATCCGCCTCTCGTCATCTATGACCCCTAAATCGCCGTGATATGAACATAGCTTTTCACCACAATATCGGAGTTATTATATGTACTCGGATTCCGTGGGCTTCACCCAGACGCACTGGCTAGTAGTTTTGCTGAGAATGTGAGAGCATTGATAGTGAGACTGACACTAGGGACTCGCAGACCGGCTGCTCATGATGAGACTTGCACGCAGTTAGTACGTTATGTGTTAATATTTTTGTTTCTTCACTTTTCTTTTACAGAAAAAAGTTGACACAACGTACGGAAAACATTGCCGAAGCGGAAGCGAAACAAAACCAACTGATGACAAACAGGGTGGAAAACCGGAGGGCAAAACAAGCAGCAATAATAAAGAATGACAGAGAACGGACAGACAAGGCTGAAAGGTGGAAGAACTATCGCATTGAAGTAAAACAGGATAGGCAAGCAAAATATATGGATATGGAAGAGTGTAAGGAAAGGAATGAACAAGCAAGACTTGATAAAAGAGAGGTGAGCACATTTCGCTTAAGATTCAATAGCCTGTTCCCCTTTTGCGGCAGCTGAATACAACCACCAAAATGCTTTGCGTTTTTTTCATTTTCATGCAAACATTGAATCCCGAACGAATGAAAAGACAATCGCTCCGTTCAACATTAAAAACAAGATTTCGAAAGGCATTTTAGTTGTTGTATTCAGCAGATGAATAAGAAACCGGCCATTATTCTCAACAAATGAACTCTAACGGTTGCCTTTGGATTTTTCTTTCCTTTTGACGACCGTTCCCTTACGAAAATTTCACATATCATTTCACTAGTGAACAAAATAGGGAATTGGAAGATTTTCACTCATGAAACTTTCATTTCACATTCGAAATCAGAACGTTTTCACATACAAAATACCAGTGACATGTGAAAAATAGTTCAGTATTTCACATGTGAAATGTTGGTATACGAAACATGGATTTCACATATGAAACGGTAGATTCTCGTATGAAAATTTCACTTGTGAAATATTTATTTTACGTGGAGTTGAAACAGTTTCTCATATAAAATACTATTTTCAAATATGAAATGGCATTTGAAGTTTTTGCAAACATTTGCCCCCTTCACCGTCGATAACCTGGATGCTTTAACACTGCACCACTCATAGCGAAAGGGATATTACGCTTTTACCCACGATCACATGCTAGGGACTGTTTATTAAGCAGACGTGCTGGCTGCGAATGGAATACATTGTGCACGTGTTCCATCGCACGTTCCAACTTTAAATGAAGCCGCCGAGCGATCCTTCAAATCATCTAGAAAACTTCACTTTAGCAAGCTCTTGAGGGAAAATTGCTCTGCAATTTGCAGCATCGTTTATTGGATTTCTGTTTTAAATGCCGCTGCACAGCTCATAATTATAGCGTAGATAGTAAATGTATTGAAAGATGGTATTCTTACACTTGGCTCTCGTATAACAATGTAAACAGTATGACGTCGACCTCACTCTCGATCAATAAGTAATCAATTCTTTCCAATTTTTTTTTTCTTTTCCCGTTCATCTCTTTTTTACACGACCTTATCTGAATGCCGTCTCGTCAGGCATTGCCTTAGCTCGTGTTGCTCTACCTTGTTTCAGTTTACTTTATCCTTCCCATTCCCTGACCGTCCCGTATCGCCTCTATACTCGACAGTCATACCTTGCTTTGCCTCAGCGTTTTGTAACGCTTTGTCGGCGTAATAGTAGCAACTGATTGACATAACAAAGTCTGCTTTACAACGTATCTGTTTTACCTTTAACACTCAAGACGTTCCTTTCATTCAAACAGGCTAGTCGACGCGAGAGAGAAAATAAACGACGAGAAGAATTTGATGAAAGACTTAGAGAGGAATGGCGAAGTGAGGACCAACGTGCTGAATTCCTTCGGCGAAGAGAAGAGGTCAAAAAGGAGAGAATACACAAACGAGAACAAGATGAAGAGCAAATGAAGCAGGCAAGGTTCGCTGCAAAGCAAGAACGGTTAGAAAGATATAGAGCGAGTATTTTGCCCTAAGTACGTCGTTCAGTGGCCATACACGTTTTGTAGTTTATTGCAGAAAAGAGTGAAATAGATATCAAATTCTGAAAAAAATTCTAAGAGAGAAGAAATAAACAATTTTGCCGTGTCAGGCACAAGTCCTTGGACATTGTTTGTAAAGGGCAGTTATTTGGGAGGCACCACTCATTTCGTTCAAGTTATTGTTCACCTTGGCTCTACCGGAACTTCATCTAACCAGATGGAACTTAACCACTCGCGTTGGACGACAGAAATTTTGCTAACCGAATTAAAAAGTTTGCTATCCAGTACTCTGTAGACAGATTTCCAATCTGCTGCTTGTTATGTAATCTTTTAAGATATAAATTTGCGTTTTCTGTTCATTCGAAAAGCATTTAATCTCAAAGTAGGAAAAAATTAACATCAGCATTTGTTGAGATTTGATTGTGTCATTTCAAACTATATCTTTTTCTGGTTCGAAATTACCTCAAACAGAATTTTTACCAACCATGTCGGATAACTAAACAAATTTTTAGTTACCATATAATGAAAACTAAAAGCCATTACCACCCGTCAATTTTAGGAACTAAAGTAAGAAGCCAATTCCAAAAGACAACATCTTGCAGATTTCGAATTTACGTAAAAACAAGACTGATAGAAACGGTAATATTTCGACCTTATTTCAAAAGTCATTGTCAAACCTAGGTTTGATAGTGACTTTAAAATAAGGTCGAAATAATACATTCCTCTTGTTTTTATTTAAGTCTTAAGTCTGCTCGGTCGTTTTTTTTTTTCGGAGCTGGCTTCTCACTTTAATGACAACTACTAACCATTGGTTCACGGGGATACTGTTAAATTCGAGCTTGATCTGACTTTACACCTTTACAAGCGGGATCTTCCCAGATTACGTACTGATATAAATAAAGTAGATAACACACGATCAGATGAGGTGTAAATTTGCTGCGGTAGTACTTGCGTTGCGTTTTAGGAATACCTTCTTGGGGTTTTTCTTTTTTTTTTTTTTCTTTTTTTTTTCGTGTGTGTGTGTTCTTATGCTTAATATTGCTATAAAATTGATATGTACTATTTACATTATGAGAGGTGGTGTTGCATCGGATAGAGAAGCTCGAGCCGAAGGTGTGATTGTATGTCCGATACAACACCGATGCGAAAATTGTAAAGTACTTATGATACGAATACATGTAACCGTTTCATGTTTTTCAAAAGTGGTGGAGATTCTGACGATTTTAGTCCAATAAATAGCACGAAATGTTCATGTAAATCAGTGGATGTATCACTTGATACAACGTGTGGCTGTTTCAAATTTACAACAACTGATGAAACTGTAAATTCGTATGTTTTTTCATGCTAAATTATTGATGAGTACGTATTATAAAGTTAAATTATATATTGACGCTCTGTAATGAATTACGCAGAGACAAATATATGCTCTAATATGAGCGGCCAATCTGTATGAGATTTACAAGGCGAGCCGAACACGACGCGTAGTAAATCGCATACAGATCGGACGCGAATATTGTATCTTTCTTAAAATATGAATACATTTAAATGGCCATGTTTAGCGGTCATTTTTAAGTTTCAGTGAATTTTAACGTTGAAAATCGAAGGGAAAAGTTCATAATTCTCATTAGTGTTCTGTATCCGATTTACAGCATACTAATTAGGAGCCAAAATCTTTTGTGTTTTCTTCGTGAATTATTGAATAATAAATATAAGTTCGTTCTTTATCGTGTCTAAAACACTCGGTATCGCCTCGTGTTTTAGATCCTGATAAAGCACTCCTTCTCGGTTCCAAAGAGGCGTGAAACTCTGAGTAACAACCCAGAATTTTAAGCTTATTCATTTCATATTATATATATATATATATATATATATATATATGTGTGTGTGTGTGTGTGTGTGTGTGTGTAATATTTAAAAACCGAGCAGGAGTGCTTTATCAGGATTTAAAACACGAACTTTCAGTGTGTTCTTGTTGAAGATTTTACGTAATTTGTTCGATGCGGGGAAGTATTTATCTACTAAGGCGAGAAATTTGCGTCCCACATTGGTTTTTACATTTTTTACGTTGGTTTTTACAATTTACGTCCCACACTGGTTTTTACATTTGAATGTAAAAACCAACGTGGGACGTAAATTTCTCGCCTTTGTAGATAAACACTTCCCCGCATCGAACAAATTACGTAAAATCTTCAACAAGAACAAACTGAAAGTTAGCTATTGCTGCATGGGAAACATGAAGAACATTGTAAACAAATATAACGCCCTTACACTCAATAAAGACAAAATGAACAACAACGAAAGTTATTGCAATTGCCGAAACAAAGAATCTTGCCCACTACCTGGAAATATATATATATATATATATATATATATATATATATATATATATATATATATATCAGGGATTGTGGCGAAATAAAATTACTCTCACCTAGACTTTGTGTATCACGAGAACGCTACATAACCTAATGCGGCAATGATCGTGGTTCGTACATTTTTGAAGCTACAACAAACGCCAAGACATAGCAGGGGAAATTGAGATCTGCTAACTGCCCTAGAGCGCAGTCGGGAAGACGTCTTGTATTTATAAGATTTAAGTGATTGAACAACTCTTGAAGCATTAGTGCCAGGTTCTACATATTGATTTTATCAAAAATAATTACGGGCTACATCGTCATTCTAAGAGCAGATTGGGGAACGAAAATTTGCTCAGGTGTTTGCAACGTTTTCTGACTGAGACAAGATCGACGTAATCGATTTCCTGATTGTCAAACTGACAAGTATGGATAAGGCTGGTTGCTCTCCTTGAGTAGAGAATGAACTGACTGAAGGTTAGTTTATTCAAGGATATGATTGAATCTGCTTGTGGTTCTTATTCTGTTCCTTGCATCAGAAGGTAGATTTGGACAAGGTAATGGAGTATTTAAACACTCATGGAATTCATCATTCAAAGTACGTAGACATACCTGGTGAACCTGATATCCTGCACTACCTACCCGACGGGTCTGTTTAGTGAACTGCAAAGTTAATTCAACAGATGAGAAGGTTAAGTTAAAATATACTGTGAAGACATTTCATAAGTCCAGGTTGACAGTAAAGAATATGAAGGATATTTTAATTATAAAGTGGAAAATAAGAAAGTTTTTTCCTTGCAACGTTGCAGGGGTGAGTTCACCTATTTCAGCAGTTAATTAACCCTTTCTCAGCAAAATGCTTTCCCTTGACGATTAAAATTGTCTGGCTTTAGCCAGAGTAAAGTAATAGAAAAGTAATCCTTCCTGGAGAAAGGTTAATTGAGCTGGTCCATCGCCTTTATCCGGCACGATGTCTCCCCAGCTGATTTCTATATATACGTTTCTAACTGTGTTGAAGAAGACGAAAGCTTATCAACAAAATTAACATTATAAACATATGGTGGCTACATCACTTCACTTACATTTCTCTTTGTCTTTTTTTAACATATTGCTAAATGACAACTTTTTTGGATTAACAATTTTTTAGTATCCGTTATGTCGTTGACAGAATTCAAACGTAGAAGTTTCACAATTTTTTGTTTCTTAAATTAGTCGCCCTCCTCATCCTAAATAGTAAACGTTGACAGGTACATTTTAATATTTCTGCCAACGGCAATGGGCTCGTCTGAGATTTTTTTTCCCCAACTATGTATAAACTTGGTTTAGGAGTGAATACGAGGACGAAGGGAAATAGAGGTAGAAATATTTCTAGACGATTTCAACCAGTTATTCTACTCTGGCTAACGCCAGACGATTTTCTCGCCAATGGGTAACATTCTGCCCGGAAAAAGTTAAGTCTTGCTGCTTTTTTAAAATATTTAGAGAACTTTCAGGTCGTTGCTTTCTTGTCTTACTCAAAGCTTCAGTTTTTATGATTGGTGTTGCTTTATATTTTTCATGGTGAATCATACAGAGACTGTATCAACATGAACGTCCTGATAGCAAGATCAAATACTAGCTAGCATAAACGGATTAGTGAAGATAGAAAATAAAGGCTTGTTAGGTACTAAAAAATCCAAGATTCTGATTCAAGAAAGCAAAGTTTAATGGTGATATTTCCTTTTCCTTGTAATTAATCAGACGATTTCTTTCAAATAAAGATGAAATATCGCCTTTAACTATCATCATTTCGTTTTTAATCAGAATTTTGGATTTTACGACATGATTGTTTTTGGATTGTGTTTTGTTTTACAATTTCGTTTGCTATGGCAAATGCCTTCTTTTAAATATTATAGTTATCACTATCATTATCATTATCAATATTATCATTAGTATTATTGTTAATTTGTCTCTATATATTTATTGCTACTTATTGTTAGATAGTGATGTCAGATAGACTTTGACATAACAAGTTTGACTACAGATTAGCAACACTCATAGCTCAGTAAAGGAACCTGCTAGGCAGTGAAACCAGCCACAAGCATGAAAATTAACAAAACATATCCCTTTCTCGTCAGTCTCGTTAATCCTAAATTAGTTCTCTAATTTTCTGTTTGTTGGCAATTACTAACTAAAACGTGTAAAGCTTCGAATATAAAAATAGGAAAGTAGAAAATATGGAAAGCTGGAGGAACATTTTCCCAGAGCAGTTTGTCAATGACTTAATACACTTCCTGGAGTACCTGCCGACGTTCTGTCATGGAACTTTGTTGTTTATTCTTGGGCTGGCAATTGGTGTACTATATTACAAAGTGGCAAGTAAAAACCATTGGAGTCTTTGCAAAATTGCCAGAGAAAACATTAGAAACGAAACCGAGCACGAATATCTTCGACAACTTCTTGATGATCTTAAAGCGGCAAACATTGAAAACAATTTAAAGTGAGTTAATCTTAGTTGAAGATTACAGATTTCCTATCCCGGTTTTGGTTGATCTGATGATCTTTTGAATCAGTGTTTGCTGTTGTTGACAACTAATTATCATTAAATCAAAATAACTTCATGACTACCTTAATCTAAGTTGGCAGATGTACACCTTTTGCTGTTCAGTACCAGAAAATATACTATCTATAACGCCAACCTCAAACTCATTGACGCAAAAATACATTCATTTTATTCAATCGATATTCATTAGGGTAGTTACGCAACCATTTGTATCGAAGGGCATTCCATAGCGCCAACAGACGACCATTAACACCATTCATCTATGAAATTAACACTATTCTCACTACGTAAAAGAAATATCTTGCCAAATTGAAATTTTAAGATCCCTAATGTATAGTACAATAGTGTCAATGGTCGTCTGTTGGCGCTGTAGAATGCCCTACGATGCAAATGGTGGTGTATCTATGCTACTGAATGTCGATTGGATAAAATGAACGTATTTTTGCGTTAATGACTTCGAGGTTGGCGTCAATGATAGTATATTTTCTAGTAATGAACAGCGGAAGGTGTTGTGCGGGACCAAATTAACACCATGGAAAAATGTCTGTTCTTCGTCTTGCCGTCAATAATCACACAGAATGCCATGATGCAACTACGTTAGGCGTTCGACATGAAGCTCGGACTCGAAGGAGAAAGTCTATATTGAGGTAGATGAACGATCTTCAAGCTCGATACTCAGAAGATTTCTGAGCCCCAGACGGGGATCGAACCCGCAACCTTCTGACCCAACCCGCAACCAATAAATCTAAGCTCTCACGTTTCTCAAACATCAAAGTCTATATTATGTTTTATGTTCCTTGTTTGAGTTCGGCTGGTCCAGAAGAAACACGTATAACATTCACATGGCCCTTAGTATGAGGATGGGTGGAGCAATCGATGAAAAATCAAGCTTTCTAAATAACATTTTAAGAGTATAGCCAAGAGCAATCTCAAATTCTTTTATCAGAAGTATTTATGAATATATAAAATACAAATTAAAAGAAAGAAAATTTTGAACTAAATACTTTAAAGCGAGAACTGCGATAGGAGAACGTTATAAGGCCTCGGATTTTGAACCACGGTCTTTGTACCCTCGCTTGCATTTCCATCGTAAAAAAAGCGTGGTGATTATAGTCACTGAAACCTGTAATAGATGGTGAACATGGCAGAAAGTTAACCGTTTCAGTGCGGGAGCTCTCCCCTTGACGAGTTCAAATCTTCTGGCGTTAGCCATAGTAAAATAATTCAAGTCTTATCCGCCGGGAAAGAGTATTATATGGCTTAACGACATTTACCATTCAGTCATTACGTTTCCCAAATATTAGCTTTAAGCCAGTTACATTCGTTATAGTCAACGACCCCTACGGCATGCATATGGAATAGAACCTCTAATCCAAGAATTTAATTCGCAATTTTTATTGTATAAATATAAATGCATTAAAAATGTACGAAATAATGCAAGTAGTCATCATAATGAGATCTTTGTCCATTGAATAGCCGGGAAATCTTTTGGGCCCATACTTACTACACCTTTTGTGGATCATTACCAGAAAATGTAATATCATTACGATTAACGCCAACCTCAAACTCATTAATGCAAAAACATATTCATTTTATTCAATCGCCATACATTAGCGTAGATATGTAACCATTTGTATCAAAGGGTATTCCACAGCGCCAACAAACGACCATTAACACCATTCTACTGTACAAGATTACTCTTGCGTAATTGAAATTTTATTATCTCTAATGTAGAGTAGAATGGTGTTAATGGTCGTCTGTTGGTGCTATAGAATGCCCTTTGATGGAAATGGTTGCGTATCTGCGTTAATTAATGTCGACTGAATAAAATGAATGTATTATTGCGTTGATGAGCTTGAGGTTGGCGTTAATGGTAGTATATTTTCTGGTAATGAACAGCAAAAGGTGTAAAACAAAATGAAAGGGGCTGAACACAATGTT
Organism: Heliopora coerulea; assembly: GCA_030142905.1. Classification (NCBI taxonomy): domain Eukaryota; kingdom Metazoa; phylum Cnidaria; class Anthozoa; order Scleralcyonacea; family Helioporidae; genus Heliopora; species Heliopora coerulea. The sequence continues at coordinate 319,187 of JASJOG010000059.1, read as the reverse complement.
AGCACTTAAATATGGCTTATAGAAGAAGAACTAAACCAAAAATACCATCTTGGAACTTGATATTCATGTAAAAACAAGAAAAGACAGTATTCGTGGTAATATTTCGATTCTATTGCAGCGTCATTAATAGAAACAAAAAAATTGCTGAAGATGCTATATTTGCACGAGAATGACGTAATTACTAATTAAGTCCAGACAACTGGATTGATGATATCGGCTTGACAGTTAACTGGTGAAAAAATGTTCGAAGAGTTATGTTTAAGGAAAGAGTGAAATTTCTTTACTAGCCTTGATGCCATGCATGGTTCATTTCAGGCTTTTTAAGTTTTACGAGAAGCCCATCGAGTACCTGAAACTTATTAGAATTAGTCTGTTTTGAAGAATGTAATATTTTAAAATTAATAAATATCAAGTTCTTTACGCTTGTTTTATTATGTTTACTTTTCTATTGATTCTTCTTGTCCCATTACTTATGGGGCAAGAAGAGTTAATATATTACAAAATATAATCCGAATAAAAGCATCTTGAAAAACTTGATATCTAAGTTAAATCAAGGCGATTGAAGGAATCAGTAATATTTCGACTTTATTACAAAGTCATCATCTGACTAATTGATTGTTGTCATTTAATTACTCTAATGATGACTTTGTAATAAAATCGAAATATTACTGATTCCTTCAATCATCTTGACTTAACTCGAATATCCAGTTTTTCAAGATGCTTTTATTCGGATTATGTTTTGTTTTATATTTTTTTCAAATTGTTGGCTGATATTATTTTTAAGAATGGGTAACAACCTGGAGTGTCAAGTTGAGTAAGTTATTGAGGATGAGGTCAAGGTCGTGGCTAAGGAAGGATTAGGGTATGGGTTAGGGTTAAAGCTTGGGATAAGGCTAGAATTAACCGCAATCCTAACCCCAAACCTAACCATAATCCTAACCTATCCTAATCCTGATCCTAATCCTAATCCTCCTTCTTAGATATACATTCCAGCCACGACCGTGAGGGCAATAGAGAAATTCTGTAAGACCGCACCAGCTTCAAAGTGCTTGAGGTGTTCAGTCAGGCGAGTCTCTCCTGTTCATTATTCTCTCGACAAGAAAATAAAAACAAGAACAAATAAAAAGAAAAATCAGTTGGTTAAATAACCTTGTCTACAAGACATCGAAAAAACTAAGGGTCCCTGTCATAGAGTATCTATGATTAATGGAATTTACATGTTGCTGACCGTTTATTAATTATAAGTAATAGCATGGCATTCAGGTCGATTAGTGATTAAATGTACCCGAAAGCCGAGAGACGTTTAGTAAAAGTCCCGAGGCGCGCAGGGCCTCAGGACTTTTACTAAACCTCTCGAAGCTTGAGGGACATTTAATCACTTATGGACCTGAATGCCATGCTATTACTTTGTAACATATAAGTTTAAATCATATGAGGTTATGCATATACATGAAGTACGATTAGTAACTAATCGTCCCGTGGTACGATTAGAAACTAATCGTACCTAATGTTTTAATAATGAGGTAAATTAGTCAGTAATCGCACCTCATGAAACAAAGAAATACGAGGTAGCTATGATATTATATTGCTTAAAAGGCTGTTTACACGGGCGATTTCTGCTGCGATTTTGCGCATCCTGACAAATGCGATCGAGTGGATTGACTTGCGGAGCATTTGTCCAAAGCTATAGTGTACAATACTTTGCTGAATTCTTTACTCAATGACATGCTTCAGGAAGAGAAAAATCGCAAGAAGAATGGCCCGTGTAAACAGCTCTTAACATTTCCTCCCCCATGCATTATGGCGGTATAGTCAGTGCATGCAGTTTATAAACTGAATTTCTTTATTTTCCATGGTATAAAAGATTTCTCACAAAACGTGTCCACCTTGCTGGATCACCAAGAAATAATGAGCTGGGAGAAACAATTCGTAAAACCTGGGCATCCTATGCATTTGACAAAGTTGAAAATGTTGAGTACAAGGTTTTGCTGTCTAATCCGGACTCCAGAAATCGTCTTCAAATGTATGGCTCTAACTGAAAAGTAAAGAAAACGTTTTACAGTGAGGATAAGATTAGTTTAAGTTATTGGTCAATGTTTCATCCTTTTAAGATGGTAATCAAGCCATGTTACAACCAATTGCTTGGCACCAATACTTTCCTGGTCAGAATGTTCATGTGAATAGTTTTAATTCCATATGTGAAATGAAAATTTTTATATGTGAAATAAACTTTCATATGTGAATGTTCCACTTCACAAATAAAATATATCTTTCGCACCCTGTGATTTCACATGTGAAATTTTGAGCCTGTTCGCATTACATGTGAATCAGTTATGTCATACATGAAAACCCTCTTGTTTCATATGTGAAATTATAATTTTATATATGAAAATATCCCAATTTAATACGATTTTCACATCTTAAATGACGTGTGAAATTTTCGTAAGGGAATGAACAATGAAGAATAACGTGAAAGTCACTGCACTAAGTACGTAACGATACTTTAAATTTTTTTTTGTTGTGGGAGTAGATTGCCCAACAAGACGAAGACCTCCCAGAAAGAATATCGCCGTATCTTGCTTATTCAAGGTCTGGTAATGTTTCAGGTGAAATTGTGTACGCCAATTTCGGGCGGGAAAAGGATTTCAAATGTCTCCTTAAGATGGGTATTTTCGGGTCTGGGAAGATTGCAATAGTACGCTATGGCCAGATTTTCAGAGGAATTCAAGTATGAGAACTAATATGTTTTACTTTACTATAGCAGTACTATTAAATTTACGACAGCATTTTTAAAGTATATGTTAATGTAATATTTCCTCCAATCAAGTCTTATACTTCAAGGGTATTACGCCCCAAAGATGAAAAAAGAAAAAAATTTATTCAAAATTAGAATACTCCTTCCGGTCACTAATCATTCATATCAAATGCCGAGCACTTTTCAAAAGATTTAAAATGTCAGCAATTCAATAATCGAACCATATTCTACTTCGTTCCGAAAACCAAGTTGTTATGAGAAAGTTGATATTCGTAATTTCTTCTTTAAAAAAATTCAATTTTAATACATAAAGATACAGTCAATAGTTTGGCTAAGGAGGTTGTTTTACCTGTCATTGTCTGCCTTTTTGGCTAGCTTGCAAAAATAGTAATTATTGGTACCTGTTCATGTACTTCAAATAACCCTTACTAGAGTTTTACATACAATATCACACACTAAAATGGTATTTCTTATATGAATTGTTTCAATTCCTTACGTGAAATGAAAATGTCACATGTGCAATTAATTTTTGCATATGAATCTTCCATTTCATATTCGAAATAAATACTTGGTACACCAAGATTTCCCTTGAAATTTTAACATTGCCATTTAACGTATGTTTAATACATGTAAAATGAAATGTGAAATTTTCGTTAAGAAACCAGGATGGAGATCGCTTCAATTAAAAATGATGGCCTTGCCAAACGTTCTACTGCTTTTCGTTTGAAATGTCTCGTAAGCAACATTTTTCGAGCGAAAGATGCCGTAAGTTTATGATATACTGAAAAAGATGCTCATAGTTCGAACTTTTGAATTGCGGCTTTTGATTGTCACATAATATTACATTCACCTTATGCGAAAATGCCTCCCAATTTGATATCGTTTTGTATGCATTTAAACAAGCCTCGTTCACTTGTTGATCATATGAAAAAATTTTCCTGCAAGAACCAGGCTAGTTCAGCTTACTTAAGGCCTACCTACACGATATGATGGCCGTGTACGATTCTTCACCAACTATTCTCTTGTCTGCAAATTGTGTTGTGGAGATTATGAAGCAAATGAAAGGTACTGCTTGTTTTGTACTTCATTGATAATCCTCAATACCTCAGTTTAACCAATCTAGCTCTTACAATAATATTACATGTCATTTCACTTATGAACTACTAATTTCATAATTTCTATTGAAATGCTACTTTCATATGTTAAAGTACTTCAACTCCATGCGGAAAATAAAAATTTCGCATGTGAAATTAATTTTCACATATGAATCTTCTATTTCATATGTGAAAAACATATTAGGAATACCAGCATTTCGCATGTGAAATTTTGAATCTATTTATTTCAGATGTGAATTTGGAACTTTATATGTGAAAACATTCCGATTTTGTATGTGAAATAAAAATTTCACATGTGCAAATGTTCCAATTTTATATGTCTTGCATATATAAATCACATATGAAATTTTTGTAAGGGATGCCGCTGACATGAATCACCTTTACTATGAATTGTTCTGTCGGAATTATCCTTACCACAATCGATCATAACCGTGTTCTATTGAAAATATATTTAGTTTAATGAGTAGCATGGCAACTAAAGTGACTGCTTGTTGTCAATTGAGAATATTATTTCACTGTAATGAGTGCTCGGTGACGTTAATATGTGGCCAAAAGCCATTGTAGGTCTTTACAGTTAATTTCACGACAATCCATGGGATAGATCAGCAGTAGTTTTGATGAGACGTATTTTCTTGATTTTAAAACATCCTTTCGAACTGCTGACACCACATTTAGATACTTCTACAATTGCTGATGGTGATAAAGATGACAAAGCGGTGCAGATCTAGAGGGGAGTGTAAGGGGTGTGCACCCCCGGTTTTGCGCATACGAGCCAGTTTACATCCTCTAGACGCAGACAGTTTTCTCTAGTGATAGTAGAAATAGAGATAGCCTCTGTTACTAAAACACGTTTTTTTGCAATCGCAACTGGGAATGGTTTCCGGCTGGAAAGGAAGACTAACGAGAATTGCGAAAAATATGACGCAATGATGATCATTGTCCGTGGCCAAAATAACATTCTGCTCAGAGATAAACTATAAAGATATTAACTTGTACTTCATTTTTCTTAAAGAATTGTATTATTTATGACTAGGTATTTTTTTAAAATCTTGCTTAAAACTTCCCCCAAAAGGGTAGGAATAGCATTTCAGATACCTAGGAATTCAAAATTTCCCGGAGAAGCATGTCCCAGGACCCCTCTACACATTTCTCCCACCCTCGGTACTCATCTTCACCGCATCGTTTCTAAATCCTGGATCCTCCCTTGCCAATTTGTCAATTTTACACACTCGTCGCACAGCCTTCTATTGTTGTGAATTATCTAGCAGACATAGCTCATCTCAAATTGTAGAAACACATAATTTAGAACCATAGGTTTTATAGAGCATTTAAAATTATACAGAAAGTACTTAAAACTCATAATCGACTGTCAGTTTAAGCAAATACAAAATAAAACAGATTCCAAAAAACTGTCATTCTTAACTTGTGATTTAAGTAACAAAGAATGGACAAGAAGGTAAACGGTAATGTTTTGACTCTATTATAGGTTCATTATTGTTTATTTGACTATGAACCTCAAATAGAGTAGAAATATTTCCGTTTACCCTCCTTGTCCATTCCTTTCGACTTGAATTACATGTTAAGAATGACATTTTTCGGAATCTGTTTTATTTTGTTTCTGAATATGTTTGGTTAGACATTTAAGGAACGTCTCTCCACAAGGGATACCTACGCCCTAGAACACGATGTTCCACCAGAGGTACCAACGTCGCCATCTCAAAACCTCAAAATATTCCTAATTTAGGCCTTCTCTTACTTAAAAATCCTGGGTCCGTCACTGCGTATGAATGTATCAGCCTTATATGTTGTATATGTGAGAGCTTGGAGGTATCTTAGATGATCAATAAACGTTCGTCAAGCCCTAACCTCAGAAAAACGATTTCTTAGCCCCAGACGGGGATAAACCCCGCAACCTTATTCGAACTTGTACTTGAGCTCGCCCTCTGAGTTGCTGTTGCTCAATGGTTAGAGCATCTCACCGGCCATAAGAAAGTTTGCGGGTTCGATCCCAGTCTGTTGCTCTGAAATTGTTTTTCTGAGGTTAGGGCTTGACGAAGGTTCATTGATCATGTAAGGCTTTCCACACACATACGTTTTCAAATTTATGTGTTTTAATTTAACTGAAAACGCACCAAAATTTTTGCTTCCACTCCAGCGTTTCTGTGTCGTATTCGCCTGTCCACACGAAAAATGCTCAAAAAGTTGGAAATGTTAATTAAATCATGTCTGGCCAATCAAAATCACTGATCTCGATAGTGGTCTTTACGTTATAAAGAACTGGGTCCAATATCGTTGTCGAAAATCTCCGTTTTCGTCTGTCCACACGAAAACGAAGCGTTCTTAAAAGTCTCCATTTTCAAAAGTCTCTACTTTCAAAAACGTTTACAAAAGTCTCGTTTTCGGACTGCTAAAACAGATAAAAAGTATGTATTTTCTAACGAAAACATATACGTGTGGATGGGATCTAAGAGTGCCAGCCTTGGCGAAAATATCTTAACAGAATATACAAACAAATATATCGTTTGTCGATATATTGAAATGAGTATACTTTCATGTTAATGCACATCCACAGCTCTTTCCTGTTTGAGATATCTCTCTTTGATGAGTAAACCCATCTTGCGTCTGCCACAGTTAAATCGTCTGTCATTTAGCTCAAGTAAAATAATAAGATCAGATTAATTTTATAATGAAGATAAATGCCGAGCAAATAATTCGAATAAAAGACATATTCAAAACACAAACTCGATACAATTATGAAACATATTTAATGACTAACGTATCTTAATTAATATGTTTTATAATTCTATCGAGCTTGTGTTTTGAACATGTCTTTTATTCGAATTATTTCCTGAGTATTAATCTTCATTATAAATTTTCGTTTCCCGCCTGGTACTTCAATTGCCAACGCTGCGAAAAGATCGGATTAAAGTAAATGGTTTGAACTTGGGACAATAGGTAAACGTTGGTGATGTTAGATCGTCTATGTTAGGGTAGTCTTGTGAAAGACTTGGTCATTGACTTTTTGACAGCGTCAGTGGCAGTTATCTTCAGAGTCGAAAAAGATGAAAAAGGAAAAAAAAGAAAAAAGAAAATTTTTTTTCGACTCTGAAGATGACCTCCGCTGAGGCCGTCGAAACGTTAGTCACCAACCGACCATCGTTTTCTAGATTACCGTAACTCGGATTATCTACCATCACCAAAATATATTAATAAAGGTCGGATTTGAACCAAAAAGAGAAGGCGGCTAGCGAAAGCGTATTTTCTGGTAACGAACTGCATTTGGTGTATTTAGTGTATGGCCACCTAGTCGTAAAAGGAAAACTAATGCCCAGCATAATATCCTTAGAACAGCCATAACCACAAGTATAAAGTTAAGAAGATTTAATACAGTCTGAGTATTAGATTATTATTTAATATAGTCTTAGGCTGTATTAAGTCTTTTTAACTTTATACTTGTGGTTATGACTGTTCTAAGAATATTATGCTGGGCATCAGTATTCTTCTTACGATTGAGATTTCCGGTTGGTGAATCAATTGCCGATGGCCACTTGGCTTTTACATACCAATCTATAGTTCAATTCTTGGTCGTGAACGGCTGCTCTTTTTATAATGTTCTTTGAAGTTATGTGAAGAAAAGTTTAGTCAACATTTTTGGCCTTCATTAAAGAAAAATTAACTGAGTTAACTTGAACAATTCGTTCGGAACAGCCGTCGAATTTCAATAAGGACTATCAAATATAACTAACGCCAAACGCAAGTTAGTTAACAACATAGAATTTGCTATTCGGTTTAAGTTAACTTCCACAGCGTGAACCAAAACCTATATTACATTTTATGAACACTAATTAGACCCAAATGACATTAACCCATAACCGAATTTCAAAATAACAGAAAGAAATTGCTGTGAAAAAAGCCTAAATCTTTTTGAAATAGCTTTGTGACACAAAATTATATATCAGTTGATGGACATTGATGTACCTTATGTTTATTCCTTGATAAATGTCTCTAACAAAACATCTGGATAAGTACGACTGGATAATGGACGAAATCATAACATCCAATCAACCACGGCTACACGTACAAACCAAGGGAAAGCTAAGCTGTGCAAGCGCCATTTCTATCCTTCAATTGATTTTCTTTATCAGGATGTCACACGGCTCTTCTTACAATTTGAAAACTCAAATGACGATAAGCTATTTTTTAAAAATGATACCCGGACAGATGAATTCATTATTTGTGCTACCAAATTTTGTTCCACTCAATGAATGTTCGATAAATTTTACAGGATGAGTTTTTAATAAGTTTTTGCTTGGCTTTAATGAAATTTGATAAGCCTTATTGAAATTTCAATAACCTTTATTGAATTTCTGGATCGCTGTATTAAACCTCAATCAATCAATTAACATTTTCTCTCCTTTTTTTTATTTCCTTGCCATCAAAAAATTATGCCTCAGTCATATACGACACCCTCAACGCAAGTCAATCTGTTATAATACTCCAAGCGGTCGCGTAATAGGACTACTTTTAGTTCGTCGTGTCGTAACTCGCTGTAATGAACGCCGTTTTCTATTTCTGTCCAATTCGTTTTTCATGATCTTAGGCCTAGTTTAAATGTCGAACTTTTCATTTGCCGAAACAAATATTAATAAGTTTGAATAAAGCATTTTGCCAGGGGGCGGAATGGGCTCGAAACTTTCACCGGGAAGTTGTGGGAGCGGACACCATCAGTATTTTGGGAAGAGTAGAGGCACGTTTAGGTGGGTCTGGGGGCATACTCCCCCAGAAAAATTTGAAATTTAGCGTCTCAGAAATGCTATCTCCTGCATTCTGAGAGGTGATTTTTAAGAAATCTGAAGGATGTAAAATGTTATGTAAACGTCCCCGCAGCCTGAATCGGCCAAGTGACCCTCAGATCGACCGGCCCACCGGGAATACTCCCGGGGCTTCATATGACTAGCCCGTCACTGGATATTGCTGGTTCAGCACATTAAAAGTTTGACGTTTGAACGACCCTTACGAAAATTTCACATGTCATTTCACATGTGAAAAACATATGCAAATGGGACATTTTCTTATATGAAATTTTCATTTCACATACGAAATGCGAACGTTTTCACATATGAAATGCCTAATTCACATGTGAAATGAACTGGTTTAAAATTTTACATGAGAAATATTGGAGTTCGAAACATGTATTTCAAATATGAAATGGAAGATTGATACTTGAAAATTAATTTCACAAACGAAGTCCTCATTTCACATATGGAATTATTTTCATATGTGAAATGGCATATGTGAAATGGCCCTTAGTCTTTCAGGTTGCTTTGGAATTGATGGGGTAATGCGTAAGTTAATTACACATGATTCTGTACATATGCTTGCATGATTTTTGGGACCAGAAGTGCCAAGACATTGGCGTGGCAAATTGCCAATTTCGTATCGCTTAGGACCAGGGCTGAGCGGTGGAGACGATCTAAGATTTGAAGTCCATTCCAAACTAGTCTCTCGTCCCATTTACAATGTCATCGGAACTATTTATGGCTGAGATGAGCCAGATGGTTGGGTTTTGTTTGGCAACCATTCTATATCCAGAGAATATAAAATAGCATTCGCCTTTGCGATATTTTAAAGTTTATTGATATTTATATGACGAAATTTAACGAAATTAGATCTAAAATCCATTATTTTACCGCCCAGGGGCAAGAAAACCCTCCGGCCTCCCACTGCTACACCACTCAGTAATTTATAGGAAAGCTTACTAGTGTTGAACTGCCGAGAAATGAGAGATTCTAAAAAACCAAAATTGGTTTTGTCCTTCGAAATGAATAGAAGTTGTAATTTTTTTTTAAATGGGTTTTCATGTTACTTAGGTAAATTTCTTTATGAGATATTCTGAAGCCTCAGTTGATCCCGAAACCAGAGAAGTTTGACTGATTAATTATTAACTCATTTTCGGTGGAAATAGCCTATTTGAAGTCTAATTTCTTATTTCTATTTTCTGTACCTTGTTGAGAAAACCAACATCCCGTAAATCCTTTATTGAGCCCACTCTCTAACAATCCCTTCTTTTTGGAGCAAGAAATTTATAAAGCCCCCACTCTATTTCAAGTCCCTCCCCTTCCCCTTTCTCCTTTTCATTCTCAACCGAAACAATAAGCAACAGGCAGTGTTGTTAGCTCATTTTTACCGTACCAATCCGGGTACGAATTCACATGCAATACTCGCGCTCTAGTTACTTACGTAGTATAGACATCACTTTCTGGTTGTTTGAGAATGCGATATTGCCGCTCGGATCCACAAGTCCGCCCTCCAGAATCCTCACTCCGGTCGGGAAAAATTCTAAGCTACAACCTTTACGAGATAAAAATTTACACCATAGGAACGACGGTTCAATGGGCAAATGTCAAACTAGCAATACTTGATTCTGATACCTACTAACCTATAGACGTTGGACAAAATTAAATAACCTCCCCGTCTCTATTAAGTGCCTACCCTCAAACGACTTTGAAATAAACAAGCTCTCTAGGGGGCTTAAGAGAGGATTTATGGCACCAAAACTGATTTTTCCTGGCTTTCGTCACTTAGCTTGCTCGAGTAGTTGGTCAACTTTTTTCTAGATTTGTGGTCTTTTCAGCATAATCGGGTCGACTGAGTGGGTGGAAGATAATCAAAAAATTCTTAGTGAAAAAGCGGTGTTTTACCTCAATATTGATCATGCTGTTCAAGGAAACTACGGTTTGGTGGGACAAGGTACTTCTGCGATGAAAGAATTGCTATACGAAGAAACTAAACACATAGTTGACCCTAATTCACTGCCCAATGTGACAGAATTAATATACGACGTTTGGAAGGGAAGAATGACACATCCTGAAAATCATAATCGACCATTTTTTGGTGACTTAAAAGCTGAATCAGATTTTGTTGCCTTCCACCAGAGGATAGGTAAGCTGAAGTAGTGGCTTAACACCATTCGATAGAAATGCCGTGTATTATATGTGAATTCTATTCGCTGTTTTTTTCTTTTTTCTTCTTTTTGTCTAAGCTATGTTATACTATTCCATGCCATGCTATGCTGTGCTACGCTATGCCATGCTATGTTATGTTAAGCTATATGCGGTTTACTATTGATTGCTTTCTATAATTCTATTAATACAAATACTGTTAGTAATACTAATACCTTTATTAACACTAACACTGACACAAACACCAACACTTAAACCAGCACCGACACCGCCACCGATACTGACACTGATACTGTAACCATCACTAATACTATAATACTAGTACAAATATTAAAAGTAAGAGCAATACTTATACTACAGTAATTCTGATAGTGATAATGATATTGATAGTTATAATAGTTATAGTGACTGTAATTGTGATTGTGATAGTGGAAGTGATATTGATAGTGATAGTGATATTGATAATGAGAGTGATAGTAATAGTGATAAAGATATTGATAGTGATAGTGATAGTGATAGTGATAGTGATACTGATAGTGATATTGATAATGATAGTGATAGTAATAGTGATAAAGATATTGATAGTGATAGTGATTGTGATAGTGCTAGTAATAGTGATAGTGATAGTGATAGTGATTGTGATAGTGCTAGTAATAGTGATAGTGATAGTAATAGTGATAGTGATGATGATAGTGATAGTGCTAGTGATAGTGATTGATAAAGTGGTGATGATTGTGGTAGTGATAGTGATAGTGATAATGATAGTGATAGTGATAGTGATGGTGATAGTGATACTGCATGGTACTTAGGGGTACACCAGATAATGATTTTCATTATCCCGCCGGATACCGAATTTGCCGTGATAGTGAAAGAAAATCCGGCCGGATTAAATTTAATTAATAAACCATTTACGGTTTTGCGCATGCTTATTTTTAGCATGCGTAACTGCTAGAGCTACACTGTTATGACTGTTATTGGTTATTTCACAGAATTATATCCTGCGTTGCTTGAAGACTATTTTGGAGATGTCATTTTATTCCAAACATCATTTGTAAAAAATATGTTATCAAAACAGCTCGGAATCATCTCTGACAAGATCGACAGTTATTATAAAAATAAATACAAATAGTAAGAGGACGCAATCAAAGGCATTAACCCTTTAACGCGTGATTTTTTTCTTTTATTCTTTGTTCCCTTATTATTTTTCCTTTATTCTCTCACTGGTTCTTTTGTTCTTAGATGCCCGCTATATCGGACACCGTACGTTAAATGGTTAAAGAGAAAGTAATGGGGGGAAAATACTTTTTTTAATCCATTAAAGAGCAAGGGCACACTTTACTATTTCACTCTGGGTAATGCCAGACCATTTTTACTGGCCAGAGGGATAATCCATGGGCATTAAAACGTCAAACACCATCTCCTTTAAAGAAATGGTTCATGATTTGGCATGCTGCATTGAGTTATGGACGCACTTGGGAGGTTGAGAGAGAGCACAAAAAAAGCATAAAATTGCTCAAGGCGATAGCCTTGAGTGACTCTAGATTCTTAAGAGCCAAATCATGGAGCACGCCAAATCATGAACCATTTCTTTTATAACATAGAATCAGACACAAAATAACGGAAAACAAGTTTTATTTTGCTGATTAAAAATTGCTTTCTCCTTATGTAAGCCAAAAGTTTCAAACTTTTTGATTGGCCGCTTGAACATCAAGTGATCCTCAAGACTTCGAGCAACATATTTGATTGGCCACTTTTCAACTGTGTTCCCACTCTATTTCCGTGCTCCATCAAGTTATGGAGCATGCATAGTAGCCAATCAGAAGCGTCGTTGTATTACATCTATGTTATAAAACCTATTAAGGGGCAAGGACACACTTTAGTATTTCACTCTGGCTAACGCCAGATGATTTTGCCCGTTGCAGGAATGTGTCCTGGCCATTAAAGGGTTAGAGTTTCATATTTTCATTTCCGGCTCCAAGCAACTGGATCGGGGAAAAGTTAACGCTGCAGGTTTTTCATAATTGTTGCAAGAGCACATTTACACATGCATATTGCAACCTTCAATTGATAGTTCATGCATTTTGTTTATAATGGTTTAATTAGAATGAATTCGAAACTAACCACCAACCATCTGTGTACCCTTTTTGCGCCAACAGTCAGTGCATTTTTTTTGAAAAGTGCATCAAACAAATATCCGGCAATCTGGTCGGATACTACAAAATATCCGGCCGGATACCAGACTGTGAAATTTTTCACTTCCCGGCCGGATACTAAATCCGAGGCACCCCTAATGGTAATGTGGTAGTGATTGTGATTGTGACTGCGATAGTGATAGGGATTTTGGTAGTGATAGTGATAGTGATAGTGATAGTGGTAGTGATAGTGATAGTGATAGTGATGGTGATGGTGATAGTGATAGTGATAGTGATAGTGATAATGATAGTTACAGTAATAGTGATAGTGATAGTGGTAGTGATAATGATAGTCGTATGGATAGTGATAGTGGCGGTGATAATGATAGTGATAGTGACATTGATCGTGATAATGATAGTGATGGTGGTAGGGATTGTCATGGTGATTGTAATAGCCATAATGGTAATGGCAGTGATAGTGATGTAGTGACAGATAATGATAGTGATAATGATAGTGATGTAGTAATAGTGGTGGTGATAATGGTAGTGATAGTGATAGTGGTAGTGATAGTGATAGTGATAGTGGTAGTGATAGTGATAGTGATAGTGGTATTGATGGTGATAATGATAGTGATAATGATATTGATATTGATAAGGACTATCATAGTGATTGTGATAGTAATAATGATGGTGGTAGTGATAGTGATAGTTGTAGTGATAGTGGTATCGATAGTGATAGTGATAGTGATAATGATAGTGATGGTGATGAAGATAGTGATAGTGACAGTGATAATGATAGTGATAGGGATTGTGATAGTGATTATAATAGTGATAGTGAGAGTGTTGGGTATAGTGATAGTGATTGTGATGGCGACAGTGATGCTAAAGAACTAAAGTGGTCTGTGGTGTCTTGAATCCCTGTGGAATGGAGAAGATTTCATTGGATTAGATTAGTGTTAATTGGATTGGATGGTATTTGCATGATTGGACTGATAAAATCACTGATAAAATCGCAGCAAAAATTTGAATTCAAACCTAAGAAAGTGACATGAAGTTCAAAATGATTGTTCAGATTAGCGATCTCAAATCGCAGTCAGGTCGCTGTTAAGAAATTAGTGGAAAATTTGCAGTCTAATTCAATCAAAAAATCGCAAATGTAATGGTTGTTCCATGGAGACATGGAAATGGACCATGAGATTGGGTGTGGTTGACGAGAGAAGGTCTGGATAATTTAGACTAGTTCAGAGTGTTGAGGAGTGAAGGATAGTTGGATGGAACCTTCCTGGTTGAAGTGGAGATGAACAAGATGAGCAGAACTGTGAAATAAGAAGACCATACCATACTTTTATTACTATTAAAGGCTAAAAACTTTAAATATTATAAAATTACAACCGTTTTCTGCTATACAGTCATGTTCAGGTAAAAACAACCAGAAGATGACTGTATGGTCAAAATCGTTTGTGATTTTATTTAGAGATTTCCTCCTTTGACCTTAATAAACCTTTTAACGAACGTTATGTTGCATATCGTAGATCAATGATTACATATCTTTTTCTGGTTGTTTCAGGAGTGCCAATAATCGACATGAAATATGGTTTCAACAGCGATAATGTAACTTACTACCCGGTCTATCGCACCATTCACGACACATTTGCTTGGGTATGAAAATTCGCCGACTCGAAATTCCTATTATTCCATCTGAGTATGGCTAAACTAATCTGTCGTTTGCTTATGAGAGTGTCAGATGCGGTTTACCTTCCTTTTGACGTCCGCCGCTACAGTGATCAGATAAACAAGCATTTCCAAGAATTTACCAAGCGGTGGGGTGATATAATGAAGAAGAATAATATTTCATTAAATCATGTCAAAGAGGCCTTGAAACAATTTGCACAAGCTACTAGAGAGTTTGAGGAGGAGAGAAGGCAATCAGGAATAAACTGCAATGGAGTGCGCGTGATAAATGATCAAATTTTTAAACTTCAACACGCATTTCTAGTTGATGACGCCTATACCTATAACACCGTCTTCGGCCCTCGTCGTGAAGTTTCGTACTCCGTGCTTGGTTTCCTGGTATTGTAAGTGCTCTAGTTGATTCCAAAACGTCGAATATCATTGAAGAAGTCAAAAGGCAAGTATCTCTTGTATATCAGGCAATTAGGTCAACCACCCGCCATTTAGAAGTTGTAAAGTTCCTGAAATAACGCCTGGTGATGATAAAGCTGTTAAAAATATATTTGATATTTTCCTCGAGTAAACTCGTTAATTGGATATTATTCGGCTGATTTATATTACACTAGAAATCTTGACATTATTATTTTTTTCGTCACCTGATTTTTCCATCTGAATATCTCAGTACAAATATACTATCCCTCCCCCAACAGCATATCCACTACATGTGCAGTAGACCTGAGTGGCAGATTACATGCAGATTTTCAGCCCGGGCTGAAATTCCAGCCTGGTCTTCCGATAAAATACTTGAAAAACGGCGCTCGCGATTACATGAAGAAAGTTTCAACCCGGTTTGAGCTACCCGAGCTGAAAATTTCAACTCTGTTGACAGGGATGAAAAATCCCTTGTAATCGTACGAAAAAATTTCCGTCCGGGCTGAAAAGATGATGGACGGGAGTGGGAAGATTCGAATTGCCAAAACAACAAAGACTACCAAGAAATTCCTGACTGGGTTTACTTCGTATTTCAGTTTCAGTCCGGGCTGAAATATTTCATGTAATCGGGACTTTTTTCAACTCGGTCTGCCGGGCTGAAATTTTGCCATGTAATGAACCCCTAAGGAGCTTTGCCGGTTTTTTCATCCCATACTGGAGATTTTACGTAAAAGAATATAATTTTTGTAATTTCCGGCCGGCTTTGCTCGCTAGTAAACCTCTGGTATCTTCTAATAAATGTGTCGCAAATGACTGAGGCATGTCTATCCTAGGTTCTCATGAAATATTCTGTTTATAGTGACCATAAACGGCACGACAAAATGTTGAGGGAGGTAATATCAGACCATGAAACATAAGAGAAGGAGAACCGTGGGGTAGGAAAAAATATCAGATCGACAAAATGTCTGAAAAACATACTGCCGATGGGAACGATACAAGGAAAAATGTTTTGATGGGCTTTTTTGTTGCAAAAATATTTTGATGGGCTTCTTTGTTTGTTTCTCTATTTTTGTTATTCATCCGTATAATGATAGTTCAACTTAACTTAAAACAACCAACACCTGAAGATGATTGTATCACCGAAAACGTTTGTAATTTTACTCTTAAAGCTTTTCAGTCTTAATAGGATAAATACCTTTTTACGAACCTTGGGTTGGATAAAATGAGATATTTTTACAATTATTTTTGTTGAATAAAAAGATATTAAGATAGCCTTTTAGAAAGAACTATTTAAAACAGTATCCTTAAACAAATTTTTAATCCTGAGTGAGGAAAACGATTCAAATGGCTTAAATACATCCGTGGGATAAATTCGTGGACAAATCAATCACGTTTATGACGATACTTATCATTTGTGTCTAAACCGAGTAGTTTTTCCATGTTCTTTACTACGTATAAGTTGTAAATTCATAAATAAATGTTACGCAAACGATTCTTGTCCTTAAAGGGCCGTTTATACGTGCGATTTTGCACGTTGCGGTTGTCATCCTGGTGTATCTAATAAACTCGTGAGAGTCTTTGAAGCAAGATATCCGCTTATGATTTGCTGTACTTTGTCCTCGACACTCTCGTCAGTTAAACACATACGCCAAGATGTCAACCGCAAGGCACAAAATCGCACGTTTAAACAGCGCTTAAGAAAACAATTTATCAGACGTTTTGAATTTTTTGTATCTCTTTGCTACAAATCTTGACCGCTACAGTAAGAGTTTCACCTATTCTTTTTTTGGTTTTTTCTTAGATAAAGATCTCTTCCATGCATTAATTTGCTTTCTGCCTGGATATTCAGCTTTTGAGAGATATAGAAAAAGCTAAAGCTCGACAAATTAGATTGCATTTATTCAACGTTTTGAAGATTAGTAAAGTATACAAATATAATCCCCTCGCTAACTGTGCGAGCGCTGCACGAGGATAGTAATCTGTACGCGCGTGGAGTCCATTTACACTCGAGGTGATCGAGTAGAAAAATTTGGCAGCGCGTCGCTATGTTTGTATATTGAACAATTATTCACCGAAGTGGAGGTGAGATGTGGTGGATATTTCCGAGCCGTACGTGGCGAGGTAAGTATTTAAACAGTACACTGACATTGAGTGCACTTTGGACACATCCAGAGTGCATTTATTGCTAAAAAGTAAAAAGAAATGCATATTCTGAATACTTTAAAACCAAATTCAGTTGCTTTTTTGTATTATCTGGCACGGTGGCTTCGTTTGTTAAAAATAATTTTCTTCTTCCGTAACTGAAACAAAACTGGAAACCATCTTGTTTTGCTAGGAGGTGAACAGTGCAAGGGACTCTGTGCTCGAGGAACCGATTAATCAGATTGCACTAAAAACACAACTCACTAGTCAGGTATACGCTAAAGGTATATCTCTGTGCATTTCGACTCACTTGACTATATTTTCATGCTCTTATGGACCTCTTCAAATTTGTTTAAATCTTTTGAACACTGAAACCTCTAATTACTATTTATTTGCTGAATACGAAAGCAAAAACGAAATGGCTTTCTTTAAAATGAGTTGGTGCTTGTGGCTTGCTTCATTTTTTGAGACCATCTTAGTAACTGGATAATTCATATCTTGGATATTGAAGGAGCAGTTCTCAAACTTATCTCCAAGCAATATGCCCAATTGATCACTTTCGCCCGCGACGTTTTGACTTGGTTCTTTTTGCTGAATATCTACAAAAGACGAAAACAAACTTGACTTACTTGCTGCTCGTTAAAGATGTTGGGATTAATCTCTGGCTTGTAAACCAAAATGGAAGGCTATTAGCCACCAGGCAATACTCTACAACGCTTTTGGATTTTAGTCCCCAATCTCTCCTTTGGCGGAAACGTTGTCCGTTTTGGTCTTGCTCAGTTCTCAGGTGGCTTTTGGTAGATTGCCTTATTTACCTCGTCCATATTCGACGAACAACTGCTTTCTTCAGGATTTTAAAACTTTGAACTCATCTCCTTTCAGGAAATTTGCCGTTGAACCCTTTGCGTTGAAGTGTCGGTGAATGTTGTGTTGAAAAGACTTAACAGTTGCCGGTTTATATGCTTCGCCATTTTCCTTGTTTACGTCTTTGAAAATTAACAAAACAGGAGGTTTATATAACAGAGGAAAAGGTACATTCTGTACTCTTCTGTACTAACTATTCTTTCCTTAAAAGTTGCAGCAGGTTTGCTTGTCGTATTTTGCCTTCGGTCTTGTGTTTTCTGATTTTCGGTCAGCAATAAAATAGCAGAACTAGTTCATCTTTTCTTTGCTTATTTTTTTAAATAAGGTTTTGAAATTCGTTTCATTGTCTCAGAAGTTTCGTACCTCGCGACGAAAAATATAAATCTTCACCATCGGACATTTCGAACATTAGTAGCCAATTTTGAGGTAAGGTAGAATTTTTATTTTTTTCAGGAAAAAAATATTAATAAAATTTTCAGTCATGTCCTATTTGTGCTGCACGCTTCCTACTGGTAACCTACGAGAATGCTTCATTTATGAAACGGAAAGTCTGGCCATGTAATGAAAAATCTTACTTTAAGGGAACTGCGTGAGAATTGTTCTTTAAAAACCGCACGAAATGCCATAAGCCCGCAATTAATACAAGGTCTTCGTCTGAAAATCATTGTTTTAATTGTGAGAATGGAGTTGATAGCATTTGTTAAGCGTTAAAGGTAATTCTCACCAAATGTGCTGTTTTAAAACAATTGAAATATAAGCGTAAATATGACCACCAGCAGTTTAAATATCAGAAAAAAATTCTACTGTGGGTTTTGTAAATTTGCTGGCGAGTTTTATAAGTTTATGAAGATTTTTTTAATTTGGGATCAGGCATCAGCCTGGTTTTCATACTATTGAGGCCTATCATAAATAGAGAGAATTTGAATACAACTCAAAGTAAATGATTAAGGTCAATAAGTCAAATAAATCGCATGTCATTCTACCGGATGAAAACGACTCGTACCAGTTGCCCACCAGCATAGAATAAGATTTTCAATGACATACAACTAGTACTTTTGTGTGTACTTGCAAACATCGTTGCATTATGTAGTTTCTTAATAACGTTAATATTAAACCACGCATATTAAGGTGTCTTAAAGTACGACAAATTGGTAAGATACCGTTAAGTGATTACTCGTAGAAAATTGTGGAGAATGAACTGGAATCAAATCTCTCTTGCAGTCATTGTGCTTCAAATAACTGGTGAGTATGAACTGCTGAATGTCTTTTACTGCTCAATGTTTTCTTGTTTAGTTTTTACTTAAATTCTTCGTATCAATTAAATCCGATGCTACACTGAACGATTTTTTTTGACAATTGTTCATGTAATGCAAATAACTTTGTTGTAAAAATTTGCAAAGATCAGTCTCTTGTGTTATATAATTTACTTAATGTATTGCCTTTTGAAGCAATAATGATAATAATAATAATAATAATAATAATAATAATAATACCCCTTCCACTGTCCATTATTGGGTGGTGTGCAAGTTGTATTAATGATAATGATAAAAATGAGTTAGAATTGAGAATATCTACCTGGAAGGAAAATAGAAATAGACAGCTAAGAATATAGCATAGATTAGTATCAACTAATATAAAGGTTGCCCATTCTACTCGTCTTAAATTGGAACATTGATTCTAATACACTAACTACATTCAGCACTTCTGAGAATTAAATAAGGCTTTACAGGTTTTTCGCGTTGACTAGTCTGTTTGGTAGCTGTAGTAACTTAAAAAAAGAGAAGATGGAAAAGCGATGTAAAAATTCGAATTTGTTACCAAAACGGGAAGTACAACACTATCGCAGCTATGTTACAAGGACTGCGCAGCTGGGGGGCCAGGGGCCATTACCGCTCCACTTTTTTGCGATAGTTATTTTTTCCGTTTAGTAAGTGGTTATCAAAGTGATGAACAAACGTCTAAATACAATAAAACACTTCAAAGAGGTATCTAAGGTATTTTGTTAATTTATTTTCTATCTCCCCTCAATTTTTAACTCCAGGAAGTTTAACACACTGCACCTTCAAGGGTGGAGACGACTACGAAAAAATAGGGGGATGATTATGGCTCTGGGGTGAAGCCCGACACAGAGGACAAATAATGTGCAGTGGAATTTTTCAGGATATTTTTCCAAAAATTGTAAATCAATATGGATGTTGTGAAGTTTAGCAGACATTTTTCATTTATGAAATATGCATTCATATTTCTACGTATCTACGGAGATTATTATGTACTATTAAGCTTTGAAATACGACAAAAACTCGCACCAAAAAACGGTGATAAGGACCCTAAGTTAACTAATTTTGTAAATGTCTAAAGTAGTTAATCCTTTCATGCAAAACCTGCATTGCATTTTTGGGTAGAAACAGAGGGCTCTGGCCGCCCGAGTATAAAAGTAAGGAGATCAAGCACTCCTCAAACCCACCCTTGACCTTGAAAAGCGTTCGGCGGTCCTTGTGTTATGGAAGGTAAGGATAATAATAATATGAGAGCATGGTAAGTTCTCAAACGAAAATATGTGAAGATAAACAAGAGAAAATGAGAACATTGAATGAAAGTCAAAACAGGAAATTGAAACTTTGAATTAGTTATGCATACTTTATTTTATCACTGTTCACGCAGTAAGCTATTTCATATCATTAACTGAATTAAAATCTGAAATTAGACCTGTTAAAACATTTCTAATTAGATAAAGAAAACGCTTAAAAACGTTGTGACATTTATCGAAGTTTTAAATTATTCCTGTTTCTTGTTATGCCTCACTTCATCGTCGCTCTTTCCTTTTGCCACGATGTAGATTCGCCCTGATAACAAACCGGGTTTCGTCTTCTTCTCTTCCATAATTATTACTTATTAACCGAGTGTGAGGTCTGTACGGAAAAGTATTTGCCTGAGGTTTTCGTACAGACCAAGCAACTAAGGAACGAGATCTGTGCGGAAAAACCCCAGGTCAAATACTTTCCCGTACAGACCGAACAAACGAGGTTAATAAGAAATTTATTATATGGCTTTTGATTCCTTTCTTCGTGGCTTTTAACGAAGCTTTGGGTTAGTGAGTTAACGGCTTAGATTTACTTCTTTATTTTTACCTATTATTTCGTGTTTTTTGCATCTATTCATCTAGTTCTATGCTTAAAATTATCGTTAAGAACATTTAACTTCTTTTTGCGTAGTTTGTTTAAATCTTTTGTAAAACGTACCAGAATCTGGTTTATTTGTCTTCAAATTTACTCGAAAACTTTCCAGTCAAAACTAGCTGGTCTGTACGAAAAACTTATTCTACGGCTAGACAGGCAATCAATGTGCGTCATTTTGCTTACAGACCGGATAACAAGTTCAGCCGTATAATAACTGTTGGTATCAATCTTTGAATTTGAATTTAAATTTGAATTTAGTAGATATTCTTCTTAAAAATAAAATTACAAATGATTTACGAATACTCGAAAAATATCAGAGTTGCAAAAATGTAGTAGTTTAAGGAGATCTCAATATTAAAATTGAATTTGAAAAACTATTTATATTAGGTTCAAAAACTCATTAAGAATTCATGAGGAAAACACAAAAGAAAATCATAACCGTCTCCTAAATTTCTCTTCAGGTTTTCTTCGATATTTTTCCCCTTAGAAAACAGAAATTGCCAAACTAACGTAAGGAATTAGCGTATAAAACGTTTTGTTTTTGAAGCCGTTCAAAAAACTCGCAGTTCGTGCTTTATCGGACCTAAAACACTCGGCTATCGCCTCGTGTTTTAAATCCGATAAAGCACTCCTGCTCGTTTATTAAACAGTACATAAAGAAGTCCGTAATATTATATGTACATAAATTAAGAATTGGATAAATAGTCACAAGCTCTTGGAACAAAGGATCGATTATGTCTCGTAGTTCCAGATAAAGAGTTTGGTAGGCATTTTCTTCCTTTTGTCATCAGATAATAATGATCCGAGTGAGTTACTGTGGATAGGAAACGATTACAGGGATTGCTTGGGTCTTTCTGAATCCTTTCTTTGGAAGTCAATCGCTTCTTCGATGCTCGTCATTTACGTCGACCGCACAGGAACCGTCGCTAGATTTAGCGTCAAACCTTAGCGTCTTTATCCTCCTGTTCTCGACATATCTCACGGCAAAATTTTACATGGCTCTTCTTTGTCAACAGGATCCTGCACAAAACACAACTTTTCAGTAGTTAGTTTGTTTGATATACGTATTTGAGATCATGATCATGATCATGATCTCGATCGTGATCATCATCACAATCTAAAAGTTCATCAACATCTCAAATTTAAAAGTTTATTAATTTATTGTACAAAAATAAGAACAAGTATTTTTATTCCATCTGAATGCAATCCCTTTATTTCAGTCAGTTGTGTATTTTCATGCGGGGAAAACGGTGAACCAGTTTCTGTCCCGACATGCAACGTACGGAGGAGAAGGGACTCACTCTCGGAAAATGTTATCATTGGAATGGATTACTTTGGAAAACCTAAAATAGTTTGTCATTGTGATGAAGACGGTGTCTGGAAATTAAAGTCGAATAACATGTAAGTTTATCAGTGCTGGTGATATTTTGAGTAATGACACATCAAAAAAGGTTGTAAACAAAAATTCCCATGGAAGGGAAACAATCTTTTGTGGTGGTTCAAACGCTCTGATCATCAAGTAATCAGTTTGAAATATATTTTTTATCGACATGACTCGAGACATGTATTGGGTATTCTCATGATTTTGGTCAATGCACAAGTGTTGCGCAGATGTGAAAAATTGGTCAGGTGTGCTATGAGATGCAAAGAGTGGGAAATGATATCCCTAAATGGCAAAAAGAGTGGGAAACTTATAAGAAGAAAAATAAAAAAATTCTTTTTTGATTACACAAACCTGGAGGCTATCTACAGATTTAACGACGTTCTCTCCATGAGTCAAGTTTGGTTGTTTTTTTTTCCAAAAATTCAATCTAAACCAAAATAGCAGAACTAAAATAATTTAAATGCGATGTCAAGATTTTTATTTAACTCTTTCTCTCATATCTTCCTTAATGAATTCTCAAAGGAGCGAGGTAATAGTGTTTGGTAAAAGGCATTTCCCACCATTTTGTAGTTTAGTTCAAGTAAGGCAAAATTTTCGGTTCCTTAATCTGATATGCACGCTTCATGTATGCTGTTGAACGAATAAAATCAGGCCATTAAATAGTGTTGAATTATTTAAAAGTAATAAGGGTGTGGAGGAACGTCATTATACAATTCTTTCAGTACCAACATGTTTAGTTCAAAATCACGCTTTTCATAATAACTTGCCATAATTACGAGACGAATAAAATTATGTATGACTAACATTTCGAAAAACATTTTCTTTTAACCCGTCATAGTTTAGTAATTTTACTAACATTGTGCTTAACAGGCTCAGTCATTAAAATTAAACGCAAAAATATTACTTTTCCATAAAAAAGCCCTCGATACTACACATGCGTTCCCATGTTATGTTTCATTCCTTATACTCACCAACCTAGGAGGAATTGATACGCGTGAATAATGCTAAGTCGCAAATCCACAGATTTGATGCCTACGGTTTAATTACACTATGGTAATTATGTTGCATGCATGCTTTCATATATGACGGAAACTTGAAATAGCAAAACTGCTTGAAATGAACTGAATCGCTCATTTTCTCCTTCTGGTGTTAAAAACACTGGTGACTTACTGTAGATCTCCTGATTCTGCGATGTTTACAGTATTGCCGTCTTCATTCCATTTATCCACCAAAGCTGTATTTGATCTTCTATACAGTTTTAAAAAAACAGTAAAAATAATATGAAAATAAAAACTGAAAATAGAAAAGAAAACCATTCCCAATATTTTCTGAGGTGGCTTTGCACAAATGAAGTTGTATGCGTATTTGGGTGTAACCATATGTGGGCTGACCTTTTTTACTCCAAGGCAGGCTAGGGGGCAATTTGGCCCCCACCAGATTTCACTTCAAACCAATATTTCTATTATTTTTTCGAAAAAATTGCAATTTAACTTCCTTCGAAAAGCAAAAAAGTGATCTTTCAACTTGTGGCTACCATGGCAGCAGCTTTGGTAGGTGCAGTCTAATACTACGTATCTAAATATTGGCCATATAGTTTGAGGAAAAGTCACCAATTTTGATGTCATTTTGTTGATCCAGTGCAGATTCGGCGGGGCTCCAGCCCAGATAAAGTTAACTTTAGTTGATTAGCAGGCATGACAGAAGCAAATCAACATCAGGAGGCTGGGTACCAATCCTAAAAGTTGCCTGGTTACATAGCTGCAGTCGATAAAATTTCCAACCGTTTTTAATCCCTCTTGATCTAAATTGACCTAACAAGTTGCAACTACAAATGAACGATGTATTTGGGTAAGATCTTGGCTATTGATTTCCCGGGTGGAAAGCGCAATCGCAATATAAAGATCAGAGCCCAGCTTAGAATTCTTAAATGTATCGCCATAGAAGCAGAGGCAACTCGAAAAGTTTTAAAATATGTTTATTGACGTTTCGTTGCGGCGTGCAACATCTTCAGAGTATAGATTTACAAAGGTGAGAAAAAACTATATTCTTGATCGCTGCATCCTTGTTTTTCTCGATCGTCTGTTTTGTCTCCCCACCAAAAACTCTGATTCTCCGAAAAATGTCATTTATTTTAAGCTTCCTTTTAAAGGATCACGTGCTCTACAGATCCGAACACAGGTCTATAAACTATGTTCGTCTGCTTTCCCCCAAGCTACTTTGCGTTTTATTTTTCAATCTGGAAGACGGTTGTCTAGTTTCTTTCCTTTCAAGGATCGGACCCCCATGTTAATTAGATCATGTGTTGTCTACAAGTATACGTGTAACGTGTCAATGCTGTGGAGCATTGTATTTGGGCCAAACAAGGCGCCACTTACACACGCGTATCTCAAAACACATGGGGGTTTAGCCTTTGACGGGTAAGAAACGAGCAACCACTTCGTTTCCTACTTCTAATATCCAGGCTCATACTCGCCAAACTAATCACGCTATTTCTCCCAACGATTTTTCCATCATTTCTTCCTGCAGGTCTTCCTCTAACTTTGAACTCCTCATTCCTGAGAGTTAACTTATTTCTAAATACAAACCGTCTCTCAACAAAAATATCTCTTCTACACCTCTTTCTCTATTCTAATACTTTCCTCTTCGTTATGCCTGTCACTTAATGTCAGGTCACCCAGTTTTCTTTTGGTTGGCCGTCTAGTTATTCCAGTATGTAAATTATAGATCCATATATATGTCAGCGGCGTATATAACAATTTCTGGAGGAGGGGGGGGGACGAGATTTGAAAAATTTCCAACAAGAGTTAGCCTAAAGTGGGTTACCTGTACAAATGGCAAACGCATTTTTAGTGGTCATTTAGAGTTGAGAATTAGTAACAGCTGTCTAGCCTCCGTTGTAGTACGCGGACATAGCGGCGCCAATCAACTAGCATTGACTGGCTTCTTTTCAGAACACAAAATGTAACCAACAATTTTATAGGCTATTTTGATTACACAATTTTCCTATGTTTGTACTACCGCATTTGCAATTGACTGTGCTCTGTGCGTTAATTAACGCGTTGTTTCAAAATTAAAACTTTGAAGTTTATTGAACGAAACTTTGACGTTGCTATGGGTGGCCTTTACGTTGTTAGGCGCCTGTCAACTCGAACCGCGAGGAATGAATTTTCTCACGCTAATTTGTAGGCAGACAGTTGCTGTATTTCAAAAGAAAACGTTCGGTTTTCTGCATTCGGTTTAGGTTAAAGATGTTTAAATTTCTTTCAAATTTTCATTTACAGTAATGTTGTATCATTTCTATGATCTACAAAAATGTCCAATTTTTGACATTTCTAGTCCTGAAAGTTTTTTGACTTCTCAGGAAACGAAATATAGTAAGGTATCCTCCCTCAAACTTTCCGACAAGCTCTAAATTTTCCGATAGAAATGTCCGGTGGGGGGCGGTCGCCTTCTCTGCCCACCTATATATACGCCACAGATATATGTAGTTTTTCCTCACCTTTGTAAATCTGTACTCTGAAAATGTTGCATGCCGCAACAAAATGTCAGTAAACATGTTTTAAAACTTTTCGAGTTGCCTCTTCTATGGCGATACATTAAAGAATTCTAAGCTGTTCTCTGATCTTTATATTGCCATTTGGTAAGATCTATTTCAACTAGAGAGAATGCAGTGCCATCTTACAATTGCTTGAACTACCCATCTATTTTTCCCTTCATAACAGGTCTACTTCTTAAATTGTGTAAATTTTGAGTTAAGCTGGCAAGTTGTTGGTTTCATGTTAGTAAAAGTGTTCGGTGGTATGTCGTGCAAGTTGTGTCAGTTGACTTGTGAATAGTCAGAAAAACTTGCTTGGAACTCAAAGTTGTTGAAAGCACTTACATCTAACACAGCTTGAAATAAAGTAGAAAACAAATCCCGAAAAACAATAACATCTTGAAAACCCAAGATATGAGTTAATAACAAGACGACTAATCATTGCGATGATATTTCGACTTCATTGCAAAGTCATTGTCAAATCGAAATGAATTACAAGGAAGCAATGCGATTTATATAGTTACAATTGATGACATCATCAACTAGAATACAGAGGACACACGTAAATGATTACAAAGCTACCGCTAATGACTGTTAACACATAAGAAAAATATATTAAGGAAAAAGTGTTAGTTCTTTGGATGCCTTCAGGCCATTATTTAACTCTGGTCTGTTAAACCTTATAAACAGAGCTTCTAACAGTAAGATTAAATTAGGATTTTTATTTTACAATAATATAATACTCTGAAGCTATCGGTGATGAGATTTTTATGTATAAGAGAAATGTTGGTGAGAGGAGGAGGAGGAGGAATGTATTTGAGATTGTCAAAATCTCAATCATTCGTCTTGTTATTAACTCATATCTTGGGTTTTCAAGATGTCATTGTTTTTCGGGATTTGTTTTTTACTTGATTTCATAAAATTGTCTGCTGGCACCAGATTTTAACACAGTTTGCACAACACACAACCAATCACTTTTATTAAATTTTTGACAGAATTTTGGGGGTGGGGGAGGCTAAATCCCCCCTATCCCCCTCTTCCGCTGGTCCTGATTAGTAGTTTTAATCAATGTCATGGGCAAATAATTGCCTTGTTACTACAAGGCAATTATTTGCCCATTGTCTTGTTTTTAAAGAAATATTGAAGTAGATATAAAAGGGGCATTCACATTTTTCGCAATTTTTTAACAATATTTTAACATTTTTTAAAAAATATTCTTAAATATAGCGAAAATTTTTAATAATTTTAATCATTACTTTTATGCCATTTTAAAAATTATTTTTCACATTTTTCACACATTTTTTTCAATTTTTTAGCAAATTTGACAAAATATTTCACACAAATTTCACAAAAATTTTACACAAATTTTACACAAATTTCACACAAATTTCACACAAATTTTACAAATTTCACACGTATTTTAAACAAATTTGACAAAATATTTCACACAAATTTCACACAAATTTCACACGTATTTTACACAAATTTCACAATATTTCACACAAATTTGACAAAATATTTCACACAAATTTCACATGAGTTTTAAACGAGTTTTTACGAATTTTTCACGAATTTCACACAAATTTCAAAATATTTCACACAAATTTCACACAAATTTTACACAAATTTTGCACAAATTTCTCAATATTTCACAAATTTCACACAAATTTCACACAAGCGTCACAGAGAAATTCCCACAAATGTTAATCAAATTTCACAGGGAATTTCCCTCAAATTCCAAACATTCCAAACATCCCTAGTGATTTGTACATCTCAATGTAAACATAAAAACTATTTTTACTTTCGCTGGTTGTTAGGGATATCTGGAATGTTTGGAACGTTAGGGGAACTCCCTCACCATTAGGTTTAGGAAATTCCCTTATTTTTAAACAATTTCACAAAAATAAATATAATTTCTACAAGCAATTTATAAAGACAAAACATAGCCAAGATATAGTCCATAAACGTTTATTGGAATTTTTTGATATTTTTCTAATTTTTTATCTTCATGTGATAAATTATTATATTTATTACAAATTTTAAAGATTTGTTTCCATCTTTTATCCGCTTCTATATTATTTTCATTTTCTTCATGTATTTTTGAATAATAATCCCCATCAATAAAAATATATTCTTTTTCCATTTATTTAAATATATAACAAAAAATGATTAGAAATAGAAAAAATGGGATTCTAGTACATTTTCAAAGTGTCTCAGGGGACTTTAGCAGCCAAAGACTGTTCCCATTTTTGGTCAGCGGTATTCAACAATTCTTTAATTTATGAACTAAATAAAAAAAATGTTTAAAAATAAATGGGTAATTGTGCTTCATCGAAAAATAATGAAGAAAATACAACAGAAAGAAAAAAAGAGAATAAAAGTAATCATAAAACAAAATCATTTAGAATTGGATTACCATTTGGAAAAGGTACAGCAAAAGTAGAAGGACATGTACAAATTGCTTATGTTTCAAACACAAAGAAAAGATATGGACCAAATGCTTTTGAAAAAAGCGGTGGTGTATTTGTTAAAAACAGCTTTGCTGAAGGTCAAAATAATTTACCAGCTGAAAGCTGTGTTGTTGAAGAAACAAATTTAAATACAGGGAGGACAAATGTTGAATAATAAAAAACTTTTATAATAATTTTTGTAATAATTTATAATATTACAAAATTTAACAAAATTATTTATCATGTTTTTTCAACTTCCACACCTTCTGCTTTGCAGTCTTTTTTGTCTTATGTTTTACCACATGTTTTCCCACTGTGACACCACCGCTCAATATTCCAAGATAAGGTAAAAATGGTGTTAATTTTTCAACTACAGATTTTACATCTTTTCTCAATAATTTATCATTTTGTAATTCTTTTTCCAATTCTTCACTACTTTCAATTGCATCTAATCTGTTTAATAAATCTGAAAATTTACTAATAAGTAAATCTATTAAAAATACATTTGCCTTTTTTGCTTGTCTCATGTCATATTCTGCATAAATTTTTAGTATAACTTTATCACTTGATTTTTTTAAATTTTGCACCGATTGGCTAATTTCTCCATCTTCAGAAAGTCTTACCAATCCTTCACGTTTTTTCAATATTTCTTCTTTTTTCAACAACCGCGTTTGGTTTTCTTCACTTGCGCTCTCTGTTGTTGCAATTGGAGAAACTTCTACATTTTCTTGTTCACTATTTTCACTCATTTATTTTTTAACCAAATGGAAAAATTAAATTAATTTCTAATCTTGAATATTTTTTTGTTTTTAATGTTTCTAAAATTTTATCTAATTCTTTTTTATCTCCTACATCTAAATATTCTTGAATTATTGTTGTCATATCTTTTTTATTTGGATTATAAAATGTGACTAATTTTGAAGTATTTTCTCTAAATGGTTTTGCAATAGATGTCAAATTGTGAATTGTTGTGTAATTACAACAACAGAAAGATTAAAATGTCTTGCAGAAAATCCCAATTTTACAAGCTGGCTTCTTCTATTTTTAACACTTTTTCCACTAGCACAGTCATCCGATATGATTAAACTTTTACTTCCTTTTGAAAAGTCAACTATAAATTTTAGCCAATCTTCAACATTATCTTGGTCACAAGGAATAGCAATAAAATCTTCGTCTTTATCATATTTCTAATTTTCATAAGTTTTATTCCATTCAAATGTAGGAAAAATTAAAAAAATATAATCAAAATAATTTTTATATTCATTTTCTATAAAAGCTAAAAGATATTTTGTTTTTCCACGTGCAGTCATTCCAACAATTATCATATTAAATGGTAATTTTTTTATATCATTCATTTCGCTCGTTTCACTCGCTGTTTTCATTTTTATTTTTTAATATTTAAAATTGAATTGACGGTAAATCTTTATTGACAATGTTTAACAATCCATCACTTATCACAAATATATAACACATTACATTTGCAGGAATAGCAGTTTTTCTAATTTCTAACAATAATCCAGACTGTGTGTTTACTAATTTTTTACCAGTTCCATAAACAAAATTATCATCTAATGTTCTCAAATCCACACATAATGCAAATAAATCTTTATAGAATTTTTCAATACTCATGACTGCATCACTATTTTCATAACCTCCGTGAAATATTCTAAATGTTTCTTCAAAAAATCTCCTTTTTGGCATACCTTGAGAATATACACTATTTGGTACTCCTTCATCAGAGATTTTAACTTCTTTTATATTTGGATAAACAAATTGTTCACTATCTGTGACAGTTTTATTTCTAAATAACAGCACAACTGCTTTCATACTTTTCTGTGGAATATTTATGGTTTCATTACATAAAGTTGCATCTTTATCCCATTCCACAGTTTTCATGAAAGTTACATAATTATATGATAATGATCTTCCTCTGGTGTAATTTGATAAAACATCAATTGCCAAATTTTGATTTTCAATTGTTTCATACTCTAGTTCTAAATTTTCTAAAGTATACCCAGCAACCCTTTGTCCACTTTGCACAAGCATAATTTCACTAGCTTTTGGAAAAGTTAAAACATATTGAAAATTGTTAATCATAACATAAGGGGCATATAGTCCATGATCTGAAAGTATTTTTTCTGATTTTAAACACTGTTTTGTCCCATAAACATCATACATTAATTTATCAGTACTTTTTCAGCATTACTGCTTGTTCTCCAGAGTCATCCTTTGAAATTAATTTTCTAAGATTTTCTCTGCCAATACCATATTCAACCATATCACTTCTTTCAAACTCACGTTTCCACAAATCTTTGTAAATCTCTAATAAAGATTCTCCCCTATTATCATAAACAATTTCTCCAGCAAATTTAACAACTAATCTTTTCTTTAACAATTTTTATAAATTATTTAAAAATCAAGATTTAGTATTTGCATTTTTAAAATTAAATAACAATTTTAATGAATCAGGAACAAGGCACAAGCTAGGTCTCAATTTAGGAATATCTATGTAAAGTTCTTCTTCAGGATTTGCTTTATTTGGATTTAAAGTTACAACATGTCTTGTTCTGGTTCCTTTAATTTCACTCATTTTTGATCTTTTATATCCTGGATATAATTCGTTTGCTCTGTTCATTTTTTATTATATATAAAAACATTTTTTATGTTTTCTTTCTCTGTTTGTATTCATTATATAAAAAGTAAGTAATTGCAATAGCTAATATCCATAGATTTTTAGCAAGAAAAGCAGTACCTTTTGCAGAAATTAAATTTAAAACTGATGAAAACAATGGACCAAGTTGTTTAGCAATATTTGCAATTGCCTTTCCTAAATTTCCAACCGCTTTTGAACCTTGTTTTATTACATTTTTTGGCTCTAACTACTATTGTTGTAATTATCCCTGCAACAGCAATAACAACTGCTGATAGTCCTAATAAATTTTCTTTTGCCCATTTTTTAAATCTTTCTAATCTTCCAAGGTCACTTTTATTTAAAATCTGAATTCCTTCATCATAAATTGGTCTTTCATTATTTTCAAGTCTCATTTTATCTGCTTGAAGTTTAGCTATTTCAGAAAAATTTTTATATATTTGTTCTTTAATTTCATTTGGTTCATCTAAAGCCTTTTTTCGCCAATGTTGATATTCTTTATCCAATCTTTCAATTTTCCCATGCATAACTTCTTTTTTTTCATTTTCAGATAAATTATGATCAATATTTTCAAAATATATTAAGCCTACGAATTCTCTTAATTCACCTTTATCAAATAATGTTCAACAAGGATCCTGCTTATTATTATCAATGAATTCTTTTAAATCGTTTTTGTCAATTATATTATCAATTTTATTTTGAATTTCTAAAATAGAATCATCAGTTATATCATTAAAAACTTCATCTGATGTATCTTCAATATCGCCTACTTTTTCTTGGATTGCTGCTCTTGGAGTTTTTTCATATTTTTTTATCGCTTTTTTCATATAATCATTAAATTCATCAATATATTTCTTTTTTTTCCGGAAAATAATTTTAGTACTGAGTTTTGTAAACATTACCAATCTTTTTACCTTTGAATAAAATAGAAATGTTTTCATTTTCTCTAACAAATTCAGTTTCATCTAACAATATGCATGAATTTGAACCATTTTTCTTTTTGAGGGCAACATTGAATATTTTTTTGAAAGATTTTTTTCTATCGCTAGTCATTGATATTCTAATAGACCTAGCATCTTTTTTCACATCAGGCATGCTCCCACTTCATTTGCGGTCAACCCTATAAAATTTACTTTTTGAATTTTCTGTATTTATTATATAAATACCTGTGTCAGGATCTTCAAGATCATCTCCTCCAAAACTTGTTTCTTTATTTTCTTCATTTTCTTCTTCTTTTTCTTTATCTAAATTATTCATTTCAATATCATCAAATCCACCTTCAGCCATTTATTTATTTATTTTATATATATTGGATATTTTCTTCTGGTATCCAAGAATTATGTTTATTGTCATAACCTAACCACTTTACCAACACCATATTTTTACCTTTGACTTTTTTCTTTTTTAATATTTTTTCCATTTTATACACATCATCTTGTTTATTCACAGCAGATAGTTCTTGTTTATAAAATTTTCCAATGATTGGTTCTCCCTCAGGATCTTCTATCTCATACATGTTTGGATCACCTCTGAATAGTTTTACAATTTTAAAAATTTCTTCTGTAAAATTAGCTTCATAACCTTTTTAAAAAATATTCTTGTATTTAGAAATTCTCACTTCATCACCAATTCTGAATTTAGGTAAAGGAAAATATCCTAATTGATAACCATATAGTGTAATCCACACTTGGTCTTTGTTGGATTTGTTAACATCAGAAGGTTTCATTAGTATGCTGTTGTGTTTAGTATGATTATAGTTATTTGTAAGTTTATCTAAGATATCAATCCAATTGTAAGTTCCTTTGCTATAAAAATATTTCCACATGGATGTTTTTAAGGTTCTGTTAAATCTTTCAACTATAGCCGCTTTTCTCTCAGAGTTTGTGGAAAAATATTCAACATTATGTTCTTTCAATAGTTCTTTAACACCAATATTGTAAAACTCTTTTCCTTCATCAAATTGAGCAACATTTGGATATTTCCCAAACCTTTCTTTGAATTGTTCCAACAACTCATTCACAGCTTTTGACATGTTTTTAGTATCTTTTCTATATACAGGAATAGTGAATGCATATCGACTTAGAATTTCAACAGCTGTCAGTATCCAATAATATCCTTTATTTTGTCTACTATATTTTTTCATATCAACCAAGTCCATTTGTATTTGATCAGCTAAATCTTTTACAAATGTTCTTTGAAATTTATGTTTCCTGACAATTGGTTTGTATCTTGTAAAAGTATCTTGTGTCTTCAACCATTCTTTTACCTGTTTTCTACCTACGTTTAATCCTTTTTCTTTTGCTTTTTGATAAAGTCTTTCTGCAGATGATAACCTGTTGCTGGGTTGTAATAAATGTCTCTCAACTTTTGTTCAATAACAAAGTCTTTATCGCTAATTTTTTTCATTTATTTTAATAAAAATAAATAATGAATTCAAATCAAAATAAACAAATGAAAAAACAATTTAAAAAACAATATCCATATGCGGACATGTCTAAATTTGATTTTGAATGTGATTTTGATAAAAATGGGAATTTTATAGATTCTTCTATTTGGTTTAAAAATTAAAATGGAATTTCAACAAACATTAAATCCGACACATTTAAAAATGACCCAAATATTACAAAATATTTAACAATCAATAAACCTGTTGAAAACTTTCCAAAAATTTGGAAAATCGGAGGGACTGTGCAAGAACTTTCAAAAGGAAAAAGACATGTCGATTTCACTGGAAAATCTTATTATTGGGATAACTTTCTGACAGAATATGTTTTAAATTATCCTATTAATATTTTTAGAATTTATGTAAACAATACAGATTATTTCCAAAGTAATTTGACAGGATTAAATATAACAACAAATGATAATGCAAAATGGAATCTAAAAGAACTATATTTTCAAAGCATTATTAATGTGTAGATTGCTACTTATGGATGCGGTATTTCTACTCAACATTTGTTCTTTAGTCAAGATGTTCCAAAACAAATTACTTCATTTATTAGATTTCATTTATATTTTACAGTTAGAAGAATTATGAGAATTTCAAACTGGAGACTTTTCAATTTTGAATACATTTAATGCAAATTTTTTAAAAGATCAATATCCAAAATGGACATGGCAAGAAATTTTACATTATAAAAATGAACATTTGGGACAAGATGTTGTTGGAACAGATAAACTTAAAACTTATCAACATGGGCCTGGACAAATTAGAGATTTACATAATGATTAGAAAAAATTTATTCCTAGAAAGTCAAATGGATTAACTATCAAGGGAACAGAATTATTAAATCAGAGCATTGAAGAATATCTTTATGCAATCCTTGGAGTGCAAGCTAGAACTAGACAAAGTATTTTTGGACCAAGAGCTTCATCATTAGAAACACAAAAAGTTTTTAGACAAATTGTTGAAGATTCTATAATAAATTATGATACATCAACATGGATTAATAATATGAATCAAGCAATTTCATCAACTAACATAGTTTTAAACATTGCTATAAGTCCAACTTTATGGTTGATACCATCATCCTTAA
The DNA here is from genome assembly GCA_030142905.1 of Heliopora coerulea. Lineage (NCBI taxonomy): Eukaryota > Metazoa > Cnidaria > Anthozoa > Scleralcyonacea > Helioporidae > Heliopora > Heliopora coerulea. The sequence goes on along the minus strand of JASJOG010000059.1, from coordinate 284,383 downwards.
TAATTTTAAAAAATCCTATTGATGGTTACAATAATAAATTAAAAGTTTCATCAGAAAATATGGTTTTTTGAATTAATAAAAATTTAAATTATTATGGTAAAAAACAATCTCCAGTGAAAAAACAACACAACACAGAATTGAAAATATTGGAAAAATTAGGAGAAAAGGATGAACAAAATACATCAAAAGTCAACATAATTGATACAAAAAAGTCTCGAAAAACAAAAAAACTTTAGCAGCAAAGCTGTTACTACAATTCCACCAACAACTGATAATTTAATTGTTTTATCTATATCGGTAATTGGTGGAATTTTATTATCGCGCTTTGTGCTCTGAGCACTAAAGGTGCGAATCAAAATATATATTATAAAATAAAAAATGACAGTAGCCATGTGACATATATATATTATAAAATAAAAAATGACAATAATCATATGACAAGAAATTCATATGTTGATGAAGTTGATACTCGTTTGAAATTGGGTGGTGGAACAATGATTGGAGATATCAATATGAAAAAGAATGAGATTTTGAGTGAAGTAAATTCTTAAGACCGTGTTCATATTTTTATAGTTTATGAAATGGAAAGACAATATATTAAAAAAACAAATGATTTTACCGCAAGTTTTGGAAATAAAGGTAATGGTAGTGGAATTTACAGAATGTTAGGATTCCAAAATCTTGACAATGCTTCTACAAAAAGATTAATTGTTTATGGAGTAGGAAATGATTATTTAGATATAAATCCAAATGCATTTCCATTGAAATCTGACCCTATAGAATATAGCAAGATGAAATGTATTTCTGTTCATTATGATAGGGAAACATATCCCTTAACAATCGATAATTCAAGAATTTTTTGTAATGGAAAATTAATTTAAAAATTTACATCTGCACAAGTTACAAGTGGTTTGTCAACATTAATTTTTGGAGGAAGTAATAAAACTGTAACAAATGAGAGAGTAACAGATTGTTTTCAAGGCAAGATTGCATTTATTGCTATACAATTACATAAAAAAATGACAGAAAAAGAAATTTTAATAAATCATGTTGCATTGTGTCAAAAATTTAGTGTAGATTTTGAAGAATCTATTATCAATAATTTGTAAAATAACAATTTTACTTGAATTTGTTTAAAATTTGCTTAAAATTTGTTTAAAATTTGTTTGTAGCAGATTCCAAGTTAATTTTTAGTAACTTTGAATAAATTTTAAATAGACTTGTAGTAAATTTTAAGTAACTTTGAATAAATTTTAAGTAACTTTGAATAAGTTTTAAATAGATTTGTAGTAAATTTTAAGTAACTTTGAATAAATTTTAAATAGACTTGTAGTAATTTTAAATAAAATTATAAAAAGATAAATAAATGAGTGAACAGAGTGAACAAAGTACTAAAATAACAACAGTTGAAAAAATTGAAAAAGTAAAAGATGCAAGAAAAGTAGAATTAGGAAAAAGATTGGCAAAAATTTCAAGAGAAGCAAAAGAAAGAAAAAGACAGCTGGAAGCTGCTAGAGTAGAAAAAGAAGTAAAAAGTGACCACAAAGTGGATAACCAAAGAGAAATAACTAATTACATAGATTTTAGATATTTTATCGGAGGTGTAGGATTTCTTGCTGCAATTGGTGGATTATATTATTCATATAAAAGAGACAAAAGAGAAATCAGAGAAGAAAACAGCAGAGCTGATAAATTAGAAAAAGAAAGAGAAAAAATAAATAATGTAAAAAAAAGTGAACACAGTGAACACAGAGAAAAAACAGAAAAGCTGATAAATTTAAAAATATGTTTAAAAAGTGTGCTGTTCAAGGTTTTGAAAGTTTTGATTAACAGCAGACAGTGAAGCTGCTAAAGTGATAAATTAAAAATTTTTTTTATGTATATAAATAAATGACCAAAATGAATAGAAAAGAAATAATGAACGAATTATACGATTCTACTCTAATTACATTGGGTGCTGTGGGTGTTGGAATGATAACAAGAAAAGTATTTAGTGATGGTTTAGCAACTCCAGCTAGTTTAATGTCTACTTTAAAACTTGCAGCAGCTGTAGGATTATCAACACTTGGATTTAAATTTGCACAAGAAAAAAAAGGGCTTCCTATAGATCCTTTCAAATCATAAGATAAAAAATTAAATAAAAATAAATGGAAACAGGAATTGGAGGATTATTTAATGCTGTTGCTTTTGCAGGAGCTGGATTTTTATTTTCAAAATTAAATCATACTGGATACAAAAAAGAGTTAAAAAGACATAATGAAGTACTTGAAAAATTACAAAAAGATAAAGAAAAATGGTATGAGGAACAAGTGGAAAGAAAACAACAGATTGAAAAATTAAGGCAACAATTATCTGATGCAAATGCAGATATAAATAGAACAAACATGTCTTTAAAAACTCTTGCAGAAATTAATAATCATGTGAAAAGTTTAAAGCAAGAATATAACACCACAGCAGAAAATGAGCCAAAATTGGAGGATTACTATACTACGAGTAATGAGATGAAAGAATATCAAAATGTTTCTTTTTTTCTGGTTGGGATTTCAGGAGGTTTCATAGTTTATAAATTTATATAATTGTATAAATAAAATAATGACTGAAAAAAAAGATTGTAATTGTGGGTCAGTAATTTTAGAAAATGGAGAAACAATTTTTTGGACATGTAAAAAATGTATTGAAGAAGAATCTAAGAAAAACAATCCTTGTACTTGTAAACTTGTAAATTATGGTGATAATAATAATTATACAGATTATGAAATCAGTTACTATTGTATAAAAAATAAAAATTATGATCATTATAGTTCTGACGAAAGTTAAAGTGAATATATAACATCAAGTGAAAGTGAATTTGATGACATTATAAAAGATTCAGATTATTAACCAGATGACAAAAGTGATGACAAACAAGATTAAAAAAAAATTTTTGTATAATAAACAACTTTGTTGCTAAAGAATTATACAACAGTTAAAAACTTAGTTTATGAAAATTTTAGAGAAACAAAATTGAAATTTATAATTTTTCATTTAAGAAAAAATATCTATAAATAAACAATGAAAAATTTTATAAAAGGTGAATTAAGAGAATTGAAAAAATTATTGGTGACTAATTTTAGGAATGGTGAAGAAAAAATTTATCCAAGTATTTATAAAGCATATAAAGAAATTAATATATTTCCTAAAAGTATAACAAATTCTATAGAAAAATATCATGGATTATTAAAAAAATGTAAACATAGATTTTGTACATGTGAAAAATTATTTTATGTTAAATATATTTAATATACAAATTTTGAGAAATCATATTTATGATAAAGCATGATTTTTTTATTTTAGGAAATAAAATTGAGATTTATAATTTTTCATTTAAGAAAAAACATATATGTAAAAAAAAACCTAAACACAATGACCTCAAATGTAAATTTATTAGATACATCAGTTCCTGATATTGATACGCCTTTATTATTACCAAAAAAATATATAAAGGAAAATAAGAAGAGGACACAAACTGACAACATAAAAAAAAAATTGTGAAAATATTTGATCAATTCAAAAGAAAACCTGGAAGACCAAAGAAAATCAAAGAAAGATGGTTTGGAGAATTGAAAAAGACTGTTTTAGATTTATTCAATAAGTCTGAGAAAAAGTCTGAGGATGAAAAAAACAGTCAAAGACTGCCTCTACATGTGTTTAAACTGGTTCCTTCAAAAAAAGCATTTAAAAGTGCAATAAAAAAATATGAAATTAACGACCCTGCAGAGATTATAGATTATGATCCTTTAACTTTAAACGATGTGAAAGAAATAATTATTAAAAAACTAAAGAAGAAAATAGTCATCAGGGAATAAAAGTAAGATTGTCTCTTAATTGTATAATGGTAAAGGAAAATCCTCCAACAGGTAAAGAAACTATAGATGATACACATTTTTCTAGTAAACAAGAGATAATATTTGAAGGAACAGGCTTGGAAGAAACATATGAAAAAATGAAGGAAAAAATTCTTGAATCATTAGCAACATTTCAGAGAAATGGAAGTTGTTGGAGATTTAGAAAAATTAAAAAATTAGAATTATACATAAGTAGATATAGACTTATAGGAGGATCATCATATATTCCATTATCATTATATTTGAAAAATAAAAAAGCAATCATAAATATGAAAAATGATGATGATAAAGAATGTTTTAAATTAGTTTTTTTGCAAGAGCAAAACATATGAAGGAAAGAGATAATGAGAGAATAGATAAACTTTTGAAAAAACAAGCTGAACAATTTGATTGGACAGGATTAAATTCTCCTGCAACATTTCATGATATTGATAAATTTGAGAGAAATAATAAAATTGGAGTAATATTATTTGGAGCTGAACAAACAAATTATAGAGATAGAGTAACAGGAGAAAAGATAGAAGAAATAATAATTCTTAGAACACTAAAAGAAAAATATGAGAAAAAAGCACAACTTTTGTTAATATTTGATTTAAATACTGGAAAGAAACATTATTGTGTTGTTAAAAATTTAAGTAGATTACTTTCATCACAAGTTAGTAAAAGTCATGGTAAAAGACATTTTTGTACTTTTTGTTTGAATGGATTTAGAACCGAAAAATCTCTTGAAAATCATTTAGAATATTGTTCAACAAATGAATGTGTCAAAACTATATTTCCAGATGGAGAAAAAATTATTGATTATATTAAATTTGAAAATTATCAAAAAATGCATAAAGTTCCATTTGTAATATATGCAGATTTTGAATGTTTTTTAAAACCTGTTGATAATTCTTTAGGTGAAAAAACGTCGCAATTTCAAAAACATGAACCGTCTAGATTTTTCTTTATTGTTAAAGGCTTTGATGATGTATACAAAGCTGTGAGATATACAAAACATTCTGAAGATGAAGATATTTCTAAAATATTTGTACAAGAGTTGGGAAAAGTTGTTAGAGAAATATATGAAAAGTTTAAAGTAGAAGCAAAGATGATATTCACAGAAGAGAATAAAAAAGATTTTGAAAATGCAAAAGTATATTATGTTTGTAAAAAACCATTTAATGGACATTTTAAAGATCTTAATAAATGCAGAGATCATTGTCACTTTAGTGGAGAATACAGAGGAATAATGAAAAAAACAAATTTTATACCTGTATTTTTTCACAATTTAGAGGGATATGATAGTCATCTATTAATTAAAGGTAACATTAATTGTATTCCAAAGACGGAAGAAAAATATATTTCATTCAGTAAAAACATTGTAGTTGATAGTTTTAGAAACAAAAAAGGTAAAAAAAAAAACATATATTACAAGAGAAATAAGATTCATAGATAGTTTTAAATTTATGAGCGCATCTTTGGAAAGCCTAGCAAATAATTTAGAAAAAGATCAATTTCATAATGTTAATAAAGTTTGCAGTGGGAAAAAAAGAGAGTTGATGTTAAAAAAGGGTGTTTTCCCATATGATTATATGGATGGCTTGGAAAAATTAGATGAAACAATTACCAGAGAAGGAAAAATTTTATTCAAAACTTAATGATAGAGGTATAACAGATGAAGAATATGAACATGCAAAAAATATCTGGAAAGAATTTGAAATGGAGACAATGAGGAATTATCATGATTTGTATATAATCACTGATGTATTAATTCTTTAAGATGTTTTTGAAAATTTTAGAAAAATTTGCATGGAAAATTATAAATTAGATCCTGCATGGTATTATACATCGCCAGGACTTTCATGGGATGCATTGTTAAAAATAACAAGAGTAAAGTTGGAACTTTTAAAAGACCCTGACATGGTTTTAATGTTTGAAAAAGGCATCAGAGGAGGAGTGTCTATGATTAGTAAGAGACATGCAAAGGCTAATAATCCATATATGGGACAAGACGATCAAGGGTCGCTAAAGTATGATCCTGATAAACCTACAAAATATATTCCTTATTAGATGCAAATAATTTATATGGTTGGGCAAATAGTAAACTTCTTCCTGTAAGTGATTTCAAATGGATGAGTGAAAATGAGTTGACTAATTGGAGAGATGTTCCATGTGTGTTGGAAGTTGACTTGGAGTACCCAAAAGAATTGCATGATTTACATAATAATTATCCATTGGCTCCTGAAAGATTGTGTATTAATGGAGTGGAAAAACTTGTACCAAATCTTAACAATAAGAAAAAATATATATTACATCATGAAATTGTAAAACTGTACAAAGGACTTGGTTTAAAAATAACAAAAATTCATAGAGGTATAAAATTTTATGAAAAAGAATGGATGGAAGATTATATAATGTTAAATACAAATCTGAGAACAAAAGCAAAGAATGAATTTGACAAAAACTTTTTTAAATTACTGAATAATTCTGTATTTGGAGAAACTATGGAAAATATTAGAAATAGAGTTGATATAAAATTAGTGTCGAGTGAGAAAAAAGCATTAAAATTATTTGCAAAAACAAATTATGATAAATGTACAATATTTCCAGAAAATTTAATTGCAGTGCATATGAAAAAAACTAAGATAAAATTTAATAAACATATATATACAGGAATGAGTGTTTTAGACTTGTCAAAAACTTTAATGTATGACTTTCATTACAATTATATCAAGAAAAAATATGGAGAAAAAGCAATATTATTATTCACTGATACAGATTCATTAGAATATGAAATTGAGACTAAGGATTTTTAGAAAGATATTTCTCCAGATGTTCAAACAATGTTTGACACGAGTAATTATCCAAAAGAACATCTGCCAGGACGCTTTGCGGGGTTTCCAACAGGAAAGAATAAAAAAAGTAATAGGAATGTTTAAAGATGAGTGTGGAGGAAAACAAATTAATGAATTTGTAGGATTAAGAGCAAAATTATACTCAAATTTAACATGTGAAGGAAAGGAAGAAAAGAAGTGTAAAGGTGTAAAGAAAAATGTTATAAAAAAGAATATAATATATGAAGATTATAAAAATTGTTTATTCAACGAGGAAATTGTAGAAAAAGATATGAATATAATCAGACATAAAAAACATAATCTTTATACAGGAGCAATAACTAAAGTTGCATTGTCAGCAAATGATGATAAAAGAATAGTACTTGAAGATAAAATGAACACACTTGCTTATGGACATTACAAAACCCTTGATTAACATGTGTGGGGGTTCCCTAAACATTCTAAACATTTCAAATATCCCTAGTGATTTGAACATCTCAATATCAACATAAAAACTATTTTTAGTTAGTCTGGTTGTTAGGGATGATTGGAATGTTTGGAATGCTAACTATTATGTTCCACACAGCAGGACGCAGGATCCGTGCTGTGATATCACATCCTTTAAGATAGGTAATTCTTGGTGCACTAGTATGGAGACTTCACTGTGATCGTGTTCCATATTACTACTTTCACTTCTGACTTAATTTTACAGGCATATAAACTCATACAGGTGATTTACAGGTGATTGACAGATGGCGACTTCATTAGAATCCTAATTTCAAAGAGTTTTGACCGCACTCACCCTAGTTTCCTCTAGAACCCGACTTTTACATCTTGTGAGGGGAATTCCCCATAGTAAGTGATGTTTACATTGTTTACATTCCAGATATCCCTAACAACCAGCGAAAGTAAAAATAGTTTTTATGTTTACATTGAGATGTACAAATCACTAGGGATGTTAGGAATGTTTGGAATTTGAGGGAAATTCCCTGTGAAATTTCATTAACATTTGTGGGAATTTCTCTGTGACGCTTGTGTTAAATTTGTGGAATATTGTGAAATTTGTGTGAAATTTGTGTAAAATTTGTATGAAATTTGTGTGAAATTCGTGAAAAATTCGTGAAAAACTCGTTTAAAACCCATGTGAAATTTGTGTGAAATATTGTCAAATTTGTGTAAAATACGTGTGAAATTTGTAAAATTTGTGTGAAATTTGTGTGAAATTTGTGTAAAATTTGTGTAAAATTTGTGTAAAATTTGTGTGAAATTTGTGTGAAATTTGTGTGAAATATTTTGTCAAATTTGTGATGATTAAAATTATTAAAAAATTTCGCTATATTTAACAATATTTAAAAAAAAATGTTAAAATATTGTTAAAAAATTGCGAAAAATGTAAATGCGCGTGAATGCCCCTTTTATATCTACTTATTGAATGAACTTTCAGTGCTTCTCCGACATTTTCTGCCTTGTTCTTGGATGTCATTTGTCTTTTATGAGACATTGTGTTCGTCAATGCGCTGATATAGTTGCGTACCGAAACGTACGACTGACGTGATCCGGATTCATAAAAAAATGCTTGAAAAACGCATCTTTCATTAGCAGTGGGAAACCCGGTGTCTCTGGGACTAATGTCAGTTATTTTCTAACTTATGAAAATAATCATGCCAGTCTTGTACGTTTTGTACCCGATTTTATGCAGTTGCCTTCTCATGGAGCAGGTAGATTCTTTAACACTTGTATCACAACCAATTGTGATAGTGGTATCTTGGCTATAACAAGTTGATTCTTATTTCTTGAAAACACTTTTTCAATGAACTGATGAATTGGTAATTGAGTGAGTTTGGGTGGCATAAATTCGGAAAAACGAATTTTAGTAGATAATCCCAGTCTTGAAGAAACTGTTTCCAAGTCAATGAAAACTTAAACGTCCTCTAACATTGTTTAGAGTAGAGACATCTTGCACCAATGATCGATATGGCTTTGGTTATGCAGCATTAGTCCTGTGTCAGTAGCCGTCTAGTGCATAATTGTTTCTGGTTTATCACCTCTTTGACCAACTCAATGTCATGATAAACCTACATTGCTAAAGTCAACAGAAAAAGTTGACTTAAGTGAGATTCGAGTACGCATCTTAGGGTTTCCGGACCACTGTTCTACCAATTGGAATATCAAGTTGTCTGAGAAACGTATGCTAGTTTAATCCTTTTTAAGTGCACAAGAGATTCAGCTCCAGAAAATGAAAATATGAGTTTTTTTCCGCCATTTTTACCACGAACTAAACGGACTTGTATGGCTCATTTATTTATACTGGAAAATCTCTTGAAGTTTTACGTCAAGCATTTTGGTGTGTGACGTAGCCAATATTTATTTTTACGTTTACATCGTGTTCCATTTTTGAATTTCAGTTATTTCACCCACGAGCACGTTTCCTAAATTTAACAATTGACAAGATGATCTTCATAGGCGGTGATCACACATGGAATGTCACCATTTTGAAGATGTAGTTATTTTGTTGTTTTCATCTTTATGCCACTAGAACTACTTCAATCGCCTATTCACCAATTTTCTCATCAGGTTAAAGCTAACACATTACTGTCGGAATATTTGTTGCTATAAAGAGTCGGAATTCTACAGATTGTTCAGGAAGGCAATTGCCTGATCTCAGTATAAAAATACTGGAAGGGATCTATGGTCCTTCAACATGAATAGTACATTCCAGTCCGTACCCGACGAGTTGATTTTACTCTGGCTAACGTCGGACAATTTTACTCGTCAAGAGGAGACGTTTAGGACAGGCAAGGGTTAACAAAATTACAAGGAAAGAGACACTTTTATTGCCCCGGCTCTAATTTTGATGTCCAGGGTTTGTAAGCAAATGGTTGCTCAGAAAATTCAACGATATCCGAGTGATGTAGATTATGCCGTATTTGCGTTTGGCAACCTAGATCAGCAAAGTAATGATCAGGATCTACATGTGGCAAAAAAATCTAGATAACATTGACGCTATGTTCAAGATTTCAGACATAGTGCAAGGGGAAGATGAGCTGCCAAATACTTGTGACAATCTTTATTAAAGATCTTATATCAAGCCTAAAGGTACTATGAGACTACATTCATGCAATGACTTCACCTTTCTTGTATATGAAGACAGACAGTTAATAGTTAGTATTTGCTCTTGAAAATGACAATAAGAAACGTCCTTCAGTAAATATAACGTTTTCCCTAACATTTGTCAAAAAAAGTCTTTTTGTTGCTCATCAGAAAAGTAAACATTTCCTCGTAAATGGTACTTTTAGAACCCACTCCAGAATAGTTTTTGTTATTCCAATATTGCTTGATCAAATGACCGTAAGAATTCAAGGCAAAATGATTACGTTCATCAAAAATCGGTTCCGCCCACCGAATCAAAATAAAATTGTGACAATCATCTCATAATCTGGTTTTTATTACGTTTCAATCACGTTTAGCTTGGCCACCCGACGTGCTTATGTAGTTAAAGCAAATGCTCAGGCAAAACCAGGAAGCGATCTTATTTATACTCCACAGTGTTGTAAAAAGGATTCAAGCAACCCAAATAAACGTAAGTAGAATTTGAGAAGAATTTAGAATGTTAATACAAAACATACTCCAAATGAGTGACATCTTGAAACTCAAGATTTGAGTGAAAACAAGACGAGGCTATAATGTTGTAGTAATATTTCGAATTCATTACAAATTCATCTATAGAATGTTATTTGGCAAGTTTATATGCATAGTTCTATGAGTGCTTGTACGTACGTATGTATGTATGATATGTATGTTTGTCTGTTTGTTTTTACATGTGTTTACGGATTTATGTATGCTCGCGTGCAAGTATAGGTATGAATGGATTGATGAATGGCTGATTGAATACCATGTATAAATTTTTGAAAATTAATAAATCAATACAAAATAAAACAGATTCCAACAATTTCATTCTTAACTTGTGATTCAATTAAAAAAGAGAAGAATGTCTACCATGTACCTTCTTGTCTATTCTTTTTTTTTTACTTGAATCACAAGTTAAGAATGACATTTTTTGGCATCTGTTTTATTTTGTATTTGCTAAAACTGTCAGCCGGTTATTGTTTTTAATAATTCAAAACTTGATTATTCTTTTGATTATCATGCTCACTATTATTTCTTAAATTAATTGCATGATCATTGTTATTGATTTGATATAGCATGATCATTCCGATCACGGTCATGCAGAAATCACCGTGGTCAACACTAATCAAGAATAATTAAGCAAACTTCATTTTTCATAGTTTACTATATCAGCCTTGGGCAGGCGTGGCTCCAGGAATTCCTCGAAGCAGGGGTTAACGTCCGCGACAGTTGGGGCTAAACCAAAGGGGTCAGGACCAATTCCCTTTATAATTTCCTTATTTGAAGGAAACATCATGCTATTTGGCCAGAACAATAGAAACAACTGACTAGAAAACAGTTTATTTTTCTATTTGACATGAAGAGAAGAGTCTATTATCTTTCTTGACTAAATAAATTAGAAGTACTCATGGTTGGTACAATATATAAATGTGCTATCATCAGTGAAAATTCCCCGACGAATTTTTAATTTTTTACCGACAAGGGGTTATGGTTCCCCGTGTTCCGAATTTCCTCGCCTCCAAAGGAAAGTATCCTGAACAATTCACACGAACTACTCGCTTGGTTTTTTAAGGTTTTTTTTTTTCGCTTGAAGTTTTCACAGACCACACCTTTTCAACAATACTCCTCTAGGTTCTCATATTTCAACAACAATATAAACCACCACACCCTTTTTACAACATAATCCCCGATACCCGAAGGGGAAGGCAGTAGCCCGCTCGATCCCTTCTAGCACCAGCCTTGACCTCGGGGAAGGGCACAATGATCCCTGCTCCAAGTGGCTTCTCAAGAATTACTTTAGAGTTTTAGAACGTCTTACAAAAAGTTAACTTCAGAGCTTTAATACAATTAAAACCTTCACGACCAGATTGTTGGAAACTTGATCATCCTCATTTTTTATGAGATTTACGAAAAACCTTAAGACTTATTCTTTGTTAAGGTAGGTTTTACTTGTTTCCATAATAGCAATATTTGTGAAATATATACAGTAGGGGTCAAAAGTAGGAGTCCAGCCAAAAATTAGTCACTTTTATTAATATATAGAACTATTGTCTATGTCACTCAGTAGAGCAAGAAATGTTGCATTATTGAAAGAATAATGGATGTGGAAGAACAAATAACATCGTAATGAGCAAAGCAATTTTGTGTTCATGCAATAGTTTTATTAATATTTTGTGTGTCCTCCTTTTGCTTTGAGAACTGCTGAAACTCTTTTTTGCATAGATTCAATAGGTTTGAGGATGATTTCTGGCATCAGGTTGTTCCAGCACTCATTAATGGCATGCCATAGGGTATCTTGTCTAGTTATTGCATACTTTGTCTTATCCCTTTTGAAATGTTCCCATAAATGTTTGATTGGATTGAGTCAGGGGATTGAGGAGGAAAATCCATAACAACCAGCACACCATGGTCTTCTTTCCTATATATGTTTTCTATAGAGCTTAGAGGTGTGTTTGGGGTCATTATCTTGTTGTAAAACCAATCCGTGATCACATAGTTTTAAACCAGATGGTATAGCATGTCTTTGAAGGATGGAGTGGTACTTTTCCTTGGTAAGGATATCGTTAATTCTGTACAGATCACCAGCACCATTATAACTGAAACGTCCCAAACCTGCATATTTCCACTACCATGTTTTACTTTAGATTTCACACATTCGTTTAGCATTCTTTCATTACTTCTGCGTCTGACATAAAGTCGTCGACTATTTCCGTAAAGTTTAACTTTGGCTTCATCTGTAAACAGAACTTTTTTCCAGTCGTCAACAGTATAATGCTTGTACTTCTTGGCTCATAGCAATCTCTTGCGTTTATTTTGGGATCGTAAAAGGGGTTTGGAAACTACTGCTCTTCCATTAAGCCCGTTGGAAGCCAATCGTCTCTACTTTTTTTTACTGAATGGCTTCTCGCGAGTGTTATTGAGCAATGCTTGGATCTTACCAGCAGCTGCCATCCTGTTGAACAAAGAGGTTATCTTGAATGATGTATCGACCCTCTCGCTGAGTGGTAACTCTTGGTTTGCCAGATCTTGTTGTAGTGAAAAAGGATCCTGTTTCCTTAAACCTCTGGAAGGTTCGCTGCACAGCACCTTTTGAGACACTTACTTTATCAGCAATTTTACGTTGTAAGATGCCTTCGTTACTTAATGCAATTATTTGGCCCCTGATTCCTTCACTGAAGTCTCTAGACATTTCGATACAAGACATGGAAAGAGGATTGTCTTGTTCTATATAGTCACTTAATAAACAGAAAAAGTAAGGAAGTAAATGTGGGAGTTACATACATGTAACAATGCCATGCATCCAGCCTCACACACCTGGCAAGGTTCTCGGATAAACTGCATCCTGCAGAAGACAACACTAAGAAAATGGACTCATACTTTTGACCCCTACTGTATTTAATTTTTTTAAAGCCGTTGTGGATTGCGTATTAAGAGGCTGCTCGTTTTTAACAATTGTCTTTCCAAAACAATAGAAAGGAACGGCAATCAAATTCACCATATTAGAAAAAAAAGTAACGAATGGTGACATTTGTTTTTGTTATTGTTGTAATTATTAGCTCCTGGAGTAAGCAATAACAAGAAACCATAATCGTATTCAACGTTAATCTTGGTAAACTTCGTTTATTTTCTGAAATCCTTTATTTCCCAAAAGCTTTTTCGTTTTCTTTTTTTTTGTTCTCCCTTTGTTTTTCTTTTGTTTTTGTTTTCTCACTGGTCTTTTTGTTTTGGGATGTTGAGTTTATCCGACGTTTGGCATTAAAGAGTTAACGTTTGAAGTATTCTTTACGCTCCAAGCAATACAATTTTCTTTTGAAGTTTTCTTTGCATTGGCGTCCAAACTGGCTAGTTTTGATATTAATTCACTTTTTACAAACATACCGTTGGATGAAACCATTGAAATTATCCTTAACCAGCTTTTCTATAACAATACTCATTTCCAAAAATTTTACTCGCGAACAACTTAAAGAGTTACTAAATTTAACTGTCAAAAATTTACACTTTATATTTAACGGAAAATTTTAATATGCTATGGGTTCCCCTCTAGGTCCCCTTTCGTCAACATTTTTATTTCCTTTCATGAAACTAATTGGCTAAATGATTGTCCCCCTCAATTTAAACCGCTTTATTATCGACGCTATATTGACGACTCTTTTATTTTATTTCGATCTCGCGATCATATTTTACCTTTCTTGCATTACCTGAATTTTAAACATCCGAATATCCAATTTACACATAAAATCGAAAAAGATAACTCTCCTTCCTTCCTCGACATTCAAATCAAACGCTCCGAGGCCCCGTTCTGTAAGGTAAAAAATTAAAAGATTGATAACTGCCATGACTGATCTCAAAGGATTCCAACGTTTCGAGCAAAGGCCCTTCGTCAGAGAAAGAAACGTGTTCTGAAATAGGAGTAACAACTAGACTGGGCTTTATACAAAAAGGAGTCATGTGATAAAAAGTTAACCAATGAAAACCAACAAAAAACTCCCAAATAGATCAGCAACTAGGTAACGACAAGGAAGTCATTTTTAAACGAAGATCGTCAAACTGGCATTGGGTCGAACCCCCAGAGTTCGAACCGAGTACTTCGGTCTACCTTAGGCTGCCTGGCTGATCAGGTAAAGCATTCATTGAAACACAGGTTCGTTATTTCTGTGAGTTGTTCGGTTGCGCCTCTTATCGTATCGGTTACCATCAGTCAAATTCCTTCGATGGCATCCCCTTGGCACGTGACTTCACCTTGGGATGACGAAGTATGGTGGGCAGGATCGTCCATATTCCTGTGGTAGGCTAAGGCCCCAACCTGTCCTAACCCAGTTACATTATTGCTAAGGTTATATTCCAACCACTTGCTGCACTCTTTTTCTTACTTACTGTACGTCTCACTTTGTAATTTTTTTGTTTGTAGTGGTCAATTAGTAGTCCTTCAGTCTCTTTCTTCAACACACACTTAATTGTTACTGATGTGTAACAAGAAACGAAAAGATTTATTCACAAAAACGAAAAGATACTAAAGAGTTAAGACTATAACTAAAATGTTCAAGGCTTATCTGTCTTCTCGACACTTTTAAGCTTGCGACTCTGACGACCCAACGGTGAAAGATGGTAAAAGGTTCCTGTAGCAAAGCGTTCCAACCAACTGTTAACTTCTTGTATTCAGGTAACGATCTTGAGCACATAAACATGAAACAACACACAATAACACACACCGAGGGTCGGAGCGAGTCGCGCTTATATAGCCTGTCCGTAAACTATGACGTCAACTTACGTCATTTCTTAAATGACCTAATCTACTATTTTTACAAACAGTCATGACAACGCTCATGACTCAAGTAACCTAAAAAGCATGACAATGTTCATGACTCAAGTAACCTAAAAAGTACTCACATCAGCATGAGTCAGCAAAATTAGAATCTCAGTATGAATAAGCGGTATGACTAAGTAAAAACTATAGGAAATTCGAATGTTCGAGAATGTTCTCGGCGTGTGACGACTGTCACGTAACATAATCTTCTTCCAGCTTTCTTTGCAGCTTATACTTTGTAATTCTGCATCAACATCTATACCTTCATCTTTAAATCTCAATGTATGTGAAGCGTCCTCCCCTTTTTTTTTGGCTGCAAATTCCAAACATCTCTATTCCTTCAACTTTTCTTGTTTCCAGGCAGCTCATCTCCATTTACTTTCTGATGTTGCCATATAACACACTACCTTCATCTTCGTTTCTTTATACTCAACTCTTAGTGATTTCAATCTTCCCCCCAATTTTTCGCTTGAAACATGACCTTTCTTCACTGGACATGTCTCCCAAGCATGTTATTACCTCTGAGCTCTGTCTTGATCATATGGTCTAGCTCTTTAAGTTCAATTTCCGAAAAGTTGTACACACTCATTGGATAAACTTCTTCTGGTATCACTTTGTACTTAATTGCTCTTATCAAATTCTTATCAGATAATTCCTTACTTATTAATGATATTAATCTTTTCTGCATCTCATTCTTCACTCTTAACAAAGCTTCCTTAATTCCTTCTGCTTGTTCTACTCCTAAGAACCTGTATGTATCATCCACATTTGCGTCCAATGCCTGCATCTTTTCCTTTAATACTTTCAACCCCTTCACCTTTAATCATCTTCTCATGCACATTTAGATATTCTATAACAAGTACCTGTATCATGATTTGCTCAGACCAATCTTTCGTTTCCTGCCACTAGTTGTTGATGACTTTCTTGATATATCTTCAAATCGTCTAAAATTAAACTGTGTTCTCTATACTTCTCTTTTTCCTGGTAGACCCATCCTCTATCCTTTTGTTTCGGACAATAAAATACCCACAGGTATCTTTGTTAAACAGAAACCAACTGGTTAGTAACTATCACCTCGCAAAAAACCACATGTTTTGTTAATCCATTTGCTGACACTGTTCTCGTTCCCGTCCCATACTTCTAGTTTGGTTTTCCATCTTTTCATAAGCTCACACCAAAGCGATACTACGTCTTTTGGCATTCCAATCCAGTCATAAACACGAAACATCCAATCATGATGAACATTGTTGTATTCTTTCCTATAGTCATAATATGAAACTGAGACGTTTCTGTGCTGTTTTCTCACCTTATCCATTATCCAATAATCATCAAGGAATTGATCTACTGTACCTAAGACACCCTCATCACCACCTAGTTGACCTTCATCCCATATACCATTGTTACATGCATGATCCCTCATGAACTTTCCTATCATTCCATTGTAAATCTTTTAAGATTTATTGCGACATCTAATTGGTCTTCGCTCCGTTACATTGCTTAACAAACTTATTTTCGGAAGCATTACAATATGCCCAGCTGGATACCAATTATTACAACTCGCACACCACCCAACTAAGGACAGTGGAAGGGGTCTCAGCCTGCTACGGGCGCCAAGCATCCAGCCAGGTAAGGCCGTAACAGACATTGCATATTTCAAGGAACTTGTGAGGAAATGAAATTTTACCATTAATATGGATTTTAAGAAACGCAAACAGGGCCAGCCCTTACTCTCCCAACTTATCCGGTCAGGAAGGAGTAAGGGATGTACAGCCCTCTAAAGTCTTTGAAATTACTCCCCGATGCGTGTATCCAGTTTGACCTTAACAGTTCACTCTTGCACTTCCAACCAGTTAAGATCAGTTTAGACGTGCCACTGCAAGGGTTTTCTGAATATTGTTTTATTCTTAGACTAGTGCAGATCTGTTTCAGCATTTAAGGCTGGCTTATCCTCAACCAACTAAGGTCAGGGGCGTCAGCCTGCTATACAGATTTTCCTCTAGTCCTGGGGCTAACAGGATTGGTTTATCATCACCTGAAGGTAGTGTACAGGCAGCTGTTAGTCAGTTAAGGCAAGCTGAGGCTTGCGGCTGATTGTCTACCTAGTTGGCAAGGCAGGGCACCACTCCCTCGTCCATCTCATCAAAGCCCGCTCGTTTTCTGGAGGTCACTGGCTCCCAATCAATGTCCTGCCTACCAGCGTCTAGTTTTATGTCACAGTTTCCTTCTCTTAGATAAATTGCCGTCCAAGACTAAAGGGGTTGTTGGCATTTGCCAAAGGTGCCAGCCTGAGCTCTGGTGGGAGGGAGCGTCCACATTTCCGTAGTAGGCTGAAGCTGTGCTTGTCCTACTTATTATTATCATCATTATTGTCATTATTAATTTTGGATATGTAAGCAACGAAAGGCTAAGCCTTTTTACCATGATAATGCATGAGTAGTTCAAAAGCTTGGATTATTACATTTTTATTCTAACTGAAGTCCGAGGGAATTTTTTTTGCAGTACAAAATCTGGTCGACTTTACTCAAAATGGTACTAATTATGCCCGAGTTTAAAAACTGTATCCTGTTTAATGAGAGCAGGAAAGAATGTTGAAAAACATCCAATGATCACGGGAGATGCACAATCATCTATATCAGGGCTGGGACGAGTCAATGTTCCTTTGACTGGTTAACTGGTCAAAGGAAAACCAGTTAACCAGCTAAAACAGTCAAAATGAAGAAGAAAGAATAAAAAACAATTATCAAACATAGAACGTCAAATATTTCAGTGAAATGTAAAAGAAACATTTCTAAGATACTCTCTTTGGTGAGGGTTCTCCAAATCTGACTTCATGATCATGGTTTTACTTTTATAGAATGCTACTTTGACGATCTTTACACCCGAATTCTTAGCTTTCACCATTCAGAACGATACTTTTTTCATCATTTAACACGATTTTTCTTTTTTTTGACTGTTTAACCAGTTAAACCAGTCAAAACTTTTTTGACTGGTCAAAATTTCTTTGACTGATTAACTAGTTAAACAGTTAACTGGTCCCAGCCTTGATCTCCATACATACATTTTCTATTAAGCAATCAGCAGTTACTGTAGGGATAGCTGCTACTCAGGTTTACGAAGCGTCATTGAAACAAAGCATTTTATTTCACCAGGCGAAGTTGAAACATATTTCTATATGCTGGTCACTGTTGTAATTGTTGTAATCGTTGTAACTGTTGAATTTGTTGATTTTGTTGCTGGTTTTTTGATGATTGCGGTTTTCAATGTCACTGAGAATGTTGTAACTGTCGTAATAAGTTTGATTGATGCGATTGTGGTGACTAAATAGGAAATAATGGTCAGTATAGTATTGTTACGATAGTTTACATGATCATAATTATTATTAATAGTATTTACTATTGTAATACGTTTAGATCGTTTTAAATAAATGTCTGGAATGTAAATAATTGTCGTGAGGAACGTTAAAGTGTTACTAACACATTCAATTTAGCAAACTTCTTTCCTTCTATTTGCAGTTTACAGATATCCATTTACACTGTACTTGCCAGATGAACTATACAACGACAACCTAGCCAACGAAAATAGTCAGGAATACCAAAAGTTAAATCGGCTTAAAGATGGGGTATAGCATACTCTTACACTGTTGGCTTTTTAACGAGTTTTTCTTTCTCTTCTCATCTGCTACTTCAAAGATTATTTTTCAGATTTATTTGGGATTCCTTCCCCCCCTCCCCCCAATATTTTGATGGCTATTTTAACTCTTTCAAGGCGGGAGCTCTCCCCTTGGCGAGTAAAATCTTCTGTCGTTAGCCAGAGTAAAATAATAGAAGTCTTATGCCGCCGGGAAAGAGTTAATAAGCCTTCATATTAAAGTCTGCTTAACACTGGTACTCAGCATCGAGTCTGATTTCAACCCCATAAAAGGGCCTGAGTGGAGGTTGAAAATTCCCTATGTATTTTCTTTATACAGACCTTCTGAAAGCCTTTCAGTAAATGGCTAAAATTTTACAACCTTTACTGTAAATGTCATGAGAATTTTGTGATATATTTTCTTTCGTATTGCAATATTATTCATTGTCTCGGAGAACCAAAACTCAGTGCAAATCTTATAACTAACGAGATTCCTGCTATACATCAATTTTAAAGTAATGCAGAGCTTGATAATGAAAAGAGCACTTTATCAAAGATCGACGTTTATTCAAGGAAATATATTACGATACCCATACACACACACACACACACACACACACACACACACATATATATATATATATCGATATACATATACATACATATACACATACTTATACACACACACGTAAACATACACACACATACACATACAAACATACACACGTACATACACATATACATATACATATACATGTATGTACACCGATGATAAGTACCACGAAGGTTACAGCGTTGGTATGAAAATATAGAGCGCTCAATACCGTTACTGGTAGAGCGAATAAGTAAATACAAAAGACAAAATTTTGCTGTCGCTACTCCCGATTGCCGGTACGGTTGTTTTACCACTAGACTATAGGATCTCAGACGGCAAGTATGATGTTAATTAGAGACCTGCTTCGTAATATTGATATGCCTCTTTTGTACTTGAAATATGATATTATAATAAACGAACCAGGTCTCTAATTAACATCATACTTGCCGTTTGAGACCCTATAGTCTAGTGGTAAAACAACCGTAACGGCAATCGGGAGACACGGGTTCGATTCCTGTTGGGGAACTCAGAAATTTTCTGAGATAAAGCTTGAGAACAAACTTTTCAATATATATATATATCAATCCAAGTTCGTTCCGAGCTGCACTGATGAGCTGTAGCACAGCGAAACGTACGTCTACAGATTGAACATATATATATATATATATGTTACTAAAGAATGTTCGTTGTTATTATTAGTTTCACGCCCGTAGACGATTTTCAGGCAACTGTAAAAAATTCGGTCGGATTGCTCTTATATAGAAGTTATTACGTACGTTCCTTGGAACGTTTTGACGTCGTTGTGTGTTTGCGGTACAATAAATGTTTCGAAGGCAGTGTTTGTTTCGGTGGTGGTACTTTGCAAATATTTCCGATCTTTTGTTAAGAAGAGTTTTTGGGTCCGTCTTCATGATAAACACTTTTTCATCCAGGCACAAATTACATCTTCTGTTTTCGCTTCTATATGCTTTCGCGTGCTTTAATATGAACCATTTAATCGAATATTCCCGGTTTTCATTCTTCAATTTCCAGATGTAGCTTGATAAGGCCGTCTCTTTTGAATACTTAGCGTTGCGGAATGATTTCCTATGGTTATTGAAGCTGGGTTTGAATGGGTTCGCGGTCATGCCAATGTATTTCTTTGTAGTACCGTCATCTGTCGTTGTTACGTCGGCTTGGTAGATAAGGTTTTCGTCGAGGCAATTACCTTGTAGAGGGCAGTTTTCGTTTGTTTGGCAGTTGCAGAAGCGTTGCTCAGAGGCAGTTGTGGCGGTGTGTGATTGATTTGACAATACATGTGCATCATGTCTGTTTATGATACTCCTCACATTGTCCAAGCTATCAAAATAAGCTATATCTCCATGGACAATGACGTCAAAACATTCCAAGGAACTTACGTAACTAGAAATACGTGTATGCAACAAACATTCGCCCACCCTTCCAAAATATATCACTAGAGAATCCAAGTAACATTGATAATTTTCCAACTTGTCAGAAAAAACGTCCTTACTATAACTGAAAAACTGAAAGAAAGGATAATAATAATAACAATAATAAAAATAAAAATAAAAATAATAATAATAAAAACAAAAAAACCCCAAAAAACCCAAAAAACAACACGCACAATTCTGCCTTAAATTAACCTATATAGCTTATATTTAAACTGCTCGTCGTCATATTTATGATTAAAGTTTTATTAAAACAAATTGTTTAGGGAGAATAACCTTAAATGGTTTAATGAATGGTAAGAGATCCGTTCTGAAAATTCTACTGCTAAACAATGGATGTTCGCATCAAGACCCTGTATTAGTTGCGTTCTTGAGGTATTTCGAGTCGGTTTCCAGCCAAAATTTTCACTCATGTTGCTTTAAAGAAAGACTTTTTATTAGATGGCCAGGCTTTCAGTCTTAAAATTGGAGCATCCTCAAAGGTTACCTGTCGGTTACCAGCATTACGGACAGCTCATGATTGAAAAATGTTTGTTGATATTTTTTGTCTTAAAAAACTGGTAAATTCTACATTATCTCACAAATGATTGCAAATGTCTATTAGAAATGCTATGATGAAGATTTATGCTAAGTATTCATCCGGAGGTACAAAACTTTGGTGACGAAGATGAAACGAATTACAAAACCGACGAAATAAACAAAGAAAACACGAGCGAGTTCTGAATTTTTATTACTAACCAAATATCAGAAAAATACATAACATACAACAAAATACGACAAGCAAACCTTCCACAAGTTTTGGTCGAAAGAAGAACGAGTAGAGAAAAGTAAAATACGTACTTTTTCCCTCTGCAAAACTTTCGTAAAAAAGAAAAATGGCTTAGCGTACAAACCTGCGACTCTTACGTACTTTCAACTAAGCATTCAGCGGCACCTCAACCCAAAGGATTCAACGGTGAATTTGCAAAAAGACGACTGCTTTAAACTTTTAAACTTTCTTGAGAGGTTTTTTAAATCCTGATGAAAGCACTACTGGTCGAATACGGTAAAGTTCATCATCCACAAGCCACCCAAGAAGTGAGAAAGACTGAAGTGGACAACTGTTTCGCCGAAGGATAGTTTGGTAACCAAAAACAAGTAGCTTTGCAGCGGGTTACTTGGAGGCTGTTTCCCCGACATTTTTTGTTTTGAGCCAGAAATGCATCCCGACGTCTTCAGTGGGGCGACATTTCTTACGGAGAACGATCCTGAATAAAGCAATGAAATTCTTGTGTGGAAAGCTGAGAGAACATCCAAAGTCTGTTGCAGCCAGGACAAATGTTCTGGACGATGAGTGTTTTATTCCACTTCTCAAACAATTTACCATGAACGCTGTCCTGTTAAATACTAAAAAATATTCAAAAGCTATCATCCTGCAGAGATGAATGAACCAGAATCTTCATTTAACTTTACCAATCAACACCAGTTAAATCTAGGCGATAATATTTGGTACAAAAAGTCTCCCTTGGGGAAGAATGAAGTCCGGAAACTACTTTTGAAAGCTGCTCAAAACAATTCCGTTCGCAAAAACTTGTATGTCAAAGCTACTCGATTCAGACTTACCTGTGATTGTATTGCTCAGGTATTTGGTTACCAGAACGTGACAAGTCTCAAGATTTATTCAAATCAGCATCTGTTCAACTTCAGCGAAGAATGTCGTTTACACTTAGTCGCTCCGCAAATGTCCTGACAGCAAGCGAGTTCCTTTACGTCTTTTGCTCATATTTATCCGGAAGAACCAAGACAAAGCGTTGCTGCAACAAATGAACAGTTGGTCAATGCATATTCCAAGGAGCTAACTTTGATAACTGCTGTTTCAAGTCATAAATTGTCCAGATACTAAGATGGCCTCCAAAAGTGAAACCAGCCGCAAGCACCAAGAAACCCTTTTCGTTTGCCGGTCTTAAATCATTTACTGGCTTCAGTGTTCAAATGATGTAAACAAAGTCTGAAAGATCCATAAAACGGAAAAAAAAGAGACCAAACCGATTTGTTTCGATACGAACCTAAGTAACCTAAGGTTTGGTCAACAACATACCAGTCCCGAGCTTGCACACGGCTTTCTTGAGTGACCGGAATCCATGGATATATATATATATATATACGTGAACGTTTAGGTTTACGAAATGCAAAGAGGGCTCAATAACGCAAAGAAAGAGCAAATGGGATTATATCGCTTACCTCAAAAAGTCACTACAGCCTGTTTCATCCTGTTTTATATATATATATATATATATATATATATTTATACATATACATATATATATATATATAAATATATATATATATATATATATATATATATATATATATATGTAAACATAGATACACAAAGTGAAAATTTTTCTCCCTAGTCACCACGGGTGTAAAAGAACTCCACGCACGTCGAGATTAGTACCCTCGCACCACGCTTCGCGCGGTGGGCGAGGGGATAACTTCTATACAAGAGCAATCCGACCGAATTTTTTCCAGTTGTCTGAAGATCGTCTACGAGCGTGAAATTAATAGTAACAACGAACATTCTTTAGTAACATTTCATCTATTTTGCTCTATCTTCCAGGATATTGAGCACTTTTAGAATCGTTGATAAATCATTCGACTATATATATACAGGGATTACAAATACGCCAATTTGGGCGTATTTTACGCCAAAAATGTTGAAATGACTCTAAAAAACATACGACCGTAGTCAATTTGACTCCAGAAAATAATACATGAAATATTCAAAAGCAGACCATTTCTGGTTATTCTTAGAACATAGAATACTTTCTTAGGAACTAATTTCAGGAAAAATTTTTTTTAAATAAGATGAATATATATAATTACATTGATGAATGATCGTTCCACTTGCCCGCTCTTGGCCGCCATCTTGAATTGAGTCGTGGTTCGAGATATGGTAACATACATGAAGTACCATACCTACCCAACACTGCCGTCGCCTGATATGGATGGTCTGGTTGATGGCTGTGTGAAGCAGTGACAGGAAGCACGCAGGGGCAGATGAACAATAAATATCTTGTTATAATATCTTGTTCACACAAGATATTACAGTAACTTATTTTACTTTCCTCTTTCACTTGGTTGCTGAAACATTTTCAGATTTTAACAGAGCAGATAGTAACAGATATTTAAGTACCTCTTAGGATAAATTGTCCGTTGAGTTGTAATATCAATGATTTGAATTTGTTTTTGTGGAGAAACCAAAAGATGTTTATGTAATTTTTGGCCACTGTTTAAAATTACTGGCAATCAATGCTTTAAGGTATACAAAGTTCTTTGTATTGTGTTTTGGTGTGAATAAATATTAAAATAATAAATTTGTTTTCAGCTACAAAGTAGAAAGTTGGTACAGTGAATGAAGTATGCATTTTTTCAATATTTTAGTCCCTTTTTATTGTCACATTTAATGACTCCAGAATTTCTGAGATGACTCCAAAATTTCAAAGCAGGAAGTCAAAATGACTCCAAAGGAAGTGTCAAATTTATAATCCCTGTATATATATATATATATACAGTAAGAAAGTTTCCATATTGACTTTACGTAGAGTGCTCAATATCTTATAAGATAAAGCAGATAGTAAATAAATAAGCTTAAAACTCTTAGTCGTTACTCAAAGTTTCACGTCTCTTCGGACGATCATCAACGTCATAAATAAAATTCACTCTTTTTCGCAAACCGCATGACCAAGTTCTCAGGTTACCAGTAATGCCCTGATTTCTTAACAAGTGTCAACCTAACGATGAGTCAAGCTAATCCAAAAACTGCGGAAATGTGATGTACTGTACAACAAAATGTATTGAAACTTATTCAGTTTTGAAGTTGGGCATTCTTTTACCTTACAAATAAACCAATTTTTAAGGACTTGATCTGCGAAAATTTTGAGGACAGCCTCAGTTGCCAAACATCTGCTACAGCCTTTTCCTTGCACTTCAACAGACAACGAGCTAATGAAACACTAAAAAGCGTGTCTGAACTATTACATCGAAATAAAGATAGTTCATCATTGTTTTAATTTTGCGATTGTTGAGCCAAGAACATTTTCAGGATAAATTTACTCCAGTTCTGGTAATCAAGGATAGTTTTAAGACAGCCTATGTAAAATCGGATAAAATTACATTTCATCAGAGTAATACTCTTTGGGTTGTGTTGACATTACTCAATCACAAATTCAAATTCTTGCTACATTGTTGTAATTCTAAATTTTGCTCTTGCCTAGATTTCTCAGCTACTCACTAATCAAACTTGCGTGATTTCAACTGATATTTCAAAATTCAGGTATTAAAAAATAAGCAATAGTAATTCATACACTAATATTTCAAAATAAATTATCTAATACATATGTTATGATAATTACTAGAACCATTACGTTTGTTGTACTCCTAATTTTCTTGTCCCTCTTGTTTTACTTATTCATATGTCGTCATTAACATTGGCACTTGCGTGTCATCTTATGGTTATGGCCATTTTATCCTGGTGATTATCGTTATTCTCAACACTATTGCTGTAATTATTATTTTTAATTTTATTACAATTAATATGATTATTATTATATTCCCCTCGCCCACCGAGCGAAGCTCGGTTCGAGGGTACTAATCTCGACGTGCATGGAGTCCTGTCACGCGCGTGGTGACTAGGGAGATTAATTTCCGCTTTGTGTATGTATGTTTCTATATATATATATATATATATATATATATATATACATGGATTCCGGTCACTCAAAAATGCCGTGTTCAAGCTCGGAGACTGGTATGTTGTTGACCAAACCATACTTAGCTACCGTATTGAAGCAAATCGATTTGGTCTTGTTCTTTTTTCCCTTGTATGGATTTCCCGCAAGTTGTTTACATTATTTGAACACTGAAGCCAGTAATTGATTTAAGACCGGCAAAGGAAATGTCTTTCTTGATGCCTGCGGCTGGTTTCTCTTTTGAGGGCCACCTCAGTAACTGAACAATTTATGACTTGAAAGAGTAGTTCTTAAAGTTAGCTCCTTGGAATATGCATTTGCCAACTGTTCACTTTTTGCAGCAACGGATTGTCTTGGTTCTTTCTGATTTATATGAACAAAAGACTTAAGGGAACTCGCTTGCTGTCAGGACATTTGCTAAGCAACTAAGTATATTAAAACGACGTTCTTCGCTGATGTCGAATAGATGCCGATTTGTATAAATCTTGGGACTTTTCATGACCTGGTAACCACTTACCTGAGCTATACAATCGCTGGTACGTCTGAATCGAGTAGCTTTGAAATACAAGTTCTGCGAACGGAATTATTTTGAACAGCTTTGAAAAGTAGCTTCCCAACTCCATTCTTCCCTAAGGGAAACTTCTTTTACCAAATACTATCGCCTGGATTTAATTGGTGTTTATTGGGAAAGTAGAATGAAGATTCTAGTTCATTTATCTCTGTAGGACGATTACTTTTGAACATTTTGCAATATTTAACCGGACAGTGTTCATGATCAATTATTTGAAAAGTGGGATAGCACACTCATCGTCCAGAAAAGTTGTCCAGGCCATGAGAGCCTTTGGATGCTTTCTCCCCTTTCCACACAAAGATTTCGTCGCCTTAATCAGGATTTTTCCCTAGGAAATGTCGCCCCACTGAAGACGTTAGGATGTGTTTTTGGCTCGAAAGAAAAATGCAAGGTAAACAGCCACCAGGTAACTCGCTGCAAAGCTACTTGTTTTTGGTCACCAAATTATCCTTCGGCAAAACAGTTGTCCTCTTCAGTCTTTCACACTTCTCGAGTGATTTGTGCATGATGACCTTTACCGTATTCGACCAGAAATGCTTTCGTCCGGATTTTAAAACCTCTCACAGAAGTTTAAAGTCGTCTTTGTGTAAATTTACCGTTGAGCCCTTTGTATTGAGGTGCCACTGAATGCTTAGTTGAAAATACGCAAGAGTTGCAGGTTTGTACGCCAATTTTCTTTTCTATTGATGGTTTACCTTGGAAAAAGTACGTCTTTTTTATTTCTCTCTTCTCTTTCTTCTTTCGACCAAAACTTGCAAAAGGTTTGCTTGTCGTATTTTGTTTTATGTTTTGTATTTTCCGATTTTTGGTCAGCGATAAAAATGCAGAACTCAGTCATGTTTTCTTTGTTTATTTCATCCGTTTCGTAATTCGTTTCATCTTGGTCAACAAAGGGGTTTACCTCCGGATGAATACTTAGCATAAATCTTCTTCATAGCACTTCTAATAGACATATTTAACCAACTTTGAGATAATATAGAATTTATCAGTTTTTTAAGACAAAAAATATGAAAAAAAATTTTCACTCATGGGCTGTCCGTGATGCTAATATCCGACTGGTAACCTTTGAAAATGCTCCAATTTTAAGACGGAAAGCCTGGCTATCTAATAAAAAAATCTTCTTTTAAAGCAAAATGAGTTAAAAGTTTGATTGAAAAAAGACTCGAAATATCTCAAGATCGCAATTAATGCAAGATCTTGCTATGAACATCCATTGATAAGCAGTAGAATTGTCAGAATCGATCTAAGTAGTATAGAGATGAGGGGTACAAACACACTTGCCCGTTAGGTGCACTTTTTTAGTAATTTAGTGGAAATACGCGTTTTCCACGAAATGGGCCCAATGTGTCTCTTCATGAAATCTGCTTTTTTTAAAATGAAAAAAGTACCCCCCATATTCTACACTACTCTTTGTTGAGTAGATTGCGCACTTTTCATATGATTGGTTCTTTTTAAATTTACTCAATTATCTTATAATGACCATACGAGCTACTAACGCCATCATCTAACAAATAACGCTTATCATCAAAGCATGACAGTGAGACCTTATTGATCTCATAACTTCCTATGTCATGTAAGTTACTTCTTATCGTTTTCATCTTATGATGCATTTGCTTTTTCTCAAACAATGTATCTTTATTGTGTTTATGTGTAATGTCTTTTTTTATTACATTTTTCTTAACACTTTTGGCTGTTTTACCACCTTTTTCATTGTCTTTCATATAACTATACATTTTACTTCGTAGTCCTATAAATTCTACTATTGGAATACCTGCTGTTTCATCTTTCATTTTTCTTATTTCTCTTTTGTTCTTTTTAAAATAAAAAGGAGAGTCAATAGAGTTGTCACTGTTGTGAAATAAGTCTTTCTTCTTGTAGAGATCATTATATACATCTTCTGCTTTTATTTCATACATTAAGCTGTCTGTATCTGTCAATAATAATTTTGCATTTTCATGTCCATACATTTTCATTATTGTGTTATAATGGAAATCATACATAAGAGTCTTTGAGAGTTCTAATATACACATTCCAACATAAGCAGTTCTATTTAATGTTAATATTTCTTTTATCTTATGGACAGCAACAAGGTTTTCATTAAAGATTTTACTACTTACGTATGTTATCTTTGATACTATCTTCGTTAATTTCTTTTGATCTGTAATTAATCTGACATCTACAAGTTTTCTTAAGTTTTCAATAGTTTTACCATAAACGGCATTATTCATTAATTTATAAAAGTCCTTCTCAAAGGCATTCTTGGCATTTGTTCTCTTTTTAGTGTTGAAATCTATGTATTTTTCAACCATTTTGATTGATTAAATTCTAATGCTCTGTGAATCTTTTGCAATTTCATTCCTAAGGATAAATACAATTGCAAATTTCTGTAATGTATAACGTACTTTTTCTTGTCATTTAATGTTGTTATTAATTTACTTACAAGTCCCACAGATATTTTATATTTCTTCTGTATTATTTTACAATATCTGGATAATTCTTTCTTTACAGCCTTTTTTCTGGTACTAATGGATAGTCGTTATGCAGGTCATGTAATTTCTTAGGATATTCCAAGCCTACTTCTAACAACAGTCCTTTTTCTGAGTATTCTGTGTAACTGCTTAGTTGTACTTTATTTGGATATTTCCATTTAAATCCTCCAGTAGGTAATGATTGACTCATAGCCCATCCATATAAATTATTTGCATCTAGGTACATTATATATTTGCAATCTTTGTTTTGTTTTAAAGTTCTTCATATATTTTTTATTTGTGGATCCATGTCTATTTGCAATGTAGGATATTCCTCCTCTCATTCCCTTTTCAATAAATTGGAACATATCAATATCTGTTAAAAGTTCCAATTCAATGCCAGTCATTTTCAACATAGCATCCCAATCACGACCAGGAGAAGTGAAGTAATGTCATGGATCCAATTTATAGTACTGCATACAGGTTTTTCTATAATTCTTAAATACATCTTCCAATAGAAGGATATCAGTTTTAAGGTATAAATCATGGTATTCTCCTACGTTCTGCATACTGAAAGTACTCCAGACATTTTGAGCATGTTTATATGAATCATCTGTAATATGTTCGTCATTCAATATACTATAGAATTGTTCTTTAGAAGGTACTTCTGTTTCTTCAAAGCTGTAGAAACTGTCCATGTAATCATTTGGATAGACACCTTTCTGCTCCATAAGATTAAACTGTTCCTCTATTAGAAATGCTTCTTTTGTATATTTAAATGCCTCAATTGGCAAACAACTTGCTAAATAATCTAAACTTCTTGACATAAATTGGAAACTATCCAAGAATACAAGATGGTTACCTAACATAAATAATATGTATCTTTCCATATTATTTAGTATAACATTTATTTTCCTATTAAATTTTCCAATCTCTTGCATTATAAAGTGGCTATCATATCCACATAAATTATGGAATATTACTGGTATTTTCTCTGTTAATTTATAATTTATGTTATATTTCTGATGCGCAGAACCTCTATACTTACCAGTGATATGACAATGGTCTCTAACTTTAATATCGCACGGCATGTATTTATTTCCACAAATATGACAACTTTCAGATGTTTTGAAGTTCTTTTCTTCATCTTCTGTTATTTCTAATGTCTTAGCAGCTCTGCTGTTAAAATGCTTCTTCAATGTCTCTTTACACCATTTTTCTTCTTCTAACATCTTTTCTAGGAATTTATAAACCGCATCAGGTCCTCTGTATAATTCTAGTGGTTTACTGTACTTATCATAATAGCAACCTACTACTTTATAAGCATAACTGCAATCTTTATTCTTTTGATATGCATCTGTATATGAGTTACCTGAATTATTTTTAACTCCATGAATTTTCTCTACAATTGCTTCAAAATCTGCATAAATAACAAAAGGTGCTTGTAATTGTTTGTGATAGTTTTTAATTTACACTTTTTTCCCTTCATTTGGCATATTTATTGCTTGCTAACCATATACAGTTATACAGTTCTTCTTAAGTTTTTCAAGAGTATGTTCACCGCGAAAACATTGCAGACAATACATACAAAAGTGTTTTTTATCTTTGTGTTTTGTATAGTTATACATGAATCTGTTAAAGTTATTTATTTGAACATAATGGTTCTTATATAACAATAGATTCATGACCTTCTTATGCCTTTCTTTTGATATATAAATCGGAAAAGGAGTTTTAACAGCTAAGCTGTTCTTCCAGCCAAATATATTCAAATTTATATTATTTTGTTTTTCTATCTTTGGAATATCTTTTAACATTACAGGGAATTCCACATTAGTGTAATATAATTTATTGATAAATTCTTTGTCAGTATCTTTTATTCTTTGTTGATTTTTATATTGTGGATTTAAATATCTAATATGGCATCATCTAAAGCATTCATTATCCTTATTTTGGATATTAATAAGATCTTTTAAACTATTTTGTAATTCTTTCGGTAATTTCACATAAGAACTGCCTTTTAATGGTTGATATTTAACAAAATTAATAAAATATTTTTCTATCCTTTCTATTGTCCATCCAGATCCTTCAGACATTTAAACATCAATAACATTAAGAATATCTGAATTAGCCTCATCTAATCCAATATCAAATGCAGATAATATGGTTTTTGTTTTACAGTTAAAATAAGCGGTTTTATATATTATACCTGCGGATTGACTTTCTTTCTTAAGTGTTACGACAGGCGTTGAATGTATTTATGCAGTGTTTTATCATACAATAATTCCACTAGTGAATCTCGGACTTCTTTGAATTGAATTCTTGGAATTGTAACTTTCCACATAACCTTTTAATGTTTTTTGTTTTTTGGTAATAATAGAAGTCACATCAGTCTCATCAAAAACGAATTCAATTTTATGACTTAGGATCCGATATTTTCCATAAAAATCGAAATAACTAAGAATCTCTTTATTTGCTTCTGTTAATATTTTTCTTGCAGATGATTTATTTTTTATGTTTTTATAGTACTCTTAAAAGTTTTTCTTCTCCAGAGTTTCTTATTTACATAAGAAACAACTTTTACTGTTACAAAAAGACTTCTACACATATTATTCTTAAAAAACTCAATTGTTTTTTTTTATTAGTAAATCGAAATTCCTCACTAAGATCTGTATATCTGGTGATATTTATATTGTATGTGTCTATCTATAGTATATTATATGATTATTTCTTTAAGCTCCTTTAAGCCACTTTAAAAAGTTTGGACTATTGCAATCTTTATCCCATTCTAATTTCTTATAGACGATTCCAAACAAACGTTCATCAAATTTATTCTTCGTCTCGGATTCAATCAAGTCTTTTAAATGACGGTTTAATGGAATTCCTGTTCTACTACAGTCTTATAATGTAATAATTATATCTTGCTATATTCTTTCCAGTTATTAATTTTTCCTTTCTCATAACATCCAAAACTTTCTAAAAATCATCTATAATGTTAATATACCTTCTATCAATACATTCCCGCAGTCTTTTATACATCCATTTGCTTCTATTATGGACAGTCTTCTTCTTATATTTCATCCATATATTTTCAATCCATTTTCCACTATAAGTTAAATAATTATTACTTATAACACCACATTTTGGACATGTATAATAGCCAACAGCAACAATTCTGTTTACATTATAATCCTTACAATACAGTGCAGTATTCTGCATATACCATACTATAGTAATATTTATTTAAACCACTTTAAAAAGTAAATAACCACTGTTATCTATTGATATTCCTTAGTGATGGGCCGATACCGATACCAAATATTCGATATCGTCGGTACCAGGGTCTTGAAGAAAAGTATCGATACTGGCGAGAAATATCGATTGTTTCGATACGACTGAGCCGGCGATGTTTTACCTTTTGGTCAGCGGATTCAGCATGAACAACAAAGAGAATTAAGCAAAGAGCGTGTTATTTTGAAAGATGAATTTCGAAATTTGAAAGATAAATTAATGGCAGAGTTAATAGAATACCGGTGTGTTATCAAAGTTGAGTTATTTGCCATACTTGGCACATTTGTTGGTTAATGTATTGTTTGCTATTACAGTATTACTGTTGTTGGTGAATAAAAAAATTGCCCTTTGTTGTTTTCGCTTCTTATGTTGCATAAATATCGATATCGACATCGATATCGGAAGAAAAGGGCAACACCGAACCGGTATTGTATCGAATTAAAAAAGCTGGTATCGCCCATCCTTAATATTCCTTCATTTCATCACATGGTTTACAAAAATCATTTAATTGTGGTTTTTTATATTTCATTGATTGAATCTGTCTCAGTTCATCTAATGACTTATTAATTTCATTTATATCTGCGTTTGCATCTGACAATTCTTGGATTCTATTATATTTTTTTACTTCCTTTTCATTGAATTCATCTTTTGCTTTCTGTAGTTCATCCATTGTTAAATTATGACGTTTCATTTCTTTTTCATATCCATTTTTGTCAAACATTTTGAACAAATATCCAGCACCTGTGAATGAAACAGCTGCAAATGTTGTCTGTAAAAATCCTCCAACTAATTCCATATATAATTAATTAGATTTAAATGGATCAGTTGGAATATATTTCTTATTCTGTTACCATTTTACTAATAATGTGCTTCCTGCGACACCAGCCGCTAGTTTTCCTGCATCACGGAAATCTGTTGCATCCGTCAGTTTTTCTTTCAACAGTCTTTTAGACAGAATTGACAATCCTACTACTCCAGCAGTTACCAATAAGGAATCATATACTTCATTCATAATTTCTTTCTCTTGCATTTAATTATATATAATAGTTTATATTTTAATTCTATGGAAATTAATTTTATGGTTATCTAAAGTGTGATTATTTCTAAACTTCTTATTTCTACAGTATGGACATTTTATACGTGTATCACACATATATCGTATAATTTCCGTTATAATAAGATCATAATCACTGGAAACTAAACATTTATAATTATTCTTCTCATATTTCTCCGGTAATTTCTTCTGTGAATCTGTCAATTTTCCATTATTTTGAGATGTTTTAAATTCAATACAAAATCCATTATAATACTTATGTAAGTTAGTAATAATAATATCAGGTTGTCCTTTTTGATATCCTTTCTTATATGATTTTATTCTCTTACTAACAGTATCTTGTAATTCTCCCAAACCAGCAATAAGTGCATTAGGATAAAAACGTCTTATATAATGAGTAACTTTAGTATGCAAATCATACTCATCTTCTATTTTAAATACATTATTATAAGGATTAGCAGATAAGCTATAGAATCCGCTTTTTCTAATGGAAGGTAATACATCTTTTCTTACCCATCTTTGGAAATTCTTGACTGAATCTAATTTGGATCTTAATATTAATGAATACAACCCACTTCCGTTCAAAAAAAGTGCACCAATTGACCTGACCCGGTGTTTTACCGGGTAAGGTTTTCTTGTCGCCTTCATCCACATGTTTTCTTATAGCATCATCAGCATCTTCGTAACCAAATAAAGTAGCAATTTCTTTACCTTTAAACCAGGGATTTCCAGACTTATCAATATAAGCATTTATAGTGAAATTCAATTCTATATTATTGTATTCTTTCAACTCCATATAATATCTATACATAATATTTCTTTAAGCCTCTTTGAAATTCATTACAATGGTGTCTTTCACAATATCAAACAAAAGTGACACTACTTTACACTTCTTTTTTTACCATGTTAAGATCTTTAATGTCAAATTCCTTCAAAAAACGTTCCGTCATTTCTATAAGTTCAACTATGGAATCTTCTATGTCTATAACAGCTGAGCTGTCACAAATTTCACCTATTGTTTCATGTATAGTAGTACAATTTCTATTTATACTTTCAAATACACTGTAATATTCTCTCTATGTAATATAGATTAATATAAAAATTTATTCCAATGAATCCAACAGCGGAGATGCTGGAGAAGGAGGTTTTTCTTCTTTTGCTACCTGTGGTTTATCATTAGAAATTACTTTCTTATTACATTCTTTCCTTACATAATACAGACTTACAACTGCTGCTGTAACTCCTATAACATTTAATATTAGACTATAATTAACAGCTGAGCTGCTATTACTTTTATTCTCATCTATCTCTATTTGTTGTTCTTTATGAAGTTTTCTTTCTTTATTAAGTTGTGCCAAACGTTTTCTTGCTTCAACTGTTTAAGGAGCTTTCTCTTTTAAAATAGTGGTTATTTTAGGTGTTTCTTCACTCATTTTATAATATATCTTATATTTTATCTACCAGTTTAGTATCAGTTATCTATCAGATGGACTGTCAGTTATCTATTAGTTATCTGTAGATGGATCTATCAGTTATCTATCAATAGATCTGTCAGTTATCTACTTGATGATAATAGATCTCATAATAATACTTTGTAAAGACCTTATTATAGTGTTTAGCAGCTAAGCTGTCATCCTCTTTAAGATAATCAGATAATCCATAATAACCAATTTCTGCATCTTCCAGTGCTTCTTTAGTTGCTTCTTCAATGATTTTTTCATCTTCCTCAGACAGTTCGTCTTCTGTGTTTCTCTTGTAATTTCTGGATTTATATGGATTTGTTTTAAACTTATGTGGTGCTTCATGATCTTTTTTATAGATAAGTTGGATTTCTTATTATTTAAATTATAAACCTTATCTTCTAACCATTCAATAAATTGGTATTTTACCTTTGTTTTCCTAGACTTATTAACCAATGAATAAACACCAGATTTATAAAGAAAAAAGCATCTGTACCTCTAATCCTGTAATTTTGGCCTTTTCTTATCTTCTCTATTTACATGTTTTTGTACAGCTCTTTTATAGTCTTTATAACTAAGAGAAAAACAGATATCTTTAGCACGAATCCATATTTCACCTTTGAATCTAAATACAATGATATAAAATCTTAAGTTATCATCTCTAAATGATTCCATACATATTACCTCATATTTAAAGTGTGTCATTAGAAGTGTTGAAATTGTTAAGAACAGTTGAAATCCTTGAATAGCTATTCATGGTTTTTAGATATATATAATCATACTCTAGTGTAATATTTTTTCTATAAAGTGGAGTAATAAATTGTATATAAGGTTTTATATAATAAATATACATATACAGTGTGATTTCAGATTCATTTAATTCTTTTGATAGTAGATCTTGTCATATCTATCAGACATACCATTAATAGGTGGACAAAGATCTGTCATTATGTCATTCAGTACTTTTGTATCAGATATAAATAGTTTTTCATCCTAAGAAATTCCACATAAGTATGTCCCTTACGAAAATATTCTATAGAATATTCTATACAAAAATTCTACAGAATATTCTATAGGATATTTGAAAGGATTTTGGAACCTATTCTATAGAACATTTTAATAGAATATTCCATAGAACATTTTAACAGAATATTCTATAGAATACAGTAATTATATATATTTAACAATTTGGACATGATAATTTGTTAAATAATTAAAAAAGCTAATTCTTCAATATATTTTACAGGTTAATTTCAAGTTCATAAAAATATTTTAAAAAACTATTACAAATGTAGATATTATTGTTGTGAGTACATGTTTTTCAACGTTATGTAAGTGACTCATCAGTCTTTTTGGAAGATTTTTCTTTCGCTTTCTCTACCTTGACCACATTATTTATACGGTTTATCATTAATTTCTTGATCTCTTCTGGTGTACAGTTAAATTGCTTTGAACCATAATCTACACAATAGAAACCAAAATACAACAATACTTAGTCTCAGAATGAATACTGGAAGATGGTAAAAATTACATATACCACAAGTTGATTGTTAGTTGAAGCAAAAATTTAAAAACAATGATGTTAAATTGTTAATAAGAAGTTATGATAAAAATTATGAAAGGTTTTTAAAAGAAAGGGGTGTACAACCCATATTCTTGTAGAATCAGGGCTAT
The DNA here is from genome assembly GCA_030142905.1 of Heliopora coerulea. Classification (NCBI taxonomy): domain Eukaryota; kingdom Metazoa; phylum Cnidaria; class Anthozoa; order Scleralcyonacea; family Helioporidae; genus Heliopora; species Heliopora coerulea. The sequence goes on along the minus strand of JASJOG010000059.1, from coordinate 248,337 downwards.
ACATTTTTACCATAATTTATTTAGAAAACTGAGGCCGGTATCTACCTATATGAACAGACTTTGTGGTTGGTTGTACTTATCGTACCAATAGAAGTCAAAGAACAATTGAAATTATAATTAAAAAGAACCACTCATAAATCCTAACAACGATTTTTCCATGAACCCATTCAGAAAACCCCTTAATATTATCAGAAAAATTGTGATAGGACTGCAATACTTACCTAACACACTTTGAACTTTTTGTGTATCCAGTTGTGGCTTTGCCTCTTTGTCCTTAAAAGCATTAGACTGTCATCCTGTCATCGAATGTGTCAGGAGAACACTACGGTTCCAAAGAATTCCCATCACAACATACACATAATCCTTTAAGTTCCTCTTTGACTTTATCATGCGATACTGTGCTTTGGTTATCTCTACATTATCACCAAATAGCACCTGTAAATTAAAATTTTTAAATTATCATTTGATATTGATGAAATTGTCAATTATTTTAATTAGTAACCATTACCATGTCATGCTACATATTTTGGCTACTTTAAGCACTGTCACAAAACTTTATTAAAACCTAAAAAGCAAACATACTTCAAAAAGCATTGCTTATCATTCAGCAAAAGTGAATCCACATACAATTACCAAATAAACTTACCATGTCAGACTCATCACATTCATTTGTTGATGAGGAAGAAAAGGAGGCTGCCCTTTGTCCAGATGGTGAAGACGGCCGTTCTGCAGGAGAGCAATTGTTGATTCCTTTCTTCAGTTCTTCAGCCTGGGATCTTAAATCTCTTACAATTTCTGGCAGCAATTGGACCTCTAAAATGTAATTAATATTTGGTTTCATGAGTCCACATTTTTTTCTCCTGATAGTTGGTCTGAAGACTGGTTTTCACGTAAGATAATTTTCCTTGGATTGCAACAGACAGGAAAGTTTGCTTTGTAATAAAGTTGCTAGTGCAAAACTAACCACTTTATCAACACAGAATTTTTCCCGTCTGCTCCGATCAAAGGACAGCTATCATCAATGGAAACCAGCCTTTAGGTCATATTTGTACAGAGCATGTAAAGTCTCAGCTTGAAATGTCAAAACGTTTGCCAGAACAACTTTTTAAAAAAAAGAAAGTGACGCAACCAAACAGCACATTGTGTAGACAAATAATGGACCATTAAAGGACAGGAAACCAAACCAAAGCAGAATTATGATCTTCTATACTCAATTTCAATTATGCTTAATACCTTTTTGATTTCTTAAAGCACGATGCAATCGTGCAATTTCCTTATCTTTAATGAGGAGCTGCTGTTCTAACTCTTGATTTCTTCTTTGCAAAATGCTTTCTTCAGAGCCACTGCTACCCTATAAAGAAGAGTATGGTAAAACACAATGCAACTAATGAATGGTTTTGTAGAACATGTTAGATGCACTGTGCTGTATTATATTCAGCAAGTCAACCACTATTCCATGTTAACACATACCATTTCCTCATTCTCGTTATCACTATCATAAACTCCATCTTCACTCCACGCATCAATCTGAAAAGTAACAAATTTCAACTTTTGTTGGTTGAATTTTTTGCTTACAAGTAACATATTGACCAAGGCTTAAAATAAATTATGTTTGAAAACACTCTTAACTGCTATGAACACAAAATTGATTCAGGAGAAAGTGTGGAATAAAAATCTTACTTTAGAATGTACCTTTTTTGGGTAAAGTTGTGTTTCCTCTTCAAAGCATCAACTGCTGCTAAGCTTTTCACAGCTGCCAAGCTCTTTTTGGCCTTTTTGGATTCTAAAATATAGCAAAAGTGACTTTTTAGCTGATCTATAAAGCAATTTCTACATCTGGAACGCACATTGTTTCAACTTGGAAGTAAAATCCCACTATGCATTGTTTTTCGATATGGTTTGTGCTGTTGCCTGGATAGCAAAGTGAAAACTTTAAAGATTTGTGTACAATGTAATGAAGTATTGAGTGTCATATAGGCCTTTCCTAAACTCCAGCATTAGACATGAGCTACATATAGAAAGCCCTTACTTTGCTAATAATACATTACAAAACTGATAGGTGAAAAATGACAGCTTCTACCTTCTCTTGCATGCCATCTTCTTCATCTGAGGAAGCATATCTTCCATTTCTTTTGGATGTTCTCTGTCCTCGTCCATGACACGGAGTGGTTGTTGACCCAGTTTCAATAAATCTGTTCATTTGCTGCCGGATATCATCGTAGTTGTCTTAAGAAATAAAGTTTAAATGCGTTTCATACATGATTCTGAATTATAGCTGTTAACTCTCAAAAAACTTTTAATAATAATTTAAAACAATGTTTTAATAGAAATGGCGACATCAATTTTTTATAATTCAGTTGCTATAGGTCCAAAACCAGAGAATCTTTTTCTAATAGGGTACAAGGGTACAAGCCGTTGCAATGCAGGGAAACCATGCTAGATTAACCATGGGTTTCCAGTGAGAAGTGCATAAACAAAGTAAATATTAAAATGTTTTTATTCAAAAACATTAGCTGTTGAAAAGTCGGCCAAGGTTCTGAACAATGTACAGATCATGAGATCAAATCGAAACATTAAACATTAAACATACTTAGCAACTTGCATATAAATATTTTGACATCGAAAGCCAGCCAAAACACACCAGTAGGTCAGAAATAGCCATAAGTACCAAACCGTATACATCCCATTGTTAGCCTGGGGTTATGTAATTGCACAAGCAGTTCTTTTACATGTGAGCGTTAGTCATATATCATGGTCTTACAAAGGGAAGGTCTTATATATGGGTGGCTTAAAATCGGAAGTTTACGATATACAGCTTTGAGTATTAAGTAGCAGTTAGCTCTTGAAGGATTGTATGGGCAAGTACAGCAAAACATTTATAAAAGGTTACAATTTTCCCTGATGTTGAGAGGGATTGCCCAGTCGGTTCATCAACAGTCAACACAATTTGCAATTGGCAACAAACATACGGTAAACGTAGTCTGAACTAAAACATGAATATCTGTTTACTTACTACTGAATTTTAGTATTCTAGCAACACTAGTCATTGTTGCTACAGCATCTGGGTCAATAGATCCTTTGACGATTTTCTTTGATAGTTTTGCAAACTCTATCGGGCATGCTACCATCACTTTTTTTTTCTATCCCAACAGTCATTCTGAAAGCTTTCTGGATCTTCGCGAACAATCCACCGCGTTTCCCCAACTTCACAAGATTTTTCCGAAATAAATTCAAATAACGCATATTTCATCACGCATTCACATGCCGTAAAAATATCAGTATTAAACACAAAATATCGGGAATATTTGACTGCAAAACGTTGATCACAAAATGATATATTACCACACGTGGACACCGAGGACGCGGTTCAGATTTGACACATTTGTTACAGTTGATCGTGGGCTCAAAACTGTATTTCCAAAAGAGGAAGCCAACGCATTTTACATCGATCTTCCATCAGAGTGCAAGCGTGTAGCGTGCAAGTCGGAATAATCGATACTCAACAATTCGTAGTAACTGGTTGAGACAGAAACACACTTTCAGGAAAGAGAACTACCTAGAGATTATTGCATAGATATGTTTTTCACTAGAGGCATGGTATTTAATAGAATATCAACTGTATATTCTATTGAATATTCTAATGAATATCCTATTCAGAAATAAACCAATGGAACATTGCATTATGTATGACAAGCATGGCAATGTTATTTAAGCATATACCATGTGAAAATATGCCATAACAACTATAAAATATCATGAAATTCCACAGAATGTTCCATAGAACATCCTATAGAATCCTTTGTCAAATAAAATGGCCTATAGAATATTCTATAGGACACAAAAAGTGCAATAGAATATTCTATACGATCCTATAGAACATTTTCGTAAGGGGTTTTCAACTGTATAAGTATCTTATAATTCTGATAGGCAAACTTACAGCTTTCCACTTTTCTATTTATATTACTTTTTGTGACATAACCTTGGATTATTACACCAACTCCACTTACGGAAAGACTTGTGTAATGTGTCGCAGGGGCTAATATTTCACCAGTAACTGTCAGAGAAACAGATGACATATTGAGCAGTAATCTGTTTCTTTTTAACTTCTTAAATTTTCATTTGTAACAACTGGTTAACTTATGGTAATAAGAGTACCAATTTATTAGTTTTTCGACTTCCTCTTTTGTCATCTTGCTATGTATTTCTATATGCTTTATCGAATTTATCATATATAATACATTATAAATTGATCGTTTCATGATCGATCCAAAAGAATACAATTATTCCTTCATCAGAACTTCCATGAATATCCAGATATTTTATCAACTTTTTCATATATTATACATTGATATTATACTTTCATATCATATTAAAGGAAACTGTACTTATTTCAGATGGTTTAATATATCCCTTTACTATTCTAATAGCATATAAATCAATAAAAGAAATATTTGTAACATTACTTCCATCATATGAAGACAATACAGTTATAATATTACTACTGTTTACATCAATATCATAATCAAAATAACCTCCTGTCATATGGTTATTTATTCTCATATGACTTGAATTTAAATTGAAAAGTAATGTACAGATATTAGTTTCTTTTTTGTATTTCTATATTCTGTAGGTATGCTTCTTATAATTGTTTTATTTATCACAAGTTGGTCGTCTCTTCTGAACACTTTTTGTATTTCTAATGCACTTGCTCTGTTACTGTAAACGGATTGTTTAGTTATTGATTGACTATCTAAAATGGAATGTATAAATGGTTCTATTGACTCATTTATATACTGGATACCTATTTTGTTAATCCATTACTTTTTACTGGAATGTATCTTTTGTAGTGGAAAAAAAATATACTGTGGTTTTTTATCAAATTTAGCTATACAGGGACTACCTCTGTTATTTGTAGAGTCATAAGTCTCCCAAGGAAACATTTCTTTGATTTTTCTTTCTCTGCCTTTGTAGATTATTCTCCTTTTTATATGATCTCCATTTCTATACATTTCACCAGCAGAGAATTCCGCGGATATATGCAACATTTTCTCATTTCCATCCAATCTTCTTAGTATTCTTCTTATTGTAAAGTACACATGGAAACGCATTAAGGATGTTATAATTGGATGTATATCTTGTGAAGGTGTTAGATGTTGTACTGATATACCACAGCAATAAGTAGAACAACAAACGGAAAATATAATTTTATTATAAATCTCACCATCATCCCATGTTCCTTTTCTATAAGAAGTTGTTAAATCTGGTAATAATAGTAATTTAGACATAAAAAAATCCTTATTATTAGCATATATTTTTTGAAGTTATTTATTGGGTAATTAAGAACATAATAACTGGGATATTTCTAAGGAATGTGGTTACCATCTGTGTCATCAATTGGTTTGGACTCTGGTAACTTTTGTATTGTTCCATTTGATAACCATATTTTAGGATATTTATTAACAGATAGATTTTCCTGTAGTATAATATAGCAGCTAAGCTGTTAGTTGTTCCATATAATTCCTTTTTATATCTCTGAAATCTTGGATCTGTTATTTTTATCCATGTGTTGTATTTTGGTGTTACTTTATAATAAATATCCATAGATTTCAGTGTTTTTCCATCATTTTCTAAGTTGTATCCAAAAGCAAAATTATCTGGATTAGCATATGGATACTCTTTTTTGAACAATTTAATTGCATCATTTTTTATCTTCTCACTGACCATATATACAATATACTGTATTATGTATTTATGAAGAGACTAACTGTACTTATAGAAGGTCAATCAAAGGAAATGGAATTAAATGAATCATTTATAATTGTACATGAAAATCCATGTTTGATGGTTAAAAAAGCCACTGTTTTTTGGAATTATAACAACATTACAAGTGATAATAATGAAATTACACAATGGTAATAAGAAGACCATTAAAGAAGGATATTGGACATTCATTATGCTTAAAAAGGAGATTGAGAGTTATGGGAGTAATGTAACTTTAGAAGCAAATAAATACGAAGGAACATGTTCTATTACCTCTGATAATACAATAACTTTAAAAATTTAGGTCTTATTTTAGGCTTTAATAAAAACCAGGTAATAAATGCTAATACGAAAACAGTAAGTGGAAAACAAGTGAACATTAATAATAGTTTGGAATACATAGAAGTGTCTTGTAGTCTGGTTAATATGTCAGAAAATATCAATTCAAATGGAACGAAAAGTGATGTTAGCCGTGACATTACCAATAACAAGTACACAGGCATTAAAAGGCAGTGTACAACATTATGTGAATATTGAATTCAAAGTACAAATAGATAGAGGTGGTATAAATAAGATCAATTTTAATGTTACAAAGAATGTTGGAAAAGTACTTTTAGATTTATACATTATGTAATTTATATGGAGCTGGCAGCTGAGCTGGAACAAGGATTGAGAGATATTTATTACAATCCAAAAACTGGCTATCATTCATCAGTGAGGTTATATGAAAAGGCATTGGAAGATGGATTAAATGTAAATAGTAAACTTGTAAAAGGATGGTTAAAATCACAAGACACATACACCAGATACAAACCAGTTGTTAGAAAACATGAGTTTAGAAAGACATAAGTAGATTACCTTAGTGAACAAATTCAAATGGATTTAGTAGATATGGGTTCTTATAAAAATCAAAATAAAGGATATTATTGGATATTACCAGCTGTTGAGATTCTCAGCAGATATGCATTTGTTATACCAGTTTATAGGAAAGACACAAATAATATGATTAAGGTAGTTACAGAGCTATTAAAACAATTTAAAGGCCGTTTTGATGACCAGCTGAGCTGCTATCCTAAAGTAGCACAGTTTGATGATGGAAAAAGAGTCATATAATGCTGGTGTAAAAAACATTATTAGAAAAACATGAAATAAAATACTTTTCCACGAAGTTGGATAAGAAGGCAGCTATTGTACAAAGATTTAACAGAACACTTAAAACTGCTATGTGGAGATATTTTTGCAGTAAAGGAACTTATAAATGGATTGATGTGTTGGATCAACTGGTGTATAATTACAGCAATACTAAGCATAACACTATATTAATGAAACCAAAGGGTGTTAACAAATATGGTCATGTTAATGCTGAGTCATCATTACCTAAATTTAAGGTAGGAGATATGGTTAGAATATCAAAATATAAATCCATGAATGAATGAGTGAAAGACTTTATTAAAGTGTCATTGGTATTTAGCTTGAAAAAAACTAATTGGGGACACTATTTACACATTAAGATTTATCTTAGCTTAAAATTAAAATTATTTACAATTTACTTAAAGAAAAAAAAAGAAACCTTAATAAATAAATAAATAAATTGATAAATAAATAAATAAATAAGTAAATAAATGGGATATATGTAAAATGTAAAATCTTAAATATAAAAAGTATATAGTATAAGAATATAAAACTAAAATTTATAGCAGTCTAGCAACATATGTCACATTTGTTACACTTGTCTATTAAGAGTGTTAGGTCTTTGTTCTTAATACTATTTTTGAAACTCTTAACGTTCGGTTTCTCCCTATCACTATAACCTAGTTTGTTCCAAAGATGGGGCCCAAAATATCATAAAGAATGTTTTCCAAAATGTACTGTACGAAAACGTGGAATGTTAAAATCAGCGTTCCTTAGTTATATCGTTTCGGGGCAGTATTAAATATGTCTGTAATATAGGTGGGCACAAGTCCGTTTTTTACTTTATACATAAGGATGGCGATGTTTTGTAATCGTTGTTGGTACAGACTTGGTAGACTTGCTCTTTTTGGTAGCTCACTGTAGGTCTCTGATTTAGATTTAAAGACTGCCCTGAGTGCGCGCTCTTAGATTCTCTCCATTTTCTTCTTATCGGATGATTTGCAAAAATGCCAAATGGTGTCACAATATGTAAGGTGTGGCAAAATGCTAGATTTATATAGCTGTAACTTTGCAGACCATGGAATTAAATTACGTAGTCTCAATAAAACCCCAACCTTACAGCTCGTTTTCTTGCAAATATTACTGATGTGTTCACTAAATTTCAGTTTGTTATCGATGGTTAGGCCGAGAATTTTAAGATAATCGGATGATTTGACTTCATGACCATCAAATTCCATCGTCAATGCATACCCAGGGGTACTCTTGAAAGGTTGTGGATCAATGGTAAGAATCTGGTATTTCTGAGGGTTGGCTTGCAGTAGGTTCTCTTTATACCATTGTGGCACTGCCTTTGTGTTCTGAGCGTTTGGGCGGCTTTCTGTATATCTTTATCATTAGTGTAGATTTGATGATCATCAGCATACATAAATATATTGACAGACTGCCTATGTAGCGAGAGGTCATTTTGGAACAAGTTCCAGAGAAGAGGCCCGAAGGAGGAGCCTTGTGGACACCCCCTTTTTTGTTCTTTCCATGCGCTGTACGCTTCTTGTAATTTGACTCTGTTTCTTCTACACTCAAGAAAAGATCGCAAAAGATTCAATGATGTCTCAGAAAAGCCGTATGCTTTAAGTTTCTGGATCAGTAGTGCAGGGTACAGCGAGTCAAAAGCTTTGCTCATGTCGGTAGACAGAACAGTCACGTACTCCTTATTATCAGCGGCCATTTTCCAGTCCTCTGTTAACCTTATTAACGTAGTTTCACAGTTATGTATTTTTCTCTAGGCAGATCATTTTCTGGTATAGGTGTGGATTCATGGTTTTTGTGATTTGCTTGGAAAGTAATGATTCGAATACTTTGTCAACGGACTTCAGTACTGTTATAAGTCTGTAGTTTCCCGAGTAGGTTTTATCTCCTTTCTTGAAAACAAGGGTCCATTCCCCCATTTTCCACATGTTAGGCCAATTTCCCTTTCTGATGATGGTGTTATAGAGACTTGTTAAGGACGGTGCTAAGCCTTTTGCAGTTAACTTTAGAATTTTCGGAAAGATTCCATCCCACCCTGTGGCTTTGTTTGATTTAAGCATTTTCAGTTCGTTTTCCACTTCACTAGAACCGATTTCATTAAAACCAAATTGAAGGCTTTGATAAGCTTGACGAATGCTCTCGACACTCGGGTGGTTTTGGAAGTCTTTTTCGACTAAATTCGTTACTTGCGCACCACCTAGGGCATTTGCAGCGGTTGAAAAGTAATTACCAAGCTCATCTGCCACTAATTTCTGGTTCGTTACAATTTGCTCATTTATCCTGATGGCAATTTTTGTCTACTCTTTGGTTTTATCACTTATGAATGGTTTAAAGGTTTTGTAGAAATCCCTCGGTTTCTTACTCAATTCTTCCGATTTTTGGGCCCAATAGGCTTTAATCGCACGGCTCCTCTCTTTAGTTGCCAAATTTCGCCATTTCCTTTTAAACTTCCAGTTTTCTAGGGTTCGATTTTGGGTAAACAATTGTGCATATTTCCTTTTGTTCCTGATTGCGATCTTCCATTCCTCAGTCATATATGGTACATCTTTCTGCCTAACTCTCATCTTCTTTTTCGGCATATGTTTATCCAGTAGACTTTCAAAAATACTTTCCCATACGTCGTTTTGGTCCTCCATGGTGTCAAATATTTCTCTAACAGACCAGGGAGCACTAGCCAAATCCTCATTAAGCTGATCCGTATCTACATTTTTCAGGCTTCTGAACGTGATAGTCTTTCGTCTATGCTGAGATGCAGATCCTTTAAAATTCCATAGATAAGGTGGTGACCACTTATCTCTGGATTAAAAGAGCCACTGGTCCTGAAAAGATTTGGTTTGTTGGTTAGGATGACGTCCAGCAGTGTCTCTGATGTTGGCGTAATCCTCGTAGACTTAGTAATTAAACAATGCATTCCATGCAATTCTTCTAAGTCGGCTAGTATTCTTCCTTCTCTGCTTTCTGGTTTTAGCTTGTCTAGGTTCAGATCACCTGTAAGAATAACTGTCTGTTTCTTAAGGGAGGCCCACATGCAGACATCATTCAGTTCCTGCTCTACACGTTCTAGATAATGTGGGTCTGATTATCGATCCGACTGCTTTGGGGGTCGGTATATCCCTAGGAAAATGACTTCATTGTTACCAAGTCTACCCTCTACTTCAAGAATCTCTAGTGTTTTGTTTTTCATCGTTACTTTTAGCTCCTTCGAGGGTAGACTAGATAGGTTATTATCCCATCGCCTCCTTTTTTTTCTGTCTTTTCGATACATGTTATTGCCCGTTAAGGTGAACTGGCTATTCGAGTAGGACTTGTCAATCTTTGTATTACATAATGAAAAAGCATTTGAATTAATAGAAAATACCTATTAAACAAATAATAATAACATTACTTTTAAACCATTAACTAGTAGAAATAAACGTGGAAAACCACAAATAGCACTTAAAAGAGATTCTAATGGTGTGTTACAGTGTAATGATGCAAAAAGTGTAGAGAAAGCTGTTGAACAGTTTAAACAATTGATAAATGAAATTCAAGAGGAACAGTAAGATAGAGATGAAACTGCTAGAAATATGCCAATGGTTGACACAACTGTAGAGTACACATCCATCAATGGGTTAACAGAAGAAGAGAACCGAGAATTGGAAGGTGTATCAAGCCCACCAGAAAACATTGATAAGTCAACAAGACAAGAATTTCTTAAAGTTCAATTAGACAACGTAGATAAAACTATAGATAAGACAATAGAAGAAAGAGACAATAGAAATAATCCGGAGGAATACATAGAATTAGAGGAAAGAATTATGGTTTACGAGAAGCTAGAGATAAACCATTAAACAAATACAAAAAGAAGTAAGAGAACAACAGGAGGAAGACATATCAAGATTACAACGTTTTAAAAAGTGGGCAAAAGAAAACATGGTTGGATTATCGGCATTGGCAGTATCAATTGCAGCTATTATAACCACCATTATTGTTTGTGCAAGAAAGGCCATTCTGCGTGGTGCACAAGCAACCGGAAAATTTGCCAAAGCTTTGTATAATTTAGGCAAAAAGCTAGGATCATTATTAGTTCCTTTACTTAATATAATTGCTCAAGTTATCTCATTAGGAGCTAAAGGATTGGCATGGCTTGCGAGCAATTTATGGGTATTAGTAGAGGCATTTACATTATATTTAGTTGGAGAATATAGGAAACGAAAAAAATAAAATATATGTTATACTATATAAACATGAAAGAAACAGAATTAATCCCCGGATTTAGAAAAAGTAATATAGCTTCTATTAAAGATGAAAGAACACGTCATGTTGTCACTTTTAATCCAATTAAAGCAAGTCCTGGAGAAGTACTGTATATTGACATTCTTAAATGAAAATGGACAATTGTTTGGTACCTGGAAATCTCCATCTATTGTTCACATTTAAAGTCAGTAATAAAAAATCATGGTTTCTAAATAATTTATCTAAAATGTTACAAAAAAGACTTAGAATAAGACTTGCAGGAGAGACAGATTATGATAACAATGCAGAAAATGTGTATGAGGTGTATAAAGACCTTTGGAAAACCAATTCTGAGAGACTCGATATGATTGAATATGAAATTGGGAATGAGAACCTTAGAAAACTCATTTCAAAAGGTGACAGTGGAGCAAAAAGTGGTAATACACAGAAAGTAAGTGATGCATTAATGTTTAGTATTTATGGTCATAAACAGAAAATTTGTTTGGGTGAAATAATCCGTGATCATGGTCTGTATGCACCATTTTTTATGAATTATAATTTCCGTTATGTTCTAACACTACCTGAATCAGATGAAATCAAACTCTTGGTACACATACATTAGAAGACTTACAATTGGAATATGAGACAATAAAAAATATGGATATTGCCAATGAAATAGCAGAAAAAATACTTTATTGGTAGATCACTTTCTTATGAACATTTAACACTTATGAAGACCGATGTTTGGGCAGCTGCTAGCACATTAGTGAATGAAAATATAAATATACCAAGGAAATTCATGAAAGTAATTGTTTTATTATTCACTAAACAGAGTAGAGTAGGCAGTGAGGGGTATATATATCCAAATATAACTGAAGTGAAATTAACCATTGAAGGAGTTCCAAATAGTGTGTATTCCCAAGAAATACCCAGTAATAGATTTTATGATAAAGCAAGAAGATTATTTGGAGAAAAGGAAGGAAAGGACCAATTTATGATTGTGGAAAAGTTCTGTAAGGATAAATTTACTATGGTTATTGACCTTAGAAGTCATGAAGAAGTGAATAAAACTGCACATGGAAAGAAAATTGTAAATACACAAAGTAATATTAATTGCAACATATTTGTTGTCTCTGATGGTCTTGTGAATTTTATTAATAAGGATCTTGATAGTATCCAATATTAGATCTTATATAAATGTCTGTAAAAGATACACCTTTCAATATGTCTACGAGTGATTGTCCTGCTGAAATCGTAACTTTAATATAAATAACAATGCCCAGCAGATTGTGCGAAGTATCGCCATATATAAACATTAACAATTGCTTAAACAAAGAAGGCTAGAAGAGTTTAAAACATATTTAATGTCTAACGTTTCGTCGCTACAAGCAACATCATCAGAGTGGAGATCAGGGATTACAACGAGATATATTTATATTAATCAAACAGTATCGAATGACACTTAAGATGATATATTTACAACAGTTACGGAAATTGACGGGAGACAGCAATAAGATGATATCAGAAAAGGGAAAGAGACATAGAACCAATATTCCCGATAAGAATGGGTTTTAATTTATTAATTAGAAGACTTTCTTTAAGGAGTAGTTCAGAAGCAGAAGGCGACGAGGATAATATTTTGAAGTCGGAAAAAGAAATGGGATGGCCAGTTTCAATGTGGTGGGAAAAGATAAGTGAGAGAGGGATTAACTCTTCTGTTACCTGTCAAGGGTGAGACCCCCATATGATCTATTCGCCCGATCTCTTCTAGTATATAGATAGATATAGATAGATAGATAACTTTATTTAAACACGCTGACCTCGTCAACTGAAGCTGATTTCCACCAGGGGCGTGTGAGGTAAGAGTATACAGCAAATATGAAAAGTTTTTAAAAGCTATTTACTAAATGTAAGATATAGTATAAAAATATTGTATGAAGTATTAAGATATAAGATGTAATATATGAGGTAATAATGTATTTACAGATGCATATATTTGCTTTAATTATCAATGTGAGCAGCGATTTTCGTTCGAAAGGAAGAAAGGGATTTGCTCTCTTTTATTTCCTTAGGAATAGAATTCCAAAGGAATGATCAATCGTACATAAAACTTTTTTTTAAATTATTAGTACGCGGTTTCGGTAAACCAAGACTACTTGAAATGTTTCGAAGATTATAAGTAATCATCTCACTTTTATAGGTGAATAAGTTGGTGAGTGATTGAGGGCCAATGTTATTTAATAATTTATACATCATTTTTGCCTTGGCTATCTTCCTTTCTGCTTTAAGTGTCTTCCAGCCCAATGCTTGCAATGCTACAGAATGATCTGTGTCATTGCTCATATTCATGATAATTCGAGCGGATCTATTTTGGAGTTTTTGAAGTCGCTTTGATTGTGTTTCACTGAGCACATCCCATACTTCACAGCAGTAATCGAAGTATGGGTGAACAATGTAGTTAAGGATTCTTTTTCTTTCATTACTGAACTCTCAAGTCTTAAAACCAACCCTAAGGAAGTCATTATGGCCAGTTTCGACATCAAATCTTTATTTACCAACATCCCACTTAACGAAACTATAAATATCATACTCTATTTACTTTTCCATAACCAAAATTGTTTTCAAGAATTTTCCCGTAATGAATTTAAGAAACTTTTAGAATTCGCTGTTAAGGACAACCATTTCCTTTTCAACAACCAACTTTACGAACAGGTTGATGGTGTTGCTATGGGTTCCCCTCTGGGACCTCTCTTCGCCAATATCTTTCTCTCCTTTTATGAAACCAGCTGGCTTAACAACTGTTCTTCACAATTCAAACCCATCTTCCTCCGACGTTATGTTGACGATTGTTTCTTCTATTTCGATCTTCGACTCATATTCTACCATTTCTTAACTATCTAAACTCACAGCATGCTAATATCAAATTTACGCACGAAATCGAGAATAACAACACCTTATCTTTCCTTGACATCAAAATTAATCGCTCTGAAATTAATTTCACCACCAGTATCTACCGAAAACACATTTACACCGGTTTACTGACTAACTTTAATAGTTTTATTCCGGACTGCTATAAAAAAGGCCTTATCCTTTCCCTTCTATTTCGATATTTTAATTTATGCTCTAGCTACTCCATCTTGCACTCTGAACTCCAGAAACTCAAACAAATTTTCATTAAAAATGAATTCCCAGCTACACTGCTTGACAAATGTGCAAGTTAATTTTTAGGTAAATCCTTTTTGTCCGCTCCAAAGATTTCTATTGCGACTAAGTTTTTAATTTATTTTTCTCTACCGTATACTGGTTCACATGGTCTTCAAATTCGCACTCAACTCTTCAAACTATTATCGTCCGCCTTTTTTCAAGTTTCATTACGCTTCGTCTTTCGCCCCTCCATTCGCCTTGGCTCTTTTTTCCCTGTCAAGGACAGGATCCCTGATGGCCTGAAATCGCATGTGGTGTATTTACTTACGTGTCAATTCTGTAAGGCATTGTATGTTGGCCAAAAAAAAATATCATCTTAAGTGTCATTCGATACTGTTTGATTAATATAAATATATCTCGTTGTAATCCCTGATCTCCACTCTGATGATGTTGCTTGTAGCGACGAAACGTTAGTCAATAAATATGTTTTGAACTCTTCTAGCCTTCTTTGTTTAAGCAATTGTTAATGTTTATATATGGCGATACTTCGCACAATCTGCTGGGCATTGTTATTTATATTGAAGTTATCTTTCAATGTGATTATCACAGGAATGACAGGTTGCAGAAAGACGTATTACCTTCTTAATTTCATATAGAAAAAATATATGAACAATTTTGATTACATAATTATAATATGTCTAACTTTCTCTTGGAATATAACTTATGAGAATTGGAAATACATAAATGACCCAGATATAATTGTAATTGAATGTTAACAAGATTACATTGATGATATTCTTAGATTTACTTCAAAAATGTATCGAGGAACTAACAGTTTGATTATTTTAGATGACTGTGCATCTAGTTCAAATGTTCATAAAAGAGTCAGTGAATTGGTAAAATTAGGATTCGGAGCGAGACATTATAACCTTTCAACTATAGTAATAACCCAACTATTTACAAGTATAAGCAAATCATACAGAGAAAAAAATAAGCAAATTGAGTACTTTTTATAATCCCAATAGAAATGATATGAAAATAATAATAGATGATTATATGAATGGTGTTAGTAAGGAAGAGATAAGTAGAATAATAAATACACTTAAAAATAACAAGCATTCTGTATTAGGGATCAATTTAAATTATCAATATGAATATCATATATGTAGTACTGTATAAATCCATGGTAAAGTGTAAAATGAACTATGAAAAAATAGTAGAAGATCTAGCAGAAGAAATCAAAACCGCAGAAATAGATGCTGTCAGCGAAGCTGATCCGCAAAAAGAAATTGAAAGGAAAAGGGAAGAATTAATTAAATTAACAGAAGATGGACAGTTTGAGAAAAAAATTAAGTTGTACTATCAAAAAAGCAAGTAATAAGATGATAGAAAAATATTATAAAGAATATGAAAGGAAAAGAATGCAAAAAGCGAATGAATTTCTAACTTACCAACTTATATAAGCACGTTTGCTGATGCATTAGGTGGTTTGGATGCAATAGAAAAACCAGAGGTATCATCAGATGAATTACGAAAAGATGACTTACTAAAAAGTGATGTTATAAAAGTTGTGGAAAATATAAGTCCTTATATTCCATTCTTAGGATTTCTATCTGGTGGTATTACCACTGGAAAACATATATATTACCATAAAAAGAACAAAAATAAAAGCGAAGCTAAACTTACTGAGATTCCTGCGGAAGCTGACAGCGGAGCTGACAATCCACGAACAAATTAGGTGAAAGATGGTCTATGAATACACACTTTTAATCAAAAGTGTGCAATCTACTCAACAAAGAGTAGCATAGAATATGGGGGTATTTTTTCCATTTTAAAAAAAGCAGATTTCATGAAAAGACGCATAGGGCCCATTTCATGGAAAACGCGTATTTCCACCAAATTGCTAAAAAAGTGCACCTAATGGGCAAGTGTGGTCGTACCCCCATCTCTATACTACTGATCTCTTATCATTTATTAAACCGTTAAAGGTTATTCTCAGCAAACGTTTTGTTTTAATAAAACAGAATAGAAATTTTAAACGTAAATATGGCAAGCAGTTTAAGTGTAGAATAATTTCCCGTTTGGGTTGTTAATATTTGTGGCCAAATATTGTGTTTCCCTTATTGCATTACCTCTTCCAGTTATAGTAAGGACGACTTGTCTTTTTGACAACTTTGAAAAATTGTCATTGTTACTTGAATTCTCGAGAGATGTATTTGAAGGGTTGGCGAGGGGTTGTTGCGTATAAGTATTTTTAGTAATAACATTATTATCATTATTTTTGCACTTGTTGTTGTTATTGTAAACTCTTCTTTAAATCCTAACTATTCTGAGGAACATAGCCTTCAGCAACCCAGTTGTGACTGTCCTTCCCAATTTGTTTAAATGTCTTTGGTGTTTTCAGCTACTATTACTGAGACATTAAGTAAATTAAAACTGGTGCTATGTAGGTGTACACATTCCTATGTCTTACCGTTGCCCTACCTGGGCCTCACTCTTTCTATCTAGCGCACATCAACAAGCATATTAACATCCACAGTACAGAACCAGCTTACCGCTCTATTCAAAACGACAATATTTACCCTGCGCTGCTAAAAATTTTTGTTTTATTAGCATAAAAACCTGGTGCAATATTTTGCAGTAAGTATATTGTAAAATTACTTTACAGTTAAAGCTGCGCTTCTTTGAAAAACATTCGTATTTTAACCCACGAACTACTGCACTACACTTCGTTTTTAGTATTTTATTAGTCTTAATGTACTTTTATTACGTACTTTTACATAAATTCATAGTACTTCTTCCGAACGCCTAGTTATCAGTAGTGTTTTACTTGTAAAGTAACAGATAGTATTTTTAGAAGTGTACGGTTGCAGATTCAATAGGTTGTTTAGTAAAGGCCTAAAAACCTTAACGATTCTTTATATTCGTATCATTGTTTGGCAGAAGAGAGGTTATAAATGTATTGGAGATACACTGGTGTGTTATTCTGCATTATCGTGGCAATGTTTCAACTCAACGTCGACTAAGTCGATGTATTGCAGTTACAAAGACGATGACCCAAGCACTTTATATAGTGGTTATAAGTCTTACTTCGTGATCTTAGGTTTGATTGTATTTGTTGCGAATACTTGGTCTTAAGCAGCTTTAAAAAGACCTCTTGCACACCTTATCCCTAGATCTTCTATGTCTTATGCCATCTGTTCCCTGCTATTAAGATTCTACCATGAAGATACTTAGTTTTCAATCGATTCAACCGTTCAATGTTCTTTTCTTTAAGTCAGACAAAACTCTTTACCTGGTCATTGCTGTTTCATAAATTTTTTATTTACTTCTACCAGCCATGGCTCTGTCCACTACCCATTGTAGCGAGCAAACCTTTCTTCATCCAACCTGATGCAATCTTATACTCTAGTGAGGTTAACTGCATTACATTCTCAAGATAAATAAAGACATCTTAACCAGAGTGCAGCATTCTATAAATTGTGGTAAATATTTAACTGCCCTTTTACATTTTATCTCAGTCAGCAAATCCGCCCTAACTGTGGATGATTAAGAATATCTTTCGAGTATCACTGGACCCATGAGGCATGGCCCTTTGTGGATCTCTGGGGAGAAAAGTTTAACTAGCTGATAGAGTTATCCTTACTCTTATTTTATTTTACTTTGCATATGTTTAATTTAAGGTGTGGTTTATTTCAAATTTTAAAAATTAAATTTATTAAAAGTAATAAAATAGTAATCAGTAAAATACATTAAAAGTAATAAAACGGGAACCATAACCAAACGGTGAGAGTGAACGAGTGATTAAGCGAGCAGTGCAAATGAGCTTGTGAGCTGGCAAACGAAAGACCGAGTAAATAAACCAATAAGATTACCGAGCGACCTCTCAAAAGGCCATATAACTGGACGACATTCTGAACAAATCAACCAACGTGAAAGCAAACAGTCGTTCATTAAATTAGTCAGTTCGTCAGTCAATCAATACGTCAGTCGGTCGGTCTGTCAATCAGTCAGTCTGTAAGTAGGTCAGTGAGTCAGCACGTCATTGATTCAGCGTAACATTTTATTGCCCCTTTAATAATGGAGTAATCAACTTATCTACAAAGTAAGGATACTCTCTTGCCCGGAACCACAAGAAGATTGTTCCAACTTCTCATCAACCATAACAAAAATTTTCAGCTGGGAATTAAGCATAACCTTTTCTATCCATTCATTCTCGTGAACTTCATTTATCTTTAACGTCACTATATTCTTCCACCTTGATTTACTAGGAAATATGTCCTTATTGAAAAAGTCCTCAACATAATAAAAGATATCATAACGTCTTAAAAGATGGCAGGAATAAATCCTGCCATCTTTTTGTCAAATTTCCATTCCAATCGTATAAGTCTTCGTTTAAATATTCTTTTGGCGCGCCCGCCCATCCGATGACCTAATTATTCTACTTAACAAGTTCAACTTCCGTTTGTTGATCTTTGTTGAAATATCTTATATTCCAAGCAACCCCCTGCATAATGTTCCTGAGGTTCCTGGTATTAGTCCTTGAATTATTCTACTAATTTGGTTTTGCACTTTTTCCAATTGTTTTATTAGCACTCCATTTAGTCTCCATAACTCACAGCCATATAAGAACTTTTCCATACCAATTGTTCTCCAAAGTTTCGTTGATATGAGATGATTAATTCCTAGATGATGACTTCCTGCTCTTATAATACCATAACAAACCCACCCTTTGGTTACTGCAAATTGGATAACATGTATGCACGTACCCTCCATGCACCAAACTTTTCCAAGATTTTCCCATTTCTCTTTTTCGTCAAGCTGGAATCTTCCCAAATTCCAGTTTCTTCAACAAGCATTAATTCTATAATCATCGTTCTTTTCTCTGTATACTATTACAATCGTTTTCTTAAGTATAAACACCATTCTGTATTTCCTACCATATGTGTTTAATACTTCCAACATCTATCTAGTCCATTTTTCATTCTTGAGATCATTGTAAGGTCATCTGCAAACATAGGCGGTCCAAAATTTTGTGTTACTGATTGTAACTCCACTGTTTGTTGACTCTAACAATTTAACGAGATCGTTAACATACACAAGGTATAACCACGGTGATAAAACACCCCCTGTCTATGTTCTTGAGAGATTTTATACTCTCTTGATTTCCATCCTGCAATTGAAACATACTCTCTCATGTCTTCATACAACTGCTTATAATTTTCTTTGCCTTCCTAGTAACCACCATATAATAAAGTTTGTAGAGCATAGCATCAATCCATACGATATTGAAAGCCTTGTTAACATCCACGTAGCAAACGTACGGTTTGTCAACATCTTTACCACACTGGTTAAAGGCTTCATCAATGATAAATGCCACAGTTAGCGCATCCTA
This sequence comes from Heliopora coerulea, assembly GCA_030142905.1. Taxonomy (NCBI): domain Eukaryota; kingdom Metazoa; phylum Cnidaria; class Anthozoa; order Scleralcyonacea; family Helioporidae; genus Heliopora; species Heliopora coerulea. The sequence continues at coordinate 228,665 of JASJOG010000059.1, read as the reverse complement.
CTCAGACCGATATGCACCTAGTAATTTATGGAGACTTTTATGATACTTATACTTTATTCGACCTAATATTGATCAGTTAAGTACTTTATCCAGTACTAAAAGATGGTTAATTCCACGGGAGTCATTAAAGGTCATCTTCACCTTTCTACCCGTTAGAATGGGTACTTTTACTGTAATTTAAATGCTCGAGGAATATATTCCTTCTCAATTATATTTCTTTATAGATACATCAGAGTTTCAAGTAACTTATTGCCCCCGTTTTTCAGATGGTCTTATGTAATTCCATGGAAGCCAGACACCATACCAATATGGAGTGATTGTATAACTTTGGATACTTTCTCCAAGGTAAACAATGTATTCAAAAGATCATCAATATCCAATAACGATTTGCATTTCAACTCTTTAACTATATTTCCAATATCCTGACAAAAATTCTCATCAAAATCTACATTCTGCATCGGTGAGAACAGTTTCTCATAATCACCATTCTAACACGCAGCCTGCTTTTGTTCATCGTCTATAAACAGTTCATCAATCAGTAAATATATTTGTTTTCTCCCCATCTTCCTGTCAATATATCTCCAAAACTTAAATTGATATACCTCTTCCATAGTAGCTATTTCCTCAAATTCTCTCTTTTCATACCTTTGCCTTGTTCTTCGGAGTTTTCGTCGAAATGCTTTCTTAGCCTCCTTATACTTTCGGTAGAATTAGCTCTCATTTCCTCAAGACCTTCCATCCATAATCTACTCGATTGAGACATTTGGAGTTGATCGAACAACCTTCTACGAGAACTTCCTTTTCGCCATGATCTTTTGTCATGCATATGTGCATTAAAAATTCCCAAGAATAATTATTGTTTCTCGCATACTTTGTCTTGTAGGGAAAAAATACTTCCAAATCTTCCAATATTTTCTTAATTTCAAAATGGTTTAACGTGTGGTTGATACTGTATCTTAGGAAGATTCCCACTGGCTTCTTTCATTGATGTAGTGTCATTTCATTGATATAAGTCACTGGTTCAGTCAGTGAGTCAGTCAGCCAGCCAGCCAGCTAGCCAGCCGTTCTGCAGGTCGTCCATCCGTCGGCCGGTCGGTCGGTCAGTCGGTTAGTCAGTCTTTCAGTTTATTGATCGGTCGATCGATTGGTCGGTTGATCGGTCGGTCGATCGGTTGGTCCATCGGTCGGTCGGCTATTTAGTCAGTTGGTCAGTGATTCTGAGCATACCAACCGAACGGCTTAGTAAGCAGCAGGTCTACAAATCATTCAGTCCACCAGTCCGTCGGTCGCTCGATCGGTCCGACAGTCAAGTCAGTGGGTCGGTTGGCTGGTCGGTCAGACAGTGAGTAAGTGAATGAGTATGTTAAATTCTTTATTGCCTCCAATTTCTGAAGAGTATTTTTAAAAATAAAAGTAAGGTAATTAATTTCACAGAGAGCATAGTGTTCTTAAAAGATGAGGAAGTTTAACACGCAGATTTCAGCGAAAATAATATCCGCAGTTCTGGATCCTCACATGGTGTCTCTGACCTTTTCCGTAAAATGCTAAGCAAAGTCTGATAAAGAGGCCAATTGAAGGGCCAGTGCGACTGACAAGGTATTATTAATCCCATTGCATAACTGTTCCCTTTGGTTTTAGGATCCTATGCAAAAAAGAAAAAAATGATTAACTACATTAAGAAATAAGGAGCCGGTCAACAAGTCAAGTCGTCGGGCGGTTGGTCGCTCAGACAGTGAGCCAGTGAAATTCTTTATTACCTCCAAAATGAAGAGTACACTCGACTAAATCAAATTTCGTTACACATTATATACATAACTACATATTTTACGTTCTACATAATATCTATAATTTAGTATTTTAATATTTATAATAATGATACCTAATAACTAGTTACATTTTATACTAATCATGTCCCAAAGGATCAAAAATCGAATTTTGCAGAAAATATGTTATGTATTTAACGCTTTCAAGTAAAAAATCCATATTTAGTAAATGCGTCTTATCTTCGAAAGATGAACAATCTCCCAAAAGTGCTTTAACGAATTCGACGTCATATAAACTATTACAAACAACACTTATGGAGATGGGCAGGTTATCTATGACCCAAGCCAACCAGTCTTCCCTCGCTCGTTCAGTTTCCTTGCAAAATAGCAAAGTGTGATGAACAGGATTTGTGAAACTGCAATCACATGTGGGACAAATTCCTGTGGGGGTTCCATCGTTTCCAAGTCTATTCTTCTTAACTGTTAAGGAACCACAAATTAATCGTACGACATCAATGATTTGTCTTGAATACATCGGGGAGTAGTTCCAAACTTGGTACCACCTACTCACTTCAATAACGGGATGGGAAGCAAAATAAAGTTGTAATCATGTTTTCTGATTGATTCTTCTGACCCAGTCTTGTTGATCCTTCTCGTAAGTTGGTCTTTTTACGATTGTTTTCCATCTGTTTTTGAAAGGAAAACTATCAATTTTCAAGTAATCCCCAATGAAGCCGAGAAGGTCATGCTCCCGTAAAACTTTAATGATATCTGGAATAAAACCTGTCATTTTTTTTATTACTCCATTTCTATTTTACCAGCCGTCTGACAAGAAGTTTTCTATGCGCAAGGCTTAAGTCGGAATTAATAATTCTGCCCACAAAGTATAATTTCTTCTTGTTAATCTCAGTTTCCATGCTACTCAACCCTAAAAGGCCTCTAGCTGCCGAGCCAGATGTACCAGGTAGTCAGTCGGTCACACAGTGAGTGAGTGAGTGGGTGAGTGAGTTTGTCAGTCAATCTCTCGGTAGGTCAGTCAGCTGATTTGCAGTTCGTCAGTCCGTTGATCCATCAGTTCATTAACATGAGATGAATAGAAAAATAAACACAGGACAAATAAACTAACTATTAAACAGAGCACATACGAAATCCTAAGAATAAAGAGGCAAATATAAATAAATATGTAAATAGATAGATAGACAGGCAGACAGACAGACAAATGGATGAATGGGTAGATCTATAGATTTATGGATTAATAGAATTATAAGTAAATAAATAAATAAATAAATATATAAATAAATATATAAATAAATATATAAATAAATATATAAATAAATGTAATTTTATCACTCCAGTGATCTGTTCATATAATTTTTTAGGTCAGGTAAGAAGTAAGATAAATGACTGACCTCATTATTCATTAATATGGATATCACATTCTAATTTATTTCTTGATATCATTATTAAGGTCTTCCAATTGTACTGTTTTAGCTGATATCGTTTTAACCGTGAGAGGATTGATTTCCGTAAACATCATCGAGATTTTGAAATGCGCGGTCTTATCTGGAAATATTGGAGGTATTGCGGTCGATGTAATACCAGGTAATAATTCATAATTTCTCACATATGTTGCAGAAAATTACTACTCGCGGTTTTGAACGAGAGCTTTTTATAATCAGGTTTGCATTGCATTGTGGAGTTGTTTATAAGAAAGCAAACAAAACATTTGGTATGATACATACATACATACATATATATATATATATATATATATATATATATATACATAGGTGTTGATTTCTTGACAAAAAAGTGCTCAATACAGATAGTAGAGCAATATTCATTTTTTTAATAATCTATGATTTAACAACTACGTCGTTACACGGTGTTTCATGCCCCGTGGCAATCATCAGACGGCTGATGATTGCCACGGGTCATGAAACACCGTGTAACGACGTAGTTGTTAAATCATAGATTATTAAATATATATATATATAAATATATTTTACAATAAAATGCTGTCGCTACTCAGAGTTTCACGCGATACGCGATCATCAGGCAACTGACAGATTCGGTTCAACTACTCTTATTGACATAGGTTGGTACGTTAATTAATAAGGTGTTTCGTTACATGGCAACACCTTGAAAAAAGTTCGGTTCGTCTGTTTAATAAGTTATTATGTTTTCCTTTCGTCGATAGGAGCGGGATCAAAGCGATGCAATTAGTGCCTTGAAGAAAAGCTCCTATTGACCAAAGAAAAACATAATAATTTATTAAACAGACGAACCGAACTTTTCTCAAGGTGTCGCCATGTAACGAAACATCTTATTAATCATATTATATTATAATATATATCATATAATATAATTTCTTCTTCACATGAAAGGGTACATGTGTCTTTACCACATATAAGGATCCTACACGGTTATGATTTTCTTTTGTATTTTCCTCATGAATTCTTCTACATGTGTTGTATATATATGCAGAGGCATATATGTATACATGCCTTGAAGAATAATGGATTTTTAAAGCCTTTTAAAATGCTGCCAAAGTCATCTGAGCACTCAAATTACTGTTTACGATTGATAATTTCCCTGTCCATTGAAAAATATTTTCTAGGGATACAAAAATATTGTTGTTTTTTTTGTTCGTTGGATATTTTTGTCTTGTTCTTTGAGATGCAGTGCTCGAAACCACTGAAACTCGATGTGTGACCCACACAGTTCTTGTAGCCTTTGAGATGGCTGCGTTGTATTTCCATTGCATGCATTGATTAAAAGTTTTTTGATTTCCAACACCAGCTTGAAACTTTCTTGGTCAAATCTGCACTGCTATAAAGCGATCTGGCTTCTCACTGACAGCCCATCCGTTAGTGAAATGTTCAAAATCTCGTAGACGTAGGTCGAGTGTCAGTCCATAAACATGACTAAGCTTTGCATGAGTTGCCTTCGAACCAGCGAAGATAAGAAGCCACTTTCGTAACGCTTGGCCCATTTTGGGGGTTCAGTCCCCCATTTAAATGCATGAAGAGGCTGAAGCCTCCATAGCCCTCCGCTTCCTGCTATGCGCACGAATGATGTCATTAGCTTTATCTCCTTGTATGTGTGTATATAGCAGGCCAGCTTACACTCATAATATTCCTGATGATGTCCAAACGTTAGTCGTAATGCATAAAATAAAAGTGATTTAAATCTACTGAGTTACCACTGTTTAGTACTAGATTAAAAGTTAAAGCGGGCCTCAAAAGCCCCTAATGGCTTAGTAAGATTAATTTATAACAAATTGTATGCATAAAGTGATTTTCGACAAGTTTCAGAAACTGATATTGCAATATTCTGCTTCAAAACTATGTGTTTTTTGTTTCTCATTTTCCTTTCTGCGAGCAGGAGAACCTGATGGTCCAAGTGACATATGTGCTGGTGGCAATGGGGGAGCAACAGCTGAACAAGAATCGCCAGGAAGAGTTGAGTCACCAACTGGGACCACAGAGGGTTCACCAGAGGAGACAATATCTCCAACCCCGGGAAATATACAAACCACGCCAGTCACCTGGGGAGGAACGGAAAATGTCGGAACACCAACGGCTACTAGCATTCCACGTCCTGGAGGTATGACCCCATACCAGCCCACAGAACAAGCAACGCCAGTTGCTTCCTCAGGAAAGGTGACTGCTAGCGAAACTGAGACTGCAATCTCACCAAGTGGGATTACTTCAATAAGCCAAAGATCACCACAAGGTCCTAAAGGTGGAACAATAACTCCCACATCACCTATTGCCGCATTTACTCCCAGTTTTGAGGGCGTGACACTAGCTAGGCCAATCACAGACGGCGGAACTTCAAATAAACCTCAAGTTAATGTGACTCCAAATCTGGGAACCGGAATTGCGACCGGCATTACTACAATACCGATTATGACTGTCAATTCAGCACAGGCTGGTTTGGCATCCATACCTGGCATGATTATTATACAAATTCCTATCACAGATGGCTTGAAAATACATGCATTGGAGACAGGTGTCACATCCAGCCCAATTACGCCTGAAGGCCCAACGAGAATCCTACCTGATGAAACAACTACTGAAATAACACAGGAGGTGGCAATTACGCCTGCTGTAAGTGGTATCATAAGCCCACAATCCTCTGCAAATGAATCAGTAACAACGGAAAGTGGTGAGAAACCAAGCGAGCCTACTCATTTTCAAAAATCAATACCTTATAACCCTGAAACGCCAGGTATGCTTTTTATGTTCTTTCCTTTCACCGTAATTAGTTAATCAAATTCACTCCCACGTGGAGGATAACTTGTTAAAGTAGTGATTACAATTATTTATTTCTTATTCCACTGGGATTTATTTATTTTTTATTTTACACTTTAGCATTGTCTCCAACAACTTTTATTTCCTTTTCCTTGGCAGGGAAAATATTTGAGGTTGTGATTCAGATGCTTGAGATAATATTTAACGAAAAACTTGTCAAACCTGCATATAATGAATTCCAGCAACTGGAAGATGCAATGGAGCAGGCTGTAAGTATAACTTACCAACATGTTTTTATAGACAAAAAAATGTAAGAAGCGTGGCCAGGATTATACATCACGAGGGAGAATTACAACACGTTCTCTGACCAAAGAATTTATTTATATGAACCTTTGGCTGTCAGACGATGCGAACGGAAAACCCTTGAATCTTGACACACAGCGAAAACTATTGAAGCCGACAACATTTCCAAGCCACTGCTCGGACAATGCAACATTTTACATCAAAAGTAACACCATAGAACTAATTATCCACTCCACCGGATGTCATTCCCTCCCACGCATGATCACTTCGATTTTTATCATGTTTTTATCCTTCATATATTAAAACAGTCAATTCATCTTGTCTCACTTTTTATTTACCCGTCAAAGATTGAAGTCAGGCGCGTGTTTGGCTTGTTGCTCACGTGGGGATAAGAAAAATTTTTCTGCCGAGTGGGTCGGAAAATCTGCCCTACTGTGACTGAAATCTGACGACTGGTTTCGAAATTCTGTCGAGAAATATACTTTCCCCCAACAATTTTTTGGCATTTTTGAAAATTTTAGGCAATTTTAAAAATTCGAGTATTTTTTTTTCGAGTGAACTTTTCGTCACATGTGGCAAGCCGTCACATATGCCCCACGTCAAACACGCGCCTGATTGCATTTCGGCAAAGGAAAGTTCGCATAAATAGAATATTTGGTTAGAAAGCGTGTTGTGATTCTCCTTCGTGATGTTTGTATACAGTTATCGCTCTTAGAGTTTTTCTTCATGCAGTGAACGAATGTTTATTGTTTTCAATGGTTTATTTATACTTAAGTGGTGAATTGGAGTGAGATCTTTATCTGAACTCAAAGTTAATACCATTGTGTCTGGACAAGTTGACGTAGAACATTAACGTCATGTGCTTGAGAAATCCAGTGTCAGAATAAGACAGTGAATTCATTGCATACGTTCTGGGTAATACCCGGCAAACAACGATATTCAAGATTTGTGTACCAAATTTCAAGAAAGCGTCGTTCATGATAGTTTGTAGCAAAAACTAGACAAGTCGCACTCTTCCAGTTTCATGATTCAGCTTTTCACATAATGAACAATTTCATGGTTGCTTTTTACGTGATAAACATTTTTGTTGTTGGTTCTGTTACCTGATGCAGTGCGACATTTCTGCTCATTAATCTTAACTACAAAACCCAGATTCAAAACGATTTCCTGAAAAATAGAGCTCACAACACTTTTGAGGAAAAATTGGTTTGTCTTGTTCCAGCCTGATTCTTGACGCTAAGCAAACGAAATGATCAATTTAAGTCTTTGAATGAAAAGACTTTTCAAATGATCAAATACTGGCCAAGAGTAAAGTTTTTCGGTAATATTCGAAAGGATACCTGGGAGTTTATGAATAAAAATACCAGATTGAGAATATCCGAACAAAATTTCAGTTTTTGTCAATTGATAAATTACTCATTTTATGATTTAGTAGAAACAAATTTGAAAATATTGTTGAGGCAAATGCCCTATTTAAACGCATACTCGGTTTGCAGATTTTTAGAACTGAATTTCCCAAATCAAGAAGAATGAATGTAAAAACGAAAAATGCGATTTTCTTCCTTGTTTGTCTCCAAGTTGAAAATTATAAAAGTATCAATAAGCGTTGTCGTTTAATATAGATCGTGGAAGTGTTTGAAGATGACAAGTCCTTTGAATCAGTAGCAATACTGGGTTTCAGGTAAGACTTTTATATCCAGGAGTCGTTGTACTGCAATTTTTCAATCATTACTCGGGTCTATCGAGAAATGTGACGCATGAAAGCACATGGACCTTCATAGTGAAATTTCCCAACAAATTTAGAAGTTTTAATCCACTCTGCATGAAATATCATGCTCACTAAAGATCCTTAAGTTCTGTGTCATTATCATTTCCAGTGTTTCAAGGTGTATATGTTAAAAACCGCTATTATCATTATCATTACAACTCGTACACCACCCAATTAAGGACAGTGAAAGGGGTCTTAGCCTGCTACAGGCTCCAAGCATCCCGCCAGGTAATATTATGCTTCGATTAGCCAGTTCATATTCTAGCCATTATTCCCTCCCACCAAATATTGTTTGGGGGTAACCGAGGTACAGGTGTTCCCATAGTTGTTCACACTAAGGCTGATGCGCTTCGGCTATACGTTCACTATTCTGGCTGTACCACTCCGCCAAGCACTTTCCTAATTATTGTTTCCCCCTCAGAAAGCACCATCCTCTGCATTGCAGTAATTATCTTAATCACACTGTCCTCATCTCCAATAATCTTTCTCACTGCTCTGGTTGCATCTTCGACACCACCTCCCAGGCATCCAATTATTACCGGCACTATTCCACTCTGTACCTTCTTCTCTTTTTTCTGGTTTCGAATGCCAGCTGCTGATACTTCTGTAACTTCGCTCTCGTCGCTTCCTTGATGTTCTGCTCTTGACGGCATGACATGTCCACTAACCAGATCTTCCTCGCTTTCTCGTCCTCTAATGTCAAGTCTGGTCTGCGTGAAGAGCTGGTCTTTCTCATCCTATGCTCGAAGTCCCTGCTCAACTTGAACCCGTTCCCCTTTAGGACGTGGCCTTTCTCCCAATTAACAGTGTACCATGCCGTATTGCCAGGGAGAAGTTCTCTCTCAATGGCCCAGCTAACAGCCAGTACCATAAAGGCATTGTTGTGCCTACCGAGATACTCGGTTCCTGCTAGGATCTCACACCCTGCAAGCAGATGTTGAACGGTTTCATCAAACTTCTTGCACAATCTACATTTTCTGTCCCCGCCTCCTATCCCACACAACACTTTCCACTTCTGAGTCTCCACAATCTGTTCCAGCAAATCCATGATTCCAGCCGTCTTCTGCGGTGTGATATTTCATTTCAACCACACAAGACTCTCGTTCTCCTGCTCTGTAAATACTTGACTCTGCATACCCTTCGCCTTATAATCATTCTTCAACTTCTCTGTATACCCGTTCTGCATTCCTTTCTTCAGCTCCGCCCAGCATCCTGCCCATTCTTTCTCAATCTTCTCACTATCTCTCCAGATTTCGTCCTCCCTAAATTGAACCTCCACCCCAACTTCACGCAGCGCTTGTTCTGCTTCCCTTTTTAAGCTCTTGTATTCGCTGTTATACTCTCTCTTCCAAGCAATCCTTATCCAGTGGCTCGTGCTACAAACCATGTACGTTGCCACCCGCACCTTTGTTTCCTTATAAACCTGCCGTAGGCTCTTCAAGCCTCGCCCTCCATCCTGTCTCTTCATGTAGAGCCCCTCATCACTTGCATGTCGGCCCAGCATACCTCTCTTGCGTAGAATATCCTTCACCAACATATCAAAGTCATATAACTCCTTTTGGGTAAACTGGCATACATTCATGGCGTATGCCGCAACCGGGATGACTCTGGAATTGATCGCTCTCATGAGATTGTTATCATACAGCTCAAACTCTACCAGGCTATCCAATCTCTTTCGCATTTCTTCCTCGATTCTCTGAAATACTTTGTCTTTGTTTATCTGCTTCCCCTGTTCTATTCCAAGGAATTTGTAGAAGTCATCCTTCTCTGGGTCCAGCGCCTCTGCCCTTTCTTCCAATATAGTCAAGCCCTCGCTTTTAGTCATCATACCTCTTCTAAATACTATCTCCGCACATTTCTTCACCCCGTGCACTGCCCCTGTATAGTCGCTAGCTTTCACGATTATCTCGTTAGCAGCTTCCATCTGTTTATTGCTTTCCTGGTAGGTCTTCAAGTCATCAATAAATAAGCTGTGAGTCCTCTTCGTGAGTCTTTCACGTGGGGGTCCCATCCTATATCAAATTGTTTCCTCCAGTAGCATTGTAACTGGAACCTCAGTCAGACAGAATCCTACGGGCGAAAAACTGTCCCCTTGTAAAAAACCACACCATATTCTAAACCATCTACTCTGCACTTTGTGATTTCCAGCATTCAACTCTAACCGTGTCTTCCAACTGCTCATCAATTTCTGTAGCACATTTATAAGCGGCTTAGGTATTCCCATCCAATCGTACACCATCACCATCCAGTCATGGTGAACGTTGTCGTACGCCTTCCTGTAGTCGTAAAACGCGACTGCCAGGTCCCTCTTGTGTTCTCTCACCTCGTCCATTATACACTTATCAATAAGCAGTTGGTCAACCGTACCCAACACTCCTTCTGAAGCTCCTAGTTGTCCTTCATCCAATATCTCGTTCCGTCGAGCATGATCTCTCATGCACCGTCCTATCATACCAGTGAATAACTTGTACGAAGTATTTAGACACGTTATCGGTCTGTACTCCTCCTCAAATGACAAGTCCTCAGTCTTTGGTAAAAGGACTGTCCTGCCTAAAGTCACCCATTCCGGAATGCCCTCTGGATCTTCATTCCAGCTCTTCATTGTTCTTTCTAAAGCCTTCCAGGTTCCACTAAACTTCTTCCACCAGAAATTCTGGATTCCATCAATACCAGGCGAGGTCCAATTCGTCCTCCTCTTTATAGCTTTCCCAATGGTTTCCTCACTTATCTCGATATCCTGTACGTCCCTGATCTTCTTTCTCAAATCCTCCTTGATTTTCTCCATCCACGGTTGTTCAATGGTAATCTTCTCCTCCTCCCACATGCCTCCCCAAAATTTCACGAATCTCTCCATTGCTGGGGGCTCGCCCTTAAATCCCTTTGTACTATTCACTCTCTTGTAAAAAGCCCCTTCATCTGTTACAAACATTGCGTTATTCTTTCTTCTCTTCCTCTTCTCCACTGCTTTCAGCAATATCACTTTCTTCACCCTCAACTCATCCAACCACTTCTCCGAGGCTTCCACAAGCTTCTGCGTGCCTGCTGATCCTCCTTCTATATACGTCCTCAGTTCTTGTAAGATCCTCACTTCTTTCCTCGTTGCTTTTCTTTTTGTCTTTCTGCGATAGAGCTCATTATTCACTCTCGCTATTCTCTGCGTTAGTGCCTTAATCTGGTTGCATAACCTCCTCTCTCTTCTATTTCCTCCGTTCAATCTCCTTCCTATGTCCTTGACTCTTACCTTGGCATTCAGTAATCTTGCTATTGCCCTTCCATGGCATAAACTGTATCTGTGATCTCCTCCAACTTATTGTTACTTTTAAGGTATTCGCTAAGTATCTTATTTGCACACTTTGCTATTTCCGGAGGCATTTTTTTAAGTTTCGGAAGTCTGTTCCTTTCTTCGATGTTGGTCGCATTTGTTGGTGTTAGCTGCACTAACTCCAGTGTGAAAACCTCTCTTAATGCTTTTTCTCCTTCTGTCCCTGCTGCTTCATCTGCTTCTGTTCTTCTGTGGGGTTCCTGCTCCACATCTTTCTCTGACACGCCTACCACTCTTGTTGTCTCCTCCAATTCCCCGTCCTCAACTCTTGCCTCAGTTCCCTCCTCCCCACGCTCCTCATTCCTTTTTCTCACCAAGACAAGATTCGCAATCTGTTTCTCCTTCTTAAATCTAGCAGCATTTTCTCTCAGCTTTTGATCTTTTAATCGCTCTCCAAACTCCTGTTCCCATCTACCACCTACTCTCTTCATAAAACCAGATCTACGTTCCCTCTTCTCCGTATCTATTTCAACCAGTCGAACCTTCTTGGCTGTCGTCCAATGCATACTCTCTGGTGGTGACTCAGACTCAGATTTCTCAGCTCGTCCTTCTAGCTGACCCATTACTTCCTCCTCCAATTTGAACTTCCTGGCATTATCTACTAGGTTCTGGGCTGTGACGCTTCATGAATCCGCTTCCTCTCTCTCTTTCCTCGGTTTCTATCTTGACGAGTAGTACTTTCTCCTCCAAAGTCCACTCTAACACTCCACTCTAACACTCTAACACTCTAACACTACAGTCCACTATTATTATTATTATTATTATTATTATTATTATTATTATTATTATTATTATTATTATTATGTCATCGCACATTGGTTTGTTTTTTGGCCAATGGTTTCTTCTTGAAGTTTGGTGGCAACAAGCCTCCTCAAATTTCAAGGACCTTTCGTAGTATTCTCGCAGTGTATAATATAACACTTTTCTGCAGTTCTACCAGTCGCGTCCATATTCCCAACCGTTCTAATCTTTCTCGCAGCTTCTTTGGAATAGCTCCCATAGCTCCTATTACAATTGGTGTGATGTTTACTTTCATATTTCACGTTTTTATTACCTCTCTCTGCAGTTCTTGGTACTTTTCGATTTTCTCTTGTTCTTTTAATTCGATTTTGCTATCATACGTTAAGACGAAGTCAATGATCTCACAATATTTATTAACCTTATTCACCACAATCATATCTGGTCGTCGAGCTTCTATGACATGCTCCGCTTTTACTGAGACATCCCACAAAATCTTACATTTTTCATTTTCTGCATCTGCTTCTGGCTCGTGTTGGTACCATTTTGGTGTTACATCAATCTCAAATTTTTTGGATAACTCCCAGTGAATCTTTTTTACTACTGAATCGTGTCTTCTTTTATACTCTTTCTGGGCCGGTTTGGAACATTCACTTACAATATGGTTCACTGTCCTAATTGTTGTTCCGCACATTCTACAATTGCCTTCTTTTTGGGTTGTATTAATTTTTGCCTTGATTTGGTTTGTTCGAAGGGCCTGTTCTTGGGCTGCCATGATGAGGCTTTCGGTTTCTCTTTTGATGTTCCTTTCCTTTAACCACGTCCATGAGTCCGTTCCTCTTACTTCTTCTGTCTGTCTATCATACTGCCCATGCAACATTTTTTGATGCAATCCTTCTTTCCTGGTTTTTTTCTTCTTCTCTTTTAATTCTTTTTCTGTTTCAAATTCTTTTTGCTCATTTCCTCTTGCTGCTGCGATTAGTAATCCGTCACTATCCTGGACGTATCTTCGTAATCCTAGGATAGCCAACTCAATAATGCCTTCTACGTTTTGTAAACCTCTGCCTCCTTCACTTCTAGGGATATACACTCTATCAACGTTGCTCCTAGGATGTAGCCCTTTGTGCATAGTCAGCAATTTTCGAGTTCTACAGTCCAACTCTTCTTTCTCTAGTCTTGTCCATTGTAGGAATGCAGCTGAGTATCGTAATAATGCAACTGCCCACGTGCTGATCGCTTTTATCACATTCTTGCCATTCGGCTTTGTTTCCAGAATCTTCCTCACTCTTCTCAGATATTCGTTCTTAACTTTCTCCTTCATTTGTTCATGCTTGATGTCGTCTGCTTCTAGGATTCCAAGGTATTTATAGCTGTGTTCTTCTTTTAAACTTTTCATGATTTGCTCATCGGGTAACTTTATGCCATGTCATTTCACAATCTTACCACGTTTCAGTATTAGGACTGCGCACTTGTCAATTCTGAATTCCATTCCTATGTTACTGCTAAATATTCTCACTGTCTGTACAAGGGAATCCAATGCTTTCTCGCTCTTTGCATAGAGCTTTAAATCAGTCATAAATAGAAGATGATTAATCCCTTACCCGTTCTTTGCAAACTGGTTTGCTGCAGTCGATTTTCTTAAAATGATGGTTAGTTTTATAAGTGCCATGATAAACTGTAAAGGCGATAGTGAGTCTCCTTGAAAAATCCCTCTATTAATCGAGACCTCTTCATATGATGTTGTTCCACACTCCAAGTTAACTTTCCAACTCTTCATACTCTCTTGTAAGAATTTTTGCACTCTTTCGTCAATCTTAAATAAAGTCAGACATTCCAAAATCCACGAATGTGGTACTAAGTCATAGGCTTTTCTGTAGTCAATCCATGCAACAGCCAAATTCTTTTTTCTGGATTTGACCTCTCTCAAAATCATCTTATCTGCACTTTCTCCTAAATCCTTTCTGCTACTCTGGTAGTACACAACTATCCTCTAGGTGTTCATGTATTTCATCTGCAAGTATACCTGTAAGAAGTTTCCATACCAAGGGTAGGCACGTGATTGGTCTATAATTGCAAGGAATGTTGCCTTTAGACTTACCTTCTTGATTAGTATCGTTCTACCCATTGTCATCCATATAGGTACTTTGTTATTCTCTAAACAGTTGGTCAAGTAGGTTCGAAGGTCCTCATGTATGCTCCTGAAATTTTTTTGCCAGTATCCTTGAACTCCATCTGGACCTGGGGCCTTCCAATTGGACATCTTGTTTTCGATCTTTTTCATTCTGCCACTGGTTATTACCACCCTTTCTTGTTGTGGTATATCTTTCGTTTTTCCTTTCATTTCTTCAAACCACTAGGCATTTCTGTTACGTTCTTTATCTTCACCCCAAATTTCACTCCAGAATTTTGTTGCTACTTTATCTGGGATTTCGTTTTCATGACTTTGCCCTTCATTATTTACTTGTTTGTAGAACTTCTCTTCATTATTATTGAACAATTTGTTTAGTTGGTATTGATTAATTCTGTTATTGTATCTTCTGATCTTTAAACATTTTGTTTGGATCCTCAGATTGATTTCTTCTCTAACCAGTTTTATTCCCTTCAGCCTAATCTTATATTTTTCCTGTAATCGTGTCTTGTGTATATCTTTGACCGTCTTTTCTTCAATCATAGCGTTAATCCTTTCAAGATCTCGATTTAATTTTTTCACCTGACTTTCAAGTCGTCTCTTCCAGCATGGTTCTTTTTATGGCTCTCTATCCTGATCTAATTCCCCCCTTATCAATAACCACTTTAACTCCTGCATGTATAATGTTGTTTGTTCCATTTATATCGTTCCCTTTTAGCTTTGCTATTACTTTGTCTACCTCTTGTACTGTTGTTTTCAGTTTCATTCTGTCGACTCCTCTTAGTGATGGTAAACTTTGTCTCTCTTCTTGTAATATCTCTCTCATTCGACCGACAGGTCTCTCTTCTTCCTCACTTAATATTTGTCCTTCCCTGATCTGTATTGTATTTCCTTCTTCATCTCTTGGAAAATACCTTTCATCTCTATCAACTTCACTGTCACCTTGGTTCTGACTTATATCTGTATTTCTTAATATTTCATGTTATTGCTCATCCATTCCTTCTGTTTCAACTTTTTGTTCATTGACTGGCATTACCTAACCATGCGTTATATCTTCTACGTTCCTTTTTATCTCTTCCAGTTCTACAGTATATCATTTAATCACTTTTTCTTCTGGATCTTATTAGCTTGGTCCACTAGTCTCTTTTCGGTGACTTGGAACATGCTTCGTTCCATCCATAATCTGTGCATTTTTTTTTCGATATCTTCTTATTCCAGGTTTACTTAGGTAGAAGCATTCCATTACTGTTCTATTATCGATCTGCGAAAAATTTCTCCTTGTAGTAGTTTGATGACGACCGGGCCCACGCTGCGTTTCCATGGGATATCTGCTGGGCGAGAGACTTTCACATGCAGTTCCGGTCTCATTCACGCCGTTATTTGAATTAGTTTCATCAGACATGTCATTCATGATGAAGATTATGTTGGTAAGGTGCCACAACCACCAGTGTTATTATCGATACGCCATCTCTACATAGGCTTGTCTAAACAGACTCAAAGGGGCCAATCTACCCTTTAGGTGAGCTACCCTGCGCTGGATACCATCCCAGTATTTCAGACTCCACAGCCGGAATCATTGTTCGTGCGTCTTCCACTAGATGGGGTTGTCTTCCCAGACTAATAGATCTTATCAGCCCTGGTTTGTGATCAGAGTTTTCCTTCTCCTAGGCGTGTTGCCTCCAAGGCTGCGAGCTCCACCTATCCGGTCTTAACTCCTCCAAGCACCGGACTACTTTTAGTCTGACCTCTAACCTTCGACCTGTCTGTCATGGCAGGAGCATAAGCTCCCGCCTGCAGAGCTTATAGATTCACTGAGGTTAAGAAGCCTCTCCACCACTGCAAGGTAATAGTCCAGGAGGAGGATTGTTATTATTACAACTCGCACACCACCCAATTAAGGACAGTGAAAGGGGTCTCTGCCTGCTACTAGCGCCCAGTATCCCGCCACGAAAAGCCGCAACAGATATTTTACATTTTAGGAAACTTGCGGGGGAAGGAAATTTTGCCATTAAATTGGATTTTAAGAAACACCCACAGGGCCAGACCTTACTCGCCCAACTTATCCAGTGAGGAAGGAGTAAGGGATGTACAACCCTCTCAAGTCTTTCAAAGTACTCCTCGGTGAGTATATCCAGTTTGACCTTAACAGTACTCTGTTGCACTTCCAACTAGTTAAGGTCAGTTTAGGTGTGCCACTGCAAGGGTAAAGTCTGAATATTGTTTTATTCTTAAACAATTCATTAATAATTCATGAGGAAAATGCGAAGAAAAAATATAACTGTGTCGTGCCCTTATATGTCATAAAAACACGCTTACATTTCTCTCCCAATTTTCTTGACTTCGAAAACACAACTTTTCAAACTTTCTTCGAGAATTAGCGTATTATGAGGTTTGTTATTTAAGCCGTTCACGAAACTCACAGCACGTGATTTATCGAATCTAAGACACTCCGCTATCGCCTCGTGTTCTACGTCCCATAGAGCACTCCTGCTGGTTTTTTAAACATTATTTAGGTTAGTGCAGAATTGTTTCAGTATTTAAGGCTGGTTTATCCTCAACAGACTAAGTTCAGGGACATCAGCCTGCTGTACAGATTTTTGTCTAGTCCTGGGGCTAAAAGGGCAGGTTTGCCAACACCTGAAAGTACACTGACGGTCGATCACACAGAAGCTAAAGATGGTGACGCCATAAACATTGTAATAAATCTTATCATGACAAGTAATTACACCAAAAACAAACAGAAACAAATCTTAATATTTAGTGGCTCCTCCACGAGCTTTGATCACTGCTTTACACCTTCGAGGCGTGCTATTTATTAAAATAATTAGCTTATCTCATGGAAAGCCATGCCATGCAGCTTTTACAGTACTCCAAAGTTCTGTGACATTGGTAGGGTTTTACTCTTGGACCATTGTCTTAAGTTGGTCCCACAGATTCTCAATGGGATTGAGATCGGGTGACTGTGCTGGCAATTCCATAAAAGTTATGCCCTCTTCCTTAAACCATTCTTTGACAAGGCAAGAGGTGTAAAAAGTTACATTGTCATGGTGGAATATCCAACCATCTGGTATGGTAAGCATGCGTGTGGTTGGATGAAGCGAATTTTCTAGGAGATTGATGTATCGTTCTCCATTGAACTTTCCATCTATCTTAGAAAAACAGCCAACACCTCTTGCATTGATGGAGCCCCATACCATGATGCCACCACCTCCATGTTTGACAGTTGTCTGAATGCAGCTTTCCTTTAGCTCCTCACCAGCCATTCTTCTGACATACACACGCCCATCACTCCTATGAAGAAGAAACCTTGATTCATCGCTTAATATAACTTGAGACCACTGTTCGGCCGTCCAATCTTTGCGTGCTTGTGCAAACTATAATCGAGATTTCTTATAGCGAGCAGTAAGCCTAGGCTTCTTTCTGGGCTTGCAGCTCTTTAGACCAGCCTCTCTAAGCCTTCTTTGGGTGGTGGAAAACGAAATATTGACACCATGTTCAATTAGCATCTCAGCTTTTATTTTGTGGTGCAGTCTTGTCGCGATTTGACTTGCTTTTTGTTGAGTACAACCCACACAAGCAGCAATTTCACGTTGTGTGTAACCTTCTTCGGATAATGACAGCATTTTTCCTCGATCTTCCAAACTGATTCTTCTCTTTGGACTCATTATTCCATATCTTCCAATTTGTGACAGGCCAACAACCCTTCCTTGTAAGACTTGAAATTCATTTGGCGTATGCTATAAAATACTTTAGAAACAGAATATCTCTACAAATATTGTAGGACACATCTTAATCTATCCAAAACATTTATTACTATAACCCTAAAGGCTATTGGTGTACGATGTGCTTCTTGTCTGCCTATGTAAGCAGAAAGTAACATAAATCTTAACATGATCGATTCTTTTTGACCACGAGTGTAGTACACTTGCAGCTGCCAGATAGTTAAGGGAAGCTGAGGCTTTCTGGCACCTGTCTACCTAGCTGGCAAGGCAGGGACACCACTCCCTAGGTCATCTCATCAAAGCTTGCTCAATTTATAGAGGTCACTGGGCCCGTGTCAAATTCCTGCCTACCTTCTGCTGGATTTATCTCGGAGTTATCTTTTCCTTGATAAGTTGCCAACCAAGGCTAAAGTGTCTTATCTACTCTTGGCTTAGGGGTTACTGGTACTTACCAAAGGTGCAACCCTGGACTTTGGTCGGCGGGAGCGTCCACATTCCAGTAGTAGGTTGAAGGCGTGAATCAGCTTGAAAATGATAATGATAATAACAATAACAATTATTATTATTATTTTTATTATTATTATTACGATAATAATTATTATGCTGTATAGAGCCCACATCTATGGGCCAGAACCTAGAAATACCAACATTTGTTATCTTTGTTATAGTCTACTCTACTTGCACCACTTCAGATATAATCTTCCTTAAGATAGTTTCACTCTCCATTAGTTCAGTGTTTTGCATTTCTCTTACAACCCATTGCTATGGACAGTGGGATAGACCTAGTTGGATTGCTTCTGCTACTGGAAGAGTAAAACGCTCCCGCTCTCCAAGAGTTTGGTGAAGCACATTGGGCAAGTGTTAGCAACCCAGAGGCCTCCATGTTAGGGTTACAGAACATCAGGGTAGGTAGGGCCCTTGGCCTTGAACGGCAGCCTACCTAAGAGAAGGAAACTCTAACTTCAAACCTCCACCAATGGGTTAAATAGGCGCAACCCAAGATAAGTGTGAATGGTGCTGATGGGTCAGGGGTGGCGCCAGAAAGGGCTACAGCCCCCCTGTCGGGGAACCGTAGCCCCCACATCGGGGAAAATTGAACAATTCGTTGGGGAACGAGATATATGTTGGAAACTTTAAATATTCGTGTTTGTTTTCTCAAACTGGTAAAAGGAAAAACGAATTATCTGCCTTAAATGTGAATAATAAAAGTGGGGAAGAAATTTTACGAGAAAATCCGGAGGAGTAATGTGAAAACCAACAAAAAAGCAAACTGACACTGATGTGACTGGGCAAGCTGGCCTAAAGCTTTAATTATCGGTATGACCTTTATTGTTTTGTGGCTTTGCGAGTTTAGAATACTACGGACTATCTAAACGCAACTTCAGACTTTACTTTGTGCCTACGTTACTGTTATAACTGGTACGTTCTAAACTCTAAAGTTTAATTTCGTAGTAAGAAAGGACGAACGGAAACGACGGTTATAAACATTGCCAAAGATGAGATTAAAAATCTGCCTATTGCTATTTACATAATACGTTAATATAATATGTGTTACCGTAGTCGCTACAAAAACAAATTGTTCATTTACCTATGCATATGCATTCATTTCCAAAAAAAAGTAATGCATTTTCCTGCACTTAAACCTTAGCCCCCCTGTCGGGGACCTTAGCCCCTGCGTCGGGGAATTCCTGGCGCCACTCCTGTGATGGGTGGATGGCCACTGCTTTATGTGGTCATTAACGATGCCGCACAGAGCTGGCGATCCTGTAGAGTAAAAGCCTTATCTTTTATACTCGGCTCCGTTGGATGGACCAATATTCCCGTGAAAACTTAAATTTTGGAACTACATGGATAACATTAATCAAAATAATCAAAAACCATACCTATAACGAATATCCGTGCACTTTGAGTCAAACAGTGGTAGATGCAAGATCTGGTGACTCACAAGGGGTACCTCAAAACAACTATGAAAAACGTAGTGTTAACTCTACATGGCAAAATGAGAAAGTATGGTTAGTACAGATAGATTTAGAAGAACGAGAGAACTGGAGAGGTTTCATTATTATTACAACTCGCACACCACCCAACTAAGGACAGTGGAAGGGGTCTCAGCCTGCTACAGGCTCCCAGCGAGGTAAGGCCGCAACAGACATTGCATATTTCAGGGAACTTTTATTATTATCATTATTATTACTATTACTATTATCATTACTATTATCATTACCATCATTATCACTATTATTATTGTAATCTATTGGTATAAAAATGTGTGACATTTAACTCCAAAAATAACTTGATGATTGCTTCGATATGAGATACAGCCAAGCAAGATTAAGTTCTGGCTTCAGTGCTTTTTTTTCAATTCATCGCTTTTCCTACTGTTTTGCAGACCAAAAGTAAAAGATAGGGTTAAGAAAGTAAAGAAAGTTAGGGTTCGCACATTTCAAGCAGCTGAATCACCTGGAGTCGATGCTGAATTTATGTTATCATTTCTCGACAATAAACCAAACCATCTGGCAGCTTTAGAAAACCAATTGTCAACTGGACGCTTAGGAAAGCTCAAAGTTCTTCGATCACTGTCAGCGGGTGAGTGGTAAAATTAAATAGTTTAATTAAATCCCGTTTACACTGTTAATATTTTAGGCACAGCACGGCTAAAATGTTGGCAGGGGTGCTGTTATTTTTGGGCACGGTACGGGTGAGTTTCACAGTTTAAAGGGTGCGGACGTCTTAAAATTTCGTCGTGCTGAGCATCTCTGTTTATGTAGGTCTTGGCACGACTAATTAACCGTACCGTGCCCAAAATGGTGCAGTGTAAATGGGTTTTTAGTCCAGATGATGGTGAAAACGCTTCTATTCTGTTACAAACTTTGAATACCTTGACTAAAAATATTGAATTGAATGTTTCTGAAACAGATGTTCACAAATAATTCTCAAAGTAAAAAGAAACGAAACGTCAGAATACACCTTATCATGCCTTTGCTTCGCATTTTATGTTGGATTTTAATATTTCTTACAAGAGTAGAACAAATGAAATAAACAAGAGAACTAGAGATGTATTGGATATGCAGTAAATGTACCAATAACATCACGAGCGAACTGATGAATAAGAAAATGAATAGACGGATGAGTTCTGGATTTTGACTGCACAAGAGTTATTTCACAATACCTCATGCTCAGCTTTGAAAAAGGGAAAAAGCATCTACAAGCACATAATTGAAAAAGGGTTTTGCACTGAAAGTAATCGCATACTAAGAAGCTATATAACGATTTTGAAGTTGCCATGTTAATCAAGCACATACTCATAAGTAACTCAGTTGTATAAATACCAAATGCCTTACTGTACATGCGCAGGCTCAATGTCATCCTTTTGAACTCTACTCAGTTTTACTCTTTGTCCGCGCTGTTGCTCTTTCAATAAATTGAAAAAAAAAATTGAAATGTGTCTAAGAACCTGGGCAAACGAGGAAGCCCCGTTTGGCTGCAATGTTTCTGGAATGTGGTTAAACGAGGAAACATACTTTGAGAAACATTAACGGAGGCTGTATATTACTGTTTACCGAGCTGAGCATACAACGAAGATTTGGACACTGTGCAACACTGTTTATAGGGTGGGCAAACGAAGAAACATTTCACGAAACATGGAAAACCTCAAATGTTTCTGCAGCATCTTGTTGCTTCATTTCCCCAGGATCTAATTATGAGGTTGGCCTACGGAAAATCACTGTTGTGCTATTAAATAATTTACTTTAAATGTAAAATAATAAAAAACAACTGGTTGTAACCTCTCAATCTGGGCTGTTATCCCGGTTAAACACTAAAGCAATAAGGCGCTATCGTGTGAACGGTTTAGTAGTGAAATTAAAACCAACATTTTTTAGCCATTCACGCTTCCGTAAAGGCACCCACACATCTATCCATCAGACCATTTTATTGATAGAGGTCATCTGTGAACTAGAGGGGACATTGTAACTAAATACCATTCAACCGCTGGAGAGAAATGGAAGGTCACCATATTGAATAAATTGGAAAACAAACCAAGCCCGGATAAAAAGTTCGAGGTCACTTCACTTTTGACTCTTCTTTTGTCATTTTTTGAAAAAAGTAAAAATATAAAACAATTAAAGTAAAAATAATAACCAAATAATAAGCAATAAATAAATAAGCAAATAATAAACTACCACATTAGCAAATTATGCTGCCTGTGCAAGTATTTTAATACTGTATAAAATACATGAACTTATTGTGCTTAAATAGATGTTTTTCATTGATTGGTTGATTGAAAAGCCATTTTTTCTACTATGCAGTAAGCGAAAACAAACGACACAAATCCCTAAACATTAGTTGTTCGACCTCGAGATTCTCGAACAGATGTAAAAGAGCCCGAATCAAAAAAGACCTGAATCGAAAAGGGCAAAATGAAAAGGGCCTGAATCCATCTGTCCATCCGCTCACTGATGCACCAATGCACCAATCCATCCCATCTCATCCCATCTATGCATCTATCCATTCGTCCATCCATCCATCCATCCATCCATCCATCCATCCATCCGTCCATCCATCCGTCCATCCGTCAATCTATCAACCAATCAATCTATCAATTAATCCATCAGTCAATCAGTCAATCGTTCCATCGATCCATCAGTCAGTCCAACAGTCAATCTGTCTGTTCATCCATCAATCAATCAATCAGTCAATCGATCGATCAAAAAGTAACCAAAACGTATAAATGAAGTGAATGCGACAGCGTAAGAAACATGAGAGGATAAACATTTCATACGAAAACAGAAATGTTGAGAGTTCGTGATTCAATTTATTCGTGCAGTTAGTAAGCTCTGAGTTATTTTTACAAACGTAGATGCCTTCACGATAAGGGTAAGCATTCTTGTTGGTCGAAATATTAAAATTCACTTCCTTTTTTATAGTTATCGTACAAAGAGATTAGTGAGAAGATTTCCAATTAAAGGATTCAACTTTTAACAGTACTTTTATCATCATTAAAGTGTCAACGACGCAAAATTTTGACCCCTTTATCACGAGAATGCCGATGATGTCATGTTCTAGACAACTAAAAACTTTGAGCCATGCACTACGTAAGAAGTTGTAAAATTTATTGAATAAATTCAGTTGAACAAAGCTCACGATTTCTTATCGGAAAGGAGAGGTGTTTGTGGCCTTTACGGATTTGGTTTTTGAGGACTTTTATCAAGTTGCTATTATTGCTGTTTTAATAAGCCAGGAGACCTCCTCTCAGAACCTCCCGGGAGAAGAGCTTATGACTTTTTAACTGATAGGGTTATCCAAATGTGTGAAGGAACTTTAAATTTACAAAAAGCATGAAATCAAGGCGCTGTTTGTGTTTTGATGGACGTAACATAAAACGTTCACTATTTTTGAACGTAATCAATTAACTTAAAACAGTAGGCCTTTCATATGTATCTAATACAAGCGAACAAAGAAAAAAAGGATTTTAAATTAATGGAGCTGCAAGCCAGAAACATACGTTGTCGACGAAAAACTTGTCTCAAAGAACGCAATACATTTATAGTACGAGAGAAACAAGTGTATTTACTGGAGTGTCGATGTTTTAATCTCCAGTTTTCGAGTCAATATGTTAACAGACTCTTCATAAGCAGATTTAAATGCGAAAACATTGACAAACGTAATTACTTTACGACTTTTGAACATCAAAGTTGCCATAACTGGAAGGAGAAGGGGTGGTTAACAAATAGTCAGTTAAAATAACTTTCCAGCATGTGAAAGACCAATGCTTGAGCCAAAGCACTGAATTTGAAACAAGCCTTCAATGAAAGAAATGAGAAGGCGTATCGAGTTCAAGCAGGCTAGTTGCAGGAACGACCTTCGAACTTGAAATCCTTGTGACAAAAATTTACAGAAATTGATATTTCAAAAAACAATGGCTGAGCACCTTTCAAATAATCTTTCTGGCTCTTGCAGAAGACTGCTTGAACAATTATAGACACCAAGAAGGCCGGAAACTATCCATCGACTAGCGATTGAAGTTTCATCCGCCCGTAAACAACACGCCTTCTTGCTACCAAATGGTATAAAACACACGCAGTTCCACTAATCAAGTAACTTATTTCGTGCAAAGATTAGAATTAAATGGAAAATAATCATCAAGATTGTCCAAAAGAACCATTTGTTTTCTCGTCAAAATAGTCACGGGGAGAGTTTCCATCAATAACAACCAGCACATAAATGTAACCTTTGCTCACCATCTGAGTTCATGTGGCTCAATGGTTAGAGCATCTCACCGACGATCAGCAACTTACGGGTTCGATTCCTGGCAGGGAATCAGTGAGTTCAATAGCTTGAGAGCGAATATGAGTGGAATCGCCTGAGACCGTATAAAGAAGATCAGAGTTCCGTTTGTTCAAAATGCCGGGCCTTCAGAAAAAATTTTTTGGGATCATTTCCAACATTAGTAACCAGGCTCGTGACTCGGTTGCCAAGCTGCCAGGCCATCTAAACGAAAATGTGAAACTGTTTGTTTTGGTTGTCCTGCTTGGTTGCATACCATGTATCGTGCACTACGACCGTGATTTCTTTGTAGAGTCAGTGTGAACCAAGTGAAGTAACCGATCACTCAGATTCTTTAACCAGTACCCTCAGTGGGATACTTCTCATGTGGCCCTAAAAGCTCTGCATTTGAGGCAGCTTAGCTTACCCAACTTCTGTTGATGAAAGTCATATGAAAAATAAAACCACAAATTTCCGTGATGGAAAAATACAGGGTAAGCTAGTAGAGATGTAAGAGAGGGTATAGGCAAGGTACATTTCAACTAGCTATGAAACTACTAACATGGACAGAGCAATACTGAAAACTTGTCAGCCGAATTATCGTTCTCACTTCTGGTTAACCCCTAAACAGTGTTTTCTATTGTGGTTTATTTTGCACTAATTGATCGTTGGTAACAATCGTCTGTCTCTGAGGTGATTGTGTCTGAACCATTCCACGCTCAGTACACGTTTAGACCATAATTTGGCCTTCGACACCATTACAAGATTTCATTAAAATGAACCTGTGCTCACTGTAGTAACTTACCTAATCTAGCTGACAAACAACGACTCCTATGGTATCGCCATTGGCGTAGCTACACCAGGGCCTACCCAGACCTGTTCCCAGGTGAATCCTGCTTGTACCCGGGTGAAGTATTGCTGACAAATCTAGTTCACAAAAGGCAAAAGTACGGAGTATGGTCACTACAAAGATTAAATATAATTACTCTGTTTTCCTAAAGACCAAGTATTAGTTTAATTCCCACATAAATGACAAATATTTCGTAAAAATATGTTCTTGCAAGATGAAGTTGTGAAATGAATCCGAACAATAAGAGAAGGACAGAAAGTGGTAACACCGAGCCAGGGTCAAACGAGCCTAGGAATGATGTGGAGAAGCCTGAGGAAACACAGTAGTAGTAGCAGTTAGTACACAAGTGTTATTGTGCTCAAGTACTTCAAAATATCTCGAGGGGCATACCGCATGCCTTTAGCTAGTAGTGTAATAACTAAAAGACTACCAGGAAATGTTAGAACCTGTGCCCATGTTGTGCCCATGTTACATTTGCTTTCTAGCTACGCCACTGTGTATCGCAATCACAACAAACGTTCATCCTATACTCTGACGGTGCTTGAAGAGTGCTGTTTGCGAAAGACCTCTTTCTCAAATTTTGAATGCCCTTAGGAAAGAGAGTCATAATTCATTCAATAGCTCATACTGTAAAGCTGTTAGAGACATAAACTTAAATCACGAACGCGGGAGAAGAATGAAACAATAATAGATCTAGATACAAGTTGGCAATTCTGTGCGGTTTCGAAAGGAAGTTTTGCGACGGAAGTAATTTCATCCTGCGCAAACATATCCTAAATAGGCCTGGTGACCAATACCTCTATATAACTGGACGGCGTGTTCCAGCCAACAAAGTGAAGCCAACAAAATGGCGAAACATAATCTGCGGAACATTGAGTACATGAGAGCGACCACTGACCAATATTATGAATGCACTGTCGGCTTTTGTCGCTGCAGTTTTTCTTTTGGTTTGTGGTTTTTAGGGACATGTGTTTTACCTACTACCTAATCAGTAACATTTCTGCTTCCGCATTACCCTGAACTCATAATCTTTTATAATTTTAGATCTAGGAGAGAGGCAACGTTCATTTTGTTACTGAAATGGGAAGCACAAGTGATTAATAAACTCACACAAACCATTGGTTTATTAAATAATTCTTTTGTCAGATAATACACTAGTTGGACTTGCGAACTTAGAAATATTATGTCCTTTCTCTTTAAAGGAACAATTTAAAAAAGTCAGTTGCTGTTTATATGCTTGTTACCGAACCTTTATCAAAATCTCCAATGTAACTTTGTCTGTGAGAACCAGTTATATCTTACAAAATTTCTCTTGCACTGATTTTTCCATCAACTTACTGCTTTTTTGAGTTTTGAGAAGTATTTCTGGATATAGTTGTTGTCTGAGTTTGAAATAAATAATCCGATAGTAACCATAAAACAGGTAGTCTTGCAAGTGTGTTTATAAGGATAGATTCGACAGGCCAACCAAGTTCAAAAAAAGGGGGAAATAGAGATTGGTAATTTCAGAACAACAAAGTATTTTTTTAATCCCCAAACAGATATCAATATCTATCATAGCTATGGTCAAACCATTTTAAAAAATAATAATGCATAAATCGTGACAATAAAAAGGCGTGACTAGAACCATGGGCAATCGCAACTAAATTGTTTACTACATAACAGGTAAAATCCACAACCTGCCGACAGCTTTAAAAGGTAAAAGATAAAACATATTCCGAAAAATAATATCATTTTGTAACGTCAAGATTCGAGTTATATAAGAAACGAGACAGAAAGTGAAATGGTAACATTTCGACGACTTTCGATGCTTTAACATCAATATTAATTATGCAGTTATAACAGGAGTGGCACCTGAACTTTCTTGACACATGAGATAAATTCGCACTCAAAGGTTCAAGAAGGATTTTGATTTTTCCAAAATGAAGTTGTAAAATTTGCAATTCACAATGTCATTCATTTCATTTTTAAACTGAAAACACTACCAGTATAAAACTTTCAGTGGTAAATAGTTGATTTGAGTGGAGGCCTAGAACTCAGTGACAAGGACTATGGCCTCTGTCTACTGACAGAGGCCATAGCCCTCTTCATGCTTTTCACTGCATGTAAACTAGAATCAAGCTTACGGCAGTTAAACTAAATGAGACATATTTCTTTAAGATGAAGGATAAAACAGATAATTATTCAAGTTCTGTAATATAAAATTTAACATTCTTCACCTGTTAAAACATATTCCGAAAAATAATGTCATTTTGTAAACTCAAGATTCGAGTTTTATAAGAGACGAGAGAGAAAGTGATATGGTAATATTTCGATTTCATTACAAAATCATCTTCAGACCAAGTGACTTTAAATAAACATACCCAGGTCTTTATATATTTACATGAACCGTAATGACATCATCAGTGAACAAGAAGAACGCCTACCTGGCTATATTTACATGTCAAATGCTAATTAGCAATAGCTAATTATGGTAGGTGGTGATAACAGAATGTGACAGAACAGTGTTAAGGATGAATATGAAAGCTGACAAAAGTATACCTAAGTGAAAAGAGACAACTCCTTGCTAGCCTTAAGACCCGAGTTGAATTCTGGTTTAATAGACTTAATGTGCAGTGCTTCTATAATTAAAAGTTGATTGTGTCACTCACTTGCCCAGGCTACGACGAAATGCCTACCAATCTGGCTTTCTGGGTGCTTAATTGCCTTTTGGGCAAGGTAGACTGCTAGCTCCATCTTGGTCTTGGAATGTGACAGAAGCTTCTTCATGGACACTTTGGCGATACGAATTGTGTCTGTGATGCGATAGTATACAGAAACCTGACCTGCTGCTTGTCTTTTTGTTCTTGGGGCTTCTTTCAAAGACATAGGTGTGTCATACCTATCAAAATCTGGCCCAACTTGTTCCTTCGTCCGTACGTCTGGTTAATTTTTGGCGATGAATTGATCAGCAAGTTGGGCGCAGTTCTTGATGCAGTCTGGCTTGTCTCGGCACTGCAGCTCTGCAATGCCATCAATAATGCTGATCTTTAATGGCGGTTCGGTGGCATCCGGTGGGGCATTATTGTCACCAGCTTGCTGGAATTTTCTCTAGAATGGCCCTGAGCGTACTTTTCGAAGTACAGTGGAGCATTGAGCCGTCTGATGCAAACAATGATCTTGGGACCAAGGAGAACTCGTACTGGCCTACTGTGTCCTTCATGTCAATTTCAAGACGACGTCTACACACCATCATCATCCGTGCAGAGACCTGTCTTCCCTTACTTAAGCTTACTTTTATTTTAATAAAAGTGTCTGCTGACCAGTAGCCACCGTCATACTGTCGTTCCAGTTCTCCCTCTGACGTAATTACCACAAGAATATTGTCTCTTGCAATTGGTAAGTTTCCGAAATTGCTGTTGCTTTAATTCTGTTTCATGATGTTGTCAATATAAATTTTGCTTTGATAATGTAGTGAAACGTCACTAACTAATGTTGTAATGTCAGCCTCCATTACATGTCATATTGGTCTCCTGACCCTTGTTAACAGGTCTATTAAACCACTTCTCAATCATCAACAAAATCAGCAGTGCCCATCTAGACACTTTTCTTGTGATTTCTCTAATCACAACGTGAACTAGAACAGTTATTAATTTTGGCCTCATTTTCATGCTATACACATCACGTGACTGTCATTAATCACTTTTAACCCTCTAACGCCTTCAGAATGCTCAGCTCTACACATCCAGTAAGTTTAGTCGGGAACTGTTATTTTAAACGGAAGTTATCCATCCACACATGAAGCATTACAGCCTCGTTCCAATACTAGATCAGAGACGCCATTTTTAAATCTTTATAAATTCCCATTAAACGATTTACAATATTGCCAGCAACATTTTTTGAACTCATTTGGGTCCCCTGAATGCACCTAGCATCTAAGGCTTACTTTCTTCATGAAGTTCCCACGGGATTATATCCGTACCCAAGCTGACATGTAAAGTAGACTTGAGTGGCAGATTACATTGTGAGAACAGCACGGCCTTCGGATAAAATACTTGAAAAACGGAGCTCGCAATTACACGAAGAAAGTTTTAGCATGCTTGAGCTAGCCGAGTTGAAAATTTCAGCTCCGTTGATTAGTAGTCTATAAAATGGGGATTCCAGCACATTTTCATTTTTCGCAATTTTTAACAATATTTTAACATTTTTTAAAAAAATATTGTTAAAAATGTGCGAAATTTCTTAATAATTTTAACCATTACTTTTATGCCATTTTAAAAATTATTTTCACATTTTTTGTACATTTTTCGCACATTTTTCACATATTTTTTGCAATTTTTTAGCAAATTTGACAAAAATTTAACAAAAATTTTAAATGAATTTTTAACAAGTTTTTCACGAATTTCCCACAAATTTCACACAAATTTCACACAAATTTCACACAAATTTCATACATTTTTCAAAAATTTCACACAAATTTCACATAAATTTAACAAAAATTTTTTAACGAGTTTTTCGCAATTTTTCACGAATTTCCCACAAATTTCCCACAAATTTCACACATTTTTCAAAAATTTCACACAAATTTCACACTCAAGTGTCACAGGGAAATTCCCTCACATGTTATCAAATTTCACAGGGGAATCCCCTTTTTCCGGTGACGGCACTTCCAGTTCGCAGCTGTCACTTCCGGTTGCACACGCTTAAGCCAGGCAGGGATTCCCTCAACATTCCAAACATGCCAAACATCCCTAGTGATTTGAACAGCTCAATGTCAACATAAAAACTATTTTCACTCGCTCTGGTTGTTAGTGATATCTGGAATGTTGGGAAACTCCCCCGCCATTAGATTTGGGGACTTTAGCAGCCAAACATCGGGACCTGGCGCAAGCGCTGTTCCCTTATTTTTACTCAATTTTAAACAATCATTTTGACTAGCGGTAAAAATTGTGATCACACCATTATGGTATAAATCCGAATATATTCTCATAAGTGACAATCATTTCATTCATGTAATGCCCGTGTGCTAATGTACCTATTTTATTTTCAAGTATTATTCTTTTATCATCTTTTGGAGACAATGCAATTTTTTCTACACTTTCAGTATACAATTCGTGATTTCGATGTCTTGTTCATTTTTCTCATTTGTTCTTCTCCACTAAATAAACAATCTTTATAATTTTGAAATGCTATATTTTTTTCAACAACATTTTTCTTTACCCCTTTACATCTTTTTGATTCTTTTTTACCTTCAGCTCCGCTGTCATACATTTTATAAGAATATAATTTTGATCTGAGTCCTACATATTCTTCTAATTGTTTACCCCCTCACTCATCTTTCATCATTCCAATTACTTTTTTGTTTAAACCGGTTTTAATTCCTGACATATGATTCTCGGGATAGTTACTTGTGTCAAATATTTTTTCAACATCTGCAGATATATCTTTATAAAAATCTTCAGTGTGAATTTCATACATTAAACTGTCAGTATTTGTAAATAACAGCATAGCGTTTTCTCCATACTTTGGTTTAATATAATTATAATGAAAATCATACATTAAAGTCTTTGATAAATCCAATATACTCATTCCTAAATATATAGGTTTATCTAACTTAATTTTTTTCTTATGCATATGCACAGCAATTAAATTATCAGAAAATATTGTTCTTTTGTCAAAATTAGTTTTTGAAAATAATTTTAATGCTTTTTTTTTCTGTGTTAACTAATTGTATATCGACTAACATTCTCCATAGTTTTTCCAAATACAGAATTATTGATAATTTTAAAAAAGTCTTTTTCAAATTCATTTTTTGCATCTGTTCTCAGTTTTGTGTTTAAATCAATATATTTTTTCATAAAATCTTTTTCATAAAATTTTACACCTTTATGAATTTTTGTGATTTTTAATCCTAATTTTTCATATAATTTCAAGTTTTCATTATGTAAAACATATTTTTCTTTATTACTCAAATTTGGAATTAATTTTTCAACAGTGCCAACTTTTAATCTTTCAGGCGCTAATGGATAGTCATTATGTAAATCATGTAACTCATGCGGATATTCCAAGTCAACTTCTAATATACAAGGAATATTGTTCCAATTTTGTAATTCTCCCTCATTCATCCACGAAAAATCTCTAACAGGAAGTTTTTTACTCATAGCGCACCCATAAAGATTATTTGCATCTAAATATAGAAGATATATTTTTTCTTCCTCGGGATTATACCTTGAGCCCATGTAGGGGTTATTAGCTTTTGCATGTCTTCTTGTAATCATTGACACTCCACCTCTAATTCCTTTTTCAATCATAAGGTACATTTGTGGATCAGATAATAGTTCCAGTTCAATTTTGGTCATTTTTAACATGGCATCCCAAGCAAGACCTTGAGAAGTATAATACCAAGCGGGGTCTAGTTTATAATTTTCTTTACAAACTTTTCTAAAATTTTCAAAAACATCCGCTAGTAGTAACATATAGATCATGATATTCTCTCATATTTTTAATTTTAATTTTTTCCACACATTTTGTGCATGCTCATAATTCTCTTCTGTTATATTTTCATCATTTAATTTGGAATAAAATTCTTCAATATCAGGTAATTTTTCTTTATTTAATTTTTCAATAGAATCAAACCAATCATATGGAAACATGCCTTTTCTAGCTAATAATTCTCTTTCTTCTTCATTATGATAAAATTTTTTCATAATATTAAAACCTCCAGCTTCGCTGTCATTTTTATCTAAATTTTTAACCAAACCACTTAAACTTTGTTGCATAAATTTAAAACCATCAATAAATCTAATTTGTTTTTAACATTAATCATTTCTTTGATTTTATACTTTAGCAGCTTTAAGTCTTTTTCACCTTCAGCACTGCTGTCAGTAAATTCCTCATATTCAATAATATTTTCTTTACATAGACTTTTAAATTGTTTTTCTGTAATTATTTTTTTTGTCTCAAATTTATCAACAATAATTATTTTTGTAAATGAAATATATTTTTCTTCAGTGTTGGGTATGCAGTTAATTTCGCCTTCCATAATTCCTAAATTTTTTATAAACAAATGGCTATCATAATTTTGTAAATTGTGAAATATAACTGGAATAAATTTAGGTTTTTTCATTTTTGAATTACAACTTTTATAAGCAGCTCCACGATATTTTCCAGTATAATGACAATGATCAGCAACTTTATCACAATTTATCAGCGAAGCTGTTTGCTGACTTGTTTTTTCAAATTCTTTAGCACATGCATAACATTTATCAGATTTTTCAAACTCTTCTTTATCCTTTTCTCCAAATATTATCTTCTTTGGAAATTTAAATTGTTCATGTATTTTTTAAATATTATTTTCTAAACTTTCTACAAATTTAATAGAAATATCTTCATCTTCATATTTTTTAGTGTATTTTACTAATTTTGGTTTAAATAAATTATCATCAAAACATTTTATCAAATAGAAATATCCAGATGGTTTATATTTTTGAAATAGTTTTGTATTATCACCAATATCTTTATCCTCAGATTCTAAATGACATTCCCAATCTGCATAAATTACCAATGGAACATTGTGCATTCTTTCATAATTTTTAAACTTTAATTTTTCTCCTTTACTTGGATATTCAGTTTTTCCACATTTATATTTTGAACAATATTCCAAATGATTTTTAAGAGTTTGTTTATTTATAAAATGTTGTAAACAATAATTACAAATATACAATTTTTCTTTATGTCTATTTACTTGACCTGAAAATAATCTACTCATGTTTTTAATTAAACAATAATGTTTATCACCGTTTTCATTACTTATTAACAATATATTCACATGTGTGTTAATTAGGTCGCGCCCGTTCGCGTTAGCTGCGCTCACTCTCAAAGGAAAAATTTCATGCTTTTTATTTCCAAAGCTTTCTTCTTCATTGTGTCCAAACACATTAATTGCAATGTTATTGTTTTTTTCAAATTTATCAATATCTGAAAATCCGCATGGGAATTCCATTCCTTTAACATTAAAACTCTCAGCTTTCCTTTTTAAAATTTTTGTGATTCTGCAAGAATTTCTTAAATTTGGATTGGTATTCAAAAGTTCCTTTATTGCTATACTCCACAATAAGCATTTTTGATCATCATTTTGTGGATTAATAATTGCATTTTTATTTTTTAAATATTCTGGAGTAGGAATATAAGATGATGCAAGTAATCGTTGAATTTTATTAACATTAAGAATTATTTTTAAACTTTTATAAAATTTCCATAAACTTCCATTATTTAAATATTCTTCAAAACTTTGAATAATTTTATCTTTCATTTTTTCATATATTTCATCAAAATTGCTTCCAGCAAAAATTTCTTCATAATAACTGTGAAAATGTGCCTTATCTGTAGTTTCTTCTCCAGTTGCAGGATTTGTTTTTTTCATTAAACATACAATAGTCAATTGTTGTTTTGTGCTTGAATATTTTTTAAACTTTTTCAGCACCAACGGCTTTATTTTTCCAAGCAAACTCAAAGGACCATGTAAATATAACCCAGCTTTTTCTAAATCCAGTGCATATCTTTTTGTAACATTCAAAGCTTCTTTATCCAGCTCAAACTTTAGCTCACTTGTGACCATTGTAGATTTTTTGTGCAGTTTGTTAAATATATCCAAAACATCATTCTTCAATTGTTCCAACCAAATAATTTATTTATTTCATTTTGAATAGTATTTTTCTTTGGTTTATTCTCCTTTTTATCCTTTATATATTTTTTAGGTAATAATAAAGGAGCATTAATATCAGGAACAGGTGTATCTAATATATCTATATTTTCATTTGACATCTTACACTCTTTTATTATATGTATTTTTTTTCTTAAATGAAAAATTATAAATCTCAATTTTATTTCTTAAAATAAAAAATCATATTTATCATAGATATGATTTTTCAAAATTGAATATATTTAACATAAAATAATTTCTCACATGTACAAACTCTAAGCTTACATTTTTTTTAATAATCCAAGATATTTTTTCTATAGAATTTGTTATACTTTTAGGAAATATATTAATTTCTTTATAAGCTTTATAAATACTTGGATAAATTTTTTCTTCACCATTTTTTAAATTAATAACCAATAAATTTTTTGATTCGCTTAATTGTCCTTTTATAAACTTTTGCATATTTTATTTATATATTAATTTTTTTCTTAAAATAAAATTAAAAACTTAATTTTGTTTCATAAAATGTTAACATTTTATTTATACAATTATACAAATTTATACACATATCCAGTACCTAATCCCATGATTGAAAAAAGAACCATTTGATATTCTTTCATTTTGTCTGAAGGTTTATAATAATCCTCCAATTTTGGTTCATTTTTTGCTGTAGTGTTATATTCTTGCTCTAAACTTTTCACACGATTATTAATTTCCACAAGAGTTTTTAAAGGCATGTTTGTTTTATTTATATCTGCATTTGCATCTGATAATTGCTGTCTTAATCTTTCAATCTTTTCTTTTTTTTCCACTTGTCCTTCATACCATTTTTCTTTGTCTCTTGCTAATTTTTCCATTGCTTCATTGTGACGATTGATTTCTTTTTTATATCCAGTATGATTAAGTTTACTAAATAAAAATCCAGTGCCTGCAAAAGCAAATGCATTAAATATTCCTCCAGCTATTGTTTCCATTTATTTTTATGTAATTTTTTATTTTATGATTTGAAAGGATCTGTAGGACGCCACTTTTTGTCTTGAGCATATTTAAATCCAAGTGTTGATAGCCCTACAGTTGCTGCGAGTTTTAAAGTAGGCACTAAACCAGCTGGAGTTGCTAAACCATCACTAAATGCTCTTCTTGTTATCATTCCAACACCCACAGCACCCATTGTAATTAGCGTAGAATCATATAATTCATTCATCACTTCTTTTCTATTCATTTCGGTCATTTATTTATATACATAAAATTTTTTTTTATTTATCAGCTATGCTGTTAATCAAAACTTTCAAAACCTTGAACAGAACATTTTTTAAATGTATTTTTAAATTTATCATCTTTGCTGTTTTTTTCTTCTTTTACATTGTTTTCTTTTTTGTGGTTTTCTAAATTTATCCACTCTGCTGTTTTCTTCTCTGATTTCTCTTTTGTCTCTTTTATGTGAATAATATAATCCACCAAGTGCGACAGCAAATCCCACGCCTCCGATAAAATATCTGAAATCTATGTAATCAGTTATTTCTCTTTGTTCACTTTTTACTTCTTTTTCTACTCTAGCAGCTTCTGCTTCACTTCGCTGTCTTGCTTTTCTTTCTTTTGCTTCTCTTGAAATTTTTGCCAATCTTTTTCCTAATTCTACTTTTCTTTGATCTTTTACTTTTTCAGTTTTTTCAACTGTTGTTATTTTAGCAGCTTTGCTGTTATCAGTTTGTTTACTCATTTATTTATCCTTTTTATAATTTTATTTAAAATTTACTACAAGTTACTTAAAATTAACTTGCAATCTACTACAAACAAATTTTAAACAAGTTTAAGTAAAATTGTAATTTTCAAAAATCGAAGATTTTTGTTTTACAAATTATTTATAATAGATTCATCAAAATCTACACTAAATTTTTGACACACTGCAACATGATTTATTAAAATTTCTTTTTCTGTCATTTTTTTAAGTAATTGTATGGCAATAAATGCAATCTTACCTTGAAAACAATCTATTACTCTATCATTTATTACAGTTTTATTACTTACCCCAAAAATTAATGTTGACAAACCTCTTGTAACTTGTGCAGATGTAAATTTTTTAATTAATTTTTCATTACAAAAAATTCTTGAATTATCGTTTGTTAAGGGATATTTTTCTCTATCATAATGAACAGAAATACATTTCATCTTGTTATATTCTGAAGGGTCAGCCTTTAATGGAAACACATTTGGATTTATCTCTAAATAATCGTTTCCTACTCCATAAACAATTAATCTTTTTGTAGAAGCATTGTCAAGATTTTGTAATCCTAACATTCTCTAAATTCCACCACTATTCCCCTAGTTTCCAAAAATTGTGGTAAAATCATTTGTTCTTTTAATATATTGTCTTTTCATTTCATAAACTATAAAAATATGAACACGGTCTTTTAAATTTGAATTGGATGGGGTGTTTATATTAACTGGAACTTCAAAAAAGTCATTTTCATCCTTAAAGTACATTGTATCAATTTTATAAAATGGTCTATTGTTTTGACTGTGTGTTGCTTCCAAATTTACATCCAAATTTTCTGTTTCTGTTTGATTATAAACTGCTCTGATTTTGTTATTGTTACTGTCATAAAGTATATATGAAACATTGCTTTTTATTTCATAAACTGCGGTATAAAATTTAAAAAATTGAAACCAAAATGTATTAAATTTTTCATCTACATATTTTCTTGTTACAATATGTGTTTCATGTGTTGGTTGGTGATAAGTAGAAATTATTTTATGATTTCCCATATTAATATCACCCGTCATGTTTCCACCAGATAATCCTAATTTATTATTCAATTCGCCCGAAACCCAAGCTTTTCTTGTCAGATGATTGTCATTTGTTGGATTTGAAACAGATAAAACATTATTATTTTGCATGTTCAAATCGCCGGTCATTGTATCACTGGCTTTCAAAACTCTTAAATTATCTCTTGTGTCAACATATAATTTTCTGCATAAATTATTATTAAAAGCCGGATCTCTTGATGTTGAAATTTGATATTGTCCAGTTGAAATGTCACCAGATAAATTTCCACCATTTTTGTTAAGTTTATAATTTGATTGTCCATCAACATATCCTTTATTTACTAAATTATTCTGTCCAGTTGGTGATCCAGCATTGTGAATATGTGTATTTGCTGCCATATATATATCACCAGTAACATGTCCGCCATTTTTGTTAAGTTAATAATTTAATTGTCCATCAACATATTTTTTCTGACACAGATCTTTATCACCTGTAGGATCTGCAGTTGTTGTAATTTTATTATTTCTCATGATAATATTTCCTGACATTGTTCCTCCTGTTCTTGATAAGCATGCGCTTCGCGTTTTAGCATCTTGATAATCTACATATTTTTTCCGACTCAAATCTTTATCGCCTGTAGGGTCTGCAGTTGTTGAAGTTTTATTATTACCCATGGTGATATTTCCTGACATTGTACCTCCTGTTTTTGATAGAAAATTTCCCCTTCCTCCCCCACTGCTTGAAACTTTGTCATCTACATATTTTTTCTTACCAAATGCGCGTTTTCTGTTGGATCAACTGATGTTATTATATGGTGCGAACCCATGTTAATATCTCCCATCATATCCCCTCCTGTGGTAGAAAGTTTTCCTGTTACATTAGTTTTTAAAGATTCATGTTCACTTTCATATCCATAGAATAAACTCATTTATTTAATAATAATTTCCAATAAAACATTTACCACCGTTGATAAATTATTTCCTTCTACTTTGAATATTAATTCATTATAAATACCATTTGATCATTTAATTCCTCCTGTTTCTTTGGGCGGATAAATTTTACTAACACTACCTTTTAATGTTTGTTCAGATTCTATTGGAACTTGAATAAGTACATTACTTCTTTTACCATTTACAAAATTTTTACTTTTATTAATCATATTACAGCTTATGTTTACATATTCCAAGTTGTTATTAATATTTACTATGCTGTTGCTCTCTGTTAACGTACTTGCTTGTATAACTTTATTCTCTAAATATCCAATTATCGGGCCGAGTGTTTGTAAATTTAATATTTTATCTGATTTTATTGTACATTTTCTAGAAAAATCAATTTGTTCTAGTTCAATTGCACCAACATTTTCAAATTCAGTTTTTAAAATATCAAAAGTATAATGCCCATCTTTGAATGCAATTTTTGTATTATCATAAGTATAATGATGAATATTTTTATCTAAATTATTATGATTCCAAAAAATACTTACTGATTTTACAAACATTTCTCGACAATTATTTAATATAATTGATTCATCTAATGGAATTATTTTTTGTGAGTTTTCACGTTTTGTGATGAAGATTTTTAACCCTATTTCACATGGGGGGGGGGGGCTTTTTTGGCCCCCCCACCTATACTTTGTTTCATAAAATTTGAACCGCTTGTCCAATTCGGTTGAAATTTTGTGACTTATAATATTTTTTTATTGCGGTTATTTTGCTATAAAGAAGTTTTAAAAATTTTCACGTTTTCCGGGGGTAATTCCACTTTTGTCGCCAGGGGGGTGAAAAATCACTTTTTGCGATTTTACAATCTTTGGTTTTATTTTCGTCTGATTAGATTTTTTGGACAATAATGTTGAATTTTTTTTGCCTGCCAATTACATCTTAGGTCTAAGACAAATTTGAATGCACAATCATCATTTTTATTTTTTTTCAGAGGGTAAAATTCAATTCCGGCTGTTAATTTTTGAACTCACACATTCTAATGTTTTTCTCAAACATTGATGTCTTTTTTGATTTTTTATCACACTTATTTATTACTACATCTTCAATTTAGTTCTATGTGTGCCTTTTTCAACTGGAAAATGCCGTCTCGGGGGTAAACACAATGAGTTACTTTCAAGTATTCTGTAGTTAGTAATTAGTGGAATACAAATCACAGGCAAAACGTTTCTTTTATACAAATCTTCAAAGCTTCCCTTTTGTATGAAAGTGTTAGTTGAACCATTATTGATATTTTGATGTATAGAAAGAAGTGTAAAACAAATTAGAAACCCTACTTATCTGAGGTATTGAAAAAGGTGTGAAAAGTTACAAAAGTTACAACAAGTGACAGGACGTCGAACAACCAGCAGCACTTGAAGCTCCAAGTGATCGAATAAGATGCTTTTACTGCTTCGAACAGTTGAAGGGAAAGCCTCATTACAAGTAACAAAAGAACAAACTTGGCAAATCTAAGCATTGTTGTCCATCCTGTCAAAGAACAGTATGCACAAAGCACGCAAGCTACGTATGTAATGAATGGATTGAAAAATTCCACATATAGACTTGAACAGACCCCCAGCAAAGACACTTGAAAAAAATTTTTTGTAGATATTTTGATGTTTTTTGACTAGTAATATATTTTTCTAGTATATCCCAAAGTTTCATGCATTTCCCATTTCCCGTTCTCGAAATAATTAGGGGGGCCAAAAAAGCCCCCCCCCCCATGTGAAATAAGGGCATACCGATATGCCATGTTAAATAGGGTTAAGGCTATTGTCATTTTTATTTTATAATATATATTTTGATAATAAAATTCCACCAATTATTGATAAAGATAAAACAATTAAATTATCGCCGGTAGAACCTGTGACCGTTGTGATGGTATTAACAGCTTTGCTGTTTTTTGTAACTTTAGTGGTCTTTAGCTGTTGTTCATCTTTAGATTGGCTAATTTGCTGTCGTTTACTTCCTAATTTTTCCAATTTTTTCAATTCTATGTTGTGTTGTTTTTTTACAGGTTGTTGTTCAACTCCATAATAATTTAAATTTTTAATTCCAAAAACCATATTTTTATCAGAAACTTTTAATTTATTATTATAGCCCGCAATTGGATTTTTTAAAATTATTAAACTACTTGGCAATATCCACGTACTCGGGCTTAGGCAAACATTTAAAGTTACGTTAGTTGCTGAAATTGCAGCGTTCATATTATTTATCCAGTTTGCCGTGTCATAATTTATTACAGAATCTTCAAAAATTTTTCTAAATTCTTGTTGAGTTTCTAATGCACTAGGTCTGTTACTAAAAATAGACTGCTTTGTTCTAGCCTGACTTCCTAATATGGAGTAAATAAATGCTTCAATAGATTGATTTAAATATTGAATTCCAATTTTTGTGAAACCATTGCTTTTTTATTGGAATATATCTTTTGTAGTCATTTTTGTATGAATCTGGATATAATTGATAAACAACTTTACCTTTTTGTCTATAAATCATTTTTCTTCTAATATGTTTACTATTTCTATAAAATTTATTTGCGGAAAATTCTCTTGAAATGTCTGACATTATTTCTCCGCCATCCATTCTTCTTAAAAGTCTTCTCACAGTAAAATACAAATGAAATCTCATAACTGACGTTATAACGGGAAAAACATTTTCAGATGGCGTTAAATGTTGAATTGAAATTCCACAGCAATAAGCAGCACAACAAACTGAAAAACAAACTCTATAATAACTTTCATTATCATTCCAATTTTCTATCCAATAATTTGTGGTTATATTCAATCTTGGTAATTTGGATAAAGAATAATCTTTATTATTAATATAAATCCTAAAATTTTCAATTGGATAATTTAATATCAAATGATCTGGAAATTTATCAGTTAAACGATATCCTTGCACATATTGAACATTGGATTCTGGTATATTTTGAATTGTTCCATTGGATTTCCATATCTTTGGGAAGCGCTCAACAGGTTTATTAACATAAAGATATTTTGTCATATTTGGATCATTTTTAAATGTATCTGAATTTATATCTATTGAAACGGTGCTTGCGCCGGCTTCGCCGTCTGAATTTTTAAACCAAATATGATAACCTTGAAAAACAGCATTTTTATCAAAATCAGCTTCAAAATCAAATTTTGACATGTCTGCATATGGATATTTTTTTTAAAATATTTTTTCTCCAAAGCAACATTTTCTTTAATATTTTTCATAACATAATCATAATTTTTTTCATAATATTTTCTTTCAAATTCTTCAATTTTTTGTTTATTTGAATTCATTGTTTATTTTAATAAAAATAAATGAAAGTGAAGCGTGTGAACGAAGTGATCGTGAACAAAGTGAGTGATAAAGAAGTTGTTATTGAACAAGAACTGAGAGAAAACAGCGGCGTTCTAGAGGTTATACACTATCTAAAATATAGAAAATAAGCTTCTCGACGTTTCGAGCGAAGGCCCTTCGTCCGGAGATTAGTAGCATGCCACTAATTCCACTGCTACTAATCTTAGTAGCATGGTAATCTTAATCATGGAATTAGTAGCATGCTAGCATCATAGTAATCTTAATCATGGAATTAGTAGCACGCTACTAATTCCATGCTACTAATCTCCGGACGAAGGGCCTTCGCTCGAAACGTCGAGAAGCTTATTTTCTATATTTTAGATAGTGTATAACCTCTAGAACGCCGCTGTTTTATCGAAGCTATCTACACTGGACCTCCGTGCCTAAGAATTGAGAGACATTTACTACAACCCAGAAACAGGTTATCAATCTGCAGAAAGACTTTATCAAAAAGCAAAAGAAAAGGGATTAAACGTCAGCAGAAAAATAGTAAAAAACTGGTTAGAGACACAAAATACTTTTACAAGATACAAACCAATTGTTAGGAGACATAAATTCCAAAGAACATTTGTAAAAGATTTAGCTTATCAAATACAAATGGACTTGGTTGATATGGGAAAACATAAAAACCAGAACAAAGGATATTATTGGATACTGACAGCTGTTGAAATTCTAAGTCGTTATGCATTTTCCATTCCTGTTTACAGAAAAGATGCTAAAAACATGACAAAAGCTGTGGATGAGTTGTTGGAACAATTTAAAGAAAGATTTGGGAAATATCCAAAAGTGAAATAAAGAAAATGAATAAAGAAAACCTAAAAAAATTTTTTATATATAATAAAAAATGAATAGAGTAAACGAATTATACCCGGGATATAAAAGATCAAAAATGAGTGAAATTAAAGGAAACAGAACAAGACATGTTGTAACTTTGAATCCAAATAAAGTAAATCCTGAAGAAGAACTTTACATAGATATTCCTAAATTGAAACCAGACTTGTGTCTTGTTCCTGATTCATTAAAATTGTTATTTAATTTTAAAAATGCAAATACTAAATCCTGGTTTTTAAATAATTTATCAAAATTGTTAAAGAAAAGATTAGTTGTTAAATTTGCTGGAGAAATTGTTTATGATAATACAGGAGAATCTTTATTAGAAGTTTACAAAGATTTGTGGAAACCTGAGTTTGAAAGAAATGATATGGTTGAATATGGTATTGGTAGAGAAAATCTTAGAAAATTAATTTCAAAGGATGACTCTGGAGCAACAAGTGGTGATGCTGAAAAAGCTTATGATAAATTAATGTATGATATTTTTGGAACAAAACAGTGTTTAAAATTAGAAAAAATACTTTCAGATCATGGACTATATGTTCCTTATGGAATGGTTAACAATTTTCGATATGTTTTAACTTTCTCAAAAGCTAGTGAAATTATGAAAGCACAAAGCGGGCAAAGTGTTGCTGGATATACTTTAGAAAATTTAGAATTGGAGTATGAAACAATTGAAAATCAAGATTTGGCAATTGATGTTTTATCAAATTACACCACAGGAAGATCATTATCATATAATTATGTAACTTTGATGAAAACTGTAGAATGGGATAAAGATGCAACTTTACATAATGAAACCATAAATATTCCGCGGAAGAGTATGAAAGCAGTTGTGCTGTTATTAAGAAATAAAACTGTCACAGATAGTGAACAATTTGTTTATCCAAATATAACAGAAGTTAAAATCTCTGTTGAAGGAGTACCAAATAGTGTATATTCTCAAGGTATGCCAAAAAGATTTTTTGAAGAAGCATTTAGAATATTTCACGGAGGATATGAAAATAGTGACGCAATCATGAGTATTGAAAAATTTTATAAAGATTCATTTGCATTATGTGTGTATTTGAGAACATTAGATGATAACTTTGTTTATGGAACTGGTAAAAAATTAGTAAACACACAGTCTGGATTATTGCTAGAAATTACAAAAACTGCTATTTCTGCAAAAGTAATATATCATATTTTCGTAATAAGTGATGGATTGATAAACATTGTAAATAAAGATTTGTAGTCAATTAAATTTTGAATATTAAAAAATAAAAAATGAAAAAAGTGAGCGAAGCGAACGACAAGAACAAAGTGAATAATGATATAAAAAAACAGCTTTTGGATTCTAAACAGCCTTTGGCTGATAAACAGCTTTCAGCTGCTAAACAACTTTCAGCTGCTAAAGTTCCACTTAATATGATAATTGCTGGTATGACTGCTTGTGGGAAAACACAATATTTGCTAGATTTTATAGAAAATGAATATAAAAATTATTTTGATTATATTTTTTTAATTTGCTCAACATTTGAACGGAATAAAACTTATGAAAATTGGAAATATGATAAAGATGAAGATTTTATTACAATTCCTTGTGATCAAGATAATGTTGAAGATTGGTTAAAATTTATAGTTGACTTTTCAAAAGGTACTAAAAGCTTAATCATATTGGATGACTGTGCTAATGGTCAAAGTATTAAAAATAGAACATGTGAATTGGTTAAATTAGGATTTTCAGCAAGACATTTTAATCTTTCTGTTGTTGTTATTACTCAACAATTGACATCCATTGCAAAACCATTTAGAGAAAATATTTCAAAATTGGTTACATTTTGTAATCCAAATAAAAAAGATATGACAACAATAATTCAAGAATATTTAAATGTAGGTGACCGCAAAGAATTGGATAAAATTTTAGAAACTTTGAAAACAAAAAAATATTCAAGATTGGAAATTAATTAAATTTTTCCATTTGGTTATAAAATAAATGAGTAATAATAGTGAACAAGAAAATTTAGAAGTTCCACCAATTGGGACAACTGAAACCGCAAGTGAAGAAAAGCAGACGCAAGCTGCAAAAAAAGAAGTATTAAAAAAACGTGAAGAATTGATAAAATTGTCTGAAGACGGTGAAATAAGTTAATCACCTCAAAATTTGAAAAAAGCAAGTGATAAAGTTATGTTAAAAATTTATGCGGAATATGAAGCGAAACAAGCGGAAAAAGCAAATGCGTTTTTAACAGATTTACTAATTAGTAAATTTGCAGATTTATTAGGTGGATTGAATGCAATTGAAAGTGGGGAAGAACTGGAAAAAGAACTGATTAAAAATAAATTACTGAAACGTGATGTAAAATCTGTAGTTGAAAAATTATCACCATTTTTGCCATATTTGGGAATATTAAGCGGGGGTGTCACAGTCGTAAAACATGTTTTAAAAAACAATAAAAAAAAACTTATATTACCAACTCTGGTGAAGATGATAAAAATGAATAATTTAATAATATAATGTATAAAATTTATACAATACTTTTTACAAAATCGTTTACTTCTTCTTTAATTTCTCCATGATCTTTAATTTTATCTACAATTTCTTTATCATCTTTAATTTCATCTGTCATTTCTTTTCCAACTTTATCCAAATTTGTTCTCAAAGATTTGTTCAAAATTTCAGGAACCTTTTTAACAAGATTTGATTCCTCTTCTTTTTGTTTTTTGTTGGATAGATTTTACAACATTTATACCAACTTTTCTTAGATTTTCATCCATATTATCAAAAATATATTGTTCTGCTGAAGCGGTTCCGAATTGAATGTTTCCTTCCAAATCGTATGGTTGATTTGCACCCACTGAAAATCCAAACTTGAACGCTTTTTTCTTAAATATTTTATGACTTTTTTCAATAATTTTTTTAGGCTCTTTTGAAATTGATTGTTTGTTTCCCATTTTTTATTTATATTATTATTTAATTTTTCTCAAATTATGTTTAAGCAATAAATGAAATTTTAAATATTTTCTTTTCTTTGTTTTATAATTACAAATATCACATTTATATTTTCTAAAAGGTAGACAACTCATTTTTTTTAGAGAAAAATTTTTTTTCTTAAATAATATTACTTCTACAAAACGGGCAATTTAAACTTTGATTAATTTTATAAATTTTTTCAGAACATGAATAACAAATTTTATTTACACAAACTATAC
Organism: Heliopora coerulea; assembly: GCA_030142905.1. Lineage (NCBI taxonomy): Eukaryota > Metazoa > Cnidaria > Anthozoa > Scleralcyonacea > Helioporidae > Heliopora > Heliopora coerulea. The sequence continues at coordinate 183,750 of JASJOG010000059.1, read as the reverse complement.
ATTTTGTAAAATCTTCATCAATTTGATTACATATTTTACACTCTTCTTCATTTTCTAATGTAAAATAAATATCATAAGGAGTTTTTAAATCATTTTTAATTTCAATAAGAAATTCATGATTTTTATATAAACCTCTTAAATGTGAAAATGAATATGAAATATCAACATAATCATAAAATTTATTAAAGTCATTATCATTATTTATTAAGTAATCAAGAATAAGAAAATATAAATCATTATTATTTTCTAAATTTTTAGTTTTTAATGTAATGTTAATTCGAGACATATTTCTTTCTTTATTTATATATATTTTTTTTCTTAAATGAAAAATCAAAAATCATCCATTTTATTTTATAATAATAAAAAAATTATTATTATAAAATTTATTTTAATAATGGTGTGATCAGAACTTTTACCGCTAGTCAAAATGATTGTTTAAAATTGAGTAAAAATAAGGGAACAGCGCTTGCGCCAGGTCCGATGTTTGGCTGCTAAAGTCCCCAAACCTAATGGCGGGGGAGTTTCCCAACATTCCAGATATCCCTAACAACCAGAACGAGTGAAAATAGTTTTTATGTTGACATTGAGCTGTTCAAATCACTAGGGATGTTTGGTATGTTTGGAATGTTGAGGGAATCCCCGCCTGTCGTAAGCGTGGGCAACCGGAAGTGACAGCTGCGAACTGGAAGTGCCGTCACCGGAAAAAGGGGATTCCCCTGTGAAATTTGATAACATGTGAGGGAATTTCCCTGTGACACTTGTGTGTGAAATTTGTGTGAAATTTTTGAAAAATGTGTGAAATTTGTGTGAAATTTGTGAGAAATTCGCGAAAAACTTGTTAAAAACTCATTTAAAATTTTTGTTAAATTTTTGTCAATTTTGCTAAAAAATTGCAAAAAAATATGTGAAAAATGTGCGAAAAATGTACTAAAAATGTGAAAATAATTTTTAAAATGGCATAAAAGTAATGGTTAAAATTATTAAAGAATTTCGCACATTTTTAACAATATTTTTTAAAAAAATGTTAAAATATTGTTAAAAATTGCGAAAAATGAAAATGTGTTGGAATCCCCATTTTATAGACTACTTTGACCGGGCTGAACAATCACATATAATATTTGGTCCTGGTGGACTGGTCTTCGATGTTTGCTCCTTTGAATAATTGTGAAGAAATGTGGAACGCTTTTTACAGAGTAGTGCCTAATGGCCTAGATTTACTCATGCCAGAAAAACAGATTTAGATATGCTGGGCTGATGCTCCATGGATGACTCAGAAATTAAAATCTCTTATTCTGAAAACGTTTAACAAAAATGGCGCGAATTCTCCTAAATTTAAATATTATAGACATTCAGTCAACCGAGAGAAAAAAGCATGCAGAGCAAAATATTACAAATTGAAGATACAACAGCTGAAAGGGGAAAATCTGAACAGATGGTGGAAAGAAGTAAAACGTCTTAGCAATATAAAAATCCAATATGGCGATGTAAAATGTCAAATGAATGTTGACGAGTTTTGGAATCTCTCGCCATATGAACAAGCTAATGCTATTAACACAGCTTTTTTGGAACCTCTTGAAGAGTACCGATTATCAGCTCAACCAGCACGTCTTCCATTGGAGGAGTCGCCCGAGTTTTTAAATATAACAGAAAGTCGGGTAGAGAAGGCCTTGGTGAGGCTTAACCCAGGTAAGGCGTCTGGGCCTGATGAAATACCAAACTGGTTTTTAAAGGAATACTCGAATGTGGTGGCTTTCCTCTTATGCATGTCTTAAATGCTTCTTATCTTGGCTGATGCATCACCAGTACCGAAAACAAAGTCTGTTCACTATCTTAAGAAAGACTTAAGACCTATTTTGCTTGCGCCTTGTGCTTCAAAGTGGCTGAAGATTTCTTGGTTGAAGACTATGTCAAACCAGCCATCTTAAAAGTGATTGATCTGAGTCAGTATGGAGAAATTCCAAAATCTACTACGATAGCTTTAATCAGTATGCTGCATCACTGGCACCTGAGGACTGATGGAAGTGGGGCAACTGTGAGAGCAATATTATTTGACTACCGTAAAGCTTTCGATTTCATTGACCACAACATTCTTATTGATAAACTATGTAAATTAGATCTACCTAGAAGTGTCGTCAATTTGGATAATCGATTTTTCTTTCGGGCAGATTCCAAAGAATTAAACTAGTCGACAGCTGTTATTCGGAGTGGGGATCGATCCCTTCTGGAGTACCACAGAGAATAAAGTTGGGACCTTGGTTGTTTATCCTCATGATCAATGACCTAGTAATCAGTGATCATCATGTTTGGAAACATGCAGATGATACGACAACGTCCGAGGTAGTTCATAAGAATGAAGTTAACAATGCCCAGTCTATAGCTGATTGTGTTATGGCGTGGTCTCGTGGAAACAGAGTCCACTTAAATCCAAGCAAATGTAAAGAACTAAGAATTTCATTTGCTAAGAAACCCGCAGTTTTTGATCCTGTAGTTGTTTATAGCAAGGAGTTAGAAGTAGTGAATTGCATCAAACTGTTAGGTTTGACTTTTAGTAACAACTTGACTTGGAATGCCTACATAGATGAAGTTGTAAAGAAAGTTGGCAAGAGATTGTATTGGAAAATTTTAATATGTAAATAATTACGAAATTCAGTCAATTTGGCTGCGATGTAATTTTAAATAAAATCTGTTTGTCTATCTATATATCTAATTATCTATCTATCTATCTATCTATCTATCTATCTATCTATCTACCTACCTACCTACCTACCTACCTACCTACCTACCTACCTACCTATCTATCTATCTATCTATCTATCTATCTATCTATCTATCTATCTATCTATCTATCTATCTATCTATCTATCTATCTATCTGTCTGTCAATCGATCTAACTATCCATCGATCTATCTAATCGTACGAGATTTCAGCCCGGGCTGAAAAGATGATGAACAGGAGTAGGAAGATTCAAATTGCCAAAACAACAAAGACTACCGAGAAATTCCATACTGGGTACACTTCATATTTCAGTTTTTGTCCGGGCTGAAATATTTCATGTAATTGGGACTTTTTTCAACTTGGTCTGCCTGGCTGAAATTTTCCCATGTGGTGAGCCCCTAAGGAGCTTTACAGGTTCTTTCTTCCCGTATTGGAGATTTGACGTAAAAGAATACAATTTTTGTAACCTCCGACTGGCTTTGCTCCCTATCAAACCTCTGGTATCTTCTAATAAATGTGTAGCGAATTACTGAACCACGTCTATCCAAAGATTATCATAAAATATTCTGCTCATAGTGACGATAAAAGGCACGACAAAATGTTGAGGGAGGTAATATCAGACCATGAAACATAACGGAAGGAGAACCATAGGGTAGGAAAAAACATCAGATCGACAAAATGTCTGAAAGACATACTGCCGATAGGAATGATACACGAAAGGAAAAATGTTTTGATAGGCTTTTTTGTTTCAAAAATATTTTGATGGGCTACTTTGTTTGTTTGTCTATTTTTGTTATTCATCCACTTAATGATAGTTTAACTTAACTTAAAACAACCAACACCTGAAGATGATTGTATCGCCGAACACGTTTGTGATTTTAATCTTAAAGCTTTTCAGCCTTAATAATATAAAAACCTTTTTGCGAACGTTGAGTTGGATAAGATGAGATATTTTAACACGTTTTTTTCGTCGATTACTAAAAACATTGAAATAATCTCTTACAAAGAAGTATTTGACTTTTTTGTTGCTTTTTTGTGTTATCTGGCACTGTGGCTTCGTTAGTTAAAAATAATTTTCTTCTTCCCGCAACTGAAACGAACCTGGAAGGCATCTTGTTTTGCTCGGAGATGAACAGTGCAAGGGATTCTGTGGTCGAGGAACCGATTAATCAAATTGCACTAAAAACACTATACGCTATATAGGTATATGCTAAAAGCCTATGAAAAGAAGCTTTTCGCGATAACCTGACACTGCTGAAGTCAACTGAAAAATGTTGACTCGAGCGGGATTTGAGCCCGCACCAGGGTTGCCAGATGGTCTGAGCTCGAAAGAGCCAAATGATACGTAAAAAGTAGCCAAACCAGGCTAAAAGAAGCCAAAATCGAAATTTAGAGTGGGGATCGGGGCTAACGTAATTATGCAAATTACAGCCATTAAAACAAGCACTTACATTTTATTTGACACAGTCACTAAGAATTCTAACTCAAACTTTATTTATCAATATCAAGGTATATCATATATGTAGCATGCAGGAAAGACTTAGACAGTTTTAACTTTATATTTCTGGCTCTAAAGGAAGTTCGTCTTCGTCAATTGCGGGTTCTGAAGAACTGCTCTTTGCATTTTTATATATGTCATTCGTGAATAGCTCAAGCATTCTTTTGCTAGGTACAAAGTCTTTGCAGCACTTATCTTTAAAGTACAGATGAGTGCGGATTCTGGTTATGGCTTCGAGCATGGATGAACTCATCTTGTTGCGTGATTTCGTCTTGATAGCCGTAACGTACGAAAACATTCGCTCAACCACTGCGTTACTTGTTGGTGTAGTGAGGCAAGCTAGGGCGTAGGTTGCAAGATCATGATAGGTGTTGTTCCCAAGCAAGTTCTGATACTCAAGGACACCTGACCAAAAGCTGACAGCCTCAGTTGGAATGCCATCCTTAAAAACGCCGTTCTCATTCCAGTTGACATGCAAAATGCTCCGATTCTCGTTGTCGATCTCTTGGATCTTCTCATTGATAAGATGCTGCATTGGGAGTCGAGCCAAAGGAACACGCCCCACTTGGTTTAGAATGCGAGATGGATGTAGAAGGGATAGTTCATTAAATATGTCCTTTGAGGATGGAAGACGTTTTTGGACTTGCGCAGTTGCTTGTAAAAGCATGGAGTGGCACCTGTTGTACACATCCCGAATTCTACTGGCTGTATTCTCATCATTGCTATGCCTACGAAGTAATGCTGCTGCTTCAGATACAAACTTTGCCCCGTAGTCAACTTTATCAGCTGGTAACTCAACACCAGAGGAACTGTAGACTCGACCACACAGGCTGTTATAGTAAAGGTTGACCTCCTTGATCATATCGTTGGCTTCAATGCCAGTTGCTTGAAAAAAAGCATTCATTCTCTCGAACTCCGACACCACAAGAGACAAGAAATGAAAGTAGAGGTAATTGATAGGATCGTGGAGCATTTTTCGAATGAGACGAGCCTTGTAACGAAATTTTGCTTCTACTTCACTTTCGGCCAAGGAAAAATACATCTTCAAAATCTCCCAATTTACGAGGATATTATAGATCACTTTTCCTCGCACCAACCATCTCGTTTGGTTGCACTTTTGAAAGGGAAGAGGGATTGAAGAACTTTCTACATCGCATCCTTCGAATGTCTTGAAGAGTTGCTTGTAGGCGTCGCGGCGAACTTTACTTTTTGAAAACCACATCGGTATTTCAGTGAGCATGAAGCCAAGGTTAGCAGGCATTCTTTCAAACGCGAGTTTGATACAGAGAGCCAAGGAATGACAGATGCACTTAATTAGGATACAATTTGCCGATGCTGCTTTGATTCTTGACCATACTGAATCATGTTCCCCAACCATAGCAGATGCTCCATCGCTTGCATAACCAATGCAATTCGTCAGACTTAGGCCAGATTGTTCCAAGCAACTTTTTAGCGCTTCAAACAAATCCTTGCCTGTTGCTTTCACTACGGGTATCAGGTTTAAGAACGAGGTCACGATTCTTTTTTCGGATTTGCTATAGTAGCGAATGACCACACAAAGAAGTTTGGTGCATGAAATATCCGTTGATTCGTCCAGGATGACACAGTACTTCTGGCCAGCCATATCAGCGCAGAGATCTTGGTGGAGAGCAGGAGAAACCACATTTTTGATAAGCAGGCTGCATTTTGTTCGATGTAGCTTCATCTTTTCCATTTTACTCCCTTTTCCATGATGTATGATGATCTCGCTCAAATGGTCCACTGCCATGGTTGAGCTGTGGCATGTTACTCCAACAGCAAGCTGTAGTTCCAGCTCTTTTACTTGTTCATCTTCCTTGACAGGAACAAGGTTTATCTTCGTATTACAAGATAAAAAATTAGCTTGCCTTTTGTGTTTCGTGGTCTGTTCGTGTTTGTCTAGATTTGATAATCTTGGGGTGATATTTTGTCGGCAGAACGAGCAGTGGGCATCGTATGAACCATCTTTTGCCTTTTCTACCCAAGGATATTTTCTTTGCCATTCAGCCTTAAATTTTCGTGACGTGTCGTAATGACTTTTCCACTTATTTCCTTTCTCACCCGTGGATGGTTTGCTTAAGCTCATCTTCCGTATTCAAGCGTTCAACATCAAAAAACAGTGAAAAAAAGTGAAAACTGAAAAAGTATCATTTTTTCGTTTTCCCGCCATTTGGGACAAACCGCGTTAGAGTGGGGACTGGGGAAAGGGTACTAATTCCGATCGGATATTTAAGTACACCCGTCTTACACACATCGAACATAGCAGAGTTCATAACTAACTTTGCTGATGGATGGCAGATTATTTTTGAAAAGTTGATTATCTCACTATTTAATTAAAAAGAAGCCAAAAAGAGCCAAAAAATAGAAAGAAGCCAAACGAAATTTTAAGTAGCCAAACAAAGTCAAAAGAAGCCAAAATCGAGAAATTTGGCTCTTTTAACGCCAAATTGGCAACCCTGGCCCGCACCATCAGGATACCAGTCCGCCGCTCAACCTGTTGAGCGGTCGAGCCCACAGGGATTTAAGGCGAGCTTTATCCAATTTAAGTGTAGGAGATATTTCGCGATAACTTAAAGCTTATCCATGAGAGGATGTACAGTGTTTCAATTCTATTTCAGAACAATTCTCAGAGATATACATGAACAGAAACTTTTCATGATATTCTGACACTGCCGAACTCAACTGAAAAAAGTTGATGTACATCTCTGTCCATATCTCCTGCACTAAAATTGGATAAAACTCACCTTCAATCCCTGTGAACTCGATAGCTCAACAGGTTGAGAGGCGGACCATTATCCCGAAGGTGCGGGTTCAAGTCTCTCTCGAATCAACAGTTTTCAGTTGACTTCGGCAGTGTCAGATTATCGTGAGAAGTTTCTGTTCATGTACAATATACCTCTGAGGATGATTCTGAAACTAAAGATGTATCTCTGTGTATTCTGATTCTCGGGACTATATTTTCATGCTCCAGTGGTCCTCTACAAAGTTGTTTCGATCTTTTGAACACTGAATCCAGTAAATGATGACCAGCCGGCATAGAAAGGTTTCTCTAATTACTATTTATTCGCTGAGTAGAAAAGGAAGACCGAAATGGCTTTCTTTAAAAAGCGTTGGTGCTTGTGGTTTGTTTCATTTTTTGAAGCCATGTTGATAAATGGATAATTCATGTATAGGATGTTGAAGGAGCAGTTCTCAAGCTTATGTCCATGCAATATGCCCAATTAATCACTTTCGCTCGCGACGTTTTGACTTGGCTCTTTTCGATGAATATCCACAAAAGACGAAAACAAACTCGACCTACTTGCTGCCTGTTAAAGACTTTGGGGTTAATCTCTGGTTTGTAAACCAAAATGGAAGGCTATTAGACACCAGGCAATACGCTACAACGCTTTTGGATTTTAGTCACTAAATTCTCCTTTGGCGAAACCGTTATCCGCTTTGGTCCTGCTCAGTTCTCAGGTGGCTTTTGGATGATTGCCTTATTTAACTCGTCCATATTCGACGAACAACAGTTTTCTTCTGGATTTTAAAACTTTAAACTCGTCTCCTTTCAGGAAATTTGCCGTTGAACCCTTTGCGTTGAGGTGCCGCTGTCTATTGCGTTGTAACGACGTAAGAGTTGCGGGTTTACATGCTTCGCCATTTTCCTTGTTTACGTCTTAGAAAATAAACAAAACAGGAGGTTTATATAACAGAGGAAAAGGTACACTCTGTACTCTTCTGTACTAATTATTCTTTCCTTAAAAGTTGCAGCAGGTTTTCTTGTCGTACTTTGCCTTCGGTCTTGTGTTTTCTGATTTTCGGTCAGCAATAAAATAGCAGAACTCGTTCATCTTTTCTTTGCTTATTTTTTTAAATAAGGTTTTGAAATTCGTTTCATCGTCTCAAAAGTTTCATACCTCGCGACGAAAAATATAAATCTTCACCATCGGGCATTTCCAACATTAGTAGCCAATTTTGAGGTAAGGTAGAATTTTTATTTTTTTCAGGAAAAAAATATTAATAAAAATTTCAGTCATGTCCTATTTGTGCTGCACGCTTCCTACTGGTAACCTACGAGAATGCTTCATTTTTGAGACGAAAGGTCTGGCCATGTAATGAAAAATCTTACTTTAAAGGGAACTGAGTGAGAATTGTTCTTGAAAAACCGTACGAAATGTCAAAAAACCCGCAACTGATACAAGGTCTTCATCTGAACATGATTGTTTTGATTGTGAGAATGGAGTTGATAGCATTTGTTAAGCCGTTAAGGGTACTTCTCACCAATTGTGCTCTTTTAAAACAATTGAAATATAAGCGTAATTATGACCACCAGCAGTTTAAATATCAGAAAAAAATTTCTACTGTGGTTTGTTGTAAATTTTCTGGCAAGTTTTATAAGTTTATGAAGATTTTTTTAATATGATATAAGGCATCAGGCTGGTTTTCAAACTACTGGGGTTTATCACAGATAGAGAGAATTTGAATACAACTCAAAGTAAATGATTAAGGTCAAAAAGTCAAATAAATCCCTTGTCACACTACCGGAAGAAAAGTACTCATACCAGCTGCCCACCAGTATGGAATAAGCATTTTAATGACATACAACTAGTGCTTTTGTGTGTACTTGTCAACATCGTTGCATGATGTAGTTTCTTAATAACGTTAATATTAAACCACCAATGTTAAGGTTTCTTAAAGTACGACGATCTGGTAAGATGCCATTAAGTGATTGCTCGTAGAAAATTGTGGAGGATGAACTGCAATCAAATCTGTCTTGCAGTCATTGTGCTTCAAATAACTGGTGAGTATGAACTGCTGAATATCTTTTACTGCTCAGTGATTTCTTATTTAGTTTTAACTTAAATTCTTCGAATCAATTAAATGTGATGATGCCTAGAACAATTATTTTAACAACTGTTCATTCAATGAATGACTGCGTAGATCCGTTTCTTGTGTTGTGTAATTTACATAATATATTGTCTTTTGAAACAATAAGAATAATCATAAAAGTAAGTTTGAGTTTATTTTTTGGTCTATATTCTCTTTAGAATATCAACTTGGAAAAGAAGTACTTACAAATCAAAAGTATTATAGATTAGTATTAACTAAAATAGAGGTTGGCTACAACAACATCTCATTCGTCTTAAATTGGAACATGGATTCCTATACATTAGCTGCATTTAGTACTTTCATGAATCAAATAAGTCTTTACAGCTTTTTCCCGTTGACTAGTCTGGCTAGTAGTTGCAGTTACTTAAAAAAAGGAGATGGAAAGCAATGTAAACATTCGAATTTGTTTGGTAAAATACAAAGTACAACACCATAACAGCGATGTTATAGCGTCTGCGCAACTGGAGGGCGGCGGTCATTTACTGCTACACATTTTTTTTTGTGATTTTATTGTTTTAAACTTATTTGGTGGTTATCAAAGTGATGAACAAACGTTTTAATTGTACTAAGAGGTATTTCATCTATCTCCCCATAATTTTTCCCCCAGGACGTTTTACACTCCGCACCTTCAAGAGTGGAAAGGGCTCCGAAAAAGTGGGGAGAGGATTATGGCACTGGGGTGAAACCTAGCACAGAGGGCATATACACCTTTTGCTGTTTATTACGTGAAAATATACTATCATTAACGCCAACCTCAAACTCATTAACGCAAAAATACATTCATTTTGTTCAGTCGACAGTGGTTAGCGTAGATACGCAAGTATTTACATTAAAGGGCCTTCCATAACGCCAACAGACAACCATTAACATCCTTGTACTATACATTAGAGATAATAAAATTTCAATTTCGCAAGAAGAATATCTTGCGAAATTGAAATTTTATTATTCCTAATACACAGTAGAATGGTATTTATAGTCGTCTGTTGGCGCCATGGAACCACCTTTCGATGCAAATGGTTTGCTTATCTACGCCAGTGAATGTCGACCGAATAAAATGAATGTATTGTTGCATTAATGAGTTTAAGTTTGGAGATAATGATAGTATATTTACTGGTAATGAACAACAAAAGGTATAATGTACAGAGGAGTTTTCAGGATATTTTTCCAAGAAATATTGTAAAGCAATATGGATGTTTTGAATTTTGGGAAACATTTTTCATTCATGAATATGCGGTCATATTTCTACGTACTTACAGTACCTATTATTTACTATTAAGCTTTGAAATACGGCAGAAACTCACACAAAAAATGGTAACAAAGATCCTAAGTTGACGATGTTTGAAAATGTCAGACGTGCTTGTTCCTTTCATGCAAAACCTGTATTGCCTTTTTGGACAGAAGTGAGGGGCTCTGGCCGTCCGAGTTTAAAAGTGGGCGACTCTAGTCCGCCAAAAGCTCGCCCCTGACTTTGAAGAACGTTCCGCGGTCCCTGTGTTATGAAAGGTTAGGATAATACACTTTTTGCTGTTCATTAGCAGAAAATATATCATTAACGCCAACGTCAAACTCATCAACGCAAAAATACATACATCCTATTCAATCGATATTCACTGGCGTAGATATGCAACCGTTTACATTGAAGGGCGTTCCATAGCACCAGTAGATGACCATTAACCACATTTTGCTGAACATTAGGGATAATAAAATTTGAATTAGGCAAGATATTTCTCTTGCGTAATTGAAATTTTATTATCCCTATGGTACAGTAGAATGGTGTTAATGGTCGTCTGTTGGCGCTACGGAATGCCCTTTGATGCAAATGGTTGCGTATCTACACAATGAACGTCGATTGAATAAAATGAATGAATTCTTGCGTTGATGAGTTTGAGGTTGGCGTTAACGATAGCATATTTTCTGGTAATGAACATCAGAAAGTGTAATTGCATGAGAGGCTAGTATAAGTTCTCAAACGAAAAGTATGTGACGGTGAAGAAGAGAAAATGAGAAAACTGAATGAAAGTCAAAAAAGGAAATTGAACCAATGCCTACGCAGTAACCTATTTTATATCATTAAATGTAAGAGAACTTGACATTAGACCTGTCGAAACATTTCTAACAAAATAAAGAAAACCCTTAAAAACACTGTGATATTCATTAAAGTTTTAAAATATTCCTGTCAGTTGTCATGCTAATGTTCATCGTGGCTCTTTGCTTTTGCGACGATGTGGACTCGCTCTGATTACTGAAACCGAGTAACGGTTTCATTTTCTTCTCCTCGGTAATGTTACTTATTAACCGAGTGTGAGGTGTGTACGGGAAAGTGTTTGCCTCAGGTTTTCGTACAGATCGAGGAACGAAGGAGTAAGTTTTGTGCGGAAAAACCCGAGTGCAAATACTTTCCCCTACAGACCGAACAAATGAGGTTAATAAATGAGGTATATGGCTTTTGGCACTTTCTTCGTTGCTTTTAACGAAGCTTTGGGATCGTGAGTTAACGGCTTAGATTTACTTTTTTGGTTTTACCTATTAGTTCGTGTTTTTTTACATCTATTCATCTAGTTCTATGCTTAAAATTATCGTTAAGAACATTTAACTTCTTTTTGCGTAGTTTGTTGTTTTAAATCTATTGTAAAACGCACCTTAATTTGGTTTGTTTGTCTTCAAATTTACTCGGAAATTTTCCATCCAAAGCTAACCGGTCTGTACGAAAAGCCTATTGCACGGTTTGGCAGTTGATTAGCGTGCGTCATTTTGTGTACAAACTGGATAGTGAGTTCTACCATATAATAATTGTTGGTATCAATCATTGAATCTGAATTTGAATTTGAATTTAATAGATATCCTTCTTAACAATAAAATTACAAAGGATTTACAAATAATCAAAAGATATCAGACTTGCAAAAATAAAGTAGTTTAAGGAGCTAAACTGCTAATTAAACATTGAATTTGAAAAGCTACTATATTAGGATAAAAAAGTCCGTAACATTGTATGTACATAAATGAAGAATTGGTTAAATAGTGATAAGCTCTTGGAACAAATGATCGATTATGTCTCGTAGTTCCAGACAAAGAGTTTGATAGGCATTTTCTTCCTTTTGTCATGAGATAATGATTCGAGTGAGTTACGGTGGATAGGAAACGATTACAGGGATTGCTTGGGTCTTTCTGCATTCTTTCTTTGGAATTCAATCACCTCTTCGATGCTCGCTACTTACTTTGACCGTACAGGAACTATCACTAGACTAAGCAGTGAACCTCAGCGTCTTTACTTTGCTGTTCTCGGCAAATCCCACGCAAAATTTTGCATGACTCTTTTTTGTCATAAAGCTCCTGCACAAAGCCCAACTTTTCAGCATTTAAGTTGTTCGTTATACGTATTTGATGATCATAATCATTATTATAATCACGGTCGTGATCATAATCACAATCTTAAAGTTCATTAACATCTCAAATTTAAAAGTTTATTAATTTATTGTCCAAAAATAAGAAAAAGTATTTTTATTCCATCTGAATGCAATCCCTTTATTTCAGTTAGTTGTGTGTTTTCATGTGGAGAAAACGGTGAACCAGTTTCTGTCCCAACATGCAACGTACGGAGGAGAAGGGACTCACTCTCGGAAAATGTTATCATTGGAATGGATTACTTTGGAAAACCTAAAATAGTTTGTCACTGTGATAAAGACGGTGTCTGGAAACTAAAGTCGAATAACATGTAAGTTTATCAGTGCTCGGAATAATTTGAGTAACGAAACATTGGAAAAGATTTTAAACAAAAATTCCTATGGATGGAAACAAGTTTTTTGTATTGATTCAAACACTCTCATCATCAAGTAAACAATTTGAAGTTTATTTTATCGACATAACTCGAGACATGTGTTGGTATTTTTCGTGATTTTGGTCAATGCACAAGAGTGACTTGGTTGCAAAAAATTGGTTTTGTGATTTAATGTTTTCAATTAATAAAAATGCTACATAATACGGTGGATGGGACATGAAAATAACCATTGCCACATTCTAGAAACACGCCAGTCAAGGCCACTTATTAGCTTTCGATATATTTTCTCATTTACAGAAAATTACTCATTTTCTGCGGTTTTAACTTAAGAATTTCATTGCCTTCACAGGTGTGCTATAAAATACAAAGAGTGGGAAAAGATATCCCTAAATAATAAAAAGAGTGGGAAACTTATAAGAAGAAAAATTCATTTCTGATTATACAAACCTGGAAGCTCTCTATAGATTTAACGATGTCCGTCCAGGAGTCAAGTTTGATTTTTTTCTTCAAAAAGTTCAATCTAAACCAACATAACCAGAATTAAAATAACAAAAATGCGCTAGCAAGCTTTTTATTTTACTCTTGTTTTTATAACTTTCTTAATGAATTCTCAAAGAGGCGAGATATTAGAGCTTGGTCCAAGGAATTTTCCGCCATTTTGCAATTCAATTCAATTAAGACAAAATTTTCAGTTCCGTAATCTGATATACACGCTTCATGCATACTATTGAACGAATAAAATCAGGCCATATAATAGGGTTGAATTATTTAAAAGTAACAAGCGAGTGGAGGATAGTCGTTATACAATATTTTTTCAGTACCAACATGTTTAGTTCAAAATCACGCTTTTAACAATAACTTGCCATAATTACTTGAGACGAATAAAATGATGTATAAGTAACAATTCGATAAACGTTTTCTTTTAACACGTTATAGGTGAGTAATTTTACTAACATTTTGCTTTACAGATTCAGTCGTTAACATTAAACACAAAAAGATTACTTCTCCATAACAAAAGCTTTCGATACTGCACATGCGTTCCCATCTTTTCGCTTATGTTTCATTCCTTGTACTCACCAACCTAGGTGGAATTGATACACGTGAATAATACTAAGTTTCAAATCCACAGATTAGATCCCATACAGTTGAACTACACGATCCTAATTAATGTTGCATTCTTTCATGTATGAAGGAAACTTGATATGGCAAAACTGTCTGAAATGAAATGAATCGCTTACCTTTCCTTCTGGTGTGAAACACTGGTGACTTAATGTAAATCTTCTGATACTGCGATGTCTACAGTACTGTCCTTTTTATTCCATTTATCCACTTAAACTATATTTGGATTTCCACAAATGGAATTGTACGCGTATTTGGGTTTAACCCAATGTGGGCTGGCCTATTTTTGTATCCACGGAAGGTTGGGTGAGGGGGGGGGGGGGGAGAATTCGATCTTCACCAAATTTCAATTCAAACTAGTATTTCTATTATTTTTTCGAAAAAAATTGAAAATAATTAACTTCCTTCAAAATGTATAAAATCACCTTTCAACTTGTGGCTACCATGGCAACAGCTCTGGTAGATACGGTCTAATGCTGCTTATGAAAATATTGGTCATATAATTTGAAGAAAAGTCACCAATTTTGATGTCATTTTGTTCATCTAGAGGCGATTCGGGGTTCTCCCAGCCAAAACAAAGTTAACTTTAACTGAATTGCAGGCACGATGGAAGCAAATCAGCATTGGGAGACTGGGTACCAAGCCTAAAAGTTGCCTGGTTACTTAGCTGTAGCCGTTAAAATTTCCTACAGTTTTTAATCCCTCCTGATCTAAATTGACCCAACAAATTGCAACTACAAATGAATATTATATTTTGGTAAAATCAATTTCAAGTAGAAAGAATGGAGTATCACCTTACGATTACTTGAACTACTCATCTATTTTTTGGCAATCACAACGAGTCTGCTTCTTAAAATGAGTAAATTTTTTGTTGTTGGCAAGTTGTAGTTTCATGTTAGTAAAGGTGTTCGGTAGTATGCTGTGCAAGCTGTGTCAGCTGATTTTTTTTTTTTTTTTAATAGTCAGAAAAACTCGCAAAGACCTCAGAGTTGTTCAAAATACTTACATATAACACAGCTTGCACAATAATTATTAAATTATCGGGTGAAGTGTAAAGCCCCCTTATTCCCCCTCTTCCGCCGGTCCTGATTGGTAGTTTTAATTAATGTCATAAAGCAATAAGGCAATTATTTGACCCTTATTTTGTTTTAAGAAATATTGAATGAACTTTCAGTGCTTTTTCGACCTTTCTTGCCTTGTCCTTAGATGTCAAATCTCTTTTATGACACATTGTGTTCGTCATTGCGCTGATATAGTTTCGTGCTGAAGCGTACAGCCGACGTGATCCGGTTTCAAAAAAACGTTTTCGAGAAACGCATCTTTCATTAGCCATGGGAATCCCTGTGTGTTTGAAACTAATGTCAGTTATTTTCTAACTAATGAAAGCAATCATGCCTTCCCTTGTTCGTGATTTCATGCAGCTGCCTTCTCATGAAGCAGGTAAATTTTTTGGCACTTGTATCACAATCAATTGTAATGGCAGTGTCTTGGCTATAGCAAGGTTGATTCTTATTCCTTGAAAATATTTTTTGAATGAACTGATCAATTAGTAACTGAGTGAGTTCGGTGCCATAAATTCGAAAAAACAAATTTTTGTAGATAAATTCCAGACTTGAAGGAACTGTTTCAGAGACAATGAATGCTTAACCGTCACCCAACGTTGTCTAGTGTACAGACATCTTGCATCTATGATCGACGTGGCTTTGGTTATGCAGCATTAGACCTGTGTCAGTGGCCTTCTAGTGCACAATTGTTTCTGGTTTTTCATCTTTATTGACCAACTCAATGTCATGATAAGCCTACATTGCCAAAGACAACTGGAAAAGCTGACTTGAGTGGGACTCAAACTTGTATCTTAGGGTTTGTGCTTCACTGCTCTACCAATTAGCTTCACTCACGCTGCACAGCCCATTGAACTCTAAAAAGACTGAAACGATACCTTATTGGGGCAGCCATGTGGGTCAAAAACGAGAGTGGGAAAAAATTGTACTGAACTTTTATTTTTCATGGACAGTTAATTCTAACAAATATGCAGTCCTAACGACATCGTCTTCCAATTTACTAAGGACAAAAAAGAAAACTGTCAAAAAATCCGAAATTTTAGTGAAATTTTTCACAATAAGTTGCGTGTCTTATCGCGTAGGGAACTAGGATGACTTGCAAATTGACCCACATGTCAGCCTCCATGAAGGTTTCAAATACAGTTTGCAAGTATCGTCCCAGTCTTCTTAGAGTTCAATGGTGCAGCCAGGCCTTGGCCGTCATTTTTGGAGGAAAAACCGCGCGGGGATCTAAGGACAAAACAAATAAAGTGTGATTTTGAAAATATCCAGACTCGTATTTTTGGGCAAATTTTTTCCGTTTGAATCGCAGTCAAGTCGTGTTTCCTTTGTAATTTATTAAAAGCTGAATTAACTTTGCTGGGCAAAAACTTTTGCTATTCCATTCGATAAACTTAACGAGATAATTGATCTTGAAGGTGCGCTGTGGCGTGGTGAAAGACTCCGGGTGAGGATATATTGTTTACTTTAAAGCACGGTCTTTGAACCGGAACTGTGCTCATTCTATTGAAATTAAAACGGTACAAGAATAATAATGTGGTCATTGATAATAATTTAATCTGTAAGTCGGAATAATAAAAGACTAGCTCACAAGAATAAGTATTTTGTGATTGCATTTTCAGACCGATGGTCGCCACACGACTGTCATGTGTGGTCAATCTAATTGTATCGTCACAGGCTGCAGGAACTCGTGGTACATAAAAACAAACGATAAAGATGAGAAACTGAGTTTTTATCGGTTGCCTAGTGATACAATTCTCATCGAAAAGTACGAAAAAGTCTTAAAAACTAAACTTCCAAGTGACAAAAATGCAAATATTTGTGGCGAGCATTTTAAAAATTCAAGAAGACAGTTTTAAAATGAACTTCCTGTCTGGCGTTCACCTCCAGTTAAATCAAAAAACTAAAGGAGTCACAAAATAGAATAAGTTAACAGTTACAAGAGAGTTTGAGAACGACTGACACTGAGCAGTAGAAAGTAAAAAATCTTAAAGAAGAAATAATAACTTCACAAAATGAACTAAAAGAAAGAGCATTTAGCTACGAGAAATTTAAAAGGCAATGACACCAAAATTATTTTCTACACAGGCTTGAATCGTGAGCAATTTGAGTCATTATGGAAATTTATTCTGCCAGAAATATCAACACCTGTACGAAAAGGAATAAGCTGAAAGGATAAACTTTTTGTAGTCCTTGTCAAATGTAAACTTAGGTTGCAGTATGAAGATCTAGTAGACATACCAGGCCTCTCAATTCAGACAGTCTCTCGAATCTTTGAAGGATGGATAACATTTCTCAATGAAATATTTAGAAAGATTAATTTGTGGCTAAGTATTGACAAATACATGCCAAAAACTTTAAATCAGAATATTCCCTGGCAAGAATAATTTTAGACTGCACAGGGATAAAAGTTCAGAAATGTTCAAACTGTGATCTTTAGTCCATGAATTTTTCATCGTATAAGAATTGTGCAACTGGCGTAACCCCAGATAGAGTTGAGTGATTTTTTAGTGATCTAATCCCAGGATCAACATCAGATAATGAAATTACAATGAGTTCAGGTGTATTAGATATCATTGAATCAGGCAGAGGAGTGATGACTGATAGAGGATTTACCATTCAGGACATCTGTGCTGAGAAGGGGCTGTACCATTTTGCACCACCAATGTTACAAGCTGAGCGAATGTCTGTCAAAGAATGCGCCAAAGCATTTGACATAGCTCATCTTCGCATACACATCGAAAGGTTTAGTGGAAGAATGAGAAACTGGCCCATCTTGTCACAGGTCTGGCCAATTAATCAATATAATTTACTGAATCCCACATGGAAAGTGATAGGGTTTCTTATAAACATGTATCCACCTATTGGTCCCAAATGAAATCAGGTAGAAAACTAAGACCACTTCTTAGCGTAAACCATATTTCTACTAATCACAATTATTTAAGGGAACACATTTAATGAAAAAATGTACATTTAATTTGATTGATTTGATATTAATGTGAGATGTTGATTACAGTAATGTAAAATATTTAAATGATTTCTAATTATTTCAGATATTTACGCTTTTATAATGTTGACTTGTATTGGATTTCATCAGCAACATTAAGTTACACTTTATTAAATAAAAAATAATAATTAAATGTTGCTTTAAAAATGAATGAAAATTTAAAGAATTGCTGCATCTCCTTGAAAAATAACCGGAGGAGTGTTATCAGTTTATTTAGTTCCTTTTGATCAGTTGTCATGATTGCATTAATGTACAAGTAAAATATTTATAATTTGGGACATCTATCAGAGGTTAGAGGAGGTTTTATATAGACTTCATAACATTTCTGAAGCTTAGATTTCAAATCTAGAAAGAAAGCTTGATCAAATTGAACAGCAAAAAGTTCCCAATCAACGTCTGAGAAGACAACAAATTCTACAACATCTTTTCCTGCAAGCCCTATATGCATTTGTACTTGCAAATAATATCCTCTTGAGCTTTCTTTTTTCAACTAAATTTTTCCATTCTCATCAAAGCCATAAGGATATGACTTCAGTAATTGTTCTTCTTAAACAGCTTCAATTACATGCTTGTCTCTTTGGCTTGCTTAGCCTTTTATCTCCAGAAGATGGTCTAATTCAGGAATGTATGCATGTAGTGAAGCCACAAGAATTCCATCAATAAAACAACCACACTCTTCAACCCTTTGCCCATTTAAATTAGAGTATCTCTGGCTGGCTTCTACTTTATTTTCAATAGCACATAACATAGAAGGAGGGATGCTTTCATAACTTGAAATTGGTTGCACATTCATCATCTTATTGATAAGTGCTGGCACACCAACCTCTGTTGAGTTCAACACCTTTCTAGACAAGGAAGAAGGTATTCAATACTGTCGGTACTGATGCCACAGTGGATTGTCTATTTAACCCGTAGTTATCTTTTCAATGTGCAGCACTTGACCCGATTGCATTATCTTTAAGCTTGTTATCAGCACTACATGTCTCATGGATTAATTGTTCACCATGATCATAATCACCAGTTTGATATTAATTATGATCGTGGTTAACATTTGAAGCATATCTTTGGATTAAAACCTTCCAAACAGATGATTTGTTGGTAGTTGTGGAGTTAAAGCAGTGCAAAAGGTGGAGTTCCCTTTGCACATCATCGGCACTTGAGGTATGTGAATAAGTACTGATTAATACTGATTGAACCTTCTTTGATGTTGCTCTAGCATCTCTGTTTTTAGGTTTTTTATTTTTTTATTGACTGATTCTACATTGATGTTTTGGATTTCTGTAAATTTTCCTCTCCAAGGTTTGCTTTTGTGCCAAGTTTGCATTCTTCAGGTGCATGGTATCTCTAGAGTTAGACTATTTGTCTCTACTGTATTCTTCCAAAGCATAAAGTGTGGCAGAAACATGGCAGTACAAACCAGATTTCCCAGCTGGGCATCTTCAAAATGCTTGCGTTGGACAATTTCCCACACACATAATCCACAATGGCCGTGCAGGTTTGCTTTCCATACTAGGTCTAATAAATGCTTTTAAAAGCAAAGTGTTTTCATTAACTATTGCAGTCTGAATATTCAAAATTTTTCGAGAAGCAAAGATCCGATATCCTTTCTCTTGTAATGCCAGTGAAGCCTGCTTGCGTGTTTTAACATAATTTTCAAGAGTTGTAATTGTTACCAAAGGAAGATTTTCTTTTGCATCACTCCAGTGTAAATAATTCTCATCTATGCTTTCTTTATCAAGTGCTGTCGAAAGTGTTACTTCTGGGGCATTTTGAATGCCCTGAAAAATGTCAGGGTGTTGGACGTACCCTTTCACACGAGTGATCAATTTATATTTTCTACCAGATAATTTGGTCCCCTTGATGGTTTTCAAAAACTGTATACATTTCTTTTTAGTCCATTCCTCAACATTTGAGGTGGTAGACATTTTAAACGTAGCGTAAGAGCTTGTTGTCGTTTGTTTTTATGCACCACAAATTCCTGCAGCCTGTGACGATACAATTAGATTGACCACACATGACAGTCGTGTGGCGACCATCGGTCTGAAAATGCAACCATGAAACATTTTTTCTTGTGAGCTAGTCTTTTGTTATTCCGTTTACAGATTAAATGATTATTAATGACCACATTATTATTCTTGTAACCGTTTTAATTTCAATAGAATGAGCACAGTTCCGGTTCAAAGACCGTGCTTTAAAGTAAACAGTACATCCTCACCTGGAGTCTTTCACCACGCCACAGCACACCTTCAAGATCAGTTATCTCGTTACGTTTATCAAATGGAATTGTAAAAGTTTTTATCCAGCAATCTTATTTCAGGTTTTAATAGATCAAAAAAGAAACACGACTTGACTGCGATTTAAACAAAAAAATTTGCCGGAATGTACGAGATAGTACTAGTAATAATGTACTAGATATTTTCAAAATCACATTCTTTGTTTTTGTCCTTAAACGCCCGCACAGTTTTTCCTCCAAAAAAGGCGGTCAAGGCCTGGCTGCACAGCGTGAGAAAAGCTAATTGGACTATGGAGTCATCTGGGAATCATTCGCTCCTTCATTCGTTTTAAGTGCACAAGAGGTTCAACTGTAGGAAACGGAAGTATAAGTTATTTTCCGCGATTTAAATATCACGATCTAAACGGACTAGTACGACTCATTTATACCGGAAAACCTCTTGTAGTTCTTAAATCAGACATTTTGCTGTGTGAAGTGTCCAATATTCATTTTTATGTTTACATCGTGTTCCATTTTTGAATTTCAGTTCTTTCACCCACCAAAACATTTCCAGAATTTGAAAATTGACAAGACGTGACTTCATTGACGAGTGATCACACATGGGATTGTCATCAAATTTAAAGATGTCAGAATATTTGTTGCTATAAAGAATCGGAATTCTACAGATTGTTCATGAAGGCAATTGCCTGATCTCAATATAAAAAGACTGGAAGAGATCTTTGGTATTTCAACATAATTAGCACTTTCCAGTCCGTGCTCGACTAGTTGAGTTTAATCTGGCTAACGTTTAACAATTTTGCCTGTCAAGAGATGTTTAGGACAAGCAAGGGTTACAGTGCCTTTTTTAAGGAATTTTCACTGGGAAAACAAAAGTAAAAATTGCTCTGAAATATGGGATGTCAAATTTGCGGAGAGTGTAGCCCGTCCACCTGAGTGTGCGAGTTGGGGAGGTTAGGAATGTGTGGAAAACTTCCTCTCAAAGGGGCTCCTGGGGGAAGTGAATTTTTCTTATTACATATCAGTTTGAGATGCGTTTTGGTGTATTTTCAGTTTAAAATCTGCAGAAAAAAGTAAAAAACACATTTTGGGGAAGCGTAATCAAACTGATTTAGCGAGTGTGGCATGGAGAGAGACGAGAAATAAATGGAAAATTATTTGTGAAAAAAATCGCACTTCGGTGATATAAACGCACGCATGAGACAGGGTTTGATTTTCTCAGGGTAGTTGATAGAATAAATTTTTCTTTTTGAATGAATAGAAGAACTGATCGATCAACATTTTTCAGCAAATCTTACTTAAGGAAATTTTCCCTTTACTTACAAACGTGGAAAATTAAACAGCAAATAATTTCCCCAGTTCTCAGGGGCAGACGAATGGTGGCTAGGAGGGCAAATCCGATCATTAGGGGGGGCATTTTCCCCCCAGATATATAGTTAAAAAAGGCCCTGAAGGGTTAACAAAATTAGTAGGAGAGAGGTGATTCCATTGCTTCGGCCCTAATTTTAATGTCCAGGGTTTGTAAGCAAATAGTTGTTGAGAAGATTCGGCGATATCTGAATGATGCAGATTATGTCGTATGTGGTGCCGTAACCTAGATCAGCAAAGTAATGATCAGAAGAATTCATGATCTGAAACCTCAACGTGGCAAAAATCTAGATAAAATTGACGCCATATTCAAGATTTCAGACATGGTGCAAGAGGAAGATGAACTGACTAATACTCGTGACAATCTTTATTAAAGATCTAAAACGAAACCTAAAGGTACTATGAGACTACATTCATGCAATCCCGTCACCTTTCTTGAAAATGACAATAATAAGAAACTTCGAGATATATATATATTGAATTGTGGAAGTTGGAGATATGTTGAATAAGAGATGTACGTTCGTCAAGTTCTATTCTCAAAAAAATGATTTCCGAGCCCGACGGGGATCGAACCCGCAACCTGTCAAAAAAAAGTCTTTTTGTTGCTCATCAACAAAGTAAACATTTCTTTGTAAATAGTCCTTTAGATTCCACTCCAGAATAGTTTTTGTTATTGCAATATTTTTTTGATCCAATGACAGTAAGAATTCAAGGCAAAACAATTGAGTTCGTTAAAAATTTGGTTCTGCCCACCGAATCAAAATAAAAATTACGACAGCCGTCTTATAATCTGATTTTTATTGCGTTTCAATCTTGTGTAGCTTGGCCACCCGACGTGCTTATGTAGTTAAAGCAAATGCTCAGGCAAAACCAGGAAGTGATCTTATTTATACTCCAGAGTGTTGTAAAAGTGATCTAAGCAACCCAAATAAACGTAAGTAGAACTTAACTGAGAAGAACTGAATTTGTGACAAGTTTTACGTGTTTCCATGGTATCAAAATCCGTTTCCAGCCGATAATTTAAGAAAATAAAGTAGAAAACATACTCCGAGTATCAGCTCCATCTTGAACTCAAAATTTGAGAAAAGCAAGTGGACACAGTGTTCAATAGTAATATTTCGAATTTATTACAAATTCATCATCAGACTAATTTACACAAGCTAGACCTAGGTCAATATATAGGCACAAGCGTGGTGACATCATACAGGAAGAATGTGTGACGAAAGAAATTGGATTGTGAATGAGTGAAGTGTTATGTCAGGTCAATTAATGAGAATGTGTAGGCGGAAGAAATTAGAGTGTGAATGATTAATGTGTTATGTCAGGTCAAATAATGAGAGTTCTTTGCTGGCTTTGAGTCCTACGTTAAGTTCTGGTTTTAGAGATTTGATGAAGAGTGGTTCCATTAGTAAAAGTCGGTTTTTGTTAAGTGAATTGTTAGCATATAGTATTTTGTAGTTGTTAACGATGAGATTAGATAATTTGGAAACGCGTATCTGAGGAAGTGTTTTGTCAGTCAAGTCTGTTATGTTAAGTGTGACAGTATCTTGTGCGTTCTTGCATTCTAAAAAGTGTTGTCCTACTGCACTCGTGTCATGTTTAGTGGCATGTTCATGGAGTTTTGTTTTGAGGCATCTTTCGGTTTTTCCAATGTAAGAACGCACAAGATACTGTCACACTTAACATAACAGACTTGACTGACAAAACACTTCCTCAGATACGCGTTTCCAAATTATCTAATCTCATCGTTAACAACTACAAAATACTATATGCTAACAATTCACTTAACAAAAACCGACTTTTACTAATGGAACCACTCTTCATCAAATCTCTAAAACCAGAACTTAACGTAGGACTCAAAGCCAGCAAAGAACTCTCATTATTTGACCTGACATAACACATTAATCATTCACACTCTAATTTCTTCCGCCTACACATTCTCATTAATTGACCTGACATAACACTTCACTCATTCACAATCCAATTTCTTTCGTCACACATTCTTCCTGTATGATGTCACCACGCTTGTGCCTATATATTGACCTAGGTCTAGCTTGTGTAAATTAGTCTGATGATGAATTTGTAATAAATTCGAAATATTACTATTGAACACTGTGTCCACTTGCTTTTCTCAAATTTTGAGTTCAAGATGGAACTGATACTCGGAGTATGTTTTCTACTTTATTTTCCATGGTATCAATGTTTGTGAAATATGTATTTAATTTTTTTAAAGTCATCGTGTTTTGCGAATTAAGAGACTGTTTGTTTTTAATTATTATTGTGGCAAAAGCATACAAACCAATGGCAATTAAATTCACTTTTTTAGAAAAAAGGTAATGGATAGTTACATTCGCTTTTGTTGTTGTTACAATTATTAGCTCTAAGAGCAAGTTACAACTAGAAACTACGACCGCATTCAACATCAATCTTGTTAAATTTCCTTTATTTTCTTAAATCCTTTATTTCCTCAAATCTTTTTGTTTTGTTAGTTTTTGTTCTCAATTTGTTTTTCCTTCGTTTTCTCACTGGTCTTTTTGTTTTGGGGTGTTGAGTATACTCGACGTTGGGCATTAAAAGGTTAACGTTTGG
Source organism: Heliopora coerulea (assembly GCA_030142905.1). Classification (NCBI taxonomy): domain Eukaryota; kingdom Metazoa; phylum Cnidaria; class Anthozoa; order Scleralcyonacea; family Helioporidae; genus Heliopora; species Heliopora coerulea. The sequence goes on along the minus strand of JASJOG010000059.1, from coordinate 159,498 downwards.
AGTATCCTTTACGACCCAAGGAATACAATTTTATTTTGAAGTTTTCTTTGTATTGGCGTCCAAGCTTCTCCACAGATTTCCGTTCTCTATTATATGGTATTGTCATCCTTTACAAAAATTTGACGTATCATTTCACATATGAAAATAGCATTGCTCATGTGAAAATGTTTCAATTCCGTATGTGAAATGAAAATCTCATATACGAGGTTTTAATTTTCATATGTGAATCTTCCATTTTACATGTGAAATACAAGTTTGGTATACTAACAGTTCATACGTGCATTTTATACCAATTTACTTTACATGTAATTTAGGTATCTCATATGTGAACAGGTTCCGATTTCACTTATGAAATGAAAATTTCGTTAGTGAAATTTTCCAAGTTCATATCTTTCTCAAATTTTTTTTACACTTTTCTGTCATACTTCCATATTACTATTACTATTACTATAACTGCTCCACCTCCTACTCCCATTCCTACTCTTCCAACTCCTCCTTCTCCTCCTCCTCCTTCCGCTTCTACTGCTACTACTACCACTATCACTACCATTACCACTACCACTACCACTACCACTACAACTACTACCACTACTACTACTACTACTACTACCACTGCTACTACTGCCACTACTACCACTACTACCACTACTACCACTACTACCACTACTACCACTACTACCACTACTACTCTTACTACTATTACTACTACTACTACTACTATTACCACTGCTACTACTGCCACTACTACCACTACTACCACTACTACCACTACTACTCTTACTACTATTACTACTACTACTACTACTACTACTACTACTACTACTACTACTACTACTACTACTACTCTTACTATTACCACTACTACTGCTGCTGCTGCTCATGCTAATGCTACTGCAACTACTCCTGCTACTATTACTATTACTATCACTGCTATCATGTTGATTTGTACCGAGCTCTAAAGAAAAAAAAAGACATGGCCATAAATGCATTCCCACAAATAATTGGTGGGACGTTGTCCAAGGCTTACTCAAATTGTACTAGTGCACTTAAAACTTTCCTTATGATCGTTTCTTCGTCTAAAAGTAGTGTTTGTTGCATTGTCCTTGTTGCTCTTATCACGTTCCTTTCTCCTTCGATCATTGTAGCCACCACTTTGCCCGTCTTTTCCACATAGACATCCGTTGATAACAGGTAGCACTTGCATTGCATATCCTGGTCTCTTCTTTCAGGTCTCAAAAGCACATTGTTGACATTTTTGCATTTTGGTTCGAGTTACTTCTTCTACGTTCGTTTCTTGTAGGTACGACATATCCACTATCTACATCTTCTTTCTTACATCCTCCAGAGTCATGTCCGGTCTACGCGCTATACCAGCAATCCTCATTTTGTACTCAAAGTCCCGGCAGAGTTTAAATTCTTTCCGCTTGAGTACAAGTCCCTTCTATTTATCTCCGTACCATATTGTGCTTTCACGTAAAAGTCCCTTCCCTATAGCAAAGTTGGCTGCTAAAACTATCAATGCATTATTGTGCCTGGAGAAATTTTCAGCTCCTTGCAATATTTCACATTTTCCAAGTACGTGTTGGACAGTTTCATCATCTTGTACACGTAACTTACCCTTTCCATCTGTGTCTCCGACTCCTTGCAATGCTTTCCACTTCTGGGTTTCGACCATTTGTTCCAACATATTCATTATTCCTGCTGTCTTTTGTGGTGTAGCATTTAAGTTCAAGCACATGTGGCTTTCTCCTTCCTGCCAGACAAATACTTGTCTTTGCACCACTTTCTCTTTGTATTCATTCTTCAGCTTTTCCATAATATTCCCTTTTCATTCCCTTCTTCAACTCCTTGCAGAAACCTGACCAATCCTTCACCTTATTCCCATTTTTGCAGATATCAACTTCGGGTCTCAAGTCCTATTTTCCTCAATGCTTGTTTCGCTTCTCTTTTCAAGCTTTTGTACTCGCTGTTGTACTCTCTGTTCCATGTAAACCTTATCCAATAAGCTGGACTAAGTACCATGTATGTTACCTCACGCACTTTTGTTTCTCTATATACCTGTCTTAACCTCCTCAAACCTCGCCTACCTTCCAGTCTAGTGAAGTGCAGCCGTTCGTAGCTTCCTGCCTACCTAGCATTTCTTTTCTCCGTAGGGTCTTTTCCACCAACATATTAAGATCGTATAATTCCTTTTTAATAAACTGGCACCCATTCATGTCACATCCTGCAGCTGATATGACACTGCAGTTGATTGCTTTCATAAAGTTCTTATCATACAGCTTTAAGTCAACCAGATTTTTCAACCTATTTCGCATTTCTTTCCTACTTCTTACCATTACCCTTCCATTGCCAATCAGCTTTCCCTTTTCTATCCCCAGGAATGTGTAAAACTTCTTTGTCTCCAGTTTTAGTACCTCTGCTTTCTTATCCAATATCATCAAGCCTTCTCCTTTGATCATCTCTCTACGTTTAAACAAAACCTTCTGCTTATTCTTCACATCATACACTGCTCCAGTATCATTGTTGGCTCTTAAAATTATTTCGTAGCCCTCTTCCGTTTGCTTATGGCTTTCCTGGTAAGATCTCAAGTCATCTATGAACAAGCTGTGCGTTCTCCTTGTGAATCTTTCAGTACGGTAAAATGTTAAAAGATTGATAACTGCCGTGACTGATCTCAAAGAATTCCTAGGTTTCGAGCAAAGGCCCTTCGCCGGATAAAGAAACGTGTTCTGAAATAGGAGTAGCAACTAGACTGGGCTTTTTTCAATAAGGAGTCATGTGATAAAACGTTAACCAATGAAACCAAGAAACCCCCCCAAACAGATCAGCGACTAGGTAACGACAAGGAAGTCATTTGCTACTTTTAAACGAAGGTCACCAAAGTGGCATTGGGTTGAACCCGCAGAGGGTTTAATTTATGACTCCATAACCCAGTAGTTTGGTCCACCTGAGGCTGCCCGGCTGATCAGGTAAAGCATTCATTGAAACACAGGTTCACTACTTCTGTGAGTTGTTCGGTTGCGCCTCCTATCCTATCGTTTACCATCAGTCAAATTCCTTAGATGGCATCCCCTTGGCACGTGCCTTCACCTTGGATGACGAATATAGTGGGCGAGATCGTCCATATTCCAGTGGTAGGCTAAGGCTCCAACATGTCCTAACCCAGTTACATCATTACTAAAGTTGCATTCCAACCATTTGCTACACTCTTTTTCTTGCTTACTGTACGTCTCACTTTTTGTTTGTATTGGTCGATTAGTGGTCCTTCAGTGTCTTTCTTCAACACACACTTAATCTTCTTCCAGCTTTCTTTGCAGTTCTACTTTTAATTCTCCACTCAGCTCTATACCTTCAACTATAAATCTCAATATATGTGCCACATCCCTCATGATTTCTTTAGCTACAGATTACAAAGATCTGTATTTCTCCAACTTTTCTTTTTTCTAGGCAGCTGGTATCTCTTACTTTCTGATGTTGCCATATAGCTCCCTACCTTCATCTTCGCTTTTTTATACACAACTCTTTGTGATTTCAATCCACTTCTCCCAACTTTTTGCTTTAAATATGACCTTTCTTCACTGGACTGTCACCCAAGCATGTTATTACTCGTGACCTCTGTCTTGATCATCTGGTGTAGCTCTTTAAGTTGAACTTCCGAAAAGTTGTCCACGTTCATTGGATAAGTTACAGTACTACTGGTATCATTTTGTACTTAATTGCTCTTATCAAATTCTTATCATATAATTCCTTATTTATTGATTGGAGAACGGGTTGAGAAAGTATCTCAATGTTTAGAAATTGGCCTTTTAGGCGTTAATGATGTTAATCTTTTCTGCAGCTCAGTCTTCACTCTTAACAAAACTTCCTTAATTCCTTCTGCTTGTCCTACTTCCTAGAACCGGTATGTATCATCTACATTTTGGTTCAATGCCTGCATCTTTTCCTTTAACACTTTCAACCCCTCGCTTTTAATCATTTTCTCATGCTCAAGTACTATCTCTACATTTAGATATTGCACGACAAGCACCTGTATTATGACTTGTTTGGACCAACATTTCATTTAGTGCCAACAGTTGTTGATGACTTCCTTGATACACTTTCGAGTCGTCCATACATAGACTACGTGTCCTCTTTACTTCTTTTTTTCTTGGTGGACACATCGTCTATCCTCTTGTTTCGGACAATGAAATACACACCGGTAACTTTGTTAAACAGAAACCAACTGGTTAGTAACTATGACCTTGCAAGAAACCACAAGTTATGTTTATCCATTTTCTGACACTGTTCTCATTCCTGTCCTATACTTCTAGTCTGGTTTTCCATCTGTTCATAAGCTCATTCAAAACCAATACAACATCTTTTGGAATTCCAATCCAGTTATAAACACAAAACATCCAATTGTGATGTATATTGTTGTATGCTTACCAATAGTCATAATAGGTAACTGAGAAGTTTCTGTGCCGTTCTCTCACCTCATCCATCATGCAATTATCAATAAGCTATTGATCTATTGAATCTAAGACACACTCAACACCACCTAGTTGACGTTCATCCCATATACCGTTGTCGCATGCATGATCTCGTGTGTACTTTCCTGTCATTCCAGTGTAAATCTTGTAAGATTTATTAAGACATGAAATTGGTCCTCGCTCCGTTACATTACTTGACAGACTCCTTTTTAATAAGCATTGTAGTACGCCCAGCAGGATACCAATTATTATTATCATTGTTTACTATATTTTAAAGATTGTTTTCTACAATCATATTGCCGGGTTTCATCCAGAGACCTGGAGCAATAAGAAGGATAATACTATTAACTTTCTGATGTTAATTTTGATGAGTAAAGAAATTAAGACAAGTTATTAGACGAAGTAAGTAAATCATATCAAAGAACTTTTCTCAAGAGGTGCTCACTGCTGTTGAGGACAATCTTTTGTAACTCCTGCAGGCTGGGTTTCCAGGTTACTTCTTGATGTGACTGCACACATTTTTATCAACAAGTCCGAAGGCTCTAATAACTACTGGTACTATAGATGTTTTGAGATGCCACATTCTTTCGATCTCAATTTGCCAATCTGTATATTTCGATAGTTTATCGAATTCTTTGGCAGACACGTTCCTATCTGTAGGTACTGTCATATCGATCATGAGGTAGGTCTTCTGTTTATTGTTTTTAATGACTATGTCAGGTCTATTCGCTTGGATCGTTCTGTCAGTGTTGATAGTGAAGTCCCAAAGGATTGTAACTTTGTCGTTCTCTCCTACCTGCGGTGGTTTGTGTTCATACCATTTCGCTGCACAGGGTAGATGGAAATTCTGACAGGCTTTCCAATGAATATATTGGCCAACTCTATCATGTCTGTTTTTATATTCTGACGGTGTTAAGACGGGGCAACCAGAGACAAGGTGGTCTATAGTCTCTTTATGCTTATCACAGAAACGGCAGTTTGGATTTACTCCATTACGAAGGATTTCAATCTGGAAATTTCGTGTGAACAGGCTTTGATCTTGGGCAGCGATTATGAATCCCTCCGTTTCGGCTTTGAGCCCAGAACCACGTAACCACTGATGGGTGTTCAATAGATCTACATCAGCACTGTTGGTACGGGTGGGGTACTGGCCGTGGAGGGGCTTGTTCTCCCAGTTTTCCTTGATCTTTTTAAGGCCTTCCTTCTTAGCTGCTTTTTTCAAAATTTTAGCCTGCTTGGTACAACTTAGTTTTTCATCAGTATTGATTTCAACTCCTAGATCACGTTTGTACTTCTCACTCTTTTTTATGACTGAGTGGGCTTTCTTAGAATTTTCATGTTGTTTGACCAATTGAAGCATCCAGTCTTTAGATGAGTCTAAGTATTTTTCGAGCTTGATGGTGGTGGTTTTGTAAGTGAGCTCTAGCTGAATTAGGCCTCTGCTCCCTCTTTACGTGGAATATAAAGTCTATCGACATCGGGTTTAGGACGGTGCATTCTATAAGTTGTTAGCAGCTTACGAACCTTGGTGTCTAGTTTTTTAATATTAGTTAACGTCCAGATGATAATATTGAAACTGTACGTAACAACTGGTATGGCAAGGGTCTTAATTGCCTCAATTCTGTTTGCGGAGTTAAGTTCAGTTTTAAGCACTGTCCTTGCTCGCCGATAGAATTCCTTCCTGATTTTTTCCTTCCTACTTGAGTGCTGGATGCCATTACATTCATTGATGCCAAGGTATTTATACACTTGCTCTTGGTCTAAGCCCCGAATAACGTTGTTTATATCTAGGCACACATTAGCACTATGCACAAACGTTGTTTTTGCACACTTGTCAAGGCCAAATTACATACCAATATCATCACTGAACTGTATTACTGTTTGCAGCAACCCTTCTAGATGTTCGTCATTTTTCGCAAACAACTTAAAGTCATCCATAAAGAATAGATGGTCGATGCTTCTATTCCCTATCTTATATCAGTAACCTGTGTTATTTAGTTCAAGTGAGAGTGGAAACAGAGCGAGACAAAAGAGTAGTGGAGAGAGAGAGTCTCCTTGAAAAATACCACAGGTAATATCGATAGGGTTAGATTTTAGAGTTCCCTGCTGGTTGTACAAGAAGAGATTTGTCTTCCAGAGTCTCATATTTGACCTCAAAAAGTTGACAATAGCCGGGGATACCTTGTAGATCTCCAGAGATTTCAGGATCCAATCATGGGGCACACTATCGAAGGCCTTACGGTAGTCAATCCAGGCCATACTCAGATTACGGTGTTTCGACTTGCAATTTTCAAGGATCATCTTATTAATTAACAGCTGGTCTTTACAACCATACGAACCTTCTAATTAGCACTTAGCATCTCAACATCTCAGCATGTAAATTAGGGATTACCGGTAGTGTTCCTAATTCTGTCTCGATGATGTCATCACACCTCCTGTATATAGACTCTGGCATGTTTTTGTAATTATCATTCTGTCTGAAGATGACTTTGGAATAAAGTCGAAATATCACAGTTTCAACAATAGTTTTATCTTGCATTGACTCATATCTTGAGTTCTCAAGATGACTTTATTCTTCGGAATATGTTTTATTTTATTTTATATTTTATACGAACCTTTTCTACACCCTTTCTGTTCGATGGGGAATAACTCATTATTATCGAGGAAGTTATAAATGCGCTCAGCTAAATTCAAGGTCAACATTTTATATGTTGTGCTGAGACATGTGATCGGCCGTTAATTTTTAGGGTTTTTGGTGTCAGAGGTTTTTGGCAATAGGTATGTTACACCTCCTTTCATCCATTGTGGGGATTTCAAAAGGTTTCTTAGCATTTCAGAAAGTTATTCAGAAAGAAGGGAGTGGGATTCATTAAGAGCCTCCAACCAGAAGTTGCTGACTTTATCTTTCCCAGGCGATATCCGTTTGTGCGCTTTAGTAAGGGCACAATTTACATCTTCAGATGTAATGTCTTTCCAAGCTTGTTCTGGGACATTAACATTCTTAACTTCTGAGTTCTTAATCCATTCAGCATCTATATTATATATTCTATCCAGATTGTACTTCCTTTTCAACTTTCTGCAGGTTTGGCCTTTAACATTTACTCCTTTTTTGAGTTCAGTTAAAATGGACAATTCACGCCTCATTTGCTCAATCACTTTCTCGATATTTTCATTCCAAGCTGGTTTCTTTCTTTTCATTTACCTTCTTTGCTTCTTATTAGAGCATTTTGGGGATATTGTCTTAGCTGTCGCGTATATGATCTCATTGAGACCTGTGATGTCTGGTTCAGTTGACTTGATTATTTGTCTCATTTCCTCATTACTCAACCTTATCTTCTTTTTATTTTTGCTGTTGTTTTGTATTTTAGGAAGATGTTCTCTATCATTCATATCGGTATGTTTTACTTTTTCTAATTCGTGTAAAATCTCTACTCGAGTTTTTTCGATCTTAACCGCTTTATCATCCGTAAAAGTTCTCCTTACCATTGCTGGTAACGGTTTATTCTCTACAACATCATTTTCTACTACTGAGCCACGAATGACACTTTCTTCATCCTCCAGCGTCCTTTCATCACCTTCAAGCACACGTTCCTCTTCATCAACCTCACGTTCCTCTTCATCAACCTCACGTTCCTCAACTTCTTCATTTTCAATATCAAATCCTTTTGGCATTAACTTCTACTTTTACACTCTCTCTAATGGATCGTATTTCTGCTTCGCTTAATCTTTGATTTCTCATTACATCACGCAGTACATTCGTTAGTTTGTTAGCATCTAAGTTAGGTCTTACGTCACCATTTCCCGCTCGCCAGATGTTATATGTTCTCTGTATACATTTTCCCTCAGATGGTTTTTCGAGTGCCATAAAATAGGAATATAGGACATCCTTATACTCTTCTCTAGTCCATTTAATTCTTTTTTCTTTCGATTTATTAGTTTGAGGTGTTTGTTTTGCTGGGTTCTGGTTGGAAATATCCCAGTTAGAATTACCAGAAAATTCTTTTTCAAAAGAGTTTGTTCCACTAGCCAACTTTTCGACCCCGGGCTGGTTCCCTCCTGGGGGACGCGTCCCTTGGTAACCCTCGCGACGGACGATGCGGTATGGATTTCTTCTTGCAGGTTGCATAGATTTCTTCCCAGACTGAAGGGCCCAATCTGTCCTGGTTTGTGATCAGAGTTTTCCTTCTCCTACGTGGGCTGCCGGCAAAGGCTACGAACCCCACCTACCCGGTCTTAACGCCTCACAAGCAACGAACTACTTTTTGTCTGACCTCCAGCCTTCGACCTGTCTGGCATGGGTGGCCCTACCAGGAACATAAGCTCCCGCCAGCGTAGCTCTTATCTTCACTGATGTACACAAGCCTCCCCACCACCCCAAGGTAGTAGTCCATGAGGAGGTCATTATTATTGTTATTATTATTATTATTATTATCGTCTTTTCTTCACACGTATGAGTTCATGTTGGTGGTTCTTAAGGTTCAGACATTAAGCCCAAACCATTGGCCTCAGATATCCAACACTTTTCTAATAAACTTTGCTGTTCCTAAGACACAAGCTTTCTGCATCAAGTCAACATGTTCGTACACTTCGATCTTTGATGCCCAAAATTTAAAGTTTCTGCTAAGTGTTCCCAGTGCTCCAGTGATAATAGGAATAATAGATATCTTTCGACATTTCTTAATCATCATCAATTCCCTTTTCAAGTATTGGTATTTCTCAATCTTTTCAACTCCTTTCCTGTCCACTCTACTATCGAACGGACATGCAACATACTGCATTCTCGTTTCATTTTGTTGTGTACTACTTTATCTGGTTTGTTGTACTCCCTCCCATGGTCTGTTTAAATGGAGAAATCCCACAATATCTTAACGCCGTCTTTCTGCAATACGTGTTCAGGGACATGGTCATACCACTTCTCTTGTTGTTGTAAGCCAATTCTCTTACACAATAACAATGGATCATCAGTGCGACTCTATCATGACGCCACAATTTGTATTGCTTTTATACTAATTTTGAGCACTCAGCAACTATGTGGTTGATAGTTTCTTCTGGCTCTCCACATAATCTGTACATTGGTGATACATACTGTTTGTCAATTCTTTTCTTAATATAGTTTGTCCTTAGCGCCTGATCTTGAGCTGCCATTAACGTCCCCTCGGTCTCTTTCTTCAGTGTACCTTTTTTCAACCAATTCCAGCTATCCTTGTCCTTAATTTCTTCAGTTGTTCTCTCAAATTGACTATGTAATGCCTTCCCCTTATATTGTCTCGTTCACTTATCATATGTCTCTTTGCAGCGTCTTCCCCAAGTATCTTTTCGTCTTTGACTGCCATTAATAATCTATCGTTGCTGTTTTCTACATAGTTGTAAAGGCTGTTCTTTTCCATATCTACACAGTCTTCAACACTTATCATACCCCTTCCTCCAGCTCTCTTTATATAAAGTCTATTAACATCGGCTTTGGGATGCAGAGCTCTGTTGATGTTCATCAATTTTCTTGTAAATGGGTAATATGACACCACGCAAATGTGGGATTTTTCCCAACATTGACAGCAGATAGTAAATGTAAAATTACTTAATAATCCTGTCATATGGCTCGTGGCGGAATAATATACGTAGTTTTACTAGACCATCAATAACAGCATAGTCCTCAGTAAAAGTACTTTCATGTAGTTTCCCAGTAGTATCAATAGTCGTATTGTGTAATGTAAATTACCGTAAGCTATTCACGTGGAGGAACAAACACTATATATAGGCGAAGTTTGTATAATACTAGTTAGTTGTGATTCCATTGAAATATAGAGAAGGTTAACCGACCGAATGTGTACGTTACACTTTGCTTAAGTTCTCCTATAACAACTCGTATTCCTTTCTTCTTTACATTATATGTTCTTTTCAGTTGTTCTTTCAAACCATTGTTACGAAGTGCTTGCGTTTTCCACTTTCTCTAATCGACTAACATCTTTTCTTAACTTCGCAGCTTTGCCATTTAGCTTTCTTCTCCATGCTAGTTCAGTATGCATGCTGGATTATCGTTTCTTTTCATTTCTTCCTTCATTTTTTCTAACACCGTCTTTCTGTCAGAATTATCTTCTCTACTGACCATTTCGCTAATCTTCTCAATCAATTCCACTTCCTCCAAAATACTCTCACCATTCCCTTCTCCTTCATCTTCAATTTCTACTTCGTCCATACATACATTTACTATTATGCAAATAGTTGTTACTGTAGAGGTAGCTGCGACTTAGGTTTACGAAGCGTCAATGAAAAAAAACATTTTATTTCACCAGGAAAAATTGAAACATATTTCTATATACTGGTCACTGTTGTAGTTGTAATTATTGCAATTGTTGAATTTCTTGAGTTTGTTATTGGTTTTTTGGTGATTGTGGTTTTCAATGCCACTGAAAATGTTGTAACTGTTGTAATAACTTTGACTGACGTGATTGTGGCGTTTTAATAGGAAAAAATGATCAGTATAGTATTGTAATGATAGTTTACATGATCATAATTGCTATCAATAGTATTTACTATTATAATACGTTTAACGTTCCTCACAACAACTATTTACATTTCAGACATTTATTTAAAACGATCTAAAGTGTTACTAAGACATTCTATTTGACAAACTTCTTTCCTTCTATTTTTAGTTTACAGATATCCGTTTACATTGCACTTGCCAGATCAACCATACAACGACAACCTTGCCAACGAAAATAGTCAGGAATACCAAAAGTTAAATCAGCTTAAAGATGGGGTACAGCATACTCTTAAACTTTGTTAGCTTTTCGACGAGTTCTTTCTTTCTCTTCTCGTCTACTACTTCAAAGGCTTTCATTCAGATTTACTTAGAAATTTTTTTCCGCCAATATTTTGATGACTATTTTAACGCTTTCAAGGCGGGAGCTCTCCCATTGACGAGTAAAATCATCTGGCGTAAGCCAGAGTAAAATAATAAAAGTCTTATGCAGCCGAGAAAAAGTTAATAAGCCTTTATATTTAAGTCTGGTTAACATTGGTGCTTAGCATCGACTCGGGTGTCAGCCCTAAAAAGTCCTGAATGGAGGTTGAAAATTGCCTATGTTTTTTCTTTATAGGAAGCTTCTGAAAGCCTTTCAGTAAATACCTAATGTTTTACAACTTTACTGTAAATATCATGAGAATTTTGTGATATATTTTCTTTCGTGTTGCAATATTATTGGTTGCCTCGGAGAACCAAGATTCAGCGCCAATCGTATAATTAATGCGATCTGTGTTATTTATCAATTTGAAAGTAATGCAGAGCTTGATATTGAATGGAGTGCTTTATCAAAGATCGACGTTTATTCAAAGTAGTATATTACAATATCCATATATATATATATATATATATATATATATATATATATATATACATACACAACATCAATTTTAAAAATCTTGTTGACTTTAATAACTTTAAAGTTGGGGAGCTGGTCTTGATGTTTTTTCTAAATACATATACATATACATATGCATATGAATATGCATATACATATACATATGCATATTCGTATACATATACATATGAATATGCATATATATATATATATATATATATATATAAAATCAAAGACCTCCAACTCCCCGATCTTAAAAATATTTATAAAACCTCACAGATTAAAATCTTTATTTCATCTCCAACGTTTCGGGCCGCTGCCCCTTTATCAAGAATACAGAGTACAAAGTAAGTGGTCCCTATTTATACCAAAAAAATCTTTACAATTAAAATGAGAAATCCCTCAGGTTCAAACCTTTCGGCACAAAGGTATCTAATTTATAAGTCCAAAAGCCTTCTCTATACATAGGGTCATTTATATCCGTAGGGTCTATTATCTTAACTTGAATATCTTCAATTCCCTTATGTCCTTTTGCAAAAAAATGAGCATACAAATGCTCACCCGCAATCCCTCTCTGACCTTTTCCAAATCGTTTCAAGGTACTTTTATGGTTATTAAACCTCTTTCGAATAGATGTAACAGTACTACTCACGTATATCTTTGAACATCTCTTACAAGTTAATAAGTAAATCACCCCAGCCGAATTGCAATCAAAACTAAAATTTATATAACACATATGCCCCCGACCATCCTCAAAACTACTTCCCTCTTCAACAACATTTGCAAATCTGGCAGCATGATTTACCACATTTCCTCATTCCTTTATCATCTATATCTCCCGTCCTAACCCTTGCCGTCACCAAACTATCTCTTGAACTTTTTTGGCCTCCGGTACACTATCTTAGGTTTCTCGCTAACGATTTTAGCCATCCCATCCGACGCCTGCAAGATCGGCCAAAGAGAATCAACAACTTTTCTTACCCCCGATAACGCTCGATGGAAAGTCATAACTAATGGAGTCATATTCCTCTTTCTTCCTTTTCTCTCTTCCTGACAAAGTAGGCTATCTCTAGAGATCCCTTTGGCCTTATTAAATTGGGAATCAACAAAACCTTTACTAAAACCCCTTTTTTAAAAATTCCCTCGGAGCATCTATATTCTCCTATTATAAGTTTCTTTCGTACTACATATACGTTTCATCCTGAGAGCTTGACCATAAGGAATTCCCTTCTTAACATGCGTCGGGCGACACGACCCATAGTGCAAATACTGATGTGTATCCATTGGCTTAGAATGCACATCAGTCAAAATCCTTCCATGTTCAACCAAAATGATTACATCCAGGTACAGAAGCCTCTTGGTTGACCATCCCATGTATACTTAATACAGGGATGGTAACCATTAACAAAATTCAAAAATTCAAGTAAGGTCTCCTTCCCATGAAGCCAAATGAAAAAAAACATCGTTCGAAAAACTCCACCAAACTAAAGGATCCAGGTGATATTCACTAATCATTCTCTCTTCCAACTTCGACATAAAAATATTAATGAAGGACGGTGGAAACTTAGTACCTATAGCTGTACCCAATATCTGGTGGTAGATTTTATCCTCAAATTCAAAATAATTATTTTTTAAAATCAATTTCGCCAAATCTATCAAATCCTCCACTGGCAATTGCCCATCAATACCTATATTCCTATTATAGTCATTTAAAACCGACCTCATACTTTCCAAGCCCTCATCATGAGGGATATGAGGATACAGACCAACTACATCTATACTACAAATAATAGCACCTCCCTGAATATCACCCACTTCCTTCAGTCGACATAAAAAATCAGTAGTATCTTCAATAACATAGGGTAACGTTTTAACCTCTGGTTGTAAGTAAAAATCCAAAAATTCCGAAATCGTTTTAGTGGTTGTTCCACTATTTGACACCACTGGTCTGCCTGGTACTTTATATAATCTCTTATGGATTTTGGGATGAAGATAAAACCTACCAATTTTAGCTTCCTTCTCTGGCTTTAAGTACGCACAATTCTCATCAGAAATCACCTCCTTATCTTTTAAATCCTTTAATTTGGTAATGACTTTCTCGTTTAGATCTTTAACCGAGTTACTACCCACCTTTTCATAACCTCTGACTCCGCTAATTGAGCATAAGCCTCTTCCCTATATTCCTTTAAACCCCAAATCACTACCGCCGAACCTTTATCCGCAGGTTTAATTACAACGTCCCTATAATTCTTTAAATCCAGAAACGCCTTAATTTTTTCCCTACTAAGATTACTATAATTCCGACCTTGTTTTTTAATGGACGAATCCTCCTCTTCTAACCTCCTAAGGAACAAATCCAATGCAGGATTTGTTACCTTAGGGATCGAATTCGATTTAAGTTTAAAACTATTTCTTTTATCTAAATCAATATCCTTCTGCTCGCCCTCCTGATAAAAATAGGCCCTACACTTCAATTTCCGCCCAAATTCACGTATATCCTTAATTAATTCAAAACTATTTACCTTCTCAGGTGTAGGAAAGACGTTAAGGCCCCTCTAAAGAACACGAGCTCCTCTCTCAAAGTTCTTAAAAAATCATATAAACATCATGAAAAAAACTTTATTAAAATACGTTTCGGGACACTGCGCTTTGCTCAGCCACTGTGATTGAGAAAAGGACAGTGCCCTGAAACGTATTTTAATAAAGATTTTTCACGATGTTTATATATATATATATATATATATATATGTGTGTGTGTGTGTATATGAACTAATAGTATGAGATATATATGATATCTATAATATAAATATAAATATACAGTACATACAGTACTGTGCAAAAGTCTTAGGCACCCACTAGTTGTGGGCATTATTGTACCATTCATTCAATTTGGTAAGTGAAAAGCAAATTTTAACTTTGGGAAATCTGCAAGCATGCGCAATTTTAGATTAATATAAAATTCGCACAATCGTAAGTGCGTTTTTTGGCAATTTAACCTTCTAAACCAAATGTTCACAGTATCTAAAATGACGAAGATATTAATTGTGACAAGACATCGAGTGGTGATATTGCACGAGCAAGGGCATTCCCAGGCTGAAATTGCACGTCAAACTGGAGTCTCAAGGTGTGGAGTCTAAGCAATTATGAAGTAGCGACAGAAGACAGGAAAAGTTGTGGACAGAAAGCGGAGGGGAAGACCACGAAAACTTACTAAGAAGGATGAGACATATCTGAAGGTAACATCCCTGAGAAACAGACGAAAAACAAGCTTGGATCTTGCTGCAGAACTTGCCCAAACGTCGGGGAAACAAGTACACTCATCAACTGTAAGAAGATCACTCATCAGGAATGGCCTAAATGGTAGGGTTGCAGTCAAAAAACCACATCTTCGAAAAGGAGATAAGACTAAGCGACTCAAATTTGCCCAAAGACACAAGAATTGGAGTGCTGAACTATGGAAAAGTGTCTTGTGGAGTGACGAGTTAAAATTTGAAATATTTGGGACAAAGGGACGACAGTATGTGAGAAGAAGAAACGGTGAACAGTTTAAAGATGTGTGTCTGCAACCGACAATAAAGCATGGAGGAGGGTCTGTCCAAGTCTGGGGTTGTATTTCTGCAGGTGAACTTGGGGATTTATTTAAAATTGATAGCATAATGAATGCAAAGAAGTACAGGCAAATTTTAATTCACCATGTTGTACCATTTGGTGGGCGATTAGTTGGTCCAAATTTCATCTTCCAACATGATAATGACCCAAAGCACACTGGTAAGAAAGTGAAGGACTATTTACAAAGAAACGAAAATCAAGGGCAACTTCAGCTAATGGAATGGCTACCTCAGAGGCCGGATTTGAACATAATTGAGGCTGTTTGGGACTATTTGGACAGGAAGAATCTGGAAAAGCAACCAACAACAGCAGAAGAGCTGTGGGATGCTCTTCGTGATGCATGGAACAACATACTAGGCGACTTTCTGCAGAAACTACAAGACAGTATTCCTCACAGAATTGGCGCTGTTTTGAAAGAAAGAGGGGGTCATACAAAATATCGAAAGTTCTACTGTTTTTATCCTTTTTTGTGCTTTTTATGTGTACTTCTGGAAACCAGCTGTCTTGAAATTTACGATTACCATTATAAATATCGAAATACGAAGTGTTTTTTAATCCGTACATTCACTAGATTTTTTAAAGTAACTTTTCTTCTGAAGTGCCTAAGACTTTTGCACAGTAGTGTACGTATGTATATATATATATATATATATATATATATATATATATATATGTATGTATGAATGTATATGTACATGTACATGTATGTATATGAATATGTAGTTCTTAGTCGTTTGGCCTTTTCAATTCCTTTTCTACTAATCCTTTGTGGGTAATTCTGCTTTCGTAAAAATGTTTCCAGATCTCCTAGTCGTTTATCTCTGATATCTTGTTTTGTCACAATTGTGCATATCCGTCTTGCAAATGAGTATGGTATGTTTTGTTTTCGCATGTTTCAGGTGGCATGAAAAAAAGTCGAAAAAAAGTACTGGTGACTGTCCGTTGCCTTGTAATATATGTCCGTATAAACTTTCGTTCTTCTCTTTACAAACTAGTACGTCCAATAAAGATAATTTGTCAGAGGTTGATTCCATATGTGGTGAACTGGATTTTTGGATGAAGACTATTCAGTAATGTGAGAAACTATTGAAGTTCTGCTGCTGATCTTTGCCAAAACATAAAACAGTCATCCAAAAATTGTTCAAAATCTTTCATTCTATCTTTCGTCATTTATCTATTCTTTCTTTCTATCCGCCCATAATTTTCCTCATATTTCTGGTAGAGTTGCTTCTCCATATATATATATATATATATATATATATATATATATATAGGCTACTCCATCCAGCTCATCAGCACTACACTGATGTGGCCCAATAGGCCGAAACGGTTCCGTCTGTAGTTAGATATCGCTCTATGGCCTCTTGGTTCATATTGAGCGCTCTACAGGATGAGTCATGCCACTAGCACATTTGCGCACGCTCATTAGTCTCTAGTTAGAGCGCTCTGGCATGGCTTAGATGTACCACAAGCGTGGGACATTTGAGTTGTCTACATAGTGTAGGCTACTCCATCCTGCTCATTAGCACTACACTGATGAGGCCCAATAGGCCGAAACGGTTCCGTCTGTAGTTATATATATATATACTTAATCAGTAGTCCTAAAATGTTTTTTGCTACTTTAAGTTTCGCGCATTACAAAGACCATCAGGCAACTAAACAGTTCGGTTTCAACTATTTCTTATAAATGTTCCCGGTAATACGTCATAGGTGATAGCTTTCTGAAGGTTCCTTAGGAGGGACTCTTTGCTGGCTTTAATGATGCATAATTTTTCTTCTAGACAAAGGGGGCATCTCTTTGATCCGTTACGGAATGCCGATGGTTTTTTGATAATTGAACAGTTGATGGCAAAATTCTTCTTTTGTCTTTTCAGGTTCCAAATGTAGTTCGAAAGCCCCGTTTCGTACGCTCCTTTGTCTAGAAGAAAAATTATGCATCATTAAAGCCAGTAAAGAGTCCCTCCTAAATAAAAGAACCAAACTGGTTTCTAAATGCCGCCATAAAAATAAATTCTATTTAGGGAACCTTCCTCACAAAGCTATCACCTATGACTTATTACCGAGAACACTTATAAGGAATAGTCGAAACGGAACTGTTTAGTTGCCTAATGGTTGTTGTAATGCGTGGAACTTAAAGTAGCAAAAAACATTTTAGAACCACTGATTAAGTAGTACTCGCTCTGCTGCAAAAAGCATTGAGCACTCTACCCAATATCAATAACCTACGTTTTGGTTTTTGATTTATATATATATATATATATATATATATATATATTAGATATCGCTCTATGGCCTCTTGGTTCATATTGAGTGCTCTACAGGATGAGTCATGCCGCTAGCACATTTGCGCACGCTCACTAGTCTCTAGTTAGAGTGCTCTGGCATGGCTTAGATGTACCACAAGCGTGGGACATCTGAGTTGTCTATATAACGTAGGCTACTCCATCCTGCTCATCAGCACTACACTGATGAGGCCCAATAGGCCGAAACGGTTCTGTCTGTAGTTATATATATTACACTCCACTCGGCAGCAGAGAAACCATCTAGTAAACCAATTAATGGTACCACGACTTGAAGAATTTTTAAAAATAGATTATATTTAGGTTATTTAAATTTTCGGCTGTATGAAGCAGCCTTCATCAGAAATATCAATTTAAATAACCTAAATATAATATATTTTTAAAAATTCTTCAAGTCGTGGTAGCATTAATTGGTTTACTATATATATATATATATATATATATATATATATATATAAACTTATGATGTTTATATATATATATATATATATATATATATAAACATCATAAAAACTTTATTAAAAAAGAAGAAAAATCCACAACTTACATTTCGGGGACCGGCCACTTCTTCAGCAGCTCACAGTTAAAGAATAGAGTCCTTATATATCTTATCGTTCTTCCTTAAATTTACATAAATTTCAAACTTCCATTACATTCAATCCCAGAGGAGCATAACATTTTAATTTTTCAATTTATATATATATATAAATTATAGTTATAGGTACTGTAATATATTTGGATACTGTATATATTTATTATATTTTGTACTATATAAATATATATAAATATATATATATTTGTACTGTATATATTTATTATACATTTATTATATATTTATTATATTTTATCATATTTATTATATTATATTAATATATTTTGGGTAATTTAACATATTTGGGTACTGTAATACACACGGGTTCTGTAATATATTTCTTTTAATAAACGCCGATCTCTGATTTATATGTATTCAAATTCGTTGAAATGTAAATACAGGTATTAAGTATATGATAAATTGGAAACACCAAAAGAACAATCCGGTTTAAATGTAGATTTTATTTTGCTGCGCGTTTCACCATTTTTCAGTGGTTCTTCGGGCTACGTATAATATTACTGTGATATCATTAATTTATCAATCAAATAATTCTCTCATTGTTGAGTTCATTACCGTTAGCTATTGAGTCCTTTCGTCAAATTAGAATTTAGTAAAGGCTTGAATTTATTGATAAAATAGTTTTCTTTAGTCCTTCGTACATCATCCTCATCGACTTTTATTTTGAAGAAAGGGAAGACAGTAAATTTGATCTCCTATATCACCCGCACATTGTGCGATGTGCTCACTTACTGGTAAAATTGTACATTTGGTGTCCCTGATATGCTGTCGGTGAACATTCATTCTTTCCCGTAGTGTAGTTTTTGTTTCACCGATGTAGTTCTCTCTGCATCCTGCGCAGGTTAGCACTTATATCACAAATTTACTGTTACAATCCATATTTTGTTTGAATATGAACGGTTGGTCATGTGATTTGAAGTACAATGAATTCTCCGTTTTCAATTTTTTGCATATGTGGTATTTCTTTCCCTCACACTTCGACAGAGTTCCTTCTGTTTTGTCTGTAAATTTCGACTTGATAAGCAGTTGTTTTAAATTGGGTGGTGACTTTTACCATGAATTATTTTTATTGTGGAAAGGACAGATTTTTTTCTCGGGTTGCTCATTAGCATTTGTAAGCCTGTAACTGGAAATATGTTCGAAATATGATTGATCTTGGTCTCGTTGACATGTTCTCGATTCGGTTTGGTTTAAATAGTTTTTGTGAGGCCGATTTGAATTTTTTTTGGATAATGTCGTTTAATTAGTATCTGACTTAATTCTTAAAGTCTATTATATCTTGTTTCCTTATCGTCCACTATTGTGCATATACTACAGGCTGAGTTATATGGAATATTCTTTTCTGTGTGGCGTTGATGGTTCGATGTAAAATCCAAGTACTGTCTGGTATTTGTGGCTATATAGCTTATATCATTGGTTAGTATGTCGTTGTCTTTTTTTTTTGAGTTCATCGACGTTTTGTTGGGGGTCCTTGGTGTGCATTTCAAGCCTTTAGAGAGCAGTTGTATTTGATGGGTATTCAGTTCCTTTTTCGATAAATTGACTACTTTTAAGGGGTTCCTATTTTCCCTTTGTCTTCTACTTTCAGGTTCCAGCAATTTTGTCAGTATTTCTTCCACTATGGCTAATGACGCGTGAATTAAAAAGGATTTCTTGCATTAGTATTCGTTTGTTGGATTTTGCGTTTTTCCTTTCCGCGTTTCAATGTCGGTTTACTTCTTGGCGTTGTTCTGGAATTTGGTTGCCTTTTCTGCTTTGTGTGGTTGGTATTTATTAGCGCGTTTGGTTATCCTCTTTTAACAATTTCAGAATTGGTCACGTGTTTG
The DNA here is from genome assembly GCA_030142905.1 of Heliopora coerulea. Lineage (NCBI taxonomy): Eukaryota > Metazoa > Cnidaria > Anthozoa > Scleralcyonacea > Helioporidae > Heliopora > Heliopora coerulea. The sequence continues at coordinate 139,326 of JASJOG010000059.1, read as the reverse complement.
TAATTTCTTTGTTTACTCTATGTGTTCATGTTGCGGTATAAACCAATGGTCAATTATGTGAGCGGTAACTTAAGAGACAGGACTAAATTCCTGAATGAGTTACCTCGCAAAGTTGTAAAGGAAACCATACTAAATAGCTTAGATATCACCAACTCGTACACTAATATCTCCCATAATCTTAAAATCGAAGGCATACAATATTGGTTGATAAAATATCTGCTAAGCACTGCTAGCCGTTTCTCCCAAGAATTTATCATCAAAGGAATAAAGATCATCTTGCAGAATAATACATTTACATTCAATGATGGAGCATTTCTGTAAATAAAAGGAACAGCAATGGGAACAAAAAAGGCACCATCGTACGCTACATTAGCACTGGGATACTCAGAGAACACAATGTACGAGGATACAAGAACAAAACTTGGGGAAGAAATTAGTCGATACGTTAAAGAAAATTAGTTGAGATATCTAATCGACTGCTATATCAACTGGATACTTCAGGACGAAAGTCTCAAACAATTCCATGTCCTTCAAAACCACTTAAATCCAAACATCAAATTCACCATTGGACATAACACGAAACAGCTAGCTTTTCTTGACATATTGACATAAACTATAAAGCCACAGACACCAGACAGCACTTGGATTTTATATCGAACCATCCACAGCACACAAAAAGAATATTCCATACAACTTAGTCCGTCGTATATGCACAATAGTGGACGATAAGGAAACAAGAGATAAGAAACTTCAAGAACTAAGTCAGATACGAATCAAACGAGGTTATCCAAAACAAAAAAAAATTCAAATCGGCCTGACAAAAACTTTTGATTTGAATCAAAACGAATTGAGAACATGTCAACGAGACCAAGATCAAGAAAACTGTCTGACATTAGTAACCACACTTAATCTCAACAACCCGAACATATTTCCAGTGATAAAGACAAGCTTAAAAATGCTAATGAGAAGCCCGAGAATTAAATCAGTCTTTTCCACAATAAAGTAATCCATAGTAGAAGGCCACCACCCAAATTAATACAACTGCATGTCAAGTCGAAATTCCCAGAAAAACAAAAGGCATTGTGTCGAAGTGTGGGGGAAATAAATGCCACATTTGCAAACAATTAAAATAACGGGGAATTCATTCTACTTCAAATCACATGAGCAGTCCTTCAAAGTCAAACAAAATATGGATTGTAACAGTAAATTTGTGATATACGTGCCAACCTGCGCAGGATGCAGAGAGAACTACATCGGTCAAACAAAAACTAGACTACGGAAAAGAATGAATGTTCACCGACAGCACATTAGGGACACGAAATATACAATTATACGTAGCATGAATAACCACTGAAAAGTGGTGAAAGGGGTAGCAAAATAAAATATAAATTCAAACCAGATTGTTCTTTTGGTATTACCAATTTATCATATATATATAGCCTTATATAAGCCTTATACACGTCCTCATTGCACACGCGCGCGGTATAACTTATGGGTGATTGTCGCAAAAGAATTTTTAAAATTTAATCTTAAGAGAAGAAATTCGGCTAGATTAACATGGGACCAGAAATGTTTCAAATTATTAAGCTTGCTCTGAACTTTGGCAAAACATTTTATTATTACAGCGAAGTCAAGAAATGTTCTACTGTTTTGCACTAAATATCTGTGATATACTGCCACTGCTCTGCAAGATATCGGAAAAATCTTAAAAGGTTTTGGAAAAATCTTAAGATCTCGTTGAAACAAATTTTTAGAAAGAACGGAGTGGTCGGTGAAGGTCTCTCCATGGTTTGAAAAACTAAGCCGAAAAGTGCGTAGTTTCACGTATAATAATTCTATTGTTAACGAATCTATGAATAATTTAGTGAGCGTTTGATATCATGGAGTAATAACCGTCAACGGCCGGTAACATAACGCCAAATAGTCAAGAATACAATGCCAAGATTCTGGGGTAAAAATTTTTCCGCTCAAGTTCAAGAACAAAGCCATCGGATAGGCTGTATTTTAGTGCGAACGTAATTTGTGAATTCATGCAAGCACGATAAATTCATACTGGACAAACAGCACGTCTAATTTAAAGGCATGAATTATTCGGAACTGAACTTTCGTACAATCGTGTTATCGTTATATGTTTAGTAGAAAAGCATATTATGTCCAAGAATTTCAATCTGATTGTTTATTCGAAGGAAGTATACTTCTAGAAGCAGCTATTGCTAAACTGGGACAAGCTATATCCAGTTCGGTATTGTAAAGTAACTTTAACATAATTCCACACGACAGAGCAATATTTAGGGTTCTTTCATATTTAGACAGAATAAAATTCACTCTTTCTCGTAAACCGCACGACGCAGTTGTCAGGTTACATGTGGTGCCCTGATTTGCCAACTAGTGTCAAACTAACGATGAGCCAAGCTAATCCAAAAACTGCGGAAAAGTGATGTACTGCACAACAAAATGTACTGAAACTTATTTAATGTTTTGAAGATGGACATTCTTTTACCTTACAAATAAACCAATTTTTAAGGACTTGGTCTGAGAAAATTTTGGGGACAGCCTCACTTGCCAAACATCTGCTACAGCCTTGTCCTTGCACTTCAACAGACAACGAGCTAATGAAACACTAAAAAGTGTGTTTGAACTATTACATCGAAATAAAGATAGTTAATCGTCGCTTTAATGTTGGGATTGTTGAACCAAGAACATTTTCAGGATAAAATTGCTTCAGTTCTGGTAATCTAGGATAGTTTTAAGACAGCTTATGTAAAATCGGATAAAATTACATTTCATTAGAGTAATACTCTTTGAGTTGTATTGACATTATTCAATTACAAATTCAAATTCTTGCTACACTGTTGTAATTCTGAATTTTTCTCTTGACCTAGATTTCTCAGCTACTCTCTAATCAAACTTGCGTGATTTCAACTGATATTTCAAAATTCAGGTATCAAAAAATAAGCAATAGTAATTCATACACTATTTATTTCAAAATAAATTATCTATTACATATGTTATGATAATTACTACAACCAATACGTTTATGGTACTCCTAATTTTCTTGTTCCTCTTGTTTTACACATTCATATATTGTCATTAGCATTGGCATTTACGGGTCATCTTATGGTTATAGCCATGTTTATCCTGGTGATTGTCGTTATTTTCACCACTATCGCTATAATTATAATTTTTGATTTTATTACAATTAATGATTATTATTATATTAATTATATGATTATCATTATTTTTGCACTTGTTTTTGTTATTGTAAACTCTTCTTTAAATCCTAACTATTCTGAAGAACATAGACTCCAGCAACCCAGTTCTGATTGTACCTCCCAATTTGTTTAAATATCGTAGATATTTTGCGGCTACCATTACTAAGAAATCGATTAAATTAAAACTAATGCTATTTAGGTGTACACATTCCTATGTCATACCGTTGCTCTACTTGGGCCTCACCCTTTCTATCTTTCGCACATCAACAAACATATTAATATCCACAGTACAGAACTAGCTTACCACTCTATTTCCAACGACCATATTTGCCTTGCACTGCTAAATTTTTTTGTTTTTTACGTATAAAAATTGAGTGCAATATTTTGCAGTAAGTATATTGCAAAATTACTTCATATTTAAAGCTGCGTTTCTTTGGAAAAAGTCCTATCTCTGACTCTGAAGATGACCGCCGCTAAGGCTGTCGAAACGTCAGTCACTTCAACCAACCGTCTTTCTCAAGACTACACTAACCTGGACGATCAACTTCCTCAAACATGTCACGATTCTCCCAGGTTCAAACCATTTACTTTAATACATCGGTGTGTTATTCTGCATTATCGTGGCAGTTTTTCAACGCAGCTTAAACTAAGTTGATGTATAGCAGTTACAGAGACGATGACCCACGCACTTTATATGGTGGTCATAGGTCTTGTTTCGTGATGTTAGGATTGATTTTATTTATTACGAATAGTTGGTCTTGAGCAGCCGTAAAAAGACCTATTCCAGACCCTATCACTAGATTTTCTATGTCTTACACCATCTGTTGCACGCAATTGAGATTCTATGATGAAGATAGAGTACTTAGTTTCCAATCTGTTCGGCTGTTCAATTTTCTTTTCTGTAACTCGCTCTGTACTTTCTACCTCGTTATAGCTGTTCATAAAGTTTTCGTTTACTGCGACCAGTAATGGTTCTGCCCACCACTCAGTGTAGCTAGAAAACCTTTTGCACAACCAACCTGATACAATCTTTTACCCCAGTGAAGTTAACTGCATCTAATTCTTGAGATAAATAAAGACATCTTAACTAGAGTGTGACATTCTATAAATTGTCGAAAACTTTTAACTGCCCTTTTACTTTTTATTTCAGTTAGCAAATCCGCTCAAGGACTGCATGATTAAGAATGCCTTTTAAGTAATAATAATAATAATATTCGATATTTCTATTGCGGAAATTGACATGTGAATATGATCAAATGCTCATTACAAATTGTCATTACAAACAACAATAACTACTGTGAGTTAGAAATAAATTGTTAAAATTATCTTAGTAATAAGCATTCTTTGACACCACCTAGATAGATCCGTCTTGTGCTTTTCCTCTCGACCCCAACAAAACTGTTGTCCCGTTCCGCTTGACCTTCATTGTGGTTTTCAGCATTAGTTGCAAAATGTTTATCGTTCTCTTGTTCCTTCCGAACTGCCGATTTCTCGGATAGTTTTGTACTCATTTGTGTAGTACTATTACTCGGGGCTTGCAGCTGATCGTCGCCATGTTGTCTTTCGAAACTCTCCTTTGCTTTGTGGTTTGGCTTCGAACGTGTTGTTTATCAACCTCAGAATCTGAATTTGAATCGCAAATTAGATTCAATAGTTCAGGAGTGTTGTCCATTGACTTTACAGCGTTTGCATGCGATGTACTCTCTCACGATCTAATGTTTGTTTGTTGCACTCTGGGACATCGATTATCATTGATTACTATTAATTCTTTGTTATTTTTTGACCTGTATTTCATATTGCCGGTCAACATCTTTTCTTAAATTAGCATATTTCTGCTCGGCTTTTGTTTGATTTTCCTTTAGTAATTTCAATTCTACTTTGCAATCTTCGTATTTCCCCCACAGCATCTGATAATCCGTTTTGTGCCTCCCTTTTACAACAGCTAGCTCCTCTTCCAACTGCTCAATCTTCAAATCCTTTTCGGTGAGACGTGCTTTCAAGTCGTCAATTTTGTTATTCATGTTGGCCATGGACTCTAGATAATTCTCCTTTGCCTCGCATAATTTTAAGTCCATTTCTTCTAAAATCAAAGAAACATTCTTAGTTAATTCCCTTCTTGCGCCTTGACTACCTTCACTAATCGATGGTAAATCAGACACATAAGCCAGGTTGTTTTCTACAGTTCTTGGCTTCTGAAAGATGTCTGCCAATTCTTGGGACAGCTCTCCTGAGCTCGCAAATTTTGCCAAGATGGTAATGTCCGTTACAAACTTCTCAACCGTTGTTCGTCCTCCTGTGCGTGTATTTCTTCGACTGAGATTTTCTTTTGGGCATTCTGGCCACTGTGACAAGCAGTACGAATGCAGTCGATCACGTATATAGTTCATTTGTTAGGAAGTGTCTTCGGCTAATTTCTGAATAACTGCATCACTAGATGTCTTTGCATTCTCAGAATTTAGGTTTTATACGTATTTCGCAATATCCTCATTGCAAGAACCCAGGCTGTTGACTCCAGAATCATTTATTAGTAAATTTGACATTGATTCCGCTAGTACGTGGCTATTTCCTCTACCTCTTGCAGAGCCATTATCGTTCTCCTTTTCTTTCCGAACTGCTGATTTCTCTGATAGTTTCATACTCAATTGTAGGGTGATATTACTCGGGGCTTACCGCATATCGGTTACCATATGACCGAGATAAGCTGCAAGTAAGTGAGTGATTGAGTGAGTGATTGAGTGAGTGAGTGAGTGAGTGAGTGATTGAGTGAGTGAGTGAGTGAGTGAGTGGGTGAATGAGTTTGTCGGTTAATCTCTAGGTCGGTCAGCCAATTGGTTAGCAGTTCGTCAGTCCATTGATCTATCAGTTCATTAACATGAGATGGATAGAAAAATCAAAACATAGGACAAATAAACTAACTAATAAACAGAAAGAGCACACAAGAAATACCAAGAATATAAAAGCAAACATAAATAAATAAACAGGTAAATATGTAGGTAGACTGACTTACAGACCGATAGATAGATGGATGAATTGATGGATGGATTGATGGATGGATGGATGGATGGATAGATAAATTTATTGATTATAAATTTACAATAATTATAATAAATAAGTAAATAAATAAATAAATAAATAAATAAATGTAATTTTATCACTCCAATGATCTGTTCATATAATTTTTTAGGTCACGTAAGAAGTAAGATAATTGACTGACCTCATTATTCATTAATATAGATATCACATTCTAATTTATTTTTTGATATCATTATTAAGGGATTACAATCGTACTGTTTTAGCTGATATCGTTTTAACCGTGAGAGGATCGATATCCGAAAACATCATCGTGATTTTGAAATGCGCGTTCTTATCTGGAAAGATTGCAGGTGTCGTAGTCAATGTAATACCAGGTAATAATTCATAATTTCTCACACAAGTTGAAGAAAATTACTATTCGTGGTTTTGAAAGAGAGCTTTTTATAATCAGGTTTGCATTGCATTGTGGAGTTGTTTATAAGGAATCAAAAAAAACATTCAGCCCAAAAACACACTCTTGATGCAATGTTAGCTTCTTTGAAGCACAATCTTAGGCCCAACTTTGCAATGGCTAAGTCCTCTACTACTAAGATATAAATGAACACATTTGTTTATGCAGATATGTATATACGTTTGTTAATGTTTAGTCTTGGTAATGTAAAATTAAATTTCACGGTGGAACATTTTTTTGTTTTTTGCTTCATGAACTAGATACTTTCAGTTCATATACTTCTTACTATCAATTGGAGAACCTAACTGGCTTAATATACGGCATATTGCCATATATATATATATATATATATATATATATATATATATAATTGTATGCCAACATGGCATATCTGAGTATTTTAGATCTTTGTTGATTGGAAGACCATGTACTTCTTTATTTTTCATCAATACTCTCAGAGCATTTATGTTTTGGAAAAATACCAATACCTGGACAAGCAGTTTTGAAACCACGTAATTATTGATTTATCATAATCGCATTTGTCATCATCATCTCTATACTTTTACTTCTCAAGTGCAGAAAGATTTTGCTAAATGTAGTAAAATTTGTTAGGTCCAACTTAAGCATTTTTGTATTAGCATTCTATGCCACATAGCCTCAGACTCGTCAGCCAGTCTTTTGTTAATTCAATGAAGCACTTCGACAATGCTTAGGTGCCTTATGTACTTAAATGTTGGCCAGAGTCAGAGGCGCACTGGCGCACAGGGACACCAAGAGTTTTTACAGAGTGCCCTTGTTAATTAGATCTTTTAATGAATCCCTTCTTATTTGTAGCATTGTTAAATTTGGCTCAAAAACCAAATCTGACCGCTGATAATGTTTGAACAATCCGATGACAGCTTCAGCAAACTTGATTTTCATATCTGGAATGGTAACTGGCCAATGAAATGTGAAGCCAAGATTGCCGCCCTAGAAAGGCAATTTTGTACATCAGTTTTATTCCATTACGCGGTCTTGTACGTCAGTTTTAGTCTCCCACGCGACATTTTGCCCTTTCCTGAATAGATTTCTGTAAAAGTTCACGCAAAATAGTTCCTCAAAAGATAGAAATGAGTCTAAAAATTTGAAATATATTTCGGCCAATATTTCGAGTTTCAGGTTTCATTTTTTCACAAAAACAAATTTACCAAACTACTTAGAAATCTGATGATAGTTATAGTTGCACGTCATTTTTTTACTGTTAGTTTACCATCTTTAGACAATTTAGCACACTTCTTAGACGATATGGCAATAATAAATCTTTTCAAATAGTCGAATGTGTAAAATTGGTCCAGTAATATTTTGTCTTCAGCACTTTTCCAATGGTTGGGAATGTTTTTGAAGTCGAACCAAACTAACACTAGTAACTGAAGTCGTGTAAAGGACCGAAACTGACGTACAAGTCCCGCGTTGAAGACTAAAACTGACGTTAAAAATTACTATCCTTGGGTGGCCATCTTGGCTTCACTTTTTGAAGGACGAAATGATTGGGAGCTAGCATTCCAAATATGGAAATCGAGATCACTGGACTACTCTTATGAGGAGCATAGTTAGATTGTCTAATCTTCACCACCATGAAGTGGACAAATGTGATTTTTTACATGTGGCGAAAATGATATTTACGTGAAATTCGATTGCAATTCAAACTGCAATATATCGAGACTTATCGAGTATAACCTTGATAAATACCTCTGAAAGCATTCGTCAAATAACTGCACGTTTTGTGCAATTTCGTCAAAGAGTAGCAAGGGCGGAAACGGGAAGGGTGATTAGTGGATTACTAGTCACCTCCTTTCCTATCCCAAACCTAACCGATCCAACAAGATACTCTACGTAAATAGGGAATGTAACATACCTTTTTTCCAGTTTAATTGGCTGTGAGTAAATCTGTAGATGTCTTGTAATTGTACTGTAGTAACTAAACTTTTAGGGATCAGCATTACCAATTACTTCTTTACAAAGTATTATATTTATTATTTAATAAAAGTTTACTTTTCTAAAAACGTTTAATAAAAAGAGCTATGCTTACGAAAAATTCTATCAATTAGGAGTCATAAAACAAGCCACAAGTATCAAGCACGGCAGTCAATAAACCGTGGTTTCTTCAAAAGCCGATATCTTAAAGGATGTCGTCGTTCAAGTTGACGTCGTAGATCTTAAGGTCCCTACTAGTAAATGATTGCATGGAATCTACCTAATGATCTATTGTATGGAACCTACCTAATGGGAAATGTATCTTGCCGAGGATTGAGCTGAGCATGAGCCACCGCTAAAAAGTCTGAATGAAATAAAATTAAAATCAATGCAAGTGATTATGATGTCCAGTAATCTATGCAAAATTTGTGACTAGAATTCCTCAAGCGACTAGGAACTTTAAGATCTACGACGTCAACTTGAACGACAAGGTCGTTTAAAATTTCTGCACTTAAAGAAACCATGGTTTAATGACCACAGTGCTTGATACCTGTGGGTTGTTTTATGCGACCTGAAATCTGCAGTTCTCTTAAAATGTCTGTAGTCTCTGGCTGAACTCAATCTTAAGAGATAGCAGTTTACACTTCGCTAGCTGAGGTCTTCTTCAAGACGTGAATATTATCTGGGTGACGTTTTATGCAGTGCGACGACGGTGTTGAGAATACTTTGGAGAATAAAAATTATTCATTCTCTTTGTTTTTCATGAAGAATTTATTTATTTCAAAGGTCTTGTTGTTGACGTTGACGTCGTAGATCTGAAAGGTCCCTACTATTTTTGACCAGACGCGCGTGACATTTCATATTCGGATTCAAGATGTATATTTGAACCGTGTCACACCCATTAATGTAGAAAAAGTTGCATTTCGACTTTCTACAACGGATGATATTTAATTTATCTTATTTAGCAGTAGTAGTAGTAGTAGTAGTAGTAGTAGTAGTAGTAGTAGTAGTAGTGGTAGTGGTAGTGGTAGTGGTAGTGGTAGTGGTAGTGGTAGTGGTAGTGGTAGTGGTAGTAGTAATAGTAGTAGTGGTAGTGGTAGTAGTGGTAGTGGTAGTGGTAGTAGTAGTATTAGTAGTAGTAGTGGTAGTGGTATTAGTGGTAGTGGTAGTGGTAGTGGTAGTAGTAGTATTAGTAGTAGTAGTGGTAGTAATAGTAGAAGTAGTAATAGTGGAAGTAGTAGTAGTGGTGGTAGTAGTGGTGGTAGTTGTGGTGGTGGAAGTAGTGGTGGTGGTAGTAGTGGTAGTAATATTGCTGGTAGTAGTAGTGTAGTAGTACTGGTTGTGGTAGTGGTAATTGTGGTGATGGTAGTAGTAGTTGTGGTGGTGGTAATTGTGGTGATGGTAGTAGTGGTTGTGGTGGTGGTAATTGTGATGATGGTAGTAGTGGGTGGTGGTAGTAGTGGTGGTTGTAGTAGTGGTGGTGGTAGAAGTGGTGGTGGTATTAGTGGTGGTGGTATTAGTGGTGGTGGTATTAGTGGTGGTGGTATTAGTGGTGGTGGTATTAGTGGTGGTGGTATTAGTGGTGGTGGTATTAGTGGTGGTGGTATTAGTGGTGGTGGTATTAGTGTTGGTGGTATTAGTGTTGGTGGTATTAGTGTTGGTGGTATTAGTGTTGGTGGTATTAGAGGTGGTGGTATTAGTGATGGTGGTATTAGAGGTGGTGGTATTAGTGGTGGTGGTATTAGTGGTGGTGGTATTAGTGGTGGTGGTATTAGTGGTGGTGGTATTAGTGGTGGTGGTATTAGTGGTGGTGGTATTAGAGGTGGTGGTATTAGTGGTGGTGGTATTAGAGGTGGTGGTATTAATGGTGGTGGTATTGGTGCTGGTGGTACTAGTGGTGGTCGTGGTAGTGGAGGTGGTAGTGGTGGTACTGCTGCTGGTGGTGGTGGTAGTGATGGTGGTGATAGTGGTGAGTGGTAGTGGTGGTGGTGGTAGTAATGGTACTAACAGTTATGGTAGAAGTAGCAGTGCTAGTCGTAACAATAACAAAAACAATAACAACAAAAACAATAACAACAAAAACAATAACAACAACAACAATAACAATAACAATAATAATACTGCCTTTGGAGGCCAAGACCCCTCACCACTTTCTTTGGAAAGTGTGCTGCGATATTGGATAATAGTTTGGGCACAAGAGTAGGACAAGCCCTGCTTCAGCCTACTATGGAAATGTGGACGCTCCCACCCACCAGAGTCCGGGGTGGCACCTTTGGCAAGTGCCAGCAACCTCTAAGCAAAGGGTAGATAAGAAACTTTAACTTTGGATGGCAACTTATCTGGGAGAAGGAAACTCCGAGATAAAACTAGAAATATGTAGGTAGGACATTGACTCGCAGGCAGTGACCTCTATAAAACAAGCAGGCTTTGATGAGATGACCTAGGGAATGGCGCCCCTGCCTTGCTAGATGGGTAGACAGGTAGCTAAAAGCCTCAGCTTGCCTTAAATGGCTGGCAGCTACAAGTACACTATCTTCAGGTGTATTCAAACCTGCCCTGTTAGCCGAAGAACTAGAAGACAATCTGTACAGCAGGCCGATGCCCCTGACCATAGTTGGTTGAGGATGAACCAGCCTTAAATGCTGAAACAGAGCTGCACTAGTCTAAGAATAAAACAATATTCAGACTTAACACTTGCAGTGATACGTCTAAACTGACCTTAACTGGTTAAATGACTTCAAAAATTACAAAACAGAGCGAGCTGGATAATTACCCTCTCTGGCTATGAGATCAGATCCGTTGACACGTTAGCGCAATTAAGATGGCAAAAACTTGAAGATCGTTGGTTGGCAAAAAAAGCCACGCTAATGTATAAAATAACTCACAATTTGGCTCCTTCGTATCTCTCAGATAAATTCTCAACAAGAGATACAGTACATGACTACAATACTGGAGGAAATTTGATTAATCTTTCTATACCCAAGCCTAACACCAATTTCCTTAAGTCAAGTTTTGTCTACGGTGGAGCAATATGCTGGAATTTGCTCCCTGAGGACCTTAAGGCTAGTCCTAATATAGATGTTTTTAAGAAAAAATACTAAGTCAAAATGTGTAAATTTTACTTTTTAAACTTAGTTTCTTGTCCTCACGGTTCTCCGGAAGAGCATTTTTTGTACAATGAGCGAGATTTCCGTGATTAAATAAAGTTTGTATGTATGTATGTATGTATGTTAAGGTCAAACTGGATATACGCATCGGGGAGTACTTTCAGGAACTTTAGAGGGCTGTACATCCCTTACTCTCTCCCTGAGTGGATACGTTGAGCGAGTAAGGGCTGGCGAATCCCCATATTAATGGTAAAATTTCCTTTCCTCACGAATTCTCTGAAATGCGCTATGTCTGTTGCGGCCTTACGTGGTGGGATGCTTGGAGCCTGAAGCAGGCTGAGACTCCTTCTACTGCCCATAGTTGGATGGTGTGCGAGTTATAATAACGACAACAACAACAACAATAATAATAATAATAATATAACAATAATAATAATAATAATATAATAATAATATAATAATAATAATATAATAATAATAATATAATAATAATAATATAATAATAATAATATAATAATAATAATATAATAATAATAATAATATAATAATAATAATATAATAATAATAATATAATAATAATAATATAATAATAATAATATAATAATAATAATATAATAATAATAATATAATAATAATAATATAATAATAATAATATAATAATAATAATAATAATAAGTGGAGAAGTATTTGTACAACGTATATAGGCGGCATATGAGGAAATGGTAAAGTGGAGAAGAAATATCTTCCTTTTACCATCTGGAAAAACGGGAAAAGTATTTGTTAAAGAGGTAGCCAAATTATATCAAGCCTATGCAGATGAATCGGCTTTGGAATGCATTGCTCTTAAGGCATGTTCAGTCATGCAACGCCTATTATTACAAAAGCCGCACGCCAAAAGCAAAACAAAGGAACACATTGCGTGTTTAGAACCCAGGATGATTTTGTAGACAGAAGGAAAGATTAATCGATTAATCTCTGAAGGAAGGTGTATTCAAAAACATCTTTCTTCGAATGCCGTTCCTGAAACAGACATGGAAAAGATTGCAAGAGGGTTTAACCGACTAATGCTGCAAGGAAAGTCACGACAAGCGGTTCGATTAATCTCTAATGCTAACAAAGGAGGTCTTTTAAACATAGATACATTAATTCCAGTGGGTGATGATGAGAATGGCGATATCCAGTGGAAAACGACACAAGAAGTTTTGATAAGAAAAGCATCCGCAAGGAAAAGCCGCAGCTGCAGAGACACTTCTCACAGAGCCTGAGGTAGACGAAATCCATCACGATCCTATTATTTTTGAAAGAATTACCGGAGAATCAATTAAGATAGCCGCAAATAAGACACAAGGCGCTGCTGGCCCGCCAGGACTTGATGCGTATGCTTGGCGCCGTTTTTGTACTTCATACAAGAGTGCCTCGGTGGATTTATGTAACGTGCTAGCTGGAATAGCACGACGTCTATGTACTTCAATTATCCATCAAGAAGGTTTATCGTCATTTGTGGCATCCAGCTTAATACCACTTAAAAAAAATCCGGGAGTACGTCCGATTGCCATTGGAGAAGTTTCACGGCGTATAATAGCGAAGTCCATTTTGAAGGTTATTAGAAATGATATCCAGGAAGCCGCGGGGCCACTACAAGCATGTGCAGGACACAAAGCTGGTTGTGAAGCAGCAGTTCGTGCTATGAATGAGATTATGTCATCAGATGAAACAGAAGCAGTATTATTGGTAGATGCCAATAATGCGTTCAATACAATCAATCGAAAAGCTGCGCTGCACAACGTTGGAGTGATCTCTCCTGCAGTATCGACTGTACTGAATAATACCTACCAAATCCCGATGAGGTTATTTGTGACCGGAGGAGGAGAAATTGAATCATCGGAAGGAATCATTCAGGGAGATCCCCTGCAATAGCGATGTACGCTCTAGCTGTAACACCCTTAATTCGAAGATTGAGATCAGATGAGCCAAGTGTGGAACAAGTATGGTTCGCCGATGATTCTACAGGTGGTGGAAAAATCAATCCATTAAGAAGGTGGTGGCAGTGTCTATTAACCGTCGGCCCACGGATGGGATATTATCCGAATGCAAATAAAACACATCTCATTGTTAAGCCACAGTTCCAAGTGGAAGCAATTAAAGTATTTGAATGAACAGGAATTAAAGTAACAACCGAAGGACATGAGATGCTTGGCTCAACGATAGGTTCAACACATTTTGCTGAAGAATACGCATCGAACAAAGTCCAAGATTTTGTTGAGGAAATTGAGAATCTTTCTAAGATAGCAGATCGTTATCCACAATCTGCGTATGCTGCCTTGACCCAATGCATTATGGGAAAATGGCGTTATATAATGCGGACAATTGAAGGTGTTGAGACACTATTCCAGCCATTAGAAGATGTGATCAATCAAACTTTTATCCCTGCATTAACTGGTAGAAGTCAGTGCAATCCTGATGAAAGGAGACTTCTCTCTTTGTCCATTCGTCATGGTGGTCTAAATATCATCAACCCGGTAACCAGTGCAAGTGGAGAATACCTTGCTTCACAAAAGATCAGCGAACCACTAAAAGACATGATTGTTCAACAGAAGGAATCCTTTAATAAACCGCAACTACAATCAATCAAGACAGACTTGCGTAAGTTAAAGCAACAGGAAATTAAAAGTGTGGTTCAAGAAACTAGAGAAAGCCTGTCTATACCGAAGCAAAGAATGATGGATCTACTTTGTGAGAAAGGATCATCGTCGGATGGTTGGATGGTTGTCGGTATTGCCATTACAAGATCATAGTTTCAATTTAAATAAAGGGGAATTCCGTGATGCGCTTAACTTACGATATCGATGGCAATTGAAAAACGTACCCCATCATTGTAAATGTGGAAAAGTTTTTTCAACAGACCATGCCATGATATGCCCCTATGGTGGACTGCCAATTGTAAGGCATAACGAGATCTGAGATATAACAACCCAGTGGCTGACGGAAGTATGTCCTGATGTAGAAAGAGAACCACAGCTTCAACCACTTTCAGGTAAAATCATACTACCACGCACGGCCAACTAACAAGATGAAGCAAGGTTAGATATTAGGGCAAAGGGATTCTGGAGTAGGCAGCAAGATGCATTTTTTGATGTTAGGGTTTTCCACCCAAACGCGTCGAGCTACCGAAGTACCAGTATCCCAGCACTCTATAGACAACACGAGATGGCGAAGAAGAGGGAGTATGGCGACAGGATCAGGGAAGTGGAATATGCTGTGTTCACTCCACTTGTGTTCTCAACAAAGGGCGGAATGGGAAGAGACAACCGTTGCCTACGAACGTTTAGCCGAGTTACTCGCACAGAAGCGAAAGCTAGAATATGGTGTAACTCTTGCGTGGATGCGATGCACGTTATCTTTTGCCTTGATACGATCAGCTGTGATGGCAATAAGAGGTACTCGCTCGGTTTCAAACCGGGGATCTAGATGCAAACATTGAACTGGGCTATACAGAGAGCCGCTTAGGGGTTTTTTAAATTTTATGTATACATAATTATAATTAATATATATAAATTTTTAATATAATGAAATGTAAATGAACAGTTTTTAAGTCGGTAAATTTTTATCTTTTCTTCAATTGAAACAACTTTTTAATTGTATGATTAACTGATAGATTCTTAATAAAGATTATTGTAAATTAAATTAATAAAATAATAATAATAATAATAGTAATATAATAATAATATAATAATAATAATAATAATTCAACGTGAATGAAAAATGTTTTGGATCAGCAAAATCCAAGGTGATCATTTGATATCGTATTCTTAGATTTTGCAAAACAAATATCAGCATAAGAATAATCGTTGGCTCTCAAAGAGAACATTGCACCATCTTTTTGGCTGATTTTTCCGCCTTCCCTCACCCTACACGGGGGGAGGGCACGTTCCACCTCTCGTCCCTGTCGCTATGCCACTGATGACAGGTCACCGATCGTCTCTTAAACATTTTCTTAGTGTCCATAGTATTTTCAACTTTCTTAATAGGTTTTTCAGTTTTGAAGTGCAGCTCATCTTTTAAAGAATAGCTTTCAACTCTTTTGCCAGTGATCACTAGGTTACATGGCCATGAATCTCTTTAAGACAAGAACATTGGTTAATTAACTCAGGATTAAACTATTGCTAAAGAACTGAAGGTTTTTCGCAGAGGTTTATCATCAAAATAATATCACAGCAACAACAACAATCCTTGTTTGTCTTTATAGAAAGTTTAAGTACCACTCCTTCACCAAATGCAGAAACAACACCAAATGTAAGCACAGAAGCAAACACCACATTAGCTCCAACAATCAAGTCAGAGAGTGTGGGTAAGTATGTTGCATGTTACGTCAATTGATTTATGAAGCTAGTGTGGATGGATAATTCGGCAAAACGTTGCAAGAGAGACATCTACAGAATAAAATAATATCGAGATTCTCATAGATAATTCAACTGGAAAAGTTGACTGGAGCGATCGATTCAACTGGGAACAGGATGCTTAGAGGGGTGCATGATTAGATTTTGCCTACGATGTGGGCGTGGTCCGGGTATGGTTCAAAACAGCTGAGTTGTTTTCTGTTATGTATTTTTCTAGAAAGCACATGCAGCACGCAAACATAGTTTTTCGAGTTGTTGTTATTTTTAACTGTACCTAGCATTTGTACACATGGGAAACTGACAAGACGTCGCTTGGGTGGGATAAAAGGAAACTTCAAAGTCTTCATCACCACCAATCGGTAACTTACAGTGCGTCAAAGGGCTAAAATCATTGTTTGAAATTTGTGTCACAATTTATCTTTCGAAATTTTACCTAAGTAGAGATCGTTTAATGGTTTCGTAGGTTATTCTCCAGAAGTAAATTTTCGTCAACAGGACGTCTACTGTGCCGACAATTTCCAACGAACAAGACATGGTGGGGTGTGTCACTTCTCGCTTTCCTCTTTCGCATTAAACGCATATGTTAAATAGGAGAAATTTGTACTCAGTTAATAACGCGGATTAATTAATGATACATAATTCGTAATGATGATTCCATGTCCACAGTCCATTTCATAAACGGAAATTTTGATCATTTACGGTGAATGCCTTATTTAGTATTATTTTCCTTTTCACATGAGAACTGGGACTAGTTGCGTTACTGAAATTGTCGTGGGCGGTGCCCTCGACGCAAACAGTGTCATTTAAGACTACCAGACTACTCTTCGTCCACAGCCACTCGGGGTATAGTAAACGTTCATAATTTGCACCATTATTCAGTGATGAAAGATGACTTTTTATGGCTAAGCAGAAATAAGCCAATTAAGATCTATTGGATGAGTTGCCGGTTGCCAGTCTCCTCTCGTTCTCAGAAGGTATTATAGGATCCCTAGGGGGCAAAAAGCCAAATATTTATCTTGTTTGATGTCTAAGATCGAAGAATTTAAATAAAAGTGAAGTTGTTGCTCATCTAACGGAAAAACAGGAATGGCATTGTCACGGATATGGGGATTTCCTTACATTTGTCCCTCGTTCTCCGATATAAATAAGTGTAGAAGATAGTTCAGTCTTTCATGAGAGGTTTTCTTTTGCCCCATTCTTTAGTTCAATATATACAGGCAAAATAGGGTTATCTGGCTGTGGAAGGCTTTGAATTTTGACTCCGATAGTTGTATCTTGGTAAAAGTAATATAAATATTTAGTTGTTCGTCCCCTAGCGACCCCACAATACTTTCAGAAACCGCGAAGAGACTGGTAACCGGCAACTCATCCATGGTCCATCAATAGCGTTGGTGAATGATGTACACGTTTGCCAAGCATTGCCCACAGCACGCTCTTTACGAAAAGTGATAACGGAAGGAAGGAAAAAGGAATATAAAATGACTTATAGCAAATAACTTTGATAACTATCTTTAAATGCAGTTATGGCATCTGTGAGCTTTTGGAGAATTTGATAGTTTGGCCAGATCTACACTATTGTCCAGAAAGTTCAGGGAACCTAGGAGAAATTAATGAAATTTATAGACCCAAGAAAAGTCATGATAGGTCAAAGACAACGCGGAGATAGTCCACAACACTGTCAGAGCAAAAGATAGCTAAATACTTTGCATAAACTCGTTCATTATGACCCTAAATGAAACAAGGTATTGTGACCAGTATGAATGAAGAAAGAGAGATGAATCTCATGAATTGGTAATCACTGGTTATTAACGAAAATAATTCTTACGAATGCATTATCATTGTCGTTGACGTTCGTAGACGAGTTCCAGATCGTCATTTAAATCCTTTCCTTGACGTCTCTAATTTTTTTCTTGTTCTATTCGGAGAGGGTTGTTACCTTTGAAGGGATGCTTAAATTTCATGGAATACACTTTCAAAAAATTATCTTGTGGTCACAGATTTAGATGATGTGGAGTCTCCCTAATAGGAACAGCACATTCGCTGGAGGGGTTCTTTAGCATGAATGCTATTGATTAAATGATTCAGGATTAAATCGTTGGCAGTGGAGTAACTAGAACACTTCTCATGGCCTTGACGGGGTCTCAGTAAATTTGAGGTGGACCAATAATCAATCAATGAATCAATCAATAAACTTTGTTTACTTCGAGTAACACTAAATAGTACAAGTACTAATAAACACCTGGCCCTCAAAATAGTATTATGGGTATATTAAATTATATAGAATACAATTACAGAATATGTGAAAAAGTATTTCAAAAAAGTCAGTAACGTTAATATAAATAACAATGCCCAGCAGATTGTGCGAAGTATCGCCATATGTAAACATTAACAATTGCTTAAACAAAGAAGGCTAGAAGAGTTTAAAACATGTTTAATGTCTAACGTTTCGTCGCTACAAGGAACATCTTCAGAGTGGAGATCAGGGATTACAACGAGATATATTTATATTAAACAAACAGTATCGAATGACAATTAACATGATATATTTACAACAGTAACGGAAATTGACGGGAGACAGCAGTAAGGTGATATCAGAAAAGGGAAAGAGGCATAGAACCAATATTCCCGTTAAGAATGGGTTTTAATTTATTAATTAGAAGACTTTCTTTAAGGAGTAGTTCAGAAACAGAAGGCGACGAGGATAATATTTTGAAGTCGGGAAAAGAAATGGGATGGCCAGTTTCAATCTGGTGGGCAAGGATACTAGTGGGAGGGGGATTAACTCTTCTGTTACCTGTCAAGGGTGAGATCCCCATATGATCTGAAATGCGTATGTGTAACTGTCGGCTAGTTTGGCCAACATACAATGCCTTACAGCATTGACACGTAAATAAATACACCACATGCAATTTCAGGCCATCAGGGATGCTGTTTGTTTAATATAAATATATCTCGTTGTAATCCCTAATCTCCACACTGAAGATGTTGCTTGTAGCGACGAAACGTTAGACATTTAACATGTTTTAAACTCTTCTAGCCTTCTTTGTTTAAGCAATTGTTAATGTTTACATATGGCGATATTTCGCACAATCTGCTGGGCATTGTTATTTATATTAAAGTTACGATTTCCGCCTGGACAATCACTCGTAGAGATTTTGAAAAAAGGTCAGTAAAGGTTAAAGTAGCAATAAGATAACAAATAATCATAAAACAAAAACTTAGGTCTTGAAATGTACCAGGAAAATTATTAAAATAGCACTTAGAGTGTTATGTATTAGGGTTTCCTGTGCTATATACTTCTCTCGGATTATGTGTCTGGGCTGTTGTAATGAATTGTTGATATTGGTTAGTTTATTTATACCAAATGGAGTCCCGTGTTTGGATAATGTGATACAGGGTTGTGTCCCAAGATATTTATGGACGAGACAATGTTACGCATCTTTTATTCTTTTTCTCTGTATTTATACATACTTCTCTATTAAACTCTACACTGCACGGCCAACTGCATAGCCGTCTAACTGTCGGTAAAGCCCCAAGGCCAAGTGGTCGGTTTTGAATTCCCTTATCCGACTCGTGGTAGTTACCAATACACCTACACAACACAAATGTGTACTCTACGACTTACTCTGAAACTAAGAACTCATGCTCATTCACTCAATTTTACATGGCATACCATTAGCGTAGCCATTTCACGCTTACTATAGCCCACGGCTAAAAGCGTGTTCCATTATTAGCAATTTCACTCTCATTTTTTAGAAAATCACAATTACACAACAATTAAAAAAAAATTTAAAAAATACAGTATCCAAACAAGGGAATCCATTTGGTTTTTCTTTTATAAAGTAACGGCAGATGAAAAGAAGTTAACTTGATAAACCCAATGATGAAGTAAGCAATTCTGACAAAAATCGTCAACCACTAATCAGAGCCAAGCTTTAGAAGATCGAACCTTGGTCAGGTTTCAGCTTATTGACAAAGAGCAAAAAAAAGTGTATTTTTTAAAGATATTTGATAGTCCAGCAACATACCAAATGTT
Source organism: Heliopora coerulea (assembly GCA_030142905.1). Classification (NCBI taxonomy): domain Eukaryota; kingdom Metazoa; phylum Cnidaria; class Anthozoa; order Scleralcyonacea; family Helioporidae; genus Heliopora; species Heliopora coerulea. Next base: position 119,137 of record JASJOG010000059.1, on the reverse strand, counting down.
TGAATCACAGTACTCAAACACATAAAAGCCACTACCTGTTTCTTTTATGGCCGTAGGATGCACGGTAGCAATGGGGGCTGGCGCCCTCTATTTTTCAGGATAAGGGGTGTGAGCCCCCTAAAAATTTGCTATCAAAGCACGACGGTTAAGTGGTTTGTAGCTTACTAGAAAGCATTGATTATTAATACTGGTAAAAATTGTGATAAACGTTAGTTAAAGAGATTATAAAGAGTCGTTGCACTAACGTATTTTGAGATGTACAATTCCTGGGGTTCCGTAATTTTTAGTGATTATCACCCTCCAAATTAAAACCCCGGCAACATTTTCCATTGCAAAAAACTAAAGTAAACGCCTCCTGTCAAGTATTTTTTTTGCAATAATACTAAGAGATGAAAGAACCAGAAAGTGGAGATGGCCTAAATTTAAACCAGAATTGCCTTCAGATAAGTTTAGTGCGTGTAGATTTAAAGTAAATTGCTGCGTCTCCTCGATATACTTCATAGATACACTAGAGCAACTACAGCAGCTTTGCAAAATTGGTCAGATATTGTCGAAAAAAGTTAAAGGTTGACTAAAATTATGTTGCTTTTGATCGTAATATGTTGTGGTAAAACCGCCCTCAAAATGCAGGAAATCGCATTTAAGCGCATACGAAAATCAAAAATTTTCCTGGGGAGCATACCTTCGGACCGCCCAAGAGGATTCTTGCGTTTTTGGCTGCTCGGCCAGCCACTCTTACCTTTATTATCTTCCTACGGCAGTGGTTCCTTTCATAAAATAATAAGACTAAACGTGCAAAACAAACTCTTCAGTACACCTTTGGCAAGAAATTTTTCGTGTTTTGATACTCTTATCCAAACAAAGGTATTAACCAATCACAGCTCGCGAACGAGCACCCGTTATTTTATAAATAAACATACACTACAATAAGCGACGAGGGTAGCTCTGATGAATTTGAGAATTATTTGACTGCACCCCTTATTAATTACATTGCTTTTTCTGGGTCTCTCAATGGCTGGATATTTTGGGGAAAATAGAACTGTTTGACGACTCGTTGGAGACGTGGGCATCTTGCACGGAGCGCTCAGAACAGTATTTCGACCTTAATGAAATTGCGGATAAAAAGAAAGTTACAGCATTGCTAACCTAGTTGGGAAGGAAAACGTACAACCTTCTGAGAAATCTAACCGTCCCAGCAAAACCAGCGTCGAGAATATACAAAGAATTTATTGAACTGCTTGACAAACAGTTGGTCCCCAAACCATCTATAATCGCAGTAAGGTTCAGATTTCATTATCGTCATCAGCTTGAAGACGAAAACGTCAAGACGTTTCTCTCAGAACTGTGAAAACTATCACTTCATTTCTACTTTGATAATCTGAACGATATCTTACGACACACATTTGTGTGTGGATTGAAAGAGCAAAGCGTTCAAAAGAGATTATTGTCGGAGACAACCTTGCCACTTGATAAGCCCTTAGAAATTGGTGTGGCCATAGATGCTATCGAATTACAAGGTAAGGATAAAGAAGCCAATGTTGAGTGCATTCAAAAAGACCGTCAAACTAGCCAGTGTAGTTCGAACCGATCGAAACGAGGGCAAAAGTTTACTTGTTTTTGATGTGGTGATGCCGGACACTCGCCAAACAATTGCAGATTTAAAACATCTATTGCCATGGCTGTGGCAAAAAGGCCACTAGAAGAGAGCATCCTCGAATAAATATAGAGAGAATCGCACGTGTGGTGATTTAAAGAGTGCCAAAGATGTACGAAATGTTTCAAAAGGAGAAAGTTCAAGTGAAGACGATATTTCACACTGAGAGTGTGAAGTGGGCTATCTCAAAGTAAATTCTATAGAAAGTAAGAAAACCAAATCCATTAAGATCGAGCTAAAAATAAAGAACAAAAAGATCAAATTGGAGCTTGACATGGCATCCGAAATCTCTGTTATGTCCAAGCACATATTTGAACGACGTTATGGCAGAAAGGAACTTAGCTCAACCAAGGTCATGTTAAGAACATTCTCGGTAGAGAAGATTAAACCTTTAGGCATTGCGAAAGTGAAAGTGGATTATCAAGGTCAAAAGAAACACCTTGATTTGTTTGTAGTTGAGAAGAGGATGTCCACGTTGTTTACCTAGGTGGTGATTGGAAAGGTTTCATCTTAAAAAGAATGGAAAGATTTACAGAATGTAGCCAAAGTTGATAAAATGAATGCAAAGGATACCCGACCAGCATTAGACCAATTATTTACCAAGTATCAGTCTATTTCAGAATCATCCTCAGGGTATTATGAAATGATAAATTCACAATTAACCTACACTGTTGAAGTCAACTGAAAAATGTTGACTCGAGCGGAATGTGAACTCGCACCTTCGGGATACCGGTCCGCCGCTCTACCTGTTGAGCTATCGAGTCCACAGAGATTGGAGGCGAGTTTTTATCCAATTTAAGTGCACGAAATATTCTCGCGACAACTTAACGCTATCCATGAGATTGGATGTGCAGTGTTTCAATTCTATTTCAGAATTATCCTCAGGGTATTATGAAATGATAACTTCACTATTGTGAAGTTATCATGTTGAAGTTATCAACAGATAGAGCGGCGGACCGGTATCCCGAAGGTGCGAGTTCAAATCCCGCTCGAGTCAACATTTTTCAGTTGACTTCAACAGTGTAGGTTAATTGTGAAGTTATCATTTTATAATACCCTGAGGATGATTCTGAAATAGAAATGAAACACTGCACATCCAAACTCATGGATAGCGTTAAGTTGTCTCGAGAATATTTCGTGCACTTAAATTGGATAAAAACTCGCCTCCAATCCCTGTGGACTCGATAGCTCAACAGGTAGAGCGGCGGACCGGTATCCCGAAGGTGCGAGTTCAAATCCCACTCGAGTCAACATTTTTCAGTTGACTTCAATAGTGTAGGTTAATTGTGAAGTATCAGTCTGTATTCAGAGAAGGAGCTGGCAAGGTCACTGGTATGAAAGCAAACCTTACTGTTAAAGATGAACCAAAACCTGTATTCTGTAAAGCAAGAACAATTTCTTTTGTTCCGAGACGAAAGGTAGAAGAAGAGCTTAACAAGTTAGAAGACATGGGAATTAGATCAAAGGTACACACCAGTGAATGGGCTACACCAGTCGTACCAGTGGTCAAGAAGAATGGCAAAGTTCTTGTGTATGTGTATTCTAAAGTGATATTGAACTCACAGATGATGATTGATCAATATCCACTTCCATGAATTGAGGACAGTTTAGCTTCTTTTTCAGAAGGAGAGAAATTCACAAAGTTAGGTTTGCGACAGGCATACCTACACATTGAAATGTCAAATTATTTAACTGTCAACACCCACAAGGGTTTATACCAGTTTAATCTGTTGGTACTTCGGACTGCATCGGCACCTGTCATATGGCAACACATAATAGACCAAATTTTACAAGGAATTCTGAAATTATCATCATAGATTTCTTCCAGATGTTGCTTCAATTGTTAGCCCGCTCCAAGAACTGTTGGGAAAAAAACAAGAAGTAGCATTTTCGAAAGCAAAGGAGTTGGTAATATCAGACCAAGTTCTTTGTCATAACAACCCAGAAAGATTAATTCGGATAGCTTGCGATGCTTAACTCTTCGGCGTGGGAGCAGTTCTTTCACACACGGTTGAAGATAGCACAGAAAGACCGATAGCCGTCTCATCGTGTACCCCGACTAAGAATGAGAGAAATTATTCGCAGATATACAAGGGAGCCCTTTCCATTGTGGTTGTCTTCAAGAAATTTCACGCCTGTCTATGGAAGACATTTTACCTTGATTACTAAACATAAACCACTTGAAAGCATTTTTTTATACGGTGAAAGAACTACCAGCGACAACAGCTTGGAGATTGCAACGGTACGTTGTATGCCTGTCTCGTTATATTATGACATTGGGTATCGGAACTCAAAGCACCACACAAATGCAGATGCCCAATCAAGATTAGTTCAGCAACGAGACTCAAACAAAGAAGTTGATCCAGATTCGGTCGATTTGTTTCATCTAACACAGTTTGACCAGTTGCCAATTACATGTGCTGTCCTCAGACGTGAAATAAAGAATGATCCAACGTTGAGTTAAGTTATATCAACAAACAATGTCAGGTTGGTCCAAACCAAGTAAACATAATCTTATGCCGTATTATATATGACGCAATGAGATCACAATTCCTTAAGGATGTCTCACATGTGGAATTCGGCTCGTCATACCTCAAAAACTTCACAAGCGGAGGAGAAGCAGTTTCTTGTAATGGTGGAGGCACATTCTAAATAGCCGGAAGTCTTTCCTATGAACAAAAAAACAGCCACAAAAACAACAGAAATCCTACGAATAGTATATGCACGAAACAGTCTTCTGGAGCAAATTGTTTCCGATAGCGGGCCACAGTTCACCTCCATCGAATTCCAGAATTTTCTGAAGTCAAATGATATCACATACTTCAAATCTGCACCCTTTCACCCCTCAACAAATGGCTTTGCTGAACGATTTGTAAGGACCTTCAAGCGGGTCATTGAAGGCAAGGAAAGATGAATCTATGTCAGTATATAAGAAGATAGCTAATTTTTGTTTGTGTCGAAATGCAGCTCATTCGATAACCAATGAGACGCCAACCAAATTTTTCCTTGTTCGAAACCTTCGTCTTATGTCTAGACCTGATTAGACTTGACATACAGAGAACTGTTCAAGATAAACACATGCGACAATCATTAAAAGACAAAAAAGCGATTATGCAAAGCTTGTCAGCCTGTAGCCGTACAAGACTACAGAGGACGAAACAAATGGACGGACGGTGAGATTAATGTACTCTTGGGACTGTTAATGTGTGAAATCAAGACCCAAACTGGAAGCTATTGGAGACGTCATGTCGACCAAATTCGAGAAAATAACAAGAAGAAACTTCCAGAGAACAGCATTTAACAGTTTGTCCAAACTACCACTCAGAAAAGGCCGATAAGGTTATGAATCCATCGAAAAGTAAGCAGGCTTTGCCTGCAACTCTGCAGTTCCAACTGAACCACCTGAAGCACCAGAGCTCGAGGAAAGTAATGGTGTTCCGGAAGGTAACACAGAAATAGTACGTCTTTACCCAGAAAGAGAACGAAGAACACCAGAACATCGAGCAGTATTGTTGATTTAAAATTCTTTTATTAATTTTTTTTGTCAGTTGTTTGTCGCTCACTCGTTAGTTTTAACATGTTATTGATGTACTCTGGCGTCTCGTTAGCGATGTGTTTGCGGTGAGCTAAAGTAGAACTTTTGATATCAGCCTGGAAGTAAAATATAATAAATTTTTAGCCTATTAAAGATATCCACCGGGGAATGTCGAGAATCGTGCTGTGCAGCATTTCCAATTACTCGCGAAATCGCTTCTGAAGTTGAAAAATCGTGTTTGCATTTTCTTATCTATATCTACTACAAATTTAAGAGAATGCCTCTCTGACCTTTAAATATGTGATTTTATACACTTTGGAATTGTCGAAATGTCCAATGTCTTGAGGATAATGATTACATCATATGACAAGTTGGGTGGTCAAGCTATTTGTAGGGCGCCAAGGCCAACACATCACCCCAGTAGTTTGGTCACTGATTGCTGGAAAATTACTGAATTTCTTTGTCACAGTATTATCACCAAAATAAAATTATTACTGTAACAACTACAAGATGCGATTGTTTTTATAGAAATTTCAACTAGTGTACCACTACTGAGCAATAAAACAAAGCAAATAATATCACCAACGAGCTCTGAAGGTAACAAAATTCGTACATCAGCAGCTTCAATACGGACAGAAGAACTTCAATGCAATACAACGTCAACAGTTGTTTATGAGCCCTACAGGCCAGGTATGTTTAATGCGTTTTACTGTACTTCTTACTATTAATCTAAATTTGATGGATGATCAAAGCCAATATATGTGTGTATTCAACCAAGCCAATATATATATATATATATATATGTTCAATCTGCAGACGTACGTTTTGCTGTACTACAGCTCATCAGTGCAGCTCGGAAAGAACTTGGATTGACAAGGGACCAGAGTGCTCAAACCGCTACTCGAGTAGTGGGCATTGCTTAACGCTATTGGTTATCATTATATATGCGTAGAGTGATGAACAACTTTGAAATGTGGGAGGGTATATATGTTCAATTTACAGACGTACGTTTCGCTGTACCACAGCTCATCAGTGCAGCTCGGTTTATATATATATGTAAAATAAAACCTTCAAATACCATATCAAATCTTCGATATATATTCTAAAATCTTCATTATCTGGAAACGACGGATAAATAAATATTAATGAATGGAAATTGTAGACGGGGGTTTAATTCTTGTTTAATTGTCGTGTTATTTGTGTGGTAGAATGAAAGAGCGATCGATGAGCGATTAAGCCTACGTGATTAAAAGGATCTTTCCAATGTTGTTTATTTCACTATGTACTTGGGAAGAATTTTTGATCAGTTGCTAATACTGATAGACTAAATGAAAAAGTTATGGGTCAGCAACAAAACGTTTCATTACGAGACCTTCATTTATAAATTATGGATAGATAGGATCATCAATGAGGGTCTTCGATGAACTTATAAATGCGTGAACCTTTTGCCGATCAAATCAAGGAAAGCGTCAAAACTTTGGATCATGACTAATTGTAAGAAGTTTTAAAGTCACAGTTCGGCAAAATATCTCCAAGACTCACAACACAGCAGCAATATCTTTCAAAATGAAGTGCTGTGAAGTTTAGTGAGATAATGACGTAACAACTGAAAAGTATTAAGCGGAAGAAAATGAAGTGAGGGACGTTGAAAGTTCTGGGTGTTATATGATAGTTAAAGAGGGAGAGATAAACATGGTTTATCTGATGAGTATTTGGCACAGAAAACGATATTGCAGATTAGAAGTCCCTTCTTATCAACGGTATATTTGATAGAACATTGTGGCATTTACACTCGACCGCTAACTGTTGAGTTGATAATTCTAGACTCTGGAGATTTTCCTCCTTCAGAGTTATCCACTTTCTTATCAACGTCGGTCGGTAAGGTGACTCTGGAACAAGACGTTAACCTAGGACGGAATAAATATTTAAACAGGAAAGGAATACATTCAGTATTCAATCAATAGTTAGACTGCAGTTTAGCAGACCTACATTGTCACTGGTCTTCATTGTAGGCTCATATGTTTCAAAAGTTTTTGAAACGGGGTATGACGTAGGTTTACCATTGCAAGGAGTGATTTAATCTTAATCCCAACCCTAATCCAATCCCTGATCCTAATGTTAACCTTAAGCCTAACCATAATCCTAATCCTTTTGAAAGCTTTGCCAAGAAAGATCGTATTCATCTTTTTAAGCACATTTTCAGAATTGAGGTTATTCATTTCTTCAGGAGTGAGGCTATGTTGGTTATGATTAAGATGAGGAATTGGATTAAGACGGCTCAAGCTCAAAGGACGTTTACCTAATGTTGAGCAATTAAGTTTAAGATAAGACCATTTGAATATGAATTGGGTATTATTGTGGTTTAGCCAACCCACTTATGCGCTGGTCTTTTTCCGTTGTTCCAGTAGACATTTGGGAAACATAGCATAGCCCTGTGTTCTCACAATAGTAACTTAAAATGTCATTGGTTTATCGAGATATCTGTAACTTTAAGAACTGTATCTATCTGTAGCTTGATTACTTTAGAGGAATTCTTGTAACAGTTTAATTTTAATCGCTCAACAATACATTCTGAAAACATGACTGCCGTGTTAGTTTCCTTCCCTCCTTTTTTCCTCACTCCTTTACGTCAGTCATACTGGAACTCTTCGAGGTCTCGACAATACAAGTGTTACCCCAAAATGGCTTAATGTATGCAACATAAAAAAAGAATTATACTGCTAAAAATCTTATCAACATCAGTTATTTGATATTTACAGGATATTGGCGTGTTAGAGGAAGTAGGAAGTAAAGAAAAAAGAAAGGTGAAGATACAGGATATTTTGAGTGAATAAATATGACCTGAAGATAAAGGGAAAGTGGAGTGATGTAAGATTAAAAGAGCCTGTGTTACGGGATCTTCTCCTCTTACTCTCTTTTAAACTTGGTCTTTCCACTTTCCCTTTATCTTAAGGTCATATTTATTCACTCAAAATATCCTGTCTTTTCATCTTTAAGGGATGATTTTAATTTGCGAATTAGAAGGGTCTCCTTGATAGGAAGTTTGGAGACAGAGTTGGACCTTGAAGACGAAGAAGGCAAAAATAATAGTCAAGTCATTGAGTGAAATGAAGTGTCCGGTATTACAGTGGTGGGAGAGAATGCTGGTGAGAGGGGGATTGACACGCTTTTTTCCTACAATGGCAGAAATACCCAAGTAATCTGAGATTCGTATGTGTAGAACTGAATAGGTATGTTTGGCCGATGTACAACGTACTACAACGTCGACACTTAAATTCATAAACAATACGTGATCTCATATTCTTGGGAATTCAGTCCTTAAATGGAAAAAGATGAGCCAAACGAAGACAAGGATGGAAGACAAGACGAAGACTAATGTACGGAAAGCCATTAGAACATAGTTTACGTATCAGTGTGCGTATTTGGAGGCTATGTTGTACCTATTATTTTCATATGTGAATTATTTCAATTTCATATGCGAAATGAAATTTTCATAAGTGAGATTTATTTTCATATGTGAGTCTTGTATTTCATATTTGAAATATATGTTTCGAACTCTAATATTTCACATGTAGAATTACGAATTAAGTTATTTCACATGTAAATTAGGTGTTTCTCATTTCATATGTGGAATGAAAATTTTGTATGTAAAAATGTTCCAATTACGTATGTTTTTCAGATTTGAAGTGGCATGTGAAATTTTTGTTAGGGAGAGCAGTGTCCAATACCTAGTAATTAAAAGCAAAGGGAAAAGTTAATTTGCATGAATGTGTTCTTTCACCTGATTGGAGGTTTTGGATTTATGGCATGTGATGGGGGAATGTATGACTGAAAATTGCTTTAACCAATAGAATTCCCTTTCTAAATGTCATTAATAAACTATTGTAAGTATGCAGTTAAGGAAGCATTTGAACAAGCAGGCAATTAGGCAAGCAAGCAAAAAACCAACCAAATTTAATAATCTAGCAATTCTAGAGGTCAAATAAGTGTCAAAGTATGCACTCACGAGTTTAGGTTAATAACTAAAAGAAGCCATTAGTATACGAGATAACATTAATTAATAGTTGTTCTTAAAACCGTGCTTATTCAAATCACCATTGAGATCTTTTGTTCAGGCATATACTTAGAATTACGAATCCGGCTTATAATCCGCTATTCTGTACGTGCCCCAAATGACCTGATCTATTCTTTAAATATTGATATGAATCCGTTGGTTTAGAAAACCCATATTTGAAGATAAGCCAATCTTGGCTTTAAGAACAATTTATTCACTCATTTATACCTATATATATATAGACAGAGACAGAGAGAGACAGAGACAGAGACAGAGACAGAAAGAGATAGAGAGAGAGATAGAGACAGAAAGAGAGAGAGAGAGAGAGAGAGAGAGAGAGAGAGAGACAGAAAGAGAGAGAGAGAGAACTTTATTTGAAAACGGTAGTTCCTTCAATTTTACAGAATTGCTTTCCAAGGAAGCCGTTTTAGAAAAAAGATAAAATTGAAAAAGTCAAAAACTTAAATTAGTATATCTATTTACATATATAACTGCTTACTAACTATTTACAAACTATTTACAAACAATCTGCATATCAAAATCATAAGATTTTATAGAGTTTTTGAAAATGTTTAAAGAGGATGCAGATTTTATCGATGAAGGTAGATTATTCCATAATACTGAACCACTGTATGCTAAACTGCGTTTTGAGTATTCGGTTCGAGGTAATGGAATTTTAAGATTTACATCCGAATTTCTCAAATTGTAACCATGAGTCTCATTGACAAACACAAACAATTCTTTTAAGTGATCAGGAGCATTACCATTCACAATTTTATACATCATATTGGCTTTTGTTTGGTTTCTCCTGGATTCTTGGTTACACCAGTTTAATGAGTTAAGACTGGTGGTTGACCTAATATCATAGCTTGATCGAGTTATAATACGAGCAGCTCTATTTTGGAGTTTTTGAAGCTTGCTCTTTAAGACAGTGCTACAATTTCCCCATATAAGACAACAGTAATCAAAATGGGGGATATGAGTGCATTGTATACTTCGATCAAATTAGGTAATGGAAGGAGATTTCGTAATTGACGAAGCATCCTCAAACCCTTTAGAACTTTTGGAATAATTATTTCATTCACATGAGTATCCCAAAGAAGTTTGTCATCTACCATAACACCAAGCAACTTAGATTTTGTGACTCTTTTAATAGCTTCATTATCAAGTTTAATTTTAGGATCCGTTGTGAACTGATTAAGTCGATAATTAGAAGCTATTGCAATAAACTCTGTTTTTGTAGAATTAGCAGATAGTTCATTTACACAGAGCCATGTATGCAGATTTTTAAGATCATAATTTAAAATATTTTGAAGATCATTTACAGTTTCAGCAGAAGCTGTAAATTGTGTATCATCTGCATACATACCAGGAGCGGTAGATGTTAAACAGTTTGGAAGGTCATTGATGTATAATAAAAATAGTAGTAGACCTAAGATGGATCCCTGAGGAACTCCTGTAGTAATAGGTTTGAGTTCGGACTGAACACCATTGACCATACAACACTGATGCCTGTAATCTAGGTATGAAGTGAACCATTCTAACGAAGTGTTATTGATTCCATACAGACTCAATTTTTTCAACAGAATTGTATGGTCAACAGTGTCAAAAGCTTTACTTAAGTCAATGAGAACTACTCCATTAATGTAGCCACAATCAATATTTTTATACCAATTTTCAGTAGTTTGTAAGAGAGCAGTGACAATGGAGTTCCCACACCTAAACCCCGATTGAAACTTACTTAGGGTAGGGTGAGGTAAAATCTGTCGGTTGGCAAAGTCTTTCGTATACGTCCATAATATGAACTGTTTTGGAAAAATTCTTTTGCAGGTTGATAATAGACCGTCTAAATCTTCTAGCTATGATATTTTTAGATTCCAGATAAAAAAATTAGCTCCTTTAATTTGAAAACATTGCATTGCACACAAAAAGTTGATTTTCGAAGGTTGTCATTAACTTTGATGTGTGCTGCTCTATGTAGCAGATGATATTAACTTCTTCGTATTATTTGTTAACTCAAGAACCATATTACATATTACTATTATAAGGTTTTTCATTCTGATGTCAGGTGCACTTTTATTTCTAAAATTGCTAGGTGGGGTAAAATGGGTCGCCTGTCGAAAAATAAAAAAAAATCCTATTTATTTATTATTTTTTTTTATCCAATGGATCCAATGAGACATATGCGACATGTGGATCTATGGCTACTGCCAACCAAAGGACATTGATTTCGATGACGATTTCTACAGCCAAGGTGAAGATTTATTTCTTACTCTCTTCCTTTTTAGGGGAGCATGAACATCTAATATCTTTATAATTATATTCTCCCAAACATGAACTATATCATTAGGATCCTCATATTGTTCTAGGAGGTCCCATTGAGCATTTTGAAGGTCAAAGACAAACAATTGTGGATCAACGTTTTTCATGTTTCGACTTTCAGTATATTTTGGTTCACTGTTAATTGTTTGAAATTTCCTGACACCATATATCAAGTAATGGTCACTTATACAGGTCTTAATAACACCTGTTTCAACCATGTTTTGAGGCTCATTGCTAAGCAAGTGATCATTCAGGGTTTTAGATCGGTCTGTCACTCTAGTATAGTCTGTGATCAACTGAGTAAATTGATAAGCCTCATAAAGAAACTTTGTAGAGGCACATAATGGATCAATTGAAGTTTCTGAGATATCACAATTTATATCTCCAACTATCAAAGTTTCTTTACCCTCAGTGTCCACAGTTTTAAGGAAGTCTTCAAACTCTCTAAAAGCAGAGATAGAGAGAAAGAGAGAAAGAGAAAGAGAGAGAGATAGAGAGAAATATTTATTTAAATTCGGAGTTTCTTCAGTAAAATTACTGCTTACAAGAAAGCCGACATTGAAAAAAAAAAAGAATATTACAAGTTAAGAACTAACTAAAATTTAGTTGGAAGCAAATGATGTGACACTTCTTTTGAAATATTTGAGATTTTCGCTGCATTTTACATTTTCTGGCAGCTTGTTCCAAATTTTTGATCCAGAAAACGCGAAGCTTTTTCGCAAATATTCAGTACGGGCTTTAGGTAAAACCAAGCACAATTTCCGATTCCGCAGCGTATACTTGTCGTTAATGGTAGACATCTTAAAATGGTCTCGCAAATAGGAGGGGGCCATATTGTTCAAGACTTTATACATCATTATTTGCTTATGCTGAGCCCGAGATTCGGCAAGACATATCCATTTTAGTTGCTGTCTTATTTCACTGGATCTGACCTAATAACCTTGGTATGTAATCACCCTACCAGCTCGATTTTGCAAGTTTTGTAATCTGTTTGAAGTTGTAGAGGGCATATTGTCTCAGACAACATCGCAGTAATCAAACAATCGTTGAATTAGTGAGTTATGTATAGTAATTAATGTTTGATGTGGAACAAATTGTCTTACTTGTCGAAGGCCTGAAATTCCAGCACTTACTTTCGTAGACGTGTTATTAATATGATGTACCCACGATAATCTTTCGTCTATGTATACTCCAAGAGATTTAGTTACATGCACTCTTTTTATGCGGTTTTTTTCAATATATAACATCGGAATTTCTCTTAATTTGTCAAGGTTGTCGTCAGACCCAATAAACATGTGTTCAGTTTTTGTTACATTTAGGCTAAGTTTATTTGTTTTTAGCCATTCACTCACACTTTTAAGGTCTTCGTTTGCGAGTGTTATTATTTCTTTAATTGATGATCCAATTGTGGTAATATTTGTATCTCACGCATACATTCGAGCAGTGGAATGCTGGAGAGTGTGAAAAATCATTAATATAAATGAGAAATAATAACGGCCCAACAATGGAGCCTTGCTGAACGCCACAATTAAGTGCGCATTCATTTGATAAATAGCCATTCACGAAACATTTTTGTGTACGATTTTGCAAGTATGAGTGAAACCAACATAAACTATTTGCGTCTATTCCATAGCTATGAAGCTTACTAAGTAATATATCATGGTTGACTGTGTCAAATGCCTTCGCTAGATCCAGATATATTACAGAGTCAAGGAGTCCATTGTACATGTTGGTCAACCATTCAGTTGTTGCATCTTGAAGTGCTGTTGTAGTGGAGTAAAATGGTCGAAAGCCCGATTGTTTTTCATACAATAAGTTATTATGGTTAAAATAAGAGTATAACTGGTCATAAAAATGCGCTCAAAAACTTTACAGACGGCACTTAGAACTGAGATTGGCCTGTAGTTGTTGACATTGTCTTTAGCGTCGCCTTTGTGGATTGGTGTTACTCTTGCTAGTTTCCACTCGTCAGGAAACACAGCTGTTTGAATAGAGAAATTAATTAATCGCACAATGGTTCAGAAATTATAGACGCTGCATGTTTAAGAAGTTTAATTGGAATTTGGTCTAATCCAGTAGCTTTCTTATCTGGTATCAGACTAAGCAGCTTACAAACAACATTAGGTGATGTTGGATTCAAGGTAAACACGGTAGTTGTTGTTTGTAAGTAGTCCGAATGTGGTCATGCAGTATGAGTGCCTGTTGACGTCAATTTCAACCCAATTTCAGAAAAATGTTTGGTAAACAATTCCGCTTTGTCCATATCATTGTCAATTTCAAGGTTTTTATTTTTAAGAACAGGGATCTTACAAGGCTCAGTGTTTCGAGACATCAGTTCGTTAATTGAGTTCCATACTTCTTTTGGATTTGCCGAGTTAACCTCAAAAAAGCGGTGATAATACTTTTTTTGTAGAATTAGCAGATAGTTTATTTGCCGAGCCATGTATGCAGATTTTTAAGATCATAATTTAAAATATTTTGAAGATCGTCTACAGTTTCAGCAGAAGTTGTAATGTTATGTTCGGATAGAATATGAATAACAGAGAGACAGAGAGACAGAGAGAGAGAGAGA